>CM077643.1:259111918-261516918 GCA_039707465.1 Rhabdophis nuchalis
AGCCATCTGGATATGTCCTGAATCAGCCAAAAGAAATTGCTCAGTCACTGACTGAGGACAGAAGCAGTGTTGTCATTTCAAGATAATAGTTGGCTTATGACAATATCAGATTTATTGTACAAGTTCCAGATAAATTGCCTTTTAAAATTTGAGATTAAAATATTATTAGACAACCTTGGTAGCTGTGAAATACAGCTCAGTAAAATATGCTTTCTATCCTTTACTTTTAATTTAAAAGTATCTCCAGGAGAGTATACAGCGATAGAAGTATTTGTATCTTGACACAGTCATCTTTCATGTAAAATCAGCCTAACCATCAACTAGGTCTTATAATTAATGTTTAGTTGCAAAAGATTGGCCTTGTGAGAAATGTAAAGTTTTGGGAATTGAAAGGTTGGTTCCTGTAGGGTTACCTAAGTACCATTCTTGTGTTTTTGAGTTCATGTTTCAAAAATAACATGGAGGTGTTCTGGATGGTTGCATGGTTTAGAGTAATTAAGTGAACTCATTAAAACATTCAAAGGAAGTTCAAGTTAGAATTCTGAATCAAAGGATTTGGTATGTCCTTCTGTAATAGAAACCACGTTATTTGCTCCCTAAAACAAAATGAAAACAAAAGAAGGCATCTTATTCCAGTTTAAAACTACTTAAGATGAAATGATTCAGAATAGCTTCCGAAACATATTACCATAATCATGTTACCATAATGCAGTTAACCAGACACTTCCCACTGATTTTTGTTAAAGCGTTTAGGATATGATGTTGCTAATTATGACAATTTTCTAAAAACTCCATTTCCAATTGTCCTCTTCAAGCTTTAAAGGACAAAAAGAGAGAGAGAGAGAGAGAGAGAGAGAGAGAGAGAGAGAGAGAGAGAGAGAGAGAGAGAGAGAGAGAGAGAGAGAGAGAGAGATATGAAGGCTCTCAGTGTGGAAAACAATAATTCGGAGTGCAATGACTGTAATGTGTAGAAGATAATGAACCATTAGAAAGTGATGAGGTAGCATAGAGCAAGAATTAAGATAACATGATTACATGGCCAGTCATGTTCATAGGACACTCCAATCCCAGTTCAGGAAATATTTAATAAAGCCTTCATGGTAACTGCATTCATTACAGTATTTCCCCGAAATTACGACATGTCCCGCTAATAAGGCCATGCCACATTTTTCCTCGTGGGCAAAAATGTAAGCCCTCCCCCCCAAATAAGCCCCCTGAACAATCCCCCTCTCCAGCCGGGTAGAGCACCATTCACTGACCTAGGGAGTATCCCTAAGGTGCCAAGCCATGTGGTGCTCTGCCCGCTCCCCAGCTCCCGCGACTTGGCACATTCGGGATACCCCCTAGGTTAATGCATGGGCCTTTGCCCAGCTGGAGAGGGGGGTTGCGCGAGTGCCTGCTCCACCCCCCAGCTTCCATGCCTCCCAGCCTCACCTTTCCTTTGGCCAGCTCTCCTTGCAGGACTAGGGCGCTGCTGCGACCGCCGCCACCGAGCTCCAAGTAAAATTTCTTCTCTGGCTTCCAAACTCCAGAACTCGGCTTCCAATTCTTCTAGCAGCGCCTGCTCTAGAAGTGTGTTCTATGGTTATGGACAGGCTGCCAGAAGACTGCCCATAACCATAGAACACACTTCTAGAGTGGCCGCTGCTAGAAGAATTGGAAGCCGAGTTCCGGAATTTGAAAGCCGGAGAAGAAGCTGGGCGGTGCTCAGTGGCAGAGGTGTCCTAGTCCTGCAAGGAGAGCTGGCCAAAGGGAAGGTGAGGCTGGGAGGCATGGAAGCTGGGGGTGGAGCAAGTGCTCGCGCAACCCCCCTCTCCAGCTGGGCAGAGCTTCATGCATTGACCCAGGGGGTATCCTGAATGTGCCAAGCTGCGGGAGTTGGGGGGCGGGCAGAGTGCCACATGGCTTGGCACCTCAGGGATACTCCCTAGGTCAATGAATGGTGCTCTGCCGACCTGGAGAGGGGGTTTGCCAGGTGGCTGCTTGTGAGCATGGTCACCTCATGGCTGCTTCGCCCCAGAGGCTGTGCCCGGCTCTTTGGGAGCCCAGTTGCAAGGGAGCAGCTGCTGGCAACCCCAAAACAATAAGCCCTCTACCTCTAATAAGCCCAAGGCCATATTTCATGGGTCAAAAAAATGTAGGACCCTGTTGAATTTTTTGGGAAACACGGTATAACTGCACACTCACCAGGATCATATTATCATATATGGAGACATGTGTAGAGGCAAAAAAATGTTGGGCAAAAATTTGCATGTGGTTGGCAAGGATGATACAGCAGCATATTGATTTAAAGCCATAACTGTTTTTGTTGGATATTTTACCAGAGAAATACAGTAAAGAAAATATATATTTAATTATTTATGTAATAACTGCAGCTAGAATTGTATTTGCACAAAATTGGGAAATGGAAAAAGTTCCCTCAGAGGGAGAGATAATTAAAAAAATATTAGACTGTGCAGAAATGAATAGATTAACATTGACAATTAAAGATAAGAAGTACCAGAGTATTATAAAATATGGGGATGTTTTTTTATTACTGGATAGAAAACGAATATAGACAAAAAGAAACAGAAATTTGAATAATTTGGAAAAGAATGTAGAATGATAAGGGGGAGGACTGAATTAAAAGGCAATTGAACGGTAAAGGTAAAGGTAAGATAAAAGTAGATTAAAATGATGTAACTGTTAAATATGATGACACAAAGATTGTACCCAGATGACACTGTAAGATTAATGATTTAAAAATGGTTATGGGGGAAAAAACTTTTCAAAAAAAATAACTGCACCCACCTTTCATAGCCCTCCTTAAATTCATTTTTCTAGAAGTGTTTCCTTCAACTATTAATATCAACTTTATTCTCCAGCCTTTACTGTCCCAGTCTCATATTTCTGAATCAGCCATTCCCTCATGCAAGGAAGCATAATACATAAGAGCTGGCCGTTCATCAATCTCAGGCTATATTTAGTGAACCACCGCTGATCGGCTTGTTCCAAATAAAGATCTTCATTTCTCTCAGTGCAGAAATAGCACATTGAGATATTGTGCTGGGGGCTCTTTAGCTAATTTATCGCACTGCATAATCAGCAATGAGAGAACGATGGTGACCCTTACTGAGAAAACTTGTGCAAAAGTGGGAACTTCTCATCACATATCACTTCATCATATGAGAAAAACCTATTTTCATGATTAGGCACTTATTGTAATATCATATTGCAACGAAGACTGAAATAGAAGCTCTCAGCCAAGATCCTTTACAACAGGGGTCTCCAACCTTTGCAACTTTAAGTCTGAAGGACTTCAGCTCCCAAAATTCTGGGAGCTGAAGTCCTTCAGACTTAAAGTTGCAAAGGTTGGAGACCCCTGCTTTAGAAGGAGGACAATTAACTGGAGGTTGCAACCTGGAGAATGAATAGGAGCTGGGAAATTTTGTGCAGGGGATGAGTGGTAGGAAGAAACTGGGAATATGAACAGCAAGAACGGGGGTTGTGACTTGGTCCTTGTGTGCTGTGTTTGTCCAGAACACAGAACAATGGTTTGAGTCATACTTTCCAACTCAGAGTATGCTAAGTATACCTTTTCCAGATGCAAGCTTGTATCCCTGTTGGAGGAAAAGATGAAAGAAGTGAAAGCCAGAATTTCTTCTTTAAAATATTAAAAGAAAAGGTGAAGCCCTCAAGGGTTAACCCAGTGTTTCTCAACCTTGTCAACTTGAAGATGTCTGGACTTCAACTCCCAGAGTTCCCCATCCAGATATCTTTAAGTTGACAAGGTTGAGAAACACTGGGTTAAACCATTCTGTGAAGACCAGCAGAATAAAACTCCCAGGGCACAGGGCACTTTCTAGGAGTGCAGGAGGGGGTCCAAAAAGGAAGAAAGCGACCGGATGGAAGTGCTGAGTACTTGGAATCATGTAGAAAGAAAGAATGGAAGAACTAGGTTGTGATCCTTTCCATTGGAACTATCCAACTGATTTGAAGCTCTGGGCATTGAAGCTGAGTTGCAACAATCTGTAATCAAGAACAATTGAGAAGCTGTTCAACTTCACAGAAATTAACTAAACCAAGGATTTTGGTCCCGTTACAAAGAAGCTTCCACTGGGAAGCTGGAACCAGTTGTGGCTCAATTTAGATAACACACAAGATATCCCAAATAAATCAACAACCAAAGAAGCTGTGGATCTGTTGTTTTTTAAAGGCGTGAAACTCTGCCTTCTTTCAAAAGAGAGAGAAAACAGCTTTCCTAATACAATTAAAGGAGATAAATTCCATTTGGAGAAGTGGCCGGGTGCTGGACCTCTGAGGAAAAACAAATTCAATCCTAGTATTAAAACAAAGTAGAAGAGAACAGGTTTGGGAAGTTTGTTAATTTTACGTCTTTGCTAAGCAAAATTCTAGATCAGATCATCAAGCAACATATCTACAAACACTTAGAAAAAATGTCATTACCATAAGTTTGTCAAGCCCCAACCATGTCAGACTAATGTTACTATTTCAATTATCAAACAACTAGCTCTCTAGCTGAAGATAATGTTATGCATTGTATTTATTTAATACATTTTAAAGACGACCCAACTCCAGGCAACTTGATTGGGTTACATGGTTTAAAAAAAAGGAAACAATAAACAAACAAACAAAAAAGATACGATTTCCTAAGCATTCAAAAGGAACAAATACCCCAAAGAACATACTACCTTGATTTCAGTAAAGCATGTGCCAAGAAAAAAACCCCACACAACTTCCTTGCCCAAGGACATTCACCTACATGAGTAGTTGAGTGTCTTCCTGTGTCTTCCTCTTCCTGTATCTCAGAGTTTTCCTACAGTTGAGACAGCCTAAAGACAGTTTACATTCTGGAATTTGCATTTTTCCTAATATCAATACAATACAATAGCAGAGTTGGAAGGGACCTTGGAGGTCATCTAGTCCAACCCCCTGCCTAGGCAGGAAACCCTATACCATTTCAGACAAATGGCTATCCAACATCTTCTTGAAGACTTGCAGTCTTGGGGCATTCACAACTTCTGGAGGCAAGCTGTTCCACTGATTAATTGTTCTAACTGTCAGGAAATTTCTCCTCAGTTCTAAGTTGCTTCTCTCCTTGATTAGTTTCCACCCATTGCTTCTTGTTCTACCCTCAGGTGCTTTGGAGAATAGTTTGACTCCCTCTTCTTTGTGGCAACCCCTGAGATATTGGAACACTGCTATCATGTCTCCCCTAGTCCTTTTTATTAAACTAGACATACCCAGTTCCTGCAACCGTTCTTCATCTGTTTGTCTCCAGTCCCCTAATCATCTTTGTTGCTCTTCTCTGCACTCTTTCTAGGGTCTCCACATCTTTTCTACATCGTGGTGACCAAAACTGAATGCAGTATTCCGAATGTGGCCTTACCAAGGCATTATAACGTGGTATTAACACTTCACATGATCTTGATTCCATCCCTCTGTTTATTCAGCCTAGAACTGTGTTGGCTTTTTTGGCAGCTGCTGCACACTGCTGGCTCATATTTAAATGGTTGTCTACTAGGACTCCAAGATCCCTTTCACAGTTACTGCTATTGAGCAAGGTACCACCTATACTGTACCTGTGCATTTCATTTTTGTTACCTAAATGTAGAACCTTTCTCTTTTCACCATTGAATTTCATTTTATTAGATAGTGCCATAGTATCCTCCCTCAAGGTGTTGCATGCAGGCCCAAAAGGAGGTTCTCTGAACCGGCCATAATGTTAACTACGGGTTCTCCTGAACTTGGCTGAACCCATAGCAGCCCACCCCTGTTTCGATATATATCATCGAGGTAGCTTCAGAAGACATGCTGGATAAGGAAAATCAAATGTACCCTTTAAAAAAGAGAGTAGCAGTTGGGTTTTTTTTTGCTGAGTTTCTTTGTTCTCTTTGTCTCTCACACCATCTTCTACTTATTGTGACATAGGTCTTTGTTCTCAAAGTTTGACGTGCTATTAGCTAGTACTTCCTGTTGCTTAACAGGAAGAGCGGGGCTTCTGTTTGTAAATTTGATTGAAGTATACTATGGTGGTTAATCCTTTTACTTCCATTTATTTTAGGGTGGGGGTTTTTTTGTGGTTCTGCAAAGGAGTCTCATGTCTCCTTCCCAAAACGAACGCGTAATGATATACTTTGAGGTTACTTTCAAATGGTTCCCCGCCTTTCACAGCTGCCAATGAAGACTACATAGCTCTCTATGCCAGGGGTCTCCAACCTTTGCGACTTTAAATCTGAAGGACTTCAGCTCCCAGACTTCTCCAGCCAGCAAAGCTGGGAGTCCTTCAGACTTAAAGTCGCAAAGGTTGGAGACCCCTGCTCTACGCCATTGGCAGTTCAGCAATAAAGGTGGGGTAAGAAAAAAGAGACAAAGAAATGGGTCTGGGGCTGCTCGAGCTTGTTGAGAAATACTTATTTTCTTTTTCGTTCTTTGGGGAAAAGTAACTCTGAGAGAACTGAAGATTTTTGTGAGCAGTGCTATTAGTCTGAGTGTCGCGTTGTAGGATTGCTGAAGACTTGACAAGAACATAATTGATAATTTAACTCTGTTTTCAGGTGATCTTCTCTGCTCACGAAGATAAGCAAATGGTGGAAATGACTTCTTTTTCCTCCCCCACAGTATACAGGAAGAAAACTGAAATGTGCACATGGAGAAGGCAGGCTATTTGGGAAGCAGAAAGAAAAGAAGTTGAGTTTGTGGCATGGAAATGCCTCTTTCCTAATGCTGTGAACTGTGACTTTTCCACATGTGCACCTAACCAGAGCATAAACAAGCCCTGGCAGCCTTCTTTTTCTTCCCTATCAACATGGGCTCTTGCCTTCATCTCATCCTCAGCCGGTAACTGACACATATACCATAATTTAAAAACAGAAAAAAACTACAAAAGCAAAATCTTCCCTACCTAAGCTTAGATTTATTTAAATAATGTTTCAATCACTGTATGTAAAGAACACAAAAAATACACGCTCAGAAATTACATGATCAAGTCAACTAGTGTTATGGCTTGCCTGCTACAGGCTTTACATTCTGTATGAGGAATGAATGTTCAAAGTACCATTCCTCAGAGGGGCACATTTAAGGTAACAAAGACAGATGGAGGTCTTAGAAAGTGCACAGCAGTAAAATTCCCTTTTTATGTTGTGGGTGTTCTCATAACCAATGAATGGAAAGAGAAGCCCCAAAAGCACAACTCATCCTAGGAACTCATTAATCACATCGTAAATAGGTTTTCAAGTAAAGAAAATGTATGCCACTCCATCCCAAGGATTAAAATTCCACAGATTTTTCTCCTCTTCTGAAGAAGTCTCGAGGAGGTTTGGATTTAACTCAGATAGGATGGTCTTAACACACAGCAAGGGGAAAATGTAGTTTGGTGTGAACTTTCTCTTTCGTTTTTCATTGGTTTGTAAAGAATATTATGTCTTAAGTTTTAGATCAAGCCATAATGTCTTTTACCCTTGTCAGAGCAAGTTTCCTAACGCACTTAGTAATCTATCTCCAATATGCTTCCATTTTAACCAAATAATTGCTTCATTGCATTTTTATCTAAAGTTTAGCAAACTCATACCTGCTAGGTTGGTACACAAATATTTATATATATCCCTCTCCCTCTCTCTCTCTCCCCATGTGTGTGTGTGTGTGTGTGAAAGGGAGAGAGAGGGGGGGAAGAGAGAGAGAGGGAGAGAGAGGGAGAGAAAGGGAGAGAAAAGGAGAGAGGAAGGGGGAGAGAGGGAGAGAGGGCGAGAGAGAGGAAGAGGGAAAGAGAGGGAGAGAGAGGGAGAGAAAGGGAGAGAAAAGGAGAGAGGAAGGGGGAGAGAGGGAGATGGGGAGAGAGAGAGGGACAGAGGGAGAGGGAGAGAGGGAGAGGGAGAGAGAGAGAGGGAGAGAGAGGGAGAGACAGCATTTTCTTTTACAAAACACTTGGTTTAAAAAAAGTCCTCCCCAACATGGGTGTTCTCCTTATATAAGGGTTCACTTAACAACTATGACAAGAAAAGTCGTAAAATGGGACAAAACTCACTTAGCAAATGTTTCACTTAGCAACATAAAATTTTGGGCTCAATTCTGGTCGCACCTTAAGGACTACCTGTACTGTACTTTTCCATCTTTGTTAATCCATTTCGTTTAAGTCATTACTGTGTAGAATTTGGTGCCATCTAAATTTAAGAGGGAAAGCAAAGAATTGCTATGATGTGAATTATGGAAGTTATCAAGGAAGGAGGGAAAAATGGTAGCTTGTATTTGTACATTATTTATTTATTTGTTTGTTTGTTTAGTTTTAAAGGCCACCATTGCTGAGAGAGTAACCTTGGGATAAGAGAAACATCTGAATAGGTTTATTTTGTCTGACGGCATGAGACATGGGATTTATTAGCATCTTATACTAAGCAGGCATAACACCTATAAAATGTTGGGAAAGCAATTGGTGAATCTGGCAGGATAGAGTGCAGCCATGTCTGAATGAAATAACTAGTTGCAATGATCCAAATTTGCTGGTGCTTCATTAGGACGGTGGCTGAGAAGGAGGGAATTGGGGGCACAGCTAAGCATCATCCAGCATGGATAACCAAATAAAGTGTGCACAAGGCTGTCTTTTGTTCCTGTTGCCAGACCAAGCAGTTTCTTACTATAACAACTGTCTCTGCCACTACAATGACAATGGGAACAAACCACTAGGAGTGAAACTGAAACAGGAGAGGGACATTCCTAAAATATTTCACAAGGCTTTCAGCCAATAAACAGAAAGCCTTTTATCTTAATTTCTCTTTCTTGGCTAGAATTTCCACAGGTAGCAATAAAACATTTATTTTTCCTATAAAAAGATATCTTTCTAAGAATTCGGTGACTTGTATATAGAGTCTCACATTCTATTTTGGTGTTAAAAGGACTGAGGAGGTATCAGCTGTGAGTGGCAAGATGAATTTGTTATAGGACCATTCCTGGTGGAGAGCCTCAACATGCAGTATTGATGAGAGCATTTTCAGATAGCTAAGCTTTGGCTTAGCTAAATTCATTGCAAAAACTTGGATGAAATGAACAGCTCCAAAAACAGCATTACACACCTGCCTCAAAGAATAATCATTTATGTATTTTATTTGTTTGATAAATTCAAAACTCAACTTTCCACCAGGTGTGTTTATTATCAGATTGTTACTCCAGGGATGTGAATGCTTATAATTACCAGTCTTTTGGGAACAGTAATTATATTATCAGTTTACTAACGTTGCTATCAAACTGACATTTTAATGCACCTGAAGGGAAATATTATGAAATATACGGAGGTGAAGAGAGATAGTATTTAAATATAATTTAACTTAAGGCCAATGTAGTGTTGGTCTCAACCCATTGTTGGAACTGCTATTGTCTATTGTCCCTAGATGACTCGGGAGCCATTCAAAGTGAGTATGGCCCTTGATCCAAAAACTTTTAACTAATGAAGGAGAGATTTGTGGAGAAACTCAAGCTAGGCATTGTTACTTCAGTAGCTCCTATATATATAAAAGCTACAGTTCAGTTTTGATGGCGGGTACTATGGTACTGCCAGTGAAAGAAGGTTCTTAAGAGAATCTGAGGCAGTCTCTACATGGGGCTCCCCTTGAGGTGCACCCAAAGACTACAGCTAGTCCAGAATGCGGCCGCGCGGGCAATTATGGGAGCTCCTAGGTACTCTCACATAACACCACTCTTGCGCGAGCTGCACTGGCTGCCTGTGGCCTTTCGGGTGCGCTTTAATGTGTTGATTATCATCTTTAAAGTGCTCCATGGCATGGGACCTAGTTATCTACGGGATCGCATCCTACCCCATACATCCCTTCGGCCGATTTGCTCCCACAGAGAGGGACTTCTCCGGGTGCCATCCACTAAGCAATGCCAGCGGGCGACGCCCAGGGGAAGGGCCTTCTCTGTGGTGGGCCCAACCCTCTGGAACGACCTACCCCCGGAACTCAGAACGACCACGGACCTCCGCTCCTTCCACCAGAAACTAAAGACTTACTTTTTCCAACAGGCCGGCCTGGCCTAATTTACCCCACCTAGCCTATAGTCTGAAGCTAAATTGTTTGAATTGGTTTTAAGGGGAAATAGTTTTAATGATTTTATAAATTTTAACACAGGGATAATAATTTAATCGGGTTTTAAATTTTATAAATTGTTATGTTTATGTGTTTTTAATTTCCTGTGCACCGCCCCGAGTCCCTTCCGGGAAAGGGAGCGGTCTATAAATCTAATAAAGTAAAGTAAAGTAAGTAAGTGGTGGGATTCCAGATCTTTTCCTACTGGTTCAATGAGAGAGCACTTTGCGCACACGCACGCAGAACTCAAAAACCACCCTCAGTGTCAGCGCTGGTGAGCTGAGCTGTTTTTTAGCTCAGCTGAGGCATGGCAATCTGCTCTGCCGCATGGATCAGCTGAACTAAAAAAGGCCAAGGGAATATAGGACAGGAAACGACAGGGGCAGGAGGGCAGGGCCAACCAGAAGTGGTATTTGCCGGTTCTCCGAACTATTCAAAATTTCCGCTACCAGTTCTCCTGAACTGGTATTAACAATCCTGGATTCTAAAATTGAGGCGTTTTCAGGCCTCAGAGTTAGAGGGTGGACATGTTGCATCCACAGTGGGGAGACGCAATGGTAGAAGAAATTCTTCTTGCTTTAGGACTTGAAGGATAACAGAAACATCCAGGCTGACTTTGAGGTCAATTTTCTCTCAAAACAATCTCTCATCAGAATTTATTGCTTCATCAGCTACAAACTGGAAGGTAACGCCATAATACATAATAGGAATGCGCTCCTTGACATGTTCAAATCATAATCTTTGTATGTGAGTGAATGAAACAATATGAGAGAGAATGCATTAGGAGCCAAGCCCAGATTTCAGAATAACAAAATAGAGTTGGAAAGGACTTTGGAGGTCTTCTTATCCAACCCCCTGCTCAAACAGACCTTATACCCATGATGGCGAACCTATGGCACATGTCCCAGAGGTGGCACCCAGAGTCCTCTCTGTGGGCATGCACGCCATCGCTAGCTGCTCTTCTGGTTTCCGGCACTTCGCATGCACCATAGCGCTGGAAACCTGAAGACCAGCTGGCCAGTATGCATGCAGGCACCGGCCGGCTAGTCTTCAGGTTTCTGGTGCTCAGGCGTGCTTACATGCACGCATAAATGCGAGTTCCAGTTTGGGCACTCGGTGCTGAAAAGGTTCCCCATCACTGCCCTATATCATTCCAGACCAATAGCTGTCCAGTCTCTTCTTAACAGCTTCCTTAAAAGCCAGTGAGGGAGCACTCACTTCTGAAAGCAAGCAGTCCCACTGGTTAATTGTTCTCATTGTTAGGAAATTTCTCCTTAGTTCTAAGTTGGTTCTCTCCTTAATTAGTTTCTATCCATTTCTTTTTGTCCTGCCTTCTGGTGCTTTGGAGAATAGGTTGACCCACTTGTCTTCATGGCAGTAGTCCCGACTGGACTACTGTAACTCCCTCTACATGGGGCTCCCCTTGAGGTGCACCCGGAGGCTTCAGTTAGTTCAGAATGCAGCCGCGCGAGCAATTATGGGAACCACTAGGTTTACCCATGTAACACCGCTCTTGCGCGAGCTGCACTGGCTGCCTGTCGTCTTCCGGGTGCGCTTCAAGGTGTTGGTTATCATCTTTAAAGCGCTCCATGGCTCGGGACCTAGCTACCTGCGGGATCAGATCCTGCCTCACACATCCTCACGGCCGATTCGCTCCCACAGAGAGGGACTTCTCCGGGTGCCGTCCACTAGACTTTGTCAGCGGGCGACGCCCAGGGGAAGGGCTCTCTCTGTGGCTGGCCCGGCCCTCTGGAACGACCTTCCCCCCGATATTAGAACGACCACGGACCTCCGCTCCTTCCGCCTGAAACTAAAGACACATCTTTTCCGCCTGGCCGGCCTAGGGTAGTCTCTCTCTCTATGGGTTTTTTAATTGTTTATTTATATTTAGTGGGGATTTTTAGTTAATGGGATTTTAGCACAGGAATTTGTTTAATCTGTTTTAAATTGTATGTATTTTGTATATTTATTGTTTTTATTCTCCCTGTGCACCGCCCCGAGTCCCTGTGGGGAGAGGGAGCGGTTAATAAATTCAACTTTATTATTATTATTATTATTATGGCAACCCCTCAAATATTATGTCACCCTTAGACCTTCTTTTCACTATGCAGCTATTTATTATCACCCAAGAAATACTCTTCATTTTATAAAAATATCAGTTTATTTTAAACTTGGCTACTTGAACAACTCTGAATCCAGTTTATCTAGGATTCCAGTTGTCAAATGGGATAGTTGGGATCCTAAAGCTAGTTGGGATAGAATTGACACAGACGGACCTGTGTTTTCTTCCACAGAACTAATAAAATAGTTTTACTCCCTCTGAATTCCTCCATTCTGCTCTAAATAGCATTGCTTGAGATATTTAATACCATTAAATGTTTAAATGGATATAAATAATTGATATCAGCTGAGGTAATTGGATATTTCTCTCTGAAAGCAAACTGAATCCAACTCTCGCTGTAGTTTTAGCCCAAGGAAGAGGCAGATATGGACTGGTCTACCTGCCCAAGCTGTTTCTGCTTCTCTGTTTTTAGAGGCTCAAACTGCCAGAAACAGCTAAGAGTCCTAATTTCCTAATTTCAAAAATGACATATCCTTGTACTCCTACAGATTTAGATAACAAAACCGGTAGTCCTCGACTTATGACCACAATGGAGCCCAAAATTTTTGTCGTTAAGTGAGACATTTGTTAAGTGAGTTCTGCCCCATTTTGCGGCCTTGCTAGCCACAGTTGTTAAGTGAACCACTGCAGTCAATAAATTAGTAATCTGGTTGTTAAGTGAATCCGGATTCTCCATTGACTTTGCTTGTCAGAAGGTTGTCAAAGTTGATCACATGACCTTGGGAAAGCAGCAGCTGTCATAAATATGAACCAGTTGCCAAACATTTGGATTTTGAAGATGCTACAAAGGTCGTCAGTGTGAAAAAAGGTCCTAAGTAGAGGTGGGTTGCTGCCAGCATTACTGCCAGTTCGGTGCACGCACATTTGCACATAAATGTAATAAAATTGCTCTGCGCATGCGCAGAATCAGAAAACAAGATGGTGCCACCTATGACGCTGTCATGAGAACTGGTTTGGGGGCGTGGTAGGCCTGGGTCACTGCCGGTTCCAGCGACCCAAGCTGCCAAACTACTGCTGGTTCAGCCAAACCGGCTCAAACTGGTAGGAACCCACCACTGGTCCTAGGTCACTTTTTCAGTGCTGTTGTAACTTTGAATGGTCACTAAACGAACTGTTGTAAATCAAGGACTATCTGTATCATGATCTAGAAATCCCTTAATTCTAATCTAAGTACATGGCTGTTGTTGCGGTCCTCGACTTCCGCCCAGCTACAGACAGACAGCAACAGCAGTCACGTCTGATTGGCTGAGACGTGACTGGCTGAATTGAGTTGCTGGGGCTCCTTGATTGGTCTCCTGCCTGACAGCTGAAATACAAATAGCTGTCAGGCACGGAGGGCCCTGTCTTCTGCATGTACTTTGTATATAGTTCATTCTTGCCTGTTCTGTTGAATAAATCAGTTCTGTTTTAGCCTACCTCAGTGTTGGACCCTCATTAAGACCAGAACTTATCAGCTGTAGTTAAGTACATGCTTAGAAATAAACAAAACATGGTCTCCATTTTGTTTAGCAATGCTCTCTGTCTACTCCACCGGTGAGTCTTAACACAGCCAAAACCCTCCTAGTAAGATGTTTTTTCCCCCAGAACAATGTTTTTTTTGGGCCAGAGGATGACACAATTTTAACAACACAAATACCCGCTTGACATACTCTTTTGAAAAATACAGTAGTGCAGAGACACTAACAAGGAACGAAGTATAAAAGGCAGCCAAGGAGGAAAGACTCAAAAATAAAAAGGAACCAGTTTTAAAGAAGTGATGCTGAAATGAAAAAGGTTCTCATCAGTCTGAACTATGGCTAAGCTTCTGCCAATTACATTTAAGTATAATGAAAAATAAATACAGCTGAGCTATTAGAATAGCTGTGAGAGTCAAAGGTCTGTCAGCACCTCCATTGTAAATCTACTTTTTTCAGTGGTTTAAAAGTACGGTAAAAATGAATTCCAGCTTTAAACTTGGCAGCCAGTCATTGCAGTGTCAGACTTTTTAAAGGCGGTAAAATGGGACTGAAACATTTTTTTAAAGCTCTTCAAATCATCAGTGTTGCCATTTTCCAATTTTTTAAAAAAATGAAAAGATTCAAAATTCAAATTCCTAAGTCAATATTAAAAATTCATTACCATTTATATATATTACGTTTTTGAGCTGATCAATAAATAAGTCAGGGAGACTAGGATAGATCTATTTCGAGCTTATTAGCTCTCATCAGCTAGCTATACCCTTACTGGGATTCGAACCGGGGCTGTATTACATGCAAGGCGAGAGCCTTGCCATTAAGCCTGCTAGGTTCTGTTCTTGTCAGCTGAGACAGGAGGATAGTTATATATAATTGTTTCCACAACACCCTGTTAAGGCCCCAATTAAGGGAGGAAGCACACTGCTTTTCCTTTTCTGCCTTTCGGCTCATCACCAGAGACCATCTAGACAGAAAGCCAAGAATTCCATTGTATAATTTTTTAATAAAAAAATATTAAAAATTACACATACATATAAAACAATTATAAATCGTAGATTTTCACGGGTATAGGTATGTAGGTTATGGTTTATTCAGGTCTTTTCCCGTGTAAAATTAAAAGTGTTTTTGCAATGTTTCGACGGGATCACACCCGTCATCATCAGGCTGGTGCCTTTGTTTTCTTGCGAGTAAACTGTGATCGAAGTGGCAGTTTTTCTATAAGTAGAGGTGGGGGGGTTGGAATGCTGGCTCTGCTGCTTTAAACGGATTGGTTGGCTGATTTGTCACATCCTGATTGGTAGATGGAGTTGATGTTTGTTGAGGATAATTGGTGATGGTGTCAGTTTTTGTGGCTGGGACTCGTTTAATGGCCAGAGCTATTTTCCAGATGTCTGGCAGGCAGGAGGCATCATCACGTTTATATATATAAAATTGTTCCTATAATTATATATCTATAATTGTACATATATGCATGCATATACACATACATATATACATACATATACATACATACATACATACATACATACATACATACATACATACATACAAACGTAACACAAATATATATATACACACATTGGTCTTGTATTTGGGTCTTTTCCCATGTAAGATTGAGATTTGCAACATTTTGGCGAGGTCTCACTCGCCATCTTCAGGCTGGTGTCTGCCTGAAGATGGCGCCAGCCTGAAGATGGTGAGTGAGACCTTGCCGAAATGTTGCAAAGACAATCTCAATCTTACATGGGAAAAGACCTAAATACAAGACCAGCATACCTACACACGTGAAAATCTACAAAAACAAATATACAAACACACTAGAGGTGTTAACTTCAGAAGCTAAGGATAGCACTAGACCTTCAGCATCTTAACTTCTCTCATCATGATACCATTGAAGTAAGATTGGAGGCATTGACAGATGTTTGTTGGGGGGGGGGAGTTAAAAAAAGCCAAGATAATAATAACAATAACAATAACAATAACAATAACAACAACAACAACAATAATAATAATAATAGATGGTGGCAGAACCTTTAAAAAAGGTTCCAATTGCAGTTCTAGCTGCCATCTTGACTTTTTTTTAACCTCTTCTTCAGAGATAACCTACAAGTACTGGTTTAAGTAGAGAGCCATGTTTGCCCATTACTTCAGCCTGTCCCACTTACTGAGGCAGGAAAAATATGCTGCAGATCCAGGGGTGGGTTCCTGCCAGTTGTAGCCTCTTCTATGAAAGAGGTTCCAGAAATCTACAGTGCCCTTTAGAACCTGTTCCAGCTTCCTCCCTCCACCCGTCCACACATCATCAAGATGAAGAGAGAGGGGAGAAATTCTGGGAGTTGAAGTCCACGAGTCTTAAAGCTGTCAAGTTTGAACACCCCTGGGGTTTTTTTTTCTAAAGGGTTAGGGGTGCAAAGGTCTTGTAACTTGACAGCTTTAAGATTTGCGTGCTTCAAATGCCAGTTTCTGAGCCAACATTTTAGTTGCTAAGCAAGAGTGTTGTTAAGTGAGTTTCACCACATTTTTCAAGTTGGCCATGCCCACCCAGTCACATGGCTGGCAAGCCACTCCCACAAAGCAGGCCACACCTACAGAAGAGGTTCTAAAAATTTTTGAAACCCACTACTGTGCAGATCCCATCAGTCTTTTTATTTTTTATTTTTTTATTTACATTTATATCCCGCCCTTCTCCGCAGAGGACCCAGGGCCGCGCACAGGAAATTTAAAAAACATACAGAATACAAAATAAATACACAATTTAAAATATAAATTAAACCATCTTATCCTATGCTAAAAACCCAATTTTAAAATACCCGATTTAAAACTATCTAAAAGTCCCCATGGGAGGTTAGGCTAACCTCCCCATGGGAGGTTAGTCTTGATTGGTAGGGTCCAGGGAGAGCACTTTCTCTACCAATTCCCTTTACCTATGGATCATTTGTGCACGATGATACACACACCAGAGTTGAGGAGGATCTCCACACTCTTGGTCTTCCATAAATGCTTAAAATCCTGGCTCTGCCAATCCTGGCTCTGCCAATCCTGGCTCTGCCACAGAAGAGGGCACAGCCATGAGGCTGATTAACATCCATTTAATTTTAATTATTTTATTCTTATTTTTAATTGTTTTTATTATAATTGTGATGTATGGCTTTTATGTTTTTATGGCTATTTGTAACCACCCAGAATCATTCTATGAGGCAGTGATTTCTAAATATGATGAATAACTAAAACATTGAATTATTAATATACAATATACACTAGGATACAGTGATTGTTCATATTCTGTACTACTACAGGCTATTTCTGTCAGTTAAGGATTAAGGATACAGTTAAGGATATAAACTGGGTGAAACCAGGCTTAATAGCAGTGCATGTGAGAGGGATCTTGGAGTCTTAGAGGACAACCAGGTAAATATGAGCCAACAGTATATGGTGGCAACCAAAAAAGCCAATGCAATCCTAAATTGAATTAACAGAGGGATGCAATCAAGATCAAGGGAGCTACTAAAACCACTCTATAAAGTCCTAGTAAGACCACACCTACTGCATCCAGTTTTGGCCAACACACTATAAAAAAGATGTTGAGACTCTAGAAAAAGTGCCGAGAAGAGCAACCAGGATGATTAGGGAACTGGAGACTAAAACATATGAAGAACATTTACAGGAACCGGGCACGGCTAGTCTAGTGAGAAGGACCAGGGGCGACGTGGTTTAATTTATTAATTTAATTTAATTTATTAAATTTCTACATCGCCCTTCTCCCTTCCGGAACTCAGGGCGGTGTACTGTTCCAATATTTGAGGGGTTGTCACAGAGAGGAGGGGGTCAAGCTATTTTCCAAAGCACCTGAAGGCCAGATAAGGAATAATGGATGGAAACTGAACAAAGAGAGACTCAATATAGAAATAAGGAGGAACTTTCTAACAGTGAAAACAATCAACCAATGGAACAGAAGTTGCCTTTGGAAGTTGTGGGAGCTTCATCATTTGAGATTTTCAGGAAGAGATTGGACTGCCATTTGCCAGAAATGGTGTAGGGTCTTCTGCTTGAGCTGGGGTTGGACTAGATGATCTACAAGGTACCTTCCAACTCTGTTAAACTGTTAATCAACAAGATGGTTGTAAATTTAGAGAGGAGAGGGAGGGGGAGGTAAAAGAAACTGAATCCTGAAACAAAGTGTGGCTTTTCTTTGAGCTCAGAAGTTTGCATTATGCAAATAAGGCAAAGACTAGAGGAGAGTTATGGTTCAAAGGGGCCTAAGCTGTACTGTGAAAGAGTAAGCCATTCACAGATGGAAAATTAAACTTTTGGCTTGTGGGTACACCTCCCACAGATCCCCCAAAGTTGAAATGCTATCTGCTCTTTCTGCTTCAGCTTTTTAATGGCATTCCTTCTTTGCATGTTGGTGAAGAGTTTCAGGGGGCCTCAGCTGACAGGCATGTTTGTTCACAGACATATCCTAGACTGGTGTAGAAGATGTATTGGTTGTTTTTTCTTGGCTGTAGATGCTGTTGACGGGAGTTATCTGGCTGTGGAATTCAGGGGTGCCCCCCCTCTCTCATGGAGTCACAAACTGCATTCACATTGATAAGGGGGGGAGGGAATCACAGAGCCACAGCCCACACTCGGTTTGACACATACTAGGCTAGTTCTTATGTTACCATTGCCAAATAGAAAGGCCGTGGGAAAGTGTTTCCACAGCAACAGCTGTAACGTGTGAAAACCACTTGTCATATGGACCGCTTTAGGAAGCTTGAGGGTCAGAGGTTAGAGGAGTGCCCACATGTTCCTTTTGCCAAGTCCTTTTTTCTTTTGGTCAAATTGTACAGCCGCACTGGTTCAGACAAAGAACCTGCCCGCAGCTTGCTCTTCCCTATGTGATTATGATTGACAGCTGCTGTCGGCAGATTCCACAGCATCCCTCTGGTTTGCAAAGTGTACATGTTCAGACTGCTTTACACAAGGAATGGCAACTTTCCTTGTGTTGCCGGGAACTGTTTTACTGTTGAACTCCTGTGGCTTTGGACTCGTTATCACACCCCTTTAACTCTACGTCATACACTTCTAATTGTCGCATGAAGACATTCTACTAACCATTTTTTAATTTCATGATGTTAGGATGTTGCTTGGTCTAATCCCTAGTCTGTTTCTACTTCATCAGCAATAGTGGTGATGACATAGTCAGAGATGGGATACTGGCCAGCATCTTTTGGCCATTTTAGGCTGGCACCTCAAACACTCTTCTCTATTTTCTCCATCACTCTGTTTTGGTTTTGTTTATTTGCTTCAGGACAGCTTGGAAACTCACCGGTGGCTTAGACAGGCAAAGCCAGGAGTCAGGTTAGCTGTCTAATTGTTATTATTTTTTGTTAACTTGGTACATTGAATGCCTAACAGCCAGGAGCATGTGAAGAAAAAATGGAGGTAAAAGGGGTGTAACCAGAAGTGGTATTCAGCCAGTTCTAACAGGTTCTGGAGAAAAAGGTAGCGGAAATTTTGAGTAGTTCAGAGCACCGGCAAATAGGCTGGCCCCGCCCCCTGCTGCCTCCCAGCTGATCTTCTTTTGTTGCCCTGAACAGGAGAACAGAGCTGGAAAGCAGGTTAGTGGGGTGGGGAGAGAATGGAGATTTTGCAGTATCCTTCCCTTGCCATGGCCACAAAGCCAAAGCACAGCCACAAAGCCATGACCACAGAACCAATAGGAAATATTTTTCAATCCCACCACTGGGAGTAACCTTTGGAGGTAGAGCACTCTTGGTTTCTCTGGGTTAAATCAAAGGGGAGTTTCTCTTTTCCAATAATTTCTACTCCTACGCCTTCTCTGAATTATAACAGGTTCTAATTTACCGAACAACCATTTTCCTTTTTTGTTTTCAAACCATTCTTGGTTGGAGTTCTCTTCTGGGTCCTGTTGCGACCGGAGTTACAACTCAGTCCAAAACAGATTGTAGAGATGGGGTACTTCTGATCTCTAAGAGGTCATTGTTTTCCTCCTCCTGTTTTTGTGAGCTGTCTTGATCACCCAGCCAGACAGTTCCCTGTAGGTGATAGAAGGCAATGAAAAAGCATCCGTTGGGGTTTTTGTTTTTGGAAAAGCATCCCAGCTACTCCTTGCTCCAGGCCAGAGAATGCAGCAGTCTCTCTCTTGTCCGAATATCATCCTATCTTCCCCTGTCAAAAGGGATTCTCCTCACTGCCTTTACTACCACCAAACCAACCCACCATTTTCGTCTGCAGAAAAAACGTATGGGATTTCAAGGCCCTGGCAGGCTGTCAAGTCATAGACATGGAAGAGGAACATGTGAAGTAGCAATAGGAGACACATTCATGTTCCAAGACCATCCCCTCCCACTCTTTCAAAAGAGCATTAGACACCTGTTCAGGCAGAGCTCAACCAACAGCTAGCAAGCATGTCACTCTGGGAATTTGAACGGGGGTTAATCTGTCTCAGGCACCGCCATGCTCAGCTCAGATTCTCCAAATGTTAAGGGGAGTGATTGGTGGTTGATTCTCCCACTAGCAGAGGATGCTACAAATGATACCTTGGGGACGCACCAATCACTTTCATTGAGTTATCCCACACAAAAACTGTACAGACAGAATCAATTGTGGGCCTCGTTCCTGAAGCAGAAGGAAGTTAAGCCACCTTGTAGTAGAGTTGATGGCGATATATGTTCCCACACAATCAGAAGGGCTGAAGGATTGCACGCTCAACCAATTGCGAGGAGGGGGAGGTAGGGAGGAAGGAGAACCAGGATTTAAGGCACTAGAGGCAACATTTCAATATCAATACATCAGTTGTGGAGGTTTTGTTTTTTGCCAGAGGGAATTGTGATTTCTTTCGTGGAGGTTGACAAGTGGAGAAAAAAAATGCTGTGGCCGAGATTTTTAAAAGGGAAAAAAAGAAATGAAAATAAATCAGTTGCAGATTTTGATGTAGGGAGATGGGTTGGATTTTGTATTTTATTTTATGTTGGGAATTTTTTTTATGAGAAAAGAGGGAAAGTTTTGCCTTTCAATGTTTGTTGCTAGTGCTGTGCATGCAATCTATTCCATAAGTTTTTAAAACTTACTCCTGACATGAGTCCTCCACCCAGAGTTTGCTGGTGCAACATAAATGAAAACCATTTTCATTTTTTAAAAAGCTGACTTTTTATTCTTTTAAGGCACGGGACTCTTGGTACTCTGCCCAACATCACTTGCATGTAAAATGGGTGGCTATATAAATTAGATAAATAAACAGGCATCGTGCAGATAGATAGCTATTTTTGCATGCTTCCTTTCCAGCCTTGAATCAAGAAGAAGCAATGGCAATATTATAAATTGATTGATTGATTGATTGATTGATTGATTGAATGAATGAATGAATGAATGAATGAATGAATGAATGAATGAATGATGCAAAAATACTAATCTCTTAGCATCCTGCAAGAATGGTAGCATTTGATAGACATATTAGGGGAAAGAACACTTCACATTATCCATTTTGTTTTAGTGTTTAACTAGACAGCCTATCATTGCTGAATAAATATCTAGTAAATTTCAGACTTATTTTCTTATCTAAAGAGAGAACAGCATGACTATAGAGGGGGGGGGAAGCAGTGGGGGAAATTTCCGACTTCCTGCTGGCTTCCTCATTGTGCCATGGAAAGCTGGCAGGGAGTATCGGAAATCTTCCTCTCTCCCTCTTCTTTCCTCACACTCCCTCAGTCCCTCAGCACGATGTCTTTCTCTCTGCAAGCTTCCTACAAGCAAAGCTAGGGACCTTCGCCAATCACAATTGAGTTCTTGCCAGCTTCTTCACTGACTTATGGGAAGCTGTGAGCTGGAAGCTGGAAATGAGGATCACATGACCACAGCTCTGAAAGGGAAATCAACTCCTCAAATTTCATTCCCCTCAGAGTGATGTTTCCCATCGTTCCGTAAGTTAACTTATTTAAGCTACCTTGGTTGAGAAATTGTTGCCTATGATGCATCATTACACCCAATTGAAGATTATAAATGATCAAACATTCAGGAGAATTTTAGTAGTATATACAGTAGATCAGGGCTGTCAAACTCCCAGCCCATGGGCCAGATGCGTTCATGCTCTGGCCACGCCAATGCCCGGTCAGGTGACGACGCCATGACGACACGAGTTTAACACCTCTGATATAGATTATGCAGGGTTTGGGCAACTCAAATGTTTTCAGTGCACTGCAGTCCTCAAATAAGAGGATAATGTTACTTCTCAAAAAAAGTTTCCATCTGAAATTAATTCATTTTTAACAGCAACAAAATCTTCTCTTGTACCAGCAGATTTTAAAAAATTCTGAAGGTGTTGACAATATTTTTTTTGACTAATGGCAAATTAAGACAGTTTTGAAAAGCGCTAATTATTTACCACATAAAAAAGAAAGAAAAGAAACTGTTCCACCACCTGCATGTGAAATATTTGAATGTACTAGTAAGTGTTACTTACACCCAGTTGGGGAGGAGGGCTTCTGGCATTCATCTATTGTGTAAATTCGCGTGCATGGTGGGGATTTTCCTCACTTGATTCTCATTTGCATAATAAGGTAGCTTAAGGATAAGGAATCAGACAGCATTTATTTTCTTTGCTTATTTGGAATTGCCTTGCCTTAATTGACCTTTAGCAAACTTTATTCAGCAATTCGGTAATTCATAGCTCTCTGAACAAGAGATATAGGTATCTGAATGTCATTTTGGCTGACAGCTTAGCAGTTTGAGTATGTGTTCTTCCATGTTGTCAAGGTTTCTAGATAGCAAACTCTAGAGGAACATTGTTATGGTTAAGGCTTTACATCCAAAGTCATGTTGAGAATTAAAAGCAGTGTTTGAACAAAAAACTTTACCTTACACCAATGGTCCACTAGTTCTATCTTTGATTCCTGATGGTGTGAATCATAGGGGGACTTTCATTGTTCAGTCTTCTTGATGCCACTGTGGAATGAGGCAGGATACTTGAACTTATTACTGCAGTAAGCTTATATTATTACTGCAATAATGATGTGGTGGCTCAGTGGCTAAGACTCTGAGCTTGATGATCAGAAAGGTCAGCAGTTCGGCGATTCAAATCCCTAGTGCCGCGTAATGGAGTTAGCTCCCAGTCTCTAAAGTGGTGGCAGTTCCCAGTGATTTTGCAGGGGACACTGTTCAGAGAGCTGGCCCATCTCACCCTTACGATGGATGCCAGCTTGACAGGATGGGGGGGGCGCACATGCAGAATCTGGTAGCCCAGGGTCAGTGGTCGCTAGACGAAAGCCAAAACAGCATCAATTGGCTAGAACTGCAGGCAGTATGTCTGACCCTTATACGATTCCAACAGATTGTTCAGAACAACTACGTACTAATACTAACAGACAACACTATTATCAAGGCACACATCAACAAATGGGGGGAGGGGGGGAACCTGATCCTGGTCCCTGATACAGAAGGCCAACCTATTATGCCGTTGGGCAGAATCACATCTTCCATCTCTCGTGGCAGAGCACATTTCAGGGGCCTCCAATTTTCAAGTGGACTGGCTGAGTTGAGCCAGGATAGACCAGGTGGAAAGGAGTGTTCCCCCGAATCTCTTCCATTACCTCACGCTCTGATTTGGCCTGCCGGTACTGGATCTGTTTGTGACAGAGTATAACAATCAAGTCCCCAGGTACCTTTACTTGTCCCAGCTTCTGCCAACCTTGTAATTTGAAAGCAAGTAAAAATTCAAGTAGAAAAATAGGAACCACCATTGGTGGGAAAGTAACAGCGTTCCGTGTGCCTTCAGCATTTAGTCAGGCTGGCCACGTGACCATGGAGACGTCTTCGGACAGTGCTGGCTCTTTGGCTTTGAAACGGAGATGAGCACCGCCCCCTAGAGTCGGGAATGACTAGCAGATATGTGCGAGAGGAGCCATTACCTACTACTACAATAAAGTGGCAATTTCTACATTAGCTTGCACTTAGCACGTTCCATTCCATTCCTAGAGCAGGTCGCAGCAAACAAGCTCACCACTCAGCTATACCAGCTAAAAAATACGCTGCATATTGCAAAATTGAAGTCTCCCAAAGGGAAGCAAAGGGGGCTGGAGGGAGAGGTGAAAATCCTACTCATGGAGGATCAGGGAGTATATTTACCTGCTGGTTCCTAAAGAAGAGGAAGCTATTTGATACAGTGTAATCGTTGATCATCATCATAACAATGGAGATGTGCATCTGTTTTTAGGATTGACCGTATTGTCTTGGCTGCAGTGACATGACAGCAGAGTTCTAGAGTGGGTGGATGATCAGAGGGGTGGAAAGAGAGGGGAAAAGAGAGCAGATGGGAGACAGGTTGAACCTGGGAGTCATGTTTGGCGCAAGATGTTCTGCAGATTATATCATCACGCACCTGCGCAGCGGGCGTCGGGGCAGGGGCGCGCTCCCAACAGCTGCCGCGGGGGCGACTTTAAAGGCAGCTGCGGCGGACCGATCCGGCAGCTCTCAGCGTGTGAGGGACGGCCTTCGGGGTGGCTGCTGGGAAGGGCACTCAGCGGGTCGCTCTCGCCTTCCGCACTCGGAACCATTGCACTGCTCGCCTGGCACCTCCTGCGCCGCTGCCAGACCCAGCAGCCGTGCGCCTGACCATTGGGCCGAAGGCCGTCCCTCACGCGCTGAGAGCCGCCGCCGCTGCCTTTAAAGAGTGCCCTGCGGGGGTGGGTGGGAGCGTGCCCCGACGCCCTCTGCAGGTGCGTGACACGCCGGAGCACATGCGCCCCCCCTCCGAGGCCCTCCCCGTCCGAGCTGGCGCATAAAGAGAGCCCGAAGCGGGACATTTTGAAGAAAAGGCGGGTGGCGGGATATCTAATGGAGAAGCGGGTCTGTCCCGCCAGAAGCGGGACGGATGGTCACCTTAAGCATAATACGCAAGCCTGCTGCCATTCTAACAGAGTTCAGAACTCTAGGCCTGCTAACGTTTTAATGTAATACTCGGTTACCCTGAAGTCTGCCATAAGCACACTACCAGATATTATCTGGTAGATTTAATATTATGTTTAATCATTTTCAGATTTTGAAGTAGCCCTGCAATATTTAGTTGATTAAATTAATTTGAATAAGGACCCCCCCTCCCCTTCTCAGCATTAATTGAATAGCAGAAATTATTGCTCATATATCTATATTAGGGACAAGTATAATTAGTTCGATCAATCCTTATGGGTCATATAACTATACAAGTCTCCACTGCGCTTTTGTTTTGTGTTAGTTTTGAGGACAAAATTTGTAATGTGTAATTTCTGTAAGTCAACTGCTTGTCTTATTAAAAATGAAAATAATTTATTTTGGATGGGTAAATGAGAGGATGGGGCAATACTTTTTCTAATGAAATATGCCCCTCCAAGGTGGATCCAGAATCTGTTGGAAATCCATGATGTTAAAATAATATATGTTAGGAAAAAATGTACAAGAAAAAAGTCATCTTCTTCCAAAGCAACTTGAAGCTATTATGTATCAACAAATGTTTGTTTAGCTGTCCTTTCCAGCGTAAGCTGCTTGGTTGTCTGTCTGTTTATCTGTCTAACTTGTCACTATGACTGTATTAGACTGCTAATTCAGTACAGGCTCCAGGCAGCTTACACACATAAAACACAAGACATCAGACCATTGTTCCCAAAGAAAACAATAACACAAACCCTAGTGTCAAGAGAGATTCCTGCATTCCTATATTCTTCTACCATGAAGCGTCCTTCAAAGAGCTCAGTCTTTACCACTGGAGGACATACAGTGGTGGGTTTCTGCAGGTTCGCACCTACTCGCGAGAACCGGTTGGTGAAATTTAGAGAACCGGTGAGAGGGGGTTCCACCGGCGTACCTGGAAGTAAATCTGGCCCGCCGCTGCCAGTGACCCAACGGGAAGGAAAGGAAAGGAAGGAAAAAAGGAAGGAAGAAAGGAAAGAAAGAAAGAAAGAAAGAAAGAAAGAAAGAAAGAAAGAAAGAAAGAATTTATCATCACAATTGAGTCCAAAATTTTGGTTGCTAAGCAAGAGCGTTGTTAAATGAGTTTCACCACATTTTAAAAGGTGGCCACTCCCACCCTGTCACATGACTGCCAAGCCACGCCCACAAAATAGGCCACACCTACAGAGTAGGTTCTAAAAAATTTGAAACCCACCCCTGAGGACATAGTGGCTTGAACGTGATTCAGCATGAACTAAAGATACCATTGCAGAGAGTAAGTGGATGACCTGGAAGGATGGAGGGGAGATTCCTTACCAAGACAAAATTGGATAAATATGGTTGGATCACAGACTGAGAAAGTGGCTTATGAAAATAAACTAATTCCAAGCGAAGATGAAATAATAATAATAATAATAATAATAATAATAATAATAATAATAATAATAATAATAATAATAATAATAATAATAATAATAATAATTAATAATTTTAATTTGTTGACCGCTCCCTCTCCCCATAGGGACTCGGAGCGGTGCACAGGGAAAACTAAAACAATAAATATACAAACACATTAAAAACAAATTAAACATATACCTGTGCTAAAATACCCCATTAACATACTAAAATTCCCAGTTAAAACAACTAAAACCCCATAGAGAGAGACTACCCTAGGCCAGCCAAGCAGAAAAGATGTGTTTTTAGTTTTAGACGGAAGGAGCGGAAGTCCGTGGTCGTTCTAATGTCGGGGGGAAGGTCGTTCCAGAGGGCTGGGCCCGCCACAGAGAGAGCCCTTCCCCTGGGCGTCGCCCGCTGACAAAGTCTAGTGGACGGCACCCGGAGAAGTCCCTCTCTGTGGGAGCGAATCGGCTGTGAGGATGTATGGGGCAGGATCCGATCCCGCAGATAGCTAGGTCCCGAGCCATGGAGCGCTTTAAAAATGATGAATAATAAGAAAAGTTATGGACTGTGCTGAAATGGACAAATTAACTAAAGAAATCCAGGGAAAAGAAGAATCAGAATTCTACCAGATATGGGATAAATGGTATAGGTGGATGGAGGAGAGAAATAAGAACTAATGAAGGAATACAGCAAAACATTAAAACAGCAGTTATGAGTAAAATAAGAGGGTTTAGAATGGTGAAATCCAAATGAAATATAACAGAAGGGGAAACAATATAAGATGAGCGGCTTCGATTAACAATTGCTATTAGAAAGAACAGGAAGTTTCTTTTTCGTATTGTATGGTGTAAATGTAGTGTATGTCTAAGTTTTGTGTGAGTGTATTTTATATGTATTTTATATGTTTGTAAATAAAATTTATTTTTAAAAATTTTTTAAAATTTATAAAAGAAAAAGAAAATATCTTAGTCAGCTCCTCCCCACCCCAATTCACAGGGTGATAAAAGAGAGAGGATAAAAGTGCACACACCAGAACTGATGTGTCTGCAATTTGGAAATCCTTCAGAGGACAGGTAATGGCCACGACCATGAACAACTTTGAATAGTTTTGCATTGGGTGCCCTTTCCTGGACTGGGATATTCTGCTCGCTCTCATTCATGCCTTAACCATCTTCTAGGTAGACTACTGCAAAGCGCTTACATTGGGGCTGTCCTAGAGCAGCATCCAGATGCTATAGTTAGTCAAAATACAGCAACACAAGTAGTTATGGACCTGAGGATGTTACAATCTCTGCACAAGTTGCCAATAAGCTTCTGAGTTCAATTGAAGGCACTGGTGGTTACCTATAAAGTGCTCCATGAAGTATGAAGGCCAGGTTATTTACAGCAGGGGTCCCCAACCTTTTTTGCACCAGGGACCGGTTTCATTTAAAAAAGAATTCTGCGGACTGGCTGGCGTAGAGGAGGAACAGGGGGGGGAGGAGGAACAGGCAGCGCATGTGTACGCGGGGGGGGGGAGAGTCGCCTCACTCGGCCCTCTAGGGCCTTCAACGGCGTGAACGGCCACGCCTGCGCTCTCCCGCATCCGGCGTGCGCTCTGCCCAGGGGGCTGCCCCCTCCTCCCTCCTCCTCCTCTTCAGCCCTGCGGCCTGGTTCCTATCAAGCCACGGACTGGCACTGGTCCGCGGCCCGGGGGTTGGGGACCCCTGATTTACAGTACTGCCTTCTCTTCTCTACTTATTGATTTGGGGCTAGGAAGACAAATAGAATAAGAATTTCTGGTACTTGCAGAGGGCTTCTCCCCCCTTTATATGATGGTATTCCTTCTTTTATCCTGGGGAAAAAGAGAAGTAAAGGAATCTATGGTAGAACTGGAGCTTTCAACAGACCAAACCCAACATTTTGTGGGATGCTGGTAATATAATTTGTCCATAACTTGTGTTCCCTGATTATACACTATCTAGTCATTTGGAATGGAGATTCTCTACAGCAGGAGTGTCCAAACTTGGGAACTTTAAGACTTGTGGACTTCAACTCCCAGAATTCCCCAGCCAGCTATGCTGGCTGGGGAATTCTGGGAGTTGAAGTTCACAAGTCTTAAAGTTCCCAAGTTTGGACACCCCTGCTCTACAGTGTTTGAGAGCCCGCTTTCCAGAGCATCTCAGCTGGCACAACAGATGCCAAACTTTGTCTGGTAAGGGGGAATATTTGAATAGAAGATGACTATGTTAAGCTGGGAAGCAGCAAAACATCTCTGAAAAATTCAGTGGCAAACCACTTCTGTTCAGCTGCCTCCCAAACTGTATAATTGTGCCTAACTAGGCATCGCAATCTGGACTCACACATCCCCCAAGAAAAGATAACTGAAAAGATAAAGGGCCAGGAAGGAAAATTCACAAGGAATGATGATCAGTATTGGGCCTGTTTAGCAGGAAGAGGAAATACTATAGCTGATTTCAAGTATCTGAAGGGCTGTCATATGGAAGACAGGGAAGAACTGTTTTTTCTAGATGATAGAAAAAGAAACAATGGGTTTAAATCACAAGAAGGTTTTTTATTGAACACCAGGGGGAAAAAATTCATAAGGGTTAGAGCTGTTAAAAAATGGCACATGTTGCCTCAGGAGATGGTGGACTTTTCTTCACCAGAAGTATTTAACTAAGCTGGATGGCCATCTATCAGAAATGCTCTAGAATTTGTTTTCAGGTGAATCTAGAATTTCTTTCTGGTGAAGAATAGATGACTTTCAAGATTCATTCCAGCCCTTACATTTAATGGTTCAAATCCAATAACATCTCATTTTTTTGATTTGCCTTTTCTGGCGTATATCTAGACCAGTGATGGCGAACCTTTTTTTCCTCGGGTGCCAAAATCACGTGCTTGCCCAATATTGCCCACCCCCATAATTTAATCCCCCCATGCCATGCCCCCTGTGCATGTGTGCAAGACACTCTGCCCTCCTGCCCCACGCACACGCATACAACTTTCCTGGAGCCTGGGAAGGGTGAAAACACCCCCCTCCAGAGGCCAAAAACAGCCCATTTTCCAACTTCCGGTTTTCCCGAAGCCTCCAGAGGACAAAAACCTGCTGAAAATCAAGGCCAAAAATCAGCTGGCCAGCGTGTGCATGTGTGCTGGAGCTGACAGGGCAACATCTCGCGTGCCCTCAGAAATGGCTCCATGTGCCACCTGTGGCACACATGCCATAGGTTCGCCATCACGGATCTAGACTGTGTTCAGAGACTTGAAGATGGTGGTGTTTGGGTTATGAGGTGTTACTGGAAGTCTCACTTTCTTCAGCTCTTTCTAGTAGAGCAACAAAGAGCAGAGAAGAGCAACAAAGATGATTAGGGGACTGGAGGCTAAAACATGCAGCAGCTGCCAAAAAAGCCAACACAGTTCTAGGCTGCATAAACAGAGGAATAGAATCTAGATCACGTGAAGTGTTAATGCCACTGTATGGTGCCTTGGTAAGGCCACACTTGGAATACTGCATACAGTTTTGGTCACCACGATGTAGAAAAGACGTGGAGACTCTGGAAAGAGTGCAGAGAAGAGCAACCAAGATAATTAGGGGACTGGAGACTAAAACATATGAAGAACGGTTGCAGGAACTGGGTATGTCTAGTTTGATGAAGAGAAGGACCAGGGGAGACATGATAGCAGTGTTCCGATATCTCAAGGATTGCCACAAAGAAGAGGGAGTCAAACTATTCTCCAAAGCACCTGAGGGCAGAACAAGAAGCAATGGGTGGAAACTAATCAAGGAGAGAAGCAACTTAGAACTGAGGAGAAATTTCCTGACAGTTAGAACAATTAACCAGTGGAACAGCTTGTCTCCAGAAGTTGTGAATGCCCCAACCCTGGAAGTCTTTAAGAAGATGTTGGATAGCCATTTGTCTGAAATGGTATAGGGTTTCCTGTCTAGGCAGGGGGTTCGACTAGAAAACCTCCAAGGTCCCTTCCAACTCTACTATTGTATTGTATTGTATTGTATAGTAGGTGGCGCAGAAAATTCCATGCTCACATCTGTTTTAAAAGGTGTGATTGCCATGGAGGGTAGCTTAGGTTGCCAAATGTTCACAGCTGAGAGCTTTCTTTGGCATTGGCATACATGATTTGAGTAAGATTAGGGAACAAAAATAATGATAATAAAATTTGCATTTGGAACACTATGTAAGAATTAAGCACTGCCAATGAACCCTGCCAATAAAAGGAATGGATGGGAATAGACTTAAGCTTCAATGTGCTCAATGCATAGATTCACATGTCCACCTACTTTGTGAAACTTAAAACCTCCACTGAGCATGCTTTGAGATCTGTTGTTGTAGACTGTGCTGGGAGATCAGGTTCAGGCTTACTCATCCCTTCCTCGAACACTTTGGCTTGGGCAGTGTTTGAAATGCTGTAAGTGGCATAGAAGTAAGAACTGAAGTACCAATCAGAATAGAGTTGGAAGGGTTAGGGTTTTTACAATCTAGATACATTCAAGAATCAAGAATTAGAATTAGAGCTGGAAGGGACCTTGGAGGTCTTCTAGTCCAACCCTCAGCTCAAGCAGGAGACCCTGCACCTGGAATGGCAAACTTATGGCATGCGTACTACAGGTGGCACGAGGAGCCCTCTCTGCGGGCATTCAAGCCCTCACCCAGCTTAGATCCACCACGCATCTGCATGTGCCTCCCGCCGGCCAGCTGATTTTCGCATCTCTGCCACACATGCAAGACACACGTGCGCATGCACAGGGATCACACATGGGGGGGCAGGGAGAGCATGGGGGTGAGGTGCTCCCAATCACACTCTGTTTTTTGTGTGCAGAGGCTTCAAGGAAGGGCCTCCAGAGCCCAGGGGAAGCCATTTTTGCTTTCCCAGAGGCTCAAGGAAAATCTCCGGGGCCTGGGGAGGGCAGAAAACAGGCCTCCCGGAAGTTCCAAAAGTCTGGAGATGGGCCTGTTTCCTTTCATAAGAACCCAGAGGAGGCCATTTTTTCCTTCCCGGAGCTTAAGGAAAGCCGTGGTGCTAGAGGCCAAGTAGGCCGCGTGGGGGGAGGGGTTTCGCACATGCATGCATGGGTGGGTGGAGTTGCACAAGCATGCACAGGGGTGCGCTGCATTATGAGTGTGGGCACACATATGTGTACAATAACGCACACACACGATTTTGGCGCGTGAGGAGAAAAAGGTTAGCCATCACTGCCCTAACCATTTCAGACAGGTGGTTGTCGTGGCCCAGCGGGCTCTGGATGAGCTACTGATGGACCCCTCCAGTGAGGAGTCCTATGAGTCTGCTCTGGAGGAGGAGAGCAGAGAGCCCGGCCGGTCATCAGGAGGCACCTGGGTCTTGGATTAGTTGGGGAGAATCAGGGCCAGTTTGTCCCTGATGCTAGATTGAGAAGGGCTGAGAAGAGGAGGTTTCAAGCGAGCTCGGAGGCTCTGAATTGGACTCAGCTGCTTAATGAGTGGCCCCTCTCAAGAGTGTTTAAAAGGAAGTCTGTGAGGAAGAGGATTTTGCAGAGAACAACGTTTGACTTCAGTTTCGTGTATAGCCTGGTTAATCGTGTTTGAATAAGCTTTGTATCTGTTACGAGACATTAAGACTCGCAGCCAAGAGAGATAGTGGCAAAGAGCCAATCTTGTATGGGGGGGGGGGGGGCAGAACAGGTAGCTATCCAGCCTTTTCTTAAAAACCTCCAGTGATGGAGCACCCAAAACTTCTGAAAGTAAAACCGTTCCATTGGTTAATTGTCCTCACTGTTTGTTAGGAAGTTTCTCCTTAATTTCTGGTTGCTTATCCCCTTGATTAGTTTCCATCCATGATTTCTTGCCTTGCCTTCTGTTACTCTGGAAAATAAGTTGAACCCCCTTCTTCTTTGTGGCAGTCCTTCAAATACTGGAATACTGTAGTCAACCTCTGCTGAAAATTCAAATAACAGGCTGACCGGGGCCTGTTTGTTCCTGACCAATACTCCGTGCCCGAGGAGCAGAGGGGGAGAGAAAAGTTGCACTTTCTTAAAAGGCAGCAAATGTGGGCAAATATTAGCTTTTGAAACTAAAGGTGGAAGTTATTCATTCACTCAGCAGTGGTTTCAAGCTATCAATCTTCCAGGTATTTCTATGAGCCTTAATCATTAAGGTTGTTTATTTGGAGCCATTTCTGAGAGAATAAAGGTACCTTTGGCTCTTATCTTCTGTCATCAAAGCACCCATTAGGAAATCCAAGCCCTGTAGGGAAGCTCAAGGGATTACTCCAAGGAGGTTTCTTGAAGTAGGGAGGAATTCTGCTCTCTCTCTCTCTCTCTCTCTCTCTCTCTCTCTCTCTCTCTCTCTCTCTCTCTCTCTCTCTCTCTCTCTCTCTCTCTCTCTCTCTCTCTCTCTCTCTCTTTCTTCAGTGCACAGGAGTTGGAGGGGGGGGGACGACTCCACACACAATCTGAAAGATTTATCTTTTGGTTTTAATATAGTTTGGACAGGATTTTGTTCAAAGGAGATCTGTAGCTAAAAGCATTTTAAGTGGCCTGGAACAAAGGCAGGGCTGCATTCCAATGAGTTCTCATTTTGAACAGTACCTGATCAAGTCAGGCCTTTTGGCTTGTGGCTTGTTATTGTTTTCACAACAACCACAACAACAACAACGGATTTGCAATTCTTGAAATGATTGCAAGAGAGAGAGAGTCGCCAGTCCTCTAACACACTGGGAGATAAACATGATGTCTCTATGTTGGAATAGGTAAAGGTACAGGTTCCCCTCCCACATATGTGCTAGTCGTTCCCGACTCTAGGGGGCAGTGCTCATCTCCATTTCAAAGCCAAAGAGCCAGGGCTGTCCGAAGACATTTCCGTGGTCATGTGGCCAGCATGACTAAACACCAAAGGTGCACGGAACGCTGTTGCTTTCCCACCAAAGGTGGTCCCAATTTTTCTATTTGCATTTTTATGTGCTTTTGAACTGCTAGGTTGGCAGAAGCTGGGGCAAGTAACAGGCGCTCCCTCTGTTATGCGGCGCTAGGGATTCGAACCGCTGAACCTCTGACCTTTCTGATTGACAAGGATATCTCTCAATGCCATTTGCAGGGAATCATAAGCAGGCGAAGACATCTGCTTGGGAAGACCCTGAAGCAAATGGGGAGCCACTGTGTGAGACAGAATGCTGGACTGGATGGGCTGTGGCCTGTTCCAGCAAGGCTGTTCTTATGTTCTTATGACAAGCTCAGTATCTTAGCCACTGAGTCCCCACATCCCTGTAGTGGAATAGTAAATAATATTAATGATATCATATTGGGTACGTATTTGGAGGCTTTTATCTTTCATCACCCTTCCTTCTTTGTGTTACTTTAGGGTGATTACAGGCATTGCTGTCTTCTACTTGTAACTTCCCCATATTTCCTCTGACATTTATCCTTTTTTTCTTTTCAACCAAATAGCTATTAAAGAAGAATGGACAAAACAGTTGTAATTATGGGGATTTTGTTTTGTTTTTCTTTTGTTTAGAGACGATACAGCAAGAGGTACTTTTTGCTTGAGAGTTAGTTATGGGTAGAAATCAGCACATTAAAAAGGCCTCCAGTGTGCGTGACACTGCAATGTCTGTAATGGACAGGATGCAGATAACGGTAGGTTGCCTTGCAAGAAAAGCAAAGACTAGAGATCCTTGGTGCATATAACGCAAGGATAACCAAGACTGGTAACCTAGAACATGTGAAATTGGGGGAGGAAAACATCAAAAGTGAGGTGATCAATATCTTGGGACTGTCTGGTGATGATTATGACATATGGGAGACTTTGACCTGGAATCTAAGAAAAATAAAATAAAAGAACATGAATGAATAATATGAAATGAAACTAAAATACATGTACATTGACAGAAAGAAGTAGGCAGTGAAAGTGGGGTTTATTTATTCATTTTAAATTTTGATCTGTCACCTATTCCATAAGTTTCTAGTCATGATAACAATTATGAAAACAGATAAAACAAGAAAAATAGTATAAGAGCATAAAACTATTAAAAGCCCAATAGTGTCAGAAAGAAAGAAAGAAAGAAAGAAAGAAAGAAAGAAAGAAAGAAAGAAAGAAAGAAAGAAAGAAAGAAAGAAAGAAAATGAAAGATTTCAACAAAAGCCACCATCTGTCATCATATAAAGTCATCATATTCATCAGTGGTCCCATCGAATAAAATAAGATGAGCTGTCTTCCAGAAAGACAGTAGTGTAGAAGTTAATAAACTTTTTGGAGGTAAGCTATTCCAAAACTTTGGAATCACTGTTCTCTTCCATAAGCTACTTGTAGAAGAGAACCTGAAACATCCTCTCTCAGGTTGATCACCCAAGGTGGCAGATTCTATTTGAAGGAAACCATTCTGAAGTATCTGGGAGTCAAGCCATGTAGGGCTTTATAGGTTAAAACAATCACTTTGAATTATATACCAAAGGAACTCATTAGTAAATAATATAGTGCTGCAAAATGGCTGTGATATGACTAAAGCAGGTCTCATCCATCAGCAGATAGGCTTCTGCATTCTGCATCAGTTGCTAAGTCTTCTTCCAAAACATGTAGAGCGCAGTGAATGTAACTGTAGTGTAAGTTATTATTGCTGCCCTCCAATAAGGATTAGAACTGGTGCATCAGCCTAAACTGGGCAAAAAACCCCATGCACATTTCATCACCTGATCAAATAGTAAGTCCAGTAGAACTCCCAGGTTGAGAATCTGCAAATCCAGCCAGAACCAACATTGAAGTCAATAGAGAATCATGCTTTGGGGATAAGTAGGAGCTCCAACTTCCAAAGTTTTAATTTCAACTTTGTTTTGTCCCATTGGGTTCCCCCAAACCTCCAGTCAAGACCACAACTGTATCCATTTTAATCAGGGTATGACCTAGTATCATCAGCAGATGATACCTGGCCCCAAACTGAAAAATTACCTCCTCCAGCGATTTTACGTAGGTGTGAAACAGAAGGGCATAAAACTAACCCTTAGGATATCTTACAAATGAGTGCTAAACCAAACCGCCATTCCCTGCCACCACTGACTAGAAGTGTCTATTCCTATTATAATTGAATTATCATAAAATGTTGTCAACTCTCAACTTTCAACTCTTGAGTTTCTCCAAAAGAATGCTGTGATTGCTGGCAGAAGGGGGTTCTACCTGGACCAGAAAGACATTTCAATTTTCCAAGCCTCAATGCAACACATCCATTGTGGTGGCCAATGTGGCTGCCAACTCATTTAGGTCTAAATCCTGCCAAAGGGGATGCCTCTGAGATGCTCTGCCACACCATCTTCTACAAAATCTAAACACAGCTGGAATGAGAGAAGGCTTCTTCAGGAGTAGGCACACCATTGTTCTTTCAAGGCAGGTAGCACTGTTCCTTCTCTCAAAGCAGCATTGATCACTTCCGAGGAGAAATGTTAAAATATGGATGTGTAACTTGTTTAGTATATGTTAAAAGTCCTTTGTGCCTGATGATTTGAAAATGCAATCATTATTACCTCATACAAAGGACAGCAAGAGTGAATGAAACAACAACAACAACCCCACAGCATGATTAGATTGTTAAGTGTGCGTGGGAAGGCATTTGACAGAATGGAAGCATATGAGAGTATCAATGAGCAACATTTGGGAAGTGCAGCTTTTTTTATTAGTCAGATCTTCATTTTTCAACAGTTTATTGAGAAGTGCATGAATGTGAGAAAGAAAATTATATTGTCTATTTGTTACTTTAGAGGAAGTGAATGGGCTTGAATTGTGGAATGTTTTGTGTAAATATGAATGTGAAGGTTGATTGTTCAGTGCCTTATATGATGGAAGAAAGGCAGGTATGAGAATAGATGCAATGTTCAGTAAACAACTGGACCTTGAACAAAGAGTAAGAAAATGGGATGTGATGCACCTTTGGTCATTCAATATATTTATAGGTTTGTTGGTTGGGGATGGAAATGCTTGTGGACTTCTGTATGCAGATCATGCTGTATTGTTGGTCAAAAATGCAAACAATCCTCCATGAGTGTTACCTAGGCTATATATAACATTGAGTTATTAGATGTGTTCTCTTTGGGAGAAATTCATGTTTCTCAAGTGAAAAGGATATTGCATGCTTCAGTCATATTAGCTGTGTGCCATGAGAATTGAGTATGTGAGGAACAACAGTGGGAATAGATTATATACAGAAAAAATGTGCATGGTAAAAACAGAAGTGATAAGAGTAGAAACATGGTGAGATGGGTGGAAAATAAATCAGATAGATAGATAGATAGATAGATAGATAGATAGATAGATAGATAGATAGATAGATAGATAGATAGATAGATAGATAGATAGATAGATAGATGCTGATAGGTGATAGATAGGTGAATTAGGTGCTGAATAAATGTAGACTGCATAAAAAAGTAAAGGATCAATATGAAAAAAGACCGTGAGTTCAAGTCCCTCTTTAGACATGAAAAACCATCTGAGTATATGCCATGCTAAGAACTGCTGACTAGTAGGAGGAGTGATGGGACCATGTGTGCCAGCCTTCCTCATTAATCTTGCTTTATTGTTATGGTTGGAGTTTGGAATAAGTCTTGATTTAATGGACAATGGGCACCCCTTCCCATCCCTATTGTAGGCCAGTTTTTTGCTTTCCCATCCACAGCCTTTTTAACTGTTCTCATTCATTTTTCCTCTCTGTGTGGTTCAATCACTTCTCCAGTACTCTGTCTCATTCTCACCCATCCATTCATGTCATCCCACAAACAACCTTTATCTCCGATCACATTTATTCAGGATGCTGCATAGTTTTGCTCATTCCTTCCTTCTGCAGTACTTATTACTTGCCCCAACCTTGGAAGAGCTCTGGGTATATAACTTCAAACATCATCATCATCATCATCATCATCATCATCATCATCATCATCATCATCATCATCACAATCATCCAACTGCATCCAAGTAAACAAAATTAATTACAAAGAAATGCAAAAATAAAAAATCAAATAAAACCCAGTATAGTTTAGTTAGTTTAGTTTATTCATATTTATATCCCGCCCTTCTCCACAGAGGAACCAGGTATAGGCATTCACATATTGCAATTAAATATTTTTAATTTCTTTTCAGCAAAGTGGAGGCTGCATAAATTTCTGGGGATACTATTGCATAAACCGTGTGTGTGTGTGTGGTCTACTACACAAATCTACTCTCTCATTCACACCCTGCAAATTTCATGAGAGATTCATTATTACCATTCACTGGAGCACAACATGCATCAGAGTAATACATCTAAAAATTCCTATTCTTATAAATACCCATAACAATCTGCATGATCCCAATCCATATTTTTTGCCTTGCCCTGTTCATTCATAATTAAATCTAAACCATCCGTTCCATGCATGTACTTAAACCCACTCCATACAATCTCTAACCACTGTCATTCAGATTCCACTCTTTTCCTTTTTTACAGGTATGCAGCATATCTGCTTTGTTTTTAAAAAGTCATTTATTAATTAAAGCTTTTACCATTCCCCTTACATTCTAAGGTATAATCCTCTAGCTATAATCCTGTGCATGTGCGTGTGACGCCCCTGTATTTCCCTACCCCCCCCCCTCCATTTTGGGTCTAGTAGGCTTCCCTGCAGCCTCTTGCCAGCAAAAACAGGCCACAGGCCACCACCCCGCACCTCATTTTGGGCCTAGTAGGCCTCCTGCAGCCACCACTTTGCATGCGCACCTGATATCACCTGGCTGGTGGGAGGCGCATGCACATGCGTGGTGGAGTTAAGCTGGGGAGATGGCTCACGTGCCCACAAAGAGAGTTCTGCGTGCCATCTGTGGCATGCGTGTCATAGGTTTGCCATAATAATAATAATAATAATAATAATAATAATAATAATAATAATAATAATAATAATAATAATAATAATAATAATAATAATAATAATAAATTTTATTTATAACCCGCTCTCTCTCCCCAGAGGGACTCGAGGCGGGGCACAGGAAAATTAAAAACAATAGACACAAACAGAGTACAAAATTAAAATCACAATTAAACATATCCTGCGCTAAAAACATCTATAAAAACTAAAAACTGTCCCTAAAAACCCCTTAACACTATAAATTAATTAAAATTAACCTAGGCCAGCCAAACGGAAGAAATGAGTTTTTAAAAGCTGTCGGAAGTTTAGTTTAGTTTAGTTTATTTACATTTATATCCCGCCCTTCTCCGCAAAGGACCCAGGGGGGCACACAGGAAATTTAAAAAACATACAGAGTACAAAAATAAATACACAATTTAAAATATAAATTAAACCATCTTATCCTATGCTAAAAACCCAATTTTAAAATACCCAATAAAACTATCTAAAAGTCCCCATGGGAGGTTAGGCTAGGCTGGCTTGTTGGAATAGGTATGTGTTTAGACATTGGCGGAAGAGGCGGAGGTTGGTGATGATGCGTAATTCGGGGGGTAGGTTGTTCCAAAGGGCTGGCCCCGCCACAGAGAAGGTTCTTCCCCTGGGTGTCGCCAGTCGGCATTGCCCAGCCGATGGCACCCTGAGAAGGCCCTCTCTGTGGGAGCGTATCGGTCTAAGGGATGTATGGGGCAGGAGGGAGGATATATGGGGCAAGAAGGAGCGAAGGTCTGTGGTTGTTCTGATTTCGAGGGGAAGGTTGTTCCAGAGGGTCGGGCCCGCCACAGAGAAGGCCCTTCCCCTGGACGTCGCCCGCTGGCACAGCCTAGTGGACGGCACCCGGAGAAGTCCCTCTCTGTGGGAGCGAATCGGTCGCAGGGATGTATGAGGCAGAATGCGATCCCGCAGATAGCTAGGTCCCATGCCATGGAGCACTTTAAAGATGGTAACTAACACCTTGAAGCGCACCCGAAAGACGACAGGCAGCCAGTGCAGCTCGCGCAAGAGCAGTGTTACATGGGAGAACCTAGAGGCTCCCATAACTGCCCGCGCGGCTGCATTCTGGACTAGCTGAAGCCTTTGGGTGCACCTCAAGGGGAGCCCCATGTAGAGAGAATTGCAGTAGTCCAGCCGGGATGTCACGAGGGCATGAGTGACTGTGCAAAGGGCACCCCGATCCAATAGGGGACGCAACTGGCGGACCAGGCGAACCTGGTAAAATGCCCTCCTGGCCACGGCTGTCACTTGATCTTCCATGGACAGCCGGGCATCGAGGACGCCCAAGTTGCGTGCCCCATCCACAGGGGTAAGGTGATTGTCCCCTATGGCCAGTGATGGAGTCAACTGGTTGTACCGGGATGCCGGAAACCACAGCCACTCGGTCTTGGACGGGTTGAGTCTGAGTCTGTTACTTCCCATCCAGGCCCGCACGGCTTCCAGGCACTGACACATCACCATTACGGCATCGTTGGGGTGGTCTGGGGTAGATATATACAGCTGCGTGCCGTCAGCGTAGAGGTGGTACTCTACCCCAAAACCACGGATGATCTCACCCAGCGGCTTCATATATGTGTTGAACAGGAGTGGCGAGAGGACCGACCCCTGAGGTACCCCACAAGTGAGGGGCCTAGAGGTCGACCTCTGCCCTCCTGTCAACACAAATTGCGATCGACCGGAGAGGTAGGAGGAGAACCACCGCAAAACAGTGCCTCTCACCCCCAACCCCTCCAGCCGATGCAATAGGATACCATGGTCGATGGTATCAAAAGCCGCTGAGAGCTCTAATAGGACCAGGATGGAGGAGCAACCCCCATCTCTGGCCCTCCAGAGATCATCTACCAACGCGACCAATGCCGTCTCGGTGCTGTGCCCGGGCCGGAAGCCGGACTGGCGCAGGTCCAGATAATCAACTTCCTCCAAGTGACGGGGAAACTGTTGTGCCACCACCCTCTCTACAACCTTCGCCAGAAAGTGAAGATTGGAGACCGGACGGTAATTAACCAATAATGCTGGGTCCAGAGAGGGCTTCTTCAGGAGGGGCCTCACCATAGCCTCTTTAAGGGAGGCGGGCAAGAAACCCTCACTCAGAGAAGCGTTGACAACCTCCTGGAGCCAGCCTCGTGTCACCTCCCAGGATGCCAGTACAAGCCAGGAGGGACACGGGTCCAATAAACATGTGGTGGCTCGCAGTCGCCCACGTAACCTGTCCATATCTTCGGAAGTAACAGAGTCAAACTCTTCCCACAAAACTGTCTCAAGACCTGCCTCGGGGCATCCCACTGGACCATCGATGGAGACTAACTCGCTCTGAATCTGAGCGATTTTATCCTGCAGATAAATCCCAAATTCCTCTGCTCTACCCTGTAATGGGGTTTCCCGCACCCTCTGTTGGAGGAGGGAGCGGGTCACCCTAAACAGGGCGGCAGGGCGGTTATCTGCGGATGCTATGAGAGTGGCACAATGATGACGTTTGGCCACTCTCAGCGCCACAAGGTAAGTCCGTAAATGGGCTCTCACCTGTGTTCGGTCAGATTCAGACCGAGTAGACCTCCATCTCCTCTCTAGGCATCTCTTGTGGCGTTTCATCACCCTTAGCTCCTCGGTAAACCAAGGGGCCAGGGTGGTTCGCTGCCGCAAGAGAGGCCGCAAGGGCGCAACCCGATCCAAGGCTCCCGCGGCCACAGTATTCCATGCGGCCACGAGGTCCTCCATCGGGGCGCGGGTCAGGGATACAGGAAGTGGCCCAAGCGACGTCTGGAACCTGTCCGGGTCCATCAGGCGCCTGGGGCGGAACCAAATAGGTGACTCAGGTTCCGCCTCCCCGCGATGGGGTGTAGCGATTGGAATTGCCATCACAGTTCTAAGGGGTTTGTCATAGATATTAACCTCACTGCCCATCATGGCTTTGGTCAATCAAAACATCCACGTAATGCTTTTTAGTAAGAGAGAAGAGGGGCCTATTTATAATAGCCCTATTTGATTCCCTGTCTCATGCAGCATTCAATTCTAATGGCAGTGACACATTATCGTTTGGTGTTAGTATATTTTGTGCAGTACTGCATTCTGACAATACAACCAAAGCCCAGTTTTATTCCAAGCAAGCTCAGGCTATTCCATTCAAGCTAGGAACCTTAAATAGAGTTTACCTTATTGTTTTCAACATCACAAGCAATGGGATTAATTACAGTATGTTATTTTGAAAAAATATATTGGATACACTGAAGATTGGTTGATGAAGAAAATGATATCACAATCATCACTCAGAGAACCAATTGCTGGATCAGTTAAATCTTTCAAGAATCATTTATGGATCTCTAGGATTTATCATCTGGGATGTAGGATTCTGGAGCAGATGGTTCAGTGTAATCGAGTAGAATTTTTGAAAGATCTTATAAGAGCATCCATCTTGGACTTCAGCTCTTTCTTTTCATTATTCTGAAAAGGAAATGAAAATTTAAATGTTTAGTTGCTTACTGACTAGAAGTACATGTTATTGCAATCCACTTGGACAGGTAGCGTATTTATTAATCAACAACAGGGAAAAAAGCATATAACACTCCTGTTTTTAAAATATATATGTTAATACCCACCATAACCTTAACTATTGCATATTAGTCTTGAAAAACATTTAAAAAGAAGGACCTGCCATTTGACCATAAAATCACTTTGCTTTTAAAGCAATGCTTTTAAATGATTTCACAAAATTTGCATCTGGCAATTTTAATAGGAAGAAATAAATGTCTTGTTAGTGGTTTCTTTCATGTCAATTCCTTTAACTTATAAAAGGCTGTCTTGTAATTAGCTAAAGGTTAAAAAAATGGCAGCAAGGCATAAATGCTTCATAAAAACTTAAAAGGGCATTTATCCTACGTAGATATTATATGAAACCACCAGAAAAACACTGTACATTTTGTGGTTTATTGCTAATAATTCCCAGCTTTAATGAAAACAATCTCCATGCTCTTGATCATTCCCCACCTATATTTCATGCATGCCCCTATCATCTTTCCTTCCCTATTTCTTGAGAAGTGTGGCTAATTCATTTTGCTGAAGTCTGGTGTTAGCCATATGAACCAAAAATACAGAACTAGCCTTTTAATTTTTCACCAGGTGCATTGACAATTTAAGAGACTCATTTGTGAAAATATTTGGAGATGCTGAATATGGGCAGTTCATGGGCTGACCAGCTTCAAAACTTTACTGACATTAATAAAAAGGATCCAAATGGTCATGTTATATCCAGGCAGAGGTAAACTTAAAGCCAATAATTTAAAAACTGGGCAGCGGTATTATTTGAGAGTTATACTGGACAATAAAGTGCGAAAAGACGTTTTTAAAAAACCTGGAAAGAAGAATAAAAAGAGACAGGGGACGCAAATGGCAACAGAGATAAGTCCAACTCACTACTGGAAAGACACTGGCTGATAAGGAAAGTTGTTATCCTTTGATGATTAATAACTAGTTAGATTATTTTAGAATATCATTGAAGGATTATAAGTTAATCAATAATTATTTACAATAAGAGTAACTAATAATAATGTTATAGTTTAATGATACATATCTATGTATCTATGTATGTGTAGAAATGTATGAGTATGAGATTGGATATAAATAATAAGACAGTTATTTCGTAGGAATGTTGATGGATGTAATTTAATAAAATGGGGGAGAATTTTAGCAAACTTAAGACTGTTTTAGATATTACTGAAGAATCACTAGCTAATAAATAATGAGTTATAATAAGAGCAACGGAATAATTATAGATGATGTATTGATACAGGTGTATCTATATATGCAAGTATGTTTGGAACAGACAATGGATGCCATTATGTGGTTATACATACACACATACTTTTATTTACGGTCACAGACCAAAACACAAGTACTACAGGAAGAAACGTTAATAATAATAATCATAATAATCATAATAATCATAATAATCATAATAATCATAATAATCATAATAATCATAATAATCATAATAATCATAATTATCATAATTATCATAATTATCATAATTATCATAATTATCATAATTATCATAATTATCATAATATCATAACAATGGATCGCCAATAGCTTAACTAAGGAAGGTTACAGCATTCTCCCCTAATGGTTACAGCTCTTAAAAAGAATTTTGAGACCTGAAGAGTGATATATGGAGAGCCATCTCCTAGGCAGTGGGCCATCAAGTTACAACTATTGGGTCTAGAAGGGATGGTTTCAAGTAACTTAGATCTGTCTGTGTTATACATGGGGAAAGATAGAAGGACATGCTCCACAGTTTCAACCTCGGCTCTGTCGCAAGGGCATAGCTGCTCGTTAATCGGGAGCCTCTTAAAGAGACCATGCAAAAGTGCTGAAGGCAAGACATTAAAGCGAGCTAGGGAGAAAGCTCTTCTATACTTAGGGATGGTTAAAGTATAGAAATAGGAAGCCATCCTCACTCCGTAATTATTGAATTGATTGAAGGTCAGGGGGGAGCAAGTTTTATTGGCTCTGGCTCGTAAATATTGTAGATCAATGTCATTATGTGGTTATGTTTAAGTAAGACATGTTTGAAGAAGATAGACCAAATATGGAATATTAGAGGAGAATTCTGGTGTAATGATATTAAGATCTATAATGAATCTTTTGATTTAAAAATCTATAAAATGAGATTATCCATGAATAATAATGATTCTAGAAATGCACAAGAGTTATGTGTAACCAGTCGACATACTTTCCAAAGGATACAATGTAGAATGATGACTTTTCCTTTTTGTATTTTTGTTTTACTATAAAATAAATAAAAAAAATTCAAAAAAAAAAAAGATTCCTTCTCCAGTTGTATCTTTTAAAAAGTGGCATGAAGCTTTGACAATGCCAAATAATTCCTTTGGTAACAGAGCACTGGTCTCATTTTAGTTTTATGTCATAATTTCTTGTACAGTAATAGAAGAGATTCCCAGTCACGCATACTGTGTGCATACCATCATGATATTGATTCATCAGTGTTAAACTATGCTACATCTAAAATACTTCACAACTTCTTCATGTAGTAGTGGGGTCAGGAGACCGGTTGCAGAGCATGTTGGGTTCATATAGGATCATCCTTCCACCATGATCATTAATTACTTTCTACTACTACTGCACTCTGTATCAACATGAGAGCATAACATAAGAGAAGCAAAAACTTTTAAGGAAAACCCATGGATGGCCATGAAGCTATTTCTACATGGCCTAGTTTAATATTTATTGCAACAACTGAGCTCAGAGAAGACTACTAGCTGCTGCCATCTAGCTACGCCTAATTTGGGGTTGCAAATTATACCTCTCACCTTTTGTATCTGACAAAAATCATAGATTTATTTGTTATAATCATAGAGGTGGCCACCTTGTTCCTTTAATGGGGTACTCATTTGCTGCTTGTGCACAATATGCCAAGTCTTTTCCTGTGAGTCACAATTTACAAACCACTGTAGCTGAGATAAAACAATATAGTATGCCACAAAAAGAGTAATCAACACTGTTCTTTACAGAAATATATAAATGCGGTCTGGATTTCAGACATGATTTAGATGCAGTGAAAGGCTTATTTCTATCAATTAGCCTAACAGTATAATAATAATAATAATAATAATAATAATAATAATAATAATAATAATAATAATAATAATAATAATAATAATAATAATAATAATAATAATAATAATAATAATAATAATAATATTTATTGTCATTGTAATAAAATTACAATGAAATTGGTTTGAGCGTTGTGCTAACATTTGCAACAGGTGGAATACAGACAGCAGTGACAACTATAACAGAATTCTCTCTAGGTAAATAAAATGGGCGACAAATGACAGTCGAGAATTCCACGTCTGCAGAACAGTGTGTATAAGCAACTCTACTGTTAGTACACCAGTTATTATGTGTGTAAATACACAGTCCTCCACCTTTGCTTTTACCAGAGTTGTTGTTTCTGTCAAAGCGGTGTGTGGTGTGGTTAGTTAGGTCCACAGATGCATCCGGTACAAGTGGATGAAGCCAGGTCTCTGTGATGATCATCACACAGCAGTCACGAAAGAGCTTATTCGCTGCCATCCATAGCTCTAGTTCATCGGTTTTGTGGACAAAGGATCTAGAGTTGGTTAGGAAATGCTTGGTAATGCTGGTCTGTGAGGCTGCTTCCGTAATCAAACTAGTAAACCTGCTCTTCATCCCCGCTTCTGCTTCGACTCTCTTCGCTGCCTCCTAGGCCAGGGGTCTGCAAAGTTGACTCTTTTAAGACGGGTGAACTTCAACTCCCAGAGTTCCCCAGCCAGAATAGCTGGCTGGGGAACTCTGGGAGTTGAAGTTCACCCGTCTTAAAAGAGTCAACTTTGCAGACCCCTGTCCTAGGCCAAACAACAATCCATGGAGAGCCTGGCAGTCTTACTATGTCACTCAGTATATTATGAGACTGCTGGAAGTCGCTGGTAATGTCGAGTCAACTAGAAGATCCAATCTTTAATAATAACTTAATAATTCCCTGCGGGTATAGACTAGTTTTTTCCTAACTCTACTGTGACACCAGGACCTCAAAGCCGCCATCTTGAATGGTATATCATTCAATATCAGTATCACTTGACAGCAGAAATGTCAAAGTTAGTACTGTATATTATATATACCTATGTATATATAATAGCAATAGCACTGAGCCTTATATACCATTTTACAGTGCTTTACAGCCCACTCTAAGAGCTTTACAGAGTCAGCATATTGCCCCCCCAACAATGTGGATTCTAATTTTACCAACCTCAGAAGGATGGAAGGCTGAGTCACACTTGAGCCAGTGAGATTTTAACTGCCGAACTGCTGGCAACATGCAGTCAGCAGAAGTAGCCTGCAGTACTGCATTCTAACCACTGCGTCATTATGGCTCTAAGCACCCATGTAGGTACAGTACATCCAGAAGAAAGTTACAATAAACTGCAATATGTTTTTGTTTTGTGGCTTGTGGATATTTCTTTTCCTTTTTTGATTAAAAACTGCAAAGCACGCTTTCTTTGTGTGCGTGTTAAACTTGGTAAGATTTCTAATGGACAAATTTTGGGTCTGTTTTACTTCTTTTGCTTTGTTTTTACTTGGGGGCTTGTCTATTGCCCTCTTTGACAAAACCTAGGATATGGTTTTGGTTCCTTGTGGGTATATCATTTTTAATTAAATAGATGGTAGAACAGATGCCCATTTTTTCTAAGTTATATTTTAAAAAATATTTTCATTTCCTATGCCTGAAACTGTAATCAACTTCTTGTGCTATATGTTTACTTAAGGTTTACTTAATGCATGAATCTATAGTCTAACACCCGTAGCCTGATGGTGACCACTGAAGATCTAGCATTTCCGTATTTTTAGATAATATATCGAAATCATTTTAAACATTTCTTTTAATATACAATTTTTATTAAAAACTAATATTTAAAATAAAATTTGAGGATGACTGTTGTATTATGCCAGCAAAACCATACAACTACTATTTTAAAATTAAAAATTAATTGAAAAATGTTCACACACTTTTTTTAGAGTCTCACAAACAAAGATTTAGGTTAGCCAATGACTAAAAAACCTACTGAAGAAGCTCAAATCAATGCTTAGAGGTTTAAAAACAATAAAGCAATTTTGCAATATGACACTACTTATAAATTAACAGGTGACATTTCTGGAGTTTGTGGCTGTAAGATACATGCTTGCATTGTAAATCCTACCCAAGGCTAAAACTGTTCTAGCAATTCTACCCATCACTCTCACTGTTAATGTTTCCTTTCCTCTCCAAAATCCCATTAGGTTCTTTATAAAGAATATCAGAGAAATATGTGAAACTTTTAAGCATTCTTTAAGCAAAGTCAAAGACAGACAAGAATGAACTTACACTGTTTATAAGCAAATTGGTTTTTTTTTAAAGGATATCTGCTGGAAACACTTTTTTCAATTCTATCATTTGGTAAATATGCTGAGCATCATTTGTTAAAGAACTAAAAAAAAATCCTTATAAGAAATTATGTGATTTGAATGATATTGACAGTTGTATGCTTCTTTCAAAACCAGTTTAAATTGAAAATATGGAATATATATACAGTATATGAAATATTTGAAGGTCCATCTTACTCCTATTGTCTCTGCTCATGTGATCAAATGTAGAAGCGAGGGCATGTTCCAGGCTCCTCTGATTATAATCTGCTGGGCCCAAGCAATGTGTCTTTTCATGCCATCTGAAATTAAGTTAGCCCTGACCCCTGTTGGCCTTTTTGGAAGATTGTCAAGACTTGGCTATTTTCCAGGCATGGGGTGCGGACAATAGTTGAGTCCAGGTGGATTGGTGCTGGTTTTCTGATTTGCTACAGTAAGTTGGTTGCCCTTCCTTCTTCTGTTTTGTTTGTTCTCTTTGTTTTCTTGATTCCATAGTTTTTAGATTACTCAGAGATATATGCATGCATGCATGTATGTATGTATGTATGTATGCATGTATGCATGTATGTATGTATGTTTGTGTGTATGTGTGCATGTGTGTGTGTGTGTGTATGTGTATTTGATTTATTTGCCTCTCATATCACTTCAACCTCACAATAAAATGTGGGGGGTGTCATATAAATGAAATGAAATAAATAAATAAAAAGTTGAAATGTTTTCATTCCAAAGTCAGTCCCAATGAATTCAGCAGAACTCCTTCTACCCCGATTAGAAGCTGTAGAAAACCACCTTCTTCAGAAGAACTTTAGAGTAGGCCTCTAAAGTTCCTCACTGAACTCAGAATAACTGCTGTTCACTAATTACGTCATTGAGAGTGTCTGTTGATGTAGTGGTTAAAGCATCAGGCTAAAAACTGGGAGACTGTTATAGTTATAGTCCCACCTTAGGCACAAAGCCAGCTAGGTTTCAATTAAAACTCTTGCTTTTTTATTTAAAAACTAGCTATACCCGGCCACGCGTTGCTGTGGCCCAGTCTGGTTAAATGGCCAACCAAACTGTGTGTAGATCTACACCTGCACACATACACACAACCACCATATAACCCCCAACCTACCTACCTACTGTATTTCTCCCTCTCTATCCCTCTACCTACCTACCTACTGTATTTCTTTCTTTCTCCCTCTATCTACCTACCTACTGTATTCCCCCCTCTCTATCCCTCTACCTACCTACCTACTGTATTTCTCCCTCTTTCTCTATTCCTCTACTTACCTACCTACTGTATTTCTCGCTATCTATCTATACACCTACCTACCTATCTACTTACCTACCTACGGTATTTCTCCCTCTCTGTCTATCCCTCTACTTACCTACCTATTGTATTTCTTGCTTTCTCCCTCTACCTACCTACTGTATTTCTCCCTCTCTATCTATCCCCATATCTACCTACCTGTCTACCTACTGTATTTCTCCCTCTCTGTCTATCCCTCTACCTACCTACCTACCTACTGTATTTCTCCCTATCTATCTATCCCCCTACCTACCTACTTACCTACCTACTGTATTTCTCCCTATCTATCTATCCCCCTACTTACCTACCTACTATATTTCTTCCTTTCTCTACCTACCTACCTACCTACCTACCTACCTACCTACCTACTGTATTTCTCTCTCTCTATCACCCTACCTACCTACCTACCGTCTTTCTGTCTGTCTATCTATCTATCTATCTATCTATCTATCTATCTATCTATCTATCTATCTATCTATCTATCTATCTAACTATCTATCTATCTATCTATCTATCTATCTATCTATCTATCTATCTATCTATCTATCTATCTATCTATCTATCTATCCCTCTATCTACCTACCTACTGTAATACAATAATACAATAGCAGAGTTGGAAGGGACCTTGGAGGTCATCTAGTCCAACTCCCTGCCTAGGCAGGAAGCCCTATACCCATGATGGCAAACCTATGGCACGGGTGCCACAGGTGGCACACGGAACCATTTCTTAGGCCACGCGAGTCATTGCCTTGTCAGCTTCAGTGTGTATGTGTGCCCTGGCCAGCTGATTTAGGCCTTCTTTTGAGACCATTTTTTGCCCTCTAGAGGTGGGGGAAGGCTGTTTTCATCCTCCCTAGGCTCCTATAAAGCCTCTGGAGCCTGGGGATGACGTAAAAAGCATGCCAAATGCAGGAGTCATGCACATAGCATTATGGATGTGGCACACCTGTGCACATCGCCCCTGCAGTCTCCCTGTTTTTGGCACGCGAGCCAAAAAAGGTTAGCCATCACTGCCCTATACCATTTCAGACAAATGGCTATCCAACATCTTTTTGAAGACTTCCAGTGTTGGGGCATTCACAACTTCTGGTGGCAAGCTGTTCCACTGATTAATTGTTCTAACTGTCAGGAAATTTCTCCTCAGTTCTAAGTTGCTTCTCTCCTTGATTAGTTTCCACCCATTGTTTCTTGCTCTGCCCTCAGGTGCTTTAGAGAATAGCTTGACTTCCTCTTCTTTGTGGCAGCCTCTGAGATATTGGAAGGCTGCTATCATGTCTCCCCTAGTCCTTTTAGTTAAACTGTATTTCTTCCTCTCTCTCTCTCTATGGGCCACCTGGGAGTTTGCTATCTCAATGCCTTTTTGGCCGTAAGAGGCTTCCGTACATTCTTTTTGAGGAACTGACTGTTGGAAATGCCAGGTGGGAGGAGTTATAGGGAGGTGAAAAATTTTTCAGTGGTACATTTTACATTTGTGTACTGTGTACATGACACACGTGTGCTAGGCACAAAATGAGTTGGTATTCTATTATCCGAAGTCCTTGTGAACATTGTGTGAAAAATTGAGGTAAATCGGTCCAGTAGTTTTTGAGATTAGTGGATTCGTACAAACTATTTTACGTTTTTATTTATATAGATGTTGTATATTTGTTTCTAGTGCTTTTGGGGAAAAAATATCACAATTCATTAAGATATATCCTGAAGGCTGTGAGAACATATTTGGGCCAACATTGAAAAAAGACACTTTGCTGATAATATTAGACTGGGAAATGAAATACTGGGAATATGCAACAGAAGGCAAAACTATCATTACTCACCCAGAACAGGAATCTGGCTAAATTTAAGCAAGGATTCTTCCATATATAGTACGTGTCACCCCAAAAAAGGCAAACTTAAATATTTAAAGTACTGCTTTTAAGGGAGAAATATTTAATGTAAAGTAGTAACCAGATGTAATTTTATTTTTTATAAATAATGTGAGTCTAAGTATAAGGCAGATACAATGGGAGGATATTCAGAACTTAATAATAATAATAATAATAATAATCTTTATTGTCATTGTAAAAATTACAAGGAAATTGGTTTTAACTTCACTGGTGCAAAATTATAGCAGAAACAAAAAAGAGAGAAAAGAAAAAAGAAAAAACTAGCATGTGCATGGAGTGATTGCGGTTGAATTTAAAAGTCTCACAGCCCATGGATAGAAGCTACCTTTAAACCTGTTCGTTCGGCTGGCTATACTTTGATATCTTCTGCCTGATGGTAGAAGGGCAAAGAGATATTTTGTGTTTGTGTATACACTATTATATAATAACCCCGTGTTTTTCATTTTAGATAATGATAAATAATAATTATTATAGCTTAGAGTTCTGTGATGTTTTACAATAATTTTTCAAAATGACTCCATTATTTTAATTTTAAACATTCAATTAATTATTTAATCAATGAAAGAATGTTCTGTCCATTGTAAATTCTCTGTTTATTTACTGATAGTTACCAGCAACTATATTTTTCTCCTTTTCCTCCTTTTTTCTCTCATATTGTTGGTTATTTTATTCTTTATATATCTATATAAATAAAAATGTAACAAGAGTTTGTTCAAAACCGCTAATCTCCGAAAGTACTGCACCAATCGCTTCAAAATTTTCACACAGCATTTCTTTCCATTACGGAACCAATGATATATATAGATTGTGTAGATGTCACAACTGTGCCAGGTACATGCAACGGAAATGTAAAAAAATGTAAAAAAGGTAGGTAGATGTATACAGAGAGAGCAGTGGGCCACAGGATGACATAATACAGAATGTCATAATACTGTCCGTAAGATTCAAGGAGGAATACAGTAGGTAAGTAGGTAGGTAGGCAGCTATAGGGATAGAGAGAGGGAGGCAGAAATGTGGTAGGTAGGTAGGTAGGTAGGTAGAGGGATAGAGAGAGGGAGAAATACAGTATGTATGTATGTATGTATGTATGTATGTATGTATGTATGTAGGTAGGTAGGTAGGTAGGTAGGTAGGTAGGTAGGTAGGTGGAGAAAGGGAGAAATACAGTAGGTAGGTAGGTTGGGGGTTATACGATGGTTGTGTGGAAGTGTTAGTGTGCAGGTGTAGATCTACACAAAGATTGGTTGGCCATTTAACCAGACTGGGCCACAGCAACGTGTGGCCGGGAACAACTAGTTTTAAAATAAAATATTTTAAAAGCCTCACTAGATGCCTCCTGGGAAAACCTTAACCCAATCCACAAAGGCAAAAACTGTTTTGTGCTCCTTGATTACTGTGGCCTTTAGTTGTTTTTCCTCATCTGCCCATTTCTAAAGTCCACTTACTCCAGTTTTGACAAAAGCAGTTGACTATAAATGAAAGAACTGGCCATTAGAAATCATGCACAGTGAAAAGCCCACGAATTTGCTAACTGTCAGAAATGTCAAAATATGTTGTCTACATTTTATTTGTATTTCATCTTCCAGTGAAGATGAAATACAACCAGACCAGCCATGTCAATATACAATATATTTCTTTTCCTTCCACACTTACTACATTTAAGTTAGGTGAAACAGAAGCAGTAATATATATTTCTTTTTCTCTAGCTGACATACTGAGGTCAAAGTAGTGGAGAGGGCGCGCAATTTGGGTGTCCTCCTGGATTCCCGGCTGTCCATGGACGACCATGTGGCGGCCGTGGCCAGGGGGGCGTTTCATCAGGTACGCCTGATGCGCCAATTGCGCCCCTTACTGGACCGGGCTGCCCTCCGCACAGTCACTCAAGCTCTCGTGACGTCCCGATTTGACAACTGTAATGCTCTCTACATGGGGCTTCCCTTGAGGTGCACTCGAAAGCTACAGCTAGTCCAAAACGCAGCCGCGCGGGTGATTATGGGAGCCACTAGATGCTCCCACATAACACCGATCCTGCGCGAGCTGCATTGGCTTCCTGTGGTCTTTCGAGTAGGCTTCAAGGTCCTGACAACTATCTTTAAAGCGCTCCATGGCTCGGGGCCTAGTTATATGCGAGACCGCCTCCTGCCCCATACATCCCTTAGACCGATACGCTCCCACAGAGAGGGCCTTCTCAGGGTGCCGTCGGCCGGACAATGCCGACTGGCGACACCCAGGGGAAGAGCCTTCTCTGTGGCGGGGCCAGCCCTCTGGAATGACCTACCCCCTGAATTACGTACCATCACCGACCTCCGCCTCTTCCGCCAATGTCTCAAGACATATTTGTTTCAACAAGCTGGCCTAGCCTAACCTCCCATGGGGACTTTTAGGTAGTTTTTAAATTGGGTTTTTAAAATTTGGTTTTAGCGCAGGATAGGTTTATTTAATAGTTTTTTAAATTATATTTATTGTATTTTGTATGTTGCTAGGTTTCCTGTGCGCCGCCCTGGATCCTCTGTGGAGAAGGGCGGGATATAAATTTAAATAAATAAAATAATAAAGATTCACCATCCAAACGGGATGACTCAGGTCTGCAGACCTGAGATAGCAAATATCTCTGTGTTGCTACTGTTAATCCATTGAAAGTGATGATGGAGAAGATCATTACACAGACTTCATGCAAATAAACCCTGCAACATGATTGTGGCAGCTATTTTGGGGGGGGGGGGTTGTATCAAGTTTTTTATTTTTCATTTTCATAACATATAACCACATGTATACTATTACACAACCAACATCATTTTATAGTATTAAATGTTTACATCAATTCATCTTACCATCAACTCCCAAAAACAATTATTGGCTCTTCTGCTCTCCATACACCATATTTGTACCTTATCAATCACGTTCTTCTCCCTCTCTCCTCCTCCTCCCTACCTCCTTTCTTCCCTCTGTATCCCTTCTCTTCTCTACTTCCCCTGCCTCTCTCCTTCTCCTCTCTCCCTTTCCACTCCTTATTTCTCTCCTCTTCTCCCACTGCCCTCTCTCCTACCTTCTCTTCTTCCCTTACCTCTCTCCTCTACTTCACACTCTTCATCTCATTTACATTGTATACATCATAGAGTTTTTCCTGCCTGCCTCTCACTCTTTCACTCTCTCTCTTTCTCTGTGATTTCCTTACCACACTCAAATTTAATTTCTGGCACTTAATGAGTCTTAATGTTTATCTGTTAAGCAACGGAAGGGCTAAGCGTCATCATGGTTGGGCTGTGCCTAGAGCATCGGTTACTCTTAATCAGCCCTGACCAGAATCCCTATTACTGGATCTTTCTCTTAGTCTCTCTATCTTTTAGCCAAATTTACCATCTGCCCATTGAAGGACAAGGGTGTACAGTTGCTCAACTTCATTTTCAGGTGGACAAGTGGCTGCTTGCTTAAGTGTAAATTAACAGTCATGGGAAACCACAACCAGAACAGTAAAATTAAAACAGAAGTCATGAGAATACTGAGGTTAAAACAGGGAAGCTTAATTGCAGCCTTGGCCCTAACCAAGTTCACATGAGATAATCAAGACAAGAAACAGCAGGGTTTAATGCAACTTCCCAAGCTGGGTACCTACCAGATATGTGGATTCCAATACCCATAATGCTCAGCATTGCCCATGATGATTGTGAAGCCTTGGAAGTCAAAGATGCATCTGAAAGGCATCCAGGTTGCAAAAGACTGACTTAATATGTTATGCCAACCAGGTTTAAAACTACTCATTCAAATAAAAGCTTTCTTCTGTTCGTTTATTTTTAATAACACTCGTCCTATATCCGTGATGGCAAACGTATGTTGCATGAAGTGGCATAGGGGGCCATGATGGCTGTCATGCACAGCATCGCCCATTGCTCTTCTAGGTTTCTGGCGTGCATGTGCACATGACAATTAGCCGGTGGTGGGTTTCAAAATTTTTTAGAACTTCTTCTGTAGGTGTAGCCTGCTTTGTGGGAGTGGTTTGCCAGTCATGTGACTGGGTAGGAATGGCTTGCTGGCCAGGTGACTGGGTGGGAGTGGCTTGGCAGTCATGTGACTGGGTGGGCATCGCCAACTTGTAAAATGTGGTGAAACACCCTTAACAGCGCTCTTGCTTAGCAGCCAAAATGTTGGCTCAGAAACACTGGCATTTGAACCACTCAAGTTTTAAAGCTGTCAAGTTACAAGACCCTTGCACCCCTAACCCTTTAGAAAAAAAAAACCCAGGGGTGTTCAAACTTGACAGCTTTAAGACGTGTGGACTTCAACTCCCAGAATTCCTCCTCCAGTCATGTTGGCTCAGGAACTCTGGCATTGAAGCACGCAAGTCTTAAAGCTGTTAAGTTACAAGACCCTTGCATTCCTAACCCTTTAGAAAAAAAGCCCCCAGGGGTGTTCAAACTTGACAGCTTTAAGACTTATGGACTTCAACTCCCAGAATTCCTCCTCTTGCTCTTCATGATGATGTGCGGATGGGCGGAGGGAAGGAACTGGAACCAGTTCTAAACCGCACTGTAGATTTATGGAACATCTTCTATAGAAGAGGTTGGAACCCACTCCTGCAATTAGCTGTTTTTCTGCACCGGAAGAGCTAGTCTTCCTGTTTCCACTGTGCACATGTGCACCATCTAGTTGATCATTGTGCACGCATATGCACCAGTAACTGGAAAACAAGCTGGCCAGTGCGCATGCATACACCAGAAAGTTCATTTCCCGGTGCCCGCATGCCCACTTGGCAGCTTCTCTTCTGGGGCACATTTCTGATGAGCACAGACACACTCCCTTTTCGGCATTGAGTGTCGAAAAGGTTTTCCATCACTGCCCTATATAATAACAACAAAATTTGTATTTTATGCAGTTGTGTATGTATTTATATAGCTTTTTAAAAAAATGATAATGACTCAGGGCCCTTCACATTGTAAAAAGCTAGAACAGTAAATTAAAAGAACAAAGAGATGTGCATCCAAAATAAGAAGAGAAAAAAACAACATTTCAACAAAACCAAATGTTACAAATAGAGACTCATTTAAGTTTGGATGCCACAAATTGTAAATAACAACAAAGCTCAATGGAGTGCCAGATTTGCAGAAGTGAAAAGGTTCTTTTTAGAGGAGGAAAAAATATATATTGGGGGAGAAAGTTTAGTAACTGCATAATAAAGATTTCAGGAGCATGTAATTCTAGATAGTTATTGAGAAAGCATCACGGGGGAGAATGTTAAACTACTTAAAAGTTGAACAGGAATTCTTCATTCAGCAACACATTGTTACACCCGCTATTTGTTCTCCTGCAATAAACTCCCCTGCCCTAATAAACGTCCTTTATTTGAGCATAAAGAGCAAAGGGAGCCCATTGTGTTGACATCGGTTATTTGAAGCGGATGTTTTCCAAATTCATTGCCTGCCCGCCCCATATATAATTATTCTAGAAAAAAAGTGGCCTGAAGTTGCTTAGAACAGCCCAATTTTTGACAGAAATATGGGGCTGAACTCGTTCTATGATGTGATAGTATCAGTGTCATTCCAATCCTGGAGGAAGGACTAGCTATAAATATGACAACAAATGTAGCTGCTGCCCAGTCTAATAGATTGGATCAATTAACCTCGGCTTTTTCTTTGCAAGACAAGTCCTGAGATTTTGTGGTGGAAGAGCTATTAACAGCCTAGATAAATTCCTTAGCTTGATACGAGGTGATGGGATATTAAACATACTGGCAGGATATTGCATTCATAGAGAAACATCGTTGATTAGTATTGGTTCGATGTAACTCAGAACTGCTTGCTTCTCAAGGACAGTCTAAAGTTATAAACATGGATATAAGACATCATCGTAAGGAGGCACTTATGCTTAAAAATTAGACCTTTGATATCTCATAATAAAACTTTCTACAAAGTAATTATTCTTTCTTACTGCACATATAGATGATGATGAAGATGATGATGAAGATGAAGATGATGATGAAAAAGAAGAAGAAGATGATGCACTCAGAAAATTCATTGGCATTTATTATTTTAGCAGGAGTGGACTGATGATGATTTCACTGCCCAAGAAGCTGTCTCTGTATCCCAACAGTGCCTTGTATATAAGCCTCACGATCTTTGCATGAAAGAGATAAAGATCTATATCTGGGATAACTCAATGTCCTATGGCACAGAGAAAAACCCTCTGAAAGCCTGCAAGATATGAATCCAACTTAAATATCATCAAATATTAGAGGGGAAGGTGGAGGTTTGATCTTGCTCATCATTTATAATATTTGGCAATAAATCAAGTAGGAATAGTGGAAAAGAGTTGTCAGTTTTCTCCTGTATAAGGGTTTTATTTTGATTATTTAACCCAAGAATTCATTCATTCAATTATTTAAAGTTTGCACAAGTGTGTCTACCGGCAAAATAATACATATGCCAATTTTACAGGAATCTGAATCTTTCTTTTGGAGCTTTGTTTTGCCTTCCTGTGCTTTTTGCAGATTTTGATGATGTGCAAGTGACCGATTATTTGTCAAACTCAACAGTTTTCAGCCCAGGCACCACAGATCAAATTCCTCTTATCCTCTCTCCTCCATTATACTCTATTCATTTTTTTTCTGCAACAAACTGTCTTCCATTTAAACAGGTGTTTTCAATATGGATCAAAGACATATTTAAAAAAAATTCTTCTACTTGATATCCTCCTGATGTGTTGGACCATATTTCCTATCCACTTCAGCTTGCATGCCATTGGCTAAACTGGTTGAAAAGAAGCATTGCAGACCTGAGAAAGAATTACATCTCTCTTCTCTTCTCTTCTCCTATTCCAAAGCTATTTAGCTCTCATCAGCTAGCCATACCCTTACTGGGATTCAAACCAGGGAAGTATTACATGTGAGGCAATTGTAATTGCCTCTAGACCAACTGGTTCTATCCTGATCAGCTGAGCCAGGTGGATAAGTATATGCTTGTGCCACAACACCCTGTTAAGCCCCAATTAAGGGAGGAAGTGTACTGCTTTCCTTTTCCTCTCCTACTCTATTCTCGCCTTCTTCTTCTTCTTCTTCTTCTTCTTCTTCTTCTTCTTCTTCTTCTTCTTCTTCTTCTTCTTCTTCTTCTTCTTCTTCTTCTTCTTCTCTTCTTCTTCTTCTTCTTCTTCTTCTTCTTCTTCTTCTTCTTCTTCTTCTTCTTCTTCTTCTTCTTCTTCTTCTTCTCCTTCTTCTTCTTCTTCTTCTTCTTCATCAATCTCTCATGTATCAAAGCAAAACAAGTTGGTCATCTACTCAGCTAGATTGTTAAGATTAATAAAGGAAACCAACACTAAATGTACTGTAATGGTATTTTATTGTTTCAGAACAGATACTTTAGCATAGATGCAATATTGATGTTCCCTGTTCATTCTTACTTTTACAAGATGTCTAAGGGTTCCCTGTTTTGACGAAAGAGGCAAGAGTCCCACTGTCTAATTTCCTCAAGGTGTTGCTGCCTTGTCAATTACTATTGAACTGATTCTTATGGAAAAAAAGTTTTATTGGTTTTTACAAAATTTTAAAAATAGGAAAAGGGTATAAGGTGTTACAAAAATATTTTGAGGACATCTATGTCAGAGGTGTCGGCCCCCTCCGAGACTTCTTACAAAAAAAAAATAAGATAATACAAATCATTTTTCATTTCCCTACAAAGTGGAAAGAGATACAAATATATCATTTTATATTCATGCAATCAATCATTATTTCTATAAACATCCAGATAGAAGTTACACTATATAGAAAAAAGTCATTTGTGAGATCTAAGTCTTTTAGCAATTGTATCTTCCTCTCCCTGACCTCCAGTGAGCGGAGCCGTGGCCCCCTCTGCTCCCCCATTTTCATCCTCCAGGATTGGGGAATGTTTTTTTAGAAAGGCTTCCGCCTCTGCAATTGTTTTAATTCTTACTCTCCTCCCTTCCCAGAACACTAACATTCCCTCGGGCATCAACCACTTGAACCACACCCCCTTTTTATATAATCTTTTTGATAAGAAGGAATATTTCCTTCTTATTTCTCTAATCTTTTTCGGGATCTGTTTCAAAATGGCAATCTCAGACTGTTGGTATATTAAGGGACCGTCTCTTTGTGCTCTCAGGAGCTCGTCCCTCGTTGACCTTCTTACAAATTTAATATGTATGTCTCTGGGTACCTCATTTATTCTAGCATATGCTGAGTTAATTCTATAAATCAAATCGATGTCCCCGCAAATATCTTCTTTGCTCTTTTTAGTGTAATCTGCTAACATCGTACACATTAAATCTTTCAAATCTTCAGAGGCAATTTCAGGAACATTTTGAAACCTTAAAAAGTAAGACATCCTTTCAAAATCCATCCTAGACATATGACTAGCTAAATCCATAATTTCCCTTTGAGAATTTTTAATCTCTCCCTCCATCTCAGCCGCCCCCCCCCCCCCCCAATCCATCAATTCTTTGTTCATTTTCCATTAGTGCTTTCTGTGTCTCCAAAAGTTCCAATTTTGAGCTAACATTGTCTTTCCGGATTTCTTTTATTTCTTTCATAATATTTTGAAGAGTTTCCCCTATTACTGATAACTGTGTAGCTTCCACCTCTGTTCCTTTGGATAACATTGAAGTAATCTTAGGTTGTTGTGGCTGCTTTTTTGAAGCCATAATGAAAGTATTAAGTTCTTGGCACTAATATGGCGTCTGTTGGAGAGGTAGTCCGTGAGGTGAAGACAGAGCAAAAGTCAATATCCAAATTCAAAGTTCAATTTGCTTACAGTCCAGAGAGAGAACAATTTTTTAAAGCAATCAAATAAGAAAAAGAAAAGAAGGCACAGCTGGGAAAGGTCCTAATAATCAATTAAATCAATCCACTGTTAAAGAGTTGGTATATTAAGATGTTGGTACATCTCACAAATGACTTTTTTCTATATAGTGTAACCGCTATTTGGATGTTTATAGAATTAATGATTGATTGCATGAATATAAACTGATATATTTGTATCTCTTTCCACTTTGTAGGGAAATGAAAAATGATTTGTATTATCTTATCTTTTTTTTGTAAGAAGCCTCGGAGGGGGCCGACACCTCCGACATAGATGTCCTCAAAATGTCTTTGTAACACCTTATACCCTTTTCCTTTTTTTTTTTTAAATTGTAAAAACCAATAAAACTTTTTTCATATAAAAAAAAAAGATCAAGGAAGAAAGAAAATCTTATAATTAAAAAAATTGTAATTCAGCATATCAGCATGGCATTAGATAGAAAAATACAGCAGTAGATGACCCTAATCATGTTAAATTTAAATTGTACGACATTTAAGCTTAAGCGCTAGTGGTAATTGTGAACATGAGACATCATACTATGCAGAATAGTGTGCATACACACAAGAAAAATGGACCAATTTCCTTTTCCCAATCTCTCAGAGATTCAACTTCTAGAGATTCTATGAAGGAAATCAAACCCTAAAAAATGTGCTGTAACCAAAAAGCAACAACATATCGAAAAGAGGGTACTAAAAACAGGATTCAGAAAAAGAGGGACTTTCCCTGATAAATCAGGACAACTTGAGAGTAAAGCAGTAGGCAGTGATGAACTACTAAAAGGAACACAGTTCATAAATTTATGATCTCATCCATACATTCTGATTAGAAAAAGCTTTGCCTGTAAAATGTAGAACAGGAAGTGCTGGCTCTTGATCTTTTTATATATAGGACTTAGTTACACAATGTTACACTTAAAATGGGACTCGGTAGTTAAAGCTGTTTGTAATTAAGCAGGTAATAATTGCTTGGACCATACAAAACGCAGTCAATGAGTTGTGCTTGTGTTCCCTTTCACTCTGGTTTTGTAAGCAAAAAACATCCTGGATTAACTAGAAGCAGGTTATCATGATTACCAGTGTTGGGATTCAAAATTTTTTACTACTGGTTCTGCGGGTATGGCTTGGTGGGCAAGGCATGGCTTGGTGGGTATGGCATGGTTTGGTGGGGGTGGCTTGGCTTGGCTTGGTGGGCCTGGCAGGGGAAGGATACTGCAAAATCTCCCTTCGCTCCCCACTCCAGGGGAAGGTTACAGCAAAATCCCCATTTCCTCCCGATCAGCTGGGACTCGGGAGGCAGAGAATAGATGGTGGTGGGGCCAGTCAGAGGTGGTATTTACTGGTTCTCTGAACTACTCAAAGTTTCCACTACCAGTTCTCCAGAACTGGTCAGAACTTGTTGAATACCAAATTATTTTTAGTTTCTGAGAGCTGGAGGATCTGACAATGACTTTATTTATTTATGAAAATTTATATGACCCCAACTTAGTCTCTGGGCAGCTTACAAAGATAAAAACCCAATATAAAAACAATTAAAAAAAGATATCCATAGCTACAACAATCAATCAATCAATCATATTAGCAGAGTGGCAAGGCTTTACATCTCTCAAGCCTTGCAATGCTATTCATCCTGTGTCTATGGGGGGGACGACGACTGAATGGGTATTCCTGAGAGTGATGAGTGAAGAATTGCAGAAGTATACATCAAAAGTACAGAACAGCAGAAGGGCCATCCAGGGTGCAAAGGTCATCCCAGCTACCCAGCTAAAGCTAGTAGGAAAATGTATTGGGGCAGCCATGATAATATATGATCACTTTAATGATGATGGCAAAGTATGCTATAGGGCACTGCACACCAGAACAACTAAACACAAGGACAACTTTTTCTCAAATGCCATCACTCTGCTAAACTACCAATTCCCACAACACTGTTAAATTATTTACTAAGACTGTATTACTATTATTATTCTCATTGTTCCTAGTACCTATCTCTTCCCACATGTCTATAACCATGTTGCTTGTATCTTTACAGTTGCGCCGCTTTCTAGATCGAGATGCCCTACGCACGGTCACTCAAGCCCTCATTATTTCCCGCCTGGACTACTGCAATGCTCTCTACATGGGGCTCCCCTTGAGGTGCACCCGGAGACTCCAGCTAGTGCAGAATGCAGCCGCGCAGGGGATTCTGGGAGTTTCACGGTACTCCCATGTAACACCTCTCCTGCGCGAGCTGCACTGGCTGCCTGTGATCTTCAGGGTGCGCTTCAAGGTGTTAGTAACCATCTTCAAAGTGCTCCATAGCACGGGTCTGCGAGACCGCCTCCTGTGACATACCTCCCTTCAACCTGTCCGCTCCCACAGAATGGGCTCCTCACGGTGCCGTCTGCCGGTCAATGCCGGCTGGCGGCCCCCAGGGGGAGGGCCTTCTCTGTGGCGGGTCTGGCCCTCTGGAACGACCTGCCCCCCGATCTTCGCACCATCACGGACCTACGCCTCTTCCGCCGGGCACTCAAAACGCACTTTTTCCATCTGGCTGGCCTGGCATAGATTAATGGTTTAATTTTAAATACAACATTTTTACAGTTTTTAACTACTTTTTAGCACAGACTTAATTATTTAATTCTGTTTTATATTTATATTATGACTGTTTGTTATGGGTGTTTTTACTTTTTCTGTGCACCGCCCTGAGTCCCACCAGGGAGATAGGGCGGTATGTAAAACTGAAAAATAAATAAATAAATAAATATATAAATAAATAAATTTACAATTTATATTGTTTTATTTTTTTCCTAATACAATTTGCTTATTAGTAACCTATGACTATCACTAAGTGTTGTATCTTATGATTCTTTATGAATGTATTTTATTTTTCTTTATGTATACTGACAGCATATGCACCAAAGACAAATTCCTTGTGTGTCCAATCACACTTGGCTAATAAAGAATTCTATTCTATTCATCCCTATTCATCCCTATTCTATTCTATTCTATTCTATTCTGCATGGAAGAAGGCAATGGTAAACCCCTCCGGTATTTTACTAAGACAATTATATGAATAGACAATGTAAAATGAATGACACTATACTGTAAACCCTGTCAGAGCGCTATTAGAAGAGACAAGACATAATATTATAATAACATGTGTAAAGAGACCAAAACTAAAAACAGACATGAAATAACACAAGAAGCATTTCAAAAGACTTTCAACTCACAAAGAGTGCCCAGCCTTGAACCACTACAACAAAAGATACTACTAGACAGACAGCAATGGATTCAAAAAAGGAATAAAAAAGTTGGAAGGACTGTGCCGAAATTCTGTACAATAGAAAATGTCAGTATCCAAGGCACCTTAGTAAATATTTATTCTCTTTTTACAATAGCTTCTAGCACTTGAAGATGAAGTTATACCAGGACGCCAATCATTACCAAGTCAGAAGGCCACAGGACTTGATGGAATATTCACAGAAAGAAAATACATCATAGGGGGGAAAAATCAGTAAAAGTTGTATCAAACTTTTGTCACAAAATCTGGAGGACAACACTGCTGTCCACAGTCTGGAAGAGATCTGTCTTCCTACTTAATACCAAAGAAAGGAAATTAGCAAGGGATGCAAACTATTATGCAACGATGCAATCGTTAATTTTATCTATTTGCAAAATAATATTTAGGGGCATCCAATATAGATTTGGAGCGCTAGATGGAAAAGGAAATGCCAGATATTTAAGATGGTTTTAGAAAAGTCTGAGAAAGTCATACAGGTAGCCCTTGACTTACAAAAATTCATTTAGCGACCGTTCAAAATTACTATCACACTGAAAAAAGTGACTTATTACCATTTTTCGCAGTTACAGTCTTTGTAGCATTCCCATGGTCACGTGATCAAAATTCACATGCTTGGCAACTGACTCATATTTATGATCGTTGCAGTGTCCCAAGGTCCTGTGATCCTCTTTTGCAACCTTTGGACAAGCAAAATCAATGGGGGTGAAACCAGATTCATTTAACAACCTTGCCAAAAAGGGTCAAAAATGAGGCAAAACTCACTTAACAAATGTCTCACTTAACAATGGAAATTTTGGGCTCGGTTGTGGTCTTTAGTCGAGGACTACCTGCATGATTACTGATGCCCATTGGGTAATTGAGAAAGCTACAGAATACCAAAAAAACAAACAAACAGAAAAGGTCAATATGTGTCCATTGATCCCAGAAAGATCTTTGATTGTGTGTCAGCTATATCAGGCTGTGGAACTTCCTTAGGGAAATGAGAATCCCAGAACATTTCATCGTCCTCAGGCCAAACTATGCACAGGACAGAAAGCCATCGTCTAAATGGAAGATGGCAATACAGATTGCCTCCCAGTTGGCAAACGAATAAAACAAGGTAGTATAAGGTAAAAGTTCCCCTCGCATATATGTGCTAGTCGTTCCTGATTCTAGGGGGCGGTGCTCATCTCCATTTCAAAGCCAAAGAGCCAGCGCTGTCCAAAGACGTCTCCGTGATCATGTGGCCGACATGACTAAACGCTGAAGGTGCAAGGAACACTGTTACCTTCCCACCAAAGGCGGTTCCTATTTTTCTACTTCCATTTTTACATGCGAGGTTGGCAGAATCTGGGACAAGTAATGGGAGCTCATGCTGTTACGCAGCACTAGTGATTCGAACCGCCAAATTGCTGACCTTTCTGATCAACATGCTCCATCTTAGCCACTGAGCCACCCTGTGCCTTTAAGTGTGTCTCTTTATTTATTCAATCTATATACTGAAAATGTTTCTAGGATGGCTGGAAGGGAAGGTAGTTTTAAAAGTGGAGATAGAAACATCAATAATGTCTTTCTCTGATAGCTGAAAATGCAAATTAACTCCAAGCTATGGTAATGGAGATTAAGGAGTATAGGCAAAATATAAAGGCTGCCAAACTAATGGCAACAAATACAATGACTAAAACTGTCATTGAAGATATCGAAATGGTAGATAACTTCTCCCTTTTAGTAATGGCTATCAACAGTAAAGAATTAGTAGTCAAGAAATACATCATCACATACAGTACTAACACTGAGGAAGTTAGCAATGGAGATCTTAGAAAAGATACTCGGATGCTATAACTGTACCCATAAAAATTAAAACTGTATGGGCAATGGATATGACACTCTATGGAATTGGGCTTTGAAGAATCAGGATAAAAAGAATATTGATGCTTTTGAACTTTGATGCTGGAGAAGGCTGGGAATACCGCGGATAGTCGAGAACAAATTAATCATGGAACAAATCAATTCAGGGTTCTTACTAAATGCACAAATTATAAATTATTTTGGATCATGCTCTCTAGAAAAATCTTATTAGACTGGTAAATAATGAAAGGAAGGAGAAGAAGAGGGCAAACTAGCAACAAGGTGGATGGATTTAATTACAATACTGATAGGTGCATTGGCAAATGACCTGGATGACCAGGCTGAAGACCGGTCATCTTGGATAAGATCTGTTTATGTAGTCATTAGGGATTTGATATTTCTCTCTCTCTAGGTGCAAAGTGAAAATATCTGCTGTGAGCTCCACATAGGCCCATCTAACCTGCAAATCATAGTCTCCAAAATTACGACTGTGAAGTAAGATACCTTGTACAGATGGTCCAAATTATCACACCTCCCCCAGCCCTTCAGTTGTTATAAAAATGTACCCATGCACAAATATAAAGAGCGCACACCTAAAAGCTTTTTAAAAAAAAGTTATCTCCTTAGCTAGCATGAATAGAAGCATGCAAATCAAACACAATAGAATTTCCTTCCCCTCCTCTCACTAACGGCACCTTCAGAGAGGTGGCAAATAGTCCGGGGAGCAGATAAAAAATAATTTAACAAGGAGCAAATTGTAAAGGGTGACAAAGTGTTATTTCCATAATGAGCTTATCTGAGCAAACTTTCCCAGAGCCTCTGTGAGTTCCTGAACAGGGTGTGGATTTGGCAATAGTAAAGAAACAGGCTACACAAAGAATGTCTGTCGAGCTAATGAATGCCACTGAAGTGGTTGACTTTCATTTCTCTGGCTTGGATCCCTGCCACCTTTACTCTCATGTCAGACTTTGCTTAATTGGCAAATACATCTTCAAAGGCTCGTAGAAGAGACTCCTCCGCATGGCTCTCTGGGCTGTTAATGTTTAATTGTGATTTGTTAAAGGCATACTAGCAGCTGATAAAACCAAGTGGGTAAGGTGCTTTATTGCCCTGCAGACCAGCAATGATGTGCATATCTTTCTTTGGCAAACATGGGCATTTAGGGAGACGCCAAAGTTTAAGGTAACGGTTAAGATTTTATTTGTTTGATGATGCTATAAAAATGTTTGTCTTCGAGGAAACTTATGGCGTCCAAACTTCAGGAAGATTACATTGAGATCATACCTGTAATCCCAAAGCCAGATAGCTGCTAGCAGTACTACATGCGTGGACTTTAGTATTGTTATTGGTTCTGGTTATTATTTGTCATTACTAAATGGGAGTATGGATAACTCCCCTGATTGCATTTACATTGGGAAAATATCAGCTTTGGTGAAGCCTTCATGCTGGAAAAACATGTGTAAAGAATATGTGCATCCTATCGGCTTTTTGCAATCTTGTGTCATGCCTGCAAGCTATCTCTTCTTTTTGGACTTCAGGCCTGCCATACTTTCTACTGTGGGAAAATGGGAGGAGGGATTATGTGGAGTTGGGTGATACGTAACCATAATAACATTCTTGTTAGAAACTCAAGGTCATCCTTTATCTCTGCACCTGGCCGGAACTGGATGGGTGGACTCTGTCTTTGTGGAAGTGAAAGATTGGACCATGTGATGAACTTGTGGATGTTGGGGCATGATCTTGAACTTTCAACTAGGGGGGGAAACCTGGAAGCTTTCAGGTTTTCCTAGATGTGCCAACATGGCTCTTTTAATAAATTGCAACTTTGAGGAACTTCTAGCCTTGGGGTGTTATTTGTTTGAGGATGCTATTTGGAACCCTGACACCTTGTCCCCTTCAGATGTGTTAAGACTACAACATCTAGATTTGCCAGATGATGACTTAATTCAATGAACAGGGAAGAGAAGGAAAATATGACTTCAAGGCAGATCTCCTAAATTGCTGGAACAATTTTGGTACAGTCCCAGCTATTCCAAAAAATGTTTTTGTTTTGTTTTGCTATTTCAGTGCCTCAGATTTGATGATGAAAACCCCTTTCCAACCTACATTATGCCTCATCATATAGCTACTTAAACTTGCTCAAAACAACATTGTTATACGGACACAACAGGTATGGAGACATTTTTTGCTACTTCTGGATCCCCGATCCTCGAATTGATGCTGTTGTTCTGTTGTATTTAACTAATAAAACCACTTCGGAATCCAGCTGATCACCTTCAGACTAACTCTGCTATCTGTCTTAAAATCTTATGCCAAAGGGTCATATTAGTTTTGACCCACAGACTAATGTGATCTGACATTTCAGTCCAGTAATGCATTACAATTAACTAGCTAAGTAGTCTAGAGGGCATGTGGCTGTCCATATCAGTGGGTATTCCCTATATCCTGCCTTCTAGAAAGTTATCAGCTTGTTTCTGTAGTTCTGTACATTCACTGCTGCTTCACATAAAGATATGGGAGATATTCTTTGCCTCGGCTAGGCTTAGCCTCTCCTTGCTCCTTTTCACTTCTTATACAACTGTAGCTCAGGGGTCCCCAACCTCCAGGCTGTGTCCCACTACAGGGCAAGGTCTGTTCGGAATCGGGCCATGGGAGAGAGTGGAGCTTCGTGTGTGAGTGCAAGCACCATCCACTCATGTCAGAACAGAAGCGCCTGCCGCTCGTGCAAATCTTCATTCATGTGAGTGGAGGTTGCACCTGCCTGCAGCTCACACAAATGGAGCTGTGCATGCATGTGCACCTGCCACCCACATGCCCCCTGCACCAGGTCAGGCTGCCAAACTGGAAAGGTTGGGCACCGCAGCTGTAGCCCATTTAGAACTATAATAAACTGTGTTGATATATTCTCAAAAACATGTACTACAAATTGTTTTATGGGTATTTGCTGTCATCTTTAGGTCATGGGCTATGCTTTACACATTCATAAGCTTCTCTTCAAACTTTGATCTAGATAGGCTTCCATTTTCATATATGCGCGCATGCACACCCACACCCACAAAATTTAACAAAGATCTGCAATCGGGCCTCGATCTCTCTTTTCCAGAATCTGAAAGCAGCCTCATGTGCTTGTACTATTATAGCTCAGTTATGCTAGAGCAGGGGTGTCAAACTCAATTTCATTGAAATCTGCATCAAGGATGTGTTTGGCCGGGGCAGGGGGTATGGCCAGACTGGGCATGGCCTGCTTGACATCAGTTATTGAGGCTCTGTTTTCAGCCGGGATGGCCTCCTGCAGCCTTCTGCCAGTGAAAACAAAGCTCCATTTTTACTGGCAGAGGGCTGCAGGAGGCTATTGTGGGTGAAAACAGAGCCCAGGAGGCTGGGGTGTGGCCCTCCTGAGCTCCATTTTTGCTGGCAGAGGCACCACGGGCCAGTCCTTTGGTGTTTCCAGGGTGGGCCCATTGGCCAGATCTAAGCACCCTCCGGGCTGCATCTGGCCTGTGATCCTTGCTAGAGAATAATAGTGAGCAGTGCTAATAATAAGGACCTGCTTGATATATCTGTATTCACTATCTGAGAATCGGAAGTATTTGAAAGCTTTATCAAAAATTCCTACTCAGCAACAAAGATGAAGGGAATTACAGTATATCAAGTTTCACTCTTTTCTAGATAGGGTTTTAGGACTATGAAAACAGAAGAGACTGCTCTCCATGTGAATTTTCAAATGTGTTAACTCCAGTTTCAGCACTTGCACACCTAGCATATATTATGTATTATTCACAAAGTTCTGCCTTTTCACAGGTAAGAGAGGGAGAGAAGAGACCACTTGTACAAAGCTGACTCAAGGAATAGTATTGCAAGGAAAAGACTACCAGATCTAGATTGCAAATATTCAGACAGCCATGAGATTGTAACAAAGGTTGAATATCCTACAAGAATTGCATTTAGCCATCAAATAGCATCTCAGAGGTTGTGCAAATAAAAGGAACCTAGAATTGGATTGGTTGGTTTAAATTTTCCAGAAGCATTACAATTGGGTAATAACATTTGGAGAGGTTTGGGAAAATCCACCCAACAGTTTGGGTGCAACAAGACTTCAAAACCAGATTTTTTTTTAGGGCATTTTACTTACAACAGACGGAAGTGAGACAAAATTATAATGTTGAGTGAAACATAATCAATAAAATGCAACATATTAAAAGCATAAAACAAGAGAAGAAAACAGGGAGAAAGTGAAGAAAGCAGCAGTCCAAATAAAACAATTTATGACGGCAACATACCATGTTGTCCCCCCCCCCCAAAGACAGGATCTTACTTTCTTTTGACCCCCAAATAAGCACTTTGCCTTATTTTGGGGGAGGTCTTATTATTTTTTAGGTGCAGGGGACCCTTTAACCTCTATCCCTCTCTGATCCAGAGAGGGCCGGAAGTTCTGTCTCTGTTTCTGGCACACTCTTGCTCTTTTTGTGTCCGCCACTAAGAGAAGGGGTGCGATAGCTAGGATTTGTGGAAGCTGCTTCCATGAGGCCATTCCGCGTGGATGGCAGGTGAATGTGGGGCATGTTCCCCCCTTTTCCCCCAGGAAATGGCGGGGACCAGCTGTGCATGTGTTTAAATATTTAAATATTTTAGGGGAGGGCTTATTTTCAGGGGAGGGCTTATTTTAGTGCATGCGTTCAAAAGCCCGATAGGGCTTATTATCTGGGGAGGTCTTATTTTTGGGGAAACAGGGAATTGTAAGTCAACACCCTATTAAAATGCCTGGGAAAATAAATTCTTCTTTGTCTGGCATTGAAAATGCAGCGGTCCTTGGTGCTCTCTGGGCTTGATTGTTTTCTTGCATATGTTTCATTACCCAACTAGATAACATCATCAGTACTAGCAGGGAGTGAGGTTTTCTCTCTGTTATATACAAGTTGCTTGCCCTGTCAGTATTGGTGGGAATGTTCTAAGTAGTTTTTGAAAATGTAGTAACAATTAGTTCAAAGCACTGGGGAAGGCAGTCCTGGAGACATGGGCCTAAAAGAGATCTGCATACAGCTGCTAGCTGTACCCCATCAGGGTCTTTGAAGCTGAATTCATGTCCCATGATATGGCACTTCATGATAACGGCATTAGTTTCCTTCCCACACTGTGAGCTGGAAGCCAGCGAAGATTGTAGAAAAGAGGTGTTACACATTCATGATCTCTATTCCAGTCACTGTGCTTGATATTGAATGTTGTACAGTGGTACCTCGGTTCACGAACGCTTCTGTTCACAAACAACTCGGTTCACGAACAGAAAAGTTCATCAAAATATGCTCCGGTTCACGAACTCCGCTTCGGTTCACGAACAGAAAAGTTCATCAAAATATGCTCCGGTTCACGAACTCCGCTTCGGTTCACGAACAGAAAAGTTCATCAAAATATGCTCCGGTTCACAAACTCCACTTCGGTTCGCGACCAGAGTCAGTTCAAGAATTAAAACCAAAAAAAAGATCAGAACGGATTAACCAGATTTACATTAAACCCTATGGGAAACTGTGCCTCGGTTCACGACCAATTCGGTTCACGACCAGAGTCAGTTCATGAATTAAGTTTGTGAACCGAGGTACCACTGTACTTACTGAAAACAGACAGACAGTCTCCAAGGGCAGTCCCACACAAACAATGCATGGCAATAATCTGTAAAAGAAATGATCAGGGCATGGATTACTGTCATAAAGCTAACTCTCTATAACTAGTATACCAGCTCTATCTGGAAAAAGATGCTTGCAAGTTACAAAGGCTCAGTGTTAAAAATGAAGATTTCCCCAAAAGCCATGAACTTGGACATTTAGGGATTGAAACCCTAACCAGAACTGATTGGACAGGTGGCTAGATAAACCATCCATTAATGGAACTTCTGTCTTTTTTCTCCATTGAACTTCAACCTGTTGGCCCTCATCTAGTCCATTACTGGGGCCAGTAAGTCTCTGCAAATAATATCTGATTTGATTCAAATTGGATATTTAAGAATAAAAGATGCCATGATTTGATTTGAGGGCAAGCTGATTCAATTCAAGCCATTTTGAGATTCGATTTGTAAAAAGATTTGTCCTTAGGGCTTTGAGGGGAAGCCTCAAAGTGCTGAGAGCTCCTTCAATCTGTGGCAGAATAAGATGAAAGTAGCAAGGATGGAAGACTGTTTAGTCAATATTAATGCAATCAGGTTTTAGCTCACCATTTGCAAGGGTTTCGGCCCTTTTAAGGAAAGAAAGCACAGCAAAGCTAGGGAATGTTCAGCGCAATAGCTTCCAAATTGTTCAGTAAAAATTTGAAGCTTTAACATTTTTTAAAAACTTTTTAATGGTTTTTGCCATTTTTACTTGCTTCTATTGTTTTGAATTGTTTAAAATTTTTAAATTGTGGTATATGTTTTGAATTGTGAGCCACCCAGAATCATTTGCTGAGATGGGCAGCAATAGAAATCAAATAAATAAACAAATAGGCCCAAACTAAAAGGGCAGATGTCCTAGTCCAACATTGAAAAACCATTTAAAAATCAAGCTGTTGCTTTTTCACTTGCTTTTCTGGAGTGTCAGGGTTGGTACAATACAGTGGTGGGATTCAGCCAGTTTGCACCTGTTCGGGAGAACTGGTTATTAACTTTCTAAGCAGTTCAGAGAACCGGTTGTTGGAAGAAATCTCCTTTTGTTTTATCCACTTTACAGGGCTAATTCTGTAAGGAAGGCAGGAAGGAAACATTCTGGTGTTCTTTCTAGCCTAATTTTTATTGCCTTGCTTACAGAAACTGCCTCTCCAGTTAACCCTTATTACATTGTAATAGCTAAGGCAAAGCGCCCATCAACGTGAGTGACGTTGAGTTGGCCACGTCCATCCAGTCACATTGAGCCACACCTACCCAGCTAGTCATTAAGACAGAGAACCGGTTGTTAAATTATTTGAATCCCACCACTGGTACAATACTGAAGAATTTCATCGCCCCCTTTGAGACGCTGCCTATGATTGCTAGAATTTCTGAAATGGCTGGAGAATTGACATAGCTCATTGAAAAACTTGCCGCACTGGGAAAGGCCCCCTTATCTCTTGTACCAATAGGAGTCCCAGACTGCTCTATAGGTGATCCTCAGGTTATGACCACACTTGAAACCAGAATTTCCATTGCTAAGCAAGTCGGTTGTTTGAATGAGTTGCACCTGATTTTGGTAAGTGAATCATACAGTTGTTAAGCAAATCTGGCTTCACCCATTGTTTGCCAGACACCAGGTAGGAAGTTTGCAAATGGCAATCACAGGACACCAGGATATCATAAATACCTACCAGTTGCCAATCATCTGAATTTTAACTGTGTGCCCATGGGGATGTTGCAATGGTCATAAGTGTGTGAACTGGCCGTAAGTCACATTTTTCAGTGTCATTGTTGCAACTTCAAATGGTTGCTAAAAAAAGTTTGAGGACTACCTATAGCCCCAGGTTTCCTTCTACTCATTTCTGGATTGACAGGTAGGTTGGCATAGATCACTGTCAAATTTTGCCCTTCTGAGAAATATGGTTTCAACAGTGGTGGGACTGAATAGTGCCAGCATTAAGTCTTCTGTCAGAATTTAGCTTAGTTAGCAAAGGCAACAGGAGCAGTAGTGTGATGAAACACAATGACCCAGAGATAGAAGCTGGCATAAAACCAGTTGAATTCATTGCCTTGTCACTTTCATTCTTAAATATAGTAAATCTTTAAGCCAGTACTCATTTCTATTAGTCTAGCATTCATTTCCTCATTGTGTGAGACTAATATTTGTGCCAATCATACTAAATTGGCAGTCCATTGTGACCCAAGACTATATAAATGAACTGAGCTGCCTTTTCAGTATGCAACCAGTCAAGCTGAACGCCCAGTTTTGTTAGCAGGATCAGCACTGTCTGTAGTGTGTCATTCTATCAACGTTAAGAAAAAGCGAAATAAAAAAATAAAATTAAGGCCTATGGCAACAATAAAGAAACTGGGCTGAGAAGGCAAATGAAACCCCAAGTAATAGTAGCTTTGCCATCTCAATGGAGTTTTGATGGGCAGAATTAATGGGTCCGGTAAGCCAGATAGATTGGCAACTTATATCAATGTCAAATAGACCACACCTATGTTCTCTATATATGTAAGTGAAGTTGTATCATTTTACCAATGTTATAAATGGCAAAAATGGACCCTTGGGATCACTTTGAAAGACTATGAAGCAATTGAAATTCACCTGATTCGCCATATGCATGAGGTGTCTATATAAAGAGAGTCAGGCAAATGATTTTGAGGGAAATAAGGGGGAAAACCCCATTCCATAAGGTGAGAGGATTGAAACATTCCTTAAGTCCTAGTAGTATCCCCGATTGTATTTGTAAGAGAGTCAGTCAGGCTCCTCCATTATTCTTTATATGGAGACAGTGCATCTTGCAATGTTGGAATGCAAATACTGTGATTTATATACTTGTGTCCAGCATTGGGATGGAAGCAGGGGTGAAATTCGGCAGGTTCTGACAGGTTCTGGAGAACCGGTAGTGGAAATTTTGAGTAGTTCAGAGAACTGGCAAATACCATCTCTGGCTGGCCCCAGAGTAAGGCGGGAATGGAGATTTTGCAATATCCTTCCCCCAGGAGTGGGGAGGGAATGGGGATTTTGCAGTATCCTTCCCCTGCCACAAGCCATGCCCACAGTAGTAAAAAAGTAGTAAAAGTAGTAAAAAAATGTTAATTTCACCACTGGATGGAAGTATGAAAGATGGAATGTATATTGTGATATCACAACCCTTATTTCATTATTTATTTCTCGTTGAGCTTGTATTTAATGCTTCTGTGCCTTTTAATTCAGTTGATGTAGAGGGTAGAGGAAGAGGGAATGGCCTTGAAAGACAGAAGAAAGAATTGCTACCAAAACAATGGTCAGATTAGAGGGTCTTGAGTTCCTAGTTGCTAGAAAAAAACATCTCAGGGAACTACTTTTCTAATTCCCACAAAAATAAAATGAGGAAGGGGAAGATTTACTAATACTATACATTCTTTCTGCAATTAGTCCCTGACAGTGACTGAGTTATTATTTCTTATCTCTAACCCCCATCAGCCGTAGGCATTGTTAAATTAAATTTGATTTCTGGTGATTTTTTTTCCTTGGCAACTATATGGGAAGTGGTTTCTCACTGTCTTCTTCTGGGATTTTTTTTTTTTAAGTTTAGCTTAAAACTCTGGAATTGCGTGGAGTTCTCCCAAATAAGTACTAACTGGGCCTAACCCCACTTGGTTAGATTGTGAAATGTAACAAGCTGGTTTCTACTATATTTTCTAGAGTCCTATCTCTGATTTCTGCAGTTTATCGTTTTTTTTATTTAAGAAATGTGTATTCTATGGTTCGATTGTTTAATCTCTCTTTTTTTAAAAGAACTATTCAAAGTAGCTTTCGAATTATGGAAAAACCTAGGAAAAACAGCATCCCACTATTGAAGCACAGGGAATATGTTCAAAATAGTGGCAGAATTGAAAGTGGAGTTGTAGCTTGTTTTAAAAGTAACATCTTTACTTGCTGGTGGATCACAGATAAGTGGGAAGATGATGCAATCAGTTTTAACCATCCATAGTTCCAATTTCAAACAATGGAGGTTGATCTTATAGAGCTTTTGTGTAAATATTTTTAAAAAATGAACATGTATTGTGATTTTGGTGATGAGGCAGGACAGAATATAGAACAGAGAGAATCGCAAAGAAAGGTTAAAATATAATTGTGCTAATAATTGTTATGAGGAATATTAAAAGCCACTGCTTGTTGTTGTTTTTTATTTACTTTCTATTTTGGTCTCTACCCCCCCACACACTCTTTTCTTGCACTCTTTACTTTCTTCCCCCCCCCCCTTTTCTTCTTTACCTTATATTAGATTGTATTAGTTTTTTATCTTCTTTATAAAGAACGTTAATTAAAAAAAACAGGGGTGGGTCTGCTGGGGATTTGCAGGGGTTTGGGAGAACCTCTAGCTAAGATTCTGTGCAGTTCAGAGAACCCCCAAATCCCACTCCGCCCATCTCTCCCCTCTCAGGAGTCCATATGCAGCCCATTTTGGATGCAGTTAAGTGCCACGCCCAACCATAGCCATGCCTTCCCAGCAACTGGGCAGAGAACCCCTTGCTAAAATTTTTGAAACCCACCCCTTATAAAATATACATACATGTGTGTGTGTGTGTGTGTGTGTGTGTGTGTGTGTGTGTGTAGGTAATTGTTTCACAATGCTCCAGGAGCAATGCTCCTGGAAGCACCAAGCCGGAAGCACCAGCCTGAAGATGATGAATGAGATTTCATCGAAACGTCGTGAAGATACTTCCGATTCTACGCGGGAGAAAACCCGAACAACCAAAGACCTACATACAAAAACCCGCGAAAACCTCAGAAAACAAATATATATATATATTTGTTTTCTGAGGTTTTCGCGGGTTTTTGTATGTAGGTCTTTGGTTATATACATACATATATGTATGTACTGGGACTCGAACCGGGGCTGTATTGAATATAAGGCAGGAGCCTAGCAATTCAGCCAAGCCCGCTCTCCCTTATTGCATCAGCTGAGACAGGGGTATTTAGTATAGATAATTTTTTTCACAACATCCTGTTAAGAGACCCCAATTAAGGGAGGAGACATACTGTTTCCTTTCCTGCCTTTCGGCTCATCACCAGAGACCATCTAGACAGAAAGCCAAGAGTTCCATTGTGCACAATTTTTTTAGATATGTGTGTTAGTTTTATGAGCTGATCAATAAATAAATTAGAGAGACCAGGATAGATCTATTTTGAGCTTATTAGCTCTCATCAGCTGGCCATAACCTTTACTGGGATTCGAACCGGGGTGTATTGCATATAAGGCAGGAGCCTAGCAATTCAGCCAAGCTGAATATATATATGAGACCGCCTTCTGCCCCATACATCCCTTCGTCCGATCCGCTCCCACAGAGAGGGTCTTCTCCGGGTACTGTCGGCCAGGCAATGTGGGTTGGGGACGCCCAGGGGAAGGGCCTTCTCTGTGGTGGGCCCAGCCCTCTGGAACAACCTACCCCCTGACCTACGCACCACCTCGGACCTCCGCCTCTTCTGCCAGCGTCTTAAGACGTATTTATTCCAACAAGCCGGCCTAGCATAGCCCCCCATTTCTGACTTTTATCTATAAATTTTAATTCTCAGGGTTTTAAATGGGTTTTTTAGCACGGGACTTAATTTAATTGTTTTTAATAATGTATTTTGTCATTTTGTTATGGTTTTTAATAATGCCTGTGCGCCGACCCGGGTCCTAACAAGGAGAAGGACGGGGTATAAATTTGAAAAATAAATAAAATAATAAAATAAAGCCAGCTCTCCCTTATTGCATCAGCTGAGACAGGGGTATTTAGTATAGATAATTTTTTTCACAATATTAAGAGGTCCCAATTAAGGTCTCTCTAATTTATTTATTGATCAGCTCATAAAACTAACACACATATCTAAAAAAAATGTACACAACGGAACTCTTGGCTTTCTGTCTAGATGGTCTCTGGTGATCAGCCGAAAGGCAGGAAAGGTAACAGTATGTCTCCTCCCTTAATTGGGGCCTCTTAACAGGATGTTGTGAAAAAAAATCTATCTATCTATCTATCTATCTATCTATACATATTTAAAAAGTAAATAGGGATTTTCTGACTATGAGAGCTATCAAGTTGTGTTTCCTAAAGTCATGTCTTCTCAGTCATTGGGAATTTTCAAGCAAAGACAGGGCAATTGTTTGTTTGACCTTGAGCAAGGGGTTGGAATAGAAGAATACAGCACACACACACACCCCAAGGTCCCCGCCAACCCCACAATTTGGATATCATACTAGGATAAAACAAACAAGCTGCGGTTTGATTCAGTAATAAGGTATGACTCCTGTTGAAGTGTAATTTCATCACAAAGGAAAAGGCACTTTCAATGCCTTTTCTGAGATAAACCAATGCAGGACCAGTTTGTAGGACCTTGAGGACATTATGGGCAGTCACTTCTCACCCATCTCACGGACATCTCCACATCTAAAATTATAGGGATTTCCTCTGAAGTTGAAGTTGTCGGAATAAAATGGTCTGGACAGATGTAAAGCTTGTTTTCAATTTCATGCCCCAGAACGTATTTCACAGGGTTTTTGAACTAGAACTGAAAGAATCAAAACAGCTCAGGACCAAGATGGAGAAGAACAGCTTTACTTTCTCTTAGGAATAGCAACTTGTCAGCTGTAAGGAATTAGTAGGATTTCCAAAGACTTGCTGAAAGAAAAATATGAATAAAACGATTAAGATTGCCCTCCCGCATAGCTTGTTTAATATTCAGCCTCCCCCTCTTTTTTAAAAAAAATAAAAAATCTTTGCAGCTTAATTTCATTGATTCAATTTGTTTTACAAGGACTTTTCAAGAATAACGTGGTGTCTTTAAAAAAGGAAACAGGCGATTTATAGGGAGAGCTAACTATGTAAATCTCCATTGGAAAAATGGATGCCAAGATTGCCACTTGGGAAATACCAGGTTCTTTGCAGAAATGACAAAACCATGGGTTTAACATATGCCAAAAAGGCTGAAGCTTCTTTCCCTTGTTTATCAAAATGAATGCCAGAAAAATTTCCTACATTCAAGTCATTTTCATTATTATTCATTATTTCATTTCATTATTATCAGCAAACAACCAGAGCTATTAAATCTGCAGTTCTTGCTAATATACTTAAAAGACCTTGTATCTTTAAACAATGCCAAATAAAATGGGCAGGATGCATTGTATGACAATCGGTGAACACAGAAAATATATGATGATTGTCCTACAATTTCTGAATACAGATCTACTTGGGTGAATTTTGAAAAAAGGATAGACTATGAAAATATCTGGATCCCAGCTCGAACGCTATAGCAATCAACCAAAAGAAATATACGTATCTGTTGAAATCATTGCTTTGGATATTAACACTATCCAGATGAATGCAATGATAAAGTGGAAGCATGATATTTAAAAGGTAAGCGTTCCTCTCACACATATGTGCTAGTAGTTCCAGACTCTAGGGAGCGGTGCTCATCTCCATTTCAAAGCTGAAGAGCCACCGCTGTCCGAAGACATCTCCATGGTCATGTGGCTGGCATGACTAAATGCCAATGCGCACAGAAACTTGTTACCTTCCCACCAAAGATGGTTTGTATTTTTCAACTTGCATTTTTACATGCTTTCGAACTGCTAGGTTGGCAGAAGCTAAGACAAGTAATAGGAATGCATTCCGTTAAGTGGCGCTAGGGATTCGAACCACCGAACTGCCGACCTTTTTGATTGACAAGCTCAGCCTCTTAATGTACAACTAAATACCTTACTCATGGCCAAACAAATGCTGTAGTACAGAGCAATTGGCCCTCTCAAAAGTAAGAAGAGAAATGGAGAGCCAACATGATGTAGTTAAATTGTTAAACAGAGGGATAGAATCAAGATTACATGAAGTGTTATATCACTTTATAATGCCTTGGTAAGGCCACACTTAGAATACTGCATCCAGTTTTGGTCACCACAATGTAAAAAAGATGTGGAGACTCTATATAGAGTGCAGAGAAGAGCAACAAAGATGATTAGGGGACTGGAGGCTAAAACATATGAAGAATGGTTGCAGGAACTGGGTATGTCTAGTTTAATGACAAGAAGGACTAGGGGAGACATGATAGCAGTGTTCCGATATCTCAGGGGCTGCCACAAAGAAGAGAGAGTCAAGGTATGCTTCAAAGCACCTGAAGGCAGGATAAGAAGCAATGGATGGAAAATAATCAAGGAGAGAAGCAACTTAGAACTAAGGAGAAATTTCCTGACAGTTAGAACAATTAATCAGTGGAACAACTTGCTTCCAGAAGTTGTGAATGCTCCAACACTGGAGGTTTTTAAGAAAATACTGGATATCCATTTCTGTGAAGTGGTGTAGGGTTTCCTGCCTAAGCAGGGGGTTGGACTAAAAGACCTCCAAGGTCCCTTCCAACTCTGTTATTCTATTTTGTCGGACTGAAATTGGTTGACCCACGTTCAAGTTCCCATTTATGATGATAGTCACTGAGTGACTTTGAACCAGCCTCAATCTTTTAGCACAAGGGTCTCCAAACTATGCAAGTTTAAAACTTGTGGACTTCAGTTCCCAAACTTCCCTAACCATCCAGCCCCATCTGAACCGTTACCTTATAAAAGGTCTTTTATGAAGAAGGCAAGGACACCTCTCTCTATTTTCTTCTGACACTCTGGCACTATCTGGATTAGTATATAGACTAAAGATTTTATTAGAAACTGTCGTTTAACAGAAAGAGCACCCATTAGCAATTGCTCTTATTAATGTAATTAATGTAATTAATTAATAAATAAGTGAATAACCTATTAACACATTAATAAGATTCATCCCTTCATTCAATTTCTATATCCACCCAAGTGAAGTTACGGCAGTGTTTCTCAACCTTAGCAAGATATGTAAACTTCAGCTCCCACAATTCCTTAGCTAGCCTACTAGTTGGGGAATTCTGGGAGTTGAAGTCTATATATTTTAAGTTGCTAAGATTGAGAAAGACTGAGATAGAATAAAGTTAGAAGTGAGAATGGCATATACATGGACATCAGGTTCATATCCTTTTGATACAACAAAAGCCCTCAATTGATTAGGATGCATATTTAGCCAGTAAATAAGTATAAAGTATTCCTCTGCTTGGCTTTGACTCCTGTTGAACATATCTAAATAGTTTTGTGATAGGAACATAGAAGTTTGCCTTTTCTGGATTGTTGTTTGTTCATTCATTCTTCTCAATCTAGCTTAAACCCTACACTCCTCCACCATCTCCCATTCAAGTAGTAACCTTATCTAACTTTTTCAAGATCAGCTACTTTTGGCAAATCCCCATCAATTTAACTCCGTGACTAAGAATGCCTTTCCCTTTTGAGGCTGTTCAAACAGAGATACATAAAGAATATTTTTTTTAAAAAAAATACAGAAGTCTTTGTATAGGCTGCCATAATTTATGTTTTGTTAATATTTGTTTTGGTAGGACTACTAGATCTTTTTATGACATACCGAGTTAAAAAACACACCTAAACGTTCATAATCTAATCAGACATGGACATTTAGATGGTTTGAAAAGTACAAACTTGGCCATTGTGTGCTTGTGAAAGAATTACGAGCTGTGGTTTTCCTCCACAAAGTAAAAGGCTATCTTCCTTCATTCAGGTTTTCCCACCAGATAAACAAACAATCAATCACCAGAACAGGATTGTCCACTTAAAAAAAAAGAAAAGAAATTTCTTTCACGAAATTTATACTTCTTTGAATCCAGGAAGTAAAGTAACCACATCCAGCAGAATTTCTCCATCGCATTATTCTTCCTTGAAGCCAAATGGAGTTTGCATTTCAGTAAAAACCCATTAATTCATACATAACAATGTGTTTCAAAAAGATAACTTTTGGGAGATCTGACAGCTAGGCTTTTTGGAGAAGAGAAATGGTTTCAAGTAGATTTCCAATGATTTTAAGGTACACTTCTGTAGTGGGTGCTAATGTTTTTGTTTCAGAATATAGCTTCAGCATTATTTTTAAAAGTTAGCTAAAGATAAAGGATCCCCTTGCACATATGTGAGTTGTTCCCGACTCTAGGGGGTGGTGCTCATCTCCGTTTCAAAGCCGAAGAGCCAGTGCTGTCCGAAAACTTCTCTGTGGTCATGTGACTAAACGCTGAAGGCACACAGAACCCTGTTACCTTCCCACCAAAGATGGTTCCTATTTTTTCTACTTGCATTTTTATGTGCTTTCGAACTGCTAGATTGGCAGAAGCTGGGATAAGTAACAAGACCTCACTCCGTTATGTGGCACTAGGGATTCAAACCACCGAACTGCTGACCTTTCTGATCAACAAGTTCAGTGGCTCAGTGGCTAATGTCTTAGCCACTGAGCCACTGCATCCCTTAAAAGTTTACTAGAGTTTTGTAATTTGCAATAGTGATGAATATGTGTAGCTTGGGTGTAGGATGAGGGTGAAGGTTCATTCTCTGAGCTTGTGGATTGGTTTCCAAATGTTTTGTTACCAGGCTAGGTAACATCTTCAATGGAATTTAGGGGATGTCAGTGTTCTTCTATTTATAAGGGCTTCAGGTGGGGTGTGTCAAGTGAGCTTGTGATGAGTCATGTGTGAGTGATCAGTGAGTGATAGGTCTTGTGATAAGGAGGTTACATCATGGCAGGGGAGAGTTGTGGTATGCACTTACCTTCCCTACTGGTTCACAAATGTGAGCACGGGTGCATGCACAGATCCTTCCACACATGCATTTTTGGCGGGGAAAAAGGCACTAAATGGAATGCCATAGAGCCGGGTGTAGGTGGGCGGAGCCACCCGCAATTTCTGCTACCAGTTCGGGCGATCCAGTCCAAACTGGTAGAATACCACCTCTGGGTCAGGCTCATTGGGAGATGAACTGGCGGAGCGTGGTTGCACGGGTTGGTTACCAGTCAGTGCTGTCTCTGGTTGGCTGTGTGGCTGATTTGGATTATGAGGGATTTGTAGGCTGCTTGTAGGTCATTATGCTTGTCAATGGAATTGCTTGTGTAGTGCCAGGCTTCAATGAACTCATGAGCGTGGCAGGAGGCAGTGTGGCTGATAATTTTTTTATGACTCCAATTGAACTGGTGTTGTTTGGTGTTGATGTGGGTAGAGATTAAGGATTTCATGGCATTTGACTGCCAGCCAGTGTTTGTGGATCCCAGTTTTTAATTGACGTGATGTTTGTCCCATGTAGAATTGGTTTCAGTGGTTACAGTTTTATAGTGCTGGATGTAACAGGCATGCATAGATTATAAAATTCATTCTGAGATTTGGAACACAGCCTGATTTGTTTCAGAATTGTTTTGCTATTCTCAGAACCCAAAGATCATACTTCCAGTTGTGATCAGTGATGGTAGAGATATGAGTTATATGTGTATCTGTGTCCCTTATAACAAAATGTACATTAAGACTTTCAGAAATTATCACTGATATGAAGTGAAGTGGCTGGCATTTTCCATCTATGGAGTAATTGGAACTACACATTGTGCTAAACTACTAATTATTTGGTTTTGTCTTAGCATGATGTGAGTTAGCCAAGTATAGTTCATTCAACAAACCATAACTAATCAAATGATAGTTTAACCTACTGGATGAATTTAGCAGATAGCTGTAGGCTAATCACATGATGTGGTTTCTCAATGATGGGGGCTGTTTGATTTCTAAAAGAGAATGATTAGTATATAAGATTACTACTGAGTTTTGTAATAAGATGATTTAGCCTCAAGAGGAATTACAGGGGAGGAAAATCTAGAGAATGAATTGAACTAGATCATATCAGCATACAATTGTATGTGTTGTCTCATGAAAGTTTGTATTATTTATCTAATTGATCATTCTCTCTTGAGTTTTGAACACTGTTTTAATTTAGTTCCACTGTACAGGTAGTCTTCAACCTACAATAGTTTGTTTAGTGACCATTTGAAGTTACAACAGTACTGAAAAAGTGACTTATGACTGTTTTTCACACGACCGTTGTAGTAACCCTACAGTTATGTGATCAAAATTCAGATGCTTGGCAACTGATTCATATTTATGACACTTGCAGTGTCACAAGGTCATGTGATCACCTTTTGAGACCTTCGGATAAAACAAGTCAATGACGAAGCCAGATTCACTTAACAACCATGTTGCTAACCTAACAACTGCAGGGGTTTCCTTGACAATTGTGGCAAGAAAGGTTGTAAAATGGGGCAAAATTCACATAACAACTATCTTGCTTAGAAACAGATATTATGGTCATAAACCAAGTACTGTACGCAACTATGAAAATACATTACAACAATTTGTCTGCCCAATTCTTGAATAATGTGTATGAATAATGAATAATGTAAATAATGATTTATTTGATATTTTTTTGCATCCAGACATTCAAAATTTACAAGACATCTCCAAGTGAGGATGAAAAAAAAATCTTGTTAGTAGTTCATTAAGTCTGGTACCAAAATTAAGGGAAAATTTAGAAAAGATTATCAAATACCAAATTGGAAAGTCAATTTTGTTTTGAACTAATTATTTTTTTTAAAAAAATCAAGCTGCAAGTTGGCCTTGCTATTTGGAGATGAATGTCCCATTTCTGTGGATGTTATATTATTCCCCAGTAGTTATTAAGACAGAACAAATATATTTTCAGTCAATTGACCTTGTATCTCATTGTTATTGTACCTGCTAAGAAATGTGTCAAGTTGTTTTTGAGATTATATTATAGAATTAAGGGTATCTACATTTTTTAAAGCCTATCCTAGAAAGGTGATCAAAAGAACTAAAAGTCAATTGAAAATCATATAACATTGCAATCCCTTAAAATAGGTTTTTAAAAAGCAAAAGGAAAAGACCATTAAAGCAAACTTTCCTCCTTAGTTGAAATTGTGTTTTATGTGCAAATAGGAGCCCTCCCAAGCTCTATTTTTGTTGGTAGAGGCACTGCAGGCAGGTCCTTTGCTGTTTCCAGGGCAGCCTGTGTGCCTGATCTAAGCAACCTATGGGCTGGATCTGGCCCACGGGCCATGAGTTTGACATCTCAAGTTGAGTTTGGTATAAACAATTCGGTTGTCTGAAACATCCATCTAAAATTGTTATTTAACAACACATCCTCTTATCTATTAGCTAAAAGAACTGTAGTGACTATCTGTTAACTTAAATGAATTGTAGCATCTCTTTTTATATACATGAAAAATATTTCTTTATTGAAAAAAATCAACTGAAATCCTTGGCAGAAAGGGAAAAACTAAAAATGAATTGTTAGTGAATGGAAAAAAAGAATGTTGTGGTCAATAAGCATGCGGTGTTTGTATTTGTTGTCTAATGAGATCCTTTTTACTAAGTACCTTGGTAATTTTTATTTTACAATAAAGCAATCTACAATTTGTATATCTATATCTCATCCACCAAAATGTGCGGCAAAAATCTAAAATATTAAAACTGGGATTTTTTAAAATTGAAATCCTAAATACACTGATTTGAAAACACAGCTCTCTTTTAACTCTTGAGATAATCCAGAGTCATGTGTCAGCAATGTTGCCTGCCATACATTGTATGTTATCAGAACCTGATGGTACGATATAGCCAAATCTTTAAAATTAGCAATTCTCCTGGGAGTTGTTTGCCTATTTCACTGCTGTCTGAAACAAATGGTTCCATATTATGCTCCCTTTTTAAAAAGCTTGCATGCTGCTGGTGCTGAGAATTTATCTTGCTTCCTTAATACTGATGTATAATTAAATTAGATACGTAACAGATGGAAGGAACTTAAGTCTGTTAGCGGCAGAAGGCAGACATGCATGCTAATGAGAAATCACAAGAGCATTCTGTGGCAGGGAAGTGATCTGCCGACATTGTATATCCAGGAATTCAATGATTTCCTTATTGTTAAGGAAATTGTGAAGCATATTCAGATAGGTTTTGATGTACCTTGGAGATGTTACACATGCCTTGTAAGAGGAAGGCCCAAGAAGGTTGAGTATTTTGTTATTCAGGACTTTGTCAATGCTTATACAATGGTTCATACAAGACAGTCTCTTCGCTTACTTCATTTCAGCCACAAATTTTTGATGGCATATCATGAAAAAAAATAGTCTTATGTTGCGGTTAAGATGAAGGAACTGGGGAAGTGTGAAAAATTTACTGCATGACTCTGGGCCACCTGCTTTCTCTTAATCCAACATGCTTGGAAAAAGTAACCAGGTTAACAAAAGTGAGCAACACTAGCAGTTAGACTTATATACCGCTTCATGGTGCTTTACAGCCCTCTCTAAGCGATTTACAAAGTTAGCCTATTGCCTCCAACAATCTGTCTCCTCATTTTACCGACTTCGGAGAGATGGGAGGCTGAGTCAACCTTGAGCCCTGTCAGGATCGAACTCCAGGCTGAGGGCAGAGCTAGCCTGCAATACTGCATTCTAACCATTTCTTTTTAGAGAAACCTTTTTTCTCAGGTAGGAGGTTAAGCTCATTTGATGAGGAGAATTTCAAAGAATTGCTCCTTGAAATAAGAGCAATGGCACTAGAATTATGATTTATTTAGGAAGGAGGAAATGGATGGGGGGGGGAGTGGGATTTTGGGGAGGGGAAGGAGGATTTTGCATGATTTTTGGTTTTCAGCTTTTTTCCTCAGTAGAATTTGTCTCACCACCTCTAATATTCCTCAGTAAAAAGACCAACTGGAAAGGGAACCCAATAATGTTTAATTCATTTTTTTTATCAACTGTATTCATCAGCTCTATAGATATTGAATATGTCTCCCCACCTCCCCGTTCCCTTCCTGCGAATTTTCTCCTGGCAAACAGCAATCCTTCAACTTGCCAATGTAAATGTAACTGCAGTGAACTTTCAAAATAAAAAAGTCATAACTACCAGCACAAGAATAAACAAAGGACCCTCTACCCAGATCTGGGACAACCTGGAACAACAGTTGGCCTTTTATTTCAGGAGAGCAGACAAAAGGAGCATTGCTTACTAATACCTTAAAGGGGGAAAAATGTTACGTTTTTGCTTATAAACTTCAATGGGATGTTGTTTAAAATAGGGCCAGAGTGGCGACAGACGCCTACATGAATCATTTGGTATAATTATATATATTTTTTCAGTCCCTCCCTCTTCTACTTTTCTTTCACATTTCAACAGCAGCACTGACAGTGAAATGAATAGAACACCAGGGTTATGTACATAGAGCAACACACGAGGCCCATGCTTAGAAAGTCCGTCTCTAGTGGCCTTACTCATCACCCAAGTTTCTAAATGTGTGTGCATGTGTGTGTTGCATTTGTGCTGATAAATACAAATGTACAACACAAATGGAACAAAAGGCAACAAAAAAAATAGCTTTCTGCCTGGATGGTGTCCTGTGGTGAGCCGAAAGACAGAAAAGGAAAGCAGTTCTGCTTCCTCCTGTATTTGAGGCTTACCAGGGTGTTGTGACACAAATATATATATATACCAATTAAGAGAGGAGACATACTGTTTCCTTTTCTGCCTTTCGGCTCATCACCAGAGACCATCTAGACAGAAAGCCATGAGTTCTGTTGTGTGATTTTTTTTAAGCTCATAAATTTTTATCAGCTCATAAAACTAACACACATATATGTGTGTGTGTGTGTGTGTTACATTTGTGCTGATAAATAAGTAAACAAGGGAGATTAGTATAGATCTACTTCAAGATATTTAGCTCTCATCAGCTAGCCATACCCTTACTGGGATTCGAACCAGGGAAGTATTACATGTGAGGCAGTTGTAATTTCCACTAGACCACTGGTTGTCCTCATGATATTTGTGTGTGGGGGGGGGGAAAGGTGCTGGAGGCGATATCGCAAAGGGAGTTATGTTCTCACCATCTTCTGCACATGCTGATGGCTTGTGTTTGGTCAAGGTCAACTGTCTCTGCATACCAACTGAATGAGGGCATTTGAAGATGCACCCCACATGGCGCCCTTGGGAGATAGAGATTGGACACTGAATTAGGGTAACCATGGGCAGGGTTTGGGGTAAATGTTTGATATTGGATGTGTAAAAAATTGTGCTTTTTTGCTCCAGATCTTGCTTCATTTTCCCTGTTTTCATATCATGTCCTGTAAAAGTACCTTTCTCTAATCCAGGGATGTCCAAACTTGGGAACTTTAAGACTTGTGGACTTCAACTCCCAGAATTCCCCAGCCAGCATAGCTGGCTGGGGAATTCTGGGAGTTAAAGTCCACAAGTCTTAAAGTTCCCAAGTTTGGACATCCCTGCGTCTAATCAAACAGAGTTGGGGTTGCTCTTCCTTGGATTTTGAATGAGGCATGGCTGACACTCACATTTATGATGGTTGCAGTGTCCAGGGTCATGTGATCCCCTTTTGTGACCTTCTGATAACTGCAGTGATTCACTTAACAACAGTGGCAAGAAAGGCAATGTGGAAGCCAGACCGTGTTACTAATTTAACAACTGCAGTGATTCACTTAACAACAGTGGCAAGAAAAGTCATAAAAGCGGGAAAGACTCACCTAACAAATTTCTCACTGAGCAACATAAATTTTGGGCTCAATTGTGGTCGTAAGTCAAGGACTACCTGTACTAGCATTGTTTAAAACAAAACATTACATTAAACCACAATTATGAACCTGCTATGAGTCTGAGGCTGAAGAATGGAAAACAGGAGCAAGGCAAGAATACTGCCATGCTTTTATTTTTTAAACCCCTCTTTATAGAAAAGCAATAATAAACAAAATGAACAAAAGAAAGTGGATGGACATATTTTATTAGAAAAATCCTATTTGGGGGCAGGAATGCACGCCTATTGATTTCTAAATCAATTTGCATTTGGCATAGTTTCCTCATCCAGCAGCTGCAGCACCCCTCCAATGTGCTTCAACAGGCCACCTAATCTTTGAGAGCAAGTTGGAAGTCACAGGGAAGCAGATGGCAAGAGAAGAGGAATTGAGAGGGCATGTTGGAGGGAGCAGAGGAAAGTACCCAGTTCCTTCTTTCTAGCTGTTCATCCCCACCAGAAAAACTCTTCATTAGATCCTCATTTTTCTGTTGTAGATGAAACTGGAATGTCAGCAAACAATGATGACTGGCAAAACAATAATCACTGCTAAATCTCTGAAATTCTTCATTGGAATAACAATAGGAGAAAATGCTGGCAGTTCAAACTGATTAAAAGTGTGTGTGTGTGTGTGTGTGTGTGTGTGTGTGTGTGTGTGTGAGAGAGAGAGAGAGAGAGAGAGAGAGAGAGAGAGAGAGAGAGAGAGAGAGAGAGAGAGAGAGAGAGAGAGAGAGAATAAGTGTACATGTTCTTGTGACCCCAATACAATAGGCTTTTCGTGAGAAATGCTACAGAAATAAAATCAACTTTGAAGTCAGTCTGTTACCATAACAATTATGATTGCTTAGCCTTAGAACAATGTGAGTACATCTTTAAAAACAAAACCCCAGAACCAATTTGTTACCAAATTAAGTTTTACTTTTGACATTCTCTCTCCGCAAATCTCGTGGCCCTTTACAATCTTTGGTCACTACTAAATGCATAAGTCTGTCCTACTTTGAACCATTAGTAAAGGCCTGTCCTCATCCAGATTTTTCCATTATGAACATAGAGCAAATGCTTAAGCTTTGTTATCAGCTTTGCCATAAATTACTCTGTTGATGATTTTTTTTCAATGCTCCAATTCCTTTTGTGAAAAAAAATAGGAATAATAAGGTGCGATTGTTGCTGTTTCACAAAGCCTCATCTTTCACACATTGAGTTCACCTTCTATTGTCATTTCCTCATGGCGTTTCAAAAATAATTTGTACCTCCAATAAAGTTCTCAGGATGGTGCCAGGCCAATATTCATCTGCAAGTGTGAATTTTCTGTTAAAAGAACAATACCGTACCTCTTTATTCTGCCCTTGTGTTGTATGGCTTGTCCAAAACTGAGCTTCAGCTGAACTTTGAATAAAGCAGGAAATGCACCAATGAGGCTAATATATGACATTTCTGTTTTGAGGCTAAATAAACTGAACGTCACACGTACTGAGGAACCACTGAAAAAGCTTCCATTTTGTGGGCCTGATTCACAGGTCTGGTTTAAGAGACTTTTGCTTATTTACAAGTAAACTCTAGGCAGCTTACAAACATAACATTGTAAAAGCATAGTAGCAATAAGCCTATTAACAAGAGTTGTGAAGGAATGGGACATTCCCACGGCTGAAATCGGAATCATTCCTAAAGTCAACACTGAGGTCTGTAGCTCTTAGAAGGGATCGCACTTGTTTATTTAAAAGTATTGCCGCTGGGCAGCTTCAGCTTGGCCACAGAGCTTTCAGGATACAGCCTAGTAAGGTGACCAGATTTTTAAATTTGTAAAGCGGGACACCATTGAGCGGGGGGGGGGGGGGGGGAGGCTACCTGCAGTTCTGCGGGGACACTGTACTGAGCCCATGGAGCAAATGAAGCAATGTGCAGGGGGGCTGCCTTGAGGGTGGCGGGGCTGCTGGAGGCTGACTCCCCCGAAGGCGCAGACCAGGCTATCTTCCATAGCGGTGGCGCGGCGGCAGCAGCTGCAGCCTCCTCATCTCCAGCGTTGTGTGACTTGAAGCGGGCAGCACCGGCCAGCTCCACTCCGCCCTTGTTTCCCCGGAGCAGAGTGCAGGGCCGCGCCAAACGAGCCGGGCAAAAGTGAAAATGGTGCTTTGGACACCCCCCACGTCCCAGGATGGTAAAGCGGGACTTTTTTAACCCGCCGCAGGACCTGGGACAATTTCTTCCAAATCGGGACTGTCCCGCCAAAAGCGGGACGTCTGGTCACCTTAAGCATAGGAACATGGTTTCATAGGAAGCAGCACTGGTCAAGTCCATCCACTGCAGGGGTGTCAAACCGGATTTCTTTGAGGGCCAGATCAGCATTGTAGTTCTCTTCCATGGGCCAGAAATAGGGAGCTGTGCATGCCCCCCCCCCTGGGTGAAATTCATCAGGTTCTGAAAAGTCCTGGAGAATCACTAGTGGAAATTTTGAGTAGTTCGGGGAACCAGCAAATACCACCTCTGGTAGAGTTGGGTGGGAAGGGAGATTTTGCAATATCCTTCCCCCAGGAGTGGGGAGGGAATGGGGATTTTGCAGTATCCTTCGCCTGCAATGCCCACCAAGCCACACCCACAGAACCGGTAGTAAAAAAAATGTGAATTTCACCACTGCCCCCCCCCCCAAAACGCATCCTGTTTTCAGCCTGGACAGCCTCCTGCGCCTTGTTTTGGCTGGTAGAGTGCTTCAGGAGGCCGTCCAGGCTGAAAAAGTGGGGGCCCCGGGGGGCCCGTTTGGCTGCCAGAGGCACCATGGGCTGGTCCTTTGCTATTTCCAGGCCGGCCCCGTGGGCCAGATTTAAGAACCCAGTAAGCCGTTTTCGGCCCACGAGCCTTGAGTTTGACACCCCTGATTTACTGTATTTGATTCCAAGCCTGTCAAAACCACCCCCGCAAAATATGACTAGGCTTCTCCTTTCTTGACAGATGCTTTTGTAAATACTAATCCCAGATGTAGCCTAGGCGACTGACAGATGTCCCCAATAATTCTATTGTTGCATCTTTACAATATGTAGCACGATACTGGCATATGGTAGTGTCATTGCTATAATACGGGGGCCCTGAGCCAATCCTGTCATTCTGTATTTTGCAAAGCAATATGTTTGGTCACCGGCATTGACTGGAGTACTCCGATGATTGCCCTGCCCCTGGCCCAAAGCTTCCCAAGGGGAGTCAAGATACGTACATGTTCAGATTAAGGGCTTAATTTTCATTAATCAATTAAGTAGTTGAAAAGCTCTGAATAAGCAGATGACAAGAAAGGATTTGAAATGGATGTGATGAGTCAATTCCTTTTTCGTACTTGGATCACAGCATGCACAGTTTGGTTTCTCCTTCCCATCTCTTCTCTTTCCATCTCTTTCTCACTATTTAGCCATACCCTTTTTCAAAATTCAATTGTTCTTAAGTTAGGTTTTTCATTTCAGTTCTTGTTGCAAGGTATTTTTAGGTTGACACTTTTTGAAACGCAACGGTAGCTTCTTATGCTTAATAAATCATAACAAATTCTATCCTTTGAGTCACGAAGCTCTAAATTTACCAGATGTGACGAGATATGTTTGCTGGACAAAGTTTTAAATCATTCTTCTTAGTAGAGATTGTTGTGTGGTGAATGACTTGCGTCAGAGGCTTATTATCCAGATTATACAGTAATGTACATTGTTACCCTGTTGAAAGGAATATTCAAAGCAGGTTTTTGCTCTTTCAAACAATGCTGCTCTGCATCCCTCCAGGGGTTGAATGATGCTTTAACATCTCTGCTAGACAGGGCTGTCAAACTCATGGCCCACGGGCTGGATGCCTCATCTGCTGGCCACGCCCATGCCCAGTTTAGTGACGGAGAAAAGTCAGGATACATCACATGACGCCGCTATGATGACGCGAGATCGATACCCCTGCTGCTAGGCTTAAGGAAGACTTGTGACTACCTACTTTCTGCCTACTTTTGCAATAAGATTTTTTTTTTTTGGGCCAGCTCCATTTATTTTTTTATATTACATTTATTAGCCACCCATTTCGCCACTTGAAGCTATGGCTGTCATCCTTCTATAAAATGGCTTTGAACTGTAATGTTGAATACAGTCAAATAGAATAGACCAACAGTGTTGGAAGGGATCTTGGAGGTCTTCTAGTTCACCCCATGCATAGGCAGGAAGCCCTTCGCCACTTCAGACAAATGCTTATACATCTTCTTTAAAACTTCCAGTGTTGGAGCATTCACAACTTCTGCAGGCAAGTTGTTCCACTGATTAATTGTTCTGTCAGGAAATTTCTCCTTAGTTCTAGGTTGCTTCTCTCCTTGATTAGTTTCCACCTATTGCTTCTTGTTCTGCCCTCAGGTGCTTTGGAGAATAACTTGACTCCCTCTTCTTTGTGGCATCCCCTGAGATATTGGAACACTGCTATCATGTCTCCCCTAGTCCTTCTTTTTATTAAACTAGACATACCCAGTTCCTGCAAGACAGCCCCAGTCTCTAGTCCCCTGATCATCTTTGTTGCTCTTCTCTGCACTCTTTCTAGAGTCTCCACATCTTTTCTACATAGTGGCGACCAAAACTGAATGCAGTATATACAACAGGAATGGGACAGCTTGCCACAGCCAACTCACTGTGGCCAACTTGCCATGGCCAACTCTCCACGGCCAACTCATTGTGGGACAACTTACTACAATTTAATAACTACGACAATTTAACAATTCAATTTAATTATTCAGATTAAATAAAAAATATTTAAATTTTTGTCATTCAGATTTCATTCTGTTCCTCCTTTTGCACCCTTTCTTTAAGGATTCTATTCCCCCATTTCTTTGATATTAGTGTCAGTCTGCTCCCACAGCGAATTGTCCTTCAGGGGACTAGGCCATGGCTAGTACGCCATGGTTAAGTTGGCTGTGGCAAATTGGCCATGGTGAGTTGGCCATTGCAAATTGTCATAGACCCGTGTGCAACAACCCTTGGCAAATATTTCATTTGTGTATAGATAATCCTCTACTTACAACCATTCATTTAGTGACCATTCAAAGTTACAACGGTACTGAAAAAGATGATTTTATGACCATTTTTTACACTTATGATCATTGCAGCATCCCATGGCCATGTAATTAAAATTAGGATGCAACTGGCAACTGATTCAAATTTATGACGGTTGTACTGTCCTGGGGTCATGGGATCACCTTTTGCAAACTTCTGAGAAGCAAAGTCAATGGGGAAGCCAGTTTCGCTTAACAGCCATGTTGTTAACTTAACAAGTGCAGTGATTCACTTAACAACTGTGGCAGGAAAGGTCATAAAACAGGACAAAGGTCACTTAGTTGTCTCACTTAACAATATAAATGTTTGGATTCAATTGTGGTCATATGCCAAGGACTACCTGAATATAGTGTCATTGAATGATACACTATCCCTCCTCTACAACTGAATGCAGGCGATGTAAGGCATGGATGACGTTATATGCTTGCCAGTAATAGTACTATGTAGTGTTATTAACTTGCATTGATGGTCACCCAGTGAAAAGATGAAAAGAGAAAGGAAGTAGCAAACGTTCTGTATATTCCACAATGCTTGATTGAACCTCTGTTGAGCCGTGGTGACACAGTGGTTAGAATGCAGTATTGCAGGCTAACTCTGCCAACTGCCAGCAGTTCAATCCTGACTGGCTGAAGGTTGACTCAGCCTTCCATCCTTCCAAGGTGGGTAAAAAGAAGGCCCAGATTGTTGGGGGACAATATGCCAACTCTGAAGACCGCTTAGGGACGTAAGCAAAGCACTGCGAAGCGATATATACGTCTAAGTGCTATTGCAATTGCTATTTAGAAATGGGGTGTCAGAAAATTTCAGTTTCGTGTTACCCCGAGCAAATAAAATCAAACTGTAAGAGGCATCATAGGCTCTTAGTAACTGCTCCCATGCAGAGGCCACAAGCAATATAAAATTGATGTCTCAATTTCCATCTGCGTAAATAGATTCTGAATTAAAGATGATTTATGTAGTGGGCAAACTTTGCTCTCTAATACTAAAATGCAAAGGATGCAAGAGGATTTAATTTCATCAAGTGCCCACCTCAGTCTTTGTCAAATAACTCAATGAATTGAAAGCCATGTCCAGCATCCCTGCAATACCTAACCACAATGGACCAAGAGAAAATGTTGGGGTGGGGGTGGGAAAATACATTTCTCTAAGTAAACAAAAAACAAAAACAAAGGAAAAGCAAAGATTGTCAGTTAAAGGCAACAAGCCAATATGTTGACTGACCTACTTCTTCAGTGCTTTAGGAGTTCCTTTAGATTACCGTGGTATTAAAGTATATGGTGTGGCAGAATAAGAAAGTCTTAAAAGGGGGTTTTACTCTGGGGGCTAGAAGTTCACAGGTTAAAAAAAAGAGGGAGGGGGCTTTCTGCCAGAGAAATCCATTAAGAAATCCATCTCAAATGCATTTATTTCTACACAAGCCAAAATACATCCTCTTAAAGCAGTGTTTCTCAACCTTGGCGACTTTAAGTCCTGTGGACTTCAACTCCCAGAATTCCCCAGCCAGCTATGCTGGCTGGGGGATTCTGGGAGTTGAAGTCCACAGGACTTAAAGTCGCCAAGGTTGAGAAACACTGCTTTAAAGGCTTCTCGATATTTCAATTTTTCCTTTGAGAAGTCAGGAATACTGAATAAAGCATACCGGCAGATCTCCCTTAATGACTACCTACTTAGCTAATGTTTGAAATTACAACTGGGCTGAAATACTAACTTTACGACCAGTTCTTGCATTTATGATCATTGCGGCATCCCATGGTCACGCAGTCACCTTTTGTATGCTCCCCAGCTGGCTTTCTACAAGTAGAATCCATTGAGAAGCTGGGAATATAATTGCACTTTGTGACCATGTGACGTCTCGCTTGAAGACCCTCCGTGATTCACTTAATGACTATGGTAGAAATGAAGTCATAAGCCTAGCCACATCATGTACCCTGTTTCCCCAAAAAGAAGACCTCCCCACATAATAAGCCCAATTGGGCTTTTGAACACATGTACTAAAATAAGCCCTCCCCTGAAAATAAGCCCTCCCAAAAATATTTAAACATATGCACAGCCAGTTCCCGTCACTTCCTCTGGTTTGTTGCCACGCAAACAACATGCGGTGAGGCGAGGCTGGAGGGGGGAAAGGGAGGGGGAACATGCCCCATGCACCCCACACACCCTTACCTAATGGCCGCTCCTGCAACCCTAGCCACTGTGCTCCTTCTTTCACGCTAATGGCCGCCGCAAAAAGAGCAGCAGGCCCAGTGACGTGTCACACAGCAGCAGCCATGAGGTGACCACACTCGCTGCCTCCTGCACCTCAAAAATAATAAGACCTCCCTGAAAATAAGGCCAAGTGTTTATTTCAGAAGGGGGGTGTTCCAAAAAAACAAGACCCGGTCTTATTTTTGGGAAAACCTGGTAATATTTCGCTTAGTCCGTGTCACTTTGTCTTTCTCAATTGTGGTCATTAAGTGTGCCACACAGCAGCAGCCATGAGGTGACCACGCTCGCTGCCTCCTGAACCTCAAAAATAATAAGACCTCCCTAAAAATAAGGCCAAGCGTTTATTTCGGAGGGGTTTTTTTTCAAAAAAATAAGACCCGGTCTTATCTTCGGGATCGCATCCTGCCCCATACATCCCTTCGGCCGATTCGCTCCCACAGAGAGGGACTTCTCTGGGTGCCGTCCACTAGGCAATGTCAGCAGGTGATGCCCAGGGGAAGGGCCTTCTCTGTGGAGGGCCCAACTCTCTGGAACGACTTACCCCCCCGAACTGAGAACGATCACGGATCTCCGCTCCTTCCGCCAGAACCTTAAGGCCTGGCCTAACTTATCACAGTCTGCAGTTAAATTGTTTTAAATTGGTTTTAGGGATATTGTTTTAATATATTTAAATTTTTAGCACAGGGATATTAATTTAATTTGGTTTTATATTTTGTATATTGTTGTTTATATATGTTTTTAAATTGCCTGTGTACCGCCCCGAGTCCCTTTTGGGAAAGGGTGCGGTATATAAATTTAATAAACCATAAACCATAAAACCTGGTAATGTTTCGCTTCGTCCGTGTCACGTTGTCTTTCTCAATTGTGGTCATTAAGTGAGGGCTACCTGCATCGGACGAAAGTTTAGATTCCTAATAAAATGTGTGAGTCCTAAGAGATGCAGTCAGTCTCCTGATTTTTAAATAAACTCGGCAAGAAAAGGGGGCTATGGGTGTACCTCATTAGCCACTGCTTGGGTAAATGACTCAAGAATCATCAGCCTTGATTGACAAGAAGCTTCTGTTAATCCCTCACCATCATCTCTGACTGTCCTAATTAGGTCATTCCTAACCCAATTACTTAAACCGCATTATTCTCCCCCCCCCCACCACTGTCATTTGTAACGAGGAGAAGGAGGAGATATTCCTGCAGCAAAGGAAACTTCCCTCCCTTGCTGTCCTGATTCTCAGGAAGAGACACTAGATATAGCTGCAGCTGTAGATCTGGCTTTGATGAGAGAGGTGTCAACGCCAACAGAGATCTATTTCACACAAAGAGGCAGACTTCTGCTTTGGCAGGGAGAGGAGGCTTTCTCAGGTAGATGATGGGACGTCATGAAAGGAGAGCAAAAGCTGTCAGGAAATGGAAAGAGATGTTATTGATATTTTCTACTGCAGGTCCTAGAATAATCTGGCTGCCTTTATTTACTCTAGTTCCGTGATGGCAAACCTTTGGCGCACGTGCCGGAGGTGGTACGCAGAGCCATTTTTGAGGGCACATGAGGCACTGCCCTGTCAGCTCCAGCACACTGGCCAGCTGATTTTCGGCCTTGATTTTTGCCCATTTTTTGCCCTCCAGAGGCTTACCTGAAGTCTCTTGAAGCATCCGGAGGGAGAAAAATGGCCCAACGGGCAACGCAGATGTCTGCTCCTGAACTTTTGGTTTGCATGTTGGGCCATTTTTTGCCCTCCGTGGGCTTTTAGAAAGCCTCTGGAGCCTGGGGAGGGTGAAAAAAGAACCTACCAAGCCCACCAGAAGTCAGAAAACAGGCTGTTTCTGGCCTCCAGAGGGGCCGGGGAGCACATGCGCGGGGCAGGGAAGAGTCACACACACATGCGCAGGGGTCATGGCATGGGGGGGCATTAAATAATGGAGGTGGCCATGGAGATAGCACACGTGCACGTGTTTTTAGCACCCAAGGCGAAAAAGGTTTGGCATCACTGCTCTAGATGTTGTCTTTTGTGATTGTGTTTGCATGTGTACATTAATAAAGCAATATTACAGTCCAGGGACATTTACAAGGAAGGGTTGTCCAAAAAGTCAAGATGGCGGCTGTAGACAGATAATGGAAACCTCATCCCCTTTCAGGTGCGGCTGTTACTTTGATTCTGACACACACACACACACACACACACCAAAGTAAACAAGGGGGTGAAAATCTAAGTAAGAGTACTGTCTATGTGATTGAGCTCAGAGGTGGGCTACTGAGGGTTTGCAGTGGTTGTGGAGAACCTCTAGCTAAGATTCTATGCAGTTCGGAGAACCCCCAAATCCCACTCCTGGCTGGCCACGCCCACCCCACCCCACGCAGGAGTCCCCACGCAGCCCATTTTGGATGCAGGTAAGTGCAGGGCGTGCACGGAGGCACGGAGGGTGAAAAACGGGCCTACTAGAATTTGAGGAAGGCTGGCAGAGGGCCTCCGGAGCCTCGGGAAGCCATTTTTGCCCTCCTGGAGGCTCGATAAAAGCCTCGGGAGCCCAAGGAATGAAAAAACACTCTCCTCCCTGCTGTGGTGGAGGAGGCTGACTAGGCCACACAGACCATGGCCCTGCCTACCCAGCCACTGGGCAGAAAACTCCTTGCTAAATGTTTTGAAGCCCACCCCTGACAGAGCTCCCTTTGTAACAATGATCTTGCTGTCGTCCTCTTCCTCCTTCCTGAGTTGCAATGTTCTAGGATCTTTGGGTTATAGTAAGAGGTGTATATGAAGGATCTTGGAATGATAGCAATAGCAATAGCCCTTAGATTTATATACCACTTCATTTTGCTTTATACCATTCTCTAAGTAGTTTACAGCAGGGGTCTCCAACCTTTGCAACTTTAAGTCTGAAGGACTTCAGCTCCCAGAATTCTCTAACCAGCAAAGCTGGCTGGAGAATTCTGGGAGCTGAAGTCCTTCAGACTTAAAGTTGCAAAGGTTGGAGACCCCTGGTTTACAGAATCAGTATATTGCCACTAACAATCTGGGCTCTCATTTTACCGACTTCAGAAGGATGGAAAGCTGAGTCAACCTTGAGCCACTCAGGAACGAATGCCAGGCTGTGGGCACAGTTAGCCTGCGATACTGCATACTAACCAATGCACCACCACAGCTTCTGATGGACAGTCTTTGAGTTTGACCAGGCCCATTCTTGCTGCATCCCATAATTGGTAGATCCTTTTTCACTGGCTGGTGATAAACAGAAGAGGAAGACTAGCAAAGTTAGAAGAATCAACTCCTTAGCTGGTGCGGCGCAGACAACCTCAGGCTGGCCTCATTCAGCAGGAAATCAGACCAGACGTGATGGAGGCAAGAAAGGGCTTGGCAATGGGGGTATCATATTTGAAACTGGTACCATTCAAGGACGTTTTCTATCAACTCAAGGATGCCTGGAAGACAGCCCTTGAAATCAGACATGACTAGTAGAGATGTTATCTTTTATATCGCTTTGGTGGTTCAAATTGTGGGATACTGAAAATCCACTGTGTATGAACTGCTTTTGATACTTTTGGATTTGTGCTCAGACAAATCCCAATTATTTATTTTTAAGAGTAGTTTTAGATATCTCCACATGGAGGTAGAAAGTAGGGAATTCCAAAACTTAGGTTTCAGTATGAAAACACTGCCTTTTTGTGCTGGGCACAGTTAGCTTTTCAATGCTCCTAAGTCTGTGAGACATTCTAATGCAGAGGAAGGCCAGAAGAAAGACTTAGTCAGACTTTAACAACGTTTCACTCAGGTCTTCGTTGCATTTCAGGGGGTAAAAACCATATTTCCTTCCATTTTCTCAGCAAATAGAACCGAGCATGGAAGTCAAACTTAGATAAAGGGATATATACGGTAAATATGGCAAGAAACCAATTAGAATACGAAGAACAGGGGGAAAACCATAACCCAGGGGTGTCCAAACTTGGGAACTTTAAGACTTGTGAACTTCAACTCCCAGAATTCCCCAGCCAGCTATGCTGGCTGGGGAATTCTGGGACTTGAAGTCCAAAGTCTTAAAGTTCCCAAGTTTGGACACCCCTGCCATAACCATTTCCCGCTGCAGTTAGGTAGGATGCTACAGAGCAGTGTTTCTTAACCATGACAACTTTTAAGATGTGTGTACTTCAATTCCCAGAATTCCCCCACCAGCATGGAGATGCTGGCTAGTGATTTCTGGGAATTAAAGTCACCAAAGGTAAGAAACACTGCTATAGAGCATGGGCAGGCAATCTTTTATTATTAAATTATATAGACTATACATTATATTATATGGATTATAAGAGGGGAGGAAACCTTGATCCCAAGTATTTTAGGGTTTGGGGTGCTATCAGGTAGCTTGTTTGGTTGTTAAGTGAGACATTTGGTTGTTAAGTGAGACATCTGTAAAGTGAGCTTTGCCCCCATTTTATGACCTTTCTTGCCACAGTTGTTAAGTGAATCACTACAGATAAGTTAGTAGCATGGTTGTTAAGTGAATCTGGCTTTCCCAGTGATTTTGCTTGTCAGAAGGTTGCAAAAGATGATCATGTGACCTTAGGAAAGTGTGGAAAATGGTCATAAGTAACTTTTCTCAAGTCGTAACTTTGAACTGTTGCTAAAAGAACTGTTGTAAGTCAAGGATTACCTGTACATAAATCATGGATGCGGTTTTTCTTTTTTGAAGGTTCTTTCCCACTTTATCCACTTCCAGAGATGTACTGATGTAATGAACTGTTGTAAGGCAAGGACTATCTGTATTGTGGGCCCACAATACAGATAGTCCTTGCCTTACAACAGTTCATTTAGTGATCGTTTGAATTTACAATGGCACTGAAAAAAGTCACATGATCATATTTCACACTTATGACCATTGTAGCATCCCACTGTGATCTTGTGATCTACATTCAGAATCTATATATATAAAAGACAAATACCACTCACTCATCACAAAATCTCCAGAATCGTAAAACCTACAAATTTGAAATTTGGCACATATGTTCCTCTTGGCTTCTAGGTGCTCACTAAGAAAGGATTTTTCAAAATGACCATCAGATCATTATTTATATTCACATTTATACCCCGCACCCATCTCACCAAAAGTGACTCGGGGCGGCGCACAGAGAAAATAAAATATAAATATAACATATATACAAATAGATATTCATTAAAACTAGAATTAAATAAACCCACCCTACGCTAAAATCAATTAAAACCCCCAATTAAAACTTTGATAACTATAAGAAGTTATCATGGTAGGCCGGCTTGATGAAAGAAATGCGTTTTTAAATGCTGGTGGAACAGGCGGAGGTCCGAGATGACACGGAGTTCGGGTGGTAGGTCGTTCCAGAGGGTTGGGCCCATCACAGAGAAGGCTCTTCCCCTGGGCGTCGCCAACCGGCATTGCCCGGTTGACGGCACCCGGAGCAGACCCTCTCTGTGAGAGCGGATTGGTCGTAGGGATGTATGGGGCAGCAGACGGTCTCGAAGGTAACTAGGCCCCGTGCCATGGAGCACCTTGAAGATGGTCATCAAAACCTTGTAACGCACCCGGAAGGTCACAGGCAGCCAGTGCAGCTCGCGCAGGAGAGGTGTTATATGGGAGTGCCTAGAGGCACCCTTAATCACCCGCGCGGCCGCATTCTGGACCAGCTGCAACATCCGAGTGCATCTCAAGGGGAGCCCCATGTAGAGAGCGTTGCAATAGTCACGAGTGCTTGAGTGACTGTGCGAAGGGCCTCCCGGTCAAGTAAGGATTACTTGACCGGGAGGCTTCGTTACCTTTAGAATTACTTATACAGTAATTAGCATGCTCTGATGCTAAGGAGTTTTACTCCCCCTCCCCACCTGAAAAGAACTCTGTTCCAACTGCCAGTTGCCTCACATTCCGTCACCTCAGTTCAAACTGGCAGACATTCCACTCCTTCATTCAGGAGTGGTCTGGTGCCCCTTACAGTATTAAACGTTGGTATCTCACCAACATGTCTATGCTTTCCACCTATGGAACTGCTTCCGGATTCAAGGTGGCGGGAGCAATACTACCTCATGTGTTTCAATCACCAACCACCACTGAGCCAACAGATTGAACTGGAGTGAACCAGATTTCTCCTGCATTGCCCAATCACAAAGTTTCATCATGAAGCATGGGTATCCAGCTAGTGCTTGATAACTCACATTTATGACAATTGTAGGATCTCAGGGTCATGTGATCCCCCTTTGCAACCTCCTGATAAGCAAAGTCAATGGGGAAGCCAGATTCACTTAATAACCTTGTGACTAATTCAACAACTGCAGTGATTCACTTAACAAAATACAATACAATAATACAATACAATACAATAGCAGAGTTGGAAGGGACCTTGTAGGTCTTCTAGTCCAACCCCCTGCGTGGGCAGGAACCTTATACCATTTCAGACAAATGGTTATCTAACATCTTTTTAAAGACTTCCAGGGTTGGGGCATTCACAACTTCTGGAGGCAAGCTGTTCCAGAGGTTAATTGTTCTAACTGTCAGGAAATTTCTCTTTAGTTCTAAGTTGCTTCTCTCCTTGATTAGTTTCCACCCATTGCTTCTTGTCCTGCCCCCACTATTCTCCAAGGCACCTGGGGGCAGGACAAGAAGCAGTGGGTGGAAACTAATCAAGGAGAAATATGGCAAGAAAAGTCGTAAAATGAGACAAAACCCACTTAACAAATTTCTCACTTAGCAACACAAATTCTGGGCTCAGTTGAGCCCATAAATTCAAAAAGCAACATAAATTCTGGACTCAACAGTGAATCTCTGTTCTCTGCTCTTTGGCATCCAGGAAACATTATGCTTTTTGTTCACATGGTCTCGAATCTGACAGCGAGAACGAGGATGAAAGTTTCATAAAGACTTCTCAGTGTAGAGATTGTGGCATGGAGTTATGTATAATCTATATACAAAACATCACCACCGTCCTTCAGGAAAATTGCAGTCTCTCTGTGCATAATATGAGCATCCCTGCAGTGCACTTTTGTCGCCTTTGTCAAAGAGTTCAAAACAAGGCCAGGGCTACTACTAGAGAAATAAGATCAAGGGACAGTGACCTCAAGCAGAAGATTTGGGAAGGTGAATGCAAGGTATTGTCTGGAAGGAAGACCAAAAGCTGGCTGGATGACTTTGGGACAGTTCTCCTAGTTGGCCTCCTGCACCATGAGGGGGGTGGGGCATTTTTGCCTCCTCCAGGCTCTGGAGACCTTCCAGAAGGCCAATTTCCCCCGGTTTCCTCACACCGTTTCCCCCCTCCCTGAGCCTGCATGCAGGCCCTGTACTTACCTCACACCTGAAAGGGGCCATTTGGAGATTCCTGGGAGGGGTGGGAAGGATGGGGTGGGCAGGGCCAGCCAGGGGTGAGAGTTGGAGATTTTCCGAACTGGCTGTAACATTAGCTATGGGTTCTCCCAAACCCAGACGAACCTGTAGCAGCCCACCCCTGTCTTCTCTCAATGCAACCCCCCTGACAGAATTGTTGCTGTGTGGAAAATAGGAGGGGGAAGGAGGATTTGGTATGTTCACTTGCTTTGAGCTAAAGTAATAAAGTCTGGGTAAAAATCAACCAACCAACCAACCAAACAAACAAACAAACATTTTACTTGGACCAAGAGGCATTCCCGTCTTTAAATCAGTGGTTCCAAACCTTTTGGGCACCAGGGACTGGTCTTGTGGGAAGATTTTACCACAGACCAAGGAAGTGGAGGGTGATTTCGCATGCTATCTAGATCTCATACACACACTCAGATAAAGCTTTACTTCAGGGGTCTCCAACCTTTGCAACTTTAAGTCTGAAGGACTTCAGTTCCCAGAATTCTCCAGCCAGCAAAGCTGGCTGGAGAAGTCTGGGAGCTGAAGTCCTTCAGACTTAAAGTTGCAAAGGTTGGAGACCCCTGCTTTACTTGTTTGCATGGCCCAGTTCCTAACGGGCCACGGGCCAGTACTGGTCCATGGCCCAGAGGTTGGGGACCCCTGCTTTAAATGACCCAATGTAGTCTGCGAAAGGGAGCAAGGTCAGAGAAAATGATTTTAAATGATTTTAAAAATGGCCAAGGTTGGAAAGGTAACGAAGCATACAATTTTCCAACTTGCATTAAGTTATTCCTACTAATCCGTATTATTTGAACAGTGATCACAAAGGAAAAAGGAAAAGGTTTCCTCACACCGTTTCCCAATTGCCCACACCACTTGTCTATGGAAGAGGCAGTTGGACGATTCAAAGCAGTGGGGAGATTCTTCCCAGAGGCAACAGAAATCGGGAGCAAGTAGTAAACAGCAGCTGTTGCCTGACGTTCCTGTGCTGCTCACTGTGTCTTAGAGCAGGGGTCTCCAACCTTGGCAACTTTAAGACTTGTGGACTTCAGCTTTGCTGGCTGAGGAATTCTGGGAGTTGAAGTCCACAAGTCTTCAAGTTGCCAAGGTTGGAGCCCCCTGCTTAGAGAGATTTCTGGCAAGCAGCCCATAGCTTTATTAAAGACTTCCTGATGACGGAAAGCCAAACCATCCCTAAGTGCTATTCTGAATCACATATTCTGGCTCCCTAAATATATTTAATAATAAACCAGATAAATACTCTAGGTGGGCATGACACTAAGCCACTAGGAAAGTCACCATAAAACCAGGCTAAAACTAGGAAGTTCCACGTCTTTTTAAAAATTTAGCCTCTAAGATTTTACCTCTAGGCTTGTTGCATGAACACACCTTTGCGTTCTCAGCATAGAGCAAAGCTCATTTGCCACACCGAAGCACAGGGGGCATCTCCCTTCTCTTTGATATGGTCTTCACAGTGGGGAACAGTCACTTCCACTGCTTGCCTGAATGACCTTCTACACGTGCCCAGGAGCTCTTTTTCTCAGCAAAGTAAAACACAGCTTTTTTTTTAAAAAAATATATTTTTCATAAGCCTTGGTAGAAAGCAAGCACCCCTTTGAGGATTTCCACATTTTTTTAATGAAAGATCACTTGAGCCCATCTGGGTTCGTTACAGGAAGTTGTATTTCTGCAAGTGCTATTAATCCTTGTGCCATTCCTTACCATCTGCAGTGCCCGGGGATGACTCGAGGGAAGATCCAATGAAATTCACTGTACCACCTTGGAGAGCCTTTTTTTTCCCTTTCTTTTTTCTTTCTCCTCTCCCCCCCCCCCTCCCCCCGGAGAGCATTGGTTTATTTATAGAAACGTTCTATGCCTTGCTACTTCTTGGAAGCAGAAATAGCCCCAAAGTCGTCAGAGGAAGAAAGCCAATTTACTTGACAAAAAACATCCATTAAATTTGTCACCCCTGGATGCTGCAAAATAATCAATTAGCATGATTCACTTGGGAATGACTAATTGAACTGCCATGTATATAGGCAGTGGAGTCACTTGTGTAAGCTAAATATGAATACCTTTAGAAGGCAGGAAATGTGTTTTAGATAAATTGCTGATCCTCACAGTTTCCCACCAAGCGCCTGTTCCCACATTCACCCTTCCCTCTGTTTGTCCTAAAAGCTCACTGATCAAAATACCTTCTCTTTAAAGTTGATTTCCCCCCCCCCTCCTCTTTGTTCACTTTGATTCAACTGTTGTATGGACGAATAACTTTTGGGGGGGTGTGTGCAAATGGTCCGACTGGGACAATGGCTGCAATTATTCCCTTTCAGTGTTAGGGCCTCCCACTTTCTCGGAGGAAGCAAGCGTTTAAAGCAACACAACTGTCAGGGCAGGTATAGCATAATCCAGGCATAGCTACCAGGCGGCATGAAAAATAGGATCTGAAATTTCCTAATCAACGTGGAATTGGGAACATCTGTACTAGGGAGCTGAGGATACTCCCATCAGCTCAGTGGGGACGCCAATCTAAGAAATATTTATGTCAGTTCAAGGAGCATGTGGATCTTTTTCTGTAGGCAATCTGCACAATTCATTCAAATAATGAGCAAATAAATAAATCTGGTTCTTCTGTTTGAATGGGAGAGGAAGCCATTATGGCACGCACTGAACTCCTGAACTCATAAGAAGCGAATGAGTCACAAAATCTGCAACAAATCACAACCTCTCATGGAATATTTTATGGTTAACCATCCCTTCTTTTTCTTCACTTGCCCCCAGGTAGATCAATTATTCCTTACTACAAATCCCATCCCACTCTACTGCAACCCCAGTGGGTTGCCACGAGGCTGATCTTGTTTGGGAGGAATTTGACTCCGTTGCTTCCGAGGATATGGACAGGTTACGTGGACGACTGCGAGCCACCACATGTTTATTGGACCCGTGTCCCTCCTGGCTTGTACTGGCATCCTGGGAGGTGACACGAGGCTGGCTCCAAGAGGTTGTCAACGCTTCTTTAAGTGAGGGTTCCTTGCCTGCTTCCCTAAAAGAGGCTATGGTGAGGCCCCTCCTTAAGAAGCCCTCTTTGGACCCAGCTCTTTTAACCAACTATCGTCCCGTCTCCAACCTTCCCTTTCTGGCGAAGGTTGTTGAGAGTGTGGTGGCACAACAGTTTCCCCGTCACCTGGAGGAAGTTGATTATCTAGACCCGCGCCAGTCCGGCTTTCGGCTCGGGCATAGCACCGAGACGGCATTGGTCGCGTTGGTGGATGATCTCTGGAGGGCCAGAGATGGGGGTTGTTCCTCCATCCTGGTCCTATTAGACCTCTCGGCGGCTTTCGATACCATCGACCATGGTATCCTATTGCATCGGCTGGGGGGGTTGGGGGTGGGAGGCACCGTTTTACGGTGGTTCTCCTCCTACCTCTCTGGCCGATCGCAATTTGTGTTGGCAGGAGAGCAGAGGTCGACCCCGAGACCCCTCACATGTGGGGTGCCTCAGGGGTCGGTCCTCTCGCCTCTCCTGTTTAATGCATACATGAAGCCGTTGGGTGAGATCATCCGTGGTTTCGGGGTAGAGTACCATCTCTACGCTGATGATACTCAGCTGTATATATCTACCCCAAACCACCCCAACGATGCCGTAGCGGTGATGTGCCAGTGCCTGGAAGCCGTGCGGATCTGGATGGGAAGTAACGGACTCAGGCTCAACCCGACCAAGACCGAGTGGCTGTGGTTTCCGGCCGCCCAATTCAACCAGCTTTCTCCAACGCTGGCCATAGGGGGCGAACATCTTGCCCCTGTGGATGGGGCGTGCAATTTGGGAGTCCTCCAATTCGTTCGCCAATTGCGCCCCCTATTGGATCGGGACGCCCTTCGCACAGTCACTCATGCCCTCGTGACATCCCGACTGGACTACTGTAACTCTCTCTACATGGGGCTCCCCTTGAGGTGCACCCGGAGGCTTCAGTTAGTTCAGAATGCAGCCGCGCGAGCAATTATGGGAACCACTAGGTTCACCCATGTAACACCGCTCTTGCGCGAGCTGCACTGGCTACCTGTCGTCTTCCGGGTGCACTTCAAGGTGTTAGTTATCATCTTTAAAGCGCTCTATGGCTCGGGACCTAGCTACCTGCGGGATCGGATCCTGCCTCACACATCCTCACGGCCGATTCGCTCCCACAGAGAGGGACTTCTTCGGGTGCCGTCCACTAGACTTTGTCAGCGGGCAACGCCCAGGGGAAGGGCTCTCTCTGTGGCGGGCCCGGCCCTCTGCAACGACCTTCCCCCCGATATTAGAACGACCACGGACCTCCGCTCCTTCCGCCTGAAATTGAAGACTCATCTTTTCCGCCTGGCCGGCCTAGGGTAGTCTCTCTCTCTATGGTTTTTTTTTTTTAATGTTTATTTATATTTAGTGGGGATTTTTAGTTAATGGGATTTTAGCACAGGAATTAGTTTAATCTGTTTTAAATTGTATGTATTTTGTATATTTATTGTTTTTATTCTCCCTGTGCACCGCCCCGAGTCCCTGTGGGGAGAGGGAGCGGTTAATAAATTCAACTTTATTATTATTATTATTATTATTATTATTATTATTATTATTATTATTATTATTATTATTATTATTATTATTATTATTATTATTATTATTATTATAATGCCTACATAACACACACATACCAGAACACACAGATACACACAGAGAAAGGCATACATTCATGCATCTTTATTAATTGTAAGTCTAGTGCAGAGGTGTCAAACTTGTGGCCCGTGGGCCGGATGCATCACATGCTGGACATGCCCACCCCCAGTTTAGCAAAGGGGGGAAACGTTGCAATATGTCATGTGATGGCAATGTGACATATGAGTTTGACACTTGTGATCTAATGGATCTGACCCACATATGATGATGCAGGCAAGACCATCTAGTAGTTCTGTATTTCAATACAGGTAGTCTTTGACTTATGACCACAGTTGAGCCCAGAATTTATGTTGCTAAGTGAAAAATTTGTTAAGTGGGTTTTGTCCCATTTTATGACTTTTCTTGCCATATTTTGTTAAGTGAATCACTGCAGTTGAATTAGTAACAAGGTTATTAAGTGAATCTGGCTTCCCCATTGACTTTGCTTATCATAAGGTTGCAAAAGGGGATCACATGACCCAGAATACCACAATTGTCATAAATGTGAGTTATCAAGCACTAGCTGGATACCCGTGTTTCACAATGAAACTATGTGATTGGGCAATGCAGGAGAAATCTGGTTCATTCCAGTTTGAACCATTGGCTCAGTGGTATTCGGTGATTAAAACACATGAGGGAATATCAATCTTGCCGCCTTGAATCCGGAAGCAGTTCAATAGGTGGAAAGCATAGCCATGTTGGTGAGGTACCAACATTTAATACTATAAGGGGCACCAGACCACTCCTGAATGAAGGAGTGGAATGTCTGCCAGTTTGAACTGAGGTGACGGAATGTGAGGCAACTGGCAGTTGGAATAGAGTTCTTTTCAGGTGGGGAGGGGGAGTAGAACTCCTTAGCATCAGAGCTTGTTAATTACTCTATAAGTAAAACTAATGATCTGATGGTCATTTTGAAAAATCCTTTCTTAGCGAGCACCTAGAAGCCAAGAGAAACATATGTGCCAAATTTCAAGTTTGTAGGTTTTACGGTTTGGAGATTTCGTGATGAGTGAGTGGTATTTGGCTTTCGTATATATAAGTTCTGAATGTAGATCACGTGACCAGTGGGATGCTACAATGGTCATAAGTCACTTTTTCAGCGCCATTGTAACTTCAAAAGATCACTAAATGAAGTGCTGTAAGGCAAGTCACTGGAATTGGCAGTTCACTGGAATTGGCAGCAGGCCTGCCACGCCCCCGAATGGGTTCTTCCAGTGGACCATAGGCACCACCATTTTGTTTTTTGCTTCTGCACATGTGCAGAACAATTTTTATTGCATTGTGCATGCGTGCACAGCATGCATCAAGCGCAGCATGCATCAAGCACGCACGCCTGCACAGCCACGAACATACCAGTAGTAGTGACTGTTGGAACCCACACCATGCAGAGAAGATTCCTTGAAATATTTGCCATTTCCTATAATGTGCTCCATTGGAACATTAGGATGCAATCTTACAGAATTATCCTTCTTCAGGCTTGAGAAGTCACGCTGGATCCGAATTGGAGAGGACCATGAAGAAATGAAAAAATCAAGTCCCCTGAAGGTAGACTTCATGAAAAGTTAGGAATAACTTGCTAACACTGAGAGGCGTTGAAGTCCTCCGTTGCAGAGGACTATCTATAGCTATCCCTTTGGCAGGGAAACAGGCACCTGGACAAAAAGCAAGCCCAGAGTTTGGAATAAATAATAATAATCAATTACAAATAGAATGAGCTATGTTCGCAGCTCAATTGTACCTGGATTGCTCAGGAGGCAGCAGTCAGGTTTAAGGGACAAGCTAGCAGAAAAGGTTGCAGATAGAACTGTCCAAGGTCCAGCCGCCTGGAGAAAGATTAGGAAACACCGATTTCAATTGCAAATAACTCTGAGAGTGAGCACTGACTCTGATTAAATCTGTTGGGTTGGCTGTCTCTTCAGTGCTGCTTGCTTGATTAATTAGCCGGAGCATTCTTGTTCCTGCCCACCCCTTAGCTTTAGCCACACACTGCCTCTCACAGCACTTTCTGTGTACCTAATCTTTGCTCTCCAGGACTGCATGGAGGGAAGAAGTTCTGAACACTCTACATCTTCATCAGTTTCTGCTTCTGCAAGGGCGTTTCCTTTCAGTTTTTCTCTGACAGATGGCTAATATCCCAGATTCCCAATAGTACTAGTTCTGAAACGGTATCCACCTTCTCCTGATTGGGAAATTCTTCCTGAGTGGTCCTGATGGAAGTTATACATTCCGTTTAGATCCACGCACCAGAGATTTCTCAACTTTGCCCACAACAACAACATCTGGTATCACTTCAGGACTCTTCCTTTCGCATTGCATAAACCCCCTGAGTTTTCACCGAATGATGAATGCCCTAGGAAGCTCTCCATAGCATGGCATATATATGTTCGCATATATTTACACGATCCAATGAGAGCCTCCTCTGTGTTCTGTGCTTCAGATAGCCTCCGAGGGATATGGTACGATCCTTGGAAGAATACGCAACAAAGATCTTAACTCTACATCTTGATTTAGTCTTGCATCTGTAATAGTCAAAGAGATCTGAAATCTCTTCCTGGCATAAAAAGGACAAAAGGACAAAAGATAGAAAGGATCCCATTCTAGCTTCAACATGTCAATTGTGAAACTGGCAGTCATTCAAGTCATGACCTTTGCAGACATAAAATTGATTCTGTGGACCTGTTTTCCCTCCTATCAACATAATGACGTGCAGCAAGACATATGGCCAAATGCAAGTACTGGTGGAATTAATTATTCATTACACCAATTATCTGGAACCCATGAACTTTTCAGAGATTGCCACTCCAGAAACTGGATATATAGATGTCAGTCTAAGGCGACGGGAATCCTATCACCAGAACAGATTGGTATAGCATGCAATATGATGCAATCTTTCCCATCAGCGAACAAGGACTTAGGCTGGAAGAACAAGTCAAAAGATATAATATATAATACATTGGTGTGCATGGACTACATCTCAACCACAGCCCGTGGAATCACCAAGAAGTTCTAAAATTCAGATCCTTCAAAGGAGATTGCTTGACCGTGGGCTGGACAGCATCACCATCAGATGGATTTGTAACTGGCTGACAAACAACGAGTCGTCCTTAATGGAACTACATCTACATGGAGGAAAGTAAGCAGTGGACAACCACAAAGCTCTATCTTAGGCGCAGTACTCTTCAATATCTTCATCAATGACTTAGATGAGGGAATAGAAGTGGGACTCATCAAATTTGCAGATGACACTAAGTTGGCAGGAATTGCCAACACCCCAGAAGACAAGCTCCTAAAGGATCTTGACAGACTTGAACAATGGGCCCTATCCAACAACATGCAATTTAATGTGGAGAAAAGCAGTTATACACCTAGGCAGAAAAAAACCAAAGGTACAAGTACAGATTAGGTGAAACCTGGGTCAGAAACAGTAACTGTGAGAGGGACCTTGAAGAGGGACCTTCTGGGGGACGATCACTTAAACATGAGCTAGCAGTGTGCAGCAGCAGCAGCAGCCAAAAAGGCTAATACAATCCTTGGCTGTATAAACAGAGGCATAGAATCAAAATCACGTGAAGTATTAGTACAGCTATATAAAGCCTTAGCAAGGCCACATCTGGAATACTGCATCCAGTTTTGGTTACCACGTTACAAAAAAGATGTTGAGACTTTGAAAACAAAAAGTGCAAAGAAGAGCAACTGAGGTAATTAAAGGCCTGGAGACTAAAACGTATGAACAGTTGCAGGATTAGGGTTTGGCTAGTCCAGAGAAAAGAAGGTCTGGGGGGACATGATAGCAGTATTCCAGTATTTGAGAGGCTGCCACAAAGAGGATGGGGTGTTTTCCAAAGCACCTGAGGGCAGGACATGAAACAATGGATGGAAACTAATCAAGGAGAGAAGCAACCTGGAACTAAGGAGAAATTTCCTAAGAGAAGTTTGATTCCATCCTCACCTAACCGAAAGGACAATTGACCAGCTTTCCTTCAGAAGTTGTAGATGCTGCATCCCTGCAGGTTTTTAAGATGAGATTGGACAGTCACTTGTCTGAAATGGCATAGGGTTTCCTGCTTGAGCAGGGGGCTGGACTAGAAGATCTCCAAGGTTGCTTCCAGATCTATTCTGATTGACTTACGCAGTGTATGCATAGTGCGTAAGATACACCTGAAGCACAAGCTAGAAAATAATCAGTCTGTGTCCTACAAACCAGGAGACACAGCAAACAGGTACCTTATTTCAGTATTAGCCAATGGATAAGGGTGTGCATTAATAATAATAATAATAATAATAATTTAATTTATAACCCGCTCTCTCTCCCAGAAGGGACTCGAGGCGGGGCACAGGGAATTTAAAATACATATAAAATACAAACAGTATACAATAATAAAATGAAATTAAACTAACCCTGTGCTAAAATCCCATATTAAAACTAACCCCAATCTAAAAAGAGACTACCCTAGGCCGGCCAGGCATTGAACGGGCCAGTAACAATTTCCCAAAGGACAACCAACTCAGTGGAATGGAGTGTCACATCAGCAGCCCTGGGATCACGAGTCCCACTGATGGACATCTATAATATAGTGACATGTTTGTCAGCCATTACAAGATAAGCCAGTACGTCTCATCAGTTGAAGGTTTGAGCTGCACAATCTTACAGTCAGATTTCATACCAAATGGAGCAATGAATAGAAACATGATCAGCTGAAAACAAAAGTTTCAGGGACACATATGACCTAGATACATATTTTTTTATTAATAGCTCCAAAAAAATAACTATGTAGAGAAGATCAACCAAATCTAAAGGAGAGGGTGTGTCAAATTTTTCAGCCTTCAATTTCCAAACATTAGGTGTGCTCAAAAGTTGTGAAAAGCCTTGGAGATTGTACAAGATATTTTGGTTACTTTAATATAATTTAGATGTGCTTGGTAAGTAACTATGCAAATATCATAACTTTTTAACATTGTGTTTGTTTCATTTAGGTGCATTTCAGGTCCAGAGTTTATTTCCAAGACTTTTTAAAACGTATTTTCAAATAAATTGCTTGTCAGCTGTTCTTTTTCCTGTGTTGAAGGAAATCTTCTCTGTGTTTACACAACATTTCTGCCCAGTTTTAATTTCTGCTTTCTTCACTTTAGCCCTTAAAATTGCAGGGTTCTATAAAGAATTTCCAGCTCTCATCCTAATGAAATGAGGTTGATTAATCTTCTATTGACCAAGACTGGTAGCTGGACTAATCATGAAGTATCCTTCTCATCACTGGGTACTGGATTCAACAATCATTTTATCCTGTGAAGCAGTGGTGGGTTTCTGCAGGTTCGCATCTACTCGCGAGAACCGGATGGTGAAATTTAGAGAGCCGGTGAGAGGAGGTTCCACCAGCGGACCTGGAAGTAAGTCTGCCCCACCGCTGCCGGTGACCCGACAAGAAGGAAAGGAAAGGAGAGAGAGAGAGAGAAAGAAGGAAGGAAGGAAGGAAGGAAGGTAGGAAGGAAGGAAGGAAGGAAAGAAAAAAAGAAAGAAAGAAAGAATTTATTTATTTATTTATTGAGCCCAAAATTTTGGTTGCTAAGCAAGAGCGTTGTTAAATGAGTTTCACCACATTTTACAAGTTGGCCACTCCCACCCTGTCACATGACTGCCAAGCCATGCCTACAAAATAGGCCACACCTGCAGAGTAGGTTCTAAAAAAATTTGAAACCCACCACTGCTGTGAAGGTATAACAGTATGGAGAAAATATAGAGGGCATAGGGAATGGCCTTAAAGAACAGACGGAAGAGCTGTTGCCAGTTAGATAAGTGGGGCTTGAGCCCAAACCAAGAAACTAAAAAGAGAAAATGCTTCCAACAAGCGCTTCACTAGTTCACACAAAACAAATTGAGGGAGCATGTTCAATTTCACAAGAACGTGTTACTATAGCTGTTATAATAAAAGTACTACAGTCCTGACCTGTATGCCATTTGTTTGTTCTACCTTGTACGGATGATATTAGATCTGAGGCTTGGACTCGTTCCTATCCATTCTAACTGGTCATTAGCTCTTCATGGAGAGGTTTCCCTGTTCTAGTTAATCCCTGTCTTCCTCAACTTTGACTGATTCCTAAAGTTATTCTGTTACGTTGTAAGTCACCCTCAGTCCTGGTTTGATCCCTTGACTTTAATGGCTTCTTCTAAAGTTATTGACTTTAGGCTTATTCAATACAACTTATGAAGTTGCCCTGACAGAGTTCTGGCTGATCAGTTTCCAAAGAACAGGGAATTTAAGAATGATGTGGTTTTGAATGAAGAGCTAGAGGGGCATGAAGATGTGTTTTTAAAACCTTATTAGATGAGATCAAGCAAGACAGTGAAAAAGTGAGCCATTCAACCACCATATGAGGCATTTCAGCTCTTAGATTAGAACTGGGGAGACCACTCAGTCAAGTGGATCATTGGATGATTTAGGCCAGAGGTGGGGACCTACGCCTCCTTTATGACTTGTGGACTTCAGCATGGCTGGCTCAGGAATTCTGGGAGTTGAAGTCCACAAGGCGTAAAAAGGTCCATAATTCCCCACTCCAGATTTAGGTCAGTTTTATATCAGAGTGGTTCCTCCGAAATTTATGCCAGAGTGGTTTCAAGGGAAACTCATATAATGGAATCTCAAGATCTTGGAGAAAGTTGAATACAAAACCAAAGAGAAGCGAACAGGTAAAATATATTCTTTAAGCTGGAAGGCGGATTCTTGTGTTACAAAATAATTTATTCAAGAGGAAAATTAAAAAGTATTAAATACTTAATACTTTAAAAGTATTACGTCTTCCTGGTTATACAACTGCCTTGTCTCATGTGTTTTTGGAAATGTTCTTATGACCAGAATCAGCACGATGAATCCAGAATTTCTGGTTAAAATAGATGGAGAAGGATCCGACTCAAATAATTTCTTTCCTATACTGCCTTTGCAGAAGACTAGAACACCACCACAGCAATTGAGAAATATTTTTCGCTAAAAGATGAAATTGCTAAATTGGCTTAGCTCTTTAATCCCATACAAGTGTACACTTCAGACTATAAAGACAGGATTAAGGTAAGGCATAGAGAAGGACACAATTGCCGAGTTCAGATTACAACTTTGTCCAGCCTGTAATATCTGAATCTATTACAGCCAAGTGTAATTTCATCTAGAAGCTATTATTAACTCAGAATATAAATGAGATTTGTTATACAGACATCATTCTTGCGGGCACAGCGCTAGCCCCTTACTCTTGATTAAATTATGTTAGAAATTCTGGTGATTGTGAAATTATGAGCTACCACTTTAGCTATTCGTAGAACGGCACCGAGAAACCGCCAGCCCGGAGCCTAATGGTGGTTCTCCAAGTCAACCCACTTGATCTCCTGGCCTCAATACTAATTCCTCTCACAAAATCCATCTCTTCCTTCATCTGCAGCCAAGTGCATCTCTCGTGTTTGCAAGAATGGCTCCTTGGGGGAGAGGAGAGGGCATCGCTTTCCCAGATACAGCACAAGCAAGAACTTCAAGAGCAACCCTTGCAGTTAACCCAACTGGAACACCTGCAAATATAACTCTGCATTTCCCTTCTGGGAAGTTAAAAACCAGCCTTTTAGGCAGTTCCGCAGCAGTGACCGGATGATTTTATTTGCGGCAAACTATTGTATGCTTTTCCATAGCTGGAGTACAAGTATAACTCTGCGCACTGGCATCTTTCCTGCAGAAGAAGGTGAGAGGGCCTCAATCCTCCTCTTCTCTTGCATGAGACTAGAAATAACATTTCATTTCTGCAAGCTCCAATCTCTTATACAGTATTATTTCATGTCATCTTGTACGCCAACCGCACCCCTTCCTGGACTGGGAGACCTTGCTCCTGGTGACTCACATTAGCTACCTCCTGTTTGTCTTACTATACCATGCTCTAAGGCAGGGGTGGGCAAACTTTGCAACTTTAAGTCTGAAGGACTTCAGCTCCCAGACTTCTCTAGCCAGCAAAGAAGTCTGGGAACTGAAGTCCTTCAGACTTAAAGTTGCAAAGTTTGCCCACCCCTGCTCTAAGGGCTGCTTTTGAAGAGCATTTGGAAGCTGCAGCTGGTCCAGAAATGGATTGGCACCAGTAATTTTACGCTTATATAGGCTCTGTGCGCTGCACTGGCTCCCTCGTGGGCTTCCGGGTGCGATTCCTACATGGCATAGGGCCAGGCTATTTGCAGGACTGCCTGTCTCCCTTTGTGTCTGCTCACCCACCAAATCTAGAGGGGCTTGCTCCAGGGCTCTTCTATTACGCAACATCATCTTATTCATTCCACGTTGTACCTTCTATAGGGCAGCAGTCAGCCTGTGGAACAGCAGCCCTCCAGAGATTAGGGTAGCCCCCCACACTCCGACTTTAGTAAAGCATCACAGAACTAGCTGTCCCCCAGGCATTTGGGGCCATGCAGTCAAATGAGCTCTACTGGTTAATGTGATTATTCTTTAGGAGCTGGATTGTGTCATGGCATTGGGTTTTTGTAAATCTTGTGCCGGTGGCTTTAACCCTTGTATACCACTCAATGTCACACTGGGGAGATGGGTGGGTCTAAAAACTATTCAAACAAACAAGCCCACCCTGTCAAGGGGGTGGGGTTGAATCCAGCCAACATACCAGATTCAATTCCCTATTGCTCTTACAGATTTTCCCCTTGCCTTTTGGATTTTCCTGTAAACATTTTTTATTCTTTCTGAAACTCTTGGAAGGCTATGATGATTGTGACCCTAAACCAGTGATGGCTAACCTTTTTTAGCTCGCGTGCCAAAAGCGGAGGGAGCGCCGAGGGGGGGGGTCGTATGTGGGCGTGCCACACCCATAATGCTATGTGTGTGACCCACTGCTATTGGAGCGCTTTTTTCGCCCTCCCCAAGCTCCAGAGGCTTTCTAGAGTGAAAACAGCCTCCCCCCCCACCTCCACAGGCTTCGGGAGCTTCCCTGAAGCCTCCAGAGGGTGAAAAACAGCCTCCAAAGAAGGCCTAAATCAACTGGCCAGCGCACACATGCGCGCTAGTGCTGACAGGGCAATGCCTCGCGTGCCCTAAGAAATGGTTCCGCATGCCACTTGTGGCACCCGTGCCATAGGTTCCCCATCACTGCCCTAAACAATCTGATTCACTAATATTTGACTAATCTCTGTTTGGCCAACTCTTTTAATCATTTCTTGTAAAAATCATGCATGCTATACAGGCATCCATAGCTAAACTTTAAAAAAAAAATCCTGGGTCTATCCTTGTTGTTTGATAGGACAGCTTTATTGGGAATAACTTCAGCAGGTTCTGACCAGTTCTGAAGAAATGGTAGCGGAAATTTTGAGTAGTTCAGGGAACCGGTAAATACCACCACTAGCCCTGCCTCCCGAGCCCCAGTTGATCAGGAGGGAACGTAGATTTTGCAGTATCCTTCTCTTGCTATGCCCACTCAGCTACGCTCACCAAGCCATGCCATGCCACGCCCACTAAGCCACGCCCACAGAACCAGTAGTAAAAAAAAATTGAATACCACCACTGAACAACTCCCTACCATAAGTGATACTGGGCAGTATGACAATCCTTATACAAAATGCGTACAACTTTGAGAATGAACTTGTGAGAGCACTATGGGTCGTAATAAAATGTTTAGGTGCTTTGCTGCACCCAGATACTCACCAATAAAGCTTATAAACACAGGGACTATTCCACACCAAGATATCCTCATCCAGGAAAACCAGGTGGATGATCATCAAGCAAACCCACAGATACAATAATTTGAGAAGCGAAAAGGAGCACAAATATACTAAGGGAGTTTTTTTTTTAAGCTTTTTAATTTTGAAATTTGTGTAGCACCCTCTATCCTAAGATGGCAAAATCAACATATATTGAAAAGACCTCTGCTTTTACTCATAATATGAACACTTCAGTGGTGGGTTTCAAATTTTTTTAGAACCTTTTCTGTAGGTGTGGCCTGCTTTGTGGGACTGGCTTGCCGGCCATGTGACTGGGTGGGAGTGGCTTGCTGGCCATGTGACTGGGTGGGAGTGGCTTGCTGGCCGTGTGACTGAGTGAGAGTGGCTTGCTGGCCATGTGACTGGGTGGGAGTGGCTTGCTGGCCATGTGACTGGGTGGGAGTGGCTTGGCAGTCATGTGACTGGGTGGGTATGGCCAACTTGTAAAATGTGGTGAAACTCACTTAGCAACGCTATTGCTTAGCAACAAAAATGTTGGCTCAGAAACTCTGGCATTGAAGCACGCAAGTCTTAAAGCTGTCAGGTTATGAGACCCTTGCATCCCTAACCCTTTAGGGAAAAAAAACCTTCAGGGGTGTTCAAACTTGAGAGCTTTAAGACTTGTGGACTTCAACTCCCAGAATTCCTCCTCTCGCTCTTCATCTTGATGAAGTACGGACGGGCGGGGGGAGGGAGCTGGAACCGGTTCTAAACAGCAGTGTAGATTTGTGGAACCTCTCCTATAGAAGAGGTTAGAACTGGCAGGAACCCACCCCTGGAACACTTTCTATGTATGGCTAAAAGAGATCTGAAATAGTTCAGATTGCAGATGAATGAAGAACCATCACACTAGCACTACCAACACCCCAACCTAAAAAATTGTTTTCCTCCAGGAAGCCCTGTCGAAATATTCTGTATACTAGAAACAGATGGAGAAGTTGGAGAGATGGGAGGAAAAACATTATTGGGCTTTTCATTCCTTCCAATTATCCTCATGTGCTGCTTGTACATACCATCATGTTCACATGTGACTATATAAATAAGGGGTGCAATGCTATCATTAGCCTTGTGAAAATCACCTCAATCAAAATAGTTATCTGTCCTTTCCCCAAATAGTCATCTCTCTCTCTCTTTTCATAGTAAGAGTGAAGTATTAGAATGTAGCATTGCAGGCTGATTCTGCCTGATCGGCTCCAGGTTGACTCAGCCTTCCATCCTTCCAAAGTTGGTAAAATGAGGACTCAGATTGTAAGGGGGCAATAGCAGGGATGCACTGCTAGGGGCTCGCATGGGTTTGAGCGATCCTCTGGCTAGGATTCTGCCCAGTTTGGTGAATGGGCTGACCCCTTCCCACCCCTCCCAGGAGTCTCTACACCAGTGGTGGGTTTCAAATTTTTTAGAACCTACTCTGTAGGTGTGGCCTATTTTGTGGGCATGGCTTGGCAGTCATGTGACAGGGTGGGAGTGGCCACCTTTTAAAATGTGGTGAAACTCATTTAACAACGCTCTTGCTTAGCAACCAAAATTTTGGACTCAATTGTGATGATTCTTTCTTTCTTTCTTTCTTTCTTTCTTTCTTTCTTTCTTTCTTTCTTTCTTTCTTTCTTTCTTTCCTTTCTTCCTTCCTTTCCTTTCCTTTCCTTCCCATTGGGTCACTGGCAGCGGTGGGCCAGATTTACTTCCAGGTACGCTGGTGGAACCCCCCCTCACCGGTTCTCTAAATTTCACCAACCGGCTCTCGCGAGTAGGTGAGAGCCTGCAGAAACCCACCACTGCTCTACACGGACTGTTCATCATGCCAGTGCAGGGCCTGCACCTCCGGAGGCTCAGAAAAGGGGGGATAAGGCCCTACCGGAGGTTCCAGAAGTCTGGAAACGGGCCTGTTTCTAACCTTCGGAGTGTCTTCGGAGCCTAGGAGAAGCAGTTTTTGCCCTCCTGGAGGTTCGAGAAAAGTTTCTGGAGCATGGGGAGGTGAAAAACACCCCCCATCGTGGTGCAGGAGGCTTACTAAGCCACGCCCACCATGGCCATGCTTATCCAGCAACAGGACAGTGAAGCCATTGCTGAGATTTTTGAAGCCCACCCTGGGCAATAGGCTGACCCTTTAAACTGCTTAGAGAGGGCTGTAAAGCACTTTGAAGCAATATATATAAGTGCTGTTGCTATTGCTATAAAGAAATATAAAGCTACACTTTCGCATCCACCACAACCTTTCTCTGCCATCCTTCTTTTTTTCCTCCCTGAGTCAAAGTAAGGCCTCCACCCAGAAACTATTCATTACTGCAGTTCAGGGAGCTATGTGAATGTAACTCCCCTCGCCCCCCCCCCCCCCACACACACACCAAGGAAATGTGCCAGGCTGCAACTAAGCAGGAAATACAATATGCCGACAATGTTCAGTCAGACAGAAATGAATGTGAGTCTTGGTATGTATCCCCCACCCCACCCCACTCCCATCTTATCAGCAGTATATAAACTCTCCCATTTTATAACAATAACAACACAGTCTTTTGTTGATTAAAGCAAAGCAGACACCGCCCCCATCTGGCCAGTTGGAGGCATGGTGCCTTGGAAAAAATAATCATACACAACGCTAGACTAGTAGGCTTTTGAGAAGATGAACTAATGTATGCGTACAAACACCTCCCAATTGGGAATACTGATGGTAGGGAAAGACTTTTCACTGGATGAAATGCTTAGTCCGTCGCAACCCACTGGTGCTTCAATAGTTACACCTGGATTTACACATCACTCCAAGCCATATTTTCGAAGTCACAACAGAAGTCAGTTTTGTGTGTTCAGACCCAATGACAAAGCACGAGTCCCGACTTGGAGGCTACAATAGCTGGGTTAAAACCCAAAATCAAACAAGTCACATTACGACTTAGTGTAAAGCAGATCCTTGAGTGGCTAGCATGACAAATAGATGGGCACAAAGAGGTTCAGAAATTTTTACTAAGTTAGAATGAATGTAACAAAAATAATAGAATAACAGAGTTAGAAGAGACCTTGGAGGTCTTCTAGTCCAACCCTCTGCTCAAGCAGGAGACCCTATACCAAGGGTGTCAAACTGAAGGCCTGGGGCCCGGATCCAGTCCATGCGGTGGTTAGATCTGGCCAGGGGTGGGTTCCTGCCAGTTCTAACCTCTTCTATAGAAGAGGTTCCACAAATCTACAGTGCCATTTAGAACTGGTTCCAGCTCCCTCCCCACGCCCGTCCGCACATCATCAAGATGAAGAGCGAGAGGAGGAATTCTGGGAGTTGAAGTCCACAAGTCTTAAAGCTGCCAAGTTTGAACACCCCTGGAGTTTTTTTTCCCCTAAAGGGTTAGGGGTGCAAGGGTCTCGTAACTTGACAGCTTTAAGACTTGCGTGCTTCAATGCCAGAGTTCCTGAGCCAACATTTTGGTTGCTAAGCAAGAGCGTTGTTACGTGAGTTTCACCACATTTGACAAGTTGGTCACGCCCACCCAGTCACATGACTGTCATGTTGGTCATATGGCCAGCAAACCACTCCCACAAAGCAGGCCACACCTACACAATTTCTAAAAAAATTTGAAGCCCACCACTGGATCTGGCCCACTGGGCTGCCCTGGAAACAGCAAATGACCAGCTTGCAGTGCCTCTGCCAGTGGAAACAGAACTTGGGAGAGCTGCATGCATGTTTTCACTGGCAGAGGGTTGCAGAAGGCCATCCCAGCTGAAAACAGAGCCCGGGAGCTCGTTTTCACTGGCAGAGCACTCAGGCCCACCGCAAGGCGCCTCTTACACAAGTGACTTCAAGCTGGCCACACTCACCCTGTCCCTCCAAGTTCAAACACAACCCTGATGCACCCCTCAATGAAATCGAGTTTGACACCCCTGCCCTATACCATTTCTTCTTAAAGGCTTCCAGTGATGGAGCACCCACAACCCCTGGAGGCAAGACATTCCACCAGTTAACTGTTAATTGAGTATCTCCCTCCCACATCCCCCATCCTTTTCATTGATCAGGATTTTTTAAAAAGTTTCCCCTATCTCTAAATCATTCAAGCACTTGGGGAAAAAAGACGGATTTTAAACAATCCACAAAAAGACTGGATAGGTCAGCATTTTCTATAATAATGTAAAATAATGCTTTACCACTTCTCCAATGTGGTGCCAGGATTCCTCCAGGTCATGGGTGGGTTGCTCCCGGCATTACTGCTGGCTCGGTGCATGCAAAAATTCAGTTTGCGCATGCGCATTTGCACAAAAATAGGTCTGTCCGTGCACAAAACGTTAAAAAAAAGAACAAAAATTAAATTACAATTGTTCTGCGCATGTGGAGAACCGAAAATCAAGATGGCGGCCCCGTAAGAGAACAGTTCAGGGGCGTGGCAGGCCTGGGTCACTGCTGGTTCCAGCAACTCAGGTGGCAAACCACTGTTGGTTCAGCCAAACCCGTCCGAACCTGTAGGCACCAACCTCTGCTCCAGGTGTTGCTGTGCTATGATTTCCAGGAACTCCAATGAGGAAGAAAAATGAGGGATTCTGGGAGTTATAGTTCAATGCCAACTGAATGGGTCCTGGTTAACCATCCCTGCCTTCATTATACCTTTGCCCTTTGTGACTCTCCTGGTGGGGCTTCTCTACCTGCAAGGCTTGTGGTTGAGATAGAAAACTGCAGCAAACATTGTCAGCGTTTGCTGCAGCAATCACATCCAGAAAGCACACACAGGCAACTGACTCCGCAGGATTCCTTAACTTCTCTTTATATACAACATAACACATGAAGTAAATATACAATACCAAAAACAGGTTTTCCAACGTGGTGTAAATACAAGCAAACACAGGCAGAGGAGAGAACAATTTCAGTTTCAGTTCAGAACAGCAGACTAGTTTAGAGCTCAGCACAGAACTGCAGAGCTAAGCCATGCCCAGGCTCCAAACTGTTTCAGCTCCCATTGGCTGACCTTGTTACTAAGCCCTATTCCAGTTCATGAATACTACACTGACAAACATGCATCTGCCACTTCCATCAAAACAAAGTGGCTAATTTGCAGAGGCAGAAGGTCTCACCTCAGGAAGGAGCTTTGTGGGGATGAAGCCCAGCAATGCATTTCCATGAAGCAAAATGCCTCATTGAGGCAGATTGATTGCACTCTTCACAGAGTGCAAGTAAAGAGGGATTTACCGTCTTTAGCCACGTCTTGGGCTCAGCTTTTCTTTTCTTCAGAGTCACAAGAAATGGGCTCCTTCAGACAGGTATCTCAGGGAACAATATTTCTTCTCTTTGCTCACACACCAACTGCTTGTTGTTTATGAGATCCCCATCTGCTACCTGAAATTATGCTTCTGCTTGTTTTTAAATTACACACTAAATAAAGGTATGCCTTGCATCTATAAACAACAGAATGTACATCTAATAGGTCATGATGTATGCTTTCCTTCACCGTATATCAGTTTTATTTTTAAAATTATCCATTTTTTAAAATGATGTGGGGGTGGCGGGGGGAAATCCCTTCAGTAAATTCCTGGTACATTCATGGCTATGACCACATTGAGTTTTGGAGCAATTATATGAAGATGGTTTGCCACTTCCTGGTGGTTTCCTTCTAGTCTTCTGTTTCACTTGTAGGCCCCTGTCAGATTCCTACTAGTGACTTAAGAGCATTTTAAGAGTCTTACCACAGCATCATTGGTAAGATATAAAACCTATTCTCTTAGCTATTATAAAAGGTATAACAGGGGTGGGTTCTGGCTGCTGCTACTGCCGGTTCGCTCAGGGATGCGCTGTGCATGTGCTTGTTGCACGCTACATGCGCAGTGCTAAGAAAATGTTTCTGCGCATGCACAGAAGAAAAACAAGATGGCAGCACCTATGGCGGTGCTGAACGAACCAGTTCAGGGGCGTGACAGGCCCAATTACTACCTACTCAGCCGAACCAGTCTCAACCGGTAGGAACCCATCTCTGAGGTACAACCATGATTGGCTGGTTCCAAAGGACATTATAAGTCATTAATAGAGATCTGTCAAGATGGTATAAAGGCCACCATTTTTTCATGCTAAACAACTCATTCATTAGAGAGGATCATTTGGATATGATGTGACTGTACCTGAAACATTTGAGTGGAAGAGGTGTAGCCCTATACAGAACCTATAGCTGAATCATCCATGTCTACAATAAACCATAATTTCCTTTCTCGTTATCTTCTCTTCTCTGCTAACACTATTTAAGATGACCTAGAACAGTGGTGGGCAAACTCATTAGTCAAGGGAGCCAAATATCAACAGGACAACGATTTAAATTTCTTTTGAGAGCCAAAAGAAGGTGTGGCATGTTTTGCGGGAGTGGCTCAGTGGTCATGTGACCAGGTGGGCGCCCCTGCCAGGTTACCTTGGGCGGTGGGAGCTGTGCGTCCCAAGGCTCGGGGGTAGCAGAAGCAGCAGCAGCCGCCTATGCCGCAGACAGAGTCTGCCCGGCGGAGGAAGAGCCACACTCCAGGGGCCAAAGAGCCGCTTGTGGCTCGCGAGCCGCGGTTTGCCGACCACTGACCTAGAAGATCTATGTCATCAGAGTCTACAGAACTTTGATATTATCAGGCCCCAGATAATTTCAGGCCTACAACTTGAGCTTTCTGAGAATGCAGGAAGTTTAGGGGAAAACGAATTGTTTTGATTATTCATTATGAAAAACATCACTTGGAGATAAAGAGCAAGAATTCCACAGATGATGTTGGCATGGCTGTGGCACATCTGAACCAAGAACAGATGGAAAGGCAGAAACAGTAATTGTGCTTGGATATTTTCATAGGGGTAAGAGCTAAAGGACGAAGGAATGATTAAAAATGACAAAAACATAAATACCAGTAGCCTAACATGTTTCAACCTACAACTGGGGATAACTCCTAGCCACCTTGACTAAAGTAGGGGGAAAAAAATAAGCCGAGCATCCAGTCTGCAGCCCGCCGGTTTGACACCCCTGCTCTAGCTTCTTATCCAAGAAGCATCTTAGACAAGAAGCGAAATAGCTTCAAAGAAAAACCAGAAAATCCAGTTGCCTCTTGAAAAAGCACCTTTGGGACATACAATTCGTAGTTGAGATTTGGGAGGTGTGCACCTCCATCTTTCTGCAACCATCAGCAATCTACACTTACCTCCCCCCCCCCTCGCAGTGTAGGTATGCTTCAACACCTATGCGCAATTACAGCCAAGTCTAAGTCAAGCTAAAGTCAGGACACCTTTGTCCCCCTTATACTGAACCATGGCACAAACACTCCTAAGAATTTCTTTAAATTGCTATTTCTTCATTGCATTGCTTTATTTCACCTTTAATAGTTCAAAAGTATTCTTAGTTGTTCTAATGCTAAGGTAGAACAGTCCCTGTTAAGTTTTGCAATTTGGTATAATCTGAGGTCATTCACCAACCCATTAACTGATTCCCCACTCACGGGTGGGATCATCCAGTACTTATTGGGTACTGGATGTGCGGCCATGGCCCTCCCCTCAATCATTGGACATTGTCATCCAAGGCAGCTCTCCCACCCAGAGATATGGATCAGTCTGAAAAGTAGTTTATCGAATTGACAGTGAGGATGCAGACTGCCTCAAGAAGCAGGACAGAGTCACTCTCCCCCCCCTTCTCTCTCTCTCTCTCTCTCTCTCTCTCTCTCTCTCTCTCTCTCTCTCTCTCTCTCTCTCTCTCATTTCATGGTGTGCCACGCCCTGTGCCCGTCAGCTGTTATTTGAGCTACCTTTGGTACAGATGTAGCGCTATTCCAGAGTAGCACTATGCCCTTTGAATACTCTCATGCAAAGCAGCTGAGCATAATTAAATCAAAGGTTAACAAACGGCTAAAACTGACATTGTGGCCATCTGTCAAACTTCTTCTCCTTCCTATCCCCACGTTAAGGAGTCTGATTATGTGTTTTCCTTCCAGATGGTCATGGTTGATGGGAGAGGAAGATAACGCAGCTAGGGGACCATGCCTATACACATTAAGTACATGAAGCATCATTTACTGGCATTATGCCTTTAGCAGGTTAGGGATTAAGAGCAGGGGGGGGGGAGTTTTAACAAATTTCATGCCAGCACTGGGGGAAGCATTTTACCAGACTGCAAGGAAGAACCCAGTACAGAGAAGAGCAACAAAGATGATTAGGGGACTGTCTAAAACAATTGCTGGAATTGGGTATGCCTAGTTTAATGAAAAGAAGGACTAGGCGTGGCATGAGAGCAGGGTTCCGATATCTAAAGGACTACCATAAAGAAGAGGGAGTCAAACTATTCTCCAAAGCTCCTGAAAGCAGGACAAGAAGCAATGCATGGAAACTAATCAAGGAGAGAAGCAACCTAGAACTTAGGAGAAATTTCCCGACAGTTAGAACAATTAATCAGTGGAATGACTTGCCTTCAGAAGTTGTGAATGCCCCAACCCCAGACGTTTTTAAGAAGAGATTGGACAACTATCTGTATGAAACGGTGTAGGATTTCCTGCCTGAACTGAGAGTTGGAATAGAAGACCACCAAGGTCCTTCCAACTCTGTTATTCTGTATTCAGTACAACACAACCTTTTTTAACTAATCCATGATCAATGTTTACAGTATATGTGCTGAACATGTATAAAATTTCAGTACAGACTGCAGTACAGTACAGACTTTTCTGCTCTGTGCCGCACTATGGAAACTGGATTCATCCATACAGAAGATAGAAGGGAGTCATGATTTGGCATTGTCTCTCTGCCTAGTGTGTGTCCTTAACATGTTCTTCAATATGGCTGAAGATGTGTAACCTTTTTGTTGTCCAAATCAGAGCTAGCATGCTTAGGGCCTGCATTCCAAAAAGTTGATGGTATTTAGGCAGAAACAGGGGTGGGATTCTACCGGTTTGGACCAGTTCAGGCGAAATGGTAGCTCCGAAGATCAGCTGATTCGCTCCCACCCACCCACCCCTCCGCTTTATCTACCTTTATCATCTCGGTTGAGTTGTGCAGCAAAGTGGGTTGCCGCGCCTCAGCCATTTTCCTTCACAAGCAGTATTCTGGAAGGTAAGTCTCTCTAAACTACGTACGTGTGTATAGCACACGCACAAAGCATGCGCTCAGCGAACCGGTTGTTAAACCGGTAGGATGCCATCCCTGGGCAGAAACTAAAATTAAATGAAATCAAAGTAATAACAGAATAACATGCAGGTGGTATAATTACTCCACGTGTATTTCAGAATCCCAATTTATTTCATTAGCAAAAAAGGATTACTTTTAAAGAGATAGGGATTAAAACTAGACTACAGTACAACAGCACACTTGAGATCTATTGGGGAAAATCTACCCTTGCACTATAGCAGTTAAAGCAGGGCAGATGTTCTACATCTAGTAGGTTTGCGGATCCAAAATAGAAAAATTTGGAAATAGAAAACAGTGCATTCCAAAACAGAAAAAAGAAATATGAGAGGGTTCCATCCTCATTCATTCATTCATTCATTCATTCATTCATTCATTCATTCATTCTCTCTCTCTCTCTCTCTCTCTCTCTCTCTCTCTATCTCTCTCTCTCTCTCCTAGAAATAATGAGCGCTGTAAAATCAGGAAATGATAGCTGAAAAAAAGATGGCCTTCCTTGATCCTTCTCTATCCCTCACTAACAAATGTTTGACTATTAACGCAGCCCTCTCCTCTTCAGGAGAAAAGTCAGTCCAGGATCCGTGCAATTGACCTTTCCAACATTCCTGAAATTGCTTTAGTCAAGGCTTTCAGCGGAAATCCCCAAACAGCCCATTTAGCTGACATGAAGAGAGTTGCCCATGACACCTCAGGTTAAGATTCAGTTAGGTTTTGCATACTGAGGTCATAAAACATTATCTGAGCTTATTGTTCTTAAAATGCCACCGGCAGTGATTTTCCTCTCTCTTCTGACCCAACGACTCGGATTGAAAGATGAAAGGGATGGTTTGGCCTATTGCAAATATTTTTGACAGTCTTTTTTTTACCTCCACCGTGTTTACCTGAACGCTATGTTTAAACATCTCTGTATTTGTGCACAATAAATATAAGTCAAGGTTTTGGGATAGATTTACTGGACCTAAGTAGTCACCGTTCACTCAGGCTGATAGTCCCAAGTTCGTCTTCTCTGACCAAGCTTTTGCTATGATGTTTCCAAATGGGATTGGAATTAAAGTGTTCTACTTGGGGAGCCTTAACCAGGGGTGGGATTCTACCGACTCAGCCCACTTTGGGCGAACCGGTAGCTCTGAAGATCAACTGAGAGCAAACTGGTTCGCTCCAACCCTCACCCCTGGACTATACTCACCTATATTTCCTTGTTTTTTAGCTCAGCTGATAGGAGCGACAGAGCCAATTGCTACACCTCAGTTATTTTGCCGTAGATCAGCTGTGGTACATTTTTTAGCATTGTTTTAACCCATTGCTCATGCGCAAAGCACGCATTCTGTGAACCGGTTGTCAGACCGGTTGAATCACACCACTGGCCTTAACTCTCCTTCTCAGCTGTTTCGTTTTTAAATCTTCCCTCCCAGGATCCCACCCAGATTAATAAAAGAAAAGTGGTTACCGAATGAAATCATGACTATGCTCCCAGTCTTGCTTCAGCTCTTCTTCGCTTCACAGACCTGCGAAGACCGTGAATGTGAGGACAGGCTGCAAAGTTACTTTTTCATCACCACTGTAACTGGCAACGGTCCAGAGATGGGTTCCTACCGGTTCAGCCGAGTAGATAGTAACTCAGCCTGCCATGCCCCCAAACTGGTTCTCTCAGTGGCACCATAGGCATCGCCATCTTGTTTTTGGCTTCGGTGCATGCGCAGCTTTTTTTTTTAATATTGTGTATGTGCGCATAACATACATCAAGTGTACGCAAAACACACGTGCACAGCACATCCCTGAGCGAACCTGCAGTAGCCGCAGCCGGAACCCACCCCTGCAATGGTCGCTGTATGAGTCATACAGTAAAAGTAGTTCTAGTAAAGATGAAAGGAACAGGGTCATCTGTTTACTATGAACATAATAGCATGTATAGATTGATCCCGATGTGAGGCAGAACCCACGTTTGAAAAACACAGGATCACTTGGTCAATGTGTTAACACACACACCCCAGCTCCCCCCCATCCCCTCTATAAATAACCACAGCATATTTGCTTACAAAGCTAGAGAGAGAGTATGATTGTGAAGAAACATATGGCTGTTCTTTGAACAGGGCAGAGAAGTGGGATAGAAGGGATATAAATAAATAAAATGAAAATAACCTAGTGTGAAAAGAGGGTAGATTTGATTTGGTTCACCTCTGATGATTTAGAAGGGAATCTGATTCATCTGCGACCATTTCAAAGACCACATTCTTTGATTTTGGTCCAAATCAAAAGCTCATTTCAGGAAATCTAAAATCTTTGTAACTCTCCTTTCGTTGTTAGTAAACCAAAGAAGGCAGGGAAGGAGCATCTGTCTTCAAACCAGGGTTTTACATCTGTGGAAGCAAGTCCTTTCTATTGAAATAAAACATTTTCATTACACACTCCATGAGAGGGTCCAGAGTCCCGAATAAATAATAATTCCAAAATGGTTCAGTTACTCTTTTATTTCTGCATTTTAAGTGAAATTTGCATGAAAATTGCATACATCATCATAGTGATCCTAAGGGGAAAAAACATTGGGAAGGGTGTTCTCTAGAGATTTCAAACTGCCTCTTCCTCTGATTTTTTTTTTTTTGGGAGAATGTATACATATAAATAATACATCCCTCATTAAAGAAAAACCTATACAGCTAAAGAAAATGCCATAGTCTGGGGAATAAAATGAATGAAGTATTGCTTTCAGCAGGTAATTAATTTTGCTTTAATAATTGTTACTTAAAGTGCAAACAAGACAACCAAAACTACTAGAGGACTCAAGCTACCCTTCTGTGAAGAAATTTGTATTCTCATGCTAAGAGCAAAAATCAGAAACAGAAGGCATGACAGAGATACATAAAACTATTCATGAGATGGAAAATCTGGATAAAGTGCCTTTTCCCCTCTCACAAAGCTACAACGATCTGTTGGGTCTCTGCATCACCCATTGATAGAGCCTATTGTTTTCAAATGAGATATTCTCTTTGGATGTCTCAGATAGCAACTCTGTAGGATGCTTGCGCTTTCCTCTAGCTGGCCAATGCATCATTGACACTTATAGAAAATATGGGGGCTGGGGAGAGGACTTGCATTGCAAAGCTGCGCTGTTGCTTTTGTTAGTACATCCCCTTGCCTCCCTCACTGCTATCCTAACCTCTTTCTGTCCTCCAAGATGGATGGATGGATGGATGGATGGATGGATGGATTGGATGTGTAGGTGGGTGGGTGGGTGGATTTATGCCTTCAAGTCAGTGTGTCAGGCCTGAAAGCCATCTTCTGCATTGGGCCTTCTGGCCTGCCACATCCAATGCTGTGGGAACATGGGAGGAGGATTATATGGAGTATGGGAGATATATATAGTCATCATAACATTCCTTTCTCAGAGAATCCAGGACATCTTGCCCTGCACCTGGATGGGTATGACTGTGAGGCATCTCCTGTTTTGGATGGTGCCTGATTGGGCCATGTGATGGACATGTGGGAGCTGGGCAGAGGCTTGGACTTTCATTTGGGTGGGGAAAACCTGGAAGCTTTCAGATTCGGGTTTTCGCAGATGTGCCAATACGACATCTTGAATAAAATGGAAGTTAGAAGAACTTCAAGCCTCGGAGTCTTCTTCCGTTGGCGGTCTTACTTGGAACCCTGACATAGTGTTGACTTCTGGCAATTGCCTGGACTAGTCCTGCCAGTTTTTTGCAAGATTTTTCCGAAGGGTTTTACCCTTGCCTCCTTCCCAGGATTGAGAAGGACTGCCCCAAAATCACCCAACAGGCTTTGTGCCTGGAACTGGAACTCATAGTCTTCCACTTTCTAGCCTGATGCCTTAACCGCTACTCCTGAGCATTGTTTGGCAAACACCTAACTGCTGATGCAGCAGCATGTCTATTACTCATAAACATAGTTATGAATGTTATGTTCCCTTGGCAAATAATCAAACAAAGGCCCATAACCGATGCAATTGGTTCTTCCCAATAAGATTGTTCATTGTTGCAAACACAAAATTCTGACCAATGTAAAGTCTGACCCAAAGCAGCAACTAATTGCCATCATATTCACACCCTATATGTCTGTGGATGAGCTGCAGGGCAACAAGGAGGGTCTTTTGTTTTTAAATGAACCATTTTAGATGCATTGCATAGTCATTTTAGTGACAAGACAGGATTGAAGTGTTCCTTTTATGTCAGGGGTGTCAAACTGGTAGCCCGTGGGCGGGATGCCTCACACGCAGGCCACGCATACCCCAGGTCCGTGAATGGGAAAAACATTGCAATACATCACATGACAGCAATATGACACTGTGAATTTGACACCCATGTTTTATGTCATGGGAGTGACTGGCTGGCTGGACTTCTGTTATGCAGCTGCAGAGAGATATTCTTTTCAGGCTAATGGGTAGCAATCCTTTATTTCTGAACATTGGTTCCGGCCAGAGAATCTGCCTCCTCCCATTCCACGGAGAAAGCATGACTTTCCTTGCCCTGTGCCCAGCAGTTTTGCCACCCAACGGAAAGATCCCCAAGGACAGTCCTGCTTTGCAAATGCTGCCCCCATCAAGCTACCTGAGACAGATGCATTTGCATCCTGTCTCAATCTGTAATCAATACATGGAGGAAATGGATAACCAGAGAGGAAAGGAAAATAAAATAAAAAAACCATCCATTTTTCCTAGGAGACAACAGGATATTACTGTCACAAGCATTTTGCTCTAAAAATACAGCAGGTTGCTAGGCAGAAATGTTAGTGACCAGAAAAGCTAGGATAATGAAGGGTTGGTATTTTGTTTTTGTTTTGTTGTTTTTTAGAGTGGTAGTTCGTCCATAAAGACACAGCTGCACGTATTCTTAAGCTGCCCCTCTGCTAGGCTTGATTCTAAGCTGATTTAAGAAAATCCTGTCCAGACTGAGACACTTTAATAGCATGTACAATATTCCATCCAGACCGCAGGATAGCAGACCCACCCGCTAGATAATTTCCTTGCTGTAGCACCCTCCCAACTATATGTTGCAGGAAAGGAATAACCAATTGATTTCCTATGGTTGGGTGTTACTGAACATACATTTCAATGTACACATATAAACACACTCACACATGCACCAATTTATATAAAGAAGTAAAGGTTCCCCTTGCACATATGTGCTAGTCGTTCCTGACTCTAAGGGGTAGTGCCCATCTCCATTTCAAAGCCGAAGAGCCAGTGCTGTTCAAAGACCTCTCTGTGGTCATGGGGCCGGCATGATTAAATGCCGAAGGCGCATGGGATGCTGTTACCTTCCTGTCAAAGATGGTTCCTATTTTTTCTACTTGCATTTTTTACGTGCTTTCTATGTTGGCAGAAGCTCATTCCATTACATGGTGCTAGGGATTCAAACCCTCAAACTGCCGACCTTTCTGATCAACAAGCTCAGGGTCTTAGTCACTGAGCCACCGTGTCCTTTAATACAGGGGTCTCCAACCTTTGCAACTTTAAGTCTGAAGGACTTCAGCTCCCAGGATTCTCCAGCCAGCAAAGCTGGCTGGAGAATCCTGGGAGCTGAAGTCCTTCAGACTTAAAGTTGCAAAGGTTGGAGACCCCTGCTTTAATATATCTATATCTATACTTATATCTATATCTATGTCCATGTTGATATCGATAGATATAGCTATACAGAGCTAAAATATCAAAAACTGAACAAATTGAAAATGTGTGTGTATGTGTGTGTTGCTGCTTTTTCCACTTGTTGAATGAAGTCTGCAGATCCCATTATACTGGGTCTTTTTCACTAGCATAGTGGTTATAAGGCTTGTCTAATCTGTAGAACATTCCCAAGAGAAATATTGTTTTTCTTGAAAGCTACCTATTTTTTGGTAGGCTATTCTGTTTTTTCTCATATACAGGTTTACTAGTGTACCATTTTGTCATTTGTCACCACAGTAGATGGTGAACTTCTGTTTTAAGTGGAAAATAAAACAGCCCAGGAGAAACACGGGCAGTTCAGGGATAGAAAAACAGTAATGTTTTTTTTTTTAACTGCTGAGTTTTGAACAAAATGAGTTCTGTGTGTCAGGCAGTGCTATAACCATTATGTTCATAGGAAGTATTTATCAAATGTATCAAATAATAAATGTACATAACAATACACTGCAACAGGCTATCTCGCAGAATTTATTGAGAGTGCATTCTCATCTCATAGCCAAATTGAAGGTTGCTTAGATTCTAGAAGAAAGCAAAACAAAGCAGACACAATGCTTGGCCAACTGAAGCATGTAGACATTACTGTGAAAGTCAAGCAGGAAATACACCCAGAGGATGCGGTGGAAGAGGGCAATGCATGGGAGAGGAGAGTAAAATTAGAGCAATTTCCTAGCACCATTTCTAGTGTATTCATAGGGAGGAATCCCCTTGAATGCTTTATAATCACTGAGTTGCCATTTCTGAGATAAACCAACAACACACATTTATTTATTTATTTATTTTTATTTAATTAAATTTATACCCTGCCCTTCTCCGGAGAGGACCCAGGGCGGCGCACAGGAATTTAAAAACATACAAAACGACAAAGTACAAAATTTAAAAGACATATTAAATTACCATCGTTTGCTAAAATCCAATTAAAATCCCCAATTTAAAACTGTCTAAAATAGTCCCAGCGGAAGGTTACGTTACGCCGGCTTGGTGAAAGAGATGTGTCTTTAGACACTGGCGGAAGAGGCGGAGGTCCGAGATGGTGCGAAGTTCAGAGGGTAGGTCGTTCCAAAGGGCGGGGCCCGCCACAGAGAAAGCCCGTCCCCTAGGTGTCGCCAGTCGGCATTGCCCGGCCGACGGCACCCTGAGAAGGCCCTCTCTGTGGGAGCGGATCGGACAAAGGGATGTATGGGGCAGGAAACGGTCTCGCATGTAACTAGGTCCCGAGCCATGGAGCACTTTGAAGATGGTCGTCAAAACCTTGAAGAGCACCCGAAAGACCACATGGCTTTTGTCTCTTAATGGCTTTTTATTTCCTCTCCCAATTTTTTCTCAGTCCACCTCATCTCTCCCCCCCCCCAACTCAAACTTAGCTGTCTGTTCCTAACCACAAACCCTAATTAGGTGAATCCACCAGATACCTTCCCAATATATTCAGATTACAACTCTTATCACAAATAGGAAAGAAAATGATTGACATGCTGGAGAGGCCGCCCAGAAATTGTACTTGCCACAAATATGGAAGATATCAGGGCGTGAAGGCCTGTATTTGAATATCTTGAAACTTCAATTTGTTACTGTTGAAAGAAATGTCCTTCTGGGTTCAGTTCCAAGTGGGGGGAAAAGACAATGGAAACATGGAGACTACTTGGAAAGATGGTTTAATGGTAGACAGGACCACATGGCTTGAGGTCCTGAACAGAAAAGATGATCCCACGCTTCAAGATGTTGGGTGAAGAAGAGAGAGAAAAAGCGACTTGTTGAGTTTTTTATACTGTTTGGCCCCACCCGTCTGTTTCCTGTTCCTGTGTAAATGTATTCCAATTGGTTGACAGACCCCCATGGGGCCATGCAGGGGCAACTCTCTAGGGTGTGTTTTGAGTCCAGGTTTGGTTGAGTTCCCAGATGCCATGTGGTGAGTTGGATAAAGGGCTAATACTCTCATGCCTTAATCCCATCACCCTGGAGCTGAAGGAGGAACTCTTTGTTATGTAGAATAGACTGGCTCAGCCATTTTAATGACCCATTAAGGAAAGTGGGGACTATTAAGAGTGAATCTGTTTCCTGCCTAAAAACATGTTTCACCATTTCTGATCCAGGGAAATATAATATTCTGCCTTTTCAATATTTCCCAGGATATTTCATTTTTCTAGGAGGGGCGGGTGCTAACTTCCTACATTACTAAACTGGGAAAACTTTGAAGATGACTATTAGGCTTAAATCAAATAAACCTTGGATTAGGTTTAAAATCAAGATGTTTCCAGTTGAAGATCTGCATTGTTTTCTATTTCTACATTGGGCAATTATCATGAATGAAACAGCAGGTAAATGAATTTAGCTACACAGAGAAATATGTTGCGTTGACCTATATGTGACTTACTTCCAAGGAAACCAGTTTCATTCTGCAATGTTGTCATAAAACAGCAGGTACAGTAATAGGCCAAGGGTCATTTTTAAAATAAACCAAAATAAAATAAATGGCTACTGCAAGCCGACAGGTTCCAGTGTGGAACACATTGTTCCCTTGGGCCAAGGATGCTGCGTGTCAGTTCCTGGTTTGGGGGGGGGGGGGCGAAACCTGGGTTAAAATAATAAAGGTTTTTTAAAAGGTGGGGGGGAACTGTGGGTCAAAGAGCTAAACAGGCTTACGTTTCCAAACTGTCTCAGTTCTGGGGGGGGGGGGGGTGCGGCCAATCTTTGGCATTTCAGAGCGGCTCCCCCCACCCCACCCCAGATCGACTGCTCAGGAAGTGGCGTGAAGATTTTTCACAGCCCATAATTACAACAATCCCATTGGGGATTCCTTGGTGTGAGGGGGGGGGGCACAGTACAAAGTGGCCCCACTGCCCTGCCGCTGATGGAGAAAAGATTAGGCCCGCTGGCCTCTGGACACACCAAGCAGTGTGATCAGGAAGATAGCTCAGCAGAGAACCTAAGCCCCCCCCTCAATGATTTCTCTCTCCTTACCCCCCTCCCCAGCCCATGCCCCCCCCCACTCCCTCTCTTTCTGGTTACAAAATCGCAGCAGTTAAAAGGAATGTTTTCCTTGAAAGCCCCCCTACTAAACTGGGATTAACTTCAAGGCTCTGAAGTGGGAACAGCTCCAGAATGACCAGTAATCAAGACAATAGACAATGCTGCTTTCTTTAATCTGGGGCCTGTTGGAACAGCCCCCCCTTGACAGGTGATGGATTAGCAGAAACTAACACAACTTCCTAATGTCTTCATAGGAAAGAAGAAGAAAAAAACCCACCCTCCTACAGTTTATCTTCAGGCACACTGCGCCCATTCTTTCGGCCCTCTCGCAGGGCCGGCTTCCCTTAATCCCGCTCTTTTCCTCTCTGGCTGCCCGAAAGCCTTCTCCTCCTTGGTTTATCCTTTCCCTCTCCTCTCCAAGGCCGCCCGTATCCCCCTTAATCAGCATCTCGCCGGCTGCTGTCACAGCAGGAAAATGGATAGGATCTGCATTGCAGATGAATTTGCCGGAGAGCAAGATTAAGCGGCTGGGCTGCGGGTGCTGGGGCCGGGGCATCCTTCTTTGCAAACGCCGCTGCGCTCTGGGCGCTTTCCTTTGTCTGGGTGGGGGTGCAGTTGTTGGCGGCGTTCAGCCTTCGGTGCCAGCCAGTTACGTTTCGGCTAACAGATGGCGCGCCCGTCTCCGCCCCTCCTTGCAGCAGCAGCAGCAGCAGCAGCCACCGAACAGCCATTCTGGCTAGCACTAAAAAAATTAAAAAAAGGGGGGGGGGGGCATTGTGGGCTTGGGGATCGATAGACTAGACGGACAAAAGGATGCAGAAAGGAAAAAAGCTGCTCCACAAAGCGCAGGGCCCGCGTAAGAGGAGCCCAGTTGCTCCTCTCGGCTCTATTATCTAAAGCGTGACTAAATCCACTACCTGCTCTTTTGTGGCCATAGATGCATCCTCTTCGTGCCACAAATCCCGGGTGTGTGTGTGTGTGTGTGTCAGGAGGACTCATTCCATGTCATCTGTACAGCAAGCTTGCCAAATAGGTTACACCGAGCAAGGAGGGAGGAGGGGAGGGGGGTGATCTCTTAAGAGTCACCAAGCGATCTTTGTAATTCTACTACTGGACACATTAATGGTACACGGCACCATATAATACTGCCAGTTTAGAAACTGTTTATGTAAACTTAGATGAGTGGACTTCAACTCCCAGAATTCCTCAGCCAACTTGCCCTTCCTACATTTGTAAAAAGCCTCAAAATAACGAAATAGTACTGTTAAATCGTGTATTATTATTTTTTAATTAAGAGTACTTGGTTTATTTCTGGGTTGTTTTTTACATCTTGGTTTTGCATAAGATGTTTACATTAGAAAGAGTGAAAGAGGAAAACCTCCTGGATAGGTCTCCTGGAGAGGAAATTGGCTTTGGCAAAGGGGGAAGTAAATTGAATTGGATTTACATTAGTTTGACATCCCTAGTTATGATCACTACAGGGACCCAGTATTGTATTTAGGTACATATAATAGTGCCGACATCTCGGACTAGCATGGTATGGTGCATTTTTCTGCTACCATTCTCTCTGTTCTGATCCCTAACTAGAAATCACACATTCATGATTTTGTAGAACTAAATAGGACCCCATAAACCCTTCTAGGGCCCCCATTGAATATGCAAAAAAGTGTCTGTATGTACATGGGTGTGAAATACTCAAGAATTGTGGAATGGCTGTTTTCACTTCACCAGCAGTGAAAATATTCTTTTATCTTTAATTGCTACAAGGCTAAAACACTTCAGTAAAAATGTTGGTCATCATCATCGTAACATCCCATCTATATAAATAAAAATGTTACAACAGTTTGTTCAAAACCACTAATCTCCGAAAGTACTTAACCAATTGCTTCCAAATTTTCACACAACGTTCCTTTGAAATATAGCACCAATGATATGTATAGATTGTGTAGATGTCACACCTGTGCCAGGAACGGAAATGTAAAAAATTGTAAAAAAGGTAGATAGATGAATACAGAGAGAGCAATGGGCCACAGATATTATGTCATCCTTTATGACATAAAATACTCTGAGGGAGAAATACAGTAGGTAGGTAGGTAGGTAGGTATGTAGGTAGGTGGATAGAGAGGGAGAAATATAGTAGGTAGGTAGGTAGGTAGGTAAGTAGGTACGTAGGTAGGTAAAGGGATAGAGAGGGAGAGAGAAATACGGTAAGTAGGTAGAGGGATAGAGAGGGAGAGGGAGAAATACAGTAGGTAGAGGGAGAGATGGAGAAATACAGTAGGTAGGTAGGTTGGGGGTTATACGGTGGTTGTGTGTGTGTACGTGTTTGTGTGCAGATGTAGATCTACACACAGATTGGTTGGCCATTTAACCAGACTGGGCCACAGCAACGTGTGGCCGGGAACGGCTAGTAATACATATAAGGATTCCTGAGTGTTAACGTTACTCTTGCAGACCATTTGTTAGAAGTTTATTCAAATTACTCCAAAGTCAGCTGAAAAATCCCAAAACGGTATTATTGTATTGCTCTGATTAACAGTAGTGAATTGAAAGTTATGGCGAATTTGCTTTTTACAATTGTGATACACATTGCAGCTGACTGGGGAAAAAACATCTCTGCCACTTAATTTAGAAAAGAGATAAAATAGCAAAACTGACTGAACATAATGAAACATGCCATAAACACATTCACTTGCTGAAAAATAGGCTGTATTTGAAATGTTTTGAAATAATACAGTTCAAGTTAACAATCAGCATTCTTCTCTTTGCTGTAATGATTCTGCATTATTTCTACAGTGTGAGTAACACTGATATCTTAATAATATTTCAAATATAGGAAAGTACAGAATTTGAGGCTGATCAGTTGATCTAACCCACTGCGCTACAATTGTTTTGGCTACACTGGTTGGGAATTCTGGGCATTTTAATCCCAGCACATGAGAAACTCATTTACTCATTAGAAATGGCTAACCTAACCCATAATTTAAATCAAAGAGAGCAGGGGAAACCTGCAATTCAACCTAATTGCTTTCCTGCAAATTATCAATTCAGGTTTTGGATAGTAGTAGTGTATCGGATGATCTCAGAAAGAGAGGTAGTTGCAACTCATCTGTTGTTCAGCTCTCTTCATCATTGGCATGTAGCTACCAGCATGTAACTCCATGGAGAATCTGGTTCTTGATGAAAGCCTTCAGAGGGAGGCCTCTGAACTTCTTGGTCATTCTTAAAAACAATTTCCACTTTAGCTTATGTGACCAGGAGGAATGTGGCTTAGAAGGAAGCAAGTGGCAACCTTCTGAACCACTATCCCAATGCTTCTCTCATCAGGATACTTGTGGGATTTTTTCTCAATTCTTTTCCTCTTCAGTACATAACTGGATCTGGCCCACTTTCAAACTCGGTCTTCCTTGGATCAACTCTTCACACTAGAGCACATTTGGTCCACATTTGTTCAATTTTCAGAGAGTTGCCTGCTGATGAGCATGTGAACGATCTGAGTCCCTTTATACAGTTTAATTTCAACATTCCATTGGGTTGGAAAGGGTAAAATCGCTCCCCATTCTTAGAAGATTCTAAGAAAGATTCTCGTGTTCCTGTGAGTAGGAGAGATTACATCTGTTTGGCTGAGGTAAGTCTAAACTTAGATAAAACAGAGGGTCCTTAGAACTATCAAAGGAGAACTTCTGTGGAGATGTGTTCCTTGCTCTGTATCTTCTTCAAGTTGACCATCTGTGTCTGATTGGACTATGGATGTGTTTTATCTTTTGATACGTGCTGCCATCTGGAGCCATACCCCATTGCATGCAGCTAGTTAAGCAGGACTAGACTGACAATCAGACAATCGTTTAAAAAAATAAACGATGTTATAAGGCAGAGTTTATTTCAGAGATGGTATTCAGCAGGTTCTGACCAGTTCTGGAGAACCAGTAGTGGAAATTTTGAGTAGTTGAGTAGTCCCAGTTGATCGGGAGGGAATGGAGATTTTACAGTTCCTTCCCCTGCCATGTCCACCAAGCCACGCTCACAGAACTGGTGGTAAAAAAAAATTGAAGCCCACCATTGGCACCAAGGACCCCTGTCAATCCTACACATATTCTCCTTTATTAGTGCATATACTCCTTGTAACAGGTGTCCCAACCCCCAGTCTGTGGATGAGCAATTGGTCCACGCAAACAAGCAAAGCCCACCTGCAGGATGCAGGCAGCATGCAAAACCACACCCCTTCCAGTTCACAGAAAAAACTCTCCACGGAACCGGTTTTTGGTGCCCAAAGGTTGGGGGGCACTGCAATATAACTAGTTCTCACTTAATGACTACAATTGGAAACAGTCAGTTTTACTCCAGAAGATAGGCTTAAGATACAGACTTGAACATTGGGCACTATCTAACAAAATGAAATTTAATGGTGAAAAGGGTAAAGTTCTACATTTAGGCAAGAAAAACAAAATGCACAGGTACAGTATAGGTGGTACCTGGCTCAATAGTAGTACCTGTGAGAGGGATCTTGGAGTCCTAGTAGACAACCATTTAATATGAGCCAGCAGTGTGCAGCAGCTGCCAAAAAAGCCAACACAGTTCTAGGCTGCATAAACAGAGGGATAGAATCAAGATCACGTGAAGTGTTAATGCCACTTTATAATGCCTTGGTAAGGCCACACTTGGAATACTGCATACAGTTTTGGTCGCCACAATGTAGAAAAGATGTGGAGACTCTAGAAAGAGTGCAGAGAAGAGCAACAAAGATGATTAGGGGACTGGAGACTAAAACATATGAAGAACGGTTGCAGGAACTGGGTATGTCTAGTTCAGTGGTCGGCAAACCGCGGCTCGCGAGCTGCATGCGGCTCTTTGGCCCCTTGCATGTGGCTCTTCAGTCCTTCTCTGATTCCCTCCCTTCCTCCCTCTGTCTCTGGGGCTGTGTGGCTGGGAGGGAGGTGGACGCGCGGCCCCAGAACGTGCGCCATGGTGCCTGCTGGAGGAAGCCGCGATGGAGCCGCGACCGGCTTCTCTGCCCGATGCCCCGCCCCTGCTGGGCGACAGCCTCGGCGGTGCTTAAGATGACGGTAGCCTTGGGTGCTCGCCCCGCCTGCTCACTTTCCCGCTGCGGGAGGAGGCGTCGCCCGGCAGGTCGCCCGGCAGGGGCGTCGGGCAGGGAAGCCGGGCGCATCTCCACCAGCTCCCTCCGACAGCCACCATGGCACATGTTCTGGGGCTGCGTGGCTGGGAGGGAGGGCCCTAGAACGTGCGCCGTGGTGCGTGCCGGAGGGAGCAGCGATGGAGACGCGACCGGCTTCCCTGCCTGATGCCCCTGCCGGGTGACCTGCCGGGCGACCTTGGGCGGCGGGAGCTGCACGTTCTGGGGCTGCGTGGCTGGGAGGGAGGTGGACACGCGGCCCCAGAACGTGCGCCGTGGTGTGTGCCAGAGGGCGCCGCGATGGAGACGCGGCCGGCTTCCCTGCCTGACGCCCCTGCCGGGCGACCTTGGGCGGCGGGAGCTGCACGTTCTGGGGCTGCGTGGCTGGGAGGGAGGTGGACCCGCAGCCCCAGAACGTGCGCCGTGGTGCATGCCGGAGGGAGCCGCGATGGAGACGCGACCGGCTTCCCTGCCGGGCGACCTGCCAGGCGACAGCCTCGGTGGTGCTTAAGATGACGGTAGCCTTGGGTGCTCGCCCTGCCTGCTCCCTTGCCCGCTGAGGGAGGAGGCGTCCGTAACCTCCGGCATGCCGGCCATTCTGCTGCTTCCCGGGGTGGGGGGGGGGAGGAGAGGGGAGAGAGGGAGTGACTGACAGACACAGAGAGAGACAGAGGGGGAGGGAGGGAAAGACAGAGAGACAGACAGAGACAGAGAGAAAGAGAGGGAGGGAGAGAGACAGAGAGACACAGATAGAGAATGACACAGGGAGGGATTGAATCGGAGACAGACAGGGGGAAAGAGGGTGAGACAGACATACAGAGAGAGGGAGGGAGGGAGAGAATCAGAGAGTGACACACACAGAGACAGGGAGAGACAGAGAGAGGGAGGGAGAGACAGAGAGGGGAAGGGAGAGACAAGAAAGAAAGAGAAAGAGAGACAGAAAGAGAAAAAGAGAGAGAAAGAAAGAATGAGAGAAAGAAAGAATGAGAGAAAGAAAGAGAGAAAGAGAGAGAAAGAGGGAAAGAAAGAAAGCGAAAGAAAGAGAGAAAGAGAGAGAAAGAAAGAGAGAGAGAGAGAGAGAGACAGAAAGAAAGAGAAAAAGAGAGAAAGAGAGAGAGAAATGGAGAGAGAGGGAGAGAGAGAGGAAGGAAGAAAGAGAGAGAGAAAAAAAGAAAGAAAGAAAGAAAGAAAGAAAGAAAGAAAGAAAGAAAGAAAGAAAGAAAGAAAGAAAGAAAGAAAGAAAGAAAGAAAGAAAGAAAGAAACATTACCACAATTGAGCCTAAAAGTTTGGTTGCTAACCAAGACCGTCGTTAAGTGAGTTTCACCACATTTTCCAAGTTGGCCATGCCCACCCAGTCACATGACCGCTGAGCCACTCCCACAAAACAGGCCACACCTTCCGGCTCTCAAAAGAAATTTCAATCGTGGTATTGTTGATATTTGGCTCTGTTGACTAATGAGTTTGCCCACCACTGGTCTAGTTTAATAAAAAGAAGAACTAGGGGAGACATGATAGCAGTGTTCCAATATCTCAGAGGCTGCCACAAAGAAGAGGGAGTCAAACTATTCTCCAAGGCACCCGAGGGTAGAACAAGAAGCAATGGGTGGAAACTAATCAGGAGAGAAGCCGCTTAGAACTAAGGATAATTTTTCTGACAGTTAAAACAATTAATGAGTGGAACAGCTTGCCTCCAGAAGTTGTGAATGCCCCAACACTGCAAGTCTTTAAGAAGATGTTGGATAGCCATTTGTCTGAACAGTACCACGATTGAAATTTCTTTTGAGAGCCAAAAGGTGTGGCCTGTTTTGTGGGAGTGGCTCAGCGGTCATGTGATCGGGTGGGAGTGGCCAACTTGGAAAATGTGGTGAAACTCACTTAATGACAGTCTTGCTTAGCAACCAAAATTTTGGGCTCAATTGTGGTCATAAGTTCTTTCTTTCTTTCTTTCTTTCTTTCTTTCTTTCTTTCTTTCTTTCTTTCTTTCTTTCTTTCTTTCTTTCTTTCTTTCTTTCTCTCTCTCTCTCTCTCCCACTTTCTTTTTCTTTCTATTTTTCTTTCCTTCTCTTTCTGTTTCTCTCTCTCTCTCTCTCTGTCTCTCTCTGTATCTGTCTCTCTCTCCTCCCTCCACCCATCTCTGTCACTCTGTATGTGTGTGTGTGTGTGTGTGTGTCTGATTCCCTCTCTCCCTCCCTCTCTCTCTGTGTCTCTGTTTGTCTCTCCCTCCCTCCCCCTCCCCCTCTGTCTCTATCTCTGTCTGCCTCTGTGTGTCTGTCAGTCTCTCCCTCCCTCCTCCCCTACGGTTGCCTCCTCCTGCAGCGAGCAAGTGGGCGGGCAGAGCACCCGAGGCTACGGCTACCTTAAGCTCTGTTGAGGCCATCTGGGCGCTGTACGCCCACCTCCCTCCCAGCCCCGTGTGGCGGGCAGCCCTGGAAAGTGCGCCACGGTGGCTGTCGGAGGGAGCTGCTGGAGACGTGCCCGGCCGTTCTGCCTGACGCACCTGCTGGGCGACCTCCGACGGCAGGAGCTGCGCGTTGCAGGGCTCGGGGGCAGCAGCCGCCGCCTATGCAACAGACAGAGTCTGCCCATGGCTGGGTGGAGGAAGAGCCACACTTGAGGGGCCAAAGAGCCGCTTGTGGCTCACAAGCTGTGGTTTGCCAACTACTGGACTAGAAGACCTCCAACTCTGCTATTGTATTGTATTGTATCATATTGTACTTTAAATTACTAAATGATACAGTTAAGCTATCACAGGACTCATATGGACTTACGATCCCACTTCCAGCACTGTCATTAAGCAAATTGCTATGGTCCTTAAGTGAGATATCAGACAGTCACGATTTGCAATTTTACTGCCGGCTTCATCATAGACTCTACTTGTCAGAAGCCACTTGTGGTGTGGGCAAATGGCGATCATGTGACCATGGGACATTGCAAAGGTCATAAACACCCACCATTGCCCAACACCCAAAGTTCAAACAGGTGACTGTAGGGATGCTGGGAGGATAGTTATTTACAACCGGTGGTTATTTACAAACATTGCAACCATCACAGCATCCGTAAAAGCGCTCAAATCTCAACCATATTAACCAGGAGTGGGTTCCACTTTCTGTTACTGCCGGTTTGCTCAGGGAAGCAATACAATACAATAGCAGAGTTGGAAAGGACCTTGGAGGTCATCTAGTCCAACTCCCTGCCTAGGCAATAGGACGCATTGCCTAGGCAATGTGACAATAGGAATGCTGCATTGGTCTTAATTACAAGGACCAGACATAAAATTACTTTCTCAACATTGCTGTATGTTTCAACAGTCGCTAAACAGAGCAGTTGTTAAGTGAGGACTACCCATACCGAATATGTACTGCAGGCTGAGAGAAAACTGCCTTATCGTCGTCATCGGTATGTGTTTTTGTTTTAAAGGTTGCTATTTTTCTAAATATTACTTTCTTTGAAAATCCAATTAAAGCAGGCAGCTGCTTTTTCTATTACTTGCCATCACAGTAAATAATTTTCAAAAAAAAAAAAGTCATCCTCCCTCCCTCCCCCCCCTCTTCAGAATATTCAGAAAGGAAGCCATTTGCACCTGTATCCAAACAATCAGAGGCATAACACTGTGACGGGAAAGCACCCATAAATAACTCAGCCAGGCCCTTTGCTGACCTTGATGGATATGCCTTGAATTAAGTCACAACATTATTCACAAATCATTTCAAGATCAATATTAACCCTGGAAAGGCAGCCGACAGAGGCCACAGAGGTTGGGGACAGGGGGGCAGCAAGACATCGCCTTTCCCCCTTCCGGGCTACGGCTTCTCTACTTCAAAGCAAATTCTCTGAGGTGTTTTTTTCCTCCCTCCTCGCCCCCTGGTATGCTAAACCTGGAATGTGAGCATGTTTTGGCCACAGCATGAGAAACATCCATCTCCTTCATCAGCTAACATTTCCCAGGCAAAGTTGGGAGAGGGAGGGAGGGGGGAAAGAGAGAGAGAAGGAGAGGGAGAGAGAGCAGAGGACTGTGGGTGAGGTGATTATCTTAGACAATGTCTCCCTCAGAAGGAGGGACTTTGAGAATAAAAACAGAGCCTGCCTTCCTTCCTTCCTTCCTGCCTGCCTGCCTGCCTGCCTGCCTGCCTGCCTGTCTCCCTTCCCTTCCCTTCCTACCCACTTGCCTCAACATGTTGTCTCAAACCGGAAAGTTCTAATCTGGGCTTTATGCATGTGACCTCCCAAAAGTCAGATCTGACTCATCAAAATTGGTACATTAACATCTTGCCATTTTACTTGACTGCTACTTTTCTCCCAGCCTACCTTACTCATGAATCTCTCCCACATCTCTGTCATCCATCCATCCATCCATCCATCCATGCACCTCTCTATCTGATTTTTATTCCATCTTTATTATAATACAATAATACAATAGCAGAGTTGGAAGGGACCTTGGAAGTCATCTAGTCCAACTCCCTGCCTAGGCAGGAAGCCCTATACCATTCCAGACAAACGGCTATCCAACATCTTCTTGGAGACTTGCAGTGTTGGGGCATTCACAACTTCTGGAGGCAAGCTGTTCCACTGGTTAATTGTTCTAACTGTCAGGAAATTTCTCCTTAGTTCTAAGTGGCTTCTCTCCTTGATTAGTTTCCACCCATTGCTTCTTGTTCTGCCTTCAGGTTCTTTGGGGAATATCTTGACTCCTTCTTCTTTGTGGCAACCCCTGAGATATTGGAACACTGCTATCATGTCTCCCCTAATCCTTCTTTTTATTAAACTAGACATACCCAATTCCTGCTTATAAACAATTCAAGGTGGGTGCCTCAGCTGACAGGGCAACAACTCAGGTGCCCTCAGAAATGGCTCTGCGTGCCACCTGTAGCACATGTGCCATAGATTCACCATCACAGCACTAGACCAAACTAACTCTTCCCATCGTGTCACCTTTATTTTCTCCTTTGTCTCACCACTTGTGGTTGCTTCATATCTGAGTCTGATTAAAAAAAAAAATTCCTCTGCAAGTTACAGGACACTTCCTCACATTGGTGACCGTGGACTTGCCTCTTGTCCTTGAGTCAAGAGGAAAGAATGCTGATGTAGAAAGCCCTGGACCAGATCCACTGTTGCTCCAAGCTGGATATGGGTTGCTGCCAGCTGAATTCAAGATAGTGTTGGAAGAAATGTCCTTCTGGGTTCGGCTCCAAGTGGGGAAAAAGACACTGGAAAAATGGAGGCTGCTTAGAAAGATGGTTTAATGGTGGACAGGACCACATGGCTTGAGGTCCTGGGGAAAAGGTGATCACATGCTTCCAGGTGTTGGGTGAAGAAGGGCTGAGGCTTGCTAGGCTTTTTATAATCGGTTCAGCCCCACCTATCTGTTTCCTGTTTTCTGTGTAAGAAATGTATTCTGATTGGCCGTCACACTCACATGGGGCCATGCAGGGGCAACTCTCTAGGCTGAGTCCAGGTTTGGTTGAGTTCTCAGATGCCATGTGGTCAGCAAAGGGCTTATACTAGCATGCCTTGATTCCATCAACCTGGAGCTGATGGGGAGGGGTCTTTTGTTATGTGAATAGACTGGTTTGGCATCTTAACGACCCATTGGCAAAAGGGGGGGGTAGGCAGGAAGCTGCAGGAATTAAAACATGTTTTCCCCTTTTCACATCCAGAGAAGTTTAATATTCTGCCTTTTCAATATTTCCTAGGATATTTCATTTTTCTAGGAGAGGGGAGGGGTCCTACAATAGTTTCCGAGCAGCTATTAGTAGCTTTTCCCCTTCCAGCTCACAACATCTACCAGCAGCCAAACCAACCACTGATTGCTTCCACTGTCATTTTGTCAACATGTTGATGCCTCAGTGGTGCAGAGTGCAGTACTGCAGGCTACTTCTTCTAACTGCCGGTTGCCTGCAATTTGGCAGTTCAAATCCCACCAGGCTCAAGGTTGACTCAGCCTTCCATCCTTCCAAGATGGGTAAAATTAGGGCCCAGATTGTTGGGGGCAATAGGCTGACTCTGTAAACCGCTTAGAGAGGGCTGTGAAGCACTGTGAAGCAGCATATACTGTAAGTCTAAGTGCAATTTCTTTATTTTTCTTGCGGCATTCTTATTGTTTACTGGCAAAGTAGGGCAAAATTAAACAGACTAACTTGCACCTAGTGATAGCCGGTTTTTTGAAACATCATATGATTTCCAGCCCCTGGAAGAAGAGAAATGATGAGGTTGGAGATGGGGACTCCCGTATGGGAGCCTCTTAAGAGCTTCCACCATTGTGAATACTTCAGTGTTTGTCCTACTTGTTGAGGAATTGGTCAGATCAGAGGTGATATTCAGCAGGTTCTGACAAGTTCTGGAGAACCGGTAAATACCACCTCTGACTGGCCCCGTCCCCATCTATTCTCTGCCTCCTGAGTCCCAGCTGATCAGGAGGAAATGGCGATTTTGCAGTATCCTTCCCCTGAACCGGTTCCACAGAACCGGTAGTAAAAACTTTTGAATTCCACCACTGGGCCAGATGGTTGTTTTCCTCTTCCTCTCGTTCCTTTTGCAAGTATGAATGGTCACTTCCCCAAATGGCATGAGTGTCACAGACCCAGAAAGTTGAGATTCTCTTCTTCAGGCATTCCTCCATCCATCTGGGGAGACCATGAGTACTCTTCTTCTTGTGAACAGGAAGCGAATTGCTGGGGGTCTCTGAACCATATGGCACTCTGTCTTTGCCAGTTGGGGGAAAAGTCTTCTTCTTGCTTATAAACCTGGTATATTATAAAATGCTTTCCATCTGACATGACCCCTCCCCATTTCCCATTCTTAAGGTGAAGGAAATCCTTATATTGAATACACTGGATTCAATACAATAATACAATACAATAGCAGAGTTGGAAGGGACCTTGTAGGTCTTCTAGTCCAACCCCCTGCGTGGGCAGGAACCTTATACCATTTCAGACAAATGGCTATCTAACATCTTCTTAAAGACTTCCAGAGTTGGGGCATTCACAACTTCTGGAGGCAAGCTGTTCCACTGATTAATTGTTCTAACTGTCAGGAAATTTCTCCTTAGTTCTAAGTTGCTTCTCTCCTTGATTAGTTTCCACCCATTGCTTCTTGTCCTGCCCCCAGGTGCCTTGGAGAATAGTTCGACTCCCTCTTCTTTGTGGCACCCTCTGAGATATCGGAACACTGCTATCATGTCTTCCCTGGTCCTTCTCTTCATCAAATTAGACATACCCAGTTCCTGCAACCGTTCTTCATATGTTTTAGCCTCCAGTCCCCTAATCATCTTGGTTGCTCTCCTCCCACTCTAAGTCTGGAAGCTGAAGTCCTTCAGACTTAAAGTTGTAAAGGTTGGAGACCCCTGCTTTAAAGGGTATTTTAACCGGGCACTCATAAATTCTATGCCTCTCTAAAATAATTGTTTTTTAAAGGTAATCTCATTTTAGGATCTAACAATTTGTCACATAGCTTAATATCAATATCTACAGTTCTAATCAAATATTTTATCGATCTATTTCTTCTTTAAGAATATCTTTAAAGCCTGGCTAACTATTAACATCCCTTATTTAAGCTCATCATAGCTATATAAATTCCATAGTAATATAATATAAAACAATCTTGAACTTTATAAGTAGTTATTAATTAGATAGTAATTTTCCAGAAACATTATAACCATCTAAATAATTGATTAGTTATTAATCACCTAAATATAACAATTCCCATTTTATCAATATTAACTATCATTTTTCCATTATTCTATAATTCTTCAATAGTATCTAACAGCATCTTACATCTATAGATAAGTATCTATCATTGCTATTTACAGTCAATTAACTACTAATCCTTTGATGATATTTAGCCCACAGCCTGGCTGGTTATTTCTCATCAAGGGATAATAATTTCCCTTTTCAACCCGTGTCTTTCCAAATGTAAATTAAATTTATCTCTTCTATAATTTGTGATTTCAGTCTATTTTTGTTTCTTCGTCCATGTCCTTTCTCGATTTCTTTTGGCATTTTGTGATTCGATATAGTTGTCTCAAACTCATACATTCTTATAAACACTTTTGTGCGCCCATACCCAGAATTGCTACTCATCTTCACTTGCGTCCTCTCATCTGCCAATAGGGGGAAAAAAGGATTCTGGGTGAAATTATGCTTTCCCCCCCCTTTTCGGTTGGAATATCAAACCTGCTATTGGACTTCCATAAACTCAATATTCCCAGGGCTGAATGACAAAACATTAGAAGAAACTAAGGGGCAAAAGGAATGACCTTGAAGAACGTGAAAAAGAACTGCTACCAAGGCAATGGTTAGATAAGAGAAACCTCAGTGCGGGGCAGAAGTGTAACCCAAGTAAATTTAATTTAATTTAATTTATTTAGATTTATAGAACCGCCCTTCTCCATTGAAATGGACCCAGGGCGGTGCACAGGAAATTAAAAACAATAAATAACAATAAATACAAAAAAAGTTAAGAATAAATTAAACTAAAAACCTGTGCTAAAAATCCTAATTAAAATTCTAAAATGCATTTACTCATTGGCTAAGCTAGACCAGCTTGATGGACAAATAAGTCTTAAGTGAGCGGTGAAAGAGGGGAAAGTCTGAGATGGTCTGAAGTTCAGGGGGTAGGTCGTTCCAGAGGGATGGCCTAGCCACTGAGAAGGCCCTCCCCCTGGGCACCGCTAGCCGGCATTGGCCGGCGGATGGTACCCTGAGGAGGCCCTCCCTATGGGAGCGGATCGGATGGAGGGAGGTATGCGGCAGGAGACGGTCCCGCAAATAACTAGGCCCCGTGCCATGGAGCGATTTAAAGATCGTGACAAGCACCTTGAAGCGCACCCGGAAGGCCACCGGCAGCCAGTGCAGCTCACGCAGGAGAGGTGTTACGTGGGAGCTTCGAGATGCTCCCAGAATCCCCCACGCGGCCGCATTCTGTACTAGCTGGAGCCTCCGGATGCACCTCAAGGGGAGCCCCATGTAGAGAGCGTAAACACCTCAGATAAGACCCACCCTCACAAAAATAAAGGGAGGTGGGGAAGCACATCAAACTTGCATGTGTTTGTTTTTATAAGCTTACAATGAAAGTAGGAATGGCCTGCATGATTTTGTTTTCTTGGTCTGTTCTACTTTGAAGGGCTGACACAAACAGACAGTTCTAGGGTCTAGCTCCCCCTCTGATGGACACAGTGAAAATAGCCGTGGAAGTGCAGACCCCAGTGATAGGTGGTGGGTCAATCTTGCAGTGGGCCAATTGGAGACTACCAGAGTGCTGACCTCTGCGGGGTCTTCTCCCATGAGACCTAAATCATCCACATCGGAGGTGGATTGCTACTGGTTTGCACCAGTTCGGGTGAACCAGTGAATGGCAATCACAACTGGGTCGCCAAACCAGTAGGGACGGCAGGCTCACCATGCCCCCAACTTGGTTCCCCTGTCACCGCAACAAGTATTTTTAACATTTTTAATGTTTGGCGCATGCGCAGATCTTTTTACAGGCAACTGCATGCTCACACGCACACACACACACACACACACCGTGCGTGCACCGAACCAACAGTAATGCCAATAGAAACCCATTCCTGATCCACATGGGAAAACTTCTCCTAGCCTGGGATGGAAAACAATAGCTTTATGCTAGAATATTTTAGTCAGATTTCAATCTTCTTCAGCAGTATGCTGGCAATGAGACGGAAGCTTCATTGTAAGAAAATGTTTGTGTTAAGAGGGGCATTTTCACATCACAACAACCAGGAGATGTGGATGAGCTCACAATTACTTGTCCCTGTACTCTCTTCCAAATCTTGAGGTCAGAATTTCTGACAACAGTTGTTTCTGGGAACTATTCGCATTAAGCAATCCTGTTAGTATCTCAGCTGCTGAGGCAGTTGATTCACGGTGTGTCATAAGCCTCTCTGAGGCTCTGGCATGGAGAACTATAAGATATTTAAAACCTATTTGCAATGTTCCTGAATCTTCTAGCCCTCCATAGTTATTCAAAAGCAACCTCATCTGAGTTCACCGGATCTTATTTCTAGCTAAACTGTTGCTAGGTAACAATCCATAAAACCCTTTGGTCTAATAATCCTACGATTCCAACTATGTCCTAATACTTATCCTGGTTCCAATCTGTACCCTTGAGATAAGTAGAATGAGCCTCAGCTTTTTGCATGCAATGTGCTATGATGCAACAGGGAAGTGAGGAAGGGCCTTTGGCCTAGACCCAGGGTTGGCAACCTTAAACACTCAAAGAGCCATCTGGACCTCTTTCCCACAGAAAAGAAAACATCGGGAGCCACAAAACCCTTCCCGTGCCTATTTCCTGAGTGCCTGCAAAACTAGCATATATATTTGAATTAAATGTTCTGTTTTCTTCTGAAACCTTTCTTTACTTGGATTTATCCATGGTGGGCCTACTGGGGGTCGAAAAGCTCGATAAATCATGTGCTGGCAGGTGCCGCACATTGGTAGATGTGACACATATTTTGAGCGACAGGGAGCCGCAGCAGAGGGATGAAAGAGCCACATGTGGCTCCAGAGCCACAGATTGCTGACCCTTGGCCTAGACCCCCAGTTCTAGTCACTGAAGAATTCTTGTCTAATGGAAGTCCCTAAGATTGGCTTTGTTGGAATAACACAGTGACTAACTTTATGGAGGCATGACGTTGTGTCAAGCTGTGGGTGCTCCAACACTGGAGGTTTTTAAGAAGAAATTGGACAACCATTTTTCTAAAACGTTATAGGGCAGTGATGGCCAACCTTTTTGTAAAGGTGTGCCAAAAGTGTGTTTGCGCTATCACGTCTCCTGCACATGCACGCATGACCCCCCCACCTGCACATGCGTGTGCAACCCCTGCACATGTGCGTGCGACACCCCTCCTCCCATGCAGGGGGCAGAAAATTTTGCTTTCCCTAGCTTCTCAAGGCTTTCCTGAAATCTGGGGAGGGTGAAACACAGCCCAACGGGCAAACTTGAAGTTCATTTCTGAACTTCCGATTGGCCCGTTGGGCCTGCTTTTCACTCTGTCTAGGCTCCAGAGGCTTTCCTGAAGCCTGGGAAGGGTGAAAACGGCCTCCCCTGGCCCTCCAGAAGGCTGAAAAGCAGCTGGCCGGCATGCATGTGTGCCAGAGCTGAGGGCTGCTCTGCTGGCAAATATGGCCACCTGTGCCACGTGTGCCATAGGTTTGCCATCACAGTTTTAGGGTTTCCTGCTTGAGCAGAGAAGACCGCCAAGGTCCCTTCCAACCCTGTGATGCTGTTACTATATTCTTCCCTTCCATTTGACAGAAATGAAACCATGACTCTGGCTGTTGGGAGAAAGCTATTGGGTGTGCTGACCAACATGGGTATATGGGCTAGAACACCACAGGTGGTATTTTCATTCAGCTCATTCTTAAAGGAAGTCATTGACAACTGGAGCTCATAAATAATTCCCTAAAGCGTTTTTAGGTGAGGAGTGTTAACACTTAAATTATGGCTGGAGTCCAAGTTGAGTAGCTGAATGACATGCTTCCTCGAGATGGAATATGTATTCCCTCTGCTTTTAACTCCCCAGCATCTAATCAAATCGTCAAGATCTTTGCTCCAGAGCTATGACCATAATTAATAGCTTTCTATTTATGAATGTAATGAAAATTAAAGTCGGCATTTTCTGGGTAAGATAACTTCAGGTTGCTTTCCTCTTTCAAAGCAGGGAGAGTTTCTGGTGTTTGAACAGGTGAGAAATGCTCTTCTAACTACTTACATCTTCTCTTCGCTAGGATGGATCCTGTTGACCTGCTTTGTTAACCATGACACACTCCCGCTTTCTCTGACCCCAAAGTTGACTTTGATCATAGTTGTGGTGGCCCCTTGTGTGGCGTGTGATAAATGGGCATCAGAGAAATGCCTTCTCATAGTAACCAAAATGACTTCTTCCCTTAGCAAAGGTAAAGCCTCCCTTCACACATGCAGTATGTGCTAGTCATTTCCAACTCTAGAGGGTGGCGCTCATCTCCGTTTCAAAGCCGAAGAGCCAGCGGTGTCCAAAGATGTCTCCATGGTCATGTGGCCAGCATGACTAAATGCTGAGACACACAGAACGCTGTTACCTTCCCACCAAAGATGGTTTCTATTTTTCTATTTGCTTTCAAACTGCTAGGTTAGCAGAAGCTGGGACAGGTAACGGGAGCTCACTCCATTATGCGGATTTGAACCGCCGAACTGCCGACCTTTCTGATCGACAAGCTCAGCCTCTTAGCCACTGAGACCTTCTTCCCTTAGTAGAGTTGCAAAAATAATTCCAATGTGCTTCTCCTCAAACAGTGCTCCTTTATCATCTGCCTTTCCCCTTGTCTGTGTTTTTAATATTCTAATGTTCACTTATTAAGAACATAGGAAAATATTTTCTGCAGAAAGGTGGGAAATAAATTTCAGCAAGTACAGTAAATGCAATTAGTCACCATGTCTGGAAAACCCATGCAGAGTTGCCTGCCTGTTTGTCTTGGCTAAAAGAGAGAGGGAAATAAATTAAGGTAGCTGTGCAACTGAGGATTTAAATCAAGGGCATCTTACTTATCTTCCATATTTTATGCCAGTGATCCATCAAAGTTAGACTCAAGAATAGATCACTGATAGAGGAGATGCTGACAGCATGTTTCTTCTGATGGTGGTCCTTGTGCCATATAACGATAATATTCACACCAGTCACAAAGTTTTATGGAACAATTTAAAATGCATGGATCGGTTTCAGTAGAGAAGTTGAATATCAAACTTCTTAGAAACCTGGTGGTGAAGTGGTTAGAATGCAGCATTGTAGGCAAATGCTACCCACATCCTGGTGTTCAATCCTGATGGGTTAAAAGTTGACTCAGCCTTCCATCCTTTTCAGGTTGGCAAAAAAAGGACCCATAATTTTTTTTGGGGGGGGGGGGACAATATGCTGACATTGTAAACCGCCCAGAGAGACCAAAGCTATTAATTTGAACTTCTAGGATGAGATTTTTTCCTACACAAGCCTTCATTGTAAGGCTGGGCAGACGCTGCAATGAGCAAGGTTGATGAGATTTGATCATGATTTAAAAACCTTGATTTTTGTTGGGAAACAAGACACTTTTATAGGGTGAGTTCCCTTCCCTTTGGTAGACAACATGTCTCTGTCCAGGCCAAGGGAAACAAGCCTCCCTTGTCAAGAAAGGAAGGATTGCCTATTAGCCTTCTTCTTGGCATTGCCCAATGTCAAGTATCTGGGTCACCATGGACAAGTTATGAATGGCTTTAGACAAAGACTGAATCATGTCAAAAGTTAATCAGGAGATGCCAGAAGCTGAAGTCAGTTAGCTCTCGCTTCCAGTCACATGCTGACAGCTGCAGAAACAGGTGAAGAGCATATCTGCTTTGCCAGCTAGCAGCTGATAGCCTTGGACAGGAGCCAAGAGATTACTCTGAATGTGCACTGTCCATCCTCTTCCTGGGCTGGGTGTGCCATTTCTATTCTAAGAGCAAGAGAGCTGACAGAGAGCTTTTCTTCTTGTCCCTGCGAGGACCCACACAGATTTCCAGCAGTCGGATGAGTCCGAACAGCTGGAAAGAGCTAACCTTAAAGAATTGGAAGCCCCCCCCCCCTTTCTTGGCTGAGTATTTATCGAAGGGCTGACACCTGTCAGAGACAAATCCATTATTGCTAAATTCTTCCTTGGGACATCTGACGGGAAGCGCTGTGAAATCCTCCACATCTAGGTGTCATTGGGGCAGAACGAATACTGTGGAACAACCTGTGCTACTGATTTCTTTCAGATTGCTTCTTGAGATCCTGCCCCATTCATCAATGGTGGAGGCAGATGGTGGCCATGCTTATGAATTAAGCAGCCTTTGCAGCACAGCCAATCCCTGTTTCCTGGACTATTAAGCTTGCTATAAAACGGGTGGCTTTTTTTGGGCCTGTAAATACTAGCTAGACGGATTTGCTTTATGCTAAGATCGTCTTGAGGGAAAGCATATTGCTTAAGATAAAGGTAAAAGTTCCCCTCACACATATGTGCTAGTCATTCCAGACTCTAGGGGGCATTTCCGTTTCAAAACTGAAGGGCCAGCACTGTCTGAAGATGTCTCCATGGTCATGTGGCCGGCATGTCTAAATGCTGAAGGTGTATGGAACACTGTTACCTTCCCACCAAAGGTGGTTCCTATTTTTCTACTTGCATTTTTACGTGCTTTCAAACTGCTAGGTTGGCAGAAGCTGGGACAAGTAACAGGAGCTCATTCCGTTATGCGGTGCTAGGGATATGAACTGCTGAACTGCTGACCTTTCTGATCTACAAGCTCAGCATCTTAGCCACTGAGTCACAGCGTCCTTGCCAGTGATACCTATTCACCCTGATAAAAGTGTTGCAGTAGAGCTTCTCTCCAGATGGAGTGCTTCCCTTCGGGCATGAAGTCATCATAGTCATCCTGCAAACTACTCTAAGCCAGTGAGTGTGTCTCAATCATGGCAACTGGAAGATGTGTGGACTTCCAACTTCCAGAATTTCCCCCACCTGGCAAGGTTGGCTGGGGAATTCTGGGTGTTGAAGTCCACACATCTTCAAGGTCCCAAGTTTGAGAAGCACTGTTCTAAGCTATTAGGATTGAACAAAGGAATCTTCCTTCAAAAAATAATTGTTTTAACAGATTAACAAAGTTGGAAGGGACCTTGCAGGTCATCTAGTCCAACCCCCTGCCCCAGCAGGAGACCCTACATCTGCCTCTACCTAGGATCGAACTCACAACCTCCTGCTTGTGAGGCAAGAGCTCCACCTCTAGGCCATTGCCCCAATGCTCTGGGTCCAGGCAGGGGGGAAAAGGCTACCAGTTCGGGCCAGTTCACCTGAACCAGTATTTAAAAATATACGGGTGAACCAGTATTTCCGACGATCAACTGTGATACGCGATTTATATTAGCTAGCAAGCAGGATTTCCTGCTTTCCGGCTAATCTAAATCGTGAGGCACAGCAGATTTCCCCCTCCCTCACTATTCTACTTACCTTTGTAGGTGCGCTCGGTAGCAGGCTCCGCCCACTCACCCAGACGTCATCACATCCATTTTTGATGCTCCACGCATGCGTGGAAGGTCCTGCAAACCAGTAGCGAAGGTAAGTTATTTCACCGCTGGGTCCAGGTATTAAGTGTACCCATTGGCTATGCTGACTGGGGATGATTGGCGTTAGGGTTCATGCCTCTACTTACAGTTTTCTGAGTTCTTCTAATCCACCATCGGCCCTGATGCTGATACAAAACAAAGGAGAAAGGTACCCTTCTTTGTATAAGGGCAAAACACTCAAATGATTTTGTCAAGATGGAATCCCAGCAGTAGGCCAGACGGTTTCTGTGAATTCCACGAAAGTAAAAATAAAATGTCTCCTTGCTTTCCTTCCCTAGGTTGTTTGTATTCCCACTGCACAGCCTGATTTCACTTCATAAAAGGGCAGGGGAAGTTTATGGAGCAGAGACCTTAAGCGTCTACTATATCAAATGGTGAGGTGACCTGAAAGAGAAACATATTCCTCAGAGGGGTGGGGGAGTGGGGGGGATAGGGGAAAACAAATCCTCCAGCCCCCCCCCCCACCTCCACATAGAAATGTATGGTCTCTTCACAAGCCTGGGATGTTTTACCCACCCAGATCTGCTTTGGTGCTAACATGTGTTTCATATGAAGCTATATTAAGATGAATTTTACCCTACAAATAACTAGATACAGCTATGCAGTAGGAGGGAATTCCTCCAAGATGATGTCAAGTCTCTTAAGCAGTCAAATTAAAAATAGCACATAAAACCTGACCAGTCATTTTGGCTCTGAGTCCAACCAACACATTTGGGAAACATTATCAGGTTTATTGGGAGGAAACGTATCACAGTAAATCTGCTTCTGTTTATATATCATTTTATTATTCATTTTTGACATTTTCCTTTTTTCTTTAACCCGTTCTTCCTTTGCCCCCAGCAAATAAACATTACCCTGAGTTGAAATGCAAAACAACAGTGAGATTTTTCCCCCCTGTGCCACCCCAAAAATCACTTTGAAGCATATGCAATGGGAAAACATTGATTTAAAAAAAAACATTTAGAAGTTGACTGCTGAGAAAAGCATGGTAAATTTTGGAGTAGGCTAAACTGTTGAATGAAAGTAAAATAAATGAAATAAAACAAAATGGAACAATATGTCAGATGAGAAGAAAATTGGATAAAACAAAGTTTTACAAGATACTTTGCATATAGATTGTCAGTAAGGTTTGGGATGATAATTTATTTACTATTGTATTACATCTACTAGCCAGAGTTCTTTGTGCTGTAAAAGTTCTTTAAAAGTCTTTTAAAAGAATAAAATAGTGAAAAGGTAAAAAAAAGAACATAACTATATCAATAGCACAGGAAGTACCATTCCACAAAAACATATATTCCATTGTAATGCAGGCTTTTAAAATAAAACAATCAAAATCTTTCTAGATGACTATTCCTTTATAAACTTTCAAAGGGCTGATTCAATTCCGAAAATTCAAACGGATTTTCAAATCAAATCAGGTCCCTATGAAGAGATTCAAAGGCAATCCAGAAAGTCAGTGAAGAGCCTGATGCTTACTGATTTTACAAAATGTTTATCATTACAGCTTTGTTTCCATATTTGGAAGGTTGACTGACAATAATAGGCTGTTTGGTATTGGTATGAGTGACTAGCTAATTAATGTTCTCATCTCCATTAATTTATCCATAAGAGGCAGTGCTGCTTTGCGGCTTGTGTGTCTCAACGTTGTTAGGTTTTGTTTAGACAGGTTGACTTCGAGAAAGAGACACCTGGATTTTACTTATTTTGATTTTTATATCACCTTTATTACTTTGCAAGTAATTCAAGGCAGCAAACATACCTAATCCTCCTTCCTCCCCCTATTTTGCCCATACAGTGGTTGGATTCAAAAAAATTTACTACCGGTTTTGTGGGCATGATTTGGTAGGCGTGGTGTGGCTTGGTGCGTATGGCTTGGTGGGCGTGGCAGGGGAAGGATACTGTAAAATCTCCATTCCTTCCTGATCAGCTGGGACTCGGGAGGCAGAGGATAGATGGGGGGGCAGGGCCAGTCAGAGATGGTATTTACCAGTTCTCCAAACTACTCAAAATTTCCACTACCGGTTCTCCAGAACTGGTCAGAACCTGCTGAATACCACCTCTGCTTCCACAACAACAAATCTGTGAGAGGGTTGGGTTGAGAGAGTGTGACTGGCCCAAGGTCACCCAGGTGGTTTTTATGATGAAGGTGGGACTAGAACACACAGGCGCCTGATTTCTAGACTGGTGCCTTAAGTACTACACTAAACTGGTTCTCACTAATTATGATTTTGCTTTTGGTCCTTTCTACATTTCTCCAATGTAATACTCTTTTATCCTTCTTTTTCCTCTAACCTTCTGTTTTATCAGATCTGTAGTACAGATGCTATTAAGCTCTTTTCATCTGTCTGCAATTAGCTTTCAGGACTGAGGTTTCAGAACTACATACCAACTAGTCTTGAAATCTATAGTAGCTCTGTTTTGGACTTGCTGTTTTCTTAATCTTCTTCAAAGTTAAGTCTTGGCCCGAAAGAATTTACCACAGCATGTCTAACGATGCAGGTGGCAGATGGCATATTTGTTTGAACGGATAAGGTCCTCCTTATCATTGTTGCTATCAGGGCTTCCAGTGAAATCAGAAACCCTCTAAATCAGGGCTGGGTTCCAGCAGTTGCTACTGCCAGTTTGCTCATGGTTGTGCCGCATGCGCATGTGCAGTGCAAAAAAAAATCTCCGCACATGCGCAGAAGCAAAAACCAAGATGGTGGTGCTGTAGGCTGAGAACCAGGTTTGGGGTCGTGGCAGGCCTGGGTTGCTGCCCAGGCCGCCATACCGCTACCAATTCAGCTGAACCGGGCCAAATCAGTAGGAACCCATCACTGCCCTAAATTGCAAACCTGATGCCCCCCCCACCCGCATTGAAAGCTCAACACTCTCCCAAGAGGTGAAATTCAACTCATCTGGGCAACTGGACCATACATTATTTCCTTCTGGATTGAGACTTAAGTCTCTTGTCAACTTATCCTGCTCAGGGTCAATTCAGAACATCCATTGTCTCACCTGGTTAGATGAAAAGATGAGGTAACCTTTGACATTTGACTGGGGGCAGGACAAGAAGCAATGGGTGGAAACTAATCAAGGAGAGAAGCAACTTAGAACTAAGGAGAAATTTCCTGAGTTAGAACAATTAATCAGTGGAACAGCTTGCCTCCAGAAGTTGTGAATGCCCCAACCCTGGAAGTCTTTAAGAAGATGTTAGATAGCCATTTGTCTGAAATGGTATAAGGTTCCTGCCCACGCAGGGGGTTGGACTAGAAGACCTACAAGGTCCTTTCCAACTCTGCTATTGTATTGTATTGTATTATCTCCATACTGATGACAGCCAGTTACCTCTTCCATAACTGATTTCATACAACTGGTTAAAAGTATTATTCATGTATATCTGTGTATTGGCAGGGAATGAATTCAGCAGTAAATAGGAATCTTACCCCAAATAAGTTATTTCAGAAGAATACAATTCTTGGTAGTATTAAAACTACTCTCAGTCCTAATAGTAGAAACATCAGCTCTGAGAAACATCAGGGTTGCATTTAACAAGGTGGTTTCTGCCCCAGAACTGAATACAGAACTGATTCGAAATAGATTCTAGAACAATATCATCGAAAGCAGGAGTGCCAAACTCAATTTTATTGAGGGCCACATCAGGGTTGTGCTTGACATCGGGAGGCCAGGATGGGCATGGCCAGCTTGACATCACTTGTTGTCGGGGCACCTGTGGTGGCCCAAGTGCTCTGCCAGTAAAAACAGGCTCCTGAGCTGTTTTCGGCTGCAATGGCCTCCTGCAACCTTCTGCCAGCTAAAACAGTGCTTGGGAAGGCTGCCTGCGGTTTTCTCTGGCAGAGGCACTGCGAGCAGGTCCTTTGCTGTTTCCAAGGCAACCCTGTGGGTCAGATCTAAGCACCCCATGGGTCAGATCCAGCCCCTGGGCCTTGAATTTGACACCCCTGATTTAAGGGATGGAGTCAGTTTCAGGGATGAAATTCAGCAGATTCTGACAGGTTCTGGAGAACTGGTAGCGGAAATTTTGAGCAGTTCGGAGAACTGGCAAACACAACCTCTGGCTGGCCCCAGAGTGGGGAAGTAATGGAGATTTTGCAGTATCCTTCCCGTGCCACGCCCACAAAACCAGTCGTACAAAAATTTGAATTTCATCATTGGCCAGTTTGCAACACTTACTGGAACATCTAATCTAAGGAAATGGTGTTAGCAACTGGTTTGAAGGCCTATTTTTTTCTGTTTTAGTATTCTTCAAAAGAAGAATTAATAGTCCAATCTGGAGAATGTCTAGAAGGCTGCTGAAACACAAGAAAATGTATGCAGTGGACCTTATGCCTCTCCATTCCAGCATTGCCTGCTAAGCATCTGCATCTGCATTCAATCTGCACCTTGCAAAATCTGCAAATGGAAGAAAAATGCTTCTTTGGTGTGTAAGTGCACATATGGGATGGGATTATAAGATTGTGGAGCAAACATAATCTGATCATGATCTCATTGCATCTGTCCATTATCCTTTGTAGCACAAGTGAGTGATTGAGACTGGGATTAGGTGCTTCTGCTACTGTAGCTTGGATATCATACTAATGGTTATGGAACAGTTTTGTGTACCTCTTTTGTCTTGTCTTAAATTAAGTGCTTCAGACACTGCCAAAAATAGTTAAATGTGTAATTTCCATTTGTCTCCTCCTCAACTGGAGCGAGGAGCAAGAGAACAGATATAGGAGATATTCTTGGCTTCAGAACCTCTAGAGTAGGGACGTCCACCTTTGCCAACTGTAGGACTTGTGGACTTCAACTGCTGGTTGGGGAATTCTGGGAGTTGGAGTCCACAAGTCTTAAAAGTTGCCAAGGTTGGACACACTTGCTCTAGACTATGAAGACCAGGGTGCATACATCCAATCAAAGAGAACATTGTTCTATGAAGGAGGTGCCTGTCATTACATTGCTCAAGTCTATATGGTTAGACTCTTGATTCCAGGGTAGCAGCTAATTGCTATGCACACTAAAAATAATCTCATTCACTGGTTATAGAAAATTTCAGATCTGTAGAAAATGTGGTAAGAAGGAACTATGGAACATCTACTTTGCGTATTCAGGAATGGAGGTTTTTTTTAATTTGATGTTTTATATTTATATTATATATTTATTCAATTTATACCCCGCCCTTCTCCAAACGGACCCAGGGCGGCGCACAGGAAAATTAAAATACATACAAACATCATATAAAATTTAAAAAACTAATTCAATAGAACCTGTGCTAAAACCAGATTAAAATCCCCAAATTTAAAAACTATCTAAAAGTCAGTATAGGGGGCTACGCTAGGCCGGCTAGATGGAACAAATGTGTCTTAAGACACTTGCGGAAGAGGCGGAGGTCAGAGATGGTGCGAAGTTCAGGGGGTAAGTCGTTCCAAAGGGCTGGACCTGCCACAGAGAAGGCTCTCCCCCTGGGTGTCGCCAGTCGGCACTGTCCGGCCGACGGCACCCTGAGGAGGCCCTCTCTGTGGGAGCGTATTGGTCTGAGGGATGTATGGGGCAGGAGACGGTCTCGCATATAACTAGGCCCCGAGCCATGGAGCGCTTTAAAGATGGTCGTCAGAACCTTGAAGCACACCCGAAAGACCACAGGAAGCCAGTGCAGCTCGCGCAGGATAGGTGTTATGTGGGAGTGTCTAGGCGCTCCCGTAATCACCCGCGCGGCTGCATTCTGGACTAACTGCAGCTTTCGAGTGCACCTCAAGGGAAGCCCCATGTAGAGAGCATTACAGTAGTCGAGTCGAGAGGTCACGAGGGCCTGAGTGACTGTGCGAAGGGCAGCCCGGTCCAGTAAGGACCGCAATTGGCGCATCAGGCGTACCTGATGGAAAGCCCCCCTGGCCACGGCCGCCACATGGTCCTCCATGGACAGCCGGGAATCCAGGAGGACACCCAAATTGCGCGCCCTCTCCACGGGGGCCGGTGTTTCGCCCCCAATGGCCAGAGTTGGAATAATCTGGCTGAACCGGGGTGCCGGAAGCCACAGCCACTCAGTCTTGAATGGGTTGAGCCTGAGTTTGTTACTACCCATCCAGATCCGTACGGCCTCCAAACACCGGGACATGACCTCGACGGCATCGTTGGGGTGGTCTGGGGTGGATATGTACAACTGAGTATCATCAGCGTACAGATGATATCCCACCCCAAAACCACGGATGATCTCGCCCAGCGGCTTCATGTATGTGTTTTATATTGTTTACAAGCTTTTTATAACTAAGAAAAATATGTTCAGCTATTAGCCTAAGATTTTATTTAGGGTACCTAAATAACTTTAAATTCAGGTTTCTGTTAGAATATCAAAAAGCCATGTTCCCTTTTTAGACAGATCAAGCAATTAAATAATTCATTGCATCTGTAAACAACCTTTGTCCATTATATTCAGTAATTAATGCCTTACTGATAACGCTGGAATTTTCCCTCATCAAAACATTTTTTCCATATTCTGCTTAAAGCAGCAAACCGCAAGGAGCTACGTCATGGCAAAAGTTTAACATATATTTGAATATACCACATAGTAAAATATCAAGAGGTCAATTGTCAACACTATTTCTGCCCAAATTAGCCTTCATTTGGATTAAGAATTTGAGAGAAGATATGATTCTGTTTTACCCCTCTGCCTTTTTAGAACTGCGTCCATTTGCACAATTTTTACCACTTGTCACTTTACTTGCCCTGGACTCTATTTGTGAACTTGCTCCATGTCCCCTGGGTTGGATGACCTCCATGTTTTTAGCAATGTACTCCAGGTGTGATCTCCTTTGCCTGCGGGAGGCCCCCCTCTAAATTTTTAATTCGGATTTTAGGGGGTTCCAGGGTGGGGGGGGGGGAAATAGTCCTGGGAGGGAACGGCAAACGAGTGGGCCGGCCGGCGGAAGAGGGGTAACGGAGGGAGGGGAGGGGGGGTCGTTTCCACTGAGGCGTTTTCCATCGATCTGGTTTTAGGGAGGGGTAGGGGCGGTGGGAGGCGGAATAGGCGTCATCGGTTGGAAGACCGTGGCCGCTGGACACAGGCGGTCACGCGCTCCAACTCTCCGTCCTCCCATCGCAGACTAGGTAGGCAGGAATCACAGACCCGGGGCCCTAGGCTGATGTTATGCAACGCCAGGTCCATGGTGAACAAAGCCCCCCTCATCCATGACCTTGTGTCAGAGTGGGACCTGGACCTGGTGGGTATAACGGAAACCTGGTTGGGCCACGAAGGAGGTCTACCCCTCGTGGACATGTGCCCACCAGGTTACCGTGCCTTCCATCAGCCTAGGGCCCTAGGGAGGGGTGGGGGAGTGGCGATTATGGTTAAGGAAGGTCTTGAGCCGAGGGAGACCACAGTCCCTCAGACAACCGGGTGTGAATCTCTCTGCGTGAGATGGGGCCTAGGGAGGCAGTTGGGCGTGTTAGTTGTGTACCTGGCTCCTCGCTATGCAACAACAGCCCTGCCCGAGCTCCTAGAGGTGATAGCCGAGGCGGCAGTTGAGACCCCCAGACTAGTAGTCATGGGGGACTTTAACTTGCCGTCGGTGGGCGAAGCCTCTGGAGCAGCTCGGGAGTTCATGGCCTCCATGACGGCCATGGACCTGACCCAGGTAGTTTTAGGCCCTACTCACGAGGGGGGAAACACGCTGGATATGATCTTTGTCTCGGGACAGTGGAGTTGTGATCTGGGAATAGGGGATTTAGTCATCACTCCCTTGTCATGGACAGATCGCGCTCTCCTCCGGCTGGACTTTCCAATCGCTTCACCTCACCGCGGGGAGGCGGAACCGGATACTCCTAGATGGTTCCGCCCCAGGCTTCTAATGGACCCGGAAAGGTTCCAGAGGGAGCTTGGGCCAATTCCTGTGACCCTGCCCCGCGACTCGACTGAGGACCTAGTGGCTGCATGGTTAAGTGCGGCCACGGGGCCTTGGACCGAGTCGCGCCCTTGCGGCCTCTCGCAGCGACGAATCATCCAGGCTCCCTGGTTTACTGAGGAGCTTTGGGGGATGAAACGCCACAAGAGACGCCTAGAGAGCAGATGGAGATCCTCTCGCTCCGAAGCCGACCGAACACTAGTGAGAACCCATATTAGGGCTTACTTAGTGGCGATAAGGGTGGCCAAACATGAGTATTGTGCCACCCTAATTGCATCCGCAGATAACCGCCCTGCCGCCCTGTTTGGGGTGACCCGCTCCCTCCTTCACCAGAGGCTGCAGGAAGCCCCTCTACAAGGGCGAGCAGAGGAATTTGGGATTTATCTGCAGGAGAAAATCACTCGGATTCGGAATGAGCTACCCTCCATCGACAGTGGTCCTGTGGGACTGTCCGAGACTAGTCTTGAGGTTCCATCTTGGGAGGAGTTTAACTTTGTTACCACCGAGGATATGGACAGGCTGTCAAGGAAACTTAGGGCGACCACGTTTATTGGACCCGTGTCCCTCCTGGCTTGTACTGGCATCCTGGGAGACGACACGAGGCTGGCTCCAGGGCATTGTCAACGCATCTTTGAGTGAGGGGTCCTTACCTGCCGTCTTGAAAGAGGCGGTAGTGAGGCCCCTCCTCAAGAAGCCGTACCTGGACCCAGCCGCTGGGTGAGATCATCCGTGGTTTTGGGGTGGAGTACCATCTGTACGCTGATGACACTCAGCTGTACATATCCACCCCGGACCACCCCAACGATGCCGGCGAAGTGCTGTCCCGGTGTTTGGAAGCCGTACGGATCTGGATGTGTGGCAACAAACTCAAGCTCAACCCTGCCAAGAATGAGTGGCTGTGGTTTCCGGCACCCCGGTTCAGCCAGATTACTCCAACTCTGGCCATTGGGGGCGAAACACTGGCCCCCGTGGAGAGGGCGCGCAATTTGGGTGTCCTCCTGGATTCCCGGCTGTCCTTGGAGGACCATGTGGCAGCCGTGGCCAGGGGGGCGTTTCATCAGGTACGCCTGATGCGCCAATTGCGCCCCTTACTGGACCGGGCTGCCCTTCGCACAGTCACTCAAGCTCTCGTGACATCCCATCTCGACTACTGTAATGGTCTCTACATGGGGCTTCCCTTGAGGTGCACTCAAAAGCTACAGCTAGTCCAAAACGCAGCCGCGCGCGTAATTACGGGAGCCACCAGAAGCTCCCACATAACACCAATCCTGCGCGAGCTGCATTGGCTTCCTGTGGTCTTTCGGGTGCGCTTCAAGGTTCTGACGACCATCTTTAAAGCGCTCCATGGCTCGGGGCCTAGTTATATGCAAGACCGTCTCCTGCCCCATACATCCCTTAGACCAGGGGTTCCCAAACTTGGCAACTTTAAGACTTGTGGACTTCAAATCCCAGAATTCTCCAGCCAGCTCTGCTGGCTGGAGAATTCTGGGAGTTGAAGTCCACAAGTCTTAAAGTTGCCAAGTTTGGGAACCCCTGCCTTAGACCGATACGCTCCCACAGAGAGGGCCTTCTCAGGGTGCCGTCGGCCGGACAATGCCGACTGGCGACACCCAGGGGAAGAGCCTTCTCTGTGGCGGGCCCTGCCCTTTGGAACGACCTACCCCCTGAACTCCGGACCATCACCGACCCCCGCCTCTTCCGCCAATGTCTAAAGACATACTTTTTTCATCAAGCCAGCCTAGCCTAACCTCCCATGGGGACTTTTAGGAAAGTTTTAAATTGGGTTTTTAATAATTGGTTTTAGCATAGGATCGGGATTATTTAATATATATTTTAAATTATTTATCTATTTTCTATTTTGTATATCTTTTAAATCTCCTGTGCGCTGCCCTGGGTCCTCTGCGGAGAAGGGCAGGATATAAATGTAATAAAATAAATAAATAAATAAATTCAATATGAGTTTATGGTCCAAGAGTCAAGTCAAGGGCAACCAGATTCAATCTAAGACCCTTTAAGGTCTGTTTGAAAGGAAATTGGATACCTGGTATCTATAATGGGGAAACTTCAAAATTGCTGCTGCTTAATTGGGGAGGGGAAGGGGAGAATGTGATGAAAATAGCAGATGATCACCTCTTTTGGGACAAATGTCGCAGGGATAAGGATGTCAACTCCTAACGTTGCCATAGTGAGAGAAGGAGGGTGAGCGAATTCCATGGATACTTTCGGCTAAGGTTGGATCTCAGATTGCTGCAGCAGGCTTGGGAGGAGTGCACCTCATTGGGGAATGTGATTTATGACACAGACTGAGGGGAGGGAAGGAACGGGGGTAAAGTTCAGCTATAATTCAGAGCTCTGACTGCAAAAAGGCCTTGCTTATGGTGCTCCTAATAAATGACTAGTTTTGTATTGAAACTTGCCTCAATACTCATGAATCAATTAGGGCATTTTTAGGAAACCTGACAGAGGACAGTACACAAGTCTCCAAAATTTCCAGCAGAACACCTAAACAGAAGTTAGTGGAACAAATGAAGAAAGAATCCTCTTCCAGATTGAAAATGCAATCTTTCAAAAAGACATTTTTAAAAAGAAATGAGCCTTTCCACTTGCTTGGAGCAACACTAAAAAAAATGATCACAGGCTTCCCTTTGTGGTATGCTTTGCTGTCTTTAATAAGAGGATGCTCTGCGATGCCTGGAGAACTGATGTATCTATTCAGTTCAGCAAAGGACCTTCTTTGTCAGTTTCGGTGCCAAATTCTAACAACTCTTTGCATTCGCAAGGCAAATTTCTATGGAAAACTCCAGTGAAGGATCACTGACTTGCCCTTGTGGGATGATAGTTTTGCTGCTCTTGATAATTGGGATTTTTGGAGCACAAGAAGAGTTGGCAGGATTCATTTACTTTTCACATTTCTACCGCCTGCAATCCAGAAACTATCAGTGTCTTATTTAGAGCTTTAAAACCCAGTAAATATGCACCTTGTAACAACTATAAAAACAATAGACCACTACCCAGCCAAATAGAAAAGTATAAATGGAACTGAAAATGGCTCATTAGCAAACTTGTTCTCTTACACAAGGATGCCCTTAACATTAGCTTTAATGAAATGCCAGGTTGGGCACACAATATGGCAAATTGGCAAGTCCAGGATGTCTGGGTGCCAGGAAGGTTGGCATTACAAATGGCAAGCTTGACCTCTCCTGGAAAATCCCTCCTCTCCACTGGCAAAGCTCAGCTGTATCAGGGCCATGGCTTACTTGCAGTAATCTTTGTTAGCAGAAGCAGAATGGCCCAACTTGACACCATATGAAAAAAACCCCACTCCTTTAGAGCAACTCACCCTCTTAAAAACAACGGCCATTATGGTATGCTGCATTTTATATGTCTTCAATCGGGTCTTTTATTGCTTTCGGCTTTACCGCAATGGTGAACCACCACAAAATTGCTGTCCAGGTTTTTTTTTTATTGCATTTTTTTTCGCAAGTAGACTGCTGCAGTGTCTACTCAAAAAGAATGTGTGCTCAAATTGCAAGAGTAACACAATTGGTTTTTGATTTTTCTTTATTAAACAGAAGGCAAATAACCATTCTTTTGGTGTGTTTTTTTAAACAGAACTCCATTGTTAAAACATTAATTCTAAGTACAGTAAAATCTGAATATTCCATTATGAATAAAAGTAATGAACGGTATCACTCTATTGTAGAGAGCTCTGTATGGACTGTTGCTTTTCCAATGTCAGGAAGTATTTTACTCTGAAACTAGGATAAGTGTTTCCTCACTTAAGCAGTGAGTCTGCTACAAATGGATCCTGGTTTTTTGGTCTGTTTTTTTAAATATATAGATGATACCATCTTCTTCTCTTGATCAAGCTCTGGGGTAACCAGTTGCATATGACTACAACACAATCATTTAGATGGTGGAATCATGACCCTCCTTTACCCATACGTACAATACAAGGAAAATAGAAAAAGAGGGTTAAAAAATGGGGACAGAAGCAAGAAATGAAAAGTTGTCCTTTTCTCAGTATTATCTGGACTATTTCTATGTAAAAAATAACCATCCAGAGCAGGGCTCTCCAACCTTGGCAACTTTAAGACTTGTGGACTTCAACTCCCAGAAGCTGGTTGAGGAATTCTAGGAGTTGAAGTCCACAAGTCTTAAAGTTGCTAAGGTTGGAGAGCGAGCCCTGCTCCAGAGGATACGTTCTTCTAAACCAGAGATGGGTAAACTCTTGGCTCTCTATATGTAGCTGAGAATCTCAGCACCTTTTACTGCTGCAGACCACCTCTTCTGTGAATATTTCTTCAGAGGCAATTCGATCTTGTGACTTGGCAAGATGATGATGATGATATTATTATTATTGCAATCCAATGAACAGCCAGGACAGCTGTATCCAGTTCATTTCCTGATTCTAGTCTGGCTGAAAAGGGATAAAAGCTCCCTGAATAGCACATGCGTGCTATGCACATGTTTGTGCCTATGAATCATTATCAAAGAAGGCAAGTGAGAGGCAATAATTTGGTTTAATGCAGGAACTGAAGTCCACAATTCTTAAAGTCCACAAGGTTGGACACCTCTGTTTAATGCATCAGGCTTATAACAGATTATAACTGAATTTATTTTAAACATATTGACCTAGTTTGATTTCTGTATGAATACTTCAATATATTAGCTTGATTGCACAATAGGAAAATATCTCATCAAGCTATGTTCTGTGATAAAATGTGCAATGTTTACTAGAATTTTGAAATCTAATAAAATTACTTTGTGGGGGAAAAACTGTCAAATCCAAACACACACAAAGAGAGAGGGGAGAAAAACTATAGATGCTGAGAGACTCACTGCTGCAGTTGTTTATTTTCCTCCTAGCATTAAGTAGGTGGAAAATGGGGTGGATTCAGAATAGCTGAATGGGGAATGATATAAAATCTCTTGATATTATTTTGGCCAAGGTAGCTGAACCTACTGCAAGATGTAGTTTAGCAATACCTGAAGTCAACACTTCGAGATTCTTCATTCACAAATTGCCTGCCTAGATATTGGAGAAGAGCAGGTTGAGCTGGAAGGCAGCGTTAAATGTGTCATCAGTTTGGATTCATTGTGTTGCCCCAAGAGGTCTAATCCAACACCAGTCTCCCCATGAATTCCATTGACCCTTTATCTAGTGCCAATTTAACTTTGGCCATTAGTTGATTAGATTCTTGTGTATGGGTAGCAGTAATAACCTATTCTGTGCTTTGAATGCAACAAATACTCCTGGGTATTTGCGCATGACATTAGCATCAAAAAATGGCAGTGGTGAGGATTTCAGATCTACACAACAAACTTATAAATTCAATAAGAGATATAAAAATAGAGAGTTTCCATTTGTCTTAAACAACTTTCAACAAGGCTTACAAGACTGGCACCCGAATTAGCACAAGCTTATGAGTTCAAATCAACATTGCCAGGACTGCTCTTACGTCCCTGGTTTCTAAATTTGTACCAAGAAAGTTATGTTTCCAATTTAGGCCCTTTTATCTCCTAATTTTTTGAGGAATCCAAGTTTCTACAAACATACAAATATTTATTTTAGCTAATCTGCACAAACTTAGTCGAAGTTAGACATTCATTTAAATCAACTGATTTAAATATATGAATACCATATTCCCTATACTGTACAAAGGGAGCATGTTTTCTGAGAAATCTTACAAGTTGAGCATTTCACAGCTGCAGCTCATCATTTAGAAGAAACATTCAAAGAGAAACAGGCAAAATATTCCTTGTCTAAGGACCGCAATATGAATTAAAACAAATGCAGCTCCAGGAAGATTCTAGCACCACATTTAAAGATACTAGCTAGTTCAAACTGATTAATATGCAGAAATCAACACAATGCTATGCCGAGTGTTTTGAGTTATACAATCTGAACCATATTTCTGAACTTAAGGAGATCTGTGAGTACCAAGAGCTGCATTCCCAAATCAGTAGTGTTGGGTAACATAAAACTATCTAGGGAAATTGGCAGCAACTGCAGTGTCATTAAAAACTATTGACTGTTGTTTAGATAGCATGACTTGGGGCCCCTGGAAGGTAAACTCACTTTTTTTCCCCAGAAGTATTTCTTTCTATTATACATAGGTAAAATCTGTGAAAGGAAACAATCATAACAACTCCAGCAGTATCAGCGTGTTACCAGATATGATGTTGCTCAGAAAAAGCAAAAAAATTAATTTTATAAGTTGTACTCCTAGGAATAGATATATTAAGAGTTAATCATGCCATGCAGTCAACTGAACCAGGTTTCATGAGAGAATCTCTTTCTACCCAAGATATCTTCCAACGCCACAAATAAAACTATTTATTTATTGTTATATTAAAAAATCTTACTATGCGGCTTATAGTAAGTAGAGTGGAGTAGAGCCACTTCACTTTCAGCATTAGAATGCACAACACAGTTAACAGAGATAGCTGAATTACAATTTCAAGTTGCTTGAATTGTGAAACACCTATTAAATACATCTTTAAAAATGTCAAAAATAAAAGTCTCCCCCATCCCCCTATTTTCCTAGTGAATTTATTGGATGTTATACAAAGAAAGAACTAGGCCTTAAGTAAGATCTAAAACAAAAATGGCACACATATTAATGACAACATGCTGTGCACGGTTAAGGAATCGTTGTGGTAGGTCATGTTTCAATCTTCTAAGGTAGAGGTATGAAGAAAACAGCAAAAAAGTGCCTTACACCACAAAGCGACTCAGTGCTGCTGTTGGTATGGTCACAAGCATACATAGACACAGGCTACACAACAGCATTGTCTCTCATTAGGTTTCTGCACAGTCCTGCATTCTGGCTTGGTTTGAATGGACATGTATCTTGCGTTACTGAGTCAAGAGATGCACAGGCCTTGTGCCGCACATATGTCCTTGCACTGCTCCTTCTCTCCTCCCGTTGGAAGTCTGTTTTAAGATTGGGGCTTCTTCTGATACTAGGAAGGAAATTTTCCAGGTATGGACAGGGTAAGAAATTATGGCTAATTAATCCATGAAGCACTGCTTATGGTTCACAATGGAAAAAAAGAGAAGGTAATACAATGAGAAAATGCAAGGGTGCAAGTCTTACACATATTGTATCTTGGCTTAATAAGCTGAGAGTTCTACATCAAAACTCGGCTGGCACTGGTTTACATCCATAATTCATAGCTCACTGATCTGCCTAAAGGCACAAGGCAAGCATTACGCATATAAATTTAAAAACTTAACAAAATTATTGTATATACATGTGCAGGCCTTGGTGAAAACCCTGCTAAATTTGTTAGAAAAGGAGTCTACCAGTCTCAGAAAGAACTGGCTAACTGGAATGCACTCCTTGCTCCACGCAACACATGCACTCGGTGTTGCAAGTTAAATGAACGTGGAGATCAAGAAAGGGTGGGGTGGGGTGTTGCACCAAGATCTTCACAGGCACACCGTCAAGAGTTGTGACTGTTTATAGAGATTATCCCCAACAGTTATTCTGCATACAGCCACACACACACCACACACATACACAAAAACACCTCTCCCCAAAACACAACCCTCTTAACATAACAAAAAACAAAGGCACATAGACACTTTCATTATTTATATATTCAAATTAAAAGGTACCTCTTAAAACTTTTTGAATGGTAATACAAGCACATAAATGGATGTCGTGCATTATGAAGTCAGTCATGTTATTGATACAGATCCACACACACTGCAGCAACAGGAAGAAATCAATTGTTATATCATGTAAATTATGCGTCTTTACTAACACCACCACAAACTATTAAATTATGTAAACAAACACCTTCTCTAAATAATTTAAAAGTCCATTTCTCAAAGGGGAGGGGCATTACTGAAGCATCGCTCGAACTTGCTTCGAAGTGGATTCATCATTCAGGTGTTTTGTGGTGAACCTAAAAGGGACAAAGACAAAAATCCAAAGGCTGGTATTACTTCCATGGGGAAAGGCAATTCTACACACCCTTTCGCAGCAATAGAGCTGACTCCCAGGTTTAATCTGCAGGGTTTTTGGTTTTATTTATAGAACATTTTCCTCCAAAGCCATTTTGAGAATAACTGATAACAAACATACCCAAAGGCATAGGATTAAAATTGGTCAATATAGAAACAACAACTATAGACTATAAGCTAATAACAACTATAGTAAAAATAATAATAGCATCAGCCATCATAATACCCGCATTATACAATCGCATATGCAAGATGATTATGTAATGAGTAACCTTAAGACAGGGGTCTCCAACCTTGCAACTTTAAGTCTGAAGGACTTCAGCTCCCAGAATTCTCCAGTCAGCAAAGCTGACTCAATTGTGAATCAATTGTTTTAATTCTAACTCTGCCTCCCTCCCAGAACACCAACATTCCTTCAGGCATTAACCATTTAAGCCACACACCCTTTTTATATAATTTTTTGGATAAGGAGGAATACTTCCTCCTAATCTCTCGAATCTTTTTTGGGGTTTGTGTCAAAATGGTAATTTCATTCTGCATATATATCAAAGCTCCATCTCTCTGTGCTCTCAGAATCTCATCCCTTGTTGATCCTAACAATTCTTTCTGTTCCAGATGAAGAAGAAAAGTGGACTCACTGAGTCCTCTCTATTTTATCCCACTTCTGCTCCTTCCCCCTTACCCCCACCCCCATACAAAAAGAAAAGCAGTTCTTTTCCAGCAGCTTCCTCAAGTGAAGAAAATAATCTGATGGCTGACCTCATTTCTTTGTGGGCTACAGTTTTGCAATTAGTACATTGAGGGGAAGGGGAGAAATCATGCATTAGGCCTGTAAAAATAAAATATTGTTGGTCCAGGAGGTACCTGAGAGCATTCAAAAGCCCTTCAACGGTGTCTGGTGGCTGTTCTCTTAAAACCTTTATGCAACCCTTCATCTGTGAAAAAAAAAAAGAAATGTGCAAGAAAATAAGCCTGAATTTGGGTGCATGCAAAATACCCAAAGGTAAGGAATGAAAACAATGAATTCTGTCAGAACGGTGTATTTCCCTTGAAGTCCGTCCCCCCCTCCCCCCGCAAAACAGAGGTGTCAAACATGCGGCCTACAGGCTGATTGCGTCACATGCTGCCCCCACCCCTGCCCAGTTTAGCAAAGGGGGGGGGGGGAGTCCTGATACATCACGTGACACCGCGGGTTTGACACACCTGCCTGCTCTGCCAGACTCATGGGACAGAAAACAGACAGGAACTAATTTGCTCTGCCCATCATACCCAGACAGCTGCCTTCAAATCAAGTCTTTGTAAAATAGGACTCTCTCAGCAAATTATGCTTCAATTATGCCAAGCATCTCAGTCATTTTCCAACAAGATGATAACAATTTTTATAAATGCAGTGACATGATCTCCCTGAATCCATGCCTCAAAGTCTTCACATAGTTTTGAACGCTGTTTAGAGCTATTAGGCAGAGCTGAAATTCCACAAATGATTCCAACCATACTTTTATCTAGGGAGCACTGCCGCCACTATCTTCCAGACCTCTTATCTTTAGTTTTCTGCAATAGGGGGGTTTACCCAGCACTTTTATTTCTCAATATTGCTTTGAGGAGTTAGAACGGTGGGGACAGAGGCATGCATGCACATTTGAAATGTTAGCAATATAGAAAGAAAAGTGTGACAAAGGAAACGTCGCACTGGGGAATGCTCCTCACTTTCTCCCTTGTCCCCAAGTCTCCCCTTTTCAAAATGCTGACGGTAAACTCTGAACCTAAAATTCATAGTACAGCCTTGGGCTCCAATAGCGGATGGCTCCTCTTATCGGCTGGCCTGGGGGAATCTTCCACCATGAGGAGAGAAAAAGCAGCTGAGGTAGCAAGTGACAAACTATTATCTTTATTAGCTGCTGAAGTTACTGAAAGAACTAAGAACTTGCCTCCTGCTCCCAACAGCATACAGAGCCCAAATGCTCCACAAGGAAAAGCAACGGAACTATATTATCTGAAGGTATCAACTCTGTTTCCGATCCACTTTATAAGCAGCATAAAACATATAACTGAGGCAGCTCATATTCCTCTTTATCCCCATTTCTCTCTGAGATGCAAGGTTTTAAATTGTAAATCTGTGTACAGAGATTGCCACTGAGGGGCCCTGCGTTAGATCGGTAATCCTTTTAACCCAAGGCATTTAAACATGTTTCTGGCATATAGCTCGGCTTGGCTGGGTTTTACAGCTGCTTTAAGTTTTATTATTTGCTTTTATTGTAATTTTATTATTGCACAGACTTTTACACTGAGTAATTCATTATCTACAATGTTAACATTTGGATAAGGTGCAGATTGTTTTCAGGAAATCATTGAAAATTATTTTCCTGTGATATGGTATACTAGCGAGTTTTCAATTTTCGACTCCTTTTTTGCATGTTAACGCAACATTTCATTGGGTTTTATTTGGTACTGTAAACTGCTTTGAAATTCCGGCAATCCTATATGTCAGTGTAGAGATTTTAATCAAGTATTTTTAAGAGAAAATATCCAGTGTAAAGTTTTTTCTCTTTGACATACAAATATGGTGTGTTTTAAACCAATGCTGAACCCAACATAATCATCTTTTTCCACAAGATCTGGGAATTTTTGCTAGGAATAAGAAAACCTTGCCGATCATTATTCTTACATCTATTTTTGAGGCCTTTGAGAAAGCTCCCACTGGATGAACGTGGTCGTAGAGAATAATTTCTCCAACCATTACTCTCATGCAGAACATGAGGGTTTCTTCGCTGGTGAATCTACTTCTGTATTCTCTGAAATATAAGATTTTTTAAAAATAAATGGTATTAATGTCAGTATTTTTTTAAAACAAATATTATTTCAATACATTTCCATCTTTCAAATTAAAAATGCCATGTCGAAAAGAATTATTCAAGGGAGAATAACGTGGAGGACAATGTCAATGACTGCGAAGATTAGCAACAGTAGTCACTGGCAAAATAGAAAGCTTTGTAAAAAAATTTAAAAAAAAACACCATGAGGGAGAAGAGCAAAGAAGACAGAACTCACAATGAACACAACGGTTTGTTTCCTTTCCAATGAACATTTATTTCACATTGTTGATCCCGATTCTACTGCTAAAGGGAATTGGGAGTGTTTGGTTCAGTCATAAAATGACTGTAAGACACAAATAAAAACACAAGTGTGTCGATACCCTACAGCAGGGGTCTCCAACCTTTGCAACTTTAAGTCTGAAGGACTTCAGCTCCCAGAGCTGGCTGGAGAATTCTGGGAGCTGAAGTCCTTCAGACTTAAAGTTGCAAAGGTTGGAGACCCCTGCCCTACAGAGGCACAAGCACAAATATCATTGCCCTTGATTTGGCTAAAGTTACTTCTTGTCTTTTAGAGCATTGTGCTGCATCCTGAAATCGTGATCCATTTAAAACAGAGAGCTATGGAGGAGGATTCGTCTCTCGTTGTCACTTTGGAGTTGCAGAATTATTATAATATAACATTAATATGCTTTGATAAGTCGGGAAGCTCTTCCAGCAGTGGGAAAGTAACACCTTCACAGAAAACTGATACCTTCAGCTGGTGGGAGGCTACAGAGGAACATAATGAACTAGATTTGTTGTTTGAAGTGAGGTAGGGGTGGGGAAGAGATAGCAAACAGGCCATTTGTTGCTACGTCTTTGGGGGGGAAAACTATTCTTTCTTGGCATCCAATGCAAGACTAAAAGGTATGCTACTGACCTCCAGGATGGTTTACTTGTATCTTTTAACATTAAACAAATCTTTTAAAGTTATCTTAGGTATTCAGAACTTTCTGAGGAAATTAAATTAAAACTGGCATAGGAAATTCATAATTCAGGAAAAAATGAAGGGAATATGGTAACAATGTGTAATTTTACTCTTGCCTTCTTTGGGCTGCAAAATAAGTTATTTTACAATGACTTTGAGAAAGCGATGCATCAGCAACTTTAAAATTACTGGATCGATAGACATGAAGTGAGTGTGTGTGAAAAAATATTTTAACACTTCCGTTTAAAGATATTTTGGCTTTAAACACTATTCTATTACTAAAACCTATTTGAAAAGAAGGTGCAAAGGAAGGATGAATAGATAGGTTGCTAGATGATGAAGGAAAGTAACTGTTGGCATTTTCTATACATAGTTATTTCAGCATGGATGATGGGAGCAAGGTTCACTGAGTTTTCCTGATAGAATGGCCAACCTTCAAACATCAAAGCCTGTAAAAATACACAGTCGGCTAAAAGGATAAGTCATGTGGAAAGTGACCTGTTTTAAAGATCTTTAACCTTTTCATCCTGCCATATCATTTTCCACTCTCCCCAACAAAATATTGAAGCTTAAAAAAAAAAAATAAGGATAACAAGCCAGTATAATTCACTTAAGGATTAATTTATAACACAGCATTGCCTGTTTCAATAGTCAAAACTATTCTAAAAATGATTTTAGCTGTTCATTTAAGAAAGAGTACACTCGTAAAAGTGACTTATAAAAATACAAAATAAAAACATGACTGTTAAACTAGCAACCAGTAGCAATATGATTTTGGAAATCATTTGATTGGAAGCAGACAAAAGAAAGAAAACATTCCACTTAATGGACTACCTATATATAGCCGTGTGAAAAGAATGCAAGTTTCCACAACCCTTTAATCTGTATTCAGCAGGACTTTCCTTATGTTATTGTAGCCTCGTCAGGAGACAGTCCCTATCTGACCTTGTTGGGACCCAGAAACTAACAGGGAGCAGGCCTACTTACTACTTGTATGAAATACTGCCAGGGTCACCTCAAAGGAAGGCAAAATCAAGCCAATTCTAGAAGATGGCCAAGAAAACTACACTGTCGTCTTCGTGAAATTACCAAAAATTGAACTCAGTTTGCAGGTGGATTGATTTCACCAACCCAAAATGAAAAGAATATAGATGAATGATGATAGGTTCAATTGACTAGAAATGTCCCAGAGAAGAACACAAGAGACCTTGGCATAACTTGTACTTTAATTCCAGAAAAGATCAAACTAGACATTAAAAATGTTCAAGTTACTACCAAACATGTCTGACATACACAGATTATCTCTAGATACAGCCAATGAAGTCATATATTTTCGATTTAGTTTTGCATTAAGGATTTCAAACACCGGCCATGTCTGCAAGAGGCAGCCCTATGCATTAGCTAAGCCCAAGTGACACAGCAAGCCAGAATTCACAGAGGTGCCAAGTCAATAATGAATGATCAGCATAGTAGCCTACAGTTTGACTTCAATGGCCCCTTCTTAATTCTTCTGACAGAAAACCATGGACAGCTCCTACTGTGATGTTTTTAATGCAGAAAGGAGTAGGCAGCCTGCGTGCATCCTTGGACTCCTTTTCTAAAGCCACTAGAGCCTCCTATATCCTACATCACAACGGCTGAAAATCATCAGGTCCTTTCCTTTTCAAGTAGCAAAACAGTCATGCAAGCCCTCCAGAAAATCACAGCCTCCTGTGTGTGATTCACTCCTACACATTTTGCCTAGCTGCCCAAACTACTGTGACTTTGAGCCCCACAAAAATGACCAAACCAACCCCAACATCTCAAAAGCTTCTCACCCCTAGATATAGTGTGCTTGAACAAGGGCCTTTGTCTTATTTCACTGTGGTTCAGATTGCAAAATACGTCACCTATAACCTGTGTGTGTTAGGGCTGTGGAGTAATTCATATTTGACAGAGAAAAGATGATGGATGATAAGACGGACAGACATAAGATGATGGGTGAAAAGATACAGCACCTGTTGGCAACTCATTAATAATAATATTTAATATTTATAAAAATTGTTTAAATTGTTTAAATTGTTTAATTATCATTAGCAAGCTTATGCATTTTCCCAGTCACAGTACAGACTCAATAAAAGTTTTTACACGTAGTCCTTGACTTACAACTGGTTGTTTAAAGAGACCAACTGAAAGAATGTACTTATGACCCAATTCCAAAGATCACATGGTTTTGTGACCAGATTTTGGCACTCTGCAACCAGTTCAATACTGGTTTAATTGTTTTTTATATTTTGTATATTGTGGGGTTTTATTTTTCTGTGCACCGCGCTGAGTCCCTTTTTTGGTGAAAAGGGCGGTATATAAATTGAAATAAAGTGAAGTAAAGTAAAGTTCAGATTTAAGGCCAGCATCCCCTGGTCATGTGGCTGTGATTTAGGACATTTTTGTTGATAACCAGTTTACTTTACTTCCATTTCTTGACGAAATGGCCCATAGCAAATAATGGATTTTACTTAACAACTGCAGATTGATTTAGCGACCATGGTGATTTTCTTAATGACTTTCCAAAAAAAAAGGTCATATAATTGGGTTTGTCACACATCTATGGAGATTCTCAGTCATCCAGGTCATGGTTGTCCCAAAGGTGCTTTTTTTCAGGAGGCAACTGGACTTTCTAGTTTTTTCTTGGTGGCGAATGGATTTATATTCCTTGCAGAAAGCTGGTCATTTGTATTCTTTTTAGACAGCTGTTGACGCCACCTGCTGGTTTATCTGTGTCATCAGGGTGACCTCCATTCTATTCCCCACCATCCAGTCAGAGCTGAAGAAGCTTCTTGGGTAAGAAGTAAAACATCTTCAACACCCCCCACCCCCCAAAAGTCCAGTTGTCTCTTGGAAAAAAATACTTTTGGGTTTGTCACATGATGACTTGCTTTACGTACTCTCATGCTTTACAACCATAATAGGCAAGCTCCATTATGGTCATAAGTCAAGAACTACCTGCATCTGATTTAAGGTAGCATCAAAAGGTATTCCATGTGCTTCCAATTGCCTTTCACTTTCAGATCTGGGTTGTGGCGCAGCTTTCATCCATGCCTTGCTTAATTGATGATGATGATGATGACGGAAGAGTCATTGGAAGCTACTGGAGCACTGCCCACTAGCCCGAAGCTGTTCATTCGTTGCTAAGCCAGAATCTTGGCAAAAGATTACTTGATTTGATTTTTTTTTAAATTAAAATCTTTTTTAAAATTTCCTTACTAGAGCAACATTGATACATATGTCCATTGCTCATAACTTACGGTGTTTCCAGCATGACTTTACATACACTGGCCATCGTGCTTAGACAATCTGTTGTATTCTCGATTGGCAACGTTTTATTCTGCAAAAGTTAAAACAAGCCAACAAAAGAGGTCAGTTAGGGTCGGTCTAGACTTCTGATTTGATTTTGAGCTTTCTGAAAGAAATTAAAACTTTTGCTCACTTCTACAACAAAGTGGGTGGTAGCATTACTCAGCGTTTTCAGAACCGGGGTAGCTTCTGCGTAGAACAGGGACATTCTGTTAGCCATCTCATTGTTCACTTCACTCTCAATGTCAAGCTGTTTAAAACATGAGAGACAGGTCAGAAAAGTACTTTTTCCCTATTGCTAAACATAAATATATGAGAAGTTGCAGCTCATATTCAAAGCATAAAAATGTTCCAAGCCTTGTAACCAAGATAGCAAAATTATGCAATCTTTGGGTCCTAAGGAAAGCTGGAATTCTGGTTTTTTAAACACTATTCCTCCATTATAAAAAAAGCTTTTAGAAATGGATTCTCAAAAGCATTGTCTAGCACAGTGATGGCGAACCTATGGCACGCGTGCCACAGGTGGCACACAGAGCTATTTGTCAGGGCATGCGAGGCGATACCCTGTCAGCTGGCCAGTGTGCATGCGCGCGCTGGCCAGCTGAATTTCTTCATGCTTTTTTCACCCTATGAAGCCTTTGGAGGGCGAAAAGAGCCTCCCTCTCCACACACACCCCAGGCCCTTCGGAGGCTTCATGAACTTCCCTGAAGCCTCGGGAGCACTCAAAATGATGCTGCAAGCAATCGGAGGTCCCTTCCGGTTTTGGCGGTGCATCATTTTGAGTGCTCCGGAGGGTTCCCAGGCCCTCCAGAGGCCCTCCGGAGGCTTCAGCAACCTTCAGGAGGCTTCCCTGAAGTCTCCGGAGCGCTCAAAATGACGCTGCAAGCAATCGGAGGTCACTTCCGGTTTCAGTGGCGCATCATTTTGAGCACTCCGGAGGCTTCAGGGAAGCCTCCTGAAGGTTGCTGAAGCCTCCGGAGGGCCTCTGGAGGGCCTGGGAAGCCTCCGGAGCACTCAAAATGATGCACCGCCAAAACCGGAAGTGACCTCTGATTGCTTGCAGCGTCATTTTGAGGGCTCCTGAGGCTTCAGGGAAGTTCATGAAGCCTCCGGAGGGCCTGGGGAAGGGAGAGGGAGGCTCTTTTCACCCTCCCCAGGCTCCTATAAAGCCTCTGGAGCCTGGGGAGGGCGAAAAGAGCATGTAAAAAATGGGGGGGGAATCTGTAGTGCGCACATGCGCACGAGGGGTCGCGCATTGCATTATGGGTGCGGCACACCCGCACATGACCCCCCCTGCACTCCCCTCCTTATGACACGTGAGCTTAAAAAGGTTCGCCATCACTGGTCTAGCACTAGGCAGGTAGTTGTGTTTAAAGAAATGTTAAAATACTATTGTTTTTCATTGTTATGAACATGTAGGGTAACTGTTAATTATAATTTTATCTATCTATCTATCTATCTATCTATCTATCTATCTATCTATCTATCTATCTATCTCACAGTGGTGGGTTCTCTAACTTTGTATGAAGTACTGTAGTTTCCTATTGTTGCTCCTAATTGTCTCGTAAATAAAATCCCTAATTCTGGAAAGAAACATTTTACTCACATGCATGTTATTTATTCTGTTGCGACTTAATGTCCTTCTATAATAGCTAAAGTCGTTTTGAATTGCTGGGTTTCTCATCTGAAACAACAAAAGGAAGATCAACTTCAGTGTTCTTACTGAGAACCGGCAATTATAACATTCTGCATTGGCTGAGTATTGCTTTCTCCTTACTAACCTTAAGTTCATCAAAGCGGAGAGTAAAATGCAAGATCTCGGCAAACTGCTTTGCTAGGGCTTGCTCTCGCTCTAAGTGCTGAGTTGGCGTATAGGGTGGACAAGTCAAGGATTCTAATAAGCTCTGCAATGCTTTTTCTGGGAAAACAAATTCAAAATATTCATATTTTTTTTAAAGGAATCTTCTTGCTGCTTTAGAAAAGCGATCACTTAACCATTCCAAAAAGGTTCAGTTGCATAATTGAAGATTACTTGGAGGAAAACAGTTAACTACTTTACTTGTGAAATAATTTGCAATTTATAGATGATAAAACTGTTACAGGAATGGATAAGCTTTAATCTTTACTTTTCACTATTCACCATTTACTGTTCAGTAAAGAATATGGAGTAGCACAGTGCAAGACTTCAACACAAATCTTAAGAGAGATCAAATCTGGAAGCTGATGCTTGTTGTCAACTCAACCAGTATCAGGGACTGAGGTAGGGGAACGGAAAGAGGAAAAGAAAGAATTTTGGTATAATTACACGGGACTGCAATTCAAACAAATGGAAAAAGTATATATTAGCATTCTTCTTGTCTGAATTTGATACAAGTAGTCGACTTAATAACTGCAATTGGGACTGGAATTTTTGTCGTAAGTCAGCACAGTCATAGTTCAAGTCACCACATGACCAGACTCAATTCTATGAACATTATTAAATGAATCACCATGACTGTTAAATGAATCATGTGGTCATTAAGTGAATCCAGCTTCCACAACTGAATTCTTTGACAAAAACTGGCTGCTGCAAATTGCAAGCATATGATTGCAAAATGTTGAAATTAGTCACAAGTGTGAGCTGGAACCCCAAATTGCAGTCACATGAGCACAGGGAAGGTACACAGTCGTACATAGAAGGACAGATCATGAATCACTTTTTCCAAGGCTGACGTAACTTTGAACCACTATTAAATGAATGGCTGCTTATAGAATTGACATTGATAACGATGGCAACTAATTAATTTCATGGAATAGAATTTAGAAAGCTAATCGTTTTTTATTTATTAATATTCAAGTACCACAAGTTTACTTGTTAGCTTTTGTTGCAGCAAATCAAGATGGCTCTTCTTTTGCATGTTTTAACTTTCTGGATTTTTTAATAGGTATGAGTAATTGACAGCCTGCAATTCACAAGCTTTTTTAAAAAAAAAAACTCCTTAAAGCTTTCACAGCCCTTAGAAGTTCTGCTTCTAAAGTCTGGTAACAAACTGACAAGTAATACATTTGTGCCAGTTTTTGACAGCAAACAAAACCAAATAAATTGTAAATCCCGGGAAATGTGCAGAATTTTCCCTTTTCTAAAACCCAAAAGACTGCATTTCAAACTTAACAAATTCAGATCACCTTCTGTGACATCATCATTCTATCCTTGCAATTTTAGCAGTTTAAAAAAATAACTAGAAGCTTAGCTTTCGTCAGCCTCCAAGTTATGTCTCGCTGCTCTAACTACCTTCTTCTAAGAATTCATGCACACAGTATTCAGAAGTGCCTATATCCAAGGGGGGGAAATGTAACAGAGAAGAAGAAAATGTCCAACAATATTCACAAAACTTCATGAACTAGCCAGTTCTTGAGAGCATAAAAGACAGAACCTCACCTAATCTGAGAGAAAATTCATAGAACCGCTTTAACCTCACAACCAGAGGGCACACTGAATTCCATGCTCTTTCCTGCAGCTGAATATCATTCGGGTTTTGTATTGCCTGGAAAACAGTAATAACTTGAAAAAAAAACTTCATTTATTTAATGTCACAGTGGCCATCCTGTCCTTCCCATGCACATAAATGAATGAACAGTCAGAATGAAAGCTAATTCTAATACAGTATGGTATTTGTCTTTCTCTCAAAGAATTTTGTGTGTCCCTTTAAAAAAAAATCCCAGAAGCTTTTGACAAGAAATCTCTTCCAACTTTTGGGAAGAGAGATTTGCCCCTATTTTAGGAATTAATTGGATGAACAAGAGGAAATTTGTTGGGGTGGGGAGAGAATGGGAAAATATCCTTTAACAGAATATGTTTATATGCATCAGGGGTGGGTTGCTGCTGGCGTTACTTCCAGTTTGGCGCGCACAATTTTCTCTACACCTGTGTGGAGCTGCCTGTAAATAGGCCTGCGCAGAACATTAAAAATGTGAAACAAACATGCCGTAATAACTGGGGAACCGGTTCAGGGGCGTGGCGAGACTGCCGTCCTTACCGGTTCAGCGACCCAGTCGCAATTTTCACTACCAGTTCGCCCGAAACATTGCGAACTGGTAGCAATCCACCTCTGATATGCATACATACATATGTACACTGATTTATTAGGATGTATTTTACAGAAAGATCTTAATTATTCTGGCAGATTTCTTACTTTTCAAAATATCTTTTCACCTTCTCCCCTTGCTCTACTCCTTTGTATAAATATGATAAAAACTTTAAATAATGCCTATTTAGAGTCAAGGGACTAAGAGTCTGTTTTATTTAGTTGCCTCTATGGAGATTCTCAGTCATCCAAGTCATGGTTGTCCCAAAAGTGCTTTTTCAAAAGGCAACTGGACTTTGTTTTTCCTTAAAGTTGTTGATTTGATTCTCATCCAAGAATCAAAGGATTCTCATCAAGAATCCAGATCAAAGGATCTGGATTCTCATCCAGATCAATTGCTAGTCTGGCAAGTAAGCGAGACACTTTTTGGCCACTATTCACTGCTCGGGTCGATTATTGAGTTTAATAAAAAATAATAATCTTAGGAACAAAGTCTTATCCAATGAAAAGGTATACATCTGTACATACCCGCAGACTGAACTACTAGTTTCTAATTAAGAATAGCAAAGTGCAACACTCTAAGTTTAAATTAGATTATCATTTTGATAATTTTCCACAATAATTGGCTGCAGTGATAGGGTGGTTTTTTTTCTTCCCAAAAGGAGATCTCTGCAAATGTATCTTAAAATGTGAATTGCTTTTTTTTAAATTTTCAGTGTTGCATATTATAATTACAAGAATCCTGACTATTTTGTTTCAATACAATTTTTTTTACATAAATCCCACTTGTGTTTAATTTCCTTCTTGAGAATATATTGTTTTCCTATAATATAACTGAACGCACATCTCTAATCTCTTGTCCAGCTCCTTTGTAAGACTGCAGGTCTGAAAGCATACTTTCTGAGTCCTGTAAAACAGCGTTGACTTGGTTCCATATTTCCCGTTCTCCATCAGTAGGCTGAGCATCTAGATAAAACATAAAAAGCAAGTATTGCAAAAAGCAGTCGACTGTAATTGGTACAATCATACAAAGTATAATTACTGTCAACTAAAATTCATTGGTTATTTGATCCATATTTTGCTACTTTCATATAGTTCTTGTGACACATTATCCATTTTCAGATTCATTTTATTAAATCATAACCAGGATTAAAATTAGCCTTTCAAGTCACTCACATATACAAATAGGAAGAAGTATTTGCAATTTTTAAATTGTAACTTATTGACCAAACTTGATTTCAAAGACATCCCTGGACTAAAGTCAGCTTAGGTGACTTTAAAATTAAAATGTGAACTTTTAATTTTTTAATGCAGCTTTATATGTATCTCCAGGAATGTGATATATTCAGTGAGTAAAGTGGTCTCCCTGTTTCCAGTCTAAATAATAGTCCAGTGTTGTGTCTTGCCAATTACTTACTCTTTTCATTTTTACTTCACTAGCAAAATTATTGCCCTATAACATCAGTTAGAAGAAAATTATTAAATTAAGTATATCGGTTAGAATTATTACTTTAAAAAAAGAATTCTTAAATTCTTAAATTCTACCCACAATAGTGACATTTTCAAGAGACTGGAAATACCTAGAAGCCTCCTTGTCTCCCTCAATATTTAATTTAAATCAGGCATTTGCTTGGTATATGACATGTTACATATCGTTTTCTTTTCTGAAAATATCGTAGGAATGACAGTAGTACTGGGAACTCATCTTTATCAAGAATCCAGGTGCTGTCCCCAGTACAATCTGAACCACAAACATTTCTCTAGGCACAAATCTTTATAATGAACCTGTTGGGTTGTTTGTCCATTCCATACCGAGACTAAATGAATGAGGTCTATGTTCCTAGACCAAAGTACTACTAAAATACTATTGATATAAAGTACAGATTAATTGATAGTGAGATGGTAATCAATTGAAAGAGAGAGAGAAAGGGACCATATTAAAGTCATCTCAGCCAGCAAAACTGGGGAGGGGACAGCTCTAATCCCTAGATGCAAAATGAGGAAGTTCTTGTGGTGAGTGACGGCAGCAGAGGGAAGCCTTCTCGATCCATAGAATGTTCTAACTCATGGGATGGGAGGAGAGCTTGTCTGGATAAAGGTTCCACAATGCACACTCCAGAAGTCCATTCCTCATAACTATACTCCCTGAAATTAGTTCATCATTGGCTACCTAAAGCTGGATGTGTAGGTCGCTATTTTTAGAAACTAAATATATCACCAGATGAAGGTGTAGATCAGGGGTGGTCAACCTTTTTCTACCTACCGCCCACTTTTGTATCTCTGTTAGTAGTAAAATTTTGTAACCACCCATCAGTTCCATAGTAATGGTCATTTATAAAGTAGGGAAGTCGATTAAATTAAAAAAAGGAAAGCGCTTCAGTATCGGACAAAACCCCTACCGCCCACCCTGAAAGCTGAAATGTCCACTAGTGGGCGGTAGACACCAGGTTGACTACCACTGGTGTAGATAAACACATAATCAATTCATCCAGACCTAGGAAAGCCAATTCACTATAAAAAAAAAGATATTCTGAATTCTGCATAGATTATCTGGGGGGGGGGGGGAAACCTCTCCTCCCATCCTCTATGTAATCTTCTAACAGAAGAGACCACATTGTCCGCATGTGGCTGTTGACTGAGCCTAATAACTAGTTTTCTATTCACCCAATGTTGCCTCACCCAGCAATAACATGTATTTATTTAACAAGTCTTAGAGATCAGCTGTGAGAATTGTAGGAAGCATTTTCAAAGAATCAATTTTCTCCTGCTTCGCATGTATTAAATTAAAGTGCAGTTGTGAAATCTAACAGTACACATCTTATGAGAGAAAAGCTTGATGCAAATGTTCAAAATGCACTGTGTAAGTTATTAATTAGGTAGGAATGGTGTCTAAAAATCTTTACTTTTAACAAGGCTGCATACACTCAAGGTGCAAAGGAGAAAAAACTTTTATGAGGAAAAAAAGAAGTCAAATCCTGTACTTCTCCATCACCCACAGTTCCTTTGGGTAGATGAATGATTATATGTATAATAAATAAATCTGGAGGATCTAAACTGAGTTTAGATTTTGCATTTATCACTTTAACATCTTAAACTCATTCTGATATTACAAGTCAACTGAGGCACCAGGGATAATGGCTAGATAATGGGTGGAAAACCTTTCCATTGTCTACTTACAAAAAGTAAAGTTTATATCCCCAACTAATTGTTTTATTCAACTAATAGGTTCTTCTGTTTGAGCAGGGGCTGAACTAGAAGACTTCAAAGGTCCCTTCCAGGTCTAGTCTAGTCTAATCTTATTATTTCTATTCTATTCTATTCATTGCATTTTTATTAGCAATCCTCTTCTATCCATGAAACCTGACAAGCCTTTAATATAAGCTCAATATACATTGATGCAAAATTCAAATCCTTTTCATTGTAAAATCCACATGCCTCATATCTGAAACATCACAGATATATATTCAGTATTTTTCATACAGTTTTCTATGGACTGGGAAATTGTGATGTAGAGAAGGCACTTTCATAACCAATCAATTCAAATTCATAAGTAATGTGAATCTCTTAATCAGTGGTGAATTTTTTTTACTACTGGTTCTGTGGCCATTGCTTGGTGGGCATGGCTTGGTGGGTGTGGCTTGGTGGGTGTGGCTTGGTGGGCAAGGCATAGCTTGGTAGGTGTGGCTTGGTGGTAAGGGAAGGATACTGCAAAATCTCCATTCCCACCCCACTCTGGGGCCAGTCGGAGGTTACATTTGCCTGTTCTCCGAACTACTCAAAATTTCCACTACCAGTTCTCCAGAACCAGTCAGAACCTGCTGGATTTCACCCCTGCTCTTAATATTATATTAAAACGGTAAAATTGACTCATACTATTTTGAATGTCAACTTCTGTCATAAAACATAAACAGGTAGTCCTCGACTTACAGCAGTTGGTTTAGTCACCGTTCAAGTTACAACGGCACTGGAAAAAATGACTTATGACCATTTTTCACACTTATGACCATTACAGCACCCGCATGGTAATATGATCAAAATTCAGATGCTTGGCAACTGGCTTAAACATATGACAGTTGCAGTGTCCTGGGGGCAGGTGGTCTCATTTTGCGACCTTCTGACAAGCAAAGCCAATGGGGAAACCAGATTTAACAACTGCAGTGATTCACTTAACAACTGTGGCAAGAAAAGTCACACTATGGATCGAAAATTCACTTTAAAAATGTTTCAGTTAGCAACAGAAATTTTGGGCTCAATTGTGGTTGTAAGTCGAGCACTATCTGTATACAATTCTTTTTCTTTCTAATTTCATAGTGAAGACTCTGTAAAGGTTTCCCTGTCCAGTCATGTCTGACTCTAGGGCGCAACTGCTCATCTCCATTTCTTGGCTGAGGGAGGCAGCATTGTCCAAAGATATTTTCCGTGGTTATGAGACCTGGATGCTATAGGCACACGGAATACTGTCACTTTCCCACCAGAGGGGGAAGCATTTGCATGCCTTCGAACTGCTAGGTGGGTAGGAGCTGGAGCAAGGAACAGGAGCTTACTGCATTGCATGGTGCCTGGATCTCATACCTGGGATATCAGCTCTCCAGCTGACAAACTCAGCATCTTTAACTGCTGAGTCATAGGTATAACTAAAAAAAATGCACTGTGCTGTAATTTGCTAACTTCAAATGGGAAGAGTAACATACAATAGTTCCTTCTTTGGCATTTCAGCTATAATATCACTTTTGAAATATTTTATAGCAGAAGAAGACACAGTGTGAAGCCAGCCATATGTTGATAGACAGCTTCTTTCTTTCCCTGATTGCTGGGATGATGGAATTAGAAATCCAACAACATCTGACAGTCACCAGTTTCTCATTTCTGAGTTGTACTATTATATAAGCATTGTAGGGAAAATGGCATGCTTTAGGGCAGGGGTCTGCAAAGTTGGCTCTTTTAAGACTGGTGAACTTCAACTCCCAGAATGCCAACTTTGCAGACCCCTGCTTTAGGGAAATGTATCAGTGTAATCTCTTTTAAAAACCATGATAATAAGAGAATATAATGCCGTATTTCCCTGAAAATAAGACAGTGTCTTATATTCTTTTGACCCCCAAAATAAGCGCTTGGCCTTATTTTCGGAGAGGTCTTACATTTTTGAGGTACAAGAGGCAGCAAGTGTGGTCACCTCATGGCTTCTGCTGTGTTACAATAATTTTGGGGAAAGCTTATTTTAGCACATGCACTCAAATGCCCAACTGGGCTTATTATGCGGGGAGGTCTTATTTTTGAGAAAACAGAGTAACCTTTGTGTTAGTTGCACAGAAATAGGTTTTCTATGATGACTTCATATTAAATATAATATCAGTGTTCTTCAGAGAAAAAAAATCAGTTTAGCCTTTCTTTTACTTTTTTTTTTAATAAAGATTGCTGCATATCATCTACTATCCTGTGGTTCTGGCATGATTTGTTTCTTTAATTTTGTAACATTATCTGGTAATAGAAATATATTAATATGAAGCAGCAGATTTGAAAAGTTTAATATAGCCTGGATATTAATTCTGAATAGGAATCTAAATACCTAGAATCTCTGTACAGTGATCCCTCGTTTTTCGCGGCTTCATGTTTCGCGGCTTCAGTGCTTCGCGGGTTTTTCACGCGCCTTTATGAGAGCCGATAAATCCACTCGTACTCTCATTGGTCGATTTTTTTTTTTGCTCTCATAAAGGCGCGTGATTGGTTTCCGGTGCGAATCCTAATTTGCGGTTTTTCAGTTTTCGCGGAAGGTTCCGGTCCCCATTAACCGCGAAAAACGAGGGATCACTGTATTCCAAACAAGTACTCGTGTAAATAATTTTCAGGACTCTGAGAAAATTCAAGTCTAAATAGATTATTGAATACTTTGAAAAGGAAGTTCCTATGAGGCCTGAAAGTGATAAAATGCCCCTTAGCAGAACTTCCAACCAAATTCTTATTATGAAATGCAACTGCTTGTATTGAGCAGCCGCACACACTTACCTTATTGTTTTAAAAATAAGGTATTAAATAGCACACAGGGATAGAACGCAACTGAGTAGATAAAGGGGATTTAATGCAGTAGTTGATCACTTTCATGAGAAAACTCAAGCTACATGCACACTGCAAGCTGTAGTACACTGCAAAATGTAGCAAAAAAATTAATGTGTAAAAGTATATTATTTCACCCGCTTTGATACAAAAAGTTACAGGAAATGTAGTCCAGGATTCATTCAGCTGCTATATTTTGTCTATATTGATAATAGAGATTAATTCTCATATGGGTTTCCCTTAGTCTACATCTGGTCCTCAACAGATTTCCATGGAAACAGTGGACCTCCCTCCTAATAGAGTAATCAATTAGGCACCAAGAATTTTTCATTGAGAATTTTTATAGTTTATCAGAAAGGAAGATTCCTCCTCCACCATGTAATTTAGAGTTGCTGAGAGTCAGGCAGCATACTGGTAATTGATGTACAACCACAATTTGGACCAGAATTTTTCGTTTCTATGCAAGATGGCTGCTAAGTGGATCGTTCCTGATTTTGCAACCATTTTATGCCATGATTATTAAATGAATCACGGCAATTCTTAAGTGAACCCTGTGAATCCAGCTTCCCCTATTGACTTTGCTTGGGAAGATTGCAAGTCTGGTATCTTGCAATTTTGCAAGCTTGCAATGATCACATGACCCTCGGACGCACTAACCATCAGAAAGGTCATGTGATCAGCTTTTGTGGCCTTCTGACCAGCAAAGTCAATGGGGAATCCAGATTCACTTAACAACCATGTTACCAATGTAACAAATGCAATGGTTTACTTAACTGTGGCAAGAAAGGGCAAACTCACTTAACAAATGTTTCACTTAGCAACATAAATTTTGGGCTCAATTGTGGTCGTAACTCAAGGACTACCTGTACTTAATAGGTCTCTCTTGTGCTTCTTGTGCTTCTTTTATCTGTCTTTAGTCATTTAGTTTTCTCCCCATCTCCTTTCTTCCCACTGCAATTGGAATCCCATCTTCCCCTACTTTTTTTCATTGCTGTTTCTGCTGAAAGTTGAAAGAGGAGTAGAATATATATATTCTATTCTGGCCTATGCCAACTCCCTGGATTGGCAACATTAGATTGACAAAATAGAGAAGCATTAAACAGGATTTTGGTTGCTTACATTTAGTTATATCAGACCCTTTGAATTTGCCTTTTTCCTTTCATATACTATTCAAGGTTTGAAATAATATACCATAGAGGTTTAGTAATGTGCTTTTAGACACACCAATAACGCAAGAAACAAAATAATTTACTTGCAAGTTTATTCTGAATATAGCACAAGCCACTTATAAGGATCGGTTTAGAATAGGCTGTCGTGATTTTGAGGCCCATTTTGGTGGGTCAAGGGTGGGGGTAAAGATACAACACAGAGTCAAAATTTGGATCTGTGAATCAAGAAGCACTAAATCTTCTCTCCACCGGCTGTGGTCTTCATCCTAGTTTTCAACCCTTTTCATAATGGAGGCTGCTGAGCTAATCAGAATTTGTAAGCCCATGAGCCAAGTTCTTTTAGCTAATGCTCACTATCCCAAGCCATTATTATTGGGATTTTGGATGAACCGAACAAATGACTTTTCAGAATGAAAGAGGAGAACTCCAAGTGGCGTGAGCTTGAGTACTTGCATGGTATTGTAGATTAATATATGCTATTTATTAGACTGTTTTTAATGTTTAAAAAAAAAACCTCCCAAAATAATGCAGGCCAAACTTTGCTCACTTTCAAAGTCTAGGAAAAAAAGGGGCCCTTGATCAAAGTCGGTACAAGTGAGAACTTTTAAAAGATTTCCCATTTGGTTTCTGAAAAATAGAAAAGGAACAGAATAAAGGTACTCAGGAATAAATCTTGTAAACACTGTTATCTCTAATGTATTGCTTGAACAAGTTTTATCTGTCAAGGCAAATCAAGCTAAAACATTCCTTCTCAACTAGTCCCTAAATCAGGGAAAACAATGTTCCGAGCTTTGAACTTACTTTCAAAATCCAGGAAAAAATGTGGGTAGTTTTCAATTTCTCTGGTAAGGACTTTAAGAAGGTTACCCATACCAGCGAAACCTAGTGAATGCAACAAAATCATAAAGAGTTATATATGCAAAAGCAGAAGATGGAAAAAAAATAAGGGCTTGGCATGCACTGCTAGTTCAAACTGAAACAGGAACATTCAAACTCTTTACCAAAGTAATTAAAAATCAAGGCCACAATACACTTATTGGGAATATTGAACAAATATGAAAAATATATTCCATACTTTGTGACTGAGAGAAACATGTAATGAAGGCAGAATTTCCAGTGGTGTGCACATTCTTGCTTTGTATACAGGTAATCCTCTACTTACAACAGTTCACTTACTGACCATTTGAAGTTATATCCGCATTGAAAAAAACTGACTTATGACAGTTTTTCACACTTACGACCGTTGCGGTATTCCCCATGGTCAGATGATCAAAATTCAGATGCTTGGCAACTGACTCATACTTGTGACAGTTGCAGTGTCCCAAGTCAATGGGGAAGCCAGACTTACTTAACAACCATGTTACTAATTTAACAACTGCAGTGATTCACTTAACAAATGTGGCAAGAAAATTTGTAAAATGAGGCACAAATTCACCTAACAAATGTCTCGCTTAGCAACAGAAATTGTGGTTGTAAGTTGAGGACTATCTGAACAAGCAGCATTTTGTAGATTTTGACTGCTTTAACGAAAGTGAATGTTCAATCTTTGAATGCATCCTCATTTTAAAACAGTTTAAATATAAGCTTAAGCAGCTTAGTATAAGGTTCTGCAAAAGGACATTCTTTCCTCTTTTTTCTTTTCTATGATTCATCCATTGTTCCAGAGCAGAATTCAGGAAGCATGATGGGGATTTCATCTGGAAGCCAATCAATTTCTTTGGAAAACAGACACCACTGGAAAAATCTCAATATATTTATGATAAACATTAAAAATCCCTGAGCTCATATATACATACAAACCATAGCTGAACATAATTACAGGACTTGTTTATATCTTAATTATTTTTCTATTTTGCAAATAAGATCTGATATATTTTCTTTAATAGTTGCTATTGAATATTACTGTTGAATGTAAATAATTATTAGTTAATTACAATAAGATAAAGAGAATGGGCCATTATCAGATCATAAGTGGTTTGCATTGTTACATCTAACAGTATGGTAAAATTAGTTCTGTCTAAGAAAGTTTGGTTGATTTATTTGAATTGGTTTTACATTTTATTATTTTGTTTACAGAAACTGAATGAACTTGATTTCAGGTTTTCGTTTAAAAAAAGCAATGACTCAGAAGTAGTATAATGCTAATTCTCATATTAAGTATAGATATCGCAGATAAATACACTCTATTTCCGTATTTTGAAATCTCTGAACAATACTGGGCAAGAATTCAGAACAATATAATATCTGAACAAACTTATTGGTATAGTTAATTTTAATATATAATCATTCAAAACAAATTTACTCATTTCAATGAATTTCAAACACGTTAAGGCTTAGAAACTCTGGGATATATACCAGTATTACTGTAAAAGTAGGTGTCAGGCCTTCAGCATCTTTTCTTTTGGCTCTTTGGCCTGCCATACTTTCTATTATTCTACTATGAATTTTCTATTGTGGGAAAATGGGAGGGGGGATTGTAAGTAGTTACATACTATGTAGCCATAACAAAATTCTATCCAGGAAACCAAGGTCAGCCTTTGTCTCTGCACCTGACCAGAACTGAATGAGTGGAACTGCCAGCATGGCAGTGGGAGATTATAATAATAATAATAATAATAATTTATTATATTTATAAACCGCCCCCTCTCCCCAAAGGGACTCGGGGCGGTGTACAGGAAAATTAAAAAGCCATCTAAAAACATACAATACACACAAATTAAAAACAAATTAAACTACCTTGTACAAAATGTAAAAACCATTAAAATTACCACCCATTAAAACCTAATAAACAATTTGAGAAAACAGACTGGGGCGAGAAGCGTAGATTAGGCCAAGCCGGCCTGATGAAACAAATAGGTTTTTACTTTTTGGCGGAAGGCGCGGAGGTCCGTAGTCATTCTAATATCCGGGAATAGGTCGTTCCAGAGGGTCGGGCCCATCACAGAGAAGGCCCTTCCCCTGGGCGTCGCCCGTTGGCACTGCCTGGTGGACGGCACCCGGAGAAGTCCCTCTCTGTGTGAACGAATCGGCCGAAGGGATGTATGGGGCAGGATACGATCCCGCAAATAACTAGGTCCTGTGCCATGGAGCGCTTTAAAGATGATAATCAACACCTTGAAACGCACCCGAAAGACCACAGGCAGCCAGTGCAGCTCGCGCAGGAGTGGTGTTACATGGGAGTATCTAGTGACTCCCATAACTGCCCGTGCGGCTGCGTTCTCGACCAGCTGTAGCCTCCGGGCCTTATTTTATAAATAGCCTTATTTTATAAATAGCCTTATTTTATAAATAAATAAATCTCAAGGGGAGCCCCATGTAGAGAGCATTACAGTAGTCCAGACGAGACGTCACAAGCGCATGAGTGACCGTGCGAAGGGCGTCCCGGTCCAATAGGGGACGCAACTGGCGCACCAGGCGAACCTGGTAAAATGCCCCCCTGGCCACAGCTGTCACATGGTCTTCTATAGACAGCCAAGAGTCCAGGAGGACGCCTAAGTTGCGTGCCCACTCCACGGGGCTAGATGTTCGCCCCCTATGGCCAGTGATGGCGTCAACTGGTTGAACCGGGGCGCCGGTAGCCACAGCCACTCAGTCTTGGACGGGTTGAGCTTGAGTCTGTTCCTTCCCATCCAGATCCGCACAGCTTCCAGACACCGGGACATCACTTTGACTGGACCATGTGATGGACTTGTGGGTGTGGGGGCAAGATCTTGAACTTTCAACTAGGTGGGGAAAACAAGGAAACTTTCAGATTCGGGTTTTCCCAGATGTGCCAACATGGCTTTCATAGTAAATTGGAACATTGAGGAATACTTTGCCTTGGATTCTGATTTACTTTTGGATGCTATTTGGAATGCCGACAGTAGGTATGTCAAACCTTTTCAATTACTACTGTAAATTTTCCCCAAAATAAGATCCAACTGAAAAATAAGCCCTACCATGATTTTTCAGGATGCTCATAATATAAGCCCTACCCCAAAAACAAGGCCCAGTTAAGATTGTCAGCCAGGCGGACACATTTAGTACTGTATGTCCCCAAAAATAAGACCTAATGTGTCTTTTGGAGCAAAAAATAATATAATCCATGGTCTTATTTTCACAGAAAACATGGTGATATTTAGCATGCAATATTAACAAATAAGAGAGAGGGAGGGAGGCAGGAAGGAAGGCTATTTTTATGGCATCAAGCCGGCCTAGCGTAACCTTCTGCTATGACTATTTTTAGACAGTTTTAATTGGGGATTTTAAATTAATTTTAGCATAGGATAGGAATGTAATATGTCTTTTAAATTTTATATTTTTGTCAGATTTGTATGTTTTAAATTCCTGTGCGCCACCCTGGGTCCTTTTTGGAGAAGGGCGGGGTATAAATTTAATACAATAAAATAAAATAAATAAAAAATAGAGTTTTAAAATACAACTATATGATTATCTAAATTTAATACTGAAACTAGAAACACTTTTATATATCATGTACTGTACAAAACAAAAGAATCATGCTTAAAATGGACTTCAAATATAGTACAATTAAGAACCACACATTTCCAACTTGAATTTAAAAGTACAACTTACCTTATTGAAAAAATGAAGTCACTGTATAATTCTAGTATATTTTTCTCCTAAACCATTAATGGTATTCTCCAGAAATACTTAATCTCAAAGCATCCTTATTTAAAGGAAACAAGCTATCCAAGATTGGTAGTTATGTTGACTATATTATCTCTGATATCAGAGGTACTATGTCTTTGAATGTCAGTTGCTAAGGAACATGAGCAAACGTGGGCTCTCAAATGCTGGTTTGGCTCATCCTTGACAGAGAATGGCATGATAAGTATACTATTGTTGTTGTAAGTAGAGGATTATGTGTGTGCATTTGTTTCTTATTGAATTATCACTGTATTAATAATAATGTGGGTTTTCTTTTACTTCACTATTAAAAAATTGAATATTCCATGTTCCTTCTTTCACTACTATTAAGCCTGAGTTTTCTCTGAATTCTCTGAATTATTTTTTTTTGCAAAGCCATGGCTTCCTAACTTGGATTGAGGAAAATCCTAATTATCCTCCACTATTACTAACAGACCCCCCCCCCCAAAAAAACCCCAACCCATTCACAAGAATGTAACTCCAAAAATCTACCCTACCTCTTAAAATGCTTAGTCATGATCCTCAGGAAAGCTGGTAAGTAGGAGAGGAAAGCAATGTTCTACATCTACAATAACTGGTGTTCAGAACTACATGCTTTGTAATTTGAGCTGCCTTCTATACAAGCCCAGTAACAAGAAACACAGGGATGGAAATTAAAACATGACTATTGACTCAATAAGCATTTAAATTATTAATTAAGTAATTGAAAAGAGTAAATTATTTTAAATTAAATTTTCCAGGCCTGCCACCTGGCGTTTCATTCCTACTGTAAGTAAAATGTGCATGCTTAATTTTGCACAGGCGATAATACATTGAATTACAGGTATGATATTAAGCAGTGAATAAGTCTATGCTAATTATTGTAAGTTGAACTCTCACGCTATGGTGGTTCCAAGGAAAATATTCTCCATCTCATTAAATCTAAACAATTCCTAGTGGAGATCATTGAGAACTTTCAAATGACTCAGTTCAATGAAAAATTACAATTGAGAATTAAGTACCAAGGAGGGAAATGAATGAAATAAGTTTTAAATAATTTACAATGGCAGTAAGAAATATCATAAGGTTACCTCATGCTAGGAACCTTACCTATATAAAAGGAATGAAGGAATTGAGCTGCACAAATTTAGAACTCTATGAGGAAGCTCCATCCCAAAATTATAGCTTTTAATGTAGCAAAAAGAAAAAAAATGTTTAACCTTAAATTGATTATTTTCATGTAATCTTACATTTAGATTGAATTTAATATTAGTACTTGCCCTAACCCCAGTTTTTGTCTGTCCTGCTTGCCTAACCACTAAAGAAAATTTGCCTGCCAACTTAAGTATGTGTGGCTCTTATACTGAAAGTTGTATATGCCATTGGAAAAAAAAATTCCTTAACATGTTAGTGAAAAAAATGACATCACCCTTTACTTATTAAGAAAAAGTAGAATACAAATCTACTACAGATAGCCCTCGACTTATGACTACAATGGAGCCTGAAATTTATGTTGTTTAAGTGAGATGTTTGTTTTAAAAGAGCTTTGCTCCATTTTATGATTTTCCTTGCCACAGTTATTAAGCGAATCATTGTAGTTGTTAAATTAGTAGCCTGGTTGTTAAGTGAATCTGTCTTCCCCATTGACTTTGCTTGCCAGAAGGATGGAAAAAGTGATTACATGACCCTGGGGGCACGGCAACCATCATAAATATGAACTACCGTATTTATTCGAGTATAACGCGCACACGTGTATAACGCGCACCCCCTAATTTTCGATTTAAAATCGGTATAAAATTTTGTTTCACTTTTTCTCGGCTCAGACCAAGCATTGTAAGTGACAAACGTTGTTGAACATGTGCGGCCATGATAAAAATCGTTTATAACGCGCACCCTCGTTTATAACGCACACCCTCGTTTATAACACACACCCAAACTTTGAGTTCTTTTTTTGGTAGAAAATTTTGCGCGTTACACTCGAATAAATACGGTAATTGCCAAGCATCCAAATTTTGATCACGTGACTATGGGGATACTGCAACAAGTATGAAAACTGCAACTGTGAAAAACAGTCAGTCATTTTTTCCAGTGCCATTGTAATTTTGAATGGTCACTATACAAACTATAGTAGGTCGAGGACTACCTGTATGTATTACTGAAAATGAATGACTTCTAAAACAATTTTGCATCTCCTTTACAAATCAAACATTACTCCCATCCCATGCACAATTCCACATCCTATCTACTGAAACTAATTCTCCGTTCCTAAAACATAATTTACAGTACAAACTTTGAAAAACGTTTGGAGATAAAGAACATACTCATACATTCATTTAATAATAAGGAATCATAACTGTAATGTCCAAAGAGGTAGAAGCAGTGGTGGGATGCTGCCAGTTTAACAACCAATTCAGTGAGCCCAAGCTTTGCACGCAGGTGCGCAGCGCTGAAAATGGAGCATTTAGAAGCTCAGCTGCTTACCTTCCAAGTCAGCAACAGTAAGTAAAACAGCTGCGGGGGGAGGGTGGGGGAATCGGCCGTGCCACGTGATTGAGATGAACTAGAAAGCAGGAAATAAAGGACAGGATAGAGCAGGTGTGGGTGGGCGGGCCCAGCTGATCGTTGATTGTTCGCTCCCAGCTGATATCAGAGCTACCGGTTCGCCCAAACCGGTCTGAACCTGTAGAATCCCACCCCTGGGTAGAAGTCAATGTTTCTACTCCATGTTATGGCCTAAAGTTGATAAAACACTTTTAAAGGGCTCTTTAAACAGGTGAAGAGGGGAAATCTCATCTTGACATCTAGACCAGAGGTGTCAAACTTGCATCGTCATGGCGGCATGACATGACATATCACAACTTTTTTCCCCTTTGCCAAACCCAGCATGGCCAGCGCGTGACACATCCGGGCCGCCAGCCACGGGTTTGACAGCCCTGATCTAGACTGATCATTGCATGTGAAAAAGCACTGCTTGGGCTGATACCATGTTTACTGTAAGACATTAATCTGCAGAGAGATCCTGGGCCCAGACCTTTGATTTTTGTGTTCATAGGAAGAATCTCCCAGGAAAGGTATAATATTTTTCCTCTCTGCTACTTTGTTTCTTTGACCTGCTGAGACTAATATTTGAGGACTTGATGAAGAGCATGTAGTGCTTATTAAGGCCACTGTATGCAAGCATAGTGCTTGTTGCATAGACGAATAAAAAACATTATTATCTGTGAATTCTGGAAGAGTTATGTAAGAATCCAATTTCCCTACAAGTATGACACATTATGCAGATATTATTTCAGAATGACACTGTCACACTCCATCTGGATATCTGCCTGTGGGTGACAACCAGAGCTGGTATTCACTTACTTTCCCTACCGGTTCACAAGTGTGAGCACACACCACTTCCGCGCATGCACTTTTGGCGAAAAAATGGTCTAATTGGGATGCTGTAGAGACAGGGCGGTTGGGCAGAGCCACCCGTGATTTCCGCTACTGGTTTAGGCAAACTGGTCCGAACCAGTAGAATACCACCTCTGGTGATAACAGAACAAAAAACAGCCCTGATATCTGATTACTACCGGTATTTACTAGGAACAGGTCATGAAGTTTTGGAATTCACCTTAGATAAAGTGGTCTGTGAGCAAATGGAACACGGAATTAAATAGACAAACAAATGGGAACCCTGAGCAAGGGATTAATCGTCTTAGTTGCTCTTTGTTGCACTTTTTCCAAAATCTCAACGTCAGTTTTTGTAATGTGGTGACCAAAACTGGATGTAATGTTCCTAGGATGGCCTTACTAAGGCTTTGTAAAGAGGTAGTAATACTTCACATGATTTTGATTCTATGTCTCTGGTTATACAACCAAGGACTGTGTAAGCTTTTTTGGCTACTGTCGCACACTGCTGGCCTACATTTAAGTGATCATCTACTAGGACTCCAAGGTCCTTCTCACACTTACTGCTTTTGAGCCAGCTTTCGCCTAATCTGTACTTGCACCTTTGGTAGAGAAAAAAGGTAAAGGTTGCCCTTGCACATATGTGCCAGTCGTTCCCAACTCTAGGGGGTGTTGCTCATCTCTGTTTCAAAGCCAAAGAGCTAGCGCTGTCCAAAGATGTCTCTGTGGTCATGTGGCTGGCATGATTAAACATTGAAGCACCTGGAACACTGTTACCTTCCCACCAAAGTGGTCTCTATTTTTCTACTTGCATTTTTAAGTGCTTTCAAACTGCTAGGTTGGCAGAAGCTGGGACAAATAACAGGAGCTCACTCCATTACGCGGCACTAGGGATTCAAACTGCTGAATTCGACCGATTCGCTCCCACAGAGAGGGCCTTCTCCGGGTACCGTCAGCCGGGCAATGCCGGTTGGCGACGCCCAGGGGAAGGGCCTTCTCTGTGGCGGGCCCTGCCCTCTGGAACGAGCTGCCCCGTGCTCTCAGGAACATCACTGACCTCCGCCTCTTCCGCCAACATCTAAAGACACACTTCTTTCGTTTAGCTGGCCTGGCTTAATTCCCCGAGATTATTTTACCGACTGATTTTAAATTAAATTAAGTTTTAACAAATGGTTTTTTACACTGTTTTTAGCACAGGGTATAGTTTAATTTAATAAGATTTTATCGAATTATTTATTGTGTATTTATTTTTTTTGGTATATGTTTATATTCATGTTTTTAGTTTCCCCGAGTCCCTTTTTGGGAGAGTGGCGCGGTATAGAAGTCCAATAAAATGAAATGAAAATGAAATGAATGAATTGCCAACCTTTCTGATTGACAAGCTCAACATTTTAGCCACTAAGCCACTGAGCCACTGTGTACTTTGGTATCAATTTCCAAATACATCCTGAAACTACTTACATTTCGTTTAGCAAGTCTCATCATTTTGATTCCCGTGTCAAGAAAGCCCACATATCCCTCTTAGGGCAGAAATGTTCCTGACAACAGGAAGACTTGATAGGAACCCGACTGGCAGACCAAATAATTTCAGGGATCATGGAGTTTTATAGCCAGATCTTTCCTAGAATCACTGTGAGGCACCATTGTCATATATCTCTTCCTGGTGGCAAAACAATATATTTTGCAAAATTCTAGCAGCAGAAGACTGATTTTCTGAACCAGAGGATTAAGAGGGCAAATATACTGAAATCTAAAGTTACTAATAGCCTCCTCTTAACCAATACTCTTGTTTATACAGAAGCCCTTCCAATTATTTAATGGTAACTGAGAATATTAGGAGATTAATTTTGCTCTATCCTGTAATTCTTCTAGTATAGCCATTTTCATGAAAGTTATAAGAAAAAGGCTTGCAAAACATACAGAGCATTTCTTCTGAGTCTTTTTAATGGAAATTCCATTATACTGCAGAGCAATTTGATCATGGTCACCAAAAACACACTCCGTGATCTAAGCTATTCAGGATTTATTTATAGATCCATACACTTGTTAGTATGAGAGCAAATGCACATTTGAATATATTTACAAGTAGTTCCAAAAGAAATATGGCTTACAAAATAATAGTTATTACTGCCTAAAGATTCACAGACAATTGTTTTAACTTACTTTCCTTCATGAGCAAAAGCATTCAAACTTTTCTAATCTAACTACTCTTTAAAATACTTCAGTCAGTTTATGAGTGCTTTCTTTGAGAAGAAATATCTCATTTTTCTGGCGTGATCAGACATACATTCAAAATAACACTGCAAAATTAAAAAAAATAACACTGACGAATATATGGGTAGTAACTAAAGCTGACATGTTTAAAATGGGGGGGGGGGGGTGTTTCCTTGAATGAAGGTTTGGTGCCCCAATGTGGATTCCACAAAAGTTTGAGATTAGTTCCTAACCTTGAATTAGAAAACCTTGCCACAGAATAACAGAGTTGGAAGGGACCTTGGAAGTCTTAGAATCCAACCCCCTTCTCAGGCAGGAAACCCTATACCATTTCAGACAAATGGTTGTCCAGTTTCTCCTTAAAAACTTCCACTGTGGGAGCACCCACAACTTCTAGAGGCAAGTTGTTCCACTGATTAATTATTCTAAGTGGAGGCTGTTCCTATGCTGCTGATCTCTTTCCCATAAGACAAAGCTGGCCCTTGAAATTGCTTCGGTTCTTCTTATTCAATTAAATCCAGAGTGGGCTAGTTCCTTAGGGCAGGGGTCTCCAACCTTTGCAACTTTAAGTCTGAAGGACTTCAGTTCCCAGAATTCTCCAGCCAGCAAGGAGAAGTCTGGGAGAAGTCCCAGGAGAAGTCTGGGAGCTGAAGTCCTTCAGACTTAAAGTTGCAAAGGTTGGAGACCCCTGCCTTAGGGCAATGAAGGCCTTCAGAAATCCCATGCCTCATCTTCTTCATCCCTCCACCTACCCAGACTCATATAAAATAAATAAAACTCCTACCCTCAAAACGACGATATAGAGCTCTGCACATCAAGACCACTAGACACAAGAACAGTTTTCTCCCGAATGCCATCACTCTGCTAAACAAATAATTCCCTCCCCACTGCCAAACCATTCACTAAGGGTGCGTTACTCTTACTACTAGTCCTCATCGTTCCCATCACCCATCTCCCCCCATTTAAGATTGCAAGACTGTAACTTTGTTGCTTGTATCCTTATGATTTATATTGATATTGATTGTTTCCTGATTGCTTATTTGTACCCTATGACTATCATTAAGTGCTATACCTTATGATTCTTGATGAGTGTATCTTGTCTTTTTATGTACACTGAGAGCATTTGCACCAAAGACAAATTCCTTGTGTGTCCAATCACATTTGGCCAATAAAGAATTCTATTCTATTCTATCAACCATCTGACAGGGTGCCCTTCTTCTTCATCACTCCACCTACCCAGACTCCTATAAAATAAATATTGCAAGATGAGAGTGAGAGGACATTTTATTCCTGCCCATTCCTGCCTCAATATAAGCATTCACCAGTTGAACCCACTAGATATTGGGGAGGGGAGTTGTTTTATTTTTGCTGGCAGGACCTTCAAAGACTTCTGAAAATCAAGTGCAATTGAGCACTGAAACCCACAAAGTAATTCAGGTTCCTTATCTGGCAAAGTGCATGAGGAAATGGCCCATTGAAGAGGGCAACAAGATGATAAAAACTCCACTTTAATTTGGTCATCTGGAAAAACCTTTGAGAGATACGTGCAATGTGCATTCCACTAAAAATAAAGGGTAGCAACTAGGAGTGACCTCAACTTTCTAAGACCGTCACTTGGGTGAGCCATGGTAAAGGCCATGGGCAGTGCTGCACAGATGTGAAGCATCTATAGCAAGAGCTAGCTACACTTGATAAAGTTTATTCTGTTATTTGAAAATCTCCTTCTAGCTAGTTGAGGTGTTTTATGGCTTCAATCTGTCCTCTTTTATGGCCTAAAGTCAGCAATAAAACACTTTCAAGGAGATGTTCAACTAAGAAGTAATAAGAATAGGAAGAAGGCTGTTTTCAAAGTCAGAGAAGCCAGGAAAGCAAAATAAATATAGTTTACTAACAAACAGACTACATGAACAGATCTTTACAACAGAGGCGGGAAAGTTCAGAGAATCCAGAAACTCAGGTTCATGACAAGACAGGGGGACTGAATTACGGAACCCAGGTGTGTGTTGTGTATAGCATTATGAATGCATTGCCTGCATGATTTCTTTCTAGGGTTGAGGTAGAGTGACTGGCCCAACCCAGCTGGCTTCTCTAGGCTTGATTAGAAGCTATGGTCTCTCAGATTGTAGCCTGATATCTTCAACCACTATATTTATGTTGAATTTTTATGTTTTACTGACAAACAAATAAAGAGAGATTTCTATTTCAAGCTATTTAGCTCTTGTCAGCTAGCCATAATCTTCTGGGAGTAGAACCTGGGTTGCCTGCATATTAGGTAGGCGTATTAACCTGTAAGCCATGGGTGTCGAAATCAATTTCATTGAAGGCCGCATCAGGGTTGTGTTTGACTTCCCGGGGGGCTTGGCAGGGATGGCATGGCCAGCTTGACATCAGTTGTGTCAGGGGCGCTGGTGGTGGACCGAGTTCTTTGCTAGCGAAAAGGGACGTCGGAGCTCCATTTTTGTCTGCGACAGCCTCTTGCAACCCTCTACCAGCAAAAATAGAGTTTGGGAGAGGCATTGTTTAATTAAATTAATTAATTAATAATAAATAATTGTTGGCCGGTCCTTCACTGTTTCCTGGGCAGCTCCACCGGCCAGATATAAACACCCCACAGGTCAGATCTGAATCCCTACTCTAAGCCATGAGCTCTCCTCCCTTTGTTGTAGAGGAGGGTTGCTGCTGGTTTAGCCCAGATCGGGCAAACCGATAGTACAGGCAGAAGAAAGCTCCACCCACCCGCCCGGATGCTTCTGCATATGCACAGAAGCGTCTCGTGAGCAACTGGTAGTAAAAAAATTAGCAACTCACCTCTGCTTTGTTGGCTATACCAGGGGAAATATTACCATATTTTTCAGAGTATAAGATGCACCTTTCCCCCCACCCACAAAAGAGGGTGAAAATCTGAGTGCTTCTTTTATACAGATTACAGCATTTTTGGCTTACCAAAACCCTGCCCCTTTGCAAAAATGGACATACAGAGGGTTTGGAAGGCTTGCAAAGTGCTCCTGAGGGCTGGGGAGGGCAAAAACAAGCATAAAACAGGGCATTTTTGCTCATTTTTGTCCCCCCGAGCCCCCAGAAGCACTCTACTAGTCTCCCAAAGCCTCTGCGTGCCTTTTGTTTTTGGTTTTTGCAAAAAACGAGGTGTGCAGAGAGTTTGGGAGGCCCACAGAGTACAAACACTTTAAATTTTTTTTTACCATGATTCAAAATCATGGTGCTTCTTACATTCCAGTGCGTCTTATAGTCTGAAAAATACGATAAGTGTTTATTGTCAGGGCAACCTGGCCTACCCAATTATGGGATGGAGCTTCCACTTTCGCCTTTTAGCTCCAATCCAGGAGTCTTCACAGGCGGTCGCTTTCGCGACAAACTATTTTTGTGTTGAATTTTTAACCACTATACAAAACAGGCTCTCAATCCCTACATATACAAAACCTTAAAGCAGGTTGATGCAGTTCTTGGTAGTAAATGAACCTTTAGGAAAGCATATGGTCTTGAGAAGCCTCATGATTCTTTCAAGAGCCTCCTTTTTTTCGGGCCTGGGAGGGAGAAGTGTTTATTCTCTTCATCACAATGAACTGCTATATTATCTATAGTTGTGCTTGAGTCAGCACCTAGTTCCAACAGAAGGTATCTGTGATACCTCCTGGGTCTCTGTTTCTTTTTCCCCCTTTGTGGCAGGAATCCATCAGGAGAATCATAATAGAAAATTACCAGTATATGCTAGCAAGCTCATTAAGAAATTATTTACAAGGCTGAAACAGCATGTTCTCTACCTCAAATAAGGTTTTTAATGATTTAACATAGCACAAGAGAAAAATGGATGCATAGTCTACACACTCAGCAAACGATTTAAAGAAAAACTGAGAGAATAAAAGTGAAATAAATGGAAACAAGTAGCCTTAACTGCTACTTCATGCTGTTTGTGTCAGCCCCGAGAGCTGAACCAGACCAAAAAGTCAATTCAACAACAAAAAAACCCACCCTAAAGCTATTTTTTTGACATTGGCTATAATAGCAGACTCTTGCAAATCTGATTGTGCGGGAACTTCATCTGCCTGAGTTATTGCTGAATGTTATCTCATTTCTCTGGATTTACAATATGTTTCAGCCACTTTTGCCTAGATAATGGCTCTTGCATATTTTACTCACTATAGTTCGCACCTTATCACATTTGCTTATCACTCTGAGTTTAATGGGGCCTTTTCCCAAGTAAAGGTGTACAGAATTGTAGCTTTGAATATACATCTTGATTCCAAAATGGTACTTTGAAACCAACATAGAAATTTAGATGATTAAGCGTGTTTTGTGTGTATATTTTTCTGTGTCAGCTTCTTTTTTTTAAAAAAACAACAACACTGACTTGTTTCTCAGATAGCTAAAGGGAAGCAATAGATATCTACATTAAGCAGGAAAATCTGATATTGCCCAATGCATGATTCTTTTTGTAATTAATAGCAAACAGATGATGGAATTAATAAGCAAAACTGTATTCTGGCTAAACCAATAGAAATTCCTGGGCAAGTCATTTAAAGAAAGACTTAAAATGAACTAGTCCTGTTAATCAGTTTAGGACAAAATTTCTTACTGTAACTTGAAACAGGAATCAATCCCCTAAAAAGCAAGTAATTGCTAGCTGAGCAATTAGAAAAGCAAAATAAAATTCCAGCAGCTGATTAAAAATACTCAAATATCATCAAGGAAATATTTCAACGTATACAGTATGCAGAACAGTATTTTTAAAGATGGCTTATTTAATAGAAAGTAACTAGAAACTGAAGTTAGTTCAATACCAAAGATCACTGGTGGGTTCCTACCAGTTCAGACTGGTTCGGCTGAACTGCTAGTGGTTTGGCAGCCTAGGTCGCTGGAACTGGCAGCAACCAAGGCCTGCCACGCCCCTGAACTGGTTCTCTGGCGTCGCCATCTTGCTTTTCTGTTCTCCGCATGCGCAGAACAATTTTAATTGCAGTAGTGCCTGCTGCAACCCATCCCTGATTAAGATGTTATTAAAACAATTATGTTGTACAGTTTGTTCTAAAGTGGTCAGTTTTAAGCCATAACAAATCTGCATGGTGATTAATCACACACAGGCAACCTTCATAGAAAATATCACTTGCTCCTTTCATAATATTAGAGTAGAATGTGATTAAAGTGATCTATTACTCAAAGAAAACAGGCATTGGTCAATGATATGAGCAAAGTTAAACATATGCACAGAAGTGGACATTGTGCCGATGTTTGGACAACCCTGCAGTGCTACACAGTGGATTTCCTGTGAAGGAGACATATAAAACTCACAGACCAGTCTATAGACATTTGCTCATTCAACATGGCTTCACAGGAAGAAAGAATTTTTAAAAAGGGACTAACAGAAACTCAGAATGGATTTTGTTAGTGACAGAGTGCCCTCTGCTGTTGGACATTAGGAAGAAAAGAAAAATGTCTATCTGTTAGTTTGTTTTTCTATGGCTGTTTGTCTGGTTTGGTCCAATTAGACATTTAATTCCTCTGTATGTTCACCAGGTAAATAAATACAAGTTAAAATTTAAAAATAGGTGAGTGACATCATTTTCAAACATCAGAGTACATTTTTAAACATCAGACTATGTTCACATGGTAGTGATTATAGGGTAAATAGCCATCATACAGTTCTATATGAATTTTACTGTTATATCTTCGGTCAAAGTGAGGGTCCACATCAGGTTTGCTCAATAACATAGCTTTATTAGCTAGGCAAGGTACATAAGAGAAAACTGGTTCAATAAAGAAAAGGTGCGGTAGACAGGGGCTCCCGCGTTTGACAGCTCTTTATATAGGGAGCTGTCAAACGGGGGAGCCAATCAGGCTGCAGCAGGAGCCGGCTTTCCCGCCAGACGCGCCCCAGCCAATCAGGCGCGTCTGTCGGTTAGCCGGCTTGCTACAGCCTGTTGCCAAGGCTCCAAGAGGCAGCCTGGAAGACCTGCGGCCGGTCGTAGGTCGAGACCGGTCGCAGGTCGAGGACACAACACCCCTTCCCCCCCTCGGTCTGCGCATGCACGAAAGCTGTCCATCAGGGGAGCGGAGCATGCGCAGTCCGCTCTGACAGTCCCATAGTCTCACGGAAGCCGGACGAGAAGGACGTGCCCGAGGAAGCTCCTCCCTGCCGGGGTGTAGCTCCGGCGGCGTCATCGGAGGGGTCTACCCGAAGAGGCGGGGACGTCTGGAGCGGTGAGTCGGGCGAGGAGGCGTGGTCTTCGATGGGGAGGCCTGGTCGACTGGTCGGCTTGAGCCAGGCCGAAGATGGTTGCCGGAAGGTGTGGGGAAACCCATGCCCGGCCGAGCGGGGTTGTTGGACCCCGGCGAGGCAGCCGGACGGCTGTTGCTGCTGCTGCTGCTGGTGCAGGCGGCGGTTTGGTGTCTCGGTTTTTTCTGAGTGTGTGGAGGCTTGTCGGTCATCAGGAATTCTGCGCGGAGCCTCCGGTGTGGCTGGCGCTGGTGTCGGTGGCCCCTATGGCCGTAGCGGCAGTAGATGGGGCCTTGCACGGCGACTCGGGAGTCCCGTAGGTCTTGGCTGCTTCTGTCGGCTCGATCCGAGGGAGAAGCGGTGCGTTTTGTAGGTCCTGGCTGCTTCTGCCGGCTCTGTCCGAGGGAGAAACGGTGTCCCACGGCAGGTCGTCGACCGCTGCCGGGGTAGCAACGGCGTGCGCGGTTTCGAGGTCTTGGCCGCCGCAGCTCGAGAGGTCGTCGAGCGTCCTGGCCCGGTCGTCGTTGGCCGGCAGGAAGAGCTCGAGGTGGCCCGTAGGGAGGCCCGGTTTCCGTGGCCGCGTTGATGGGTCGAGCGGAGGAAACGATCCGGTTGATCGTACCGCGAAATGAGCTCTGCCTGATCCCATCCTCGTCGCCAGTGTTATATCTTCGGTCAAAGTGAGGGTCCACATCAGGTTTGCTCAATAACATAGCTTTATTAGCTAGGCAAGGTACATAAGAGAAAACTGGTTCAATAAAGAAAAGGTGCGGTAGACAGGGGCTCCCGCGTTTGACAGCTCTTTATATAGGGAGCTGTCAAACGGGGGAGCCAATCAGGCTGCAGCAGGAGCCGGCTTTCCCGCCAGACGCGCCCCAGCCAATCAGGCGCGTCTGTCGGTTAGCCGGCTTGCTACAGCCTGTTGCCAAGGCTCCAAGAGGCAGCCTGGAAGACCTGCGGCCGGTCGTAGGTCGAGACTGGTCGCAGGTCGAGGACACAACATTTACTCTAAAGTAAATCTCAGGATTTATTATTAATTATTTGTAGGAACCATGGCTGCCTAAATAACTCCTTGGTTCATGTATTTCTCACTCACATATCACACTAAGTCATGGATTTTTAACTGCACCTTATGAAAAGCCCGTTAGACAAGGTTCACCCAAGAGGCCAGGGTTGTCCAAGTCCCGGCCTGCAGGCCAGATGCTTTACATTCTGGCCACGTCCCCATCCAGTTTAGCAAAGGGAGGGAAAGTCCCGATACGTCACGTGATGCCACCGTGATGACGTGGGTTTGACACCCCTACAACAGACTAAATCAAAATCAGGTAGCTCAATCACTTACTTTGTTTCCTCTGCCCTGACTTTCTGTAAGTTTCAATATAGGAAGTATTTTATAGTGTTTCTATACTGTTCCAACAAACTGGATGAGATTAAAAATGGCAAGACAGATCTTCAAAATAATGAAAATTAAGCTCTATACCAGCGATGGCGAACCTTTTTTGGCTCGCGTGGGGGGAACGCAGGGGGGGTCGTGCGCAGGCGTGCCACACCCATCATGCAATGCATGACCCTCCCAGTGCGCAGGCGTGCACTACAGGCGCCCCCCTCCATTTTTTTGCATGCTTTTTTCGTCCTCCCCAGGCTCCAGAGACTTTATAGGAAACAGCCCCCCCGCCCCAGAGGCCCTCCGGAGGCTTCAGGGACATTCAGGAGGCTTTCCTGAAGCCTCAGGAGGGCAAAAAAAGACCCCTCCGAGCAAACCGGAAGTGACTTCCGATTTGCTCGGAGGGCCATTTTGAGTCCTCGGGAGGCTTCAGGGACATTCAGGAGGCTTCCCTGAAGCCTCCAGAGAACTAAAAAGGACGCTACGAGCAAACCCGAAGTCACTTCCGGTTTGCTCGGAGGGTCACTTTAAGTGCTCCAGAGGCTTCAGGGAAGCCTCCTAAATGTCCCTAAAACTTCCGGAGGACTAAAAATGATGCTACGAGCAAACCGGAAGTCACTTCCGGTTTGCTCGAAGTGTCACTTTAAGTGCTCCTATAAAGCCTGGGGAGGGCAAAAAATGTCTTGTCAGCTGGCCAGCACGCGCATGCGCGTTGGCCAGCTGACAGGGCAACACCTCGCGTGCCTTGACAAATGGCTCCGTGTGCCACCTGTGGCACACGTGCCATAGGTTTGCCATCATGGCTCTATACAGAGTGAAGGAATTTGGAGGCACATTGTTAAAGATTATTATCTTTCCATTTTCATTGTGTAAGACTGGAATAGATTTAAATGACATAAGGAATGTCCATATCTTACTCCAGGTCCACAAATGGAGCTAACTAGTTAACTATGAATGCATTTTTGTTAACTGCCACAGTGAACTAAGCAACTGTGGTTTACAACTATGGCACAATGATATAATGTCCTTGTTAATTTGTGTAATTTAAGATGGAAAGCTGAGTGAGGGTTTACATATATTATTATCATTTGTGTTTCTTAGTAAGCTTGTAAGAGTAATTAATTCTTTAAATTCCCAGCCAATTTTTTGATAAGGTTAGGAAGAGAAAAAGGTAAAAGACTAATCAAGAAATTTCCACATGTACTTTTGCTTTAAGAGAATATTCTCGATTTTGGACTTACCATATGAGAGATCAAAGTGACAAGGGTTCAGGAACCCATTTGGTTATGTAGTTGATTTTGGGCTAGTAAACATCTTCCTGTGTAACAATTCTCAAAGGATTGGTGTGGTGAGAATAAAATAAAAAAATGCCCTCAAGTGTGCCACACTCAACTTGGAAAGAAAGGGGTGATACAAATGTGGCAATTAAGAAAAAACGTAAACCATGAGAATTATTCATTCATTACTGAATTTGCTGTTGTGAGTTGAATCTGAATTCAGCTCACAACAAAAATCTAAGGAACATCTGTATTTAAATTAAAATTTCATAATGATGATCAATGATTTACCCCGTTTCCCTGAAAATAAGACCTCCCCGGATAATAAGCCCAGTCGAGCTTTCAAACGCATGCACTAAAATAAGCCCTCCCTCAAAAATAAGCCCTCCCCAAAAATATTGCAACATAGCAACAGCCATGAAGAGACCATGATCACCGCCTCCTGCACCTGAAAAATAATAAGACCTCCCCGAAAATAAGGCCAAGCGCTTATTTCAGGGGTCAAAAGAAAATAAGATCCTATCTTATTTTCGGGAAAACACAGGTATTAAAATTAAACATATATTATTCTTACTGTAATTTATTTTTTATTCAGTTATATTAACTGGGTAAAAATGATGGTAATCTGTAGCTGTGAAGATCATTCTACTGGTGCCTTTATCGTATTTGTAGAGTTTGGTGTCATTTAACATTCCACATAAAGGCATTGGGATGAAATCCTCTAAGTCATTCACAGTGGACACAAAGTGGAAGTTATTTAAGAAACTAGACAACCAAGGCCAATTCCCTCGACATAAAAGTAAATCCCAAATCAAATTTCAAAGCCTTATTGTTGCTGGGAAAAGCTTGTCATTAGAAGATTTGACCACTAAGTGGCAATCTTAGCTTATGCCAAAGTAAAAACAAAAACACAAATCTTCTCCACCCACTCCAGCGCATTGCAGATACCTGATATTAGAACAAAAATGTAGGTGGCACCTCAGACTGGCAATAAAATAGATAGTGATAAAGGCTGGAATTTATGATATGCTATTATTAAAATGAAAGATCAGCAGGAATAGATTTTTTAAATCTTGTCAATAGGAATAAAGGATGAAAAAACAAGACAAGGAAAATCCTGGTGAGACTAGCTTTCAGGAACGCTTCCCAACTATTTTACCAGGAGTAGCCATAGGAGATGCCTTTGTTTTCTTTTGTGTCCCAACATAATATGGGGTGTGGGGAGGTATGCATGTGTGCATTCACATCTTCTCCTAGGGACTAATCAGTGTCTTTACACACTGTTGTATATGTTTGTCTGAAACAGTACAATCAATGTGGGTTCCTTTCTGGTTTGCGTGCATGTGGGCATGTTGTGTTTATGCATTTGTTGCGGCCCCTATTTTGTGTTGTCTTTGTCAATATGTGCCCTGATTGCACAGGATCAGCTGTTTGGGAAAGTGGTTCTTATTGTTTCCATAACTTATCCTGCACTAACTCATAATCAGTCATTTTTTAAAATAAATATTTTAGAAGAACCATGTTCGTTCAGCCAAATGCATATTTATTCCAGCATGTTGTTCCAGAAATCATCAAGATTCAAACGAATCGGGTAAATCCACACAAAGAAGACATGAATATAATAGCGCCCTTTTGCCTGATTTCTCTAGTAACGTATTAACTATGCCTCGTGGGCAAAACGTGGGACGTAAATAATTTTTGTAAAAGACATATTTCTTCTGATGCTGGAGAAAATGCACAGTATCATTTGTAGTAGTCACAATTAATTCATGAAAGTCAACCCTTATTTAAAGCCACCCAACTTTATAGCTATTATATTTTAGAGTAAGTTATAAAGACCCGTCTTCTTTTATTTGTTATGGAACTTCCACCGTTCATCTTTAATCAAACTCTAGTTATTATGTAAGAGAGATTCCCTTTCCCCACATTTTCTGCACCAAGCATGAATTTAAATATTCCATTAAAATGCAGTGCAGACTGTTATAAAAACAAGAGTGCATGCATAAATATATCCTTCTACGATTAAGAGTACTATTATTCTACGGTTAAGGAAAAAAGAGTACAAAACATATAGACTTCACGAGACTTTATGTTTTAATGATTGTTTCATTTATACTGACCATTATTTTAGTAATATGTTTGCCTTTGTATTTTATTGTGCTTTACTGTGTCCTGCCAATTTTGCAAGTGGGTGGTATAAACACTGGAAATAATACATCAATAGATCAATAGAATTCTTTATTGGCCAAGTGTGATTGAACACACAAGGAATTTGTCTTTGGTACCTATGCTCTCAGTGTACATAAGGAGAATAAAACACATTTATCAAGAATCATAAGATACAACATTGATAGTCATAGGTTACTAATAAGCAATCAAATCATACTAGGAATAAATAAAATATATAATCCAATGATTCAAAAAAATGCATCAGTCCTTCCTAAAATCTCGAATTCTGAATTCTCTTTTCCTAGCCTGCAATATCATAAAAATAATATAATCCCTTAATAAGCGCACTTTGTAGAATTTAGAACCTCTATCGGATACTTCAATAATAATGGTAGGATAACCACTTCCTTAAATTCACAGAGTAGCAGATTATTACTGTTTCTACTTTTCTCTCTAACCAAATGTACAGGGACACACATTCTTGCTTTTCATTTTGTATTTTACTTCCAAAAGGAATATGTTGCACTCTGTCAGATTAAAAACTTTCCTATAATTAAGGACTATTAAGCAATCACATTTAAGTAATCCAAATCATTCTCTACCCCCAACTCACTTGATTCTTGATCCAGCAGAAAAGTTATTTCTTAACTTTTAACTTATTTCTTTAAAGGGAAAGTAGTCTAATCCCTAGATCATTTGTTTTCCACTTATTACAATATCCTTGTAATATTCTGTAATAGTTCAAATCTGGCCACATCACTGATTTATGTAGAAGAATTAGGATACTGTTAATTTCTGATTTCTTCCCTAATCTTCAATATAAATGTGTTAGTTGCTTTTTCCCCACTTGGCATAAATAGACATTTATTGGGGGATGGGGATAACAACCTTGAGATGGTTTTCTTGATTGATAATAACATAGCATCTAAGATGCCTTGTTTCAATATTCATATTTTAATGCGTATACTGACTTGTATTTTAGTGTCTATTACCTATCAAACGGGGATAAGTATAATTTACATAAATGAACTGTGAAACCTTATGTCTGCATTGGTTAGGAAGAGAAAACAGGATATTGACGCAAGAAGGAATAATGCAGGATTGGGAAAGTACTAATGATACCTATTTTTCTGCTTCCTTTATATAAATTCATGAGATTTATTATTATCTTTTTCTGTCTGGGAAACTGCACAGTTTTATTACCTTTATCAATAGTTATTTATTTCATAGTATGCTAACTATACAGGACTTCAGTGATGTCAGGTACTTTAATTAATAATACGATCTAGTTTTCCAATAAGATATTTATGAGCAAATAATTTGAGGCAAAACCTATGAAACACAAGATATAAATTATTAAGTAAATATTGGATTAAGATAAGTATAAAATATAAAGTCATGCTGAAGTCAGCTCAATTACCTGAAATGGAAAATTCAGTCAGTTCCTTTTTAGGCATCTGGTTTACATGGATATGTTAACAATTTACTTTAGAAATCTTGATTTAGAAATGTTTTATTGTGTGAAGATTGCTCTATGTTAAACTATTATTTTTGATAGATTTTAGCCTCTTTTGGAGAAGTCAATGCAGGTAATCCTCGTTTAGCAACCACAATTGGAACCAGTTGTTAAGTGAAGCAGTCACTAACTGAAAACCACAGCTGTGCTTATGTTCTTTACATACATCTTTCCTTTGCTTTATAGACCCATGAAGGTTGTACAGTAAGTGTGGGGATTGATCTAAGATTATTTTTTCATCACTGTAGCAACTGCAAATGATTGCTAAACGAGGCAGTCACTAGCTGAGAGCTACCTGTAATCCAAGAAATGTATACATTTCAGATAGCACAGTTCATGAATTTATTTTGAAAATGTATCTGGTAAAAAAAACATCAGATATAAATACCTAATACTAGAAACCAATGTGTTTCACATTAATTATGGAGATTTTGACTGTGTCAGGAGTATTAATAACATAAACACTTTACTAAGAACACAGAAGTTACATATTTTGTTAAAATACACTCTTTCCATTATTTAATTAGCTAATGAAACAAAATAAGCAGTTTTGGCATATGTATCAGACGATGTATAACTAAAGTGCTAATAAATTAAGGAAATTTGAAGAAATCAGGGATTTCTTAATTCAATCATAGCTAAAAATATATTCACTCATATGTATATATGAAGATACCATTAATTTCAGAAAAAACCACATGGACCTGAACTTTTTGAATTGGGGTATACATAAATAAAACAGACTAGATTCAAAAAATATATAAAAACAACATGCAGTTTACACTGATACACTTAATACAATGACTATTTTCTTACCTGATGATGTATTTCTTTTGAATCAAGTTCTCCAATCTGTAAAATCAGAATTGTATAATCAATTACACCTCATAAGAAATGGCAATGTGTGCACTGACATAGACAAAACCCGTTCAAGCATTTTCTTTGCCTTCACATTTTGGATGGGTTTTTATTGGGCTATCAAAAGTCTTGCTCACTATCAATATAAGCATAATACAGAAAGAAGCATTTACCAACAGATCCAAAATATTACATGGATGTGTGTCTACATTTAGAAGAAATTAAACAATAAAGCATTTACTTTGGCCATGCCATGCATGCAAATGCATTGGAGAAGTCAACGATGCTAGAAACAGTTCGTGAGTCAAGAAGAAGGGGCAACCAAGGAACTTGCTGGCTTGATACCTTCAAAGCTGATACAAAGATGAACATCCAACAACTCAAGATAGCATGAAGAGCAGTTGTCTATAAAGTCGCCAAGAGTTGGATAACACTGAATGGTTAAAACTAACTAAGACAATAAAGGGTCATCATTTCAAAGATATTTCTTTACTTAAACAAGGGTCGGCAACTTTAAACACTCAAAGAGCCACAAAGTTCCTAACCGAAAGCCCCCCATTCAATTCTGGAGCTGACCAGAAGTCTGGTTCCCCCACAATGGAGTCTCCTCCTGGCGTGGCATCCTTTTTCCTCTGCCGACCAGAAGTCCACTTCCCCCACCGTAGTGTCTTCCTAGCACAATGTGCTTTTTCCTCTACCTTTCCTAACCAAAAGTCCTAACCCTATCAATTGTGGAGCCAACTGGCGACAGGGAGCCGCAGCAGAGGGATGAAAGAGCGACATGCAGCTCTAGAGCTGTGGGTTGCTGACCACATATTTAAACAGAGAAACAGAATGACAAAGAACAAAAAAGCAGTGATAGTGAGATCAACTTCCAATTTCTTGCGGGCTTGACCATGGCTGACCTTGTAGCAGCCAGTGGTAGGACTGGTCTACCTAACTTCTAGAGAACCAGAGCAGGACTGGCCTACTGGTTCTCCAGTTGACAGAACAGCAGCATTGAAGTAACCATAAATTTGCCAGATTGCAATCCCACAGGAGTCATCTGTGCCAGATTTTGAACCCAGCCCATTTGAAGCACCTTGGTTCAAAAAAAATATCTTGTCTTATGATGTGCTATTTCACCCAGTTAAAGGTTACAAGCATGAGTTATACCTTTAAGTGCGCTATTGAATAACCCACAACTGATTGGATACAAACACCACAGTAAATCAGACAACCACAGTCACTAGAATTCACCCAGTGCACTAAAGCCCAAGTCAACCAAACCAATTAGGGCTCAGTGCAAGGCATGAAGGCGTAAAGTGCATATGTAACCTTAAAAATCCATTGCCACACCAAAAATTAAAAGAAATCATTAAGACAGAACTGCACATTACTCTTTAAGAAATAAGCCTGAATTTAATTCAGAGGAATGTAAAACTAATGAATTCAAAGCCGTGGCAATTCTGAAATGTGACTTACAAATGACTTTTATGTTTTAATTTTTTTTAAAAATGTTTAAATGTTTGAAATGCTAATGTTGTTTCATTGCGATTTTAGTTAAAAGCTGTAAGGCAGTGATGGCGAACCTATGGCACGTGTGCCACAGGCGGCACGCGGAGCCCTTTTTGCTGGCACGCGAACAGTCGCCCAGCTCAGATCCACTCGAATGGCCATGTGCCTCCCGCTAGCCAGCTGATTTTGGGTTCTCTGGTGTTGGCAGGAGTCACGTGTGAATGTGTGGTGAGTAGGGGAGGTTGCAGGTGCATGTGTGAGGAAAGGGGGGAGAGCGCGCATTCAGGGGGGGTGGGGTGGCACAGATTCCCCATTCCCTGTGAGGCTGGCAGGAGGAGGAGGAGCCGGCCATCGCATCTGCCTCCGTCCCTGCCACCTCGTGCACCCGAGCAGCCTTTCCGCCTGCAGTTATTATTGCTGGTGCTGCTATTCTGGAGCCTCGCTACTCCCCCCCCCCCCGCCACACACAAACAACTTCACTCCAAATTAGGAGAAGGAGGGTGGTGGTAAAGAAGAGGTAGTGGCCGATTCCTAATCCTTCCTTTTCTATCTCCAGCGTTCCTCCTGCGCAACTCTGCTGCCCCAGAAGGGCAGCTGTAGCGGCAGGGGGAAAGCCAAGAGTGACTGGCCAGCTCGGGCACTCAAGAGAGCAAGGCAGTATTTGCTGCCTGGGCGGTTGGCTGTCCCTCCCGCTGCTCCTTTCCCTAGCCGTGTTGGACTTTGAAGAGTTCACGTGGCAGCTAAATGAAAACAAACAGCATAAAGAAGTGTAGTTGGGGGCAATCAAGTCCAGCATGGCTAGGGGAAGGAGCAGCGGGAGGGAAGCAGTGAAGGAACGATGGCTGTTGTCCCCCTCCCCTCTTTCCAGAAAGCATCCCCCCTCCTTCTTGCTTTTCTCTGGACCTGCATCGCCAGACGGCCAGCTGAACTTCAGGCAGCTTCCCATTCCATTGCAGGAGTGGTGGCTAGACGGGAGGGCTCTCTCAGCTGCTGCCGGGTGAGGAGAACTCTAAAAAGCTGCCTTGCATCTTCTCCCCCCTCCCCCGAGTGGGAGTCGCTGAGAAAGGGGCCAGGAAAGTGGCAGCACTTGACTGCAGGCGCATTTGCAAGCTGCCTGAAGTTGAGCCGGCCATCTGGCAATGCAGGTCCAGAGAAGAGCAAGAAGGAAGAGGGCTATTTTCTGCAAAGAAGCTCAACTTCAGGCAGCTTGCAAATGGATCCTTCTGCAATCTTAGAATTCTTCAATTTAAGTCAATAAGTGTCATGATGTTTTTATCCCGGCATCACTATCACTTCCCAGAATATAAATAGTTCCAAAAGAGGAAGGGCAAATTTCTGTTTTGATACTACCCTAATTATATCCTGTAAGTCAGCATTTACTATAGAGGAAGTATATACATTCAGTAAGACTAGTTAAAAAATAGGGGAACTTTAGAAGTACATCAATGAGGAAATTGATGTAGGATTAAAAACTCCATGTTTTCAAATCATTATATGCATTTTGAAAATCATTTCAACTACTAACATTTAAATTTAAAGACGAAGAACCAGCAACATCTTAGCACCACATAAATCTGTGGCTTCTGAATCAAAGCTTCTACAGATACATTATATTAAATAAAGTATGTCACACTTATACTTACTGAAGATGTTGTGTAAATCAAACAAATAAATTAAAAATAAACTTTATAATGCATCCAGATTGTTAATGCTGGGTAGTGTTGTTTTCATATTTGGTTTTCCTACATCCACTTTTAAAAAGTCCATCTGTCATAAACCTTTATAACATACTCTTTAACAATAAAAAAGGAATGCAAAAAATAATGTCTGCAGTATATGTAATAGGCTGACTGCAGAATGAATAACCGAATGAATGATCGGGTTTCAGCAATTATTTAGGACTATATGAATGAATGATCGGATCAAAAAAGAATTTAAAGATCAGCTACCTTAATAACCTTTCCTTAATGATTCAAATGATGATAAAATTAGGAAGGTTTAATAATACATTAGTTAAGATGGAGCAGGGACCCCATGGCCTCCAGGTTTTTAGACATCTCCAGATACAGAAGTCTCACTACCTCAGGTATTTTATCTGGAACTGATGAAATCTACAGACCACCAAATGTTTAACCCTCTGCCCCAGTGGAGATCTGTTCACTGGTGCGTTAGTACCTACTAAATTTCTTGCACTTGATAGCTATCTAGCAGGAATTTGTCTAGGTAATTTCTGAGAATGGGACATGATTAAATGGAAGAAGATGAAATGTCTGTCTGTCTGTCTGTCTGTTCCCCCCCCCTCTCAAAAAAAAGGGGGGGAAAGAAAAAAGAAAATGACAACATTGTGTCCTGTGTGGGTGAAAACAACCCAGAACTTACATGCCTCGGAAATTTAAAAAAGGTAAAATGAATACTTGAAGTGGGTAAATCTGAGAAGTATTTTTTACCAGTTTGCCTTTTGATAAAGGAGTATTTAATGTTTGGATAAATTTGCCAAAGCAGCTATTTGTGAGAGTGCTCATATTACTCTTAATAGCTTCTATTGAAATCAAAACAGTTATAGCTACACCACTAGTATTTTTTTCAGGAAAAATCGTTTCATTAAAAAAAGTACCTCCCTTCCAAAGAATATATTCAACTTGGTAAGCTCACCTGTTTAAAAATTCCCCAATTTCTCCTGGAGATCTAAGAAGAAAATGAAACCTGCAAAATTTAAATTCAGAATGTTAGTTGATTGTAATTCAATGGTTTAAAGAAATGCATTATTTAAAAGAAAGACTACAATGATAAATACAAGCAAGTATTTTGGAAGTCTTTCATCGATGTATAAGATGATTAAGACATTGGAATATTCCCTTCTATACAAATTATCTCATTTGGTGTTCTGCGGTTTGGCATTACATTTAAATCATTCTTCCTGCGTCATTCTTAAGACTTTCAAGCGAACTTCCTTCTCTTTTCCCATATTAAATATACACTAAGAAAGTATTTTTGAAATACAGAACAAGGCTTATAGATTGGTTATTTCCAGTCAAAGCCTCAACCGCTCAGCTCAAACATGTTCCGATAACTTGGTCATCTCTTGCTCATCACCCATGATTCAGCTACAGTATTGCTGGCTGTTCTCAGAATCACAGAGACAAGGTGGAATGGCCAGGCTCATTTGCTGTCTTGTTGAGTAAAGCCTTAACAAAAATCAAGAAAACAAGGGTACTCCAGACCATTATAACTATAATAGCAACAAACTGGGGCATTTTCCAGGTAAAATTGATCTCCAATGTTTAAAACCTCCCAACAGAGGTATATTAGCATCATACTGCCTGCTGCCTCCTTCTCCTCCTCCTCCTTCTCCTCCTCATTCCACTCAACTGCAAATGACTCAGGGTGGTTCACTGATAGACAACAATAAAAGGAATAAAACTATACAAGAATAAGCAATAATACAAGATGACAAACCAGAGAGGAGCAAAAACAAACCCACACAACTTAAAGGGGCTTTTTTAGTTATCCTCAACAAAGGCTCAATCGAGAACTAGCTCTTTGAAAAACCAGCAAGATGGGGACCATGAGGATCTCATGGGATACCTCATTCCAGAGGGCAAGCATTATGACAGAGAAGGAGTGCTTCCAGGGCCCCAACAAATGGTGGTGTTTAAGCGAGGGCATCTAGAGTGGGTCAAACAGACCCCTGATTGAATCAGCTGGGCAGACATGATGGGGGATAAGCAGTGGTGGGATTCAAATAATTTAACAAACGGTTCTCTGCCCTAATGATTTCTTCCAAACACCAGTTCACCAAACTGCTGAGAAAGTTAACAACCGGTTCTCCCGAAGTGGTGCAAACTGGCTGAATCCTACCACTGGGGATAAACATCCTGAATGACACTCAGAAGCAAACTGACAATGAGGGCAGCTCATAGGCAGGCGTCTTACATAGTTATGACGCATGCTCATCACTGCCTGCCTTTTGCTGCATTCTGTACCAGAGTGGTCTTCCAGGATAGTCCCTGTACAGTGTATTGCGGCAGTCAAGCCATGACTTATTTATCTAGGAATAAAAGTATTTTTGCCTCTTATCCAATAAGTAGTTTTAAAATGCAAAGTTATTTTACATTCACTGAGAATAAGACAATTGAAACAAGTAAGTTTTATTTTTCTAACTGTTAGGATCCAAAACCAAGAATAACATGTGATTCTTCCAGGATCAGCTACTCTATTGTTTTCATACCTGTGAACCAGTGGTGGGTTTCTGCCGGTTCGCACCGTATCAGTAGAACCGGATGATGAAATTTACCAATCCAGTGCGAGGAGGTTCCAGCGTGGACCCAGAAGTAAGTTCCAGAACACCTGCCCCTGTGCTCAGAAAAGCGCTGTGCCGTTGTACATGGAGGTCCCTTATTGACGGGCAGGCGTCCTAAAACCTGCCTGCCAGCAAAGGACTTTTTTCTGAGCAAGGGGGGCGGGGAACGGAAGGTAGCTTGTGCTGTCCGTCTCCCCCTGCTTAGAAAAGCCAGCCCAGGAATGTCCCTTACTGGCGGGCAGGCTTGCTAGAAACTGCCTGCCAGCAAGGACTTTTTTCTGAGCTGGTGGGGGGGGGGGAAGAGACGGAAGGTAGCTTGCACTGTCCATCTCCCCCTGCTCAGAAAAGCCAGCCTAGGGATGTCCCTTACTGGCGGGCAGGCTTGCTAGAAACTGCCTGCCAGCAAGGACTTTTTTCTGAGCTGGTGGGGGGGGGGGGAAGAGACGGAAGGTAGCTTGCACTGTCCATCTCCCCCTGCTCAGAAAAGCCAGCCCAGGGATGTCCCTTACTGGCGGGCAGGCTTGCTAGAAACTGCCTGCCAGCAAAGGACTTTTTTCTGAGCAAGGGGGGTGGAGACAGAAGGTAGCTTGCACTGTCTGTCTCCCTCTGCTCAGAAAAGCCAGCCCAGGGATGTCCCTTACTGGCGGGCAGGCTTGCTAGAAACTGCCTGCCAGCAAGGACTTTTTTCTGAGCTGGTGGGGGGGGGGGGGAAGAGACGGAAGGTAGCTTGCACTGTCCATCTCCCCCTGCTCAGAAAAGCCAGCCCAGGGATGTCCCTTACTGGCGGGCAGGCTTGCTAGAAACTGCCTGCCAGCAAAGGACTTTTTTCTGAGCAAGGGGGGTGGAGACAGAAGGTAGCTTGCACTGTCTTGTCTCCCTCTGCTCAGAAAAGCCAGCCTAGGGATGTCCCTTTCTGGCCAGCAGGCTTGCTAGAAACTGCCTGCCAGCAAAGGACTTTTTTCTGAGCTGGTGGGGGGGGGGGGGAAGAGACGGAAGGTAGCTTGCACTGTCCATCTCCCCCTGATCAGAAAAGCCAGCCCAGGGATGTCCCTTACTGGCGGGCAGGCTTGCTAGAAACTGCCTGCCAGCAAGGACTTTTTTCTGAGCTGGTGGGGGGGGGGGGAAGAGACAGAAGGTATCTTGCACTGTCCATCTCCCCCTGCTCAGAAAAGCCAGCCCAGGGATGTCCCTTACTGGCGGGCAGGCTTGCTAGAAACTGCCTGCCAGCAAAGGACTTTTTTCTGAGCAAGGGGGGTGGAGACAGAAGGTAGCTTGCACTGTCTGTCTCCCTCTGCTCAGAAAAGCCAGCCTAGGGATGTCCCTTTCTGGCCAGCAGGCTTGCTAGAAACTGCCTGCCAGCAAAGGACTTTTTTCTGAGCCGGGGGGGGGGGGGGAGACGGAAGATAGCTTGCGCTGTCCATCTCCCCCTGCTCAGAAAAGCCAGCCCAGGGATGTCCCTTATTGGCAGGCAGGCTTGCTAGAAACAACCTCATAAAGTGGCGAGGGAAGATCCACGTTTAAAGAGAGGAGCATTAACCGCCACCGAGGCCTGACACTCGAAGAAGCGGGCGTAGGAAGCAATCGCTCCCTTTTCCAGATTGGTTTGGCTGCAGTACTTACACTGTTTCCCACCCGTTAGGCTTTCGCTGCCTCCATTTTTGCCATACTCCCCCTCCTCCCCCCCACTTCTCTTTTCGAGGCTGAGTTGACCGGTTTCCACATGTGTCGGTGGCTGTGGGTCTTGGGGCTAATGCAGAGGGGGAAGCAGCTTGGGAGGATTTTCTTTTTTCAGTTTTTTTAAATAAATATTCTTGAAAGGGTAAAGAGGAATGACTTGTGTGAGAATCACCAATTGTAATCCATCATTTAGAGATTTTTTATTTGTTCTGCATGTCCATAACTGAGTTTGTCTATTTATTAAATTTATATACCTCCCATCTCACTAGTTTAACTGATTTGGGACAGCTTACAATGCCATAAAAGCTAATAGACAAGCATTAAAATTAACAATTAAATGAAGACTAAAAATCCATGAGGATGAAACACCGGCAGTGTACAAATAAAACATTAAAACCTAAAAAAAGCATATAAAATTTGAAAGAGGCAAAGATGACTAAAATGCTAAAACTGAATTAAAATTAATACTTTCAGTTTTCCCTTGCATCAAGGCTCTCCAATAGAAGAGACTCTTGATAGCTCCAGGTTGAAACGTAGTGTTCTGGGTGCTCTCTGAGCTTGGTGGTTTTGTTGCAGACGTTTCATTACCAAACTAGGTAACATCATCAGTGCTAGAAGGCAGTAAGGTTGAGGGGGAAGGAGGAGAAAGATAGAAGGACAAAAAGGAGAAAGAGAAGGGGAAAAAGGAGGTGGAGGATAGTGGGATCCTTGCTGCTTTCTGAGCTTGGTGGTTTTCTTTCAGACGTTTCATTGCCAAACTAAGTAACATCTTCAGTGCTAGAAGGGAATGAGGTTGTGGGGAAAGGAGGAGGAAGAGAAATAGAAGGACAAAAAGGAAAAAGATAAGAAGGGAGAAGACAGCGGAGTCCTTGGTGTTCCCTGAGCTTGGTGGTTTTCTTGCAGACATTTCCTGACCCAGCTAGGTATCTCACACCAATGACAATAAAACATCTGCAAGAAAACCATTGAGACCACAGAGCATTTATTTCTTCATTTATTAAATTTATATGCCTCATGGTCATCACAAACTCCTCATCAGGACGTTCCACAATGACCGGCCTCAAAATTACATCTCCACAATCTCAAATTTTATTTATTATGTATGGAATATTTTTAATGGTTTTATTTTAATTTATTATGTATAGAATATTTTAATGGTTTTAATTTATTATTTATCCATTATCTATTTTTATAATTATTTTTAGGGAATTTTTATTTATTTATTGTTTATAGAATATGTTTATTACAAGAAATGTTATTCCTTTTTGCAAATGTTTTATTTGTGGCGCAATATGTTACTTTTAAGTGTGCAAATTGGTGCATGGGCAGGCCAGATTGATTCAAGGCAGGTTTGCCAGATTTTGTGTGTTTCTGTGAGATACCTGGGGGTTTTTTTCTAAAGAGTTAGGGGTGCAAGGGTCTTGTAACGTGACAGCTTTAAGACTTGCGTGCTTCAAATGCCAGAGTTACTGAGCCAACATTTTGGTTGCTAAATAAGAGCATTGTTAAGTGAGTTTCACCACATTTTACAAGTTGGCCACACCCACCCAGTCACATGACTGCCAAGTCACTCCTACCTAGTCACATGACTGCCAAGCCACTCCCACCCAGTTACATGGCCGGCAAGCCACTCCCACAAAGCAGGCCACACCTACAGAAGAGGTTCTAAAAAAATTTGAAACACACCACTGCTGTGAACAAACTTTTGTCAGACTAAGGACTCTACTCCACTATCTGCATATACTCTGTAAACTATTAGGGAGGAGCTATCTTCACCCTTTCTCTCACTAGTAACATACAGACTGAGTAGCTTCTTACTCTGGAATACACCCCTCCTTCCTGGAAATCCACCTCCTTTCTATATTCCATTACACTAACCTTCCTAGGGTGGTAGAGAAATGTCTCAAATTCAGAGTCAATCTTCAATTCAATTTATTCAATTTATATCCCGCCCTTCTCCGAGAGGACCCAGGGCGGCGCACAGGAATTTAAAACAATATACAAAATAGTACCAATTATAATTTAAAAACTTATTAAATGACAAAGCCTGCGCTAAAACCAGATTAAATCCCCCATTTAAATTGTAAACTATCCCTCCCTCCTCCCTGGAACCCCCTAAAAGCCAAATTAAGAATTTTGTTCAAATACCCCTAGAACTGCGACCCGCCCACCTCTCTTGATACAGAATCCCTCATCAAGGTGGGGCCCTCGTTGACGCGGAGGGCCATACCTGCGAGTGGGGGACTCCCGCAGTAGAAAAGGTCTGCCTTAGAGTACTTCATGGTGAATGTCATAAATATGATATATATAAATATGTATAAATATATATAAAATATAAGGTCAGAGGAGTTGTTAGACAGGGCATTAAAATTCTAGATGTTATTGAATATTAAAATAGATGTTAAAATATGTATAGTACAAATTAAACTCAGGAGACGTCTAGACCGGCTCTAAAAAGTTCATAAATAGTTCATAAATTCATAAAAATCATGCATGGTTCAAAGATAGTTAATCATAGTTCATAAATAGTTAGTTTGTCATCGAAGGTGGGAGAGTTAGTTCATATAGATATATCAGACTGGGGGTAGAGGGTGGCTTTGGCCTTCCAGTTGTAAATTAGTCCCAGCCTGTAGTCCTCAAGGACTCCTCCAGTCCCACAATACCAGGAGTCTTAAGGGCCTCAGCTGAAGAGTTCTAATAGCTGAGGCCAGTTTTTCTTGGCCTGGAGCCTCCACTGCCCACCTTTGTCCCCGGTGGCATCTCCTTCGGCCCCAACGCCTCCAACGCTCCTGGTATCTTTCGGCCTGCCAGGCCCAGATCTCCTTAGGCCCGGCCCGGCCCAGCCAGGCCTTGCGGCCTCGATGTTACCCTGCCGGCCCATGCCAGTCCAGTTGGTCCCCAGCTAGCCAGGTCCGGCTCTGTCTGGCCTCCCCAGGTCTTTACAGTCGCTGGCCTCTGATGTCCGCTCCAGCGCTGGTCACTTCTCCACCCACTGGCCGTCCCGGCTCCGCTCGTCAGCTCCTACCGGCACCGCTCTTCTCCTCCTCTCCTCCACGCCGCGCGGCTCCACTCCGCTCTGTTCCTCCATTCCTCTCCTTCTCTCCTTCTCTCTTCCGCGCCACGCGCCGCTCCACTCAAGCCTCGGAGCAGCGCGGCGTTTTGGAGCCTCCCCGGCGTTTTGGAGCCTCCGGCCAGCTTCCCTCCGATGGCCCATGCAGAGCCGCCGGATCACCCTGGAAGCTCGTCCTGGCCTCAAAAGGCAGCCAGGGTAAGCGTCTCGCTGGGCCTGGCCCTAAAAGTTGGCAAACGGGCCAGGCGACATGCCCTAGCTGCCCACAACTCCCGCGGCCCTCATAGCGCTCGGTGGCAGACCGCCATCTTCGCGCATGCGCAGTCCACATCCAATCTTGACAGTGACATAAAGTCAATCCATTATTTTGTGGACTTCCTCAAGAATATTCAATAATTTAAATACCACAGCAATTACTTGTTCTTCTAGATGATCTTTACCTGCACCAGAGGTGGGTTTCTACCAGTTCGCCCTGGATTGGGAGAACTGGTAGTGGTGGCAACGGGACGCTCCGCCCACCCACCCGGATGTTTCTATGCATGCACAGAAGCGTCTCACAAACATGTACGCACAAGCGAACCGGTAGTGAAACCCACCACTGAACTGCATCTTATGTGATTTAATTTCTGACAGCTTGCAAACTTGTTCATAATAGTGACTATCAATTAGACAAAAGGTATGCTGAGTCTCCACTCTGTGGAGAATTAATATTTTGCTTGGTATTTCTAGAACTCTCTGATCTAGACAGGTTAATTCCACGACCCCCTTTGAGCTTAGAATAAATATGGAGCTACTTCACAACTGCCTTTCATTAGATACCTATGAGCAGCTATAACCCTGATGTTATAAATTCCACGCACCTAATGTTCTACATCAGGGGTTCCCAAACGTGGCAACTTGAAGACTTGTAGACTTCAACTGCCAGAATTCTCCAGCCAGCTCTGCTGGCTGGAGAATTCTGGGAGTTGAAGTCCACAAGTCTTCAAGTTGCCAAGCTTAGGAACCCCTGTTCTACATTATATAATCCGGCACAATTATTACCTATTTCAATTAGTATCTATATTCACTATAATTCCTTATACCTTTCTTAAACTGACATTCTTTTTATTAAATGCCATTTTCAACCAGCAAGTCTTCCAACATTCCCCCTCCCCCCCAAGCCAAATATAAACTATTGTTATTGTTGTCCAATAATTACTTGAGCTACTTTTAAAAAGAGTTTTTATACAAACAGAAATTCTTTATGTTATAACGAATTTCAATGTCCTTCACAAAAGAATTTCAATCACAAAAGGAGGAAGATGCAAATTTCAAATTTGATCAGGTACTTCAAAAGTCAAGAAACATATGATAGTTTTTAGTTCTTGGCCTACAAAAATGATAAATCGCAATAGTGTAATACTTAAGTGGCAGTGAGGTAGTGAACAAACTCACTGTTATGTACTGAATATATATAGTTGTGTTAAGCCCTGCTAAAGTGAAACTAACCTTTAAATGACCCTCACTGTTAGCTCTAACAGTTTTGGAGGGAAACTTAGAACATTCATATTTGGACTGGTTTTTCAAGCATTATGATTGGTTAAGATCCTGGGGGCCAAGAGTATAAATTACAGACATTTGCCCGCTGTTCCTCAGTTCCAGTTTTGAGTCAAGCAATGCCGTTGTAGCAATGCTGCTCGGTTTCTTCCCTACTGAAGCCCACTACACAAAACCCACAACTGTATTTTCTAAATGGCCAATTCAGAACGTTTAACACAGCAGTCAACTATGTATTCCAAGGAAAAAAGCTTAGCCTACATGCCAAGTTTGAGCAATCACACTTTACAATCAATTTAACTCAGAGCAATACACAACTGCTGCTGTGGAAGTTTCCTGCTGTGAAAGAAAATGAAGTCATTACTTCCCACCACCACCAAAATTGGGGAGGGGGGGGAGTGTAAGAGCACAGTCAAAAGCAACTTACAATACAAGTAAGATAAAACATTCCATAATAAAACGTCTAGGCCCCAAACACATTTCCAATAATATTTTGTTTGCCCTCAATTGATATTCTCTCTCCTTTTCAAAATGGCACATTAAACAGAAACAAAAGATGTCCATCAGGAAATATGGGTCAGCTAGCCTTTCTGCCCTTCTCTTACTGCCCTTAACTTGCTGTAGGAATATTATAATATTAACTCCCATTGCTAAATGGATGTTTTGAAGATGGAGCCTGCATACTCTAGCAATCAGAATGTTGATCTTCCATCTCTAGTTCATTCAACACCCAATGGTGAGTTGAGACATAGAATTTTAAGCTTGTCTTAACATTCTCTGCAGATGAATAAACACTTCTTATATATAGAAGCTAGGTTAAGATATAATGTAGTTAAGCATTCTCTCTTAACTTTTCTGAATATCTCCAGATGCAAATGGAATCACCTAAGAATGCGCAATAAATATCTACCTTAATTCTTTTTTATATTAAGTAGTGGTGTTTTTTTTTAACATTTGCTGATCTTTTATGGTTCAGAAGCCAAGAATGGGCCTGCTTAGTATTTGAATGGTAGGCTTGTACGCTACACAGAAGTTTGAGACACCATCTTGGAAGAAAGCAATGACAAACCATATCATAGAAACACCATGTTTGATCTAAAGGAAACTGAAAATTTAACTTTGGCTTCAATTTCTTTATTGTTTATTGTAGCTTTTTCTCTAGCCAAGCAGCAACTCCTTACAGGATGGGTTACAGATATGTTAATGTAAAAATTAGCAACTTGTCTGCCTCTCAATTTTAAATGAGAATTCTTTGCAATTCACATGGGATCACAGGATGTAGGTATCTTGGCAGCTGCATAAAAATGTGTTAAACAACAAAGTATTTCTTTGACTCTGCATTAATGTAAAGGGCAGAATGGATTCCATTCATGCCCTCCAGCTGGGTACTCACCAACAGCATGCGATCAAACATAACAGCAACACAATAAAAACATATTAGTGGTCAATATTATTGTGCTGCTGGGTTAAACAGCCTTGGCAGTCATCTTATTTCTCAACTCAGTTAAAATTTCAGGATAAAACTTTTTCCATTTTTTTTAAAGGAAAGACCCTAGTTTTTATATATTCTTATATTTTTCTTTCCTTCTTCTACTTTCACTATAGAATAATTCAAATAGCATAGCTGGTAGAAATTTACATTTTATATATACCTGATGTGTGACTGGAACTGACAGCCATGCAGTTAATCTCTTGTCAGGATAATTAATAACATTTCCTGGAAATTAGTTTTCTACTCTGAGAAAATCAGGACAGGTTGCCCCTATGACTAAGATGTACAAGCTGGCAGGCAATGTAACCTTTGTAAGTCTTAACATAATTTCATGTAAGAATAAAATTGGAGAACGACTAAATTATGATACTTCATCATATGGTTAGAAATAGAAATATAATCATAGGGCATAGAACTCCAAGAGAGGAGTTCTTATTCCATGATAGATAAATGGTTGTCCAGTCTTTTCTTTAAAAAAATCTGCAGCGATGGAACAGTTACAACTCTTGTGTTCTTCCAAGAACCAAAGGCTACTCAGAATTATTAATCCACTATTGATGGATCATCAAATAAGCAGCAGAATAATTATTTTGAAGTTCAGGAAAATACCTGGACAAATGGAATGTTTACTGATGTAAAAAGCAGCTTTTTAAAAAACCAAGAAGCCTAAGATTGAAGAAATGCTGAAATAATTGCATGTATCCTGGCCTAGCACCATAATAAAATCTGAATCTACTGCAGTGTGCATGGTTCTTATATAAGCAGTATTATACTGAAAACAGTCAAAGCTACTAATGATTTTATTATGAAACAAAAGCTGTAAAAGATATGTTTAAAACTGTAGATTACCATTTTTAAAAAAACTGAAGAAAAACCACAGTGAAGCAGAACCTGTATTTTAGGAACGCCTAAAATTAACTGTACAGACTTTAACTGTGACATCTTTGGTCAAAACCTCAGCACCTCATCTTCTCAAGATAGACAGTGGTTTGATCTTATTGAGGGGTGGGTGGGGGTGGAATCACAAATCACACTGCAGTGTTCTTTTCCTTTTATGGACAAAAAGCAGAAGAAAAGCAATTCAGTTCAGTAAAATGCTCATTTCAGGCCTTCACTTAAAAAAATGTGCAAGCTGTAATGCAAATCCCCCTTTCTCCCTTGATGCAAATGGACAAATCCTAAACAAACAAACAAACACCACTTTTGTCTTCTCAAATATTTGGTGAGATAGATGTTGTTCCTGTGGCCATAACAGGAATATTTGACTCATTTTAAAAACTGAACAGAAGAGTAGGAAAAATGCACATATGCATTAGTTGCTATTTACAGTTTTTACAGATGTCTTACAGTACAATGCCTCCTTCTATCAACATGCTAAATGCTGCCTTTGATTTTTTTTTTTTAAAGGATCTTAACACAACTAGGGAAAAAAAGCTGAAACGCTAATTAAAAACCCATGATTAGTCAGCTCCTGCAAGTATCAGAATATTATACAGGCAATTTCCTCTGGCTTGAAGGATCTTGTTATGTCCTGGTTAGATGTCCTAATTTAGATCATATGAAATTGAATGTGACAGTATTCATATGGCACCAGAGAGGGCTTTTTCCTCTAGAGAAGAAAATATTTTTCTAATTATTTTACTTGATTTAAAAAAAAAAAAAGAGCTACACTCATCTAATTCTGCTGGCTGCCAGCAGTTCGGCAGTTTGAGTCTCACTGCCTCAAGGTTGACTCAGCCTTCCACCCTTCTGAGGTTGGTAAAATGAGAACCTAAATTGTTGGGGGTAATATGCTGATTCTGTAAAACTGCTTAGAGAGGGCTATAAGCAATGTAAAGGGGTAGATAAGAATAAATGCTCTTGCTATCAGAGTTTAAAAGTTATGGTGAAACAACAGGCCATCACCCAGGCACTTTAAGAAGAAACAAGACCCCAAAAGCTTGATCTATATAAATAAAAATGTAACAAGAGCTTGTTCAAAACCGGTAATCTCCGAAAGTACTGCACCGATCGCTTCCAAATTTTCACACAACATTTCTTTCCATTACGGAACCAATGATATATATATAGATTGTGTAGATGTCACACCTGTGCCAGGTACATGCAACGGAAATGCAAAACATTGTAAAAAAGGTAGGTAGATGGATACAGAGAGAGCAGTGGGCCACAGGTATTATGTCATCCTTTAAGACATAAAATACTTTGTCCGTAATGTTCAAGGAGAAATACAGTAGGTAGGTAGGTAGGCAGCTATAGGGATAGAGAGGGAGGGAGAAATGTAGTAGGTAGGTAGGTAAAGGGATAGAGAGAGGGAGAAATACAGTAGGTAGGTAGAGGGATAGAAAGGGAGAGGGAAAAATACAGTAGGTAGGTAGGTAGGTAGGGAGAGGGATAGAAAGGGAGAGGGAAAAATTCAGTAGGTAGGTAGAGAGAGAAGGAGAGGGAGAAATACACTAGGTAGGTAGTAGAGGGATAGAGAGAGGGAGAAATATGGTAGTTAGGTAGTCAGGTAGAGAGAGAGAGAGGGAGAAATACAGTAGGTAGGTAGGTTGGGGGTAATACAGTGGTTGTGTGTACGTGTTTGTGTGTGCAGGTGTAGATCTACACACAGATTGCTTGGCCATTTAACCAGACTAAGTCACAGCAACGCGTGGCTGGGAACGGCTAGTAACAAATAAAGAAGGAAAAATTGTGCACTGCAACTAATCCATATTTTCAGTCTCTGAATCAAACCAATGCTATTGTGGCTGGATGAACTAGTTGTCCACAAACATGATGGGGAAGAAATTCAAAAATGTATAGAAGTTTTCCTTAATCCAGTACTGTCAGATATAACAAAATACAGGAGAATTAAAACATCCATGATCCTCCATCTGGCTTGGTGGTAATGAATAACATAGTCCATCACATCTGGAGGATTGGAAATGACTATTATATGAAGTTTAGGTAAAAAAAATGTAGAGATTTCATACAGTGTTGAAAAATTTACTTACTATTGAACTGTATTTTTTACTTCTAGCAGATCAAAGAAGAAATATTTGTGTTCTAGCTGCTTATGAGAGACACAGTGACAAAATTAAGGTCCTTTGGTCCAGGGCTGACTACTTCTGAGGAATCATAACCTTCTAAATGCCTGCAGAAAGCAATTCAGTGATACTGTAGCCAAAAACTGTCCCCTTAGGTCACATTTTTTTAAAATTTTTATTATAAATTAAGAACAGAAAAAAAGAAAACAGAAAAAGGACGTTAACAAGACAAAACTACATAGATACAACTGGGAGTGACTCACCCCCCCCCATATGTATGCAGTTACAAAGTAACATCATATATCATCTTACTACATTTCCAGTTTTTTCTATCTATCTATGTCTTACATTTATTAATCCTTAGTTCTTTATAGTTGTTACTGCTCCATATATTTATTTTATTTACTATTTACATATCTGTACTGTGCATTTTTCCCTATCATATATTTCTTTGTATAATTCAGCTGGCAGTCCATCCGGTCCCGGTGATTTGCCACATTTCTGCTTTTTAATCGCAATTTCAATTTCTCCTTCTTTAATCTCTGCATTAAGAATATTTTTCATCTTTTCTGGTACCTTAGGTAATTTCAAATTTTCACAATATATCCTTACTTGCTCCTCATGTATTCTCTCTTTTTGGTACAGTTTTTCAAAAAAGTTTTGAATCACCCTCTTTTCCCCTTCCATGTTCCCCACAAGATTTCCATCTTCATCCTGCAGGGTGTCTATTTTTCTTGCTTCTGCCTCTTTTCTTAGTCTATAGGAAAGCCATTTACCTGCTTTATTGGCATGCACAAAGAGGTGTTGCCTCCCCCATTTGAGTTTATTTGCCAGTTCTTCTTGATCTAGTAACGCTAGTTTATGTTTAAGAAATTCTTTTCTCTCTCTTATACTCCCATTACCCGGGTCTACCTGTAATGCCCTCTCTTCCTTCCCTAAATCTTCTAAGATTTTGGCCCTTTTTTCTCTTTCCAATTTCCATTTATGCACCGAAAATTTTATTGTATATCCTCTTATAACCGTTTTCATAGTGTCCCATATAGTTTGTAGCGAGGTATCCTCCCGTCTATTTTCCTCATAAAAGAACTTTAATTCTTTTTTTTAGGCCCATTTTAATTGTGTACATGGGAATGGAGGTTTCTCAGGAATGAAGTGCTCCTACATCACTCTTAAACCCCAAATTTCCCACTACTAAAAGTCAATCATCTTGCCACTGAACTTCGCCACAATTTCAGAATGTTTGTTGTGGTCCCTAAATAGGGTAGTTGGAAAGATCACATATGGTTCATGAGCTGCCCATTGGTCAGTTTCACAGCTAGTACAGATTCAAATGAGGGCTTCTAAACCATACTCAACACTTTAGTTCTCCAGTTTGTTTTGGACACTAATGAGATAGAAAAACAAAAATATGTGGCTCCTGAGAAGAGGTCAATTTAGTGGGTCACTAATGTGTAAATTGTAAGTAATGTGTAAATGGAGGTAATGACAGACTTTATTTTCCTGGCCTCCAAGATCACCACAGATGGGGACTACAGCCAAGAAATTAAAAGACGCTTGCTTCTGGAGAGGAAAGCTATGGCAAATCTAGGCAGCATACTAAAAAGCAGAGACATCACCCTGCCAACAAAAGTACGTATAGTCAAAGCTATCATTTTCCCAGTTGCAATGTATGGCTGTGAAGGTTGGACCATAAGAATGGCTGTGCGCCAAACAATTGAGGCCTTTGAAGTATGGTGCTAGAGAAGATTCCTGCGAGTCCCTTGGACTGCAAGGTGATCAAACCGGTCAATCCTAGAGGAGATCAACCCTGACTGCTCTTTAAAAGGCCAGATCCTGAAGATGAAACTCAAAATACTTTGTACACCTAATGAGAAGGAGAAGAGCCTAATGCTAGGAAAGATTGAGGGCAAAAGAAGGGGATGACAGAGAATGAAGTGGCTGGATGGAGTCACTGAAGCAGTCAGTGTGGACTCCAGAGGTTGGCAGAGAACAAGAAGGCCTGGAGGGGCTTCCGGTTCCGGCTCCTGCGGCGACGGGCGAGCCTAGCGCTCGCTCGCCGCTTTGTTTCTTCTTCTGCCCCCCAACGGGGGCGAGACTCCTCTGTTTGAGGGTCTCCCGTAGGGCCGGCTCGTCGGGGGGCGTGCCCCCCACGGCGGTGGAGGAAGCGGCTCCCGGCGCGGCTCAGGTGAGGGAGAACATGCTAGCGGGGGGTTTTCCCTTCGCCCAGGGAAGACGGCGCCATTTACAATTATGAGGAGGGCTGATCGGCTCAGTCAGAAGGACTCCCGAGGCTTCAGCTGCGAGGAGAGAGTGAGTCTTTAAAAAACTTTTTTTTCCTGCTGCCAGCCAGACTGAACGGACTGGGAGGGGGGTGTTTATTTTTAAAAACCCCCCCCTCGGATTTAAGCGGCACGTTAAAATGGCTTCTCTGCAAAGGGAAAGCGGAAACTTTCACTCCGGACGGTCTCTAACAAGGGAAAGTGGAATGTGACTTTTTGCAACATTGTTTCTAGGTCTGGCTGAGTTTTAAAAAATTCTTTTTTTGCTACTTTCTCCCTCTGGCTGAGATGGGCGGTGGAAGTGGCTTCTCTGTGTCCCTGCCTGATTATTTCAACTAAGGAAAATTTCCAGCGTCTCTTTGAAAGCAGGACTCTCTCTGGATTTTTGGAAAAAAAAATTTTCTTGATGGATTTGTGATTTCTTCTTTGGAATACCTTCGTTATTACTATTTGTTGATTTGGGAAATTGTGTCTCTTTTGGTTTCTGAATTGTTTGCAACTTCACGGCCCTGAACTGAACTGAGCTCCTGATCTGCCCTACCAGCCCCACCCGGAAAACGCCATCTTGGTGGCAGTGATTCTAACTTTTAACCATGGCACAAGAAGCAGCACTTGTAAATTTGGAACAAAGGATGGCTTCTCTTGAAACCTCTATGCAGACTTTGATAGCAGAAATAAAGGCCCAGAGGGCTGAAAATAGTACTTTCAAAAAGGAACTATTGGATACCCGGAAGCAAGTGTTGGAGAATACACAGAAGAATGAAGAATTGGAAGGAGGGTTGGAGGGGGCTAAGGGAGAGATTAAAAATATTTCTAATGAGGTGGGGGAAATAAATGGGCGTGTGTCTAGGATGGATATGGAAAGAATGACATATTTTTTGAGATTTCAGAATGTTCTTGAGGATTCTGGTGAATGCCTACCTGATCTTATGAGTACAATTTTAGCAGATTATTTACAAAAACCTAAGGATGAGATCAGGGGGGACATTGACCTAGCCTATAGAATTAACTCTGCATATGCCAGGATGAATGAAGTGCCTAGAGAGATACATGTGAAATTTGTTAGAAGGTCAACCAGAGAGGAAATCCTGAAAGCGCAGAGAGAGAAACCTTTAACTTATCATCGAGAAACGGTCACTATCTTGAAGCAGATCCCTAGAAAAATTAGAGACTCAAGAAGGAAATTTTCCTTCTTGTCTAAAACCTTGTTTGATCACGGGATTTGGTTCAAGTGGATGACACCTGAAGGGATGCTGGTGTTCTGGGAAGGAGGAAGAGTGAGGATTAAAACAGTTGCTGAGGCGGAAGCCTTTCTTAAAAAACATTCCTCTGCCCTGGGGGAAGATCCAGGGGGGACGGAGGGGGCCACGGCTCCGCCTGCGGGGGGCCAGGGAGGAGAAAAAGAAGATACAATAGCCAAAAGACTTAGATCAAAAAAATAACTTTGCCTTGATTTTTTCCTGAACAATTTTGCATAATATTTCTATCCGGACCTTTTGTAAATGTCTGACAGCATGGAAGGGAGAATTTAGGTAAATGTACTTGCTTTCAACTTGTAGTGGTATGGAAAATGTTTTCTATATTAACTTTTTTAATGTGTATTTTGAGGTCTCGGAAGGTCCGATGACTCTGACGTGAATGCTCTCAAAATTTCTTTGTAACCATTACCTTACCCTGTTAAAAAATGTAAAACCAATAAAACTTTTTCAATATAAGAAGGCCTGGAGGAACGTTGTCCATGGGGTCGTGATGGGTCAGACACGACTTCGCAACTAACAACAACAATGTGTAAATTTAGTCCAAGTGCTATAACAAACTGTCACCAACTAGACACGACATTATTGTATATTTAGATTGAACTTATAACCAAATGCAACACTATTAGCTTCAGGTTGATATTCATTCATTCAATTTCTATAGTCACCCATTTCAGTCAATGACTCTGGGCAGCTTACAATTCAAAATTTTTATTTATTTATATTTTACATTCCTAAATTGCCCATCTCTTTCAAAGAGATGTTACAATAGTAAAAATACTAAAAACATTTTAAAACAGTAAAAACACTAAAAACATCAAAATATACATAGGAACAAGATATTGGTCAGTTAGGAATAAAGCCAGGAAATGAGGCCCTTGATATATTCAGCACTCCAGGTTGCTGAAGGCCTTATGAAAGGCAAAGGGGCTGCAGCCATTCTAATCTCTAAAGATAAATTACATATCCAATATTGAATAGATACATAAAATAGATACATGTGTACACAGGAAAATGAATTGAGATATCCAAGTGTGGAACATCAAGAGACCACATTTTTAAGAAAAAAAATAAAAATAAAATGTACTTATGACTGAAGACTAAAGTTAATTCATCAGACAGTCTTGTTCTATGGACTCCTCAACAATAATTTTTTAAAAGATGGATATCAGGTGGGGGTTCTTTTTGCATTGGCATTGTAATTTGAGATTTCTCTGACTCATATTATTTGGTCAGGTTTCTTTATGGCTCTTTTTTGTTTTCAAGTGATTACATCTGTTAACATAATCTTGAGAAAACCCACAGCAGTTAGTAAATGAGATGCTGAATTATACTCCAAAATATGAAATTTTATGAAAAACTGGCTGTATTGAGTCTGAAAGTTGGCAAAGAGAATTATCCTACATAAGTCGAAATGAATCAACACTTCATTTCAATATTAAAGAACAGATTCAAAATATGTGTTCCCTCTTGAACTTTAACATTTCTTAATATAAAAAATGAGAAGATGAAGCAGGATGTTTCTATGTGGTCTAGATTTAATAGAATGATAACAGAATCAAGCTAATTCTATATTAATATTATAAGAACTAGTTGTTAGGATACCAAAAGAGAGACACTGAGTTTTAGTTCTGTCTTAGGCACAAGGCCAGCTGGGTGACTTTGAACCAATCACTCTCTCTTAGACTTCGGAATAAGACAATAGCAACCCACATCCAAAATTTTGCCAAAAAACTGCAGGGATTCATCCAGGCAGTTGCCAGAGTCAACATTGGTATGATATATTAATAAAGATGGAGATATAGACAGATAATATGGATCTTTATAAAAGTTTTAATTAATTTTAATCATTATCAGATATAATTTTCCCTCTGATTGTATTACTATTGCTTTTATTCTTTATGGAATTTTATAATAATCATGTATTTCTGTGCATAAAATGAATAAGTATAGGTAGCAGAGGTGGTATTCAGCCGGTTTTCTCTAGTGCAGGAGAACTGGTAGCAGCGGCTGCAGGAGACTCCACCCACCCGCCCCGATGTAATGGATGAGCACTGTGCATGCACAGAAGACGGTGTGCATGCACAGACGAGGTGCGTGCAAGTGCGCTCACATTTGTGAACTGGTAGGGAAGGTAAGTGAATCCCACCGCTGATTAGTAGGTGTGTAAACACAAAGTGTAAGCTCTGTTTGATTCAGTTAGCTATAAGACAGTTTTCAAACAACCATCATTGTCATTCCCTAACTACTAAGAGCAATTTGATGATGATCTATGATGGTCTTCACTTTTGCTGCCTTGAAATTTGAAGAATAAAGAGCTTAAAAGAGATGGTAGAAGCTCGGGAACCAGCCGGAAGGGTAAAGTGTCAAGAAACATCTAAATACAAATAAGTAAACCAAAACATCACCCCTCAGCAACAACAAGCTGATCTAGAAATAAACCAGCTCAGTTTTTCAAAACTACTGACACCATGGGAAAAACAGATATTTGGTGTTGCTTTTGAAGTCGTACAGAATCTCTCTGTAGCAGTGGCTTTAATATTGGATACAGATGCAGATGAGGTACTTATAGTTACCCAAAACAAATCTTAAACAGCCTAAACTTGCTAATGTATGAAAATAATAAGAAACTGTTCATTTAACTGCTATTTGTATGAATTATGCTATATAATTAAGACATTTTATTTTATATAATTTTCTAAGTCTTCATTCTGATTACTTTCACTCTGATTTCTTTTCTTCCACCTCCAGTTTTTTCTCAAATTTTATTATTGGGAACATCCACAAAATGGCCATTCTCCCATTCAGAATCTCTGATCTCCCTTGCATCCTTCTCAAATTCTCTCAATCAGTCATAACAATCAAATCAATCAAGTTTATATTCTTTACCATGTGTGAATGGATTTACACTTAAACCATGTTCAAAGCAGATTTTTTTCAATGCCTTTACTAATTACCATATTCAACATAATCACTGTTTCTGTACTCTATTGTCTCAATCCTAGTCATCTATTCATGCCATTTAGCAGAATAATTTCCCCAGATATTATTCAGTCAAACCCTTGTGAAATATATCCCCAAAGTCATATCTAGTTATTTCATAATCAGCCTTCATTGAAATGTGGTACATGTGGTACAGTGATTAGAATGCAGTATTGCAGGCAGTATTCCACAGTATTCCTTGACTCAGCCTTCCATCTTTCCTAGGTGAGCAAAATGAGGACCCAGATTGTTGGGGACAATATGATGATGATGTAAAAACACCTTAAAGAGGGCTGCAAGGCACTTTGAAGCGGTATATAAGTCTAATTGCTATTGTTATTGATTCCTGCTTTCAAACACACCATTACAGCCTAGGTTACTCCAGTTCATTTGCTGATGTATATTTCAGATCTATCATTCATAATTAAAATTACATTTCCACTTCTAGGCATGCATTCATCAATTATATCCCACAAAATCAGACCACCTTTCTTCAATTCCATAATATATTTCCCCTTTCTCTTAGTTTCACAGGCACCAAGAAATTAATTTTTCTTCCTTTCGCTTTATATCATATAGTAATTCATAATCATTAAATTGTTCTTACATTCTGAATTGTAAACATCTATAGCTGCAGTCATGAAATAGGCCATAGAGATTGACCTTCAACCACCACACAACATGGATTTAATCAACTGCTACTTTCACCTAATACTTTTTAACAAGATAAATAAAATAGAGACTAGATGCAAGAATCATACAATGATATATGATCATATCATATATGCTAAAACCATTTAATTGCATCATACACGATAAAACAATTTTAAATAAAAAGTAACAAAATAATACAAAGGTTAATGCAGTTTTATTATTTCAATGTCTTATAAAATATGAAAACAGAGTCACAAGCAGCATAGAACAGTCACAGAACTAATGCATTAATTAAAAGCACTCCAAAATAAAAGCATAAAGCAGTGAGACAGATTTATACATTCCTCAAGACAGAATGTTTCAACAGAATCGCACAAAGAAAGATCATCTGTTAGTGTACTGAAGTTTGCTGGAAACTGGACAACAAAGAGAAAATTAATCCAACGTACACATTAGATAAATAAATAAATGAGAATAACATGGAAGCCTAAACTGTAAGAAAGCATTTTTAGGGACAGGACTAGCAGATAGTTATCACAAATTTCTAATCAACACACCCAAAACTCAATTAAGATAAAGGTAAATATTTCCCCTTTCAAGTTGGGTCTGATACTAGGGGCCAATTCTGTTTCTCAGCGGAAGGAGCCAGAATTGACCAAAGATATTTCGATAGTCATGTGGCCAGAATGACTACATCGAGGGGCATGGAACACTGTTATCTTCTCACTGAAGTAGTACCTATTTATCTACTTGCATTGCATGCTTTTAGCTGCTGGGTGAGCAGGAGCTGGGGTAAATAATATGAGCTCACCCCATTGCATGGTGCTTAGGTCTCGAACCTGGGCTGCCAGCTTTTCAGCTCATAAGCTCAACATCTTTAACCGCCGAGCTAGTAACAGAGTTGGAAGGGACCTTGGAGGTCTTCTAGTCCAACCCCCTGTTCAAGCAGGAAACCCTATACTATTTCAAACAAATGGTCATCCAAACTCTTCTTTAAAATCTCCAGTACTGGAGCACCCACAACTTCTGGAGGCAAGCTGCTCCACTGATTAATTGTTCAAATTGACAAGAAATTTCTCCTTAGTTCTAGGTTGCTTCTCTCCTTGATTAGTTTACATCCATAGCCTCTTGTCCTGCCCTCAGATGCTTTGGAGAATAGGTTGACCCCCCTTTTCTTTGTGGCATACCCTGAGCTATTGGAACACTGATATCGTATCACCTCTATTCCTTCTTTTCATTAAACTAGACATACCCAATTTCTGTAACTGTTCTTCATATGTTTTAGTCTCCAAGTTTCCTAAACTTTGTTGCTCTTTTTTTTTTTTGCACTCTTTCCAGAGTCTACATCATCATCATCATGGAGACCAAAACTGGATTCAACATTTCAATGTTAGTCTTACCAAGGCATTATAAAGTGGTATTAACATTTCATGTGATCTTGATTCTACCCCTCTGTTAATGCAGTTTAGGACTGCACTGACTTTTTTGGCAGTTGCAGTACACTGCTGGCTCATATTTAAGTGATTGTCTACTAGGACTCCATGATCTCTCTCTCAGTTACTGCTATTGAGCCTGGTATCAGGCCCGGCTCCTTCGGCCAACGACAAAAGGTTCTACAATGTGGCGGAGGTTTTGGACAAGACACTAGCGTGGCCAGCAGTCGATCAGCCCATCGCAGCCCTCTACTCCGCCACTGCCCTGCTTGGAGGGCAGGAGGACCTGCTCAAGCCCGAGGATAAGTGCGCGGATCAAGTTCTCCGCAAGGGGCACCAAGCTTCGGCCTGGTCTGTGCGGGCCTCCACTGCGGCCTCATTCTTTGCACGCTCCAGCCTCTTTTGGCTGCAGCAATTGCAGGGGAGGATACCCGCAGGCGACTGTCGCGCGTACCAGGATTTAAATAAAATGTTGGCAGCGGTCCAATTTACAGCGGACACTACTCTGAGCGCTGCCCGTTTCTCCTCACGCACCATGACCTCCGCTGTAGCTTCCAGACGTCTGCTAAGGCTCCGGCAATGGCAATCAGAGATGAACCTCAAGTGGAAGCTGGCGTCTGAGCCGTACACCGGCGGTTCACTCTTTGGTGATGCCCTGTCTCCATTATTGGTAGAGGGAAAAGACAAGCGCAAGACCCTCCCCTCCAGCACCAAGAAGGGGTTTAACCACCCAAACCCTTATGCCAGGAGACAACAGTTTAGGGGACAGGATTTTGGGGGCACCTCCCGTTCCGACTTCTCACAGTTGGGATATAGTCAGCAAGGGGGGGTTGGCCAGCGGTACAGCAACCAGCAGCGGTACCGCACACCTCGAGGGGGTCAATCTAAGAGGCCCTTTCGAGGTGGTGGTAACCGCTACTACCGCAGACCATAACCTGACCGGGGGCAACCCTCCCATTGGGGGTCGTTTGCAATTATTTGCTAGCCAATGGGAGATCACGACCACCGACAACTGGGTCCTAGCCACAGTCAGGTATGGTCTGGCCCTGGAGTTTGTTGCCCAGCCCCCTCACTCCTTTACTCCTTGCCCTCTCCCTAGCAATCCGGAGAGGCGGTACTTGATGGAGGCTGCTATTCAGCACCTCCTGAACATTGGAGCAATTCAACCTGTTCCCCCTGGGAAGGTTCGCAGGGGTTTTACTCGTTATTATTCGTTATCCCCAAATCATCGGGTGGTTGGCGTGCTATTCTTGATTTAAAACACCTTAATTTGTTTATTAGATACCGTAGATTCAAGATGCATTCTTTGTATTCAATATTGGAAGGGGTCCGTGTTGGGGACTATATGACTTCCATTGACCTGACGGAAGCTTACTTGAATGTTCCTGTTCTTCCAGCTCACCGTCAGTTTTTAGGTTTCGGTTACAATTCACTTCACTTTCAATATACGGTGTTGCCTTTCGGCCTTTCTTCTGTGCCCCGTGTTTTTACTAAGATCATGGTCGCCTTGGCGGCGCACCTACATTCAATCCCAATCCGGGTGCAGCTTTATTTAGATGACCTTTTAGTTCAATCCTCCTCCTACAAGCACGCCTGCAGCGACCTCACCACCACCATAAGGGTTCTCAGGGCTCATGGTTTCTCAATCAATGAGGCCAAGAGCCAGTTTCCCCCCTCCACTAGAATCCTGCACTTAGGGGCTTGGATCGACTCTCTACAGGGCCAGGTCTTCCTCTCAGAGGAGAGGGCCACCAGTATTGACCTGTTGGTGCGGGAGGTGGAAAGGGAGGTTCAGACCCACATTGGCAGTTCTATCTAAGCTCCTGGGCAAAATGGTATCTGCGTTCTCCATAGTTCCCTGGTTCCTCCTCCCCTATCAGCAGAGGAGGGTCAGTCACTCCCTACTATGTGTTTCCCTTCCCGGGAAGGTCAGAAGGTCTCTCCACTGGTGGCGGTCGAGGCCATTCGGGAGGGATGTCACTTCCGGGTCAAAGGGTCACTGCCACCACTAATGCCAGTCTGTCGGGCTGGGGTGCTCACATGGGGTCCTGGTTCGCCCAAGGCCTGTGGTCTAGCTCTGAATCAACCAGGAGCATAAACTGGTTGGAACTCAGGGCGATCAAACTGGGACTGTTGGAGTTCAGCACTCAGGTGGCCGGTCAACACGTGCTGGTCTTGACCGACAATATCACAGCCAAGGCCCACGTCAACCGGCAGGGGGGCACCAGGTCCAAAGCCCTCATGCAGGAAGCGCAGGAACTAGGGACACGGGCAGAGAGCAATCTCCTCTCTCTCTCTGCTGAACACCTTTCGGGGGTAGATAACATGCGAGCGGATTGGCTCAGCAGGACAGAGGTGGACCACGCTGAATGGAGCTTACACCCTTCTGTTTTTCAGGAGATCTCTCGACGCTTCGATCACCGGTCACGGATCTCTTTGCCTCCCCCGCGAACGCCCAACGCCGAGTTTCTGCACGGCCCCTGATCACTCCAGACGCCATCGGGGAAGACGGGGAGCGCGAGGGGGACCTCGCGGATGGCGTCGCCGGCAGCGCAGAGTCGCCACTGCTTCACGCGGTATTCTGTGGACACAGTGACCGCCAGACAGAGAGAGGCACAGAGAGAGAGAGGGAGGAAGGGAGGGAGGGAATCAGAGAGAGACTGAAGAGCCACATTCAAGGGGCCAAAGAGCCGCATGCGGTTTGCCGACCACTGCCCTAAAACAGCAAGCAAACTCCTCGGCTTCCCTCTTTGTGCTTCTACTCAAGCAAAAGCAAAACGTCCCCCCCCCCTTCCAAAGGCTGAGGCTCCCCGAGTTTTAGAAAAAGCAAAAGAAGCACCTTCCCCGCCTCACATCCGTTAATGCTTTGCAAGCAGAAGAAAGAGGGGGAGGAAAAACTCTTCCGAAAAGCTCCGTTCTCGTCTGCCGAGGGCTGCGAAAGGGACAGTCAAAGCCCCGGCTTTTCTCCTAGGGCAGGGCAGGTAACTTCAAGTTCTGGTCTCCCCTCCCACGCCACTTGGCAGAGCCCAGGCGGCAGGTCTCTCCGTGCCTGGCTTGGGAGAGTTCGGCGCTTTTTGCGCTCTTTTCCATCTGCCTCTTGGGCTGGCTTTGTTGGGGGAGCATGCAAACTTCACACGTGCCCCTCCGAGTTCCAAGCCACCGGCAGCCAGCGATTTTAGCGCTGGCTAGGCGGTGGTGGGGAGGGGCGTGGACGTGCGCGGGGGACCTACTTACTTCCGGGTCCACCGGTCCAAGCGGATTGCTCTGGATCGGTAAATTTGACGAAAGGGCTCGCGGGAGCCCGTGCGAACCCTTAGGAACCCACCCCTGCTGGGGGGGGGAGAGCATTCCCTTTCTCAGCACCTGACGGTCCGCAGGTTCCTGAAGGGAGTGTCCAATCTGCGCCCTGTTGCTGTACACAGGTATCCTACTTGGGACCTTTCCAAAGTCTTCAACGCCCTTACCAGGTCTCCCTTCGAGCCACTCAGCGAAGTTCCCTTACAGCTACTCTCCTGGAAGGTGGTCTTTCTAGTGGCGATTATGTCGGCCAGGCGCATCTCCAAGCTTAATGCTCTCTTGGTTAGGGATGACCTATGTAAATTTTACCCTGACAGGGTGGTCCTGTGGCCCGACCCCTCTTTTATGCCAAAGGTCCTGGTTCCACCGGGCCCAGGAGCTCGTAATACCCAATTTCTACCCTGAGCTTGCGCAACACCAAGAGGAGCTCTGGCACACGTTAGATGTGCCTAGGGCTCTTGAAATTTACATCGGGCGCACAGCTGCTTTCCGCCGTTCGGAGGTGCTTTTTGTTTCCTTTCAGCCGTCCTCCCTGGGGGCAAGAAGGTCTCAGGGGCCTGCGTTTGTCACTGGGTCAGAAGATGCATCGGGAAGGCCTATGAGGCCTGCCAAAAGGAGACTCCGGACGGCATAACAGCTCACTCTACAGGGAGCACAGCTACCATGTCGGCCTGGGCTACGCAGGCATCGCTCGAGGAGATCTGCAGGGCTGCAGCATGGTCATCACCATCCCCTATCGACAGGGTCTACAAGGTGGACAAGTTTGCCTCAGCTGATGCTGACTTTGGCTGCAGGCTGTGTCCTGCAGGCTGTCCAGTCTGGGCAGTGACAGCTGGTCTGGTCTCGGTCCCTCCCTGGGAGGCGGTTTGGCGTGGGTATGTCCCATACATGGATGCTATCTCCACCCTTATTGAGAAAGAGCGTTGGTACTTACCTGATATGCCTCTTCTAATAAGGGGGGAGATAGCATCCGGCCCATCCCTTCTCTCATCCAGCCCAGTCTGAGATGTGTTTATTGGGTATTGAGGTCCTACTGTTTGTGCTCACATTTCTTGGTTGACTAAATTTGTTGGATGATACCGGTGAGTCTGTCTTTATTTCTTTCGTCGAAAAACTGGGTGGCACTACTCCTAAGGGGGTTATATAGCACCTCTAATTAATTAGTAATCAGACTCAGTCCAATCAGAGTGTGGATAGATTCAACCCATACATGGATGCTATCTCCCCCCTTATTAGAAGAGGCATATCAGGTAAGTACCAACGCTCTTTCTCATCACTGAAATTCATTTTGTTAGATAGGGCCCAGGGCTCAAGTCTGTTGAGATTCTTCAGCATCTTGAGCCTACCTTCTGGAGTGTTGGCTATTCCTGCTGGTGTGGTCTGCAAATTTGATGAGTTCTCCTTTTATCTCCTCATCTAAATCACTTAATTCTACCCTTTAATGACTTGCTATACATGGAAGTCCACTATGCCTACTTCCCTTCTAACTATGGTCCTTGAACATGAAAAGTAAAATATAATAACTTTTGCATACGTTTACCAATTGATTCATGTAAGATCACTTACATGAACAAAAAACTGTACCTTAAGTCGGTCAGTACAAGAGATCCATTACTAGAGAGCCAGTTTCGTGTTCTTGTTCAGGCATCAGATTAGAAACTAGCAAACTGAGTACTAGTCCCAACTTGGCCACAAAGCCAGCTGGGTGATTTTGAGCCAGTGTCTCATCCCTAGGAAGGAGGCAATTGGCAAACCACTTCTGAAAAACTTTGCAGGGACTTGTTCAGGCAATCTCTAAGACTCAGATACAATTGAATGGAAGAAAAAAAAACCTACTAACCCTAAGTTAGCCCCATCTTTGCATGTGGCTAGCGAAGTTGCCTGCCAAAATGGCCAAATCTTAGCTCTCACCATCAGCCTTCCCCACAAATTTCACTTCTTCAATTCCTTTCCAATGCATGAATGCTGGAAAGTATTCTTTCTTGCAACAAAAACCACAACTGTAATGCCAAATGGAACGTACTCTAAAGAATTCCAGAAAAATGAATGTCCTCCAAAATTAAGACAACACTAATCCAATACAGGTAATCTTCGATTTACAATAGTTCATTTAGTGACCATTCAAAGTTGCAATGGCACTGAAAAAAGTGACTTATGGACATTTTTCATAATTATGTCCATAACTTCCATTGTAGCATCCCCATGGTCACATGATTAAAATTCAGATGTTCTGCACCTGTTCATGTTTATGATGGCTGCAGTACCCTGGGGTCACGTGATCACTTTTTGTGACCGTCTGACAATCAAAGTCAATGGGGAAGCCAGATTCACCATGTTACTAACTTAGCAACTATAGAGATTCACTTAATTGCAGTAAGAAAGGTAATAAAATGAGGCACAATTCACTTAACAAATGTCTCTCTTAGCAACATAAACTTTGGGCTCAATTGAGGTCATAAGTGGAGGACTGCCTGTATTTCTATTGGGGATTATGGGTAGCAAAGAATCAAAGAGATTCCAACAGGGCTGAAGAATGAGACAAAATCTAAGTGCTCAGAAAAGAACTTTCAAAATAAGAAACAAAATGTTATTATGTCAAGAGAGGAAGCAGTTCTCTGGCTCTTCAACAGGAACATAATGATCTATGGAAGATTTACACTATAAAATGAAGCACTATTAGAATTTACAAAGTAGAATGAAGGAGTTTTAGAGGGTGCCAATAATAGCTAGGAGTTTGAACAAAAGAAGTTAGTAAAGAAAATCAGGAAGTCATTCAGCAGATCTATGCCAATAAAGATTCCGATTATGTATGTTTAAATTCTAACAAAATTCTGGTTTTGGGATTAAATAGATTTAAAAGCCTCAGTGTCCTTGCTCACTGTATGTCACTGATGTGGCATTCTGGGGTATTCCACTACAACCTCTCTCTCTCAACAATGGAAAGCATAATGTTTGATTCTTCTGCTTTACTTTCAAGAATCAAGAGATCATCTACATCTATAATTGGTAACAGTTGTAAAACACATTTTTAAAGCATACAAAACTGAAATAAGCCCATTGTAGGAAGCTACAAAATGACTGTTGAAAACACAAAGATTCTTCTTGCTCTGACAGAGCAATTCCAACCACTTCCATTCAAAAATAACTGCGAATTCCTTATAGGTAGTCCTCATTTAACCACCATTCATTCAGTGACTATTTAAAGTTACAACAGCGTTGAGCAAATAGCACTGTCAGAAGAATAACTTGGGGTTCAAACTTGAGCCGGGGCTGTGAAAGAATAAATAAAAATGAAAATAAATATTTATACCTAAAAGCAAAATGGTTTGCATTTAGGGGCAAGCTGCAGAAAAATGGAATACAGCAGATTTTTATAGGGGGAGCTCCAGGGTGTTATGTGCTGATTCTAGGGTAACACTTGGTGGGTGTGGATGTGGGTGGGTGTAGATCAGAGGTGGGTTCCTACTGGTTTGGACCAGTTCGGCTGAGTAGGTAGTAACTCAGCCAGACACGCGCCCGAACCGGTTCTATCCTCGGCAGTGTCATCTTGATTTTCTGTTCTGCACATACGCAGAGCAATCTTCATTGAAAAAATGAAAAGAAATTATGCGCCAAACCAGTAGTAATGCCGGCAGGAACCCACCCCTGGTGCAGATATGTTTATTCTTGTGAACATGCAGTTCTTCTAGTCCTCAGCTGCCCAGCCTGTGGACTGGCACTGGGCCACGGCATGCTATAAATTGGGCCAGGCAAAGAAGTGAAGTAAAAGTTTCAGCTTTACTGTTAATTATCTAGTGGAGACACACTAATTCTCATTGTGAATTCTGTTAATATTTTAAGGGGAAGGTGGAAACAATATAAAGAATAAAATATGTTTGGATATAAAACTTCTCACAGTACTTACAAGCAGCCTTCAAAGTTACAGCTGTTTCAGCAGCAGCAGCAGTCAAGTGATCAAATTTGGATGCTTGGCAGACATCTTGTTTTTATTATCACAGCATGTGCTTCAACTTCCCAACTAACCGTCATCGTCCCAGCTCTACCCGTTTGGATGCCCTGCACTCTTCCACCTACTCCTGCTCTAGCGGATGAACTTTACTCAAAGGCCTTGCAATGAGCCAGCAGCTGCCTTGGCCACCTGCACTTTGTCAGCAAGTGGGGTGGGGTGAGGTGAGATATTCAACTGGGGGCAGCAAAGGTAGGCTGTGGAATGGGAGGCGGGTAGATGGACACGGCAAAGATCTCACAAAGAGCCAGTAGGTGCCCTGGCCAGGCCTGCCTCTTCAGCAGTGGAAGATGGTGAAGGTCAAATGGGATGACAGGAGGCAGTAGAGATGGTATGCTGCCGGTTTGCACTGGTTCGGGGGTACCAGTAGTGGCGGCAGCATGAGGCTCCACCCACCCGCTCAGACATCATCAAGGATCTTCTGCGCATGCCCAGAAGGTTCTGCACATGTCCAGACATGCATGAGCGCTTCTGCTGCTGAACCAGTAGTGAAGAAAATAGGATACCATTACTGGGAGGCAGCAAAGATAGGTGGTGGAGATGAAGTGAGATATTGTAGGGGGGAGGATAATAAGTGAAGTTGAAGCAGTGATGAGAGTGGCAGGACAGAATCAGGAGGTCTTTGTCTAACAATGGACCAACCTTACCGAACAACTGCAACCAGAACTGACTTCACTACGGAGTGTGGTCACATGATGCTTTCCCTAAAGACCGCTTCGCTGAACTGCAGAAATCTAGGTCCCGATAAGGGTCAACAGCTTCATCGCGCAGCATATAATACAATTAGGTCAAATTCCATTCATTATAGCTGTAATACAAGCTTAATGTTTACACATATTAAATAGTATAATAAAATTGTACCCTTATCTGAGGACACGCTAGAGGAGTGGAATTCAGCTCCCAGAATTTTCAAGGACGACCATGCTGACTGGGAAATTAAGGTCACACACCTAAAGGCAGAAAATATTAAATCCACATTATTGCTTTAATCTTTTGCTATTTTAAAAATAGTACAGAATTTTTTTAAACTAAACTAATAAAATCATGAATAAAATACCTCAAAATCTCTTCTACAGTGGAAATATTCTTTCTGCTTGCCTCAAAAGTAGACAAGGATATGTTTTACAAATATTTTGGATGTTAAATCAAGTCCAACCAGCCAGTCCCACACAAAGGGTTATGGAAAAAAATGGCCAAAAACATCTAGAAAGCACTAAGTCGCATATCCTTGGTTCTTGTTAATTTACAACAGGGCAGTACAAATCCTCCCAAAGAAACTGTACAAAGCACCTCTCTTTGAATCAATAAAGGAGCTATATGTTTTTCCAGGCTTCGTGATGATGTCAAACACTCTTCCTAGCTGTATTTGCATGAATGTGCACGCACAGCCACTTTGCTTCGCATGCAGGTGCATGGAGAGTCAGCTGGGAGCAGCTTACAAAAATAGCTGCACTGGCGTGGAAAAAGACATGACTGTTTCATTTGTTCAAAGAGGGTAGCTTCAAACATGTTCCTGCATGTTGCAGGGCTTCTATTTCAAAGGATCGGCAGTCCTATTTTATAAAATGGCTTTCAAAAAGACCCAAAGAAAACAAACAAAGGCAACTTGTCTTATGGGTGTTCCAAGCACTTGATGATGTTTAAAGTTATCTGCTACTTGATTTCCAGCTTGCCAATATAATTTCCTCACTACATCACAAATGTGACTGCATAATATATCATGTAAGAATTGGAGATTCTGTTCCTTGCATATTCATTCCTATACATCTATTGGGAATAATTTACAATTTTTACCATTATAAGATATTTAATATTTTTCTTTATTAAGCTCACTCTACATAATAGACCTCATAAAGGTAAAGGTTCCCTTCGCACACATGTGCTAGTCGTTCCCGACTCTAGGGGGCGGTGATCATCTCCGTTTCAAAGTCGAAGAGCCAGTGCTGTCCAAAGACGTCTCCGTGGTCATGTGGCTAGCATGACTAAATTCCAATGGGACACAGAACACTGTTACCTTCCCAACAAAGGTGGCCCCTATTGTTCTATTTCCATTTTTATATGCTTTCGAACTGCTAGGTTGGCAGAAGCTGGGACAAGTCACGGGAGCTCACTCCATTACGCAGCACTAGGGATTCAAACTGCTGACTTTTCTGATTGGCAAGTTCAGTGTCTTAGCCCCTGAGCCACCGCATCCCTAGACCACATAGATCACCACGTCCCTAGATCTTAGAGAGGTTCCTATATGAATCCTGACTGAATTGGTGGCTTTGTGTACATATTATACTAAGCCTTGTGATTTGTTCTGGGATTACACAATGTGTGAACTCACTACTATAGTTTTAATAGTACATTACAGATCAGATCACTATGGCTCATTTAGCGAACCATGTAAAAAAATGGTTCTCCATTGTGCAATCCAAACACAAGTGAAATGAAACAGCTAGTTCTCCAAATCTAAGACAGCTATCGTAAAGACATACCTAGAAATAAACAGATTGTACTCAAGGAGATTTGTTTTTGAGTAGACAATGTTGAGCAATTAGTTTCTTAGTTATTACATATGTATGTATGTATGTATGTATGTATGTATGTATGTATGTATGTGTATGTATGTATGTGTATATATGTACCTAGAACTCCTCCCACCTCCTATTTTTCCCACAAAAACAACCCTGTGAAGTGTTCTAGAAAAGATAATTCTTTTTGTAATGGAATGTGGAAATGATATTGGGGAAGAGATGCTGCCTAGGCGAGCAGTCAGACAAGAGGGACAGGAGCCCACCAGTGGTTTAACAATTGGAGAAGGAAACTTAAGAAAGGACCTATCCTCCTATTTATTTATTTTATTTATTTTATTAAATTTATACCCCGCCCTTCTCCTACAAAAGGACCCAGGGCGGCGCACAGGAAAATTAAAATCAAAACATACATGAATAGAACATTATTAAAAAACCCAATTAAACTTAAGTTATCCCGTGCTAGAAACATTTTAAAATCCTCTGATTAAAATTTATAACTAATAAAAGTCCATATCGGGTGGTTATGCTAGGCCGGCTTGTTGGAATAAATGCGTTTTAAGACGCCGGCGGAAAAGGCGGAGGTCCGTGGTAATGGATCGAGAAGTTAAAGGTGGCAATGGGAAATGCTGTACCATCAGACTTGCAAAATTCTGTTAAAGTAACATTACAATAAAGTAGATTTAGTTCATCTAGTCGTGTTGTTTGTCCGGTTTATCTAGGAGGGCTGATATCAGTCTTGTTTATTACTCTCTTTCAAACAGAAGAATTTCAAGAATGGCCTCTAATCCGCAAGGAGTCCTGTTAAGCACTGGGCATCTGGCAGCCGTGTTCTTACAATACCAAAAGCAACTAGATGCCCAGGTGACAACTTACAGGATGCCATAATGCAACTAACGCAGCGGCTGGGGCAAAATGTGTCTCAATCTGCAGCAGTGCAACAGACAGCAGTTCAACCAATGCTTCTGCGTTTCCATGACAGCTTGCCAGAGACATTTGGGCAGGGGGACCAGGATCAATTCCGGACATTCATCTCTCAGAATGAAATATTTATGGTCAGCAGACTGGATGGGAGTGTCTTTTGTGCTGAGCCTGCTGAAGGGAGCAACAGTTAAGTGGGAAATAGCGTTCACTAAGGGGAATGATCTGATGCTGGACAATTGAATGCATAAATTCAAAAGGATGCTTTGGAGATCCCATACAGAGAATCATAGCTAGTCAGGTTTTTTGAATCGGAGCTAGTCAATGTTTTGAAAGCTCAATAAGGGACAGAGGAGTTTAAGGGAGTATCTTTCAGTAGGATGGCATGACCTAATTGCTCCAATTGATCAGTTCATGGAAAGGCTAGCTACCTAAGAGAGGAGCTGGTGAGGCAAGGCACCCCAAATACTCTGGAAGTGCTCAATCAATGTAGTACAGGTGACCCTCGACTTATGACTACAATTAAGCCCGAAATTTGTGCTGCGAAGTTGAGACAGTTGTTAAGTGAATTTTGCCCCATTTTACAACCTTTCTCGCTACAGCTATTAAGTAAATCACTGCAATTGTTAAGTTAGTAACACAGTTGTAAGCGAACCTGGCTTCCCCATTGACTTTGCTTCTCAGGAGGTCGCAAAAGTTGATCACATGATTCCGGGACACTGCAACTATCATAAGTATGAGATGGTTACCAACTTTTGATCACTATCTTAAGCCACTTTTCTGAGTCCTGCTATACCTTGGGACAGTCACTAAATAAACTGTTGTAAGTTCAGGACTACCTGTTCTCAACTGAAGTTGAGGGAAGGGAAGGGGGTAACACCCCTCCCAATGACCTCCTTGGAATCCAACAGAGGAGAACCCATGCAAATTGGAGCCATGCAAAGAAGATCCCTGACATTCAGAGAAAAGTCAAGGAGAGGAGATCAATGACTCTGCTTTTATTGTGAGGCCCCTGGACCCATAGTCAGATCATGCCTGGTAAACAGCTACCAATGGAGCATGAAATCAGCAAATGCTCAGCTTGTTCCTCAGGGAAACTTTGTCACCCCTTCCCCAATTCCCCCAACCCCAAGCTCCAAAGCAGACCCATCCATCATTGGGGGACATCTCAGGCAGCCGAGAACAGACCAGCATCTTTAATTGTTTGTTATTGTTACTTTCGATTTCCAGGCATAAGGTGGAGCTTTCTGCTCTCACAGACTCTGGGGCTAACTACAAATTTCAAAGATATAGAATACAGTAGAGAAACTAAAGTTGCCAATTCAAACCCTAGAATGTCCTTTGACTGTTGTAACTATTGATGGGCAGTTGATAAGGCAGGACCGGTCCTACATCACAGTGCTTTTACAACTGACATTGAAAGATAACACAAAACGCATATCACTTTACGTAAGTCCCTCTTTACAAGTATCCTAAAATCTTGAGAATAGAGTGGATTCAACTGTATGGCCCAGTTATAAACTGGGAGCAAGGGACATTCTCATTTCCCTGACTTAAGTACCAACAATGTTGTTTACTAGCAGTGAAAGCTGACCCTGCCCTCCCCCCCTCACAAGCACTTGCAGGAAGGGGTGGGTGGGGTGGGGGAGTCAGTGCTGCCAGAAAAGTATGCAGACTTCACAGTTGTGTTTGGGGAGAAAGTCGGCGCTTTCTTACCTCATCCCCACCTGCCCCCATCCCCTGCAGGTGATTTGAACTCTGGAGTCCAAACCCCAGTGAAGAAACAAGGCCCCATGTCTACTCCGGAGTTAGCTATCCTCAAGGAATATCTGGACACTAAACTCAAAATGGGATTCAACCACACTTCACCAGCATCGCAGCTCACATTCTCCCCCCACCACAAACACCCCCCACCACAAACAAGAAGGAATCTTATTTTGGATTCTGAATCTGAAGGAGCCCAAAAACAAGGAACCAATCTGAAGCAGCCAATCTGAAAGGGAAAGGACCCCAAATACATACAATTCATGACTACGCTGTTTCCCTCAAAATAAGACCTCCCGGGATAATAAGCCCAATTGGGCTTTTGAGCACATGTGCTAAAATAAGCCCTCCCGCAAAAATAAGCCTTCCCCGAAAATATTGCAACACAGCAGTCGCCATGAGGTGACCATGCTCGCCGCCTCCTGCACCTCAAAAAAAAATTGAAAATAAGGCCAAGTGCTTATTTCGGGGGTCAAAAGAAAATAAGACTCTGTCTTATTTTTGGTGGAAGATGGTACAAAAAAACTGAAGAAAGTTAACATTTAGAAACCTTTACCTGCTCCTGCTTATCTCAGACCTACTAGACCAGCTACATCTTGGAGATGAATGCAGTTCTATTCCGAGCAGAGAAAGAGGGAGGGGGGATTTATTTCCATGTGCGTTTTACTTGATAGCAGTCAACCCCAACAGAAAGGAATTATTACATTTTCAATAAAGAGATGCTGGCAATAAAATAAGTGCCTTTTGGCAATGGAGACACCTGCTGGGATAGAGCAGCCCACTTATCCATTTAGACCAGGAGTGTCAAACTGGAGGCCCGCAGGCGGGATGCATCACGCATTGGCCCTGCCCACCCCCAGTTTAGTGGAAGGGGGGAAAGTCGCAATATGTCATGTGATGACAATGTGACATCGTGGATTTGACCCCCGTGATTTAGACCTACAAATTTTGAGGTGCTGCAAAACACCAAAACTCTCATGCTCCAACAGATACATTTTTCTTTCACTTTGACTTTTACGTCTCACACATTCCAGGCTCTCAGAAGAACCTTCCAGACACCCTCACGTGCAAGCTGAAGAATCAGGTTCCTCAATCATCCCCACCACCAGCTGCAACCAACACATTTGAGTTCCATCACAAGGCAGATCAACACAAAAGGCTGGAAGAAGGCAAATTGTTCGTCTCTGATTGGATTAAAAGCAAAGCAGCAACAGGATCCACACACCAGGGCCTGGACGGATGAACTCACGAAAGGCCAACAAAATACCGTTTTGCCTTTTACAATGGCGGGAGGGCAGTGATTGCACAATGGATGTTTATATGTGCCTCTTCCCCTGAGGGAGGAAGTACTAGAGCTGTGCCACGACAACAAGACAGCCAGACACAGGGAGATATTCAGAACCCAACAAAGAACCCTCAGAGAATTTTGGTGGCCCTGCATCCAAGGAGAAATTAAGGATTATGTATTCTCTTGCCATGTCCAACAAGCCAGCTGGATTGTAGCCATTAAACATTCCTACCCCACCCCACAAATCCTTGGACATTGTTTCTGTAGATTTCATTACCAATCTTCCTCCAATGCAGGAATTTACTACCATACTGGTAGTACTGGATTTATTTGGCCAATTGGCCCATTTTATTCCCTGCAAGGGACTAAAAGAAATAGCTCAATGTCTTTAGATATAGGGGATTAGTCAATCATTTCCTAATAAAGGACAACCAGTTATTGGAGTTCTATTTAAGATGCTATATTTCTTACTACTACTACTAATAATAATAATAATAATTTATTAGATTTATAAACCGCCCCCTCTCCCTGAAGGGACTTGGGGCGGTGTACAGGAAAAATTAAAAACCATATAAAAACATACAATATATCCAAAGTTAAAAACGAATTAAATTAACCTGTACTAAAATTTAAGAACATTAAAATTACAACCCAGCCTATGCTAAAATTCCCCTAAAATCTCCATTTACCTATTTGGCAGATGTTATATTATGAAAGTCTAAACTATTACGCAAGACCAGCTTGATGAAAAAAATATGTTTTAAGTGAGCGGCGAAAGAGGGGAAGGTCTGTGATAGTGCAAAGTTAGGTCGTTCCAGAGGGCCGGCCCTGCCACAGAGAAGGCCCTATCCCTGGGCACCGCTAGCCGGCATTGACCAGCGGTTGGTACCCTCAGTAGGCCCTCTCTGTGGGAGCGTATCAGATGCAGGGAGGTATGTGGCAGGAGACGGTCCCGCAAGTAGCTAGGCCCCAAGCCATGGAGCGATTTAAAGATGGTAACAAGCACCTTGAAGCGCACCCAGAAGGCCACCGGTAGCCAGTGCAGCTCGCGCAGGAGAGGTGTTACGTGGGAGTAACGAGAAGCTCCCAGAATCCCCCGCGCGGCCGCATTCTGAACCAACTGGAGCCTCCGGGTGTACTAGTAACTCAACTGAATGCATCTCATACCTCTTCTTGAAATTGCTTACAACAATGCCGCACACCCCTTTATTGGTATGTCTCCATTCCAGGCAACATATAGATTCTACCCATGAGTCTTACCAACAACCTTATACACCTGTATATATGTATGAAAATGCAGTACCCAAAGAAAAAGGGTAATTGTATTATTGTACCCATGACCCTGTCTTATATTTTTTGCCATCAAAAAGGCACCAGGTCTTATTTTGGGAGGGAAGGGGAGATGTCGTCTTCTGACTCACCTCACTTGCATGCATCACCCTTGTCCTCCTTTTCACTGTCAGAGGCCTTCAGAAACTTCTTCTGCAGTTGGCAAGGCCGGCAAGGCTTTCCTGAAGGCCTCTGCAGCCAATAGCAGAGCTCAGGATCGATTCGGAGCTCTGTTATTGGCTGCAGAGGCCTTCAGGAAGGCCTTGCCGGCTGCAGAAGAAATGTGCTGGCAAGGCAGGTGTCGGGGCGTGCAAGGTCTGGCTGCAACTGTCCAAAGGCAGGGCAGCTCCAAACCCCCATCTCCACTCTAGCTTAATTTTTACCTGTGCACCCTGGAGTGGGGCGTGGTCTTAATTAGGGCTTATTTTGGGGAGTAGGGCTTATATTGGGCACACATGTAAGAAATCAAGCTAGGACTTACTTTTGGAGTAGGTCGTATTTTGGGGGAACATAGTACTAGAAACATTGTCAGCAATATCATCATATACCTCCCACAATACAAACATTAATATTTGAAGTATGCTTAAATTCTGTATTTCCAGAGCAAACTGGAAATGCCAATATTGTAATAAACAATGACAATATCACTATTGCTGTTCTATTTACATCATAATCAATAATTATTCAGCGGAAAGTGTGTATTGTCTCCATTTGCCATAAGTGCTGTATTTGCTAAATTAGATTGTCATAGCTTAATGGTCTATAGATCCACATAACTATTATAGAAGTGCATGAAAATAAAAGGGATAACTACTAGGAGTAACTTCATCAATTATGTACCAGGAAAATGAGCAACATTTAGGTGAGTACCATACCGTACTGCACATATATAGGCCATTGCTATATACAGTATAATATTCACAACAGTGGAAGCATTTCTACTACTGGGTGAATTTCTAAGCTTCTTGAGATTCATATATTTTGTCTGATGTTATCTGCCACTTTAATGCTTTCTCTCCAACTTTCATGTCATCGTGATAATTCCTATAAATGTAAGATTATGCAAGAATAAAAACATCTGCAGTTCAAAGTTACAAGAAGAATCTTTTAAAACTCATTCAAAATTTACCTGAAATTTAGGTCACTAAGTGATGAGGTTGTTAAGTGAGTCATCACACCAATTTCATAACTATTTTTTCCCATTGTCATTTTGCAAATCATGTGGTTGCTAAGTGTCATTAAATTACTGGTTTTTCCCACTGTCTTTGCTTGTCAGAAGCAGCTAAGAAGATTGCAAATCGTGATCATGCCGCAATAATCATATGTGCATTGGTTGCCAAGCACCTGAATTACAAGCATGTGATCACAGAGGTGGTATAATGGTTGTAACTTTGAAGGTAGGTTGTAAGTCACTTTTTCCAGCACCACCATAATTTTGAGTTATTGTTAAGTGATCATAAGACTACCTGTAATTATATAATTTGGACAAAGTGGATAAACTGATCAGTGGTCACACTGATATGAAAGATAGTGAATCCAACTGCCAATGAATTTGAACTGTGTAACGAAGTTGAATGGCCTTTCTCATACTGATAAGGCTTTAAAGCATCATTTCCATCAGTGATTTCAGAAAGGTTTTTTTTAATCATATGCACAGAACACATGAATTATGAGACAAAGTTAAAACTTTGAATCAGTAGATAATACAGAATTTTCAAATGCTTCATTTTGCAACAGTTACTTTATTTTTGTATGTAACAGAAACACATGGCTGGCTGAGGAATTCTGAGAGTTGAAGTCTACAAAGTCTTAAAAGTTGCCAAGTTTGGAGAACCCTGTTGTAGAAAAGCTGGCAGGGAGGGGGTGGAATTAAATGTTTAGAGTCCTTACACTTAACCAGTTTGGAGTCCTTACACTGCCACAAATGATCCAAGTCCAACCCTCTTTGAATACCTTTAGTACCTCTAGTGCCAATTTAGTGCTGAACATTAGTTGACTAGATTCTTGTGTATAGGCAGGAAAAAAATCTTCTGTGCTGCAATTTAGCAGATGGTCCTGATCCTTTGCACCTGTCCATATCAGGAAGAGGAAGAAGTTCTACTAGATAAGATGGAAATAGATTTGAATATGGGTTTAAAAATGACTGGCTACAAAATTGATGTGGGAAATTTTACACAAATGAAACCTGATGTTTTAATAATTAAACGGGATAAACAAATAATAAACCAGGAGAGTCACTTGGATAATTTTCCTATATAGGTCTATTACAAAATAGACCTCTTAAAGTTTTGAAAGACTTGGTGGGAAGTGTCAAGAAAAGAAAAAAAGAAATCAAGTTATTTGAAGGGGTTATATTACAAGATTGTTAAAAGAAAAAGAAAGGAATATAATGTTGGTTTATTAGATGAAAGTTAAAGTTATTTCAAAACTGAGAAAGGAGTTCGGCAAGGCTGTATTCGCTGTTTGTCGCCCTGCCTATTTAACGGAAGAAAAATCAACAACCTCAGATATGCAGATGATACCACTCTAATGACAGACAGGGAAGAGGAACTAAAGAGCCTCTTGATGCAGGTGAAGGAGGAGAGTGCAAAAGTTGGCTTGAAACTCAACATTAGGAAAACTTTGAACTATGGTGCTGGAGAAGACTCCTGTGAATTCCTTGGACTGCAAGACGATCAAACTGGTCAGTCCTAGAGGAGATCAACCCTGACTGCTCTTTAGAAGGCCAGATCCTGATGATGAAACTCAAATACTTTGGCCACCTAATGAGAAGGAAGGACTCACTAGAGAAGAACCTCATTCTGGAAAACATTGAGGGCAAAAAAAGAAGGGGACAACAGAGAATGAGGTGGCTGGATGGAGTCACCGAAGCAATCAGAGTGAACATAAATGGACTCCAGATAAGGGTAGAGGGCAGGAAGGCCTGGAGGAACCATGGGGTTGCGATGGGTCGGACATGACTTGACGATTACCAGCAACAACAACAAAGGTTATTTCTGGTAACAATGGATTTTTGCTAATACGGACTAAACAACAAAGTTTTAAGGCTTGGTCTTGTTGAAAGAAATGTCCTTCTGGGTTCGGCTCCAAGTGGGGAAAAAGACACTGGAGACATGGAGGCTGCTTGGAAAGATGGTTTAATGGTAGACAGGACCACATGGCTTGAGTCCTGAACAGAAAAGGTGATCACATGCTTCAATGTTGGGGGAAGAAAAAGAGAAGGAAAAGGGCTAAAGTCCCTGGTTTTATGCCCTCTCTAGCCTTTTATCTTGAGCTTGTATTCTGGTTGGTTGTCAGACTCCCATGAGGCCATGCAGGGGCAACTCTCTAGGCTGTGTTTTGAACAGCATTTCATATGTTTAAACACCTGAGAAAAATGCAAATACTTTGTTAATTAAATATTCCAATCAAAATATTTAATTGCTCATAACAATTTAAGTCTCTAAGATTTGAAAATCAGAACTACAAAAAAGAACAAGTTCAAATATTCTGATTACCCCCATTTTAATATGTGCCATCATTTTTAGCTCTTATAGACCACATAGATTTTTTCCATGAATTTGAATTTAAGGTATTACAATATTTAATAGTATTCCCAGTTTGAGTAATATAATATCATTTACTAGAGGGTAGAAAATGCATGGATGCTATTGGGTCAAATTAAAAGAAGCTACCCTTTTTAAACTGGGTCAACAGGAAGTTAAGAAAACAAGTTTCTGGAAAAGAGAAACCAAAGAAATACGAAAAACACTGAAATAGAAAAATATAACCGCAAACATATAACCAAAATTCTGTTACTTTCTCTATAACAAACCAATATTTCCTGTGTACAGTACAGCAATTCTGGTAATTGAATATTTTGCAATGAATTGAAGTTGAAAATGATAGCATCACTATTTTTAAGGTTTTTTTTAATTAAAAGGCATTAGTGAAGTCACTTGATACGTTTTCTAACAATCTTTGGCTAATAAAATTGTGATTCTGGAAGCATGCCTATTTGCAAAGAATTTATATATTCTCTACATTTGGGAGTAAAAAAAAAAAATTAAACTCTGCTTGACTTTGCAACAACTATCGCCATTATGCCAGAGGTGATCAAGTTATGGTCCACCAATATTGTTCAAAACCAATTGCCATTGGCACTAGTCCGACTACTCAGTGATTAAAGATGATAGATATTTCAGTCTGATAATATCTGGAGGCCTGAAATTTGTTCAACTGCCTATGGCAAACCAACAAACTTCTAATTTTAATTATAGCAAGTTATGATATATTCCAAAAGTTAACTAATATGAGACACTGTGGAGAATTGAATTTTATAAAGCCAGAAGAAACTGGTTGTAAACCGGTTACAAGCAATTCTAAAATTATACCTAAGTAATAAAAGTACACTGTATGTAGTAGAGTTTATAATAGAATATCTCTGAATTAAAAATAATAAACAGGATAATTTCTGTGTTGTGTCACATTGGTACAGTTAGCATGTGGAGCAGTACTATAGGAAATGAAACAATATAATCCTGAGATTTTATCAATAAAGCAATGAAGTCAGGAAATTCGTCAATGCTGTAATTCACCTTTGAAATATACGAATATAACAAATCAGAACATCAGTCATATTGGAACTACTATCTCATTCCATCACTTGATACCACGTTTCATTGGAAACAATAACTAATATTCCTTCTTCAAGCTTCTTCAATGAATAGGCATGTAGATGTCCATTCTTTGAGATGCCCATTCATTAAGCTGTGACTCCAAGGCAGCCACATCTTAAGTCACATAAAGCTTGACAGACAATAACAAGCACCGTGAATTGCATCCATAAACCTATTGGTAACCAGCCCAGCACAGTAGAGATACAGTAGTCCTCCACTCATGATAGCTGAGCCCAAATGTTGCTAAATGAGACATTAGTTAACTGAGTTTTGTCCCATTTTACAACCTTTCTTGTCACAGTTGTTAAGTGAATCTCTGCACTTGTTAAATTAGTATCACGGTTGTTAAGAGAATCTGTCTTCTCCATTGACTTTGCTTCTCAGAAGGTTGCAAAGGGGGATCACATGACCCTGGGACACTGTCATAAATATGAGTCAGCTGCCAATCTTTTGAATTTTGGTCCCTAATCATGGGGATGCTGTAACGGTTGTAAGCGTGAGAAACAGTCGTAAGTGGGGCTGTAACTTTGAACGGTCACTAAACAAACTGTTGTATGTTGAGGACTGCTTGTATTACATGGGCAAAACTAGCTGAACCTGTTACAATCCAGGCAGCTACTTTCTGTATCTGTTTCAAATGATCTTCAAGGATATAAACAACTACAGTGAAATGTTGGTGTGAGTCAAGAACATGAACGAAGGTCCTTATAACCTCCCATTTCAGAAACAGCCACAACTGAATTGTACAAAGTCCCTTCTGACTACCTACGTCCTTTACCTATTTTTGAGCACAAGCTGAAAATCCAAGAGGAGCTTGATCCTGAGGATCTGCCCACTTAGGGCAGTGTAACTCCATGCGGAGTATTATTCTGAATGCCAAATATTTGTTTTAATTCCAAGCAACTTGTAATGCAGACAATACCAGTGATGGCTAACCTTCCTCATCGTCACCTGCCGACCTGCGTGCTGGAAATGGCACACGAAACCATCCCGCGAGGAAATGTGCAGCATCGCTAGCCTTCACACGCATGGGAGCATTGAAACCAGGAAGAGCAGCTTTCCTTTACACATGCACACACCAGCACTGAAATATCCAGTTTCTGGCATTGGTGTGCCCCCAAAAAACAGCTGGCTGTCACGAATGCATGCAACAAGCCCAGATGTTTGGATGCCAGCATGCACATGCACGCCGGAACGCTCCTCTTCCAGATTTTGGCACTCCCCCACATGTGAAGGCCAACTGCCCGGCGCATGTGTGTGCACAGGAACGCAGAAGAGGAGCCAGCGAGGCTGCATGTCCCACACAGAATGGCTCTGTGTGCCATTTCTGCCATAGGTTCGCCAACACAGGACTATACCCTGCAATGAATATTCATTCATTCATTCATTAACTATTCTGCTTTACTGTTTTTATACATAATTCAAGGCAGCGAACATACTTATTATTCCTTTCTCCTCCTATTTAGATCATGATCATAATTTAAAATTGCCTAAATGCAAAAAATGTACCAAACTATAGAATAGTAATACTCTGCTTCGTAGTGCTTTACAGCCGCCCTGGGTCCTAACAAGGAGAAGGGCGGGGTATAAATTTAATAAAATAAAATAAAAATAAATAAGCCTTCTCTTAGCGGTTTATAGTTAGCATATTGCCCTCAACAATCTGACTCCTCATTTTACTGACCTTGGAAGGATGAAAGGCTGAGTCAACCTTGAGCTGGTCAGGATCAAACTCCTGGCAATGGAAGGCAGAGTCAGCCTGCATTACTGCATTCTAACCACTATGCTATCACGCATTACAATATATCCTCATGAATAAGCCAAGGATTTTAACTTTCAAAGTACACCCCCAAAATTGGATTCAGTTTGTCCACAGAGGGGCTTCCCTGTGAGTATATACAATAGTTTTAAAATACCCGTATATAATTGTGTTAAAATACCCATATATAATTGTGTTAAAATATCCATATATAATTGTGTATAAGCTAACCCTCCCATTTTAAACAAAAATAGCATGAAAAATGTGTCACCTGTGGATAAACTGAAAAATAAAGCATGCAAAAATTTTGAGGGGTCAAGTTATTCACAGATTGCACATTTTCCATGTTATTTTGGTTAAACATTTGAGGATTGGCTTAGCTGCAAGATAGGCTTATACAGTATGTGAATACACACAGTTACAGATTTTATTGTTATTTTTACTTTCTTGCTGTTCGCAAAGCAAGCATGAACCAAATTTATGTACTAATACAGAAAACTGAATCATACTACATAAAGATATGATGCACTAACACAACAGAGGAGGAAAAAGAAGCTTGCCCTTGTGTTGGTAAAGATGTTGCTTGCTTCAAGATATAATCACACGCTCTCTGTCTCTCTCTCTCTTACATTTTCTCACCATCACCATCATTTATTTCTTTACAAAGATAGGAGAATGAGAATTGCTGGGTGGAGAAGGGGGATGTGAAGTGGAGATAAAATATAAAAAGAACATGAAATAGAAAGCACTTTTCAAAAGGTTCTCCATGCTGCTACATACGTAAGTAGTATTCCTATATATTATATTGTAAAGCAGTGCTGATGGGAAAGCAGTATCCTAAACACACAGAAATCTGTACAATTAAATTTGGCAAAAATAAAAACAAGGCCAAAGACAATTCCCAAGAAATTCCCAAGAAACAGAAAAAAGGGGATTCCACTCAGAAACATAGCTGCTATCACAAAGAAGCTTTTCTGATCCATATTTCCCTCCTATGTATAAGATTCGAAATTGCATTATTTTAGACAAGGAGAAAATCTAGTTGTGCCACAACCACTTTTAATAACAAGGGTAAACTGGCTGCACAAATTGATCAAGGTATGGCTCATTTTAGGAGTAAGATCAATCAATTAAAAAAAATCAGTGGCAGGTTTTGCATTTTAAGTTGGAAAATTAATGTATTTGACTTATTGTTTTTGTTATTATAGTTATCATATAGTTATAAAGGTGAAGTAAACATCTAATAAACACATGAAATGGTAAAATTATTATTATAAATACTACATTCACTCAGTATTGGATTCCCTTTGCTCATTGCAGATATAGAAAAGAAAGAATCCAAACGCTAAAGCATAAAACAAAAGCATTACAAAAAAACATAATACTAATTGAAAAGCATTTGCTTACTTTCCTCATCAATTATCTTCCCTGTACCATTTTGTTGGCCTTGTCCCTCCAGAATGGCCTGGCACAAGATAGCAAACTGTCTGAAAAATGGATTTTTCCATCTCTTGACTAATGTATTAATGACAAAGTGAGAACACAGAAACCCTTGTTACCACTATGAGGCATTACTATGACCCAAATAAGTCATAACCACTAGAAAGAATCTCAGCAACATTATCAACTCATGATGTCTCCCAAAAGAAAACTTTTATTGTATTTGTAAGTATCTTAAAAGTCTTAACTCCTGAATCCAAACTTTAGTTTTAAGACCTAAGGAGATTTTAACATTCATGACTGCGAGTGGAATGCAAGTTATATGGAGACAGAATGAACTGTGCCAACTCCTGCTTTGTCAAAAACATTTTAGATCAAAGGAGCCAAAATAGAACAATAACCTAAAATAAATCTTAATTAATAGCCATTTGCTTCATGCAAAGAGCAAAGGGAGTAATGAATTTGGCATTCATGTAATTATTGAGATGCTACAACAATGATTTTAATTCCATGAGATGAAAGAAGGGTACTAGTTTGCTCCCACGCACATTAACTGGTGTGAAAACTGCACAACAATATACAGGTAATCCTCAACTTATAACCACAATTGAACCCAACATTTCCTTTACTAAGCAAGACACTTAAGTGAATTTTGCACTATTTTATGACACTTCTCACCACAGTTGTTCGTGAATCACTGCAGTTATTAAGTTACTAGCATGGTTGTAATGTATGAATCTGGCTTCCCCATTGAGGTTGCATGTCAGAAAGTTGTAAAAACTTATCACTTGACCATGGGGATGCTGCAATGGACATAAGTGTGAAAAATGGTCATCAGTCAGTTTTTTCAGTGCTGTTGTAACTTCAAATAGTCACTAAGCAAATGATTCTAAGTCAATAACTACCTGAATTGAAATTTCAGGTCGAAAATAATCCTAATTAGCAAGACCACTTAAGATACAATGAAGGAATAAATTATATAGCAATGATCAGCTATTGCTCAATACACATGAGAAAATATACATGGTGTAAACAACAGCCAAGCAACAGAATTAGTGTAAATTATAAGTAACTAGTAACTTGACATTTTTGCTATTTAAAATATATGGAATTTAACTGAGGTTGGTGAAACAATATTTAAGAGTTACTTTCCTTGATTAAAATCTCAGCTCCACCAAAGGCTTTCTTGTGGTGGAAAAGAAGGAGGTAGCTAATGTTTGACCCAGAACATATGGACTCAGGAAACTGAATAAACATCAACACTGATGTTGTCTTTCTTACATGACTACTTCAATCAAATTTGAAGTCTACGATAAAAGCAGAAAGATCAGGAAACCCAACCATAAATCTATTTATTAAAAAAGAGGGAACCATAATTCCATGCAATTGATTTACAGTGCATGCTAACAAAGACATGTATGTCAGTTTAATCCTTAATACATTGAAAATATACTTCTTTGGGGTCAAAGAACCCTACTGCAGACATGTACAAAAAAAATATCAAAATCCATATGGGATACTTGGGGGGGGGGTAGATTGCATTCTGAATCCCTTCTGGACATCTGAAACGACTCTTTGCTAACTCAAACCATTTGCAAGTCCCATGAATTTTGCCATAACACACAAAAATCTATTTTCCATGATGGGCCGCCTTTTCCCCTCCAAAGCATCAATAGCCTCATTATAGTTGGGCATTCAAAACAAAGTCCATCCAGCTGCCACATCCAAATGTTAAAAATGTGGTGAGGAGGACTTTTTTTTTAATCACACAGCAACAAGAGCTTTTGACAGCCGCAGTACTCCCTTCCAATCATCTCAAGTCAGCTCTACCTATAGCATGAAGACATATGAATCTCTCTCTCTCTCTCTCTCAAGCTTGGTCAGCCCACACGACAAACTGGATGCAGTCCATTTAACCCACACTATCGAAGCACATTCCCTATACACAGCCTGATACCTACCTGACTTCATGAGAAAGAAAGAGAAGGGGGGGGGGAAAGCTCACACAAACACCAACAATTAACACCGCTGTGCCATTAAGAGGTTTCCGGTGCTGCACATGACAGGAGGAAGAAGCAGGATCCAACCCAAACGGATTTTAAACGCAAACTACGTCATTCATGCCACCTGCAACAGGGTGCATGAAGAGAACAGAGAAGGCAGCCCAGCACTTCCCCCAAGGCCTATAACTAACGCAACCGAAGATCAACACACACACACACACAACTTCGTTGCGAATGGGGCGGAGGGGAGCACAAAAACAACCGCAACCTCTCTAATCCTTTCCCTCCAAATCACAGTTGAAGCAAAGGTCACAGCAAGGGAGGAAGGGAAAGCAGGCAAATCAGCAACAGGTGTCCTTTACACACACACACTTACACACACATACACATATACACTCAGCCCGTTCCCCTTTATTTGGAAGTAGGTTTCGGAGGGAGGAGGAGGGGAGGTTACACTCCCCCCCCCCGAATAAAACGTGCAGCTGGACGGGACTGCCCTGGCCGAGAGAGGATGGTCAAACTGCATCCAAAGCTGCCCGGGGAAGGTGGGGTCTCATCAAAGATGGTGATCAGGAGGGCAATCCGCAACTCCCCCCCCCCCCAGTCCTTCCCGCCCCGGCCCCACCACAAATCACCCTGGATTAAATAGGGAGCGGTGCAGTATTTACAAGCCGCCAGATCTCGAACCGCTCCCGCGCAACTACGCCCCTTGCCAGGCGCCCCGGGACGCGCGCTCTTCTCTTGGCCGTCAGCTTCCAGCGAGGTCTTCCGATCAAGGCTGCGCATCGTAGGGCCGGGCCCCTTCCTCCCTCCCTCCCTTCTTTCCTTCCCTCCCTCCTTCCCACTCCCTCCCTCCTCATCCCGGCAAAGAGCCGCGTCTGTCTCCTTGGTCGCCCACTCCCCTCCCGGCTTGGCTCCGGCGCTCGCTGCCTGCCCTTACCTGCTCGCCTTGCCTCGGCCCCGCAGCAGACCAGGCAACGCTGAGCCATGCCCAGGCGGCGCTTGCCAGAGTGACCCGACTTAGCTCAGCAAGCGCGGGCGGAGTGGGGGGGAAGGGGGAAGGGAGGTGATGATGAGGGAGGAGGCGCAGGCGGTCGAGGGAGACACTCCCCGGGAGCAGCTTCTTCTTTTCCTTCCCTCGGTGTTGGGCGTCGGGGGTGGGGGGGGAAGGAGGCGCTCAGTGCCGCTGTCAGTCAGGGCGCGCTCGGCCCTCTTTCCTCCCTCAGCGGCCACCGCCACAGACAGACGCCGCCTCCCTCGCTTGCCAAAGGGGGGCACCGAGGCAGTAACCCACCCCCCACCCCCGCTCGCGGGCTGGTCCTCGCGGCTCGGCCCCCGGCTGCCACGTGAAACGTGTCGCGCAAGAAAGCGAAACGGATCCTGTGCCACCCAGCTCCAAGAGAAGTTGTGAGAAGGCTCTCTCGTAACGTGGAAAAAGTAATGGGTTTTGAAAAAGCACACCCACCCACACAAATGCTGCAAGCTGGTGCCAAGCTAGCTAAGACGGGATAATGGAGTAACAGGTTCCCTGCCAGCCTGTGGGGGGAGTGCAAGAGAGAGACAGAGAGAAGCATATTGGTGTGGGATGCATTAATGGTGGAATAGCATGGGGGATGTGAAACCTTCCCACGGTTCAACTCTTTTGGTTCCTTCTTCTCTTGATTGCCTACCAACGTAGTATCTCTCCTATGTCACTTCTAGATAAATGGCGAGGAGAAATTTAAGCCACTCTTCTAAAATACCTTTCAGCTTTTAAGAGTGGTTCAGGATATTCTAAATCGATTTTTTTTTAAAGTACGATTTTTAATACCATGGGTTCCTATTAAATGTAAACTTAAATATAATAACACTTGGGCCAGGTAACCCTAAAACAGGTGACATGTATTACAGAAAGGGTTTTTGAGGTCTGGGAATCTGTGACTATGGAGAGGAAAAGTGTACGACAAAGGTTAGAAGCCTTGAGGGGGTTGTGTGAAATGCTGAGAATGTGTTGAAGGTAGTCCCATTCGGTGGCTGCCAGTCACTATGGAGTTTCGTATCTACTAAACACCTGCCATAGAAGCTGTGGGGGATTACAAAATACCCATTTGTCTAAGTAAAGTGGTAAGATTGCTTCTTGCTACCTTTTAGCATCTTTGGATGGAGGCAAGGGGTGGGGGGAGAGAAAGCAAGTCATAGAGATGTCTCCTCCACCTATGCCTCAGATTTCTCCCTGTTGTGACTATGCAAAGTATTCAAAGCAAGGCTCTGTAAAATGCCCTTCCTCAAAGGGTTGAGGCAGCCATTTCCTCTGGCAGATTCAGCATAGTTACTTCATGGCCTTTTCCTAGGTTCTCTGCACATCTGATGCACAGACAGCATTTTCCCTCCGACTGCCAGCAAAACAAAGCAGCTGTTCATTCCCACAGCGGTAACAACCTAGAAAATCCTCAAAGCATCACAGTGATTGCCTCAACAGATTGAGGAGGGTTTTCATTGCAACAACAACAAGCTTTGTGAATGCTTTGCATAACGCTACTTCCTACCACAGCTCTTTGTCATGTTTGAAATACACTGACACAGCGGCCATCCTCTTCTTCTTTTTAATTAAAGTTTCTATGTGTGGTTTCTATGATTCAAGAGGAACTATCACCTTAATGTCACACCAGATCTGGTAGGTGTTACTTTCCCATGCTGTATATTATTATTTCCCTGACACGCCAAACAGCCCAAGCTTTCTCTGACTGTTCATTTGTGGTCTCCATTCCTATTAAGAAGAGGTATACTTCTTCCCCACACTAACATTCTTTGAGGCTTCTGAATACCCTCAACTATCTGTCTTACACCTTCAGAAACAGTTATAGACAATCCTGACTAAGATGTGTGAGAAACTTTCTCTTTACCCCCACGTACATAATTTTTGTAAGGGTTTTTTTTTTTTTTTTGGCCTTCCTGCCTTTACCCCACCAATCCATATATTCCAAAACTTCATTCCTTGTTGATTGGCTTTTTTCCCACAAAACTGTTGCTCACTTTTTCTCCAGCTTCCCTGAATAATAATCTTTGCTTGGTTAATTACTTGCCCCCTCCCCACAAATCAAAGTTATAGTGTTAAACCCCAGAAGAGCCAAGTAGGGATACTGTGGTTATCCAATTACAGAGAGCAATTTAGAAATGCATACATGTTGGAGACTGGTGGTTTCCTTTGTAAGACATCAGCTTAATCATTTTTTTAAAAAAGGTTTTTTAAAAAAAATTAAAAATAAAGGTGAGACATGAATTATCACAGATACAGATACTTTTTAGAGATAAGATTTCCTTATCTCCAAAAAAATGAAACAGAACAACCACACCATGTGAGAAAATATATTTCCTTCGCAATGAAGCCATAATACTTTGGAATTTTTTAAGTATGATTTCTGAACACATAATTTGCTTTCTGCGTTTTGAAAACATAAGCAAGGATTATATACTGTACACATATAATTGACAATTACCATAATAAACTAAGAATCTATCTGTCTTTTTTCAGAAATTGGTCCAACTGAATTCAGTACTTCTTTCTTCCAACTAAGCATGTATCATGCAAAGCAACCCAACGTAGGCATAAGATATATCCTTTCAATAATCACATTAACCTAATGGGAAGATGGGATTTAAAAGGCCTACAATGAACAAAGGAAATGAAAGATTGCTAAAATGGTTGAAAACAGTTTGCTCAATTCTAGTTCTATTGTTATCCAGAGCTGATATATGGTTCACATTAAATTTTCTCAGACAAACACAGCCATGACATCTCTAGGTTAGAGATTTTGATTTTGACTTGTTATTCAAATTATTTAAATATTATTTCTGTATTCACAGATAATTTATATATTGCAAACCAAAATATTAGTGAAGAAAAATGTACTTCTTTATCCCTGTCAGGAATTAAGTCTCTGGTTCTAGCATAAAGAATGACTCTTCCATGTTCCTCATAGTCACCATATAGTGTGGCTAAATGCTGGTAAGAAAACTATGTTTTTAGTGTTGCATTCTGACAGCCGCTCGAATTCCCCGGCAACAGCCAGTCGCGTCTGATTGGCCAAGACGCGACTGGCTGCAGCCGAAGAGCGGGAGTCGCGCCGATTGGTTAGCTGTCTGACAGCTCGATATAAAAGGAGCTGTCAGACAGAAGGCGCACGTTCTTTAAAAGTTGTCTAATTCTTTGACCTGTTACCGTTTCTTGAAATAAACCAGTTAATCTTACCGGTCTGGACTCACTCCGTCTCGACATCGCTTGAGAATCTAACACTGGCGACGAAGGTGGGGGCCGGTACTGATTACTCCTGAGGAAGCTCTTCTCCCTACGGGACCGAAGAGACACTTTGTCACATCTTTTCTTCTTCTCTCGCTATCACCTCAGCGTGCTCGCCTTCGGCCGACAACTGCACACGATGGCCACGCTTCCACCATACGCCCCCTTCGACGCGGCACAAGAGTCATGGGAGGCTTTCCTCGCCCGCTTCGAATGCTTCCTCCTTGCGGGCGACCACGGGGAGCTCACCCCGGAGAGACGGCTGGGGCTTTTTCTAGGCTGCGGCGGGCGCTCGGTTTTTGCCGTGGCGCGTAACATCGCCGCCCCAGCAGCGGTCCACACCATGGCATGGGACACACTCCAAGCCCGCCTGAAGGCCCACTTCGCCCCGGCTCCATCTCGGATCTCTCGGCGGTTTGCCTTCCGACAATGCCGCCAACTACCCACCCAGTCAGTTGCCGATTTCCTGCAGGCCCTGCGAGCCGCGGCCATTCTATGCGACTTCGCCGCACCCTTTCTGGACGAATCCCTAGTGGAACAATTCGTCTGCGGCCTGAAGGACGTTAAGCTCAGGCGCAGACTAATGGCCCGCTCGGACATTACCTTGGAGCAGGCCGTGGAGGAGTCCAGGGCCGCCGAACTGGCCGACGCCACCACGAGTGACATGGGCCCAGGACAGCCTGCGCTGCCGTCGCCACCAACAAGGGCCTGCCTCGTCGACGAGCATGGCCCCCTCGACCCGACGGATGATTTCGAGCCCTATGAGCAGGTCGCGCGTCTACAAGCCTCGGGCTGGGGCCGCACCAGGGCTCCGCCGTCCCGCCAAGCGCCCGCGGCTTGCATTGGGTGCGGCGGCAGCCACGCCAGAAACGACTGCCCCTTCAGGGCCACCATCTGCCACCGCTGCGATCGGAAGGGCCACATTGCCCGTGTATGCAGGGCCAACCTTCCAGCCTGGCCTCCCCGTCGGCACCGCGCGCGATGACAGCCCAAGCCGCGCCGACCCCGACTTACGGCCAACGCCGCCCAGCCCGGAGACCGCGGGCAGAGGCTGACTGCTTCGCAATGACGGACCTCCAGGACACCGTCCCACTGCCGCAGGACGACCGTAGGCGCATTTCTACATCCCTACTCTTAAATGGCCGGCCGCTGACAATGGAGGTCGACTCGGGCTCGTCCCGGTCCCTCATCTCCTGGCCTCAACTGGCCAGCATCTGCCCCACGCTTAAGCCCTCCGACCTGTCCCAGCCCGAGACGCTGCTGAAAGACTACCAGGGCAACCCTATTGAGGTGCTGGGCCTGCTCCGCACCCACGTCCACTACGGACGGTTCAAGGGTCTCCTGCCCATTCTGGTGGTTAAACGTCCCCTGACAGCTCTCATCGGGTTAGACTGGTTTGCCGCCCTGGGCCTCTCAGTCCAACGGGTCCACTGGGTGCCGGCCGCCTCCCCGGTGGACGCTGTCCTGGCGGATTTTCCCGATGTATTTGACGGGCATCTCGGCTCATACAAGGGCACCCCAGTTTCCCTCAACCTCGACCCTCAGGTTGCTCCAATTCGGCTCAAGGCCCGCAGGCTGCCGTTCGCCCTGAAGCCGAAGGTTGACGCGGAGCTCGATCGTCTCGTGGCGCAGGGCGTTCTGGAGCCGGTCGACGAGGCGAAATGGGAGACCCCCATTGTGGTCCCCATCAAGCCCGACGGTTCCATACGCATCTGCGCCGACTATAAGTCGACGATCAACCACGGGCTTCAGGCGAACCCATATACAGTCCCGGTGGTGCAGCATCTGCTCCATTCCCTGGGGCAGGGCTGCATCTTCGCGAAGCTGGATATGGCGCAGGCCTACCAGCAGCTCCCGGTGGACGACGATGCGGCTGAAGCGCAGACCATCGTCACCCACCGAGGGGCTTTCCGCTGCCGCCGCCTCCAATTTGGCGTTTCCGTTGCCCCGGGGATCTTCCAGAGCCTCATGGAGCGTCTGCTCCACGGGCTCCCGGGCGTCGTTCCGTACTTTGACGACGTCCTGATAGCTGCTTCCAGCCTCTCAGACCTCGCCAAAGTACTCCGGAAGGTCCTCACTATTTTTAGGGGCGCGGGATTCAAATTGAAGCTCAGCAAATGCAAGTTTGCTGAGCCGAAGGTCGAATTCCTGGGCTTCATGATTGATGCCCAGGGAATTCACCCCACCCCCTCCAAGGTCGAGGCAATTCGCAACGTCCCCACCTCTGCCTCCAAGACGGAGCTGCAGGCCTTCCTCGGCCTGCTCAACTTCTACGCGCCATTTATTCCCCACAAGGCGTCGCTAGCCGAGCCGCTCCATCGATTGCTCGATCGCTCGGCGGCCTGGCGCTGGGGCAGCCGTGAAGCGCATGCGTTCGCGGCTGTCAAAGAGATGCTGACGTCAAGGGCCGTGCTGGTCCAGTATTCTGACAGCTTGCCGTTGACGTTAGCATCCGACGCCTCCCCCTTCGGGTTGGGGGCTGTCCTCAGCCATCTCTGGCCCGATGGTTCAGAGGCCCCCATCGCCTTTTATTCCCGGACTCTGTCTCCTACGGAGCGCAACTACAGCCAGATTGACAAGGAGGCCCTGGCTGTAGTGTCCGGGATTAAAAGATTTCACGAATACCTGTACGGCCGCCCCTTCTCCGCCTTCACCGACCACAAGCCGCTCCTTGGGCTTCTGGCGGGGGACCGTCCCACCCCTCCCATCCTCTCCCCCAGGATGACCAGGTGGACGGAGTTTCTGGCAGCGTACGACTACACGCTGTTCTACCGCCCGGGGAAGCAGCTGGGGCACACAGACGCCCTCAGCCGCTGCCCCCTTCCCCTGACGGACCAGGAGCCGGTGCCGGCCCTGTCCGTCCTGTCCGTGGCCGATTCCGACTTGCCTCTCACCTCGTCGGACGTAGCCGCTCGGACCAAGGCCGACCCTGTCCTGTCCCAGGTTTCCGCCTGGGTCCTGCGAGGGTGGCCTCCGGGCTCGCTACCGGATGACTTTCGGCCTTTCAAGACCCGCCAGCTGGAGCTGTCGCTCCATGGCAGGTGCTTGCTATGGGGAGACCGGGTCATCGTTCCCCCACCCCTTCGCCGTCAGGTGCTTGAGTCCCTCCATGCCGACCACCCGGGCATAGCTCGCATGAAGGCACTTGCCAGGAGCTATGTCTGGTGGCCGCGCATGGATGAAGAGGTGGCCGCCTGGGTCGGTGCTTGCCAGGCGTGCCAGACCTCCCGCCCCGCCCCTCCCTCCGCCCCTCACCGGGACTGGGACACCCCTAGGTCTCCGTGGTCCAGGGTCCACGTTGACTTCGCTGGCCCCTTCCATGGCCAGTCCTTCCTGGTGGTGGTGGACGCCTACTCTCGCTGGGCCGAGGTCGTCCTGATGACCTCGACCACCGCCGAGAGTACCGTGCGTGCGCTCCGGCGCCTCTTCGCCACGCACGGATTGCCGGACACCCTGGTCTCCGACAACGGGGCCCAGTTCCACTCTGCCAGGAATTCCTGGCCTCCCAGGGGATCCGGCATGCGCCAACCGCCCCCTACCACCCTGCCGCCAATGGCCGGGCGGAAAGAGCCGTCCGCTCGGCCAAGGAGGCCCTCGGGAGATTGGATAGGGGAGATTGGCATGCAAGGGTAGATGCTTACCTCATGGGTCAGCACTCTACACCTTGCCAGGCCACAGGGAAAAGCCCCGCCGAGCTGCTGATGGGCCGCCGCCTGCGGACCAAATTGGACAGACTGCACCCCCTCTACAATGAGGTGCAGCCATGCAACCTGGGGGTCCCCCCTCCCCGCCACTTCACCGTAGGCGACTCCGTCTTCGCCAGGAACTTTGCGGGGGATCCACGATGGGTCCCCGCAGTAGTCCGGGAATTAACGGGCCCCTGTTCCTATAGGGTGGAACGACCAGATGGATCCGAGTGGCGGCGCCACTTGGATCAACTAAGGCGCCGCCCTCCATCTCCAGCCCTACCGGAGACAACGCAGCCACCTGGCTGGCCCGCCCACCGGGAGGACCACCCCACCGTCGAGGCGTCCTGGCCGCCAGTCCCCTCCATCACCCCTGGACAACTCCCGGGGCTGCCGAGACCCGAACAGCTCCTGCCGGGACGCCCGCAATCCGACGCAGCACAGTCACAAACCACAACACATCCCTGGGCCTGCGTCCATCCAGGCCCGGCCTACCCAAGCCCTGCCTCCCAGGGACTAAAGTACAACTCCACCCCGAGCGGCACGCCCCCTCGCATGGACTTACCCCTTCCGATGGCTTCCGGCAACAATGTAGGCCGCGATGACGCAACCCGGAGCTACACCCCCGTCAGGGAGGAGCTGCAACGGGCACGTCCTCCTCCATCGCCTCCAGCAGCAACACTGAGGCGTTCGGGGCGGAGCCGACGCAGCCCCGCCTACCTCAGCGAGTACGTATGCTAATGGGCCCGCATGCATACTCGCTGGGGGGGAAGGAGTGTTGCATTCTGACAGCCGCTCGAATTCCCCAGCAACAGCCAGTTGCGTCTGATTGGCCAAGACGCGACTGGCTGCAGCCGAAGAGCGGGAGTCGCGCCGATTGGTTAGCTGTCTGACAGCTCGATATAAAAGGAGCTGTCAGACAGAAGGCGCGCGTTCTTTAAAAGTTGTCTAATTCTTTGACCTGTTACCGTTTCTTGAAATAAACCAGTTAATCTTACCGGTCTGGACTCACTCCGTCTCGACATCGCTTGAGAATCTAACATTTACCTTTTCTCCAAAAACATGACCCACCCAATAATACGCCTTTGGGGAGGGGGAGGCTAATATTACCCTTACCCTGAAAATAAGCCTCAGGAGATGGGCGTGGCCAACATGAGTGGCAGCACAGGCGCAGAGGGATGGGCAATTGTCCGGCTGCAGCCCGCTGTCCCCTTGGGGCAGCACAAATTCCGCTTTGCCCTTCTCTTTCTGGGCACAGCGCTTCTGCTTGTTGGGCCGCTTTCCTGAAGCTGACAACTCCACGTTCAGCTGTTTTGCTTTTTTCCTCTTTCTGGGAGGCTTGCAGGAGGAAAATGGGAGATTTTCCTGCTTATCATCCATTCCTCAAGCTCAGCACAGACTGAGGGAAGGATGACAGGCAGGAAAAAACCCCTCCCCATTTTCCTCCCGTTCACCAAAAAGCCTCCATTCCGAACGCGGAAGATTCAGAATGGAGGCGACGGTGCCTCCATTCCGAATTCTCACCGAGTCTGGCCTGCTGCACCTCAAAAAAAGTAAGGCTATCTCAAAAATAAGCCCAAGTGTTTATTTTCAAGTCTAAAAGGCTTTGTATGGGGGATGTGGCTGGAGAGTCTGAACTCATCTTCGCCTGGATAGCTCTCTGGTCCACTGGGAAGCTGTGCTGCTCTCTGAGGGATGCTTTTCTTAATCTTTTTGGACTAGCCACCGGGGCCATGTGATCGCCACTGTCTGCTGCCCTATTTGGGCTCATCTGATGGGGACTGCTTCTTTATCATCCTTTGGGTGCTCCATTTGCCACTCCTCCAGGAGGTAACAGGGACGATGTTGTTGGGCTGATGAACTTGCCTGTCCTGGCTGAAGAACTGGGACATTAGATCTCCCAACGTGGCCGGTGTGAGAAAGCAGTCTATGAGGACCTCGGCCTAAGGACTCCCCCCACTGTAGTGAGAGGGCAGGAGGGAGGGCTTCTGTTTTCATTGCTCTGGCACATTTTCTTCCTGGACTTATTGAGCTCCCTCTCGGGTTTTTTTTAGATTATGTTATCATATACGGCTGCTGAACTATATGCCTTGAGGGGGTCCCCCCTCTCTCAAGATTGGCCATCTGGACTATCCATGAACTTCCTTGATGATGGATTTTGGAATCCAGAGAGGCGGCATCGAACGCGGAGGAATATTTGGGGTTCTTTAAAGGGATCTTTTAGTCAATTTTCAATCAATCAATCAATCAAATTTTTATTTGTATACCGCTCCCTCTCCCCGAAGGGACTTGGGGCGGTGCACAGGGAATTATAAAACATAAAAACATACAACAATATAAATGTCTAAAATCAAATTAAACTACAGTAACCCTGCGCTAAAACCTAAGATCCTAAAATACTACAAACCCCTAACCCAATTAAAAATTTAAATATATAGACTGGAGGCAGGAAAGATAGATTAGGCCAGGCCGGCCTGTTGGAAGAAATATGTTTTGAGCTTTCGGTGGAAGGAGTTTTGTCTTTATTGGAACTCTTCAGATGCAAGTAACCAGTTGTTATGAGTTCCAACCTTCTACCTAACTTGGCAACCTTCACATTCTAAATCAGTGGTAGTCAACTTGGTCCCTACCACCCACTAGTGGGCATTCCAGCTTTCATGGTGGGCGGTAGGGGTTTTGTCCGATACTGAAGCACTTTCCTTTTTTAAATTTAATTGACTTCCCTACTTTATAAATCACCATTACGGTGGAACAGGTGGGCGGTTAGAAAATTTTACTACTAACAGATACAAAAGTGGGCGGTAGGTATAAAAAGGTTGACTATCCCTGATCTAGATTATTATATATAGTGCATTAATGTTAGAATCTATTCAACTCCTGGCACTCAAACATTGCAGGGATCCAGAGTTTTCTGAGGTCGGGGGGTAGGTCGTTCCATAGGATAGGGCCTGCGACAGAGAAGGCCCTTCCCCTGGGAGTCGCCCGCTGTCATTGCCTAGTGGACGGCACCCGGAGAAGTTTTTTAAGGGGTAGCAGGGAGGGTGTTATTTATACGAACTGGGTGGGTTTGGGGGGAAATCCACCAGGGTCGGAGCTGTACGTTTCGTCCCCAGACCACTCCAATGTTGCCCTTGACGTGATGTCCCAGTGCCTGGAGGCCGTGCGGATCTGGATGGGGAGGAACAGGCTCAGGCTCAACCCCTCCAAGACCGAATGGCTGTGGTTCCCGGCATCCCATTACAGTCAGCTGGTTCCATCGCTGGCTATGGGGGGGTGAGACCTTAGCCCCCACAGGAAGGGTTCGCAACTTGGGTGTCCTCCTGGATGCACGGCTGTCCTTGGAAGATCATATGACAGCTGTCGCCAGGGGGGCGTTTTATCAGGTTTGCCTGATCTACCAGTTGCGTCCCTTCCTGGATCGGGATGCCCTGTGCACAGTCACTCACGCCCTCGTCTCTTCCTGTCTAGACTACTGTAATGCTCTCTACATGGGGCTCCCCTTGAAGAGCACCCGGAGGCTCCAACTGGTCCAGAATGTGGTCGCGCAGGTAATTATGGAGGCTATGCGACACTCCCATGTAACACCCCTCCTGCGCGAGCTACACTGGCTTCCGGTGGTTTTCTGGGTGCAATTCAAGGTGTTGGTTACTATCTTTAAAGCGCTCCATGGCTTAGGACCTGGGTACCTACAAGATCGCCTTCTGCCACCAAGAGCCTCCCACCAGCCAGTACGCTCCCATAGAGAGGGTCTCCTCATGGTGCTGTCTGCTAGACTATGTTGACTGGCGACACCCAGGGAGAGAGCCGTCTCCGTGGGAGCACCTGTCCTCTGGAACGAATTGCCCCCGGAATTAAGAACTATCCCTGACCTATGCGCCTTCCGCCGTGCTTTCAAAACCTTTCTTTCCAACAAGCCGGGCTGGAATAAAAATGAATTTTTAAATATGAATTTTTATTAATTTTAATTGGGATTTGTTGGTCTTTTAATCTTATGAGAGGCCAAATTATTTAATATGTTTTTTAAACTGTTTTTAACTTTTATGTCTGTTTTACTTTGGCTGTACACCACCCTGAGTCCTTCGGGAGTAGGGCGGTATAAAAAACTAATAAACTAAACTAAACTAAAAGAAAATAAGACTCGGTCTATCTTGCCACATATGTTCTAGGCCATCTTCTAATCTGAACATTTAAAAATAGATCATTAAAGTAATAAATTAATAGGCAAAAAAAATTGAAAGTATTTTTTCCCCAAACAGGAACTTCATATACTAAATTCCTGCTGTCTGAGCCATTATTAAAGGGTCTCAAGTTCTGTCACAAAAATAGAAATCCTACTAAGTTGTTGGAATATCAAATTAATATCACTAAATGTTTGTGCTTGTTCAAATCACAAATTACAATTCAATATATCAAACATCTAGATAATATTGGTTGATTTGTTAATTACAAGATTTCTCAGAATCACAGGCCTGTTACAGACTTTTTATTCTTTATATTTATCACATAGATTTGTTCTAGAATCAGGCTACTAGAAATTGGCATTAAAATCCAATTGAACATAATATCTGTCAGCAACAACAGTTATTGTAAATCAGCATTTCCTGTTGGTCTGAGAACACCAAGTTTTCTAAAGCTCCATATAAAGGATTAGGCCACAAAGAATCTGCTTTCAAGAGATGGAATCAATATTTCCAAAAGTGATCCAAAGTTTGATTGCACTTATTCTGCGGTCATCTGTTTCTGGGGGCTGAAAAGGGGAAGCTGAGATGTCACATCATTCATACGTAGTCTTGCTGTAAATAAAAAGGTGCAGGAGAGGGCTGACTGAGCTGGAAGGCAGAGTTAAACATGTCATCAGTTTGGAGTCATTGCATTGCCACAAGAGACCCATATCCATGCCCCTCCCCCATGAATTCCGTTGCCCTTTATCTAGTAACAGTTTAGCTTTAACCTTTAGTTGATTAGATTCTTGTATATAGGTAGCAACAATAAACTCTTCTGTGCTTTGAACTCGATGAATGCTCCCAGTTATGTGCTCCTGACAAAAGATTCCTGAAATAGAGTCCCCAGAAATCAAAATCTCAATGAAAATCTCTGAACATAGGAAACTTATAAAAATATATTTATTGTCAATATTGGCAGACTTAGGTTTTGTTACAGTTCTGGCTATACAACAACTGAAACAAGAATGACAGATGATTATCAATCTCAATGGAAATCATTAGGTTTGGTGCAAGGAAGACAACTGGGCTGATTATAAAAGGTAAAGGTTTCCCTGCACATGTGTGCTAGTCGTTTCTGGCTCTAGGGGCTCATCTCCATTTCAAAGCCGAAGAGCCAGCGTTGTCCAAAGATGTCTCTGTGGTCATGTGGCCAGCATGATTCAATATCGAAGGCACACAGAGCGCTGTTTACCTTCCCACCAAAGGTGGTCCTTATTTTTCTACTTCAATTTTTTTACATTCTTTCAAACTGCTAGGTTGGCAGAAGTTGGGACAAGTGACAGAGCTCACTCCATTACACAGCACTAGGGATTTGAACCGCTAAAATGCCAACCTTCTGACCGACAAGCTCAGCATCTTAGCCACTAAGCTACCACATCCCTAGGGGCTGATCATATATTTCAGCTATTCAGTGTCATCTCCACATGGTCTAAATCAGAAAAAGATAAGATCATAGGGTCAGGAGCAATATTACTTAGAGAGAATGGGAAGGAATTGTGTGTTCAGCAACAGGAACAATTGACAGTCAGCACATAAGCAGCCAGAAGCCTAAAGGAAAATCAAGTGGAAGGTAATTTCCTGCTATCAGCAAGTGCCCTAACCACACAGTGAAAGGATGTTCTCACTTTGTCACACGTCTGCCCATTTTTTTCTTCTTCCTTCTTCCCATGTTTGGGTTTCCCCAGGTTTCTCAATCTGCCATCTTACAGACACACAATGCTTTTCCCTTCTATGCTTTGCTAGTCTTAATTTTTCTTGAAACTGCAGAATCCTCATATAAGTTCACAGTGATAAAAAGCCTACATTGTCTATGAACTAGGAAGCTATCATCAGTATGAAAGTTGCAGTGGCCGAGTGTTGTTGAGAGTTGCAGTTCTAACTGAAGGTTGCCAATTTAAAGAAAGCTGCTCAGTTGCAGGCTAGTCAAAAATAGCACTGTGTTGTCAGCAACAGTGTCCTTTTCAAAAACAACTTATCTCCTACACACTAAACCATTAGCCTGCCCCATGCATACGCAGAAGATATTAAATCACTGCAAATCTATTTGCAAAAATTTAATATCAAGCCCCACAGTTGCAATGGAACAATACAAAGAAAAATGTCTATGTGCGCAGACAAAGATTTATATAGTTGCCCTCCCACAGGAGTAAAAATTGAGGAAATTAAGCAATAATTAATCACCAAAGATGCATAAACCTTTCATTGGATAAGAAAAATGCATGCAAAATATAGCGCGATGGTTGTGCCATAGCAACAGCTGATCTGGGCAGACTATAAATAGCTTAAATTACATTTTGTTACAGATAAAAGAAAATTCTTTTGAACTGGCTAATAAATTAAAGATTATTGGTAATAATATTGCCAGATACTATTCAAAAGAACTGCCGTATATACTTAAATCATATCAATACGTATTACCATGTTATCAACTGATTTCATTTACTTTGGTAAAAGACATTTTGAGTTGCATTTAGAAAATGTAACCTTGGCAACAGAATTATATTTTTGGATCTTTGACTATATTCTGTTTATTGTATTCAACTCACTGCAAGATGCTAATTCAGGGCCCTCAAAACCAAAGCTTTAAGTACCCAGCAAACGAAAAGAAAAAGAACTAAGATCAAGATAATGCTATTAATTTTTCATAATATCTTTGATCCATTAAAAATTAAAATCAGATTGATAGGTTTTTCAGTTGTACAGCAACAAATGAACATTTGGAATCACTTGTCAGTTAGATATAAATTAAATCAGTAAATAAATTAAACATTTACTGTTTATCCATACTTTTCCCCAAGATTGTATATTAAAGCAGCACATATTGTAGGGTTTGTTCTGATGGAAACTAAATTTGTGGATAGAAAAACACTTTAATGCCTGCAAAAAAAGAACATTGTTTTAATCCTATTTATTTTACATCATTTTAAAAATGTTATATTTTTATGACCTATTTTATGCCTATTTTACTTGCTCAGTGTTGAATGTTATATGTCTATAGTTTGTATTCTGTTTGTATTTGTATAGTTTGTATTCTGACAGAAATAAAGAAAGATCAAATGAACCTCATAAGAATGAAAAGTGTAGATGCCATTCTTACTTATTACTCCAATGACATTGCTAGTATACTGTTTGGCTTGGCAGCCAATGGTACACAGCCATGACTAGATTGCATAGTTACTGCCTAGGACTAAGGTTAGAGCAATATTGATCTTCTGGCACAATAAAATAATGTGAGGGTAAAAAGCAATATTTCCTGAAAAATCCAATTAAGTATAACTGTCAAAAATGATCTGATTCTTTTTAAAATTAGTAGCTATATGGTTGCAGACTAAAAAGTAAAGTCAAAATATCAAATATACCATTCAAAGTAAAGTAGCAAAAGTCCATGAAATCAAATGGATCTGTGTCTGATTTCATAGACTTTTACTATTTTTGAAATAGAAATGAGTTATGCAAGTTTTATGCATATATTCTAAATCCCTTTTTGGTTTTGTTTGCAGTTTTTTTTTTTTTTCATGATGATGCTTTCTGTTCCAGGGTAAAAGGTTAAAAATTGTAGGGAGAATATATTCTGCTTTTTAAAAAAATCTGCAGCAATATGTGAAAAATTAATCCCTGTAGAGTGAGAACCCAACCAGCAAATTCTTGAAGCAAAAAATATTTTCTGTTTCTAGAGGGAACATATTAGAGGTGGGCTCCTACTGGTTCAGACCGGTTCGGCCGAGTAGGTAGTAACTTGACCTGTCATGCCCCTGAACCGGTTCTATCGCTGGCGCCTATGGTGCCGCCATCTTGTGTTTTGCTTCTGCACATGCTCAGAAGCATTTTTCAGTACTGTGCATGCGCACATAGCACGCATCAAGCGCACCCAGCACAGCCCTAAGCGAACCGGCAGTGGCAGCAGCTGTAATCCACCCCTGGAACATATCATACCACTTCAGTTTTTGAGCTGTGATGACATCATAACATTTAAATGGACTTCTTGAAAACCAAGGAAAAAGGGGCTATCTGCATATCCAGAGGAACACTGTTTCACAAAGGGGAACAGCAACCAAGAAGGATGATAATATTGTGGTTATTAGCACATATTAAAAAAAACTATACATGGAATAAGTTATCCATTTTTCTGGTAAACATGATACTTCTCTGTGTCTGTGGTGAGACTGAAGATGAATAAGGAGGAAATTTAATAGTATGTAATTCTTTCACAATTATTTTTTATTTTTCCCATTTCGAAATCATTCATAGATATACATTCTTATAAATGCTATTTAACATTTATCTATTCATCATTAATCTCTATACCCATGATGGCGAACCTATGGCGCGCGTGCCACAGGTGGCACGTGGGGCCATTTGTCAGGGCATGTGAGACTTGCCCTGTCAGCTGGCCAGTGCGCATGTGGGTGCTGGCCAGCTGACTTCAGCCTTCTTTTGAGGCTATTGTTCGCCCTCCGGAGGCTTCTGGTTTGCTCATAGTGTCTATTTTTATCCTCCAGAGCCTTCAGGAACGCCTCGAGGCCCCGGAAGGCTCCAGATGGCAAAAACCAGCCCTACGAGGAAACTGGAAGTCTTTTCCCGAACTTCAGAGAAGTCTCCGGAAGACCGGTTTTTCGCGCTCCAGAGATTTCAGGGACGCTCCTGAAGCCTCCAGAAGGCTTCCAGGGGGGAGGCTGTTTTCAGGCTCCTATAAAGCCTCTAGAGCCTGGAGAGGGTGAAAAAATGGGGAGGAGCACTGTGATCATGAGCATAGCATTATGGGTGTGGCATGCCGGTGCACAACCCTCCTGCACTCCACCTGCTTTTGGCACAAGAGCCAAAAAAGCTTCGCCATACCTGCTCTATACTCATTTTTACATATATACAGTTTGGATCGCTTTCTTGCCACCCCGTGCCTCCATCTTATTTTGCAACAACCTTACTCCTATCTTCTCAAGCTCTCTTCTCTGCCTTCTTCTTTCCTCCTCTCATTCCTCCTCTCTGCTCTTCTTTCTTACCCTCTTCTCTTCTTCTTCCCCTCTCTTTCCCCTCTCCTCTCTTCTCTTCTTTCTTACCCTCTCTCCTACTCTTAATTCCCCACCCTTAATTTCTCTACTTTACCCTTTCTTCTTTTCCCTCCTCGTCTCTCCCCTTTCCGTTGTTGCCTTTGCTTATTTATTTTCTCTGATGGGTTCTGGGGGTGGCGTTTCAGCAATCCAAACTTTATATATTTCCTTAAAATAAATTTTTATTAAACAATAATACACATAAACATTGAGCAAAGACTGAGGAGCTTAATGCCTCCTCCAATTTTAGTCAAATTCATCCCAAGCTGATAAATCTTAAACAGTGTGTAATTCTTCTTCCCTGGTGCATATAGGGGTTTTGTAGACTTATCTGTATACAAAGGGTAAATTATAAGTTTTGTAGGTTTCACTGCAGACTTGGTAATCATTATTCATATTCATATTTGGAATTTATGTACACCCTAGAACTATGCAAGGCAGGGATATTTAATTAAAACAACAACTTCTGAGGTGTAGCACAAGGATAATTCCCTGGAGAAATGGAATGTAAGCTAACGATGGTATCTCTGAAATGCCATTGCCTGCTGCTCAAGGAATAAAGACATATGAACATACAGTACATTCAATGGACAGGACATACATGAACATACATTGATATAAAAGTATACCACCAGATCATCAACAAGTGTAATGAATGAGCATTCAAAAGCATATGCTAGTAGGACACCATGATACTGATAATACAATACAATACAATAGCAGAGTTGGAAGGGACCTTGGAGGTCATCTAGTCCAACTCCCTGCCTAGGCAGGAAGCCCTATACCATTTCAGACAAATGGCTATCCAACATCTTCTTGAAGACTTGCAGTGTTGGGGCATTTACAACTTCTGGAGACAATGATTTACACTGATAAATCTCAGTGTAGACCTGCATTCTGAGAAGGGGCTACCCCCATGCTACCATCATCATTGGTGTTCCTGACAAACAAAAGGAGCATACTTTGCTGTGTGAAAATGATTGCTACTCTGTTTCTGTTGATATAATGTTTTCCTTGGTGGTGTGCCAAAAACCCAGAACCCATTGCAGTAATGACAAAACATTGCCCCCATTGGGGGGGGGGAGAAATCCTCTCGTAGAAGAAACACAGAGATACTATAGAAGTTTCTAATAATAATAATAATCTTTATTGTCATTGTAATAATATTGTAATAAAATTACAATGAAATTGGTTAATCATGCAACTAATGCAGACATATAACTGCATTTTAAAATATATTCAAGGTAACTGGCTGACTATACCTTTCAGTGCAGATTTGACTGCCTATGTACATTGCAGTGTTTGGTTGGATCCAGAATTCAAGTTGGATCCAGAATTCAATATAAAATGGAAATCCGGAATTTCCATCTGGATTGCAAGTCCTTGCTCTTAAAATTGTTGTAAATCCTCACACTGCAATGCCCGGATTCCTTCTCTGCCATGGATCTTGCTGAAGAGCTTGGAAAAAGAACTGCATAGAGATGATTATTGTATAAAATGGCAATGTCCATTTTTATGACAAAATGGAATATAAGCAACTCAGAAGGTTGTTTCTTTTTCCATCTAAAGTGATCTGTTTCTGAAACTTTGCTGGGATCAGAGAATTTATAAAGATGACAACAAAGCCTATGTAGGTTCTCTGTGGAAAAGCTTTAATTACAGTTTAGCCCAGTATCTGTAAACATACAAAGATGCAAAACAGGAAAGAAAGAATAAACTTCCACTCCCAGAGACTGCTACTACTATTACACACAAACACACACACACCTTACTGTACTTTCCTTCCTGTTATTTCAGACGATTAAAATGATCAGAAATAGGATATGGTATGTTAAGCACCACAGGTTTTATAATTATCACTTAGGTATGGTGCTTTTGTGGTGCTGACTTGCATTTGCAGATTGATGGTATAGAAAGTTCTCTGCATAAATTGTATACATTTAAAGTCTTTGCATTCTCAGTCATTGCAAAAAAAAATTCTCAGCGCAGAGTTGTTCATAGTACAAAACCAGTGAAACATTGAGATGGTACCTTTCCAGAAAATTGTCATGAGCATTGGCTTTGGAACAGTTTATAAACAATCAAGAACTAGAAATATTTCAACGGAAAAATTCTGCAACCTCTAGAATTCTCTTAAGAGCATAGCTTTTGAGGCACTAATGCATTATCTTGTAAATTAAGTACTTTTCCCATTTTTGTAGCAATGTATATTAGCTGTGTGCATCTCTGCAGCCTCAGGATAGGCTGGCATAACATGTTCTGCACTTCAGCAGCTGCCCCTACTAATAGAATTTCTAGGGGTTGTAATTCCAAGTATATATAAAAAATGATTCTGCCACAGTTGCTGCTGGGAGCAAATTTGAGTCTCCCTTCTCAACGGATTCGTGACAAGACAAATGCAACATTTTTTCACCTCAGGGGAAAAATATTTCCAATTAAAGAGGCGATTCCTGTTTTCTCAAACAGGCATAGAGGTTCTTCCATCTTCATTTAATAATAATAATAATAATAATAATAATAATAATAATAATAATAATAATAATAATAATTTATTATTTCTATACCGCCCCCTCTCCCCACGGGGACTCGGGGCGGTGCACAGGTAGCATAAAAACAATAAATAACAACAACAATAAATAAATAACAAAATTTAAAAACCAATTAAATAAACCCTGTGCTAAAATCCCGATTAAACTAAAACCTATTCTATAAAATCCCAAGGCAAGGAGGCTATCCCAGGCCGGCCAGACGGAAAAAGTAAGTTTTCAATTTAAGACGGAAGGAGCGGAGGTCCGTAGTTGTCCTAATGTCGGGGGGAAGGTCGTTCCAGAGGGCCGGGCCCGCCACAGAGAGCGCCCTTCCCCTGGGTGTCGCCCGCTGACACAGTCTAGTGGACGGCACCCGGAGAAGCCCCTCTCTGTGGGAGCGAATCGGCCGTGAGGACGTATGAGGCAGGATCCGATCCTGCAGATAGCTAGGTCCCGAGCCATGGAGCGCTTTGAAGATGATGACTAGCACCTTGAAGCACACCCGGAAGACGACAGGCAGCCAGTGCAGCTCGCGCAGGAGCGGTGTTACATGGGTAGACCTTGCGGTCCCCATAATTGCCCGCGCGGCTGCATTCTGGACTAGCTGAAGCCTCCGGGTGCACCTCAGGGGCAGCCCCATGTAGAGAGAGTTGCAATAGTCCAGTCGGGATGTCACGAGAGCATGAGTGACTGTGCGAAGGGCGTCCCGATCCAATAGGGGGCGCAATTGGCGAACCAGGCGAACCTGGTAAAACGCCCTCCTGGCCACGGCTGTCACCTGATCTTCCATGGACAGCCGGGCATCCAGGAGGACACCCAAATTGCGCGCCCCATCCACAGGGGCAAGATGTTCGCCCCCTATGGCCAGCGATGGAATAAGCTGGTTGAATCGGGCAGCCGGAAACCACAGCCACTCGGTCTTGGTCGGGTTGAGCCTGAGTCCGTTACTTCCCATCCAGATCCGTACAGCTTCCAGGCACTGGCACATCACCGCTACGGCATCGTTGGGGTGGTTTGGGGTAGAAATGTACAGCTGGGTGTCATCAGCGTACAGATGGTATTCTACCCCAAAACCACGGATGATCTCACCCAGCGGCTTCATGTATGTGTTGAACAGGAGGGGCGAGAGGACCGACCCCTGAGGCACCCCACATGTGAGGGGTCTCGCGGTCGACCTCTGCCCCCCTGTCAACACAAATTGCGATCGGCCAGAGAGGTAGGAGGAGAACCACCGTAAAACGGTGCCTCCCACCCCCAACCCCCCCAGCCGATGCAATAGGATACCATGGTCGATGGTATCGAAAGCCGCCGAGAGGTCTAATAGGACCAGGATGGAGGAACAACCCCCATCTCTGGCCCTCCAGAGATCATCAACCAACGCGACCAATGCCGTCTCGGTGCTATGCCCGGGCCGGAAGCCGGACTGGCGCGGATCTAGATAGTCTACTTCCTCCAGGTGATGGGGAAACTGTTGTGCCACCACACTCTCGACAACCTTCGCCAAAAAGGGAAGGTTGGAGACGGGACGGTAGTTGTTCAAAGAAGCTGGATCCAAGGAGGGCTTCTTAAGGAGGGGCCTCACCATCGCTTCTTTAAGGGAAGCAGGCAAGACACCCTCACTCAAGGAAGCGTTAACCACCTCCTGGAGCCAGCCTCGTGTCACCTCCCAGGATGCCAGTACAAGCCAGGAGGGACACGGGTCCAATAAACATGTGGTGGCTCGCAGTCGCCCACGTAACCTGTCCATATCCTCGGAAGTAACGGAGTCAAACTCCTCCCAAACAAGATCTCTCTCGTGGCATCCCACTGGGCCATGAATGGGGGCTAACTCGTTCTGTATCTGAGCGATTTTCTCCTGCAGAAAAGTCACAAATTCCTCTGCTCTACCCTGTAGCGGGGCTTCCCGCACCCTCTGTTGAAGGAGGGAGCGGGTCACCCTAAACAGGGCGGCAGGGCGGTTTTCTGCGGATGCTATGAGAGTAGCGCAATGATGACGTTTGGCTACTCTCAGCGCCACAATGTAAGTCCGTAAATGGGCTCTTACCTGTGTCCGGTCAGATTCAGAACGAGAAGACCTCCATCTACTCTCTAGGCATCTCTTGCGGCGTTTCATCACCCCCAGCTCCTCGGTAAACCAAGGAGCCAGGGTGTTCCGCCGCCGCAAGAGAGGCCGCAAGGGCGCGACCCGATCCAAGGCTCCCGTGGTCGCACTATTCCATGCGGCCATGAGGTCCTCCATCGGGGCGCGGGTCAGGGGTACAGGAACTGGCCCAAGCGCCGTTTGGAACCCATCCGGGTCCATCAGGCGCCTGGGGCGGAACCAGATTGGAATTTAATTTCCACACAGGTAGAAATTACTACTGCACTTTACAGGGTTATGTGGCTGTTTGCAGAGAATCAGCTTCATTCCCAGAGCTTCATGAATGACTATATGCCAATTGAATTCATTGTAAATTACACTGGGCAAGCCCTTTGGGAAGGGGAACTGATTAAAACAAACAGAAACAAATAGTTCCTATCTGTCTATTTGAAAAGTCAGAATCCATCTGAGGGGAGCTGGTTAGACTAGTGCAGATGCTTGTAAATACCCCCCCAAAAAATGGAATGTCAAAATGAAGTCATGCCTTCTTCACAAATCCATGATGGTTTAAAATGGAGCTTGTGTTGAAGGGTACCAAGTGTTATCAGGGTAGTATGCACAGCCCACTTTCCCTCACACTCGCAGAAAAAAAGAGACATAGGCATTACATTATGTCATGCCTCAAGGATAATGCTTCTAGATATCCCTGCAATGTTTGAGTGCCAGGAGTTGAATAGATTCTAACACTAATGCACTATATATAATAATCTAGATCAGGGATAGTCAACCTTTTTATACCTACCGCCCACTTTTGTATCTCTGTTAGCAGTAAAATTTTCTAACCGCCCACCTGTTCCACAGTAATGGTGATTTATAAAGTAGGGAAGTCAATTAAATTTAAAAAAGGAAAGTGCTTCAGTATCGGACAAAACCCCTACCGCCCACCATGAAAGCTGGAATGCCCACTAGTGGGTGGTAGGGACCAAGTTGACTACCACTGATTTAGAATGTGAAGGTTGCCAAGTTAGGTAGAAGGTTGGAACTCATAACAACTGGTTACTTGCATCTGAAGAGTTCCAATAAAGACAAAACTAATTACACAGTTCCTGCCTCCTGGTGGTCAGTGCAACTAAGGTCAGCCAAGAATATTCTCTGGGCCAGAGGTGAAATCAACATACCTTTGCTACCAGTTCACAAATGTGAGCGTGCTCGCAGGACCTTCCGCACATGCGCAGAGCATCAAAAGCGGGACGTGATGATGTCCAGGTGGGTGGGCAGAGCCTCCCACCACCACCACTACTGGTTCACCCAAACCAGATAGAACCAGCTGAATTGCACCACTGCTCTGGGCCAACACCAGTGGACATGTGCTGTTAATTCTTAGATAAAAGATGAAGGTAGGAGAGGATACAGTGTTCAATAAGCTCCAATCCTCGAGTTAGTCACCTGAGCTTAACTGGATATTTGAAGAAGTCTGCTTCTAGACTTTGACTCACTTGTAGCATTAGCATTCCACCTCCTTGTTATCTATTCATTCATTCATTATTATTATTAAACATGAAGCTCAGTCAACTGAACATTTAAAAATGTATCACAAATACCATTGACTGGTGCTAATGGTTGATGTGGGTTGCTGCCAGCGTCCTAGGTATCAACCAAGTATTATTATTATGTGGTTAATCTTTGGTGAGATTCACAGCCTTTGTTGGTAGATCAACAGCTCGAGTCCTAACCAAGGACCTAGAAACTGTCAAGGAAACGTTGGAGGATATAAGCAGTTCCAAGTAGGGTGGCCCTTTGTAGAGTCAGAATGCTCAAGTCCGGCAAACCTAGAACCTCCACATAGCGAGGCAGTCCCCTAGGTTATTATTATTATTTCGTTTTATTCTGCCTTTCCTTCAGGAGCTGAAGGCATCACAGACAATACATTCTCCTCCAAGGTAGGTCAGGCTGAACATTTGATCTTCCATGGGGAGAGTTGACTTCCATTTGAATTTCCCCTACTACTCCATTAGATGGAAACAAAAAGTTAGAAATTTCTGAGCTCTTTGCTTCCATTGATTGGTTATCTGGTCTGGTGCAACAGAAGACTGGTAATACTCAACTTGCTGTTGTAAGATGGTGCAACTCCTTTTTTTTGTATATACAAATATACATACATACATACATACATGAATCAACTGAATAGGCATGAAAGGAAGACAGAGATGAAATTAGAATATATGCATCATGACTCAAATGACCTAATTTACATGCTTGCATCAGATTCCCTCATGTCTTCACATCATTGTGCTCCTTGCACAACATGAAGCATGTGCTGCTGTCATTGTGGCTTACTATAGATGCTTATGAAATCAACCACACTTCTAAAGTCATAGATCAAAACTAAAGCTAGACTACAATCCCGGTGGCTGGATCTACAAAGTCTATTTAAAAGACTAGTGTCATTTTTTTTTCCTGCACAAAAATAAAAATAAAAGGATTTTTTCCCCCCTCACTGCAAAAACTCTGAATTTTTGGTGTCCAAAGTGGCAAAGCCAAAGACAGATTGTTATAATTTTTTTTGCCTGAGAGTTTTAGTGGGAAATTTGGCAGACTTTCTCCCTCAGCTCTAAAGAAATGATCAATGTCCTGATCAATTGATTTTTGAAGCACAGTAGCAGCTTGCCTGGAGCTATTCTTCATTGCTTCTGTTTTTCTTTGGAGGCCAGTAGGAAAACGACAAAGCAGTTCTGCTTTTCTTTTGAGCCTGCTTTTGTCCCTTACTCATCTGAGCATAGGAACAAGAAAATACACTGGAGGTGGAAGTAGAGTTGGCAAGAATGAGAAAAAGTAGGAATCAGGACAAGAAGATGACTACCAGCAAAAGAAGGGGAAGAAAAGACCAGCTTTAAAAAAAAACACCTTTATTTTTATCCCCATCCCATAATTATTTTCATTCACACACTTGTTTTCAGGCGTATTTTAAGAATAAGAATTAATTTTAAAATTAACCGTGCTTCATAGCTTATAAATAACTCGATAAGTGTTACATTTATCTAATTATCCCGGCTGGATTACTGTAATGCTCTCTACATGGGGCTCCCCTTGAGGTGCACTCGAAAGCTACAGTTAGTACAGAATGCGGCCGCGCAGATGATTATGGGTGCCTCAAGGCAAACCCACGTAACACCTCTCCTGCGCGAGCTGCACTGGCTGCCTGTGGCCTTTCGAGTGCGCTTCAAGGTGCTGACGACCATCTTTAAATCGCTCCATGGCTCGGGGCCTAGCTATATACGAGACCGCCTCCTGCCCCATACATCCCTTCGTCCGATCCGCTCCCACAGAGAGGGTCTTCTCCGGGTGCCGTCAGCGGGGCAATGCCGGTTGGCGACACCCAGGGGAAGGGCCTTCTCTGTGGTGGGCCCGGCCCTCTGGAACGACCTACCCCCCGACCTTCGCACTATCTCAGACCTCCGCCTCTTCCGCCAACGTCTTAAGACATATCTATTCCAACAAGCCGGCCTAGGATAGCCCCTACTTCTGACTTTTTAAAAATAAATCAATTTGGTATGGTTTTAACATGGGTTTTTAGCACGGGTCTAGTAATTTAATATATTTTAATTGATATTGTATTTTGTGTTTTAATAATGCCTGTGCGCCGCCCTGGGTCCTAACAAGGAGAAGGGCGGGGTATAAATTTAATAAAATAAAAAAATAAATAAAATAATTACTCCTTCATATTCCTAATGTGGTTTTTCAGTCTCGGTGTTGCAAAGATTCGCAAAGTACACAATATTATTTACCAAAATTCAGTCTGGCTTCACACCTTCTGGACTTTAAACCAGCAGTTCAGCCAGGATCAGAATTGTAGTATTTATATATCTGTTTTATCTCTTTTACAATTGCACGTTAATGTTCGGGCACTTCAGGTTACCTTGTGTACTTCAATGAATCCTCAAATTGAACAAAAGCTGACACAACTTCTTTGATTGATTGATTGATTGATTGATTGATTGATCAACATTGATTAATCTCTTAGTGACCACATAGTGGCTTTAAACTCTTAGCGACTACATAGGTAGATTTTCTACATGACAAGACACATCCTCTACATAATACAAGGCTAAATGTGACAGTTTTTTTGCAAATTTGAATGCCTGCTTACTATTTATGGCACAGCTGCTTCCCGATTCAGCAAAAGAAAATAGTGATTTTGGCAGGTGCAGCGGTTTGGATACTTTTTTTTGATCAGCACTTTGTAGCTCTTCCTTTGGCAAAAATAAAAGCTTCCAAATGCTTCCTGAGCCAGCTAATTCTATGCCTGCTTTTGGAATTTTTACCAACTTTTTCCTGAAGATAACTGAGCTCTGAAGTGTCCTTAGATCTTCCTATATACCCTGCAAGCTTGAGATTTTACTCAGAGATATTTAAGAATGCTTAAGGACTGTAAAATGCTTCCAGAGTCTTTACCTTTCTTTCCTGTAAGTACTTTATGGCTGATTTTATAGCTATGTTTCTGATCACTGTCTTGTTGAAATATTCAATATCTTTTAGGTTTACATTCTTCACTGACTTTGGGACATGAGCTTCGAAGAGAAGTTGGTGCAGATAGTTCTTGACCTACATTCAGTTGCTGGGCAACTATTTAAAGTTACAACTGATCCCGAAAAAGTATTTATGACCCCAATCTGAAGTTTTGATAATTGGGACCCTTTAGTATCACATGGCCAAACTTTGGTTCAGTGGTGAAATTCAATTTGTTTTTTACTACCGATTCTGTGGGCGTGGCTTCATGGGGGTGTGGAAGGGGAAGGATACTGCAAAATCCCCCACTCTGTGGCCAGCCAGATGTGGTGTTTGTCAGTCCTCCAAACTATTCAAAATTTCCGCTACCAGTTCTCCAGAACCTGTCGGAACCTGCTAAATGTCACCCCTGCTTTGGTTGCTTGGCAACACAGTCACATTTTTGGTCATTTGCAATCTCCCACAGTCACCTGACAGTATTCTACAGTGGTTTAGCTGAAACCTGGCACTTACTTCCAGGTTTTGGCATAACCGCAACCATAGCGAACCATTGGTTTACTAAACAATCACCACATTCATTTAATGATCGCCACAAAAAGGTTGTAAAATTGGGTTGGTCATGTGAGTGACTCATTTATGACATACAAGTGTAATGGGCAGGTTCCATTATAGTCACATGTCAAGGGGTGGGATTGAAAAAAATTAGCAAACTGGTTCTCTGTCCGGTTGCTGGATGGGCATGGCCATGGGTTGTGGCCTAGTCAGCTTCCTGCACCATGGTGGCAGGGCGGGTGTTTTACCCTCCCCAGGCTCCGAAGACTTTCCTTGAGCCTCCGGGAAGGCAAAAACGGCCTCCCCCAGGCTCCGGAGGCCTGGCAGAGGCCGGAAATTGACCCAATTGACCCCAGTACTTCCAGTAGGCCCATTTTTTGCCCACCCAGAGCCTCTGTGCAGGGAGTTGGGGTCAGCCAGTCCTTGTAACTATCGGTTCGGTGAACCAGATTAAAATTAACATCTGGTTCGCCCAAACCAGTCCGAACTGGCTGAATCCCACCCGAGGACTACCCTTATTTAATTCCATTTATTCTTCTTTCTGCTTGTATAATATTTCCTGTAACATTGGCTGCAACACTACCACAAAAGAACCACTCCATGCCTAATGACTGGCAAGGTTCTTTTCTTCAAGTGTTTCCCTCCTCTGCCTCCAGATGTATCTTGTGTGATTCTGGCTGGGCTGTTGAGTTGAATTTTTCTTTCTTCAGCCCACAGCACTCTATTCCAAATCATTCAGGCTTATCAAGGTTTCTGTCTGCATACAGGTAGTCCTCGATTTACGACCACAATTGACCTCAAAATTTATGTTGTTAAGTGAGAGATATGTTAAGTGAGTTTTGCCCCCATTTTACCACCTTGCCACAGTTGTTAAGTGAATCACAGCTGGTAACCTGATTGTTAAGTGAATCTGGCTTTCTCATTGACTTTGTTTGTCAGAAGGTCACCAAAGGAGATCACATGACTTGGGACACAGCAATGGTCCTAAGTATGAACTGGTTGTCAAGCATCTGAAATTTGATCACATGACCATGAGGATGCTGCAAAGGTCTTAAGTGTGAAAAACAGTCATAAGTCACTTTTTCATTGCGGTTGTAACTTTGAACAGTCACTAAATGAACTGCTGTAAGTTGAGGAGTACTTTTTATCTGATAAAGTCTCATTTGCAGATTATATTGGGATAAACCAGGGGTCAGCAACCTTAAACACTCAAAGAGCCACTTGGATCCGTCTCCCACAGAAAAGAAAACACCGGGAGCCACAAAACCCTTTTGACATCTAAAATGAAGATAGCACTGCAAATATTATGTTTTTTACCTTTATGCTATGTATAAAAAAACTATAGTGTGTTGCATTTATGAAATCAATGAACTGCTACAGAGAAAACATTTTTTTTATTTCTGCACGCAACAAAAACATTTTGAACTCAGAAAAAAATGGGTCGAAAACCTCAATAAATTATGTGCCAGTGGGTATTGCACATTGGCAGTTGTGACGCCTATTTTGAGCAACAGGGAGCCGCAGCAGAGGGATGAAAGTCACATGTGGCTTCAGAGCCACAGGTTGCAGACCCTTGGGATTAACAATGCTCGACTGTAATGCAGCACTGTAGATAAACTGTAGAGACATGCTACTCTAGTGACAGCTAAGGTTTTTTTTAAAAAATAAACAACAGGTCTTTTGCAGTGATCTGTGGTTTCCGTTCTGCAGATCTGACACAGTAGCTTTCAAATCTAGCAGAGATTCGTTTCAGTCTTCCAGAACATTGCTGTGGTGCCCCCTAAAAGGAACAGCTTGCTATTGTTGTTCAGAAATAAAACATGACTTGGTGCAATTGAGATCTGCCATCTCAGAGAAAACTCTGACTTTGAACCAAAAGGCACTCCTCTCACTCACAATTGCCTGCCCTCCAAACCACAGGCAGCCAACAATGGCTGTTCCACCAGGGTGCTTCCACAGCTGAAGCAAAGTGTTCCCCCCCCCCCAAGTGCATTGCACCTGTCCTTAGCCTCTCTGTTAGAAAGACCAGCTTCCCACCACATCCCCTGCTTCCCAGCAACCACAAGGAAACGGATAGAAAATGACTTTAGAGGAGAGTGACGCAGGCTGTGTTAACCATCCCTTATAAGGGCTTGAAATGGTTTAAAATCCAATAGAAAATAGTGTGGGAGGACTCACTATTTCTGACACTGTTAACACTCGGTGGCTTATTTCAGCTCCGCTAAGTACAAGAGTTATTAATATGCAGTCACTAAAGTCAAAGCTCTCTTTAAGCTGCTCCAGAGTGGTGCCAACACTAGGACAAAGTACGTTGTTGTAGTAGGATGATAGCTCTGTTGCTTGGGGCAGCTGCTGGAGTAACTTTCAGTTCCTCTGATAAGGCTATTTCTGAGTCAAAGTTCCTTTGCCACCCTTGCTGACTTTCTTGTTAGAAAGAAGACTTCAGATAGTCAGACTTCTGTATCACTAGAAAACAGGCTATTATATGACTTTGTTTTGCTAGTATTAGCTGTCAATTCTGGTAAGTTAACACCTTGAGGAATTTGTTTAGTAAGAAGTTAATACTGGTGGTAATGATACCCCCACGAAGGAAGACTTTCTTGTTTCCCTCTAAACTCTTTTACTCTTTTATGTAAAATGAAAAACAAGACGTACATCTTTGGTATATGTGAAAATGATAGGAGCTAAAATAATGCATTTCTTACAGAATATTTTAAGCTTTCACTACGTGACATGAGCAACTTTTGGTGGTCAGATGTTACCGTTAACATTAGGAGAGAAACCCAAGGAGTGATGAGATCAACAATTCAAAGTAGGCGGAAGGGAAACTTTGGACATTTTAGGGCTTCCTCAGATTTTCTATATCTTATATTTAAAAACTATTTTAAGACTATTTGAGAGCTTCAGAACAGTTTTCATGCTTTATTTCTCTCAAAGTAGCAGGAAACCATGCCAACCTGGAGTACCTCTGTCAAAAATTTAGATGCATGGGAACACAGGTTGGAGATCAAAAGTTGGCCACCCATTCTTTGTACAATTTAATCGTTAAAATATATTTTCCCTTCTTTTTAACCTACAACAATATAATCTCCAAATCCATATTTTTCCCTAAAATATATTACCCGAATATTCTATTCTATTCTATTCTATTCTATTCGACCTGCTGCTGTGCCCTAGAGGTGGAGCTCTTGCCTCCCAATCAGGAGGTTGTGAGTTCAATCCTAGGTAGAGGCAGATGTAGGGTCTCCTGCTTGGGCAGGGGGTTGGACTAGATGACCTGCAAGGTCCCTTCCAACTCTGTTAATCTGTATCTGTATTGTCACTGAAAAAATGTTCTCTCTCTACTTCTTACAACCAGGAACATGTTGAACAGGAATATTTCTTGACATAGTAGGAGAGAAATCAACTTTTATTCTGTTAATTTACAATTTTATATTGTGCCTTAAAACTTGTTAAAACCTTGCACCAATGGTGAAATCTAAAAAAAAAATCCCTATCAGTTCTGTGGGCATGGCTTGATGGTCATGGTTATGTAATCAGGTGAGCTCAAAAACCAACTTTCACACTTCACACACAAACAACACAAAAGCCACACAGCTGACTTACACACAATGCAAAAGCAGCTGGACTTCACACAAAATGGCTCCTGCAACAAACAGGAACCACACAGTCCCAGAGAGCTCAAAAACCAAATATCAAATTAACACAAAAGCCACACAACTGACTTACACACAAATGCAAAAGCAGCTGGAGCTTTTGCAAGCAGGAACCTCACAGAGTCCCAGAGAGCTCAAAAACCAAATGTCACATTTTACACAAAAATAACACAAAAGCTACACAACTGACTCACACACAATGCAAAAGCAGCTGGAGTTCACACAAAATGGCCCCTGCAACAAGCAGGATCCCCACAGAACAAAGGTTAGGGCTAATAGGTAATAAAAAATGCTTTTAAAAAGCAAAAAAAAAAAAAAAAGGCGGGGGTGAAGGTTCCCAGACAGCTGATAGTCGGAACCTTTATAAAAAATATTTAAAGCATATTTTTACTACCAGATAGAGGGAATTGGTAGTAAAAAATGCTTTTTAAAAAGTTTTAAAAAACGGTTCATCATTTGTGACAATCAGCTGTGCTGCGCGAATATGGGAACCTTTTTTGTTTTACTTTTTAAAAGCATTTTTTACTACCCGCTCGGGAACTGGAAGCATTTGTTACTACTAATTCCAGTGAACTGGGCAGAACCGGTAGCATTTCACCCCTGCCTTGCACTATCCTCCCGTTCCAGAAAGAAAGAGAAAGTTCCACTGTGTCTGTAGAACAGCCAGAGCTGTTGCCAGAGAGCTGAACTGGCCGTGTTTGGAAAACACCGTTTTTTGGGGGCAGATCTTATGAAACCAGGACAGAAGTAACTGTAACTCTTGCGCAGTTACTGTATGGTTTTTATTAGCCTGGGCAGCATTACAGAGATGGCTAATTCAATTCACATGGCCATCAAAGTCACCATTCTTCTTCAAAATATTTTAAAGTTTGTTTATTTTGTATTCAATCTATTTATTTTTATGCTCTGGGAATCACTGGGTCCTGGTGTAGGAAAGATGGGTTCCAGAACGACTTATGCTAGGATAGTTTCAGCCAGGGTGGGCTTCAAAATTTTTAGCAACGGGTTCTCTGCCCAGTTGCTGGGTGGATGTGGCCATGGTGGGTGTGGTCTAGTCAGCCTCCTGCACCACAGCGGGGTGGGAGGGGCCAGCCAGTGGTGGATTTGGAGGTTCTCCAAACCGGCCATAATGCTAACTATGGGTTCTCCCAAACCCGGGCAATCCTGTAGCAGTGCACCCCTAATTTCAGTGCTGCTTCAGATTATATTATCTCCTAAGAAAGCTGGTAATGATTACTTTTACGGATGATTTTCCTGCACTATCAATCAGTTTAAAAGTTAATTTGAATGGCTAATTTGTCTTGATGAGATTCTTGGGATATTAGCTATTCTTTTGATAAAATCCTGCCTTGTACTCATAAATCTATTTGCATAGTGAAAATTATTCTCTCCTAAAGCCCACACCAGAGCCTATGAGAATGTTGCAGTAAACTCTAATCTCTATGTCACTGAATTCTAGGATTTTTCTGAAATGTCAAGGCAAGTTTACGTACCAATTGTGCAAAAGAAGCCACAGCCTATTTTTTTTTTCTTTCCACTTCTGGCCTCTTACAAGAAAATTAACATTTCAGCAATCCCAATTTAGAAATATAGTTTTGGTCCTTCAATAATTGTAAGATTGCGGTCCTTTGAGACTGGAGGTTTGTTATAGAAGATGAAAGAACAGGAGGATGACTTATATAATGTTTGTAATTATTGGAAAATTCAAATGATCTACCTGCACGACCATAAATAGATGGGGGAAAATTATCATTAGCAGCCAGGGCCATCATAAGTAAGGTGACCAGACGTCCCGCTTTTGGCGGGACAATCACACTTTTCAAGAATTAGTCCTGCACCCCGCCGCCTCTTAAAAATGGCCTGCTTAGTGTAATCCAGACTGGATTAGACTGGATTACACTAAGAAATACAAGATTATTAGAATTAGAGGGACATGATTTGCCATCAGGATGGCACGCAGCTCTATGGTACCGAACCACCAGGAAACATGGCATTTTCAGAAGGCACTACGTAAGGGAATTTCTGATTGTAAATTGGGAGAAGATCAAGAAATTGCATTATCTCAAAATACCAGTCTGGGTATCAATTACGGAAGCATTTACATACGCAATAATACACAAAAAGGAACGAACAATCAGATATTCGGATTTATTAAACTCAAGGGGTGATCTTAAGACTATTCAGGAACTAAAACAAGAAGGAATGGATATTAATTGGTACACATACACACAAATACACTCAAGATATAAGGAAGACCAAAAAAAAGGAGGGGTTTATGACAAAATGACAGAATTAGACAAAATATTAACAGGCGTCGATGAAAAAACAATTAAAAAACTCTATGCCTACTTATTAGAGTTTAAACTCCAGGAAGAGCAAGTGAAAGAAACAATGATAATATGGGGGAAAAACTTCGGGCATTGGATCGACCTAGATAAGTGGCAAAAATTGTGGACACAGAATTACAAAATGACGATGTCAACAGCCTATAAAGAGAACCTATACAAGATGTTCTACAGGTGGCACCTATCACCCTCAAGAATCTCAAAAATGAGCAAGAACAAATCTCAAAAATGCTGGAAATGCCATCAGACGCCTGGTACTTACTACCATATGTGGTGGACTTGCTCGGAGGCCCAAAATTATTGGAATATGATCCACACATGGTTGGACAAAATAACAGGAAAACAAATAGATTTCAAACCCGAACTCTTCCTGCTTGGACTCAATTTAGAAACATTCGACAAAAATTTGAGATACCTAATTGTGAATATTTTGACAGCCGCTAGAATCGTCTTTGCTAAAAATTGGAGAAATGACAAATTACCATCAGAGCAAGAAATTATTTATAAAATTATGGAATGTGCAGAGATGAATAAATTAACATTTGAAATTAGAGAACAAGACAATGAACAATTTTATGAAATTTGGAATAAATTTTATCAATGGCTGGAAACAAGATAGTCAAATGAAGGTTGAGGTATAATAATTGTAATATATATAAATATATTTGAACTAAAATATGTGATTTGATATGATTATGACTATGGAAGAGATGTACAGTATGTAACCAACTGACACATTTTCTACAATTTGTAATGGAAGATGGACTTTATGTTTTTTGTTTTTTGTTATACTTGTTTGTGTTTGTTTAAAAATAAAAACAAAAATTGTTTAAAAAAAATGGCCTGCTTTTTGTCTGGAGAGGGGGCGGCCGGCCGGCGGCCGCTCTGCACGTGCTCAGAGGTGGCCTGCGCCCAGGGCAGCAACGTGGGCAGGAAGCGGCAGCCAGAGCAGGCTGGCGGGCAGGTGAGGGCTGGCGAGGGAGGAGCGAGCGAGAAGCCAGCAGGCGGAGAAGGAGGAAGAGGATAGCTGCGCATGGCGGGGGTGCGGCCCTGAAATTTGCGGCGCGCCCACTCTGGCTGCTGCTTCCTGGACGCGCCGCTAAGCGCGTGCAGAACAGCCACCACCTGCTTGCCCCCCCCCCAGCCAGCGAGGGAACCTCAGGTACGTGAGGGAAGTGGTGGCTGCAGGACCGGGAAACACCGCTGAGACCCCCCCCCATCAATGGTGTCCCGCTTGACAAATTTTCAAATCTGGTCACCTTAATCATAAGGGTCTTTGTGGGAACTGGGCATAATTGTTAGATTTGGAGATATTTTTTAATGGATAGTTGGAGTCTAACATTTCTTATAGTTTGTAATTCTTAATTCTGGTTAGGAATCGGGCAGGACATGGCTCAGGACAGCCCCCAGACCCAAGGGGGAGGCGTCAGATGCCAACGTCAAGGGCATGCTGTCAGAATACTGAACCAGCACAGCTCGTGACGTCAGCATCTCTTTGACAGCCGCGAACGCATGCGCTTCGCGGCTGCCCCAGCGCCAGGCCGCCGAGCGATCGAGCAATCGATGGAGCGGCTCGGCTAGTGATGCCTTGTGGGGGATGAAAGGCGCATAGAAGTTAACCAGGCCGAGGAACGCTGGCAGCTCCGTCTTAGAGCTAGGCGTGGGGGCGCTGTGAATTGCCTTGACCTTGGACGGGGTGGGGCGGATCCCTTGGGCATCGACTACGAAGCCCAGGAATTCGACCCGCGGCACAGCAAATTTGCACTTGCTGAGCTTTAATTTGAAACCCGCGCCCCTGAAAATGAGGAGGACCTTCCGGAGTACTTCGGCGAGGTCTGAGACGCTGGATGCAGCTATCAGGATGTCGTCGAAGTACGGAACGACGCCCGGGAGTCCATGGAGCAGGCGCTCCATGAGGCTCTGGAAGATCCCCGGGGCAACGGAGACGCCGAATTGAAGACGGCGGCAGCGAAAAGCTCCTCAGTGGGTGACGATGGTCTGTGCTTCAGCTGCATCGTCGTCCACCGGTAGCTGCTGGTAGGCCTGAGCCATATCCAGCTTCGCGAAGATGCACCCCCGCCCCAAGGAGTGGAGCAGGTGCTGCACCACCGGAACTGGATATGGGTTCGCCTGAAGCCCGCGGTTGATCGTCGACTTATAGTCGGCGCAGATGCGTATGGACCCGTCGGGCTTGATGGGGACCACGATTGGGGTCTCCCATTTCGCCTGGTCAACGGATTCCAATACGCCCTGCGCCACAAGACGATCAAGCTCCGCGTCAACGCGCGGCTTCAGTGCGAACGGCAGCCTGTGGGCCTTGAGCCGAATTGGGGCAACCTGGGGGTCGAGGTTTAAGGAGACAGGGGTGCCCTTGTAGGTGCCCAGGGTACCATCGAATACATCCGGGAAGTCAGCGAGCACGGCCTCCACGGGTGAGGTGGTAGGCACCTGGTGCACCCGCTGGACCGAAAGGCCTAGGGCGGGAAACCAGTCAAGGCCTATGAGTGCTGTGAGGGGGCGCTCGACCACCAAAATGGGTAGGAGGCCGGTGAACCGTCCATACTGGACGCGGACATTGTGCTGACCCATCACAGTAATGGGGTTGCCCTGGTAGTCCCGGAGCAAGGTCTCGGGCTGGGACAGGTCCCTGGCCATAAGGGCGGGACAGAGGTCCTTCAGCTGTGGCCATGAGATGAGGGACCGGGATGATCCCGAGTCAACCTCCATTGACAGCGTGCGGCCTTCTAGGAGCAAGGGGGTCATCCGGGGTCAGAGGAACGGAGTCCCGGATCTCGGACAGAGCGAAACAGTCGGACAGAGCGAAACAGTCGGCCCCGGAACGTGGATGGCGAGCCTGGCGGCGCTGGTCATAGGTAGAGGTCGGCGCGGCCTGGGCGGTCATCGAGCGGGTCTCCGGTTGTGAGGCTAGAGCGGGCAGGCTGCACGGTTGTGAGGCTAGAGCGGGCAGGCTGCACGGCAGGCACGGGCGATGTGGCCCTTCCTATTGCATCTACGGCAGACGGTAGCCCGGAATGGGCAATCGCCCCTAGCGTGGCCGCCGCTGCACCCGATGCAGGCGGCAGCGGGTGGGCGAGAAGGCAGGGCTCTGGCACGGAGCCGCGGTTGGAGGCCTGCACGCGAGCCACCCGGTCGTAGCCAGCGCAGTCTTCCAGCGGGTCGAGGGGGGCGAGTTCGTCGATCAGGCAGGCCCTAGGGGAGGGTTGCCCCGAGGCGAACTCGGAGGTGGTGGCGTCGGCCCTGGCCTCTTCGACGGCCTGCTCCAAAGTGATATCCGCGCGGGCCAAGAGTCGGCGCCTCAGCTTAACATCTTTAAGGCCGCAGACGAATTGTTCGACTAACGACTCGTCCAGGAAAGGGGTGGCAAAGTCACAAAGCATGGCCGAGGCGCGTAAGGTCTGTAGGAAGTCTGCCGCGGACTGGGTGGGCTGCTGCCGGCATTGGCGGTAGGCAAACCGGCGTGCTATCTTGGAGGGCGCCGGGGCAAAGTGGGCCTTGAGGCGAGCGAGCAAGGTGTCCCAAGGCACGTCTTGGACCACGGCCGGCGCGGCGATGTTCCGCGCCACCGCAAAGACGGCGCGCCCGCCGCAGCCTAGGAATAGTCCGATTCTTTTAGCCGGGGTGAGGTCCCCGTGAGTGCCTGCGAGCAGAAAGCACTCGAAGCGGGCAAGGAATGCCTCCCAGGATTCCGCCGACGCGTCGAAAGGGTCGAAAGGCGGCAAGGTGGCCATTGTAGGCGCGGCCGTTAGTCGAGTGCTCGGCGTCTGAGGAAAAAAAAAATTGTTGGGAATGACGGTGTTTCTCTTCAGTCCCGTAGGGCGAAGAGCCGCGATGTAGGAGGATTAGAGCCGGGTCCCAGCCCTCATCGCCAGTGTTAAGTTTGCGGAGAGAGAGAGAGTCCAGACCCGGTCAAATCCAACGGCTTTATTGGAACCAGTACAGAACAGCACAAGACGGCAACGAAACAGTAAGTAGAACCAAAAAGCGCGCGTTCCCTCTCTGACAGCTCTTTTATTCAGAGCTGTCAGATAGGGAGCCAATCGGCGCGTCTCCCGCTCTCGGCTGCAGCCAGTCGCGTCTTAGCCAATCAGACGCGACTGGCTGTTGCCGGGGGATTTGAATAGCTGTCAAAACCCAACATTCTCCTTTGCTGCCCTGTTGGGATAAGGGCTATGCAAAGGGCTTCGATAAGGTTAGGGTTAGTTGGGACATGACCATGTGCAAAATCAGGAGGAAGGAGTGCCATTGGAAATCTCAGGGGATAGAAGGCACCTGTTTGGCCCAGAATCTGCCAAGAAACTTCTTGAACCAGACTTGGAGTTGGGTGGATGGAGGAATCATTCCTACAAAAAGGAACCATTAACTCAGCTTGTCATCAAAAGGACGCGCACCACAGGGCAATAGTCCTGAACAAGGTCTCTTGGTATATGTCATGGTGGAGTACCTGTTGCTTCATCCAGAGATCTCCAATCCCCTCAATGTCTCCACTCCCCAAAATATTTCGAGGGGGACCTGTGGAGGAGTGCTGATATGTCATAGAAAAAGGATGGGATTGCAGCAGAGGTGGTATTCAGCAGGTTCTGACCAGTTCTGGAGAACTGGTAGCAGAAATTTTGAGTAGTTCGGAGAACCAGTAAATGCCACCTCTGACTGGCCCCACCCCCATCTATTTTCTGTCTCCTGAGTCCCAGCTGATCAGGAGGGAATGGAGATTTTACAGTATCCTTCCCCTGCCATGCCTGTCAAGACATGCCCATCAAGACATGCCACGCCCACCAAGCCACACCCACAGAACCGGTAGTAAAAAAAAATTGAATTCCGCCACTGGATTGCAGTCCACTCCCAGATGTAGCAGAAAGAACCCCTGTGGCACCATTTGGCCATAAGGAGCCAGTGGGCAGTGAATAGCTGTGAGCATTTAGGGTTAGGGTTAGGGTTGAGGTTAGAGTTTATCCTTACATTTCCATTTTTGTTAAATATTACTCCTGGTTAGGAAAACTGAAGTAAGGATATTAAAGTTTTTAAAATTCTATGTTCAGAACTTGGGTAGTGGTAAGATAAGGACCAAATTTATATGAATAGTCAGGGTAAGGGATAGGTTAATGGTTAGTTTATCTCAGAGTTATATTTGTGATTAGGATTAATTCTAAATTAGAGTTGGGCTATGGTAATATTGGCTTTAGGTTTAGAGATATGGATCAGATTTACGCAAGTTTCGGATTAAAATTAAAGTTAAGGTTAAAATTTGCGTTAAATTTTACATTTACATTTTTTGGTAAGTTTTCTTCCTGAGGAAAAACTTAAACATATTATGAGCAAAAATCTGCAGTTGGTGTTAGGTTTAAATATCCTTGATGTGCATATTCAAATTTAACATAAAAATTGGATTCAGGCAGACTTTTCATTGATAGACTGTATCTGTAAAAAAAACTTTGTTGTTACGTTCTGGGTGAAAAATGGAGATAAGGCCAGAGTGATTTCTAGAAGCTCTTTATTCAATACTGCCTGTGAGGCAACTGAACTCCCTGGCTGACACAGCTCCTTTTATAGGAAACTGATCAGCGTAACAACCAATCAGGAGAGAGTATTTTCCCGCTCCAACAGGGGGCCAGAACTTCAACTGATAACTATACACTGCCAGTGTACACTCTCATAAGTGGGTAGCTAGGGGAAAAAGTATTGCCATGAGTGGTTATATATGTGAGATCTCTTTCAAGTGAAATGTTATTCCTAGTGACTGCAAGGACACATCCATGTAACTTATTTGGCAACCATAGACAAATGATTTTTTATTTTTATTTTACTACTCCCTCCTTACTCTATGTAGCTTTTTGAGATCAACCATTGTCTCTTTGGCAATAAATAAGACTGTCCAGCCGTTATGCTGAAACTCCAGAACTCTGAAAATCCGAGAGAAGCCTAGAGAAGTGCTTTATTTTAAACAAGGAATTCAAATGTGACCTGTAATTTTTATTGCTTTTATGGATCCTTCTTTTAATAACCATTCCATTATTTCCACATCTGTATTAGAATAGCATGTTTATTGGTTGGGCTCAGACATCACTCACAAAAACCTGCAAGCTTATAACTCCTGCAGATCACTTAAGGCAGTAATTTTGACAACAGTAGGGATGGGAGAGGAGAGAAATAAAGAAGGCGAAACTGACTTAATCTGAGTTCCTAATTTCTACACCATCCCAACCCCAAATCAGAACCTGGGAGGTCGCTTGATCTGATCAGGATTTCAAATTGCAGCTAGAAATGCCCCCATAATTTTTTTTTGTGTGGTCCTGTTCTACTGTAAATTAGAAGAGTTCCACCCTGACCCCATTTTTACATGGCTGATTTTGCAGTGATCTATTTGGGAGTATACATGTTTTTTTTTAAACCATCTGGTCTTCAGCTTCAATCCCCAAGATTTCAAGTTTTCCTATTTCAGACCATCACTCTGGGAAAAATTGCTGTCTAAAAGATGTTGCTGGCGATGGTTTAGGCAGAGTTCCACTATGGAACATTGAAGCTCCTTCATCATGGAAATTGCAAATCTGGATGCTTTGTAAAAGCTCATCCCAGCTCTGGAACAGTATCATATGTCTTCCCTGATAGCCATTGGACTGTCTGATGTCTTTTTCATTTAATTTAGCCTCTTATCGTTGCTGTGTTCTCATTTCCTTATATGGGTAAATTGTTCATATTATCTACCATCAACAGGAAATAATGTACTATTTTTTTTAAGATCTAAAATTAGGATTCCGTGTAGATGACTGGAAAATGGTGCCATCTAGTGGAAAATATGAGATTGGTAAATGGCTTTGCTTCATGTCAAGATGTTTCCTTGACAAAAGAATTCCATACTTCCAGAGGCAGGAAAATGAAATAAAAGGCATTATTATGGTTGGTTGCATTGTCAGCCAGATGGTTCTTCCCAAGGCTAAACCTATATGCCATTCAACTCCCAACAGCTTTAGTAACTAACAACAAATCAAACAAAGACATTTCAATCAAATGAATAAAACATAAAAATAAAAGATGACAAGTGTGATGAATAAATAATCAGTTATTTAAATCTGGCATGGGGAGAATGTCTTTTCACAATGTTCTTCCTTATCACACAGAAAGTGAGAATAATTTTAATTTGTATTCTTGATTTTAAAATGTGACTTCACAAATTAGCACAGTGCATTTATTTATTTAAAAAATTAGTTTTAAAATCATTTCCTTGGAAATTTTATTTCAATACATGCAGCTTTGTTTCAAATGAAGTGATTATGACCAGAAGAACAATCTTATTTTTAACATATATTGTGTAATTATTAAAACTCTTATTAAAATTATTTTTAAAAGACATGTACGTGAGAATCTGTTGGTTGCTATTACTCTGAATCATGGCTAAAGGACAGGGGAGAGATGTGGAGATTTAAAGGGCAGTAAACATTTCAGATACATAAAAATTAAGTAAAATGCACACTCTGAATGTCTATATGTCATCATTTGAAGCAGCAATGGAATCTATTCTGTGTCTAAAAGGCAACCAATGAGAAGCAGAATTTTTGCTCCACACTAATGATGGGACATAATCATCCCTGTCCTGAAATCAGAAGGTGAGTTCTGAGCCAAAAGAGAATCCTGTGATAAAAGCAGGGTAAACACCATTGCACTCCAAGTTCTAGCCCTTTTGTACACGTGTGCATATATGTTGCATATACAGAGGGAAAGGATGGGTTGCTGCTTCCTGTTCATGATGCTGCTTTCATCATTCCCTTGCCTCCTCCTATTTGTTATTACTCTAAGTTTTGTAATATTGTTATCTAGCTAGATTCTGATGTGGTTCTCTTTCTGCTTTGCCATCCAACAAAATAGTAAAACTCTTCATGCCATAGGAATGGATTATAAGGGACTGCTTCTTCCTGGTTACCTCACATCTCACAGAGATATGTTTTGGGTACCAACATACATTTGGTAGGTCTTGGGCAGGGATGGGCTGCTCCCGGTTCACGGTGATCCTCTAGCAAAGATTCTGCGTGGTTCAGCAACCCCCCCCAATCCCACTCCTGGCTGGCTCCGCCCATCCCGCTCCTCCCAGGAGTCTCCATGTGGCCCATTTTGGATGCCAGGTAAGTGCAGGGCCCACATGGAGACTCAGGGAGGACAAAAAATGGGCCTCCCGGAGGCTCCAGAAGACCAGAAATGGGCCTCCGGAGCCTGGGTAAGGCTCTTTTCGTTCTCCCAGAGGCTTGAGTGAAACAAATTCTCCAAAAGTTCAACCTCAATTGAGCTTTTGACCTGAACCCATGTCTTATACCTTAGAACTAAACAATTCAGCTCTGCAGATTTTATGCTTCTATTGAAATCCAAAAGGGGTCGCCATATATTCTGTGTCTCTTCAGCATAGGTATTAATTGTCTCACCATTACAAATACTATGACATTAAATTAAGGTAGATTTTTAAAAGTGCATGTGATAAAACTGTCTATTTACCTCACCAGAAGGTCAGAAGTCAAAAAAAAAAAAAAAAAGGACAGTTTGCCAAGAGAAGATTCACTATGGAAACAGTGTGGGCATTGAATGCAGCGTTATTGAATTTTTCTTTTTTCCTTTATTTAAAACTGAGAAATATTTCCAAAGAGGAAAGTAGTTACAGATGGTTACTGAGGCTATGCAATTAATGCTCAATGTTACACTAATGTGATAAAAAGCAGAATACATTGTTGTTATCATGATATCATGTTACATACATACATACATACATACATACATACATACATACATACATACATACATACATACATGTTCCACAACACCCTATCAGGGCCCCAATTAAGGGAGGAGACATACTGTTTACTTTTCTGCCTTTCGGCTCATCACCAGAGACCATCTAGACAGAAAGCCATGAGTTCCGTTGTGTGATTTTTTTTTTTATATGTGTGTTACGTTTTTTTGAGCTGATCAGTAACCTAGCAGGGTGTTGTGGAACAATTATATATACTTATCCTCCTGTCTCAGCTGAGTAGGAAGAGAACCTGGCTGGCTTAATGGCTAAGGCTCTCCCCTGGCATGGACTACAGCCCCGGTTCGAATCCCAGTAAGGGTATGGTAGCTGATGAGAGCTAAAAAGCTCAAAATAGATCTATACTAGTCTCCCTGATTTATTTATTGATCAGCTCAAAAAAACGTAACACACACACACACACACACATATACACACATACTTGTGTCACAACACCCTTTTAGGCCCCAATTAAAGGAGGTAGCTTACTGCTCTCCTTTTCTGCCTTTCGGCTCTTCACCAGAGACCATCTAGACAGAAAGCCACGAGTTCCGTTGTGTAATTTTTTTTAAGAATTTTTTTTTATAGATCAGCTCAAAAACGTAACACACATATAATCATATATACACACACACACACATATACATATATACACACACACACAAACACACACACATATATAAAGTTTTGAGCTGAATTGTAAAATGATTATACTATTATTCATAATTATTGAAAAAATAGTAGAGAAAGAGAGAGAAAGAAACGGCCCTAAAAACAAAACAAACAGAATTCTAATTTTTGATTTCCCTCTTCTTTGTTCTCCAATTTACAGTCATTGATTAATTGAATCATCAGTTTGGATTAAAGTAGTAGGTATCATAGTAGTAGGTACAGCATATACACATAAAATCTTTTCAGCTTTTCCTCTCAGTTTAGATCCAGAAGATGGTGCTCACTGCTAGCAAAATATCTAAATAAGCTGTCATTGGAGGGTAGGGGTTGAAAGTAACAACTTTCTCATCTCAAGCAAATTCATGTTCCCCTGTTGACTTTTCAATGCACTATTAAACAAATAAAATATCAGCTAACTACATAACCTCCTGTGCAAACAGAAATGAATAAAAGCTGTGGAAGAACAATGTTTAACTATCAACGAAGTCCCACTATTGTGGAAATTAAGTTCATAATTTCAGGTACCTAAATGCCAAATGAGAAAGCATGTTGCTTTGCCGATAGGGCATCTTGTTTAGCTGAGTCTTCTTAGGTGAAACAGCAAAACATTTAGAGTACCAACCATTTAAAACAAAGATTAATTATGTTTCATTTCTGTCTCCTCCAAAAACATTTGAAAGTTGCCCAAATATTCAGGGATAGAAAAAAATGGATTATAATAAAACATCAGGCAATATGCCTATCTCAACAGAATATTGTTTTTCCTCATTGTTTTCAAAATGTGAAACAAATGATGGGGTTGGACTGGACTACAAGAGGCAGTCATGGGGGAGGAAGTGGGACTAGGGCTGGGGCCTCTAAAGGAGTTGAAACAGGACTGGCGAAGGGAGAGCAGGCAGCATGCAGGAGGATGCCTTTGACAGATTAGGCCAGGTCTGGGCAGAAAATAGATAGATAGGTAGAAATTCATTTTTTCCCCTACCAGGTTCTGTGGGCGTGGCTTGGTGGGGGAAGGTCATGTGACTGAGTGGGCGTGGGCATAAGTGATATCAAGTTGCCCACGCCCACTCAGCACCCCCCAAGCCACGGCCAAAAACTCGGTAATAAAAAAAATGAATCCCACCACTGGACTACATGTGTCATGTGGCATTTGGGTTTTCCTGAAAAAGATTTATTTATTTATTTATTTATTTATTTATTTATTTATTTATTTATTTATTTATTTATTTATTTATTTATTTATTTATTTATATTCGATTTATATACCGCTCCTTTTTCCATCGAGATGGACTCAGGGCAGTGCACAGGGAATTAAAAATCACCAATAAATAACAATAAATGCAATAATAATATTTAAAATGAATTAAATTAAGAACCTGTGCTAAAAATATTCCCATTAAGATTTTAAAATCCATTTACTAGTTAGCTAAGATTATGTCGCGTCTGAGCTCTAAGTTCTAAGATGGACCAGGAAGAAAGAGTGAGGATTAAAATCAGGAAAATGTAAGAAGAACTCCCCTGGACCAAGTATTTTATGCTACAGAATCATAAAAAACCCCACCAGGAGCACTTAAAAAGCTCACAGAGAAAGGTGGACAGTGACCACTGGTCTTTAAGGCTCGTTCCCTTTAATCCTGAAGGAGCTACAGAGCAACTGAAAAAAGTAAGGTGATAGCATTGATGGAGCCATCATCCATGAATTTAGCTATGTCCTGTAGAAAGTTAGCAACCACCTCTCTCCTAGAAAATGAAATATTTTAGGAAATATGAAAAGGGCAGAATATTTCCCCCTAAAGGGAGGCAGAAACTCATTCCCCCCATCTTTTTTTTAATTAACAGATTAACAGAGTTGGAAGGGACCTTGCAGGTCATCTAGTCCAACCCCCTGCCCAAGCAAGAGACCCCACATCTGCCTCTATCTAGGATCAAACTCACAACTTCCTGTTTGTGAGGCAAGAGCTCCATATCTAGGCCACAGCAGCCAGGGAAACATGTTTTTAGGCAGGAAACAGACTCACTCTTAATAGCTCCCCCACTTTTGTCAATGGGCAATTAAAATGCCTGAGCCACTCTATTCTACATCCTCATTCAGCCCCAGGGTAATGGGCATGATAGTATTAGCCCGTTATCCATCTCACCACAGGGCACCTGGGAAGAAGCAATGCTCAACCGAACTTGGACTCAAAACACAGCCTAGAGAGTTGCCCCTGCAGGTCCCCGTGGGAGTCTAACAACCAATCAGAATACATTTCTTACACAGGAACAGGAAACAGAGAGGTGGGGCCAAACAGAGAGTATAAAAAAAAATCTCAGGAACTCTCAGCAAGCCTCTTCTTTTCTTCTTCACCCAACATCTTGAAGTATGTGATCACCTTTTTCCCCAGGACCTCAAACCAAGTGGTCCTCCCCACCATTAAAATCATCTTTCCAAGCAGCCTCCATGTTTCCAGTATCTTTTTTCCCCACTTGAAACTGAACCCAGAAGGACATTTCTTCCAACAGTCTCTTTAAATTCTTGTCAGGTGGCATGGTGGCTCAGTGGTTAAGATTCTGCACTTGTCAGCTGGAAAGCCGGAAGCCCAGGTTCGAGGCCTGAGCTCCCGTTAACACGCTCCAGTTCTGCCAACCTAGCAGTTTGAAAGCATGCAAATGCAAGTAGAAAAATAGGTACCTTTTTGGAGGGTAACCCTGCCCCAAGATTTTCTGCTGGCTACATAATTGTGGAAATGTGTTTGGAAAAACGCTGCCTCAATGAGCACTGCTCTGGCAACGACTAGCTGAATAAAAATCATAGGGGGGTGACTCTTTTAAACTTTGATTCTGATGAAAGTGAAGAACTTAAGTGCTGTATTTAAAAATGTTATTTAAAATGTTATTTGGATTGGGCCAAGATTTCCCAGCATACATTGGGATTGCTTAGATATGTCTGTGTTTTTTTTTACATCATGAGACTTTACATCTATCATACCTTCCATGCTGTCTTTCATTCTAAGTTGCAAGACCTCTAAAATGTGCTGTTCTTTTCTCCTAGAGGAGCTGCTCTATTTGTTATCCTCTTCTGTACTTTTTAGACTCTATGCTTACCATTTTGGGATATATCAGCCAGCATACCAGAGGCATTATATAACAGGTACAATTGCACAATAGATTTATGGGCATTGCTATTTTGGCGGCTCTACTGTCAATCTCCCAATTTAACCTCATTATAGCTGCAGCACACCAGGTTACCATTTTTCATGCATCCATCACAACTCCCAGTTCCCTTTCCTAGTTGACAGGCCAAGTTTTGCTCAGGGCAAAAAGGGGATGCTGAATTCCTGTGGTTGGGAACAGGTGTGGGTTCTGGCTGGCATTACTGCCGGTTTGTTCGTGCGTGTGCTTCGATTTGTGCATGCGTGCTAGGTGCACACATGTGCAGTTTAATGGAAATTGTTCTGCACATGTGCCGATCTCAAAAGCAAGATAGCAGCGGCAAGAGTGGCGACTGGGGAACCGGTTGGGAGGCGTGTCCAACCTGGGTTGCTGCCAGTTCTGCGACCCAGGCCGGCATACCACTACTGGTTCAACTGAACCGGGCCAAATCAGTAAGAACCCACCTCTGGTGGGGAACCTTTTAGCAGCTGGGACAATATCAGATTTGGAGAGGAGAAGCAAAGGACACCCTAGGCAGGGCTATGATAGAAATGAAGAAAACCAGAGCAGCACTGATATATGGAAAGAACAGGCCATGGGCAAGTGAAGAAAGCTCAACTAAAGTGGTAGAATTCCAAGAAGCCCAAAAAAGAATGACTTTGCCTTTTCTTCTCTAAGCCAAGAACCATCCCAGAGGTGAAAGTGGTGCTGATATAGTAAGCATCCTGAAGTAATGATAACACCTGTAGGAATAAAGAAGAGAGGGAGGCAACTAAGAAACAGTGAAATGCTCCAGGTAGCTAGATGTAAATGTAGAGTGAGATCACTGCACATACAGATGTCTTTGACATATGACCCAGTGGTGGGATACGACTAGTACGCCCCAGTACAGGCATACCCGTGCCCAGGTACTGTTCCGGTACAGTGCTCTGGAGGGCCCATCCACCCACTTGCCCTCCTTACCTGCATTTGGGCTGATCGGTACTTATGTGCACGGAGCGTATGGCGCCTGCGCAATGCTTCACCGAGTAGCTGGAGCATCACGGGTGGTAAGTATGCATGTGCATGCTGTGTGCATGCTGTGTGCGTGCATGTGGTGGATGCCTGGCCCCGTTGCACCATACCGGTTGCACCGGGATCCAGAAACCACCACTGATACGACCTCAACTGGAACTGAAATTGCTAGACATGGTGGTTGTTAAGTGAGCCCCATTCAATTTTAAGAACTCTTCTTTAGCATGGTTTATTTTATTTATTTTATTTTATTTATAAACCACCCCCTCTTCCCGAAGGGACTCGGGGTGGTGCACAGGAAATCTTTTGGTTGTTAATCCAATCAGGGCAGTTAAGTGATTGCAGTTTCTCCCACTGACTTTGCATGTCAGAAGCTGGTTGGGAAGGCCACAAATCGCAGTCAGATGACACACACCCCCCCCCGGACACTGCAATCATCGTAAAATACATGCCAATTGCCAAGTGCCTGAATTTTGATCGTGTGAGCATGGGGATGCTGCAACTGTTGTAAATCTGAGGACAGTTCATAAGACACTTTTTTCAGTGCCATTGTAACTTCAAATGGTTGCAAATCAAGGACTACCTGTAATAAGAATCAACAGAAAGGAGCTGCTGTGGACTAGAGGTGGAACTCTTGCCTCACAAGCAGGAGGTTGTGCGTTCGATCCTAGGTAGGGTCTCCTGCTTGGACAGGAGATTGGACTAGATGACCTGCAAGGTCCCTTCCAACTCTGTTAATCTGTTAAAGAAGTGATTTACTGGCAAGGCCCCATAACCGCCCATATCCACTATAGCTTTGGAGAGGGCCTGCATGTCTGGAAAATTCCTGTCTCTTCCCCACTCTCTAACATAGCATCCCTCCAACCTTTTGGGCACCAGGGGCCAGTTCCATGGAGAGAGGTTTTTCAGTGGACAGGAGGGGGGCGTGGTTTTATGTGCTGCCTTCATCCCCCATGGATGGGGCTTTCCTTGTTTGCGCGGCCCGGTTTCTGGCTTGCTGTGGACTGGTGCCGATCCACAGACTGGGGGTTGGAGACCCATGTTCTAACACGGTGAAGGATAGTTGTTTCTTTTGTTATTGTGTTACCCACTCACTAAATACTTTATTTTCCTTGCAAAAAGATGAGTTTTTCTTATGAGCTATTTTGGGGGAACTGGCCTGATGTTGAGAGATGATGGGGAATGCTGTATGGCGCTTATCTCTTGCCTTCTGGGACTATGTCGGAGGAGGAGGTTCAGGCAAGATCAATGAAGCAGATGATGAATAATTGCTGGAATGCATAGCAACAGAAGGGAGAGCATTCAAATACATTAAGATTATGAGATTCTGCAAAACGTAGAAAAGAGGATAAAGGTAAAGGTTCCCCTTGCACATATGTGCTAGTCATTCCTGACTCTAGGGGGCGGTGCTCATCTCCGTTTCAAAGCCAAAGAGCCAGCGCTGTTCAAAAACATCTCCGTGGTCATGTGGCCGGCATGGCTAAATGCCGAAGACACACAAAACACTGTCATCTTCCCACCAAAGGTGGCCCCTATTTTTTTACTTGCATTTTTACATGCTTTCAAACTGCTAGATTGGCAGAAGCTGGGACAAGTAACGGGAACTCACTCACGGCGCTAGGGATTTGAACTGCTGAACTGCCGCCCTTTCTGATCGACAAGCTCAGCTTCTTAGCCACTGAGCCATTGCATCCCATAAGAAAAGAGGATACTGCTGCTTCAAATATGTCCATTTCTTTCATTTCTTAAAAAAATGGATTAGATCCCTGCCCTGGGATCTAATCTAGCAAATCTAATCTAGCAAATTTGTAGATTGATTTTAATTTTTTTATTTAAAAACAATCAGGTCCAGAAATCAAATTGAGCAACAAGGCATAGAAAATAGTTGTTAATACCTACTTAGACGTATGATTTGTATAGTATCAGAATTAAAAGGTTAATTCTGAAAATAAAGGTTAATTCTGAAAAATGAACTGCGCTTGCGCGAAGATGGCGGTCTAGTTTAGAGCTCTGCATGGGCCATGGAGCTCGTTGGCCTCGCTTTGTGTGCCCCAGCCCCTTTTCTACCTTTCTGAGGGCTGGGATCGGCAAGAGATCCACCCTGGCATCCCAGGGTGAGGTTTTGCGGGTGCTGCGGGAGCAGAGACGGCGCCGGCGGTGGTGAGAGCACCCGAGCGGAGGTCGGCATCCTCGGCGTCCTCATGATGGCAATGGCCGCTGGCCGCGCCGGAGACGCCCGGAGGGACTGAGACGGCCGGAGGACAGCTGTAGATGGCTGTGGGAGCTGGGACGGCAGTGAGAGCGCCGAGAGGCCAGCGGCGGCGGCGGCGGCGTGGAGGCGGCGGTGAGAGCGCCGAAATGGAGGTCGGTGTTCTCGGCGTCCTGGGGGCAACGGTGGACACCAGCCGGGCCGCTGGATGCCAGGCTGGCCTTAGGAGGCCGGGAAGACGGCCTGACGGTTGCGGGACGGCGGTGAGAGCGGCGGAGCGGAGGCCGGCTTAGGGACGGCGGTGGAGACGGTGGTGGGAGCACCGGACCGGAGGTCGGCGTCCTCGGCATCCTTGTGGTGGCGGTGGACGTGGACCGGGCCGCCGGTCATTTGGGCGGGCCTGTGGTGGCCAGAAGGCGCTGGTGAACCTCTGGCCGGAAGAGAAAGGAATCTTACCCCATGGCCATGGTGACCGGCCGGTGGGAGAGGCCTATTAGAACAGACCCGGGGCCGGAGAGGAGGACGAGAGTATCTCCGGCCGGCCGGGCCAGGCTGGACCGGGAGGAGGTAGTAAGGCCGGCCCGGGCCTAACCGACCTCTCCTGGGCATGAGAGGACCTTCCAACTGGGAGAATAGACTCCCTGCCAGCGCGGATGGCGCCAAATTTTTGAGATCTTGTGCTGACTTGTAAAGACCTAAGTCCTAGAACGCAACCCTTAAGACCTTTTAAGACCTTTAAGACCTTTTGCCCCATGGGCCTTTTTAAGATCTTCGAAGACCTTTGTCCTTGTAAAGACCTGTGGAACGCAGCAGCCGAACTGAAATTCTAAACTTATCCTCACTGATGCACTTTAAAGTATATTTATTTATTCACCATCTATTTATGATATTTTACATCTGTATATTGTGGCCAACAATGCCTTTTAAAATCAATCTAATTCATGACCCATCTATGTATTTTATCCTTACATTTTATATCTATTTATAATTATTTATTTAATTATTTATGCATATCTAAATGTACTCTAAAGTAGACCTATTACTACTGCGAGAGTCCCCGCTCTCGCAGGTTTGGCCCTCCACTTTAACGAGGGCCCGCCTTGATGAGGGATTTATTAATCCGGAGAGGTGGGCGAAGCGTGGTCTCAGGGGTTTTTTAGTTTGTAAATTGTTGTCTATTTTAGGGGGTACCAGGGAGGGGGGTGGGTATAGACGGAATGAGATGAGTAATAAGGAAATGGGCCGGGCCAGCAGACGGCGGAAGGAGGCGGAAGGATCCACTGGGAGGGGGGAACTACGAGTCGTTTCCATGGAGGGCCTACCCATCCAGAGGGTTGCAGGGAGAGGCAGGTCCGAGGGGAGACAAGTTCTATCCTCCCGGTTGGAGGCTCACCTGCCACAACCCCCGCAGGCTAGGTGGTCAGGGACTACAGTGCCAGGGCCCACGGCTGATGTTCTGCAACACCAGGTCCGTAGTCAATAAAGCCCCCCTCATCCATGACCTCGTGTCAAAGGGGGAGCCGGACTTGGTGGGAATTGCGGAGACCTGGTTGGGCCACGAGAGAGGACTTCCCCTCGTTGAAATTTGCCCGCCAGGTTACCGCGCTTTTCATCAGCCCCGGGCCCTAGACAGGGGTGGAGGGGTAGCGGTTATTGTTAGGGAAGGTCTAGAGCTGAGAGAGACCATTGTGCCAAAGACCACCGGTTGTGAGTCCCTCTGCGTGAAGTGGGGCCTAGGGAGGCAGTTGGGCTTGCTGGTTGTATACCTGGTTCCCTGCTATGTAACAGCAGCCCTGCCCGAGCTCCTCGAGGTGATCGCTACGATGGCAGTTGAGACCCCCAGACTTGTAGTCATGGGGGACTTTAATCTGCCATCGGTGGGCGAATCATCGGAGGTAGCTCGGGAGTTCATGGCTTCCATGACGGCCATGGACCTGACCCAAGTAATTCAGGGCCCCACTCACGAGGGTGGACATTTATTTATTTTTATTTATTATTTTATTTATTTATTTAAATTTGTATCCCGCCCTTCTCCACAGAGGACCCAGGGCGGCGCACAGGGAATTTAAAAGACATACAAAATACAATAAATATAATTTAAAAAACTATTAAATAAACCTATCCTGCGCTAAAACCAAATTTTAAAAACCCAATTTAAAACTACCTAAAAGTCCCCATGGGAGGTTAGGCTAGGCCGGCTTGTTGAAACAAATATGTCTTAAGACATTGGTGGAAGAGGCGGAGGTCGGTGATGGTACGTAATTCAGGGGGTAGGTCATTCCAGAGGGCTGGACCCGCCACAGAGAAGGCCCTTCCCCTGGGTGTCGCCAGTCGGCATTGTCCGGCCGATGGCACCCTGAGAAGGCCCTCTCTGTGGGAGCGTATCGGTCTAAGGGATGTATGGGGCAGGAGGCGGTCTCGCATATAACTAGGCCCGCGAGCCATGGAGCGCTTTAAAGATAGTTGTCAGAACCTTGAAGCGCACTCGAAAGACCACAGGAAGCCAATAATAATAATAATAATAATAATAATAATAATAATAATAATAATAATAATAATAATAATAATAATAATAATAATAATAATAATAATAATTTTATTTCTAACCCGCTCTCTCTCCGCGAGGGGACTCGAGGCGGGGCACAGGGGAATTAAAAACAAGTACAAAGTTAAAAGCAATAAATATAATAATTAAGTGCAATGCAGCTCACGCAGGATTGGTGTTATATGGGAGCTTCTGGTGGCCCCCGTAATTACCCGCGCGGCTGTGTTTTGGACTAGCTGTAGCTTTCGAGTGCACCTCAAGGGAAGCCCCATGTAGAGAGCATTACAGTAGTCGAGTCAGGACGTCACGAGAGCTTGAGTGACTGTGCGAAGGGCAGCCCGGTCCAGTAAGGGGCGCAATTGGCGCATCAGGCGTACCTGATGAAACGCCCCCCTGGCCACGGCCGCCACATGGTCCTCCATGAACAGCCGGGAATCCAGGAGGACACCCAAATTGCGCGCCCTCTCCACGGGGGCCAGTGTTTCGCGCCCAATGGCCAGAGTTGGAGTAATCTGGCTGAACCGGGGTGCCGGAAACCACAGCCACTCAGTCTTGGCAGGGTTGAGCTTGAGTTTGTTACCACCCATCCAGATCCGTACGGCTTCCAAACACCGGGACAGCACTTCGGCGGCATCGTTGGGGTGGTTTGGGGTGGATATGTACAGCTGAGTGTCATCAGCGTACAGGTGGTACTCCACCCCAAAACCACGGATGATCTCACCCAGCGGCTTCATATATGTGTTGAAAAGGAGGGGCGAGAGGACTGACCCCTGAGGAACCCCACATAAGAGAGGCCTCGAGGTCGACCTCTGCCCTCCCGTCAACACATATTGCGACCGACCAGAGAGGTAGGACGAGAACCACCGCAAAACGGTGCCTCCCAGCCCCAACCCCCCCAGTCGGTGCAATAGGATACCATGGTCGATGGTATCAAAAGCCGCCGAGAGGTCTAATAGGACTAGGATAGAGGAATAACCTCTATCCCGCGCCCTCCAGAGATCATCAACCAACGCGACCAATGCCGTCTCGGTGCTGTGACCAGGTCGGAAGCCGGACTGGCGTGGGTCTAGATAATCAACTTCCTCCAGGTGTCGCGGAAACTGTTGGGCTACCACACTCTCAACAACCTTCGCCAAAAAGTGAAGGTTGGAGACCGGACGATAGTTCTCTAATAAAGCTGGGTCCAGGGACGGCTTCTTGAGGAGGGGCCTCACTACCGCCTCTTTCAAGACGGCAGGTAAGGACCCCTCACTCAAAGATGCATTGACAATGCCCTGGAGCCAGCCTCGTGTCGTCTCCCAGGATGCCAGTACAAGCCAGGAGGGACACGGGTCCAATAAACATGTGGTCGCCCTAAGTTTCCTTGACAACCTGTCCATATCCTCGGTGGTAACAAAGTCAAACTCCTCCCAAGAAGGAGCCTCAAGACTAGTCTCAGACAGTCCCACAGGACCACTGTCGATGGAGGGTAGCTCATTCCGAATCCGAGTGATTTTCTCCTGCAGATAAATCCCAAATTCCTCTGCTCGCCCTTGCAGAGGGGCTTCCTGCGGCCTCTGATGAAGGAGGGAGCGGGTCACCCCAAACAGGGCGGCAGGGCGGTTATCTGCGGATGCAATAAGGGTGGCACAATACTCACGTTTGGCCACCCTTATCGCCACTAAGTAAGCCCTAATATGGGTTCTCACTAGTGTTCGGTCGGCTTCGGAGCGAGAGGATCTCTATCTGCTCTCTAGGCGTCTCTTGTGGCGTTTCATCCCCCGAAGCTCCTCAGTAAACCAGGGAGCCTGGGTGATTCGTCGCCGCAAGAGAGGCCACAAGGGCGCGACTCGGTCCAAAGCCCCCGCGGCCGCACTTAACCATGCGGCCACTAGGTCCTCAGTCGAGTCACGGGGCAGGGTCACAGGAATTGGCCCAAGCTCCCTCTGGAACCTTTCCGGGTCCATTAGAAGCCTGGGGCGGAACCATATAGGAGTATCCGGTTCCGCCTCCCCGCGGTGAGGACATACGCCGGATCTAATCTTTGTCTCTGGCCAATGGAAGAGTGATCTGGGTACAGGGGATATAGTCATCACACCCTTGTCATGGTCAGACCACTCACTTCTCCGGCTCGACTTTCCAATCGCTACACCCCACCGCGGGGAGGCGGAACCTGAGTCACCTATTTGGTTCCGCCCCAGGCGCCTGATGGACCCTGACAGGTTCCAGATGGCGCTTGGGCCACTTCCTTTATCCCTGACCCACGCCCCGATGGAGGACCTCGTGGCCGCATGGAATACTGCGGCCATGGGAGCCTTGGATCGGGTCGCGCCCTTGCAGCCTCTCTTGCGGCGGCGATCCACCCTGGCTCCTTGGTTCACCGAGGAGCTAAGGGTGATGAAACGCCACAAGAGATGCCTAGAGAGGAGATGGAGATCTTCTCGGTCTGAATCTGACCGAACACAGGTGAGAGCCCATTTACGGACTTACCTTGTGGCGCTGAGAGTGGCCAAACATCATCATTGTGCCACTCTCATCGCATCCGCAGATAACCGCCCTGCCACCCTGTTTAGGGTGACCCGCTCCCTCCTTCAACAGAGGGTGCGGGAAACCCCATTACAGGGTAGAGCAGAGGAATTTGGGATTTATCTGCAGGATAAAATCGCTCAGATTCAGAGCGAGTTAGTCTCCATCGATGGCCCAGTGGGATGTCCTGAGGCAGGTCTTGAGACAGTTTTGTGGGAAGAGTTTGACTCTGTCACTTCCGAAGATATGGACAGGTTACGTGGGCAACTGCGAGCCACCACATGTTTATTGGACCCGTGTCCCTCCTGGCTTGTACTGGCATCCTGGGAGGTGACACGAGGCTGGCTCCAGGAGGTTGTCAACGCTTCTCTGAGTGAGGGTTTCTTGCCTGCCTCCCTTAAAGAGGCCATGGTGAGGCCCCTCCTGAAGAAGCCCTCTCTGGACCCAGCATTATTGGTTAATTACCGTCCGGTCTCCAACCTTCACTTTCTGATGAAGGTTGTAGAGAGTGTGGTGGCACAACAGTTTCCCCGTCACCTGGAGGAAGTTGATTATCTGGACCCGCGCCAGTCCGGCTTCCGGCCCGGGCACAGCACCGAGACGGCATTGGTCGCGTTGGTAGATGATCTCTGGAGGGCCAGAGATGGGGATTGTTCCTCCATCCTGGTCCTATTAGACCTCTCAGCGGCTTTTGATACCATCGACCATGGTATCCTATTGCATCGGCTGGAGGGGCTGGGGGTGAGGGGCACCGTACTGCGGTGGTTCTCCTCCTACCTCTCCGGTCGATCGCAATTTGTGTTGGCAGGAGAGCAGAGGTCGACCTCGAGACCCCTCACTTGTGGGGTACCTCAGGGGTCGGTCCTCTCGCCTCTCCTGTTCAACACATACATGAAGCCGCTGGGTGAGATCATCTGTGGTTTTGGGGTAGAGTACCACCTCTACGCTGACGACACGCAGCTGTATATATCTACCCCAAACCACCCCAACGATGCCGTAGCAGTGATGTGCCAGTGCCTTGAAGCCGTGCGGGCCTGGATGGGAAGTAACAGACTCAGATTCAACCCGTCCAAGACCGAGTGGCTGTGGTTTCCGGCATCCCGGTACAACCAGTTGACCCCATCACTGGCCATAGGGAACGAACACCTTACCCCTGTGGAGGGGGCATGCAACTTGGGCGTCCTCCTGGATACCCGGCTGTCCATGGAAGATCAAGTGACAAGTGATCAAGGCCAGGAGGGCGTTTTATCAGGTTCGCCTGGTACGCCAGTTGCGTCCCCTATTGGATCGGGATGCCCTTTGCACAGTCACTCATGCCCTCGTGACATCCCGACTGGACTACTGTAATTCTCTCTACATGGGGCTCCCATTGAGGTGCACCCAAAGACTTCAGCTTGTCCAGAATGCAGCCGCGCGAGCAATAATGGGAACCTCTAGGTTTACCCACATAACACCGCTCTTGCGCGAGCTGCATTGGCTGCCTGTTGTCTTTCGGGTGTGCTTCAAGGTGTTAGTTACCATCTTTAAAGCGCTCCATGGCTCGGGACCTAGTTATCTGCGGGATCGGATCCTGCCCCATACATCCCTGCGGCCGATTTGCTCCCACAGAGAGGGGCTTCTCCGGGTGCCGTCCACTAGGCTATGCCAGCGGGCGACGCCCAGGGGAAGGGCCTTGTCTGTGATGCGCCCGACCCTCTGGAACGACCTACCCCCCAAAATTAGAACAACCACGGACCTCCGCTCCTTCCGTCAAAAATTGAAAACACACTTTTTCTGCTTGGCCGGCCTAGGTTAGTCTTCCGCCTTTCGATAGGGTTTTAGGGGTTTTTAGTGTAATTTAATTTAGGGGATTTTAGCGCAGGGACAATTCTGTTTAATTCGTATTTTAACTGTTTATCTTTCTATGTATTTTATATTGGTTTTTTATTCCCTGTGCACCGCTCCGAGTCCCTTTGGGGAGAGGAGGCGGTATACAAATAAAATTTATTATTATTATTAAAGTGTGAAAATATTGATAATATTGAGGAGGACTGATTAGTGGACCTAGTTTTACTTCCTGAATATCTTCGCTATGACCACACATAGTAGAAGTGTGAGATTTGATATTTCCTTATTTTCAGAGTACTAAAATATGATATACCAGTGTACTTTTTGGCTTTTTTATTTATGTCACCCATTACTGTTAACTGTTTAGCCCTCTGGCCCTTGCATTTAAAGATGGCCAGATTAATTACAGTAAAATGTGATCTGAGTTTATTATAGTCATTTTGCTGTGATTGTTAAATAAGCAACTGACTCCTTTTAATAGGTTGACATAAATTCAATAATTGAGAACTGAGACACTCTTCACGGTAAGGATTCTGCTTTTCAAAACGAATCTGTCCTTTGAGAACCATGCTGACATGCTTGCCCTCAATTTAAATATTAAAAATTGCAGCACAATTAGAAAGAATGTGGGACATTAGTTGATTGCAAATTGTCATTTAACATCAGTAGGGTTGCTGATTGGCTAAAAGAGAGGTCTTCAAACTTGGCAATTTTAAGACTTCAACTCTCAGAATTCTCCAGCCAGCTATGCTAAATTGGGGACCCCTGGGCTAAAGCAACAACAAAAAGTTAACTTGACCTATTCATATAGCTTCTGAAGCAGCTCATGTGAGAGAACTGCAGAAAATAGTTATTTTAACAATTAAAAAAAAGGTTCTCCATTCACCCTTCGGTGAATTATGAAGCACCCTTTTCTAATTATTTGCATACTATGCATCACTCTTCATCTTACACAGCAGAGTTGGCTAAAACATCAGGCAGTGAGTCTCTGCTCAAATCCCCCCCTGTAGTTCTTGAATACGGCAAGTTTCACACGTGCCAGAGAATTGCTCTTATTGCTATCCCATGAAACAGAGTTGGCTCTGAGTTTCTACTGGTAGAATAAAATGCAGACTCAATCAGTGGCTTAGAAGTGATTGGTACTTGCAGACAGAGGCAATTGCCTTAGAAACACTGCAGGATTTGATGAGAACAGTTGGTGAATGAAGCTGAATTGGAGCTGCAGCATTCAATTCTCCAGCCAGCAAAGAAGACCAATCTGCACGTACAAGAAGATAATCTTACCTTTACACCTCTCCCCCTTTTAATCAAACAGCCCCATGGATTACAAAAGTGCTTAAACCAATGGAAATTACTATATTATTCAGAGTTGTTTCCCTTTCCCTTTGTTTCCCTTTCTTAAGGCCTTTGGGTTTTTACAGATTGTGTATGCTCTGAGAATATAACTCTTCCTTGTCAAGAAACTAGGGCAGTGCCATCATTAATATTGCTCCACATATAATTTATTCTGCAGCTTATTTGAAGAGGTAGGATATGAAATGTTATTAGTAATCTCTACAAAATTCTCCAGGATATAATGTCATTTATCTGGCTTTCTTATTTTGCATTCATTCTGAATGATAAACATGTTTATTGTTTCTCACTGCTGAATAATTCTTACAAGTTTTGGTGGTTGACACCATTCTAATCGGAATATATTAAGTAATGCCATAAGATGCCTACACAAGTGATTCCTGCTCTTCATAAAAATCTAGCCTCTGAATTATTCAGTTAGCTCAGTTAGCCAGTTCTAACTGAGAAGAAATCCAATAGTTCATGCTGTTTGCTTGAGTAATCTCACAATCACTTCATCTCAAACAAGTAAACCAATTTATGTAAGGGAGGAAGTAGTCTATATACAGCCAGTTCTAATTTGGTGTAGTCAATGAACTATAATTTCCTTATCTGCTGGCTGGAGGATGATGGGATCTGCAGCCCAACCTATGTGAAGAAAATGAGATCAGGGAAGAATGTAATATGCTTACTGCCTTGACTTTTGCCAGTATATATATTTATCCCTTTATTTAGTTTCCCTTCATTTATTTATCAGCACAAATGCAACACAAAAATGGTTTTCTGCCTGGAAGGCTCCTAGGGAAGCAATATGCTCCCTCCCATACTTGGGCATACCAGGTGCTTTGACATAATACTCTGTGTGTGTTTGTGTGTGTGTATTTTGCAACACTTTTTGATTATGAGTGGAATCCTAAAATACATTGAACTTTGCCATGCATTTCAATTGCTTAGGATTGTGCAAAGGGATTAGCATCATGCATGGCGAGATAAATGTCAAATGAACAGATAGAGTTCAGAAAAGCAACCGATGATACTGGATAATTAATACTAGATATAAAAGGAAAATATCTAGAATGCATGATCTGATTTACTTTTGCATTCTAAAGGTTCCTTAGAAGAATAGTTATTGTGGCACTTCCATTCGCCTTAAAACATCTTTATAATCCAAGCTATAGTTTATAATCCAGACTATAGCTTGGATTATAAAGATGTTTTAAGGCGAATGGAAGTGCCACAATAACTATTCTTCTAAGGAACCTTTAGAATGGACTAGAATCTGCTATGAGAACTGAATTTATAGAGACAGCATGATTCAGCATACGAAAAGATGTAAGATAAGGGTGGAGATTATCGTCATCCCTATTTAATTGATTGGAGAATTGAAAAGATAACTTCTGAATGAAATGTGGAGGTCAAAACAATAAAACTAATGTGCAGATGATGCCACATTGCTAGCTGCAAATAAAGAACACATAGAAAACTATTTTAGGAAACAAATTTATGCACTATTTCCCCCCAGCTAGAAATAAAACTCAAATCAAACACACCATAAGCAACAAAAGATCCTTATTTATTTTCACTCCAACAGAAATAACACATTCAAAGACCAAACATGCATACATGCATTCATTCAATTTGAACATAGTCTATAATAGATTACTAAATATTTTGCAAAAAGGATCGTTTGGAATAAGATGATTTAAGAGGCCATCATTTGTAAAATAATCTACCAATTTATTTGTCCAGTAAATTTTGTGCATATGAATATGTGTGTGAGTAGATAAATGGCTCACAAATACAGACAGTCATTTAAAATTAAAATATCCATCAAGGATATTAAATAATTCCTTCGTATTTTCAATATTCCTTAATTCTGCATGTTTATATTTCTGCATGTCATATACATTTCTTTTTACTTAATTTTTTACCCACCTATAGTTTATTTATTTTAATAAAGGTAAAATACACTCTAGTGCAGGGGTGTCAAACTCACGGCGTCATGGAACATCACATGACATATCGGGACTTTCTTTGCCTTTGCTAAACTGGATGTCGTCAGCACATCTGGCCAGTGGGCTGCGAGTTTGACAGCCCTCCTCTAGTGCAGGGGTCTCCAACCTTTGCAACTTTAAGTCTGAAGGACTTCAGCTCCCAGACTTCTCCAGCTTTGCTTTGCTGGCTGGAGAAGTCTGGGAGCTGAAGTCCTTCAGACTTAAAGTTGCAAAGGTTGGAGACCCCTGCTCTAGTGCATTTATCCAAGGAAAAATCTGAGGAGGTCTTATTTTCAGGGGAACAAGGCATATATTCTTTTCACCTTTACAGTATATGGATCAAGCTGCTTCTTTAAGAGCCTCTGAGGATTAGAAACAAAAGCAAGGTTTCTTGACAATTGCTATTTACAATCAAACTTCTCTAGATTAAACAGCTATGCTAAATTGTACAAGAAAAATACTTGGGAAAACATACTTCATTTCTAAAACCGCACCTAGAGAATTTAGTGAGCTAGAATGATATGGGCAAAGTAAGCAGGAGATTTTCATGCCAGCATCGATGGTTATGCATTCAGTGCTATCATAGACATTTGACTGCCCGATCAATCAATAATGTGTTTATAGATAGTTAGAGATATCCAGATCATTATGCACAAAATCCTGATACGATATTAAATGTAGAAGCCTCTCTTATTTATCTCATGCCAAAACGGGTACATCCCTTGCAACCACAGGGAACTCTGCCAAGCCCTGCATGAAAGAGGCTAACTGTGATTGATGCAGCTAATGCTCACCAACGCAGAGAAGGATGGGCCTTTAGCTCCGCTTTCTGAGTCCCGAAGGAGAATGCTGGTTCTGTAATCCATCAAGGCAATGAATGAATCTTGTTTTGAATAACAACATTCGAGCAACTCAGTGAGGGAGAACCAAGGTGGCTTGTATGAAAGGCTTACATAAAGACGCCATGCTAGAGCAGTGAAGTGTTTGAAGGTGGAGGACAACGTTGCTGCATTTTTAGAATGGCTCAGTGGGCAGAGGACAGGAGGCAAGCAAACCAAAGAAGGGAAGCTTTACTTTACTGAAAAAGAAGTTATATAAAAGTCCATACAAATGGTCCTTAAATTATGACTGTAATTGAGCCCTGCAATTACAGGTAGTCCTCGACCTATAACCATTCGTACAGTGGCCGTTTGAAGTTGCAATAGCACAAATTTCTGAGTGGTCTGGTGAACTGGTTGTTGGAAGAAATCATTAGGGCAGAGAACCAGTTGTTAAATTATTTGAATTCCACCACTGGGATTACCTGTATGTAAAAGTTGCCAGGAGTCAAGACTGATTGGAAGCCACACACAAGACACTATCATCTTTTTCTAAAACCCTCTCGCATGGCTCTTTAGAATCTGTTTTTGAGTCTCTTCATTTGACCTGATTGCAACATGTAGTGAGGACACAGAGCTGACCAGTGTTCGCTTCTTTCCTTCCCATCATATACATTTGATTGCCCAATCACTCAATAATGTGTTTATAGTGTCGTAAGAAAATTCCAATAGGAAACAAAGGCAACAAAGTGCCTGGAAGCCGTGCGGATCTGGATGGGAAGTAACGGACTCAGGCTCAACCCGACCAAGACCGAGTGGCTGTGGTTTCCGGCTGCCCGATTCAACCAGTTGATGCCATCTCTGGCCATAGGGGGCGAACATCTTGCCCCTGTGGATGGGGCGCGCAACTTGGGTGTCCTCCTGGATACCCGGCTGTCCATGGAAGATCAAGTGACAGCCGTGGCCAGGAGGGCGTTTTACCAGGTTCGCCTGGTACGCCAGTTGCGCCCCCTATTGGATCGGGACGCCCTTTGCACAGTCACTCATGCCCTCGTGACATCCTGACTGGACTATTGTAACTCTCTCTACATGGGGCTCCCCTTGAGGTGCACCCGGAGGCTTCAGTTGGTCCAGAATGCAGCCGTGCGAGCAATAATGGGAACCTCTAGGTTTACCCACGTAACACTGCTCTTGCGCGAGCTGCACTGGCTACCTGTCGTCTTTCGGGTGCGCTTCAAGGTGTTAGTTTTCATCTTCAAAGCGCTCCATGGCTCGGGACCTAGCTATCTGCGGGATCGGATCCTGCCCCATACATCCTCACGGCCGATTCGCTCCCACAGAGAGGGACTTCTCCGGGTGCCGTCCACTAGATTTTGTCAGCGGGCGACGCCCAGGGGAAGGGCCTTCTCTGTGGCGGGCCCAGCCCTCTGGAACGACCTTCCCCCCGATATTAGGACAACTACGGACCTCCGCTCCTTCCGTTTAAAATTAAAGACACATCTTTTTCGCCTGGCCGGCCTTGGGTAGTCTCTTCTAAGGTTAGGGGTTTTAGGGGTAGTTTTAGTTTAGTTTATGGGTTTTTAGCGCAGGACTAATTTAATTCATTTTTAATTTTGTATTCTGTCTGTGGTTTTATCTGTATTTTTAATTGCCTGTGCCCCGCCTCGAGTCCCTTTGGGGAGAGAGAGCGGGATATAAAATTAAATTATTATTATTATTATAACAACACAAGCAACAATTCTTACTTTATGATCAGAGGTTTATTGTTTCTAATAATTTTGAACATTAGAAATGAATAGATATAAAAGGAATAATAGCAGTAATACACTGCATTAACAAGTCATTGCAATGGGCCAACGGTTCACAGCAGATCCTACATGGACTGCTATAAATCAAAGGCCCCCGAGATGATCTTGAAGCCTAACTTTTATATTGTTCTTCTAACCACATACATGCTTCACAACTTCACTGTCACTTTCTGTGAACACCTGTGTACATTACTTTCAATTCCTCATTTCCAACACTTTCATTCTTCCTGTTTTAAATAAATCCATACAAGTGCATATTTTGCAAAAACAATTCACAGTTACCAATCGCTCAGCAAGATTACAAATATTTCTGGAAATTTTGAAATCATCCTAGCTGAAAACTTTGGTTCATATATTTTTCTTCTGGGGACTTGTATTATCCATAGGGCTTATTGAATCTAATAGATCAATAGGCTGTATTTCTTGATTCTAACAACAGATAGAGATATCCAGATCATTATGCACAAAATCAGATGTGATATTAAATGTAGAAACCTGTCTTATTTATCTCATGCCAAAACGGGTGCACCCCTTGCAACCACAGGGAACTCTGCCAAGCCCTGCATGAAAGAGGCTAACTGTGATTGATGCAGAATTAATGCAGGTGACCAGCAGCAGAATATCAGCCAGTCAGCATCTTGTACCTTAGGTTAACATAGGTCATACAGTAACAAAAATTCCCCCTCGCCTCATTTTACACAGAAAGGAAGGAAACTGCTAACCTATGTCCAAAATATTTGGACCCTTCGGGGAGAGGGTGCGGTTTATAAATCAAATAAAATAAATATAAATAAAAAATAAATAAATATTATGCAGGCGTGTCTTTGCTGGTGGTTTGCAAAAACCCAAATTCTGCAAAGCTGCTGCGATAGGAAGCAATGCACAGGAAACCTGATTCTAATACAGAAGTAAGCAAAATCACTCAAATGCCCCAATAGCTCTGCTGTGGCCATGGTTATAGGTTGCTATGGCAGCTGGATTGGAAAGGGGCAGATAGATGGTAAACAAAGCATACAGGAAGAGAAAATCTTCAGGAATAGACTGCTGGAAGAGGAAGGGAGGGGGGGATCTCCTTAGTCCTCAGCTGTCTGGCTTCACAGATCAGCTTTTAATCTTGGTTTTCCATTTCTCTACATGTTCTCTAGGGCAGGGGTCTCCAACCTTTGCAACTTTAAGTCTGAAGGACTTCAGCTTCAGACTTAAAGTTGCAAAGGTTGGAGACCCCTGCTCTAGGGGTTAGAGGAAGAGGGATGTTTGGCCTGATTCAGGCTGGAAAGCAAAGAGGGCCTCCTGTCAATGAGAAAGCAGATCACCCACAAGTTCTGTTATCCCAAAGCTTTTTTCAGGAGGCAACTGGGTTTCTTGGTTTTTCTTTTGAAGACGTTTCACTTCTCATCCAAGAAACATCTTCAGCTCTCCTGAAAAAGCACCTTTGGAATAACCATGACTGGATGACTGAAAATCTCTACAGTCCACAAGTTTTGTCGTTTCCAATAAACTACAACATAATTAGGAGCAAATTGGCACAGATCTCCGAAGCAGAATCCATTGGGAGATCAAAGAGGTTCAATCAAAGCAGATGCAAAACAGAAGTGTGCAAGTATTGTTAGATAGTGCAGCCATCAGAAAAAAAGTAGTAATTGGATACAGAGTCTTCAAATGTTCCTGCTTGCAAACTATGAGATCACACTGTTGATTTGTGTCAAAAGGACTCACAAGTGCATATAGGCAGTATAAACAACTGTCAGCAACCACCGTGCTTTTTGCAGTGACTAAAACTGTTTTTGTATTAGTTGAGAAACAATATGGTAGAATTGTGTTAATAGCAGGAAGAGATAACATACAGACTCACTCAGGGGAGTAGATGTGTACAATTTCAGCATAGTCAAGGACATAAATGAAAGACTCATTACATGTTACACCCACTACAACGAACACAGTGAGAAAAACAGTGAAATACTGTATAAAATTTGAAGTACCTTGATCTGGTTGCATGTTGGCTACAGAGGGGGCATAGCCACAAAATGTTGCAGCATCAAGCTGATCTTGATGAAGAATAGAATAGAATAGAATAGAATAGAATTCTTTGTTGGCCAAGTGTGATTGGACACACAAGGAATTTGTCTGTGGTACAGAAGCTCCCAGTTGTAACTATCCATTGAAGTCTGTGTCTGTCTTGTTTGGTTGCAGTGCCAAACCAGACAGTTAAAGAGATGCAGATGATAAGACTCAATAATTCCTTTGTAGAACTGTATCAGCAGCCTTTGAGCTTTCTGAATTGGCTCAGGAAGAACAGACCTGAACATCCTAGTGCAGGAGTTTCTCCATGTGCAGAAGCAAACTCATGTGCTAGACTAGAGAGACAAATGTTTGATTAACAACTGCCCTGTTTACTTTGAAGCTACAGCAGTGCTTGAAAAGTAACTTTATCGCCAGTCCTCATATTTACAATTGTCACTGCATCTGTCAGGTCACAGGATTGTCATTTGAGCGTTTTACAACCAACTAGCATTTATGACTGTCACAGTGTCTCATGGTTACGATGGTCATTTGGGAGCTTTTCTGCTGGCAAAATCAACCAGCAAAATCAATGGAGGAGCTGCCAGTAAAATCACACATCACAGTCATGTGATGCCTCCCTTAATAATTGTGGGTGATTTGCTCAACTTCTGCAGTGGAATTGACATCATATGTCTGGCACAGTCATGGAATATTTTGCTTTAATCTTTGCTTAAGAGCTATATTGCTTAGCAATGGAGTTGCCAGCCCCAATTCAGGTAGTTCAGCGAGGATTACCTGTAAGTGACTGGATAGTTAATCACAAAATATGTGATTTTTCTTCATTTACTACCCTGTTTCCTCAAAAATGGGGATGCAGTGGCTCAGTGGCTAAGACGCTGAGCTTGTCCATCAGAAAGGTCGGCAGTTCAGTGGTTCAAATCCCTAGTGCCACATAACAGAGTGAGCTCCCGTTACTGTCCTAGCTTCTTTTATTTATTTTTTTCAACACAAGATGGTGACGAGCTTAGGCGCAGCGGCTTTGAGCTCCTGGTGTCACAGCAGACTTTTCCATCAAAAACTCGCTCTGAACCTACTGTGAATTATAAAGAAACAAACATATCAACTGATTGTGACACATCAGTTAAAGAAAAAAAAGGATTACTCGGATTTTTTAGGACAAGTAAGAAAAACAAGTTTCAGGCAGAGAAATCCTCAAGAAGAAGCCTAGATCTGGGTAGTGGAGAATTTTTAAAACCCATGTTGTTTCGCAAACAAAGCCTTGATGAAACAATGATCATAGATTCTTCATGAAGTTTATGTTCTGTAATGGTGGCACCATCATTATCTCTTGGGAATATACAAGGGGCAACTGCAAGAATTGAAATGAAGAAGCAGAGAGCACCACCCCTACCAGTAATTCCATCCTTTTCTGTTGGGAAAGCTGAGAGAGAAGAAAAAATGCCAAGTGCGATTCCTCAAAGTTCATTGCAACAAGAAATAAAAAAGAAAAAGAGACGTGCTCCTCTTCCACCAACTCCTAAAATGCCAAACAGATTTGAAGATTTGAAGAAATGGATAATAAAAGACAAAGTACAATTGATCCTTTTCAACTGTCATTTGTCGGCCTTTTTATTTGCCTGGAGAGATTCCTGTTGTGGCTGTCACTGCTGTCTGTATCCCAACTGGTGCAGGTGTTGGCACGGCGCTCAAACCAATTTCATTGTAATTCTATTACAATATTATTACAATGACAATGAAGGTTATTATTATTATTCTGCCAACCTAGCAGCTCAAAAGCAGGTAAAAATGCAAGTAGAAAAATAAGGACCACCTTTGGTGGGAAGGTAACAACATTCCGTGTGCCTTCGGAGGGAGGGAGGGAGGGAAAAAGGAGAGGAAGGAAGGGTTACAAACCTGGCACTAGACGCAGCTTCAGAGGATAATCCAGGGCTGGAAGGGACATGGAGGTCATCTAGTCCAACCCTGCTCCAGCAGAACATTGTTAAAGTGGGTTTTTTGTCTTTTGATCCCCCAGTTACATGACTACATAGCCACACCCACCTAGTCACATGACACCCCCCCCCCCAACCAAGCCATGCCCACCAAGCCACACCCACGGAACCGGTAGCAAAAAATGTTAGATTTCATCACTGCAGCAAGGCCTTTCTGAAGGCCTCTGACAGTGAAAAGGAGGCCAGGAGCGATGCGTGCAAGTGAGGTGAGTCAGTGGATGACAGCCCCCCTCCAAAAATAAGACCTGGTGCCTTTTTCGGGTGGAAAAATATATAGGGTCTTATTTTCAGGGGAACACAGCATGGAGAGAACCAATGACTGCTTCCAAGTCTACCTCTAATCTCTCAGTCTTCTACTATTTTTTTTTTGATAGATCCGCATTTGAGGAGTATACATAGATATTTACACAATTTACAGTATATCTAAGAGCTTTATAATGTATATACAATCTGCCACAAACTCTAAAGTCCCAGCTTGTTTAATAAGCCGACCGATAGCTCATTTTATATTAAAAAAATAGTAAATAGTTACGCTAAGTAGGAGTCAAATCCTTGCAAAGGACAGACTGGGCTTTGCTATATAATCACATTGTACCTCAAAGTCAAAGAAAAGGTTGTTAGCCTGAGGATTAGGTAATCAGAAACACTAAGAAATCTAATCCCATTTCTATTGCTTTGGAAGACAATGAATAGGGCTCTATCAAAAAAAGGGGGGAAATCTGTCAACTAAAAGAGCTTCAGAGGCCAGGTTTTAAATCCACGATATTACATTGGCATTTATAGCTTTATAAAAGAGCAAACCATTTGCAATAAATTTCTCAATTAGAGCTGTGATTCTGGGATTTCCCCCCCACCAGCACAGAGAATGCAATGAATACCAATGATAAAATTGGCAGGGATCCAAATGCATGCCGGGAAATCTGGCATGACTTCCCACCATCCCTATCCCAACAATGAGAACAGCAATAAAGCAATCCTATAGAGTCGGTGAACCATAGTGAAACTTTTAGACAATTACATAGCAGAACTGTTGGTTTCCTTTGTCCTTGAAAATTACACCACCCACAAAGGTAATCCATTCCATTTTAACCTTTCCAACACTTAACAGGACCAAGCATTAGAAGCATCAGAGGAGGTTGCTGCAAGGCAGAGCCAAAGGAAATGCTTTTTTTTTTTCTTCCTCCTGCAGATTTGGGACGTAAATCCCATGAAACGTTACAAGATTCATTTGGTGCAAAGGACTTCAAAATGTTACTGTTGATATTCTGCTTTGTTTCAGCATTTTAGCAGAAGTTATTTTGACAGCTTTATTAACTTTCCCAAGGAACACCTTAAAACAGCTCATTTATTTATTTATTTATTATTCGAATTTATAAGCCGCACCCATCTCACCACATAGGGACTCGGGGCGGCGCACAGGGAATATAAAAATATAGATAGACAAATATACAAAAATAAAACATTCTTAAAACTAAATTAAATTAACCCACCCTGAGCTAAAACCCACATTAAAACCGAATCATGAAACATGGTCTCATATTTTTGCAGAACCTTAGCAAAACACACACACAAACACAGACACCAGGAGGCAATGTTCTAGCAAATTTAGCCTTTGTGAATGTCTGCCTCTGTTGATTATATTATGTTCACAGGGGTTATTAAGTTTTGGCAAATTTGATGCTATCTGGGCTACTAATTGCCTGTTTTGAACTAGGCTTCCTCAAAAAGCACAAAATAGATTCCTGGTCCCGACAAAACCCCTTTTATTAAATGAATATGAATTCCTCTCATTCACATTCAAAAAAGGTCTGGTAAACAGTCTTTCAAAGGTGAAGTTATGACCACAGACCTTATCTAGCTTGGAAAGCTGCCATATAAATATTTTCCAAACACAGTGCTGTGCAAGGAAAGACTTGGCACAGAGTCTCTGAGATTGACGGACAGATTTTCACACTCCTGAAACAAACAAATGAACAAATTGTTTCCTGCAAAAGCCCACTTCCCTTTCGCTCCTCTTTTATTTCCTATGGGAGGGGCCATTCACTGTCCACCTGTGGCTTTACTCCCAAGTTGACCCTGATTTTTTAGCTGTCCTTTACTTCTGACAGCTCTGCAAATGTGCACACTAGGAACAGGCTCCAGCTGTTCCTCTGCCTCACTGCTGTCTAACTCCAAACCAGGCAACTGTGAATTCAAGTGTCTCTCCCTTCCTTGTACATGAAAGCCAGTTTGGTAATTTTGGGCCAGTCTCTCTCTCACCTTGTCGTTTTTGTAGGGAAACTATGAGGAGAAAGGAGTATTTGGTATGTTCACTGATTGAGTTATTTATTAAAAAATAACAAAAGTGGGAGTAAGCAAGCAAGCAAATAAGAACTTAAGAACCTAAGAACAGCCTTGCTGGAACAGGCCACAGCCCATCCAGTCCAGCATTCTGTCTCACACAGTGGCTCACCATTTGCTTCAGGATCTTCCCAAGCAGATGTCTTCACCTGCTTATGATTCCCTGCAAATGGGATTGAGAAATATCCTGCTTATCTCTCCAATCCGGAGAGTGTCCTTAGGCATCCATCATGATAGCCATAGATACCCTTGTTCTCCATGAACTCGTCTAATCCTTTCTTAAAGGTGTCGAAGCTGACAGCTGTAACCACTTCTTCTGGCAGGGAGTTCCATAGACCAGTGATCCTCTGGGTGAAAAAGTACTTCCTCTTATTTGTTTGAGGTCTAGCTATCAAAAGTTTCATGGAGTGCCCCCTAGTTCTTGTGTTGTGCGATAGGGAAAACAGTTTTGGAAGAACTGGTAGCGGAAATTTTGAGTAGTTCCAGGGGTGTGTTCTAGCCGGCGTTACTGCTGGTTTGCTCGTGTGCACACTTTGCACACGTGTGCATGCACAGTTCAATGGAAATTGTTTTGCGCATGCACAGAACTCCAAAAAAAGATGGTGGCGACCGGGCAACCAGTTCAGGGGCATGGCCTGCTGGGTCACTGCTGGTCCTGTGACCCAGGCCAGCATACCACTACCGGTTCAGCTGAACCAGGCCGAAGCGGTAGGAACCCACCTCTGAATAGTTTGGAGAATTGGTAAATACCACCTCTGACTGGGCCCGCCCCCACCCCCATTCTATTCTCTGCCCCCCGAGTCCCAGCTGATCGGGAGAAAATGCGGATTTTGAAATAACCTTCCCCTGAAGTGGGGTGGGAATGGAACTTTTTACAGTATCCTCCCCCTGCCATGCCCACCAAGCCACGCCCACCAAGCCACGCCACACCCACCAAGCGGTTTTTACTACCACAGAACTGGTAGTAAAAAAATTTGAATCCCACCATTGGTCTTTTGGTAGTAATCAAAATTCCAGTTATTTCCTTTCCTGTCCCATTATGATGAAGAGATCTGATTGTTTGACCCCACTTTTATTCTAAAATTTGCAGACTATCGAATCCTACGTATAAATCTCTAGACATTAATACTCCTCATTTGTTTTACTCTTAGAGAAATATACTTAATGCAGAGCTGTAATTTGCAATACAGGTAATATTATGACAATTCATTTAGTGACCGTTTGAAGTTGCAACAGCACTGAAAAAAGTGACTTAGGACTGCTTTTCACACTTACAACCATTGCAGCATCCTCATGGTCGCATGATCAAAATTCGGATGCTTAGCAACTGACTCCTATTTATGATGGTTGCAGCCACCCAGTGTCATGTGATCACCTTTCGCACCTTTCCTGACAAGCAAAGTCAATGGGGAAGCCAGATTCACTTAACAACCGCATTACTAACTTAACAGCTGCAGTGATTCACTTACCGACTGTAGCAAGAAAGGTCGTAAAATAGGGCAAAACGTAACAAATGTTTCATTTAGCAACGTAAATATTGGGGTCAGTTGTGGTTGTAGACATAGACCAGTGATTGCTAATCTTTTTGCCATCATGTGCCAAAAGTGGGAGGAGCAAAGGGGGGGTCATGCATGTGCAACCCCCACCCTCCCCCCTTGCTTTTGCCACACAATGGCATGGTAGACCCGTTTTTCAGCATCCCCAGGCTCCAGAGGCTTTCTAGGAGCCTGGCGAGGATGACAACAGCCTCCCCCGCCCCCCACAGGCCCTCCGGAGGCCGGAAATGGCGCGTTTTCTGACTTCCAGGTTGTCTATAGGGCTGTTTTTCGGCCTCCAGAGGCCGAAAAACAGCCGAAAATGAAGGCCGAAATAAGCTGGCTATCGCGCAGATGCACGCTGGAGCTGACAGGGCAACGCCTTGCGTGCCATAAGAAATGGCTCCATGTACCACTGGTTACATGTGTACCATAGGTTCACCATCACGGAGCTAGACTCTTCCCAAACCTGATGCCTGAAGTATTTGGGGACTGCAACTCTGAGAATCAGCACTTTTGGACGTTGAAAACGATTCCTTTTTCCTCACAATTTAAATGTACAGGATGCCTCTTTCCTTCTTGCATCTATTTATTCAGCAAGTTGGTTCCTGGTGGTTTTCCATTAAAACCAGAGGCTTATTTATTGGGGATAAACCCAGAAGGCATGAGGAAGATAGACTGATATCTTTTTACACACATTACCACTGCAACCAGAATAGCATACGCACAGTTTTGGAAAAGGAAAGAACTACCATCAGACCAACTATCACATACCTCCCTTCCACCGGTCTGCTCCCACAGGAAGGGCCTCCTCAGGGTGCCGTCTGCTGGTCAATGCCGGCTGGCGGTTCCAAGGGTAAGGGCCTTCTCTGTGGCAGCTCCAGCCCTCTGGAACGACCTATCCCCCGAACTTCGCACCATCACGGACCTTCGCCTTTTTCGCCGATCACTAAAAACGCACTTTTTCCACCTAGCTGGCCTAGCTTAGATTTTAGCTTAGATTTAGCTTAGATTTTAGCGTAGATTTTAGATGAGATGAATTTTAATCGGATTGGTAGGGGATCTAAATATTTTTAGTTAAACATTTTAGCACAGGCTACCTAATTTAATTGTATTTTACTATTGTATTGTATTTATTGTTGTTTGTTGTCGTATTTTAATTCCCTGTGCACTGCTCTGAGTCCTTTGCGGAGATAGGAGCGGTGTATAAAATCCAATAAAACTGAAACTGAAACTGAAACTAATTATCAACAAAATCTTCTGGTGTGCTGAATGCGACAAACTAACATATATTCTCAAAGACAGACAGGAAGCAATATTTTATCAAAGTTGGGAAAGATGGTATGACTGGATGGAGGTAAAGAGACTACAGGATGAGAGCTAGGGAAGGATATACAATGTAGATATATAGATAGTAAATAAAATGAATGTATGGAGCAGTGGCAGCTATGGGGAATTGATAAATGTAAGATATAGACAAATAGAAATAGCTGGAATATAGTAAGATGGTATACGATGTTACTTGGTAACTGTGTACATATAGGGGGTGGGTTACTCCCAGTTGTATATGTGTAGTTTAATTTGTCTTGTCAATGTCTTATTTATGTTCTTTTATCTGTTACTAATTTACAATAAAATTATATTTAAAAAAAAGATAATAAAAAATATTTATTTATCAAGTTAAGAGTGAAATAGCTAATAGAATGTTTGGTCTCCATTGCTGTTTAATTATGGATTATTTTTAGCTAGTGAAAATTAAGAAACGCTCTACATCTTGTCTAGAAACGTGAGAGAAATGGAACTGGACAGCAGGTGGCACTGCAGCTGAGATAAATATTAGTTCTCCTCAAGAAATGAGATTTCTCGTATGGGACTGTATTTCTCATAAATGAGGATTAATCTGTTTTCGTTTTCAATCCAGTGTCTCATCTGCACCAGCCAAGAATGGCAATGGGTTTTTCTTCCACAGGTGGGTAGATATTGATATGATTCATATGGCATATCGTGGATAAAGGTCAGCTATGGTAGAAAAGCGTCGGTGTTGTGGTTGTTATGATCCCTGCCAGAAGCTGAAATATAACCATATAATGAGCTGTATTACCTTATAATCCTTTCATATGGTCAACTGAATAATCAATACAGTATGCTAGTTCTTCTTCTTGTTGTGCCATATCTGTCATCGGACATTGGTGATCATGTCGGCAATCCTATTTTTGTCAACAACCACACAAAAAAGGGCTGCCGAGCATTGTCCAAACCAATCCCTTTGATTCTGAAGCCATGTTCTTCTTCTGCCTGGACATTGTTTGCCTTCAATTTTTCCCTGGAGGATTAAGTGAAGTACATCATATTTTTCTGGGTGTCGAATCACATGTCTACAACCAGTGGCCGGATTCAGCCAATTTGCACCTATTCGGGAGAACCAGTTATTAACTTTCTAAGCAGTTAGAAGAACTGTTTGTTAGAAAAAACCTTTTGTTTTTTTCCACTTTACAGAGCTAATCTTGTAAGGAAGACAGGAAGAAAGCATTCTGGTGTTGTTTCTAGCCTAATCTTTATTGCCTGGCTTACAGAAACTACTTCTCCAGTTAACCCTTATTACATTGCAACAGCTAAGGCAAAGCACCCATCGACGTGAGTGACATTGAGTTGGCAATGCCCACATGGTCACATGACCACTGAGTCCCGCCTACCCAACTGGTCATTAGGGCAGAGAACCGGTTGTAAAATTATTTGAATCACACCACTGTTGCGCTAACTTTCTCTTTTTACTGGCTTTAATGATTTCCTTTTGCTTTCCCTCCTCATTTGTGATTTTGTCAACCCGGCTTATACGTAACAGCCATCTGTAAGTATGCTTCTACTACTTCATAATTCAGGTAGAATTCAAATTATCCCTAGTTTAACTGAATACAACCACATTTTTTTCTACAACCTTCTTTAGTAGTTGTACATCGCATATGAACATTGCATTCAGATTTATTTTAGAAAAATACAATATTCTCTCTTCCCAGATAGTTCCTTTCTCCTAGCTGGATCATTTTTATGCTTTACACCCCAGTAAAAATGTTGAAGGAAGGAGCTCAGTGGCTATTTATCTAGCTGTAGGATGATTCATTCAAAACTGAAGAGACTGGGATTGCATTGAAAGGGGGTTGGTGGAGAAACCAGTAAAAGCCAAGCCTGAGTTTGAAAATAAGCCAAGGACTATGGAGAAAAAAATGTCCTACCAATGTGTCTCTTTGATGCAGAATGCTGCTGATCAGGCCATTCTAATCATCCTGGTCACAGGATCCTGAATGGAGCATCAGCAGCCTATCGAAACACAGAAACAACATGTGGGAACAGCACAAACACACACACACACACACACACACGGTCGTACCATGCTACTGCATTATGCAGAAGAAAACAGAGATGCTGTTTATGGCCACTGCTGATAAAGAGATTGGGAAAATATATCCTGTAAGTCCGTGATGGTGAACCTGTGGAACATGGGCCACAGGTGGCATACAGAGCCCTCTCTGCGGGCATGTGATCTGTCGCCCAGCTCAGCTCCACCATGCATGACAACCCGTCTCCTGCCGGCCAGCTGATTTTTGGGTCTTTGCCATGCATGTGGGAGATGTGCGTGCATATGCAGGAGAGCGGGGCACATTGCATTATGGGTGTGGCCATGCACATGTGCGCTGGCCCACGTGCACATGAGATTTCGGCACGTGAGGAGAAAAAGGTCAGCCATCACTGCTATAAGTCATGCTTTGCATGTTGCTTCTATCTTGATCCTTATCCTTCCTCATAACCTCTGGAAAAAACTTCTCCCTAAACAACATTTCCTCTTTTTCTTTTTCAGATGAGCATCTTTTAGATTTACGACCTTTTAGGAATTAAGAAAGGCCTCGTATTAAAATAAAATAAATGGATGAGCAAAAATTGGTAGCTGCACAGCGATGTCTTCCTGTTCTTAGCACTTGCAGACGTTTATAGCTCTAGATACATCTCTATGGAGAGAATCCCTCCATTGATACCATATCGATGTAATTTCTCTGTTAGGTGCTATTGGAGGCTGTCTAGGTGACAAATTGAAATGAACACTTATAATGAAGTCTGTGGAGCAAACCAATTAACTTCTTAATGCCCTGAAAAAGGAAAAGGATGAATTGGTTTGGAAATATTTAGGAACCCATTTATTAAGCTTGAGATTTTGACATTAAAGAGCATCTATTCCCCACCAAGTCCAATTCATCTCCTCATCTAATTAGATCTGGTTTTGGAAAGGTTTCCTGACAAATCACTTTAGACATTATACACAAATCTTTAAAAAAAACCTACAAAACCTGGCAATCTCAGGTATGGCAAATAAGAATAGATCCCAGATAGGGAGGGGGGAACAGTAAGAATCAAAACAGTCGAAGAGGCGAAAGCCTTTCTTAAAAAACATTCCTCAATCCTGGAGGACGAAAATGGGGGAACGGGAGGGGCCATGGCTTTGCCCACTGGCGGGAAGGAAGAAGAAGACACAATAGCAAAAAGATCACAAAAATGATTTTTTCTTTTATACATTGTAATTCCTAACGGATGCTAATAGAAACAAATGATTGATTGCCTGGAATTTATGATATGATATGTATGTACCTCTTTCCACCTTATATTGAAAGAACTTTGTATGAAGTCTCGGAGGCGGCCATCACCTCCGACATGGAAGCCCTAAAATATTTCTATTCATATCCTATATACCCTTTTTCCCTTTAAAAATTTGTAAAACCAATAAAATTATTGTTACAAAAAAAAAGAATAGATCCCAGATAATTTCCCATCTTCTCAAGCAAATCAACCATACCCCTCACCAACATGAACATTTATCATTGCAGACCAAGAACTGATCGTAAGAGCTAAAATAAATATAATGAAAAATACAATTAATCTAATTAAATCAAGCATCTTCTGATGTTGGATCTGAACATATTAAAGCTTCATGATTTGGACACAGAATGTAGCTATTTCAGGGTGCTATTCTTTTAGGAAAAAGTCTAGATACCATTGGTCTAACTGGCCAAGCAGTCTACCTTTAAGGGTTGAATTTGTCAAGAGTACAATTCCTTGCAAAATCTAAATCTCAGTAAAATATGTTCCAAGATTTCAGTTACATTGGAAAGCAATTTGTGTGAGAAAATGTTGTCTAATTGTATCTACCATCCATGATTGCAGAGGGAAGGTCTTCTAGGGAAGGCTCAGCAATATTTGGAAATAGATAATTTGCATGGGTTGCAATTTCCTTGTTTCATTATAGAGTCGGCATAGCCAATAAACTATACATTATGTTCCAGGGAACCATAATATTCACAATATTTGTGAAGTATTAAGGTAGTTCTAGAGGTTTAAATCCCCTTTGGATTAATGAGACCACTGCAGGCTTCTACCATAATACTATTAAAACCATATAGTTTTAAATGAAGCAGGAAAAAATGAGGAAACTCATCTTATAACAGGCTTAATCTTACATGCAGTCCCCGAAAAGCAAATGCATGTAAAAGATATTTCCGTTTCAGACAATTTAATCTACGAAGTTTGTTTTGTTTTCCTAGCTTCAAACTGTTTCCCGTTAATTCCAAGCTCTTACCTAAGAGCTGTGGTAGCGCAGTGGTTAGAGTGCAGTACTGCAGGCTACTTCTGCTGACTGCCAGCTGCCTGAAATTTGGCAGATCGAATCTCAACCATCCTTCCAAGGTGGGTAAAATGAGGACCCAGATTGTTGGGGGCAATAGGCTGATTCTGTAAACCGCTTAGAACAAGCTGTAAAGCACTGTGAAGCGGTATATAAGTCTAAATGCTATTGCTATTGCTAAACTGATAGGCACAGAAGAGAGAATACAAATCACTAAGTATTTTAAAGATTCTTTTATTCCATTATTTTGCTAAATCTTGATCACTTATCAAGTTAATCTGATGACATTCAAAATGCTAGTTCTATCCATGCTAAAAAGGGCAATAGAAAAAATATCAAATGATGTACATCTTCCATATATTTTTCATCTCTGTGAAATGTGCAAGGAAGGTGTTTGGGGGGGGGGGGGGAAGACCATGACAATGAAAAACAGAATCTATTTTTTTTTAATCCTGCAAGGAACAAGGATATGGCCTTTTCCCTCATAGATGATTATCCTACACCCCCAAGCAAAAATCTATAACCCTAGACTTACACTTTGAATAAACCCAGATTCCAAACACCTTTGCTTTAATCTGCGGCTCCTTCGCTTAATCACAATTTTCTTTAAAAACAACAAACAAGAACAGCACATTGTCACTTTCCCAAATGAGTAACTTCCAATTTTGAGTCACTCCAGCAAAGCCAATATTGCTATTTGTAGATACTTTGAGCAACCAAATTTCCAATCTAGTGCTAGCTCTTTCCTTGCTGTTTTCCCATTTATAAGTTCAATGCATTTGTAGAGATACTGACTATTCTGTTTGCATTTTCCCCGTTTTAAGCAGGTTTCAGATTTAGAAGCACTGCAGGAACCCTGAAATCTGTGATATTGCCCTGGTTACATGCAGAGCAAGCAGCTGTGAATCCTATTTTCATTGCTACTAATCCAAACCTAGAGCTGAAGGGCCTTACTAAATTTTGAGTCTGCTACCACTGTCAGTCTTCCTTCTTGACCAGTATGCTATTAATAAAGACAATGCACTTGTATGTTTATTAAACTGAATACTGTATAACAGTAAACCCCCCCCCCCCAACTTTTTGGGCACCAGGGTTTTCCATGGGTCGGAGGGTGTGTGAGGCTTCACATGCTAGCTGCATCCCCTGGATGGGTCTTCGCACGGCCCAATTTCTGGCATGCCATGGCCTGGTGTCGGTCCATGACCCTAGGGCTGCTGTATAACATTTAGGGCAGTGGTGTCCAAACTTTTTTCAAAGAGGGCCAGATTGGATGAAGTGAACATGGTGGAGGGCCGAACATTTTTCCAAACATTCTTTGAACCATTACAATTAAATGCAAATAAATTATTTTATGCCAAGTTAATTGCAAATGACATACTTTTCATTTCATAACATTAAGATCAACTGACAGTTGAGTTTTCACAATGTATTGAAAATAAATTTAAAAAAAACTTACCTACCTCTTTCTCTCTTTCTTCCTCTCTCTCTCTTCATTTCTCTCGCTATTTCTCTTTCTTTCTCTCTCTCTCTTTTTCTCTTTCTTTGTGTCTCTCTTTCTTTCTCTCTCTCTTTCTTCCTCTCTCTCTCTCTCTCCATTTCTCTCTCTCTCTTTCTTTCTCTCTCTCTTTTTCTCTTTCTTTCTGTCTCTCTTTCTGTCTCTTTCTTTCTTTCTCTCTCTCTTTCTTTCTCTTTCTCTTTCTTTCTCTCTCCGTCTCTCTCCCTCCCTCTCTTTCTCTCTGTCTCTGTCTGTCTCTCTGTCTTTACCTCCCTCCCCTTCTGTCTCTCTCTGTGTCTGTCAGTCACTCCCTCTGACAATAAAGATTATTATTATTATTATTAATAGCATATGTAACATTTGCTCTTTTTCTACAGTGATACCTTGGTACTTGGCATTTTGGTTCCAGGAGGTTTGATGGATACTAAAAAGGATGAGTCCCAAACAAACTACCATGTGACTTATCATGCATCCCTTTGTTTCGGCTGGGAAGAACTTTCTGTCTGTCCCTTTTCCTATGTCAGCAACCTTTCCAGTATGACCAACCTCCTGTCCACCCTCTGTGGCCATCTGACTCCTTTTGTAGTGACTTTTCCCACATGGCTGACCTCCTGTCCATTCTTCACAGCTGTCCCCTTCTTCCTATCACAGTGCATCGAGTACTAAACAAATGCCGAGTACTGGGATAACAGTTTCACAACAAAATGCATAGAATACCAAATCCAATGAGTTTTGAGGCAGTTGAGTACCAAGGTACATCTATATTTAAAACATTTGCATCTCTTCCAGGAATCCATGCAGTTGTCCTCCATAATTGTTCTTCAAGACTGGGGAAAGATGCAGCTGCTTTAATGGGTTACAGGGAAGCTATATCCTTATCCTGAACTTCCATTCCACGCACCCTTCAAAGGACCATTTTGAAATTGAATGCAAATCACTGTGCATGAGGAATGTTTATTGCAAAGTTTACTCTCATATAAAGATATGTAAGACTGCAGATTAGCTTCTAGTTAGATTGTCCTTCCAGTTGCTAACCTTAAAGGAATAATGCTGTCTGAGCCTTCATCACACAAACAAACAGCATAGAAATATTGAACTGTGTGTAAGGATTACAATTAGATAGCATGCAACACACACCCGTTGCATTGGTGGCATGTATCAAAATGTTGAAAGGCAATATCCTTATTCTATAAAGTTTCAATCAACTGGATATCCCAAAAGTGTTTTTTACAAAAGGCAATTGGACATTGTTTTTTCTTGAAGATATTTCACTTCTTGTCTTTTTATCTTCAAGGTAAAACAAAGTCCAGTTGCCTTTTGAAAAAAACACTTTTGGGACAACCATGGCCTGGATGACTGAGAATCTCCATAGACAACCAACTGGATGAGTCATAATTCTGCAGAGGGCAATATATATATGGAAGCATATGCTTCCTCCCTTAATTGGGGCTTAACAGGGTGTTGTGACACAAGTATATACTTATCCTCCTGTCTCAGCTGATCAGGAAGAGAACCTGGTGGCTCAAGTGGCTAAGGCATCTGCCTAAATGTAATACAGCCCCGGTTCAAATCTCAGTAAGGGTATGGCTAGCCGATGAGAGCTAAAAAGCTTGAAATAGATCTATACTAGTCTCCCTGATTTATTTATTGATCAGCTCAAAACCTAACACATGGAAACAAAAGACAACCAAAAAAGAGCTTTCTGTCTAAATGGTCTCTGGTGATGAGCCGAAAGACAGAAAAGGAAAGCAGTATGCTTCCTCCCTTAATTGGGGCTTAACAGGGTGTTGTAACACAAGTATATATATGCTGTTGTTGTATTCGGGTGTTTTCCCGTGTAAGCATGAAATTGTTTTTGCAATGTTTCGGCAAGATCTCACTTGCCATCTTCAGGCTTTGGTCAAGTGAGATCTTGCCGAAACGTTGCAAAAACAATTTCATGTTTACACAGGAAAACACCCGAATACAACAATACCAGCATACCTACACCCATGAAAATACACAAAAGCATATATGTATGTATGTATGTATGTATGTATGTATGTATGTATGTATGTATGTATGTATGATTTTATGAAGCACTTTGTTATACCTGGATGAGATTTTTTAGTTAAAAATTGTAGGCTCCAAGAGATAAAACCTAAATAAATGTTGACAACTTCTTCTGTATTACAGAAGAATATTGGAGCAGTGCATGACAATACAAATGATATAGTAAGAAACTTGTTCTAAAAAAACCCCAAAGAAACAAGAGGATCAGTTCGATATTACTTCCCCATGTAATTTAGAACTAAAAGATATGCACGACAAACTAAATTCACTGGTATGTTTTCGGCAGGTCTGTGTTCTTGGCTTCAGTCCCATGATCTTGACTTTCTAATCTTGATGGTCCTCCAGAGTTAAGTAGTCTGTATGCAGTGAACCTGATTTCAGAAAGCCCACTGATCCTTGAGAAAATAAAACAATAGGCGTTATCTTGGATAGAGTCTCAACAAAGATTTATTTCAGTCTTCTCCTGGGTATACTCCAGGAGCATGGACATTAATTCTCAGAATATCCATGTTAAACTTAAGAAATTCTGGAAGTTATCAGAAATGATACCAAAGATGGGGACATTGATATATAGGACCACAGTATGAAAAGTGCCTTTTACATGTCATGTCATGTCAAAATCAGCTACCATCTCTAGATCTTCTAGTCCACGAAGATGTGTTCTAATTGTCTAGGCGTGTATTTCAGGAAATAGAATGTAAAATCATCATCCATTTTAGGATCATTGTTTTTTACAGCCAGCATAGCAGTTTATTTCTGTTCTTGTCTTATTTAGTTATTTAGTCCTCATCTGTCTATGCACCATGTCTGCTTTTGAAATGAATCCTTTATTTACTTTAATTCTTTCTGGTAATTTCTTCCTTCCTTGCCTGTTTGTTAAATTAAAGGTACATTTTTTCAGCCTCTGAGTGCACAGCTTTACTGCAGTCTCTTCCCATTCCTCCTCCTTCATCTGTATGCATTACAACCCTCTCTGTCTTTTACTGCAGACTAATTCTGTCATTGCAGCATTAGAGCAATTTCTTAGTTCTAAATGGGTCTGCAGACTTTTCTTTCCTGCTTGCAGATGGTCAAATACAATCACATTGCATACAATGTTTGTATACAACAAACACACACACACCGTGTTGCCCTGAAAATAAAACAGGGTCTTATTTTCTTTTAACCCCTGAAATAAGACCTTGGTCTTATTTCCGGGGAGGTATTATTATTTTTGAGGTGCAGGAGGCGGTGAGCGTAGTCGCCTCATGGCTGCTGCTGTGTTGCAATATTTTTATGGGAGGGCTTATTTTCAGGGGAGGGCTTATTGTAGTGCATGCGCTCAGAAGCCCGATTGGGCTTATTATCAGGGAGGTCTTATTTTCAAGGGAACAGTAGATATACATGTACAACATATACATATACAACATATACATACATACACATACATACACATACACACACACACACACACACACACACACACACATATATATAGAGAGAGCTGATAAATAAACAAGGGAGACTATTTCAAGCTATTTAGCTCTCATTAGCTAGCCATACCCTTACTGTGATTTGAACCTGGGTTGTTTTACATGTAAGGCAGTTGTAATTGCCACTAGGCCACAGGCTCTCATCCTGATCAGCTGAGCCAGGGGAACACAGTACATACATACATACGTACATATATACGATTATCTACAAGAGATTTTGAGGAGAGACAAATGGACACATTTAGTGGATTTATTTAGCTAAGCAGGACGGGTATTATCTTCTCCAGATAGCCACATAACTCTTGTATTAATAATTTGCACCATTGGTCAGTCAATACACTGAAAAGTGTACTTATATTAAAGATGTGGAGCGATTAACCAACAGAAAAAGTTGATGCTCTTTTCCCCTTTCAACTGGATTGAATTATATCTGAATTTCTCACTGGAGCACAACTCCAATTATTATGATAAAGCGACAGGGGATGGAGTATTGTGCTCCTTTGGTACTCTTTTTCCTCTCATATCTTAATCATTTTAATCCTCAATACTTTCAGATTGAAGGAGGGCCTTGCATTCTTAAAAAGATACAGCACTGCCTTTCTCTGCAAAATGATTTTTCCCCTCTCCATAAGAAAAATAAAGAGATGTGGTGTGATGATTGCATAATTCCCACAATCCAGAATAAACCCCTACCTTCATTTACCCTGCAGTCCCCTTCTGTAAGTCACTAGTTAGCAGTCTGATGACTAAAATTCCTAGAATTCCTCTACCAAAAGTCCTCTGGTAATTTGGGCAGTTGAAATGCCAATCTAGCTGGAGGGCATGTTATGGGATACTGTAGCATGTGATTTTCAATGGGCATCCAATGGGCCAGTGGCACTGATGGAGTCTATATTGTCCTTTTATACCTAAGGAACTTTAGGCTACTTATGGTAGGCAAATAGGAAGATAGAGATGAAGTGAAGAATCTTAATACACAGTGGCTGGGTTTTGTGTCTCCCCTGGCCAGGGGTTAGTTACCGTATTTTTCAGACTACAAAACGCACCAGAGTTTAAGACCCACCATAGTTTTTGGGGAGGAACATAAGGGAAAAAAACTTTCTTCCTCTACCTACCAGCATCCATGGTATTCATCTGGCTAGTGTCCTGTCAATGTGTGAGAGAGTTGAGGGCTGTTTGGAAGCAAACAGTATTTGCTGTGTGAGCAACAAGGAAGGAGACAGCAAGGAGTCTGGGCGTGGCTTGTTCTGTACTAAAGCTGCATGCTGTGCTGATATCTGAAACTAAAACTGAGAATGAAACTCCTCTGCTGAACTACCACATTGGAAAACCTGCTTTTGGTATTGTATATTTACTTAATGTGTTATGTTATGTAGAGAGAAGTTATTGAATCCTGCTGATTCAGTTACTTGTTTGTGCTTTCTGAATGTGATTGCTGCTGCAAACTCTGACACATCCTTGCAGCAAATAGCGAACAGTCAAGCCAGCTGCAGCACATTATTGAAACCTGATTCAGCATGAACAGCTGATTGGTGGGTGGGTTGGCCTCCCGGAATTCCCCCAATCAGCTGTTCCAGGCTGCAGGGATTGCCACAGACCATTGCCTCCTCCCTGCCTGGCATTTTTGGCTACATTCAGTGTATAAGACGCACCCAAATTTCACCCACTTTTAGGGGGGGGGAGTATGTCTTATACTCTGAAAAATCTATCTATCTATCTATCTATCTATCTATCTATCTATCTATCTATCTATCTCCCTCCCTCCCTCCTTCCCTCCCTCTTTGTCTCTGTCTTTCTGTCTGTCTGTCTGTCTCTCTCTCTCTCATTTTTCTCTCACTTTACTTTGGAAGGAATTCAGGCTTTCCTATTCTATATTTTTCTTAACAAACCTACATTGGATTTCAAATATATTCACTATCTCTTAGCATTCATATAGATAGCAGTCCAAACCCATATTCTTCATTCAAAACAACTACATTATGAGCAGTTTTATTTTTGCAGGGAATCTGATTCTGCTTGGTTTCTTGCCATTCTTTTAGCATCCTGGATAAGCTCGGAAATGCATCCCTGAAGAAGGGCTCCTGATGAATCCAAATCTCTACCAGGCAAGAGAAGTCAGGATTGCTGAGTCTGGGCATTGAGGCTTTTTATTAGTTAACTAGCCAATAACCCAACATTGCCCAGGTATTTATTTATGGGGGGGATGTCCAGAAGAAACATAATTTCTAATGTTGGATTTTCCCCCTTACCAGAGGGAGCCCCCTTGACACTTACACTGGAGATGCCAGAAGTTGATTCTGGTACTTCTCTTGCCCAAATATCTCCACCGAGTTGCATCTCTTGCTTTGGTTTCAGGGAAGGAGACAAATCTAACAACTAGCACACTTGCCAGACTGAGTAAGCAGGGAAGAGGAATTTTGTTTGGGCGTTTTGGGGAGGATCGCTTCACTAGCCATGAATACCCAGGTGCCAATGAGGGTGAGATTTGAGGGCAGACAGCAAGACTGAATACTGCCAGATGATCTCTCTTCTAAATATGTTACCTTTATAGATTTAGCAGATTTTCAGCTGCTAAAATATTTTTAAAAGTTTCCTCTATTAAAATTTGAACGGCTGATGGATTAATAAACATCCGAGCCTATGCAACCCTTTCATTATTAATTGTTACAAATGAGGCTTGTTTGCAGATGAAATAAATATTGCATAGACAAGTTTTATTTCCGAGAAATTAAAGGAACCCACTATTTTATTCCCCCCCCAGACATGTGTAATGTTCCTCCATCTATTGTATTTCACAATTAAGCTAAATGCATAAATAAAGAAATACAGCCCAATCACAGAAAATAGTCAAACTAAATGTTTGATATTCTGCAGCAGAATAAAGCACTACAGAATTAGGGAGCGGGAAGAGCCTATCCTTCATTTAGAAATACTGTAGTAGCTTCATTCGCCCTTGTTGAGTCTGAACTTCCTGAGAGTTCTCTGTGAAAGAAAAAAAAGGAACCATATTCATTACTGAAAATTAGTTATGACCTCCACCTGCTTTGCAATCTTGCTACCCTCTAAATCCCACTGTGCAGCAAAGCCAGTGCTCTTGTACATCACGGTATGGATAATTATCGCTGAATTCACTCTGAAATTGATGGTGGTACTTCTGCTGGCTTGAGTGAGAAATACAGGCCAATAAGTTGTCGCACTGGTCTCAAAAAACCCTTTACTTCTAATCGGGCATATGGTTTATATACGTAATTAAAGGTGCCATGAAGATTTCCCAGATTAGTATTCTAGTAACACATTGGAGCTGTGATGACTGAAATTAAAGAAGTAAATGTTTATTTATCTGACAAATGGAACATTGGGATTTTAAGCCTATCCAATTTATATATTCATTCATTCATTTCTACTTGTCACTTGCTCAAAGTCAAAAAGAACAAGAAACTGTTACTACCTCACCTCCTCAGGGTGCCATCTGCCGGACAATGCCGGACAATTCCCTTTTCTATCATATAACAATTCAACCTTACTAAGCACTTGCAATAGCTGCACAAATTCAACATTCCTACAACCAGCATTTACCAGGATTACTCTACAGAGAAGGCAAGAGGCCCTTTCCCCCATTTCATAAATTTGGGACCCAAACTCTCTTCGGTGCTTGTAGAAGACTGAGAATGTACACCTAGAAATCATCTGAGATTTTTACCAATTAATAATCTCTTTTGTAAAGACCTCACCCCTGCTGCCCCTAGAAATCTATTGTTCTGCATTTGCAAGCATAGGTCTCACATTTTTTAATTAAAAAAAAAAAAACAGAGGTGAAATCCTCTAGTTCACCAGAATGAAGAATAGACATGTCTAAGACTTAAATGCCAGGGACAGTAGAATATGCTTTGCATAGAGAAAAGCCTGGCCTCACATCCCAGCATTCCAGCATTAGTCCAGAACGCAGCCGCGTGGGTAATTATGGGAGCTCCTAGACACTCCCATGTAACACCGCTCTTGCGCGAGCTGCACTGGCTGCCTGTGGTCTTTCGGGTGCACTTCAAGGTGCTGACTATCATCTTCAAAGCGCTCAAAGGGGATGAACATCTAAGCCCTGTGGATGGGGCACGCAACTTGGGCGTCCTCCTTGATACACGGCTGTCCATGGAAGATCAAGTGACAGCCGTGGCCAGGAGGGCGTTTTACCAGGTTCGCCTAGTCTGCCAGTTGCGTCCCCTATTGGATCAGGATGCCCTCTGCACAGTCACTCATGCCCTCGTGACATCCCGACTGGACTGCTGCAATACTCTCTACATGGGGCTCCCCTTGAGGTGCACCCGAAGGCTTCAGCTTGTCTAGAATGCAGCCGTGCGGGCAGTTATGGGAACCACTAGGTTTTCCCATGTAAAACCGCTCCTGCGCAAGCTGCATTGGCTGCCTGTCATCTTTCGGGTGCGCTTCAAGGTGTTGGTCATCATCTTCAAAGCGCTCCATGGCACGGGACCTAGTTATCTTCGGGATCGCATCCTGCCCCATACATCCCTTCGGCCGATTCGCTCCCACAGAGAGGGACTTCTCCGGGTGCCGTCCACTAGGCAATGCCAGCGGGCAATGCCCAGGGGAAGGGCCTTCTCTGTGGAGGGCCCAACTCTCTGGAATGACCTACCCCCCGAACTGAGAACGATCACGGATCTCCGCTCCTTCCACCAGAACCTTAAAACCTATTTTTTCCAACAGGCCGGCCTGGCCTAACTTACATCACCTAGCCCACAGTCTGCAGTTAAAATGTTTTAAATTGGTTTTAGGGATATTGCTTTAATATATTTAAATTTTTAGCACAGGGATATTAATTTAATTTGGTTTTATATTTTGTATATTGTTGTTTATATATGTTTTTAAATTGCCTGTGCACCGCCCCGAGTCCCTTTTGGGAAAGGGTGCGGTATATAAATTAAATAAATAAACAAATTCCTGGTAAAAAAAAAATAGAGCTGCAACCCAGCCCTGCGTGTGAGGAAGAACATTGCCCCCATCTAACAGCATCTGGAAGAGAGGGTGATAGTTGCCAATATGATAAACAGAATGAATGTGCAACCATGGCGCATATAGACAAGGGTTTGCTTCAAAAAATTGGCATGATGGCATGTGTGACTTTCCATGAGGTTGGTGATGTATTTCAGAGAAGTAAGAGGCACGTTGGTCCAGATGTTACATGTGAAAGAAAAAGGGTGAAGACAGCCCCTCCCTAACAGTTCACAGAATATATTGTAGATGCAGATATAGACTGGCAAGAATTTGTCTGTAGCTTTGAAACAATAAAGAACACAGTTTGGAAGAATTGCTATGTGTCATTCTTGATTTTTGGCCTGACAGCAACACAACTATGAGAGGAAAAGAAGAAGGGTATTCCTCTAATGGTTTGTAGTTATAAATCAGTATGTTTCCATTTTATTTTGCGGAGAATTTATTTTCCTGCAGGAAGTAAAAGCCATCAAAAGTTTGGCTCAAGTAAATGTTGTAAGGGCTTCCATTTTGGTTTTGTTCCTGATTCTGAAGCCACCTCTGAGTTTCTCTTTTTGTGCACCACCGGCTGGGCGAGTGGGCATAGCACAGCTGGGAGCTAGTGAGTGAGTGAGCGGGAACGCACAGCGGCAGCAGAAGAGTGGCAGAAGAATATTAGACAGAATTAAGTTCAGTTTATTAATTTGGCCCATCACAACAATTCCAGTTTCTTATGTGGCCTCTTGACAAAATTAATTGCCCACCCCTGGCCTATAGCAACCTATAATGATCCCCTTTGCCCAGAGGTGGTAATCAGCAGGTTCTGACCAGTTCTGAAGAACCGGCAACAGAAGTTTTGAGTAGTTTGGAGAACCAGTAAAAACTACCTTTGACTGCCCCTGCCCCCACCTATTCTCTGCCTCCCGAGTCCCAGGTGATTGGGAGGAAATGGGGATTTTGTAGTAACCGTCCCCTGGAATGGGGAAGGAATGGAGAGTTTACAGTATCCTTCCCCTGCCACGCCCACCAAGCCATGCCATGCTTACCAAGTCACGCTCACAGAAACGATAGTAAAAAAATTTGAATCCCACCTCTGCCTTTACCCAACCCATTAGCAGCCTAGCTGTTGGGAAACTTCTCTGCCCAAGATTTTGGCGCGTCCCTGTCAAACAAATTTCACAATATTGATCTTACTACCAGTCGCCTGATTCCATACAAGAATCCCAATGGCTTAATCCAAGATCCAAGATTTCCTGTTTTGCATGCAAGGGATCCCAAATCCAGCATCTCCTCCTCTCTGCTAAACCTGGCAACCCTGAAAAGTTTTAATTTGCCAGTTTGATAATACTATGATAAAAGGCTATTTTGTCATGGCATGAAGGATGTAAGCTTGCATATTCAGGAAAGGAATGGGAAAAAAAGTTGTTGTTTTTTCTGTGTAGCCAGGTGCTCTACATGAAGAACTCTTTTTGAAGTCAGATTGTTAGCTTGTCAAAAGATAAAAGGACAATCAGAAGGACAAGCCGTGGATAATAAACACCAGGAGATCAGATTGAGCTGTGCAAAGAAAATTCTAGTCATAATGTTCCCTCCTATATTGAGTAGTATTTCTATTTCTGGGGCCCTTGACGTTCTATGAGCTTGGTTGTTTTCTTGCAGATGTCTCATTACCTAGCATCATTAGTACTAGAAGGGAGTGGGGTTTGCGTTCTTTTTATATACTAGTGACTTACCCTTTCAGTATTAGTGGGAGTGTTCATGGCGGTTATCTATTTTTACTTTGTTTGTCTGAGTTAGTAGATGTCCTTGATTAGGGTATTATTTACTTTTTCATGGTTGTCTAGTATTAATCCTGGTGTTAATCTCTGTTTATTTGAGTGTTGCTTGCTGGCAAGGGAGTGTTTTGGTTTTTCTGTTTCCTTTTTGGCTTTTTGATTGTCTCTTCTGAATGGTATGCAGATATTGTTTATCCCTATGTGCCTGTTGATGGCTGAAATGTCTACAAAAAAACATCTGCAAGAAAACAATCAAGTTCAATGTGTACCAATGAGCCCACCGATCAACCCTGAGCTACCAGTAGTCTCTGCTATTAGTATTTTTATTTAAATAATAATTATAACATAGATGCAGTCCAACATTTTTAAACAGGAACTGGCTTTTTTGTTTTTTTCTTGAATGACTTCTAGCAGGATGCCTATGGAATCCTTGTGAATGACCTCATTACCAGATACTGAGTTCAGCAGACACAAATGAAGATAATTCATTTGCTTTAAAGTGTTGTTCTTGCTGAGCAAGTTCAGAAAATGGCCAGAACCTTTGGAGCTTTGGAGCATCAGTGTTCTGTCCTCATTACACATTAGTCTGTGTGCAGCTTGACATGCAGCTAAACTCACCTATCCTCCAATAAAATGGACCATGTGCATAGGTCTGAATGCTGTATTGAAAGAACAGGATATGGTGAAAGTGGGTAAAAATAGGGATACACACAATGAGAATCAAATGCAAGCTAGAGAGTATTGAGTTACTGCTGGACATCATAATTAATAGATACAAGCAATTTAAATCTCACCAGCAATGCTAAGTGTGTGTGATGTGGGTTTGTCCTTGGACAACCATGTGCCACAGATTAAGATGGATTCTTCTTTGTGCTTCTGTCTTCTCCAAATGCTAACGGAAATGGAGTCTGGCTTCCCAGCATGCACTTGTTTTGAGAGTGCAGAATGATGGGTAAATGGGTGGGGTCAGCTTCAAACAATATATTTGGTATTTTGCCTCTCTGGCCACTAGATGGGGCTAGAGCACAACAACAGTATATAAAGATTGTATGTTGGAACATATTTGTCCTTCCGGCCACTAGATGGGGCTAGAGAGCAACAACAGTATATAAAAAATATATGCTTGGGCATGACAATCAGTGATAATGATGATAATAATATTCAGGGTTTATCTAAACTTCTTCTATAATTACGTTAAACTCTAAAAATCCAAAGAAGGCTTTGAAAATTTCTGACAAAGATTCTATCAATTGCTAAAATGAGCAATGGAATCAGTGGCACATGACTTCAAGGGCCTGTGTCCATGGATGTACTATACAAACACCCTCCAAGACATCCTAAGTGCCGAAGCGAACTTACTTCCTTTAGACTGAAAAAAGTTAATGGGCTAATGTTTAAATTTTAAGTTTAAGTCTACTTAAATGCCATGGGTCTAGCTTTACTTTTCTCACTACTGACCCTGATAAAAAGTCATGCTGAAATTCTAATTCTGTTAGGAGATTAACAGTAATTATCTGAAATTCGCAGAACCTTGTACTGATTAAAGCACAGCCTCCAACAGCATTAGTAAAAGCATACTTCAGCAAATTGATTTAAGCTTTACTCAGGTTCTTCCCTCCCACTTTCTTCCTTAGTAACTCTCCATCCTTAAACAATCAGGTTTCTTACTTCTCATGGAAGTATGTCCTATTTACAGACATTTTCATGTGATGCAAGTAATTGGCAGAGGAAGATCTATGTGATAAGAGCCTCCATCAAATGTGTTATTTAACTGAACAACTATTGAGAAGAAATTAGACAATGAGTATAAAATAAAAGGATGCATGGTTCAGTGGCTAAAACACTGAGCTTGTTGATCAGAAAGGTCGGCAGTTCGGCAGTTCGAATCCCTATTGCCGTATAACGGAACGAGCTCCTGTTACTTGTCCCAACTTCTGCCAACATAACAGTTCAAAAGCATGTAAAAATGCAAGTAGAAAAAATAGGAACCACCTTTGGTGGGAAAGTAACAGTGCTCCGTGTGCCTTCAGTGTTTAGTCATGCTGGCCACATGACCACAGAGATGTCTTTGGACAGCGCTGCCTTTTCAGCTTTGAAGAGGAGATGATCACCGCCCCCTAGAGTTGGGAATGACTAGTACATATGTGTGAGCAGAACCTTTAACTTTACCTATATAATACAAGTGGGGATTACATGTTGATTGCACTTCTGTTGAGATACTATGGACAAAAGACTGAAGGTGTACCCCATACTGTGGGGTACACCCAAATAGCCATTAAAAGGCAGTTTAGAAATAGCAACTGGCACAAAATAGGTTTGTCAGGATATCTGTAAGGGTAAGGATCAAACATGTCGATTTTACATATGATTTATCCATTTCATTTCCAAGCAGGATTGAAATGCCAACAAAAAATTGTTAAATCCATGAATGGATATCAGATATCAGAAAGATCACTCCATGGATGTCCTTTATGCCTGTAAACTTATCCAAGATAATGATACTCATTTCATTATTAGCAGAGATCTCTTTGATGCTGTCCAGGTTCAGTGCCTTTTCATTCCCAAGGAAATCTATCAAGTTTTGTTTGGTTGTATTTTTTTTCCTGGGTGGGTTTTTTTTGTCATAGTTTTATCTATGTGTTGACTTTGAGATTACAGTATTTTTCAGAGTATAAGATTCTCCGGAGTATAACTACCTTATACATGCGTCTTTGGGAAGGAAAATAAGAAACAAAATTCTGCCTACCAGCATCCATGGTATTCATCTGGCTAACATCCTGTCAATGTGTGAGAGAGTCAAGGACTGTTTGGAAGCAAACAGTATTTGCTATGTGAGCAACAAGGAAGGAGACAACAAGGAACCTGGGTGTGGCTTGTTCTGTACTAAAGCTGCATGCTGTGCTGATATCTGAAACTAAAACTGAAAATGAAACTCCTCTGCTGAACTACCACATTGGAAAACGTGCTTTTGGTATTGTATATTTACTTAATGTGTTATGTTATATATATAGAGAGAAGTTATTGAATCCTGCTGAATCAGTTACTTGTGTCTGGTTTTTGAATGTGATTGTTGCTGCAAACTCTGACATTTTTTTATTTATTTTTATTTTATTAAATTTATATCCCGCCCTTCTCCTTGTTAGGACCCAGGGCGGCGCACAGGGATGTTAAAATACATACAAAATATAAAATATATGAAATTTAAAATACTTATTTTAATAAATAAACCCTGCGCTAAAACCAAATTAAAATCCCAAGTTTAAAAACTATCTAATGGTCAGTGTGGAGGTTACGCTAGGCCGGCTAGGTGAAATAGGTGTGTCTTCAGACACTTGCGGAAGAGGCGGAGGTCGGAGATGGTGCGGAGTTCAGGGGGTAAGTCGTTCCAGAGGACTGGGCCCGCCACAGAGAAGGCTCTCCCCCTGGGTGTCGCTAGTCGGCATTGTCCAGCCGACGGCACCCTGAGGAGGCCCTCTCTGTGGGAGCGTATCGGTCTAAGAGATGTATGGGGCAGGAGGCGGTCTCGCATATAACTAGGCCCCGAGCCATGGAGCGCTTTAAAGATGGTCGTTAAAACCTTGAAGCGCACCCGAAAGACCACAGGAAGCCAGTGCAGCTCGCGCAGGATAGGTGTTATGTGGGAGTGTCTAGGCGCTCCCGTAATCACCCGCGCGGCTGCGTTCTGGACTAGCTGCAGCAAATAGCGAAGAGCCAGGTCAGCTTCAACACATTATTGCAGCCTGATTCAGCATGAGCAACTGATTGGCGGGTGGATGCCCCCCCCCAGAATACCCCCAGTCAGCTGTTCCAGGCTGCAGGGATTGCCACAGATCAGCGCCTCCTCTGTGCCTCTACAGATTTTGGCTACATTTGGTGTATAAGATGCACCCAAATTTCACCCTCTTTTAAGGGGGTGGGGGGAGTGCATCTTATACTCTGAAAAATACAGTGTGTTTCTCTACATGGGGCTCCCCTTGAGGTGCACTCGAAAGCTACAGTTAATGCAGAATGCGGCCGCGTGGGTGGTTATGGGTGCCTCAAGGCAAGCCCACGTAACACCTCTCCTGCGCGAGCTGCACTGGCTGCCTGTGGCCTTTCGAGTGTGCTTCAAGGTGTTGACCACCATCTTTAAATCGCTCCATGGCTCGTATAGCTATATACGAGACCGCCTCCTGCCCCATACATCCCTTCGTCCGGTCCGCTCCCACAGAGAGGGCCTTCTCCGGGTGCCGTCGGCTGGGCAATGCCGGTTGGCGACACCCAGGGGAAGGGCCTTCTCTGTGGCGGGCCCGGCCCTCTGGAACGACCTACCCCCCGACCTTCGCACTATCTCGGACCTCCGCCTCTTCTGCCAACGTCTTAAGACGCATTTATTCCAACAAGCCCCCCGTTCTGACTTTTACACATAAATTATAATTTGGTAGGGTTTTTAAATATGGGTTTTAGCACGGGTAAATAATTTAATATATTTTAATGTTGTATATTGTATTTATTGTGGTTTTTTAAATAATGCCTGTGCGCCGCCCTGGGTCCTAACAAGGAGAAGGGCGGGGTATAAATTCGAATAAATAAATAAATAAATAAATAAATAAATAAATAAATAAATAAATAAATAAATAAATAAATAAATAAATAAATTAAAGACTCTAAATATAAATCTTCTTAATGGAACTTTATCACCTCGTTTACCATTTACACGATCTATTACCTAGGAAATCGAAATAATAAATAAATCGAAATAATAAATAAATATCTTTAGCAGAGACCACCTCCTTCTCGAATCAGAAATCTGTCTGCTGACTTCTTTTGCCATACCTCATTTAGAGAATATGATTTTCCAGACTGACCAGGCTTAATAAGAACTCTTAAGAGCCACCGTTTCTATTTCCTCCTTTTATGTTTCAGTCGCTAACCCTGAAGCATAGAACGCAATGCTTTATGGCAAGAGAAAGCCACTGGAGGGTTCAGAGGTTGGGTGAGGTGAAAAGAAGAGAATTACTGCCACCTGGGAGCAGACTGCACAGAAGCTCTGAAGGCCTACATTACTTCCAGGGGAAAGGCAACACTGGAGTGATTTCAATTATAACACAGCACAAAACACTCCTGACGACCTTGTGAACATGGCCAGGCCCATTTCTGACAGTGTAAACGTACTCTAATTATTTGGCCTCTTGGCTTTGCTCGATCAGAACTTCAGTAACTTCACAGATTCCTTCTGGATATAAATGTCTACTAGCGTGGCCTTGGTAGGCACTCCACTATACTTGTTGCATCTCAGCCTCATACTTTTTTTAATGTGTGAGCTCTGTGTAAGGATGTGGAGGGTTGCATTCTCTGCGCCCTTTGAACATACCAGGTTACAGTACGATACTATTGTCCTAAGCCAGGGGTCTGCAAAGTCGGCTCTTTTAAGACTGGTGGACTTCAACTCCCAGAATTCCCCAGCCAGCTATGCTGGCTGGGGAACTCTGGGAGTTGAAGTCCACCAGTCTTAAAAGAGCCGACTTTGCAGACCCCTGTCCTAAGCAAAATGGTCTATATCCCTTTTTCTTGGATTCTGAATATTGGAACTAAGTCAAAGATTTCAAGGGAATTGAATATTTATACATGCCAGCCCTGTTAGGTTGACCAGGCCAAGAAATCAAGGTCCACAGGAAGACTATGTTTAATTTCTTTTTATTTCTGTATGGTTAAGTGTAATATATTGTCTCTGTTATGTATTGTATATAATTGTCAATTGACGTTCTCAGTCTGGAGCAGGAAAATGCTCTCTCCTGATTGGTTATTGGCTAATCAGCTTCCCTATAAAAGGAGCTGTGTCAGCCAAGGAGATACAGTTGCCTCACAGGCAGTATTGAATAAAGAGCTGTTAGAAGTCACTCAGGCCTCACTTCCATTTTTCACCCAGAAGAACAGTCTCTGGTTATTATTATTGCTCCATAAGCTTTTTCCTTCTATGCTTCATGCAAATTGGTACTTGTTTACCTCAGAGTTGCTTCTATGTAGGAACAGTTTATACTCATGTTGGGATTTATTCAGAGACTTTACATGCATATTTTTCTACTGGAGGTCTTCTGAGATGCTGTCTCTGATTTCAGCAATCTTACATTTTTATTTCCTCCACTATTTGTTTTGTATGCGACTACTTTCAGTTAAACATGATTTTTACATTTTTTAATTGATTTTCAAAAATAAAGTTTGATAGGATCCCTGGTTGGACAGTGGTTAGAATGCAATATTGCATGCTGACTCTGCCCATCGTCAGGAGTTTGATTCCTCACAACTCAAGGTTGACTCTATCCTGACCAACTCAGGGTTGACTCAGCCTTCCATCCTTCCGAGGTCGATAAAATGAGGCCCCAGAAATGGAGGCAGGATTAGAATTAAAACAACAGGGGAAGCAGAGGCCTTTCTCAAAAAACACTCCTCAATCCTGGGAAACGAAGAAGAAGGAACGGGAGAAGCCACGGCCCTGCCCACTGGGGGGAGGGAGGAAGAAGACATAATAGCAAAGAGACTCAGATCTCAAAATTAATTACATTGAATTACTGTAATTCCTGAAACGGATGTTGATATAAAACCAAAGATTGAATGTACGAATTTTAAAATGTGATATATACAATGGTACCTCGGTTCACAAACGCTTCTGTTGATGAACAACTCGGTTCACGAACAGAAAAGTTTATCAAAATATGCTCTGGTTCACGAACTCCGCTTCAGTTCACGAACGCTTCTGTTCACGAACAACTCGATTCACGAACAGAAAAGTTCATCAAAATATGCTCCGGTTCACGAACTCCGCTTCGGTTCACGAACGCTTCTGTTCACGAACAACCTGGTTCACGAACAGAAAAGTTCATCAAAATATGCTCCGGATTTACATTAAACCCTATGGGAAACTGTGCCTCAGTTCACGACCAATTTGGTTCACGACCAGAGTCAGTTCACGAATTAAGTTCGTGAACCGAGGTACCACTGTATATCTCTTACCACCATTTACTTAACAATATGCTGTATGAAGACCCGGATGTAACCACCATTTCTGACATGGAAGCTCTAAAATATATATTGTAAACCCTATACACCCTTTTCCCTCATTATAATTTGTAAAACCAATAAAATTCTTTTTGCAAAAAAAAAAAATGAGGCCCCAGAAGTCCCGCCCCCAATCTATTAGCTGCCTTTTGAGTTCCAACTTATTTTATTTTATTTATTTTATTTTATTTTATTTATACCCCACCCTTCTCCTTGTTAGGACCCAACTGATAGGCTGGGTCTTCTTTTGTTGCCCTGCACAGGAGAACGAAGATGGAAAGCAAGTTTGTGAGATGGGGAGGGAATAGGGATTTTGCAGTATCCTTCCCCTGCCATGCCCACGAAGGCTAGCGACGCCCATCAAGCCACAGCCACAGGTAGTAAAATTTTTTGAATCCCACCACTGAATCTGAATCGCAACATCACTAGCATGATGCGATACCTAAAGGATTGGGATATGGGAGAAATATAGAAGGTGCTCCCATCCTCCTTTTACAATTAAAAACAGCACATTGTAGCTGAAGACACATAGGCGGAGAACACAACTGTTAGATATTACACAGCACTTTAATTTGCTACACAATTCTTTTTTGCTTCTCAGAAAAACTATGCCTTGACTTTAAAAAAAAAAAAAGTGGATTTAGTCCAGAGATCCTTTAACAATCTGTCAGGACAAATAATATTTTAATAGAAAGGCTCTTCTGTCATTCACAGTAGATTGGTAAAGCAACTGTTTATCTTGGCAATATCCATTTCTACTTAGACAAATATAAATTGCTATCTGAAACTTGGACATCTATTTAAACATCCATTTCTGAGACATGTTGCAATTCGCCACTGATTTAAATGAGAGAGGCTAAATTTCAGATAGTCCAAGAAAATTATCAGCTCATATTCAGGGATGTAATTATGTCAATATCATAGCATAGAACACATTATTTTACATTTTATACAAATCAAAGAAACCATACACAGTGTGTTCTTTTTTTTTAAATTAGAGCCCTTGTAAATAGGAAACGGAGATTGTCCCATGCCACTAATTTTTTTTAAAAAGAAAAATGCTTTCACAGCTTTTGTTAATTTTTCCAATTGTTTTTAACCATTATCCTTGTGGAGGAAAAAAAGAAGTAAGAAAAACAAATCTCTCCTAGTAGTATATAGAAGCATTTAATTTATCTTGGGCTAAATAAAATGCAGATTGAGTATGTTATAAACATGGCAGGCATGTATTTTCATTAGAATTTCAGAAAAATCTGAAATAGATTACATTGGATTATATTACTGTGCTGAATTTTAAGTGATGGTTGGCTCAGTTGACCAGCAAATGATGTACATCTCATCACATCTCTTAATTACTTGCTTATTACTTTAATCACAGTTCAACAACCCTTATCTCTCCCAAAGAAGTACTGTAAAATGAGTGGCAACAAAAACTAGAGTTTAAATGTTTTTGTAATCAGAAGTTAAGAGACACGATTGGTGCCAGAGGCCTTGTAAAGGTTTAAGCAATTGCAGTCTCCCATCTAACCTACAATCCCATACTTGGGAGTGCAGTCTTTAAAATGTCATTAAATGCTTAGTGAATTAAAAGACATTTCCTAAAGGGTATTCCTGAAACCAAGAAAGAACTGGTTTAAAAACAACAACAACAACAACAACCAGGACACGCATGTTTCCTTGTGAGTTATTGCATTCTAGGACAGGGATGGCTAACCTTTTTAAGCTCGGGTGCCAAAAGTATGTGTGTGCAATAGAGTGTGTGCGCAGAACCACACCCATAATTCAATCCCCCCAAGCACCCCTTCACATGCACCCCCACCCTACTTCTGGTAGGCCCATTTTTTGCCCTTCACAGGCTTCACAGGCTTTCCTTAAGTCTGGAGAGGGCAAAAATGGCCTCCCCTGGCCCTCCGGAGGCCCTTTGAAGGCCGAAAATCAGTTGGCCAGTACACACGAGTGCTGCAGCTGACTTTGGGGAATGGCTCACGTGCCCACAGAGATAGAGCCATCACGGTTCTAAGATGCTCATTTGAAAACATGGAAATCACTGTTAAAATCTTCAAATACAGTATATGGATCCTAATGAGGCAGGATGCTAGCCTCAAACTAGCTTTTCTGAATCATGGCAGCCATAATAAACTTTTCCTGATGTTGAGAAGTCCAAGTCCCGACCTCTTTTTTCTGCAACACTAACACCTATCAACCTGATCAGATTCCTAACTAATAAAAGGAAATAATTGATGTGCCCGGCTTTTGGAACTGAAACATTATTGGTCTTGGTTAATAATTAGCCCTTTTTTATCCTGTGCAGCATGGCAAAAACACATGTTTGATAGTGGTCTGTAGAGAAAATCAGTGAAAATGGAAGATGATTCCAGTAAAGCAACTTATAGCATTATTAAAGCTTTGCAGATACTGTTTGATATAAAACATATTCAGAATAATACTAAGATCTTTACCTTCATTGCTATCTTATCATTAAGCTGGTATATGCATACACCTCTGGGTGCAGAATTCTAGGATAATGACTAAACAATCAATTAATAATTGTCACTATACTCCTCCAAGCTGGCTAAATTAATTGTTGCCCTAGCTTTTTATCGGCAGAACTCTCCAGCTGCATGTGGAGTGGGCCTTTCCAAAAAGCCAAAAATGAATAGAATAGAATAGTTTGCTTTTCCTTACCCATCTGATTTGGTTGAGAGGATACAACACAGAATGCAGCTAAATCAGGGGTCTCCAACCTTTGCAACTTTAAGTCTGAAGGACTTCAGCTCCCAGACTTGGGAGCTGAAGTCCTTCAGACTTAAAGTTGCAAAGGTTGGAGACCCCTGAGCTAAATGATTTAATGATTGAGTGCATGCATTGTACCCAAAGCCATTAGAAATATGGTAAGGAAAAAGAGTGCAAAGAAATAGTCATCTGGATATTATAGGATCTAGGCAGAAGTTCTCCAACTGATTTTAAATACATGAAAGCAGAGGAAATATTGTCAAACAAATACCCGAATGAAATAAATTTCACAGAAAGCAAAACCTACGTTATAATGACAAAGACTACCGGAAGTGTGCACTTGCAAGTAGAGAATGGTTTCTACAGAAATGTCACAATACAATACAATAGCAGAGTTGGAAGGGACCTTGTAGGTCTTCTAGTCCAACCCCCTGCATGGGCAGGAATCTTAGAATCTTAGAATCTCACAGAAAGATCATCTTTCAGGAATAGCGAAAGGTTATAAAATCTCCCAAAATATGAAAAGTTCTGCAAGTGTGGCTTGAGGGGGATTAACAAACAAGTTCTGTGCCATGGAAAGACACAAGGAACTGGCACATACATATTAGAGAGTCTGTTGGCGAATAATGGCACAATTAGGACAACCAACACTGTGCAAATGCAGCATTGTATAGAATAGTAATTTGAGAGACATCTGTTAAAGAATCAAGAGTTCTAAGCTGAATGATGCCTCTCCCCCACCTTCCTTTTCACTTATATCTATGAGAGGAATTTTTATTTCCTTGTTGATAATTAAGTGGCACATATTCTTAGAAGTGATTCAGAACGTCCATCTGAAATGAATTGCAGAGAGGTTAATTCATTTTGGCACGCTCCTGCCCTGCTGTGAATGAATTTCTAGAAGTCTGATTGTTTACTTCAAATCTATTGCTTTTTCATGGACACCCTTACAGTCCCTTAGAAAGTCACAAACTGCCTTTTCTGTTCCATCACATTAGTCTTTTACTGTTAAGTCAGCACTTCTCACTTGGAAGGAAAGAAGGTGATCGAAAATTTAGTTCATTGGAATACAAAGTACCTTCCCAAATTCTCCACCATAAAACATTTTGAAATGTTCTATACAAAATGCAAGATATCTACCACCTTAGTATATCTAGAATAAGTTTCAAAATGGATTTTTGAACTTTTCCTTTGGTTATTAGTTTCTTATTTGCGCAGGCCCCCCCAAATTTAAAATCATTAGAGTTAATCAAAATGATTTTAATACAAATCAAATATTATTTCAAAGTATTCTTAAATAATAGTCACACTACAGTTCATCCTGTTTCTATGGATCTTTGTATTTTGTGATTTTCTCCTTTCTCTTCTGCTGTCTCCAGATGCTGCCATATCCATTATCCCGACTTTTGTTTGTCTTTCTTATCAACAATTGTTAAGTCTTCTAGAGTGTTATGTGGTAGGTGCTTGTCTATCTCAGAGCATTTTAGCTTCTTCATTTATTATTACTGTGTCTATTTTATGGTCCCACAAGTTCTCATTTATAGGCAAATGGTATTTCTTGCAGATATTCCAGTGCACCATTGTTGCTACTTGGTCACGCCATTGTTTGCAGTCAGTCTGCGCGAGCTTCTTGCAGCAGCAAACCAGACGATCCATTATTTCTTCAGCTTCTTTGCAGAGGCAGGAATTGCTGTCTTTATGATCTGCAGCACAGGGGTAAAATCCAGCAGGTTCTGACAGGTTCTAGAGAACAGGTAGTGGAAATTTTGAGTAGTTCAGAGAACCGGCAAATGCCACCTCTGGCTGGCCCCAGAGTGGGGTGAGAATGGAGATTTTGCAGTATCCTTTCCCTCCAATGCCCACCAAGCCACGCCCACCAAGCCACATCCACAGAACCAGTTGTAAAAAAACATTGAATTTCACTAATAAATAAAAATCTAAAATAAAATCTAATAAACTACTGCTGCAGCAGATCTGGGCACGAAAAACTCCGTTCATGATCTCCCTCCCATCCATACATCTACTAACTACCTTTTAATTAAGAGAATTGCTAGAAACCCACCTCCAGCTCTAAGAATTTCATAGATTTTTTAAACTCTCCTTTGAAAAGGAAAGAAAAGCCATTTCTTTTCCATCAAATCAAACGAATAAGGACAACAAATGCAGAATTTTCAGCACAGCTCTACTAATTGAGAATGATACAAAATGATGCTCTTCGCTTTTCTGTAGCTGCAAATATAATTTACAGTACATGAATAACCCATTCAGTACAAATCTATTTTAGTTAAACTGGCTTTTATGCCCTCTTTTATTTTCTTGTTTTAATATATGAATTATGAAGGTCAAAAATTAAAGTGTTGAGAGAGGGGAGGGAACCCTTTCATCAATAAACTCAGTTTACAACTTTGGGGCCTTTTTAAAAAAAAAAAGGAAAGAAAGAATGAGAAAGCCGCATGGTTTTGGGGACTGTAGTAAATCATTCATTTTTTAAAAAATTCTAGTTTAGAACATTATCTCTGTTCACTTGGGAAACATTGTTTATGGATGGTCTAAATAAAATCAATTATTCCAAAGAACTGTCACTGCTTATTTTAATACGGTCTGTAAGTCTTTTCAAATGCTGTCTGAGTGCCAGAAACTCTGCGTGATTTGAATATCATAAGACAGGAACAATGTATGCAGATGGAGAATCATGCAGGAAAAAAAGAAATCCAAAGGTCTTGTTCTTCCTACTTATTCTACATTTCCACCCTGAAATCTTCAGGTTGAAAATTATTCAAATAATCAACAACAAAAAATCTGCCAGGGTAGAGCTAGGGCACCAAGTCACCTAAGCACACAATCAACATAGCCACCAGTTCTCTGGGAGATCTTTCCAAGAAATCCAATTGTTCTATGGTTAAAATGAGCCAGATAATCCATCTGTTTGTCAGTGTGTTGGAAGAAATGTCCATCTGGGTTCAGCTCCAAGTGGGGAAAAAGACACTGGAAACATGGAGGCTGCTTGGAAAGATGGTTTAATGGTAGACAGGATCACATGGCCTTGAGTTCCTGAACAGAAAAGGGGGATCACATGCTTCCAGATTTTGGGTGAAGAAGAAAAGAGTGAGAGATGCTGAAAGTTCCTGGCTTTATGACCTCTGTGCCCTTTGATCTTGATCTTGTATTCTGATTGGTTGTTAGACTCCCATGGGGCCATGCAGGGGCAACTCTGTAGGCTGTGTTTTGAGTCCATGTTTGGTTAAGCATTGCTTCTTCCCAGGTGCCCTGTGGTGAGATGGGTAAAGGGCTAATACAATCATGCCTTAATCCCATCACCCTGGAGCTGAAGGGGAGAGGTCTTTGTTATGTAGAATAGACCGCTCAGGCATTTTAATGGCCCACTGACAGGTGGGGGCTATTAAGAGCGAGTCTGTTTCCTACCTAAAAAAATGTTTCTCCATTTCTCATCCAGGGAAATATAATATTCTGCCTTCTCAATATTTCTCAGGATATTTCATTTTTCTAGGACAGGGGTGGGTTTTAACTTCCTACAAGTGATTCATCTGTCATTTGAGGAAGCACAAGTCAAACCATCCACAAAAAATAAGAAGGCTGTAGTGTAGAGCAGGGGTCTCCAACCTTTGTAACTTTAAGTCTGAAGGAGTTCAGCTCCCAGACTTCTCCAGCCAGCTTTGCTGGCTAGAGAATTCTGGGAGCTGAAGTCCTTCAGACTTAAAGTTGCAAAGGTTGGAGACCCCTGGTGTAGAGGAGGGCCTCCCATCCTTTTGTCCTGCCCCCCCTCTCGAGCAACCACTAAAAATTGGCACTAAGCTGCCAAACTAATGGTGCTGGGAATGTTTGCCGATTTTAAACCAAAACTGAAGGAGAAAAGAAAAGTTATAAGCCAGTGTGCTTTTTAAAAAGTCTAAACCTCTCAAAAATGATTTTTAAAAATCAAAAACTGTGAATTACACCATTGCCTTTGACTGATTTTAAAAAAAAATAAACTGTTTTCATTTTAAAAAAAAGCTAGCTCAGCAACATTATCAAAAGAATCAAATGTTATATCATTTCAAGTCAAAGAAAAGAAAATATCCAGCTGAATTTTTAATTGGCATTGGGATTAAAGAAACAACTATTGTTACTTAGGTGGATCAGCCCTGACATCAATTCAACTGTGATTACATGTTGCTAACTCCTTACTTCATTCATCATTCTCTTTTTTTCCCCAAGAAAACAATCATTACCATTTAGAGATTCTAAATATCTTTCAGTTTGATACTGGCAGATGGATACATTATAGGAACTATAGTAAACAGTAAAAATGTTGTAAAAGTTTTGGGGTTCTTTGAAAGAGGGCTCCTTGATTTATCTACTGCAGGGATGTCCAAACTTGGGAACTTTAAGACTTGTGGACTTCAACTCCCAGAATTCCCCAGCCAGCATAGCTATGAATTCCCATAGCTGGGAATTCATAGGACATCCCTGATCTACTGGTATCAAACTGAAAAATATTTAGAATCTCTATTCCCCTTTTCAAACATTTATCAATTCATTTAATCAAACATTGACCAAGTGAATGATTGAACATTTATGAATTGTTTGTTTGTCCATGTATACATACACAAATCCGCATTAAATATATTTTTTCCCAGATGCATTTAATTTTTCTTTACAAATCTTTTAACAAAAGGACATCTCTCACATTTTGCTAACAGTACATTCAATGGTGCTTTGGTTTTACAGTCACCTTCTCTTATTTTTTTACCCACTTGACAGTACAGATTTTAACTGCATTGTTAACTGCACTGATTTTTGTTGACCAGTAACAACGAAATGCATGAAAGGAAAGCAATAAAAAAGAAAAATCCAAGATAATTAATCACATTCTGTCCTTTCCTTGAAACCCCCTAGGTGTACCATAGGATAGCAAGACCATTAAAGTTCACTTTGTTATGAAATATGTCTACTGTAGACCTCTCCTAGTGGAAGGACGGTAGTAATGTTATTCAGAGTTTCCTGGCAATTTTTCATTCCTGAGATATAGAACTGTAGTTACAAACGCTTATCCTGAACCTGCTCAATGAGACTCTATTCAACATCCTCAACTATGATGGAGAATCTGTGTCTCATAAACTGAGACACATTCAACTACAAACCCACTTACTTCATGGAATGTAGTGGACACCATCTTGTTCTTGCCTCAGGAAGCAAAAACCCCTCAAGCTAGCCCTAGTGACCAGTGGTGGGTTACACTTACTGTCACTACTGGGTTGGTGACTACACACGCATGCATTTTGTTTGTGTGTGTGCCTGACTCGCATTGCGCATGCATGGGCAATCCACTGCCCCTGCAACAATTTGCTGATTGTCGGGGCTCGCGCAGGTGCCATACGCTGTGCGTGTGTGCAATTTGCCTTTAAAAATAGGTATACAGCACTGGCAGGTGGGCGAGCCAAAAGAGCCAACGTACCAGTTCACTGTCAGCTGTCCCAGGCCACTACCGGTTCTATCAAACTGGGCCGAACTGGCAGCAACCCACTTCTGCTAGCCTCGTATATATCAAGTTTTCCAACTTCATTTCATAACCAAATGGAATAAAATGTGGACAAGCACTTTAACAGAGTAACAGATCTACTCTTAGCACATTCTAAGACTGGAATATTCTGAGCGAATGCACTACAGCAGTGGTGGGTTTCTGCAGGTTCGCACCTACTCGCGAGAGCCGGTTGGTGAAATTTAGAGAACCGGTCAGAGGGGGTTCCACCAGCGTACCTGGAAGTAAATCTGGCCCGCCGCTGCCAGTGACCCAACGGGAAGGAAAGGAAAGGAAAGGAAAGGAAGAAAGAAAGAAAGAAAGAAAGAAAGAAAGAAAGAAAGAAAGAAAGAAAGAAAGAAAGAAAGAAAGAAAGAATTTATCATCACAATTGAGTCCAAAATTTTGGTTGCTAAGCAAGAGCGTTGTTAAATGAGTTTCACCACATTTTAAAAGGTGGCCACTCCCACCCTGTCACATGACTGCCAAGCCACGCCCACAAAATAGGCCACACCTACAGAGTAGGTTCTAAAAAATTTGAACCCCTCCACTGCACTACAGTATGGTAATACAGGCAGATGTTTGTTGAGGAATGGGTGATTTGAAATAGAGAGAAGAGGGAAGCCACTCTTCAGTTCCTCTAAATAGGATGCATGGGACTTGTGAAACAAGAAGCTGACATTTTGGCAGTAAACACTTTTAAAATGTCAGTGCTTTTAGACAGAATGAAGGTGCAGAGATTGCAGATCTAATTCTCAGTCAGTGCTATTCACACAGAATAGAGTAGGTATTCAGCAATGGGCTGAAGAATCCTTAGCCTTTTAACTGGCTGACTCTTACATTGACAGCTCATCTGTCATGCAGCTCCTTGATGGCATTGGCAGATGGATGCAAACCTGTCATTTTAATTTCCCAGAATGCCTGAAATGCCAGTAAAGATAAAATAGTTATTGCCCTATCAAGAAAGAATCAAGAAAGTGTGAGTGCCAGAGCAATGGCAGAAATAGAACAAGTACTGAGTCCAGATTTGAAGATTGTTATCTGTGATTCATCTACCCATCATGGATATCTCCTAGTCTTGCATCCTATTTCTTTCCTTCCAAAAGTCTACATAATAATTTTAATAGAAAGGCAACAAATCTCTTGTGAAGGGAAGACTTGGCCAAAATATCTGATGAATTGCTTGAATGGTGTTCAAGTTGCTCAAATCTGTTGCTGGACAATTTCAAGACCTCTTTTTGCTCATACTTTCTAGTTACAGCTCCTCATCTTTAAATCAAAAGACTTGGTTAGAAAAACCTTCAAGCAGAAGCCTGCCTGTTGTAAATGAGACTTCTAGCTGTTGTATGTAGAACCAATTGGCAAACATTTTATGGTGCCCGCATCAGCAAAGCGGGATCTTTCTGAGTATAACTGTGACTTTTTCTGGATCCATTGAGTGGCATGGACTTTCTACACAGGGAAATTGGAATAGAATAGAATAGAATAGAATAGAATAGAATAGAAGAGAAGAGAAGAGAAGAGAAGAGAAGAGAATAGGAAGGGACCTTTGAGGTCTTTTAGTCCAACCCCCTGCTCAGGCAGGAAACCCTATACCGTTTCAGACAAACGTTTTTCCAACATCTTCTTAAACACTTCCAGTGTTGGAGAATTCACAACTTCTGGTGTTGTGGAATTACAGCAGCTGTGTGAGACAATCAAATTGAAACTGGGGGTGAGATTTGTGGATGAAACATAACGAGCTCTACATTTTTAAATAAACCAGAGCTGGAAGACATACAAACAGTTTATATGTTTTCTCTGAAACGGTATAGGGCTTCCTGCCTAGGCAGGGGGTTGGACTAGAAGACCTCCAAGGCCCCTGCCAACTCTGCTATTCTATTGTATTTGCCACTGAATAAAAACAGAATTTCCCCTAAAATTGAACTTGAACAAGAAGCCTTCAAATTTAGGAGGCAAGCTCTTGTACCCTCCGTCTCCATAAAAATTATTGCCAGAAGAGAATGTACCAAGAAGAAGCAAGTACAGCAGGCAAAAATAGCTTACTCCTATCTAGGCAGTTACATATCAATGAGGATTTGTGGTTGCACCTAACAAATGGATTATTAGCTCATTAGCTTTTATAAATGACTTCATCTGGTGCCTATAGTCTTTCCTACGATAGCATTATGTACCTAGCCCATTGTTCTCAGAGGGAGAAGAAAAGTTGGGGGAGTTAGTAAAAGGAGAAATCAAAAATAGTGAGAATGGCTTATGAATCATGTCTATAGACTATATAGTTCCTGGATATGTGCGTCTAAGCATCTGATGAGCTGGACTGAATCATGAAATCTTAGGTGACAATGTGTTGGTTAATCTTTGGAATGCCACATCTGTTGTTTTTAGTTTGTTTAGTAGACAAACACAGCTATATTTCTGGAGCCAATACAATGTTACCAAGCCAACAGGCGTCTTCTTATGGATAGCATAATCCAGAAAACAGGTAAATAACACCCCAAGGCACATATATTCCTGGCATGCCTGGCCTGCAACTCCCAAGGATTCCCAAAAGAAGTTTTAAATGTGACAAAAGGGAAAATGGTTAAACACTTGACTAGAGATAATGATACTGGCTGCAAAAATGGAAGAGTCCTCTGAATTATCTTGGCTTTTGGCAACTTCATGTCCATGCAATTTCCTCTGCAAAAGCATAGAAATGAGTTATCACTGTTGTTTTTCTTTTTTCCTTTCCTTTCCTTTCCTTTCCTATCCTATCCTTCCCTCCCCTTTCCTTTCCTATCCTTCCCTTCATTCCCTTCCCCTCTCCTCTCCTCTCCTCTCCTTCCTTCCCTTCCCTTCTCCTCTCCTCTCCTCTCCTTTCCTTCCTTCCTTTCCTTCCCCTCTCCTCTCCTCTCCTTTCCTCTCCTTCCCTTCCCTTCCCTTCCTTCCCTTCCCTTCTCCTCTCCTCTCCTTCCCTTCCCTTCCCTTCCCCTCTCCTCTCCTCTCCTCTCCTTTCCTCTCCTCCCCTTCCCTTCCCCTCTCCTCTCCTCTCCTCTCCTCTCCTCTCCTCCCCTTCCCTTCCTTCCCTTCCCTTCCCTTCTCCTCTCCTCTCCTCTCCTTTCCTTTCCTTTCCTTTCCTTTCCTTTCCTCTCCTTTCCTTCCCTTCATTTCCTCTCCTCTCCTCTCCTTCTCCTCTCCTTCCCTTCTCCTCTCCTCTCCCTTCCTTTCCTTTCCTTTCCCTTCCTCCCCTCTCTTCCCTTCCCCTCTCTTCCCCTCCCCTCACTTCCCTTTCCTTCTCCTTCCCTCCCCTCCCCTCCCCTTCCCTTCCCTTCAGTAGTGGGTTCTTACCAGTTCGGCCCAGTTCAGCCAAAATTGTAGTGGTATAGTGGCCTGGGTCGCTGGAACCGGCAGCAGCCCAGGCCTGCCAGCCCCCCGAACCAGATCCTCAGTCTCCACTGTCGCCGCCATCTTGTTTTTGAGTTCTGCACATGCACAGAACAATTTTAGTTGAACTGTGCATGCGCACACAGCACGTATCCAGTGCGTGCACGTGAAATTCCGAATCCAGCCTACAGATTTTCTAGCCAATAAGCAGTACTGCAATATTGAAGGTCAGCTACACGCTCCCACAAAGAAGAATATATTATCAATTTGATTTGGCTTAATTGAAATGTTACCTGGAAATGCCCTCCTGTTTCTATTCGCCACTGTTGCGGAGTGTATAGCCCTCAGCATTCTACTCCTGAGCCATTGCAGAAAATATGGCCACAACTCTCTTGCAGAGGGTAAGTCCTAAGCTGCGTCGCAAGGATTGCCCATGAAAACAGCGGAGTGCAGAGCCCAAAGCACTTCAGTGCTTCCTGAAAGATCTCCAGTGGCACCTGCATTTGTGTGATTGATAATGGGGGCCAGAGCACAATATGAAATCTGAGAATTTGCTGGTTGTACTGATTGCCTTGATCTTTACATCCCATTTATCAACTTCTAGTTAATTACATGGATGTAAAGAAATATGGCTGTGCACATCTGGCTATACATCTTTTCAGTTTCACACATCTGCTTTATTAAAGAAAGTATGCAATTTAAGCAACTAATCGGAAATGCTTTACTCCCCTGTCAGCAAAGATAAGAGCTTTTTTTGGTTCTTCGTGTTTTCTGCTTCTGATCTGAATGACTCAGAGTGGTTAATCTCAGCCTTTGCTTCTATAGCTGGGCTGAATTAATTTAGCAAACACTTCCTCAGATTGAAAGATATGAGGATGGGGAGGTAGCTCTATATGTGCAGTGGTGCAGCAAATATGCTGTTAAAAGCAGAAATAGCATTCTCATTCATCTATGATTCTCTGCAATAGTAGAGAGAGAATAAGACGCTCGAGCCTGTGCAAAGCTGCAGATACTCTTCATCCTAATTAAATTCTATAACTTTACAATGACAGCTTCTGAGAAAAAAATTATTTCAGGATAAGAATAACAGAATAGCAGAATTGGAAGGAACCTTGGCGGTTGTCTAGTTGAACCCCTTGCTCAGGCAGGAAACCCTACACCATTTCATACAAACAGTTGTCCAATCTCTTCTTAAAAACCTCCAGTGTTGGAGTACTCACAACGTCTGGAGGCAAGTTGTTCCACTGATTAATTGTTCTCACTATCAGGAAATTTCTCCTTAGATTTAGGTTGCTTTTCTCCTTGATTAGTTTCTATCCATTGCTTCTTATATTGCCTTCTGGTGCTTTGGAAAATAGCTTGGTCCCCTATTCTTTGTACTATCATGTCACCCCCTAGTCTTTCTTTTCATTAAGCAAGACATACCATATTCTTGCAACTGTTCTTCCTATGTTTTAGCCTCTAGTCCTCTAATCATATTTGTTGCTCTTCTCTGCACTCTTTCTAGAGTCTCAACACATCGTATGTCATGATGATGAAAACTGGATGCAATATTCCAAGTGTGGTCTTACTAAGGCATTATAAAGTGATATTAACACTTCACGTGATCTTGATTCGATCTCTCTTTAGGACTGTGTTGACTATTTTGGCAGCTGTAGCACACTTCTGGCTTGCATTTAAGTGATTCTCCACTAGGACTCCAAGATCTCTTTTGCAGTTACTACTGTTGAGCTAGGTATCACCTATACTATACTTGTGCATTTGCTTTTTATTGCCTAACTGTAGAACCTTACTTTTTTAATCATTGAATTTCATTTTGTTAGATTGGGCCCAATGTTCATGTCTATCAAAATTCTACTATATCTCAAACCTATCTTCTGGAGTATTGGCTATTCCTGACAGTTTGATGTCATATGCAAATTTGATGAGTTCCCCATTTATTTGCCTCATCTAAATCATTGATGAAGATATTGAAGAGAACTAGGCCTAAGGGAGAGCCTTGGGATACCCCTCTCTTTACTTCCCTTCCATGTAGATGCAGTTCAGTTGAGAACTACATACTGAGTACGGTTGGGCAGCCAGTTACTAATTGATCTTGTGATGCTGTCTAACTCATATTTTTTTCTATCTTATTAAGTAGTAGGTTGTGGTCTACTTTATCAAATGCCTTACTGGAGTCCAAGTAAATTATATCTACAACATTTCTCTGGTCCACTAATTTTGTCACTAAATGGATGCAATATTCCAAGTGTGGTTGGTCTTACTAAGGCATTATAAAGAGTGAGTACACACAACTCACTCCTCTCAGTCCAACTGTATAAACAGAAAGTGATCTGATTTTAGGATTAGTTCTGAGTATGAACGGTGCTTCACATTTAATGGAATAAAACACTGTAGAACCGGTGTGATATAGTGATTGACATCAAGACCAGGAAGACTTCAGTTCAAGTGCCTGTATCAGCTCACTGGGTGACTTTGAGCCAATTATTTGTTGTTGTGTGAATCACTGTAAGTGGGATTGATATGTACATCACTTTGAGGTCCTGACTCATTAGATATAATTATCTAATAAATAATATGTATCTTTTATTTGGACGAATAGCTAAATGCCAATCTCATTCTTAAGAAGACAATGTATCATCGATAAAGGAAATAATGAAAGCACTGACCCAGATACGAGCTTATTTTTCTGGGCATCAAACCATCCTGCATTTTTAAAATCTAAATTGGATTATGCCACTATGACCATCAATTTAAGCTGGCATTTCTGAAGGCAGATTAGCACTTTCTTCTTAGCCCTTCACAGGTATAGGCCATTCATCACTACCTAACTACAAGAAGGAACATTTGTCCTTTTTCTAGTCTCAGGTCATTGGTAATGCACTGCCCCAACTTTGCATTTCACTTCTGATTCAAAATTACTGATTTTTATGAGAGCCACTTTAAGACCTTCTGAGCAGTACTGCAAGGTTTCCTGTCCTTTTCCTTTTGAAAATCTTTAGGTTTTCTTATTTCTTTATAGGTAACCTGTCAGTTTTTTCTAGTATAGTGGTTCTCAAGCTGTGGGTCAGGACCCCTTTGGGGGATCAAACGACCCTTTCACAGGGGTCACCTAAGACCATCGGAAAACACATATTTTCGATGGTCTAAGGAACCGAGACACCAATTTTATGGTTGGGGGTCACCACAACATGAGGAACTGTATTAAAGGGTCGCGGCATTGGGAAGGTTGAGAACCACGGTTCTAGTAGGACCTATACGAGGAAGGTAGGAGCAGAAAAACAGCCCTCATTGCTTTGATTATTGTAGCATCAAAGCAATGATGAAAAAGAGGGAGGGAAGGAAGGAAGAAATGAGACAATGTGGGAAAGAGCAATAATAACATTCATGCACGCAGACATTCAGAAAAGGAAAGGAATGAGGGCAATGAGAAGGAGACATTATTTCAATGGAAAAGGCAGCCACTAGTGGACCAGTCCACATAGGAGTCAGTCAGCAAGGCTTGCCTTCATTGAATGGCTTGGAAGGGTAAGAACAGAACAGAACAAAGAGAAAAAGAAAGGGAGCAACCAAATAGGTATCTCAGTGGCCACGTCATCAGCCCAGCCCCACTGCCAACCTAGTCCAGACTGGGAATTTCTAAAGTTGGGTTTAAAAACAACAGAGAGCAGCACAGGAGACAAGCAGCTTAGGCCGAAGAGCAGAAGTGCTCTAAATGAAAATAAAAACAGGAAAGGGGCATACTTTCATCTGCAGGTGAACAGAGGTTTTCTAATCACCCGATCTACAAGATTTCCAACATTTTTGGATCAGTGGGAATATCTGGAATTTCAAAATCATGTCATTGACATTCATATGGAATGACACCTCAGTGGGCATTGAGTAAAGTAAAGGTTCCCCTCACACATATGTGCTAGTCATTCCTGACTCTAGGGGGCACTGCTCATCTTCGTTTCAAAGCCAAAGAGCCAGTGTTGTCCAAAGATATCTCCATGGTCATGTGGCTAAACATCGAAGGCCCACAGAATATTGTTACCTTCCCATCAAAGATGCTTCCTATTTTTCTACTTGCATTTTTTACATGCTTTCAAACTGTTAAGTTGGCAGAAGCTAGGACAAGTAACAGGAACTCACTCTGTTACATGGCACTAGGGATTCGAACCATCGAACTGCCGATCAACTTTCTCATCAACAAGCTCAGTATCTTAGCCACTGAGCTACTGCATCCCTGGGCATTGAGTAATTATCTACTAAATTATTTTTGCAACAGAACATGATATGTGTTCTGGCTCTTTTTATCTTAAGTTTTAGCTAATCAGAGGAATTTACTCTCTTACAATGTCACCAACTTTTAAAAGCCAGCGAGGCTTGGCAGCATCTCACCAGCAATGGTTTGATTTGATTAAGCTTGACTTGATGCTTAGTGGTAATAATTGTTAACCAACAATACCCTGTTTATTGTTTCAATTTATAACAGTCTCTTTAAAAAGTTATATACCTTTGCTAATCACATTTATGTATTGTATTTTTAATTTTATTTCTCTCTGACAGTATATCCATGTATGACAGTATGTCTCACAAAAGTGGTCAACAATTGAAATTAAATCTTTTAATTTTGCTGATTTTTGGATTACGCACAAAACACATTTTTAATAATAATAATAATAATAATAATTTAATTTATATCCCGCTCTCTCTCCCCGAGGGGACTCGAGGCGGGGCACAGGCAATTAAAAATACAAATAAACACAGACAAGTACAAAATACAGAATTAAAAATAAATTAAATAAATCCTGCGCTAAAACCTATAAACTAAAAATTACCCCTAAAAAACCCTAACCTAAAAAGAGACTACCCAAGGCCGGCCAGACGAAAAAAGTGAGTCTTTAATTTTAAGCGGAAGGAGCGGAGGTCCGTAGTTGTCCTGATATCGGGGGGAAGGTCATTCCAGAGGGCTGGGCCCGCCACAGAGAAGGCCCTTCCCCTGGGTGTCGCCCGCTGACAAAGTCTAGTGGACGGCACCCGGAGAAGTCCCTCTCTGTGGGAGCGAATCGGCCGTGAGGATGTATGGGGCAGGATCCGATCCCGCAGGTAGCTAGGTCCCGAGCCATGGAGCGCTTTGAAGATGGTAATTAACACCTTGAAGCGCACCCGGAAGACGACAGGTAGCCAGTGCAGCTCGCGCAAGAGCGGTGTTACATGGGCAAACCTAGAGGTGCCCATAATTGCTCGCGCGGCTGCATTCTGGACCAACTGAAGCCTCCGGGTACACCTCAAGGGGAGCCCCATGTAGAGAGAGTTGCAATAATCCAGTCGGGATGTCACGAGAGCATGAGTGACTGTGCGAAGGGCGTCCCGATCCAATAGGGGGCGCAACTGGCGTACCAGGCGAACCTGGTAAAACGCCCTCCTGGCCACGGCTGTCACTTGATCTTCCATGGACAGCCGGGTATCCAGGAGGACACCCAAGTTGCGCGCCCCATCCACAGGGGCAAGATGTTCGCCCCCTATGGCCAGCGTTGGAGAGAGCTGGTTGAACCGGGCAGCCGGAAACCACAGCCACTCGGTCTTGGTCGGGTTGAGCCTAAGTCCGTTACTTCCCATCCAGATCCGCACGGCTTCCAAGCACCGGCACATCACCGCTACGGCATCGTTGGGGTGGTTTGGGGTAGATATGTACAGCTGGGTGTCATCAGCGTACAGGTGGTACTCTACCCCAAAACCACGGATGATCTCGCCCAGCGGCTTCATGTATGCGTTAAACAGGAGAGGCGAGAGGACCGACCCCTGAGGCACCCCGCATGTGAGGGGTCTCGGGGTCGACCTCTGCTCTCCTGCACGCACAAATTGCGATCGGCCAGAGAGGTAGGAGGAGAACCACCGTAAAACGGTGCCTCCCACCCCCAACCCCCCCAGCCGATGCAATAGGATACCATGGTCGATGGTATCGAAAGCCGCCGAGAGGTCTAATAGGACCAGGATGGAGGAACATCCCCCATCTCTGGCCCTCCAGAGATCATCTACCAACGCGACCAATGCCGTCTCGGTGCTATGCCCGGGCCGAAAGCCGGACTGGCGCGGATCTAGATAGTCAACTTCCTCCAGGTGACGGGGAAACTGTTGTGCCACCACACTCTCAACAACCTTCGCCAAGAAGGGAAGGTTGGAGACTGGACGGTAGTTGTTCAAAAGAGCTGGGTCCAAAGAGGGCTTCTTGAGGAGGGGCCTCACCATGGCCTCTTTTAGGGAGGCAGGCAAGGAACCCTCACTCAAGGATGCGTTGACAACCTCTTGGAGCCAGCCTCGTGTCACCTCCCAGGATGCCAGTACAAGCCAGGAGGGGCACGGGTCCAATAAACATGTGGTGGCTCGCAGTCGCCCACGTAGCCTGTCCATATCCTCGGAAGTAACGGAGTCAAACTCCTCCCAAACAAGATCTCTCTCGTGGCATCCCACTGGGTCATGAATGGGGGTTAGCTCACTCTGTATCTGGGCGGTTTTCTCCTGCAGAAAAATCACAAATTCCTCTGCTCTACCCTGTAGCGGGGCTTCCCGTTCCCTCTGTTGAAGGAGGTCGCGGGTCACCCTAAACAGGGCGGCAGGGCGGTTTTCTGCGGATGCTATGAGAGTGGCACAATGATGACGTTTGGCCACTCTCAGCGCCACAATGTAAGTCCGTAAATGGGCTCTTACCTGTGTCCGGTCAGATTCAGAGCGGCTAGCCCTCCATCTTCTCTCTAGGCATCTCTTGCGGCGTTTCATCACCCGCAGCTCCACAGTGAACCAAGGAGCCAGGGTGGTTCGCCGCCGCGAGAGAGGCCGCAGGGGCGCGACCCGATCTAAGGCTCCCACGGCCGCACTATTCCATGCGGCCGTGAGGTCCTCCATCGGGGCGCGGGTCAGGGATACAGGAAATGGCCCAAGCGCTGTCTGGAACCCATCCGGGTCCATCAAGCGCCTGGGGCGGTACCAGATTAGTGACTCTGGTTCCGCCTCCCCGCGGAGGGGAGCAGCGGTCAGAAAGTCGAGCCGGAGAAGTGAGTGGTCTGACCATGACAAGGGTGTGATGACTATATCCCCTGTACCCAGATCACTTTTCCATTGGCCCGAGACAAAGATGAGGTCCGGCGTATGTCCACCCTCGTGAGTGGGGCCTTGAATTACTTGGGTCAGGTCCATGGCCGTCATGGAAGCCATGAACTCCCGAGCTACCACGGATGATTCGCCCAACGATGGCAGGTTAAAGTCCCCCATGACTATAAGTCTGGGGGTCTCCACTGCCACCGTAGCGATCACCTCCAGGAGCTCGGGCAGGGCTGCTGCTACATAGCGGGGAGCCAGGTATACAACCAGCAAGCCCAACTGCCTCCCTAGGCCCCACCTCACGCAGAGGGACTCACAGCCGGAAGTCTGAGGCACAATGGTCTCTCTCGGCTCAAGGCCTTCCTTAATAATGACCGCTACCCCACCACCCCTGCCTAGGGCCCGCGGCTGATGAAATGCGCGGTAGCCTGGTGGGCACATTTCAACGAGGGGATGTCCTCCCTCGTGGCCCAACCAGGTCTCCGCAATTCCTACCAGGTCCGGCTCCCCCTCTGACACAAGGTCACTAATGAGGGGGGCTTTGTTGACAACGGACCTGGCGTTGCAAAACATCAGCCGCAGACCCTGGCTCTGTATTCCCTGGCCACCTAGCCTGCGGGGGTTGTGGCACCCAACCGTTTGTAACCAACGGCTACGTGCCATCAACCGGGAGGAAGGAACTTGTCTCCCCTCGGACCTGCCCCTCCACCAAACCACGCCCACAGAACCAATAGTGAAAAATTTGAATCCTACAACTGAAACATATACATTCTTTGCTATAGTGATGTGATGTAGTAACATCTTCTAAGAAATCGGTGTTCACTTGATTTGGCTGTTTCAATGTACTTCTCCTCAAACTTCTTATTTTGGATGGGGGGTTTGAGGAAGGTGGAGAGATGAATGGTTACATAACATGCCAATGTAAATTGCCATCAGGCAGTGTCTGCAGGACTGATAAAAAATGTTGTATATGGATTCCTAATTAAAACAAAGCAATTGAATCCTCTGTAGCAGCTGTCTCTGAAATTAGTGGTTTTATTACAGCTATGATGTAGGCAATTGAGAGAACTGATGATGATGTATTCACGGGCTGCAATATTGGATTTTTGCAATCTCTGCCACTAACTCAGATTAGTGCTCACTTCTGCATTCGTGAAAAAGATGATCACAACGGGAGAACATTTGCATATTTAAGTTCACAGATGCAAATCTGAAAATTATCCCTTTGATTAAAAATATTATCAGTGTATAAGAGTTCAGGACTTGGCAGAGACATGGTAACAAGGTCAGCCAATGAATAGACATGGCAACAAGGTCAGCCAATGGGGACTATTTTCTGTTTCAGACAGCAAGGAGCCTGGGTGTGGCTTAGCTTAACTTCTGTACTAAAGCTGCATTCTGTGCTGACCTCTGAACTGGTCTGCTGATTGAAACGGAAACTGTTCTCCTCTGCCTGTGTTTGTAGCTACTTTCAATCTCTCCACTCTTGGAAAAACCTGTTTGGGTATTGTATATTTATTTCATGTGTGTTATCAATCAATCTATATAAATAAAAATGTAACAAGAGTTTGTTCAAAACTGCTAATCTCCAACAGTACTGCACTGATCGCTTCCAAATTTTCACAAAACGTTCCTTTCAAATATGGCACCAATGATATATATAGATTGTGTAGATGTCACACCTGTCCCAGGTACATGCAATGGAAATGTAAAAAATGTAGGTAGATGGATACAGAAAGAGCAGTGAGCCATAGGATGACATAATTAAAAATGCCATAATACCTACTTTATTTCAAGGAGAAATACAGTAGGTAGATAGTTAGGCAGCTATAGGAATAGAGAGAGGGAGGGAGAAATGCAGTAGGTAGGTAGGTAGGTAGGCAGGCAGGCAGGCAGGCAGGTAGGTAGAAAGAGGGATAGAGAGAGGGAGAAATACAGTAGGTAGGTAGGTAGGTGGAGAAATACAGTAGGTAGGTAGGTAGGTAGGTAGGTAGGTAGAGGTATAGAGAGAGAGAGGGAGAAATACAGTAGGTAGGTAGGTAGGTAGGTAGGTAGAGGTATAGAGAGAGAGAGGGAGAAATACAGTAGGTAGGTAGGTAGGTAGGTAGGTAGGTAGGTAGGTAGGTAGGTAGGTAGGTAGGTAGAGAGAGAGGGAAACTCCACCCTCGGGTTGTGTCCCTCCTGACTGGGCCACAGCAACGCGTGGCCGGGAACGGCTAGTATATGCATATAAAATAAGTTAATGAATCCTGCTGAATCAATTACCTGTGTGTGCTTTCTGGATGTAATTGCTGCTGCAAACTCTGACAACTATGCATTTGAGTTATTATATGAAATACCACCTGTCATGCAAATCATCGCCAAATGATTTAGTATAGATTGTAATTCACTAAGGCCTGTAAGATAAAATATAATTAGGTCTGAAATGAATGGACAACAGGATTCAACATATTTCAGTATAATAAGGAAGAGAGACAGGGGGCCAGTCTTCTGACCAAATTGTCTACAAATGGTTAGTGAACATCATTAAGGTTCCTGTTTTCCTTCCCTGGTTATACTTTCTCTATAAACTAGGCTCAAACTGGCCAGCTCTGCAAATAGATGAGGTCTTGAAGCAGAGGTAACTCTTTGTGTGGCATGAAACATGGTTTCTGTGGTTGTTATTCTTCATAACATTGTGTGCCATGCCACTACACAAAACAATCAAAACCCAGATGAGCATAGATTAACACCAACATCAGACCAACAATCAAGAAGCAAACAATACCCCAATCAAGGAACTACCAAGCAAACTAACAGTAAACAGCCCAACGAAAGAACCTCAAAGATCATTCCGACCAACATTGACAGGGCAAGCCACTAGAATTTAAACAGAAAGCAAATCTCACCATTACTTGCACTGATGATGTTAGCCAATTCAGACACGGTGTTCAGCAGGTTCTGGCCAGTTCTAGAGAACCACTAGTGGAAATTTTGAGTAGTTCAGAGAACCAGTAAATACCACCTCTGACTGGCCCCAACCCCATCTATCCTCTGCCTCCCAAGTCCAAGCTGATCAAAAGGGAATGGGGATTTTTGCAGTATCCTTCCCCTGCCATGCCTTCCACGCCACACCCACAGGACTGGTAGTAAAAAAATTTGAATCCCACCACCACTGCCCAATTTGGATAATGAAACATCTGCCAAAAAGCAACCAAGCTCAGAAAGCACTATAAGGATCCCTCATTTCAACCCTGAGCTACAAATGTTCTCCTTTATCAGTACTATATAAAACACCCTAATCTCTAAACCAGAGAAGTGGCTTAAATGAAAATCTCTAATGAGGAGTGTTTAAAAATGCCTTGTCTGCACTGTTTGGAGAACTTTATGGAGTGTTGTTTAGGGTAGTAACAAGCAGATGCATTCAAAAACAAGTGTTAAAAAGTGAGATGCCTTTGTTTAGCTTACCATCATTTCAGAGGCTACTTAGAGAAGTCATCTCAATTTGCATCTTGCATAGGACAGGTAAGCAGAGAGAAGTTTTGAAAAAACCAAAACTACAATACATACTGTATATTTGAGAATAGTAACAGATTTCCCTCTTCCCATCCCCACCCCACTGCTCTGGCTTCATGACTATACACAGTCTAAGGCAGTGGTAGTCAACCTGGTCCCTACCGCCCACTAGTGGGCCTTCCAGCTTTCATGGTGGGCGGTAGGGGTTTTGTCCGATACTGAAGCCCTTTCCTTTTTTAAATTTAATTGACTTCCCTACTTTATAAATCACCATTACTGTGGAAGCGGTGGTCGGCTAGAAAATTTTACTACTAACAGAGATACAAAAGTGGATGGTAGGTATAAAAAGGTTGACTACCCCTGGTTTAAGGCTTAACTGCAGCCAATTGTTTAGATCTTAGTCAAGAACATTTTTCATGGAGAAGAACAAGTCCAAAGAACGATTGGAAACAATGCTTATTTAGAAAAATGTATTTTTCCTGAACAAAATTCATTCACTAGGAAAGACGTGGAGACTCTGGAAAGAGTGCAGAGAAGAGCAACCAAGATGATTAGGGGACTGGAGGCTAAAACATATGAGGAACGGTTGCAGGAACTGGGTATGTCTAGTTTGATGAAGAGAAGGACCAGGGGAGACATGATAGCAGTGTTCCGATATCTCAGAGGGTGCCACAAAGAAGAGGGAGTCAAACTATTCTCCAAGGCACCTGGGGGCAGGACAAAAAGCAATGGGTGGAAACTAATCAAGGAGAGAAGCAACTTAGAACAAAGGAGAAATTTCCTGACAGTTAGAACAATTAACCTCTGGAACAGCTTGCCTCCAGAAGTTGTGAATGCCCCAACCCTGGAAGTCTTTAAGAAGATGTTAGATAGCCATTTGTCTGAAATGGTATAAGGTTCCTGCCCACGCAGGGGGTTGGACTAGAAGACCTACAAGGTCCCTTCCAACTCTGCTATTGTATTATTGTATATTGTATTCACACAGAAGGTACTGAATGTTCTTCCTGTTACCTAACCCCTCATTTCTAAGAAAGACCTTTGTAATAGAAACCAATCGCAACAACTTGGAAAAACTCTAATTGGAACTGAACACTTTTCTTTAGTGTCAACAAGTGTTAACAAGTGTGTATCTTTGAAGGTGTATCTTTGCACAAATATGCAACAAGTGTGTATCTTTGAAGGTGCCCTGTTGTGATTTCATGTAATCAACCACTTATTTTGCCCTACCATGATTTTACACTATTAGGTTGCCTAATATATACATTGTTCTATGAATCCGTTGGATGTATTTGTCTGAGCAGTTTAACAGCTTTGAAAAATCTATGTTGTCTTTTTCTACAACTGTTTGAATTCTTGCCTTACATAGAGAATCTGTGCCTTGTTAATCATCCAACTCCACAAAGAAGTAACTACTTAGAGCAGGGATAGCCCCCTCAGTGCCTTTCAGATGGTAGGAGTTTAGCTTCCAAGTATCTAGAGAGAATGGGCAGTGAGAAGGAGTTTGGGCAGTCCAATTCCCACTCTCAAACCTGGACAGCAACTTTGCAAACCATTTGGTAGAGTGCTTCACAAACCACTCCATTCAAAGCATTGAGGCAGCCATACCAACTGGATAGCTCAAGTAAGCCTGCTTTCAGAGGTTCATGGAAATGTTCTGCATGAACAAAGATGATTAGGGGGCTGGAGACTAAGACATATGAAGAACAATTGCAGGAATTGAAAAGTGAAAAGAAGGACTGGGGTGACATGACAACAATGTTCCAATATTTGAGGGGCTGCCACAAAGAAGAGGGGAGTCAGCCTATTCTCCAAAGCACAAGAAGGCAGGACAAGAAGCAATAGATGGAAACTAATCAAGGAGAAAAACCACCTAGAACTAAGGGGAAATTTCTTCACAGTGAGAACAATCAACCCGTGGAATGGCTTGCCTTCAGAAGTTGTAGGCACTCCATCTCTGAAGATTTTTAAGAAGACATTGGACAACCATTTGTCCAGAATGGCGTGGGGTGGGTTTCCTGCTTGAGCAAAGGGTTGGACTAGAATACCTCCAAGGTCCCTTCCAACTCTGTTCTGTTACGTCTGTATACAGCAAAAACTCCATTGCTAGGAACACTGGATAGCATTCAAGCAGTTACATTTAATCTTCTGCTGCTCAACATTTCATACGCCATATATATAAGTATATAAATAAAACTAGGTTTATAGTCACCTACTTGTCGATATTACTTTGTGGGCAAAGCAACCTCTTAATCCTGAGGTTCTGCTGAATATTTATAGTAGCTTTGAAAGATAGACCTTTACCACTTCTTTTAATGTCACGTACAGCTCTGCACACAAGACCTCTATAGGACTGCAAAAGGTTTATGGTTTTTCTGGCACGATTTTAACTCAGCAAAGTACAAAAGAAATCAGCCATCCAAGTGATCAAAGTGAGCTGTGGGAAGATGAGACTCTGATCTTTGTGGAGGATGAAGATGTTCAAAGTTGAGCGCATTCATTTTATATCTTTCCCCCCTCAGTTCTCTTAATCTCGGCTGTGCTGTTTGCAGTTATGTGGCAACTGTCAGAAAGGCTTGTGCTCAAATGTATTCAGTTCTCCTTGTTTTTGCAAACACTCAAAAAGATTGAAAATTGTGTGCCTAGAGAGGCACATGGCAGCAGTGATAAAATCTACAGCTCTGCTTTATTTTCCAAAAGCTATTCGATTCCTACAATATAAATCCATAATGGCGAACCTATGGCATGCGTGCCACAGGTGGCACACGGAGCCATTTGTTAGGGCACGCAAGACACTGCCCTGCCAGCTGGCCAGTGCACATGTGTGCACTGGCCAGCTGACTTCAGCCTTCTTTTGAGGCCATTTTTCGCCCTCCGGAGGCTTCCTTGAAGCCTCCAGAGCACAAAAAACTAGCCCTAAGAGCAAACCGGAAGTTCAGGAACAGACTTCCAGTTTGTCCATAGGTCCATTTTTCACCCTCAGGGAAGCTCCAGAGGCCTCTGAAGGGAATCGGGGGGGGGGGGAGGCTGTTTTCGCCCTCCCCAGGCTCCTAGAAAGCCTCTGGAACCTGGGGAGGGTGAAAAAACCGTGCCAAAAGCGTTGGTAGGTTGGGGGGTCACTGGTTGGGCGCGCATGCGCATGGGTGGATGTGTCAAGCACATAGCATTATGGGTATGGCATACCCATGCATGCCCCTCCCCCCCTGTGCTCCCCTTGCTTTCGTCATGGGAGCCAAAAAAGGTTCATCATCACTGATATAAATCGAGCCAACTGATCTTAAACCAAGCCGCCTTTTCCCCCCCTGTAACTCAGGAGGGCAGAGAAACAGAATGGAGAATGCTAAATTAAAGTGAGCGTCTTTGCAACTTCATTCGGAGAGAAAAAAGAAGAATCTGTCTGCACTAGTAAGGCAACAGAGAGAAAAAGCCACAGCTGATAAAGCCACTACAGGTTTTTGCTGCAGATTTTTGGGTGGAAGGGCTGGGCGGGATGGCTATTTTAACTGTTAATGAATTTCTTTTGGAGACAGATTTGGAAACTGCTTCTCTTCTTGTTGGCTCTACAGCTCATGTTTCTCTAAAATGTGTGTTAGAGACAAGATGACTATCATAGGCAGTTTGGTCTAGTGGTTAAGGCAGAGATCTTCAAACTTGGCAACTTTAAGACTTGTGGAGTTGAAGTCCACAAGTCTTAAAGTTACCAAGTTTGGGGAACCCTGGGTTAAGGCATCAGGTTAGAAACCAGGAAACAGTGAGTTCTAGCATGAACTCTAGTCAACTCTCTCTCAGCCCAACCTATCTCACAGGGTTGTTATGGTAGATAAAACTGGTTGGAGGAAGTGTATTAAGTATGTTTGCTACCTTGATTTACTTATAAAATAAAAACCATGTTATTAAAACTAATAAATTAAAAAAAATCTAATAAAATTATTATTATGTGGTTAATCTTTGGTGAGATTCACAGCCTTTGGGGCTGGTTGGTAGCTCAACAGCTCGAGTCCTAGGAAATGTTAAGGTAACATTGGAGGATATAAGCTATCCCAAGTAAGGTGGTTTTTTGTAGAGTCAGAATGTTCAACTCTGGTAAATTTAGAATTTCTAAATAGTGAGGTAGCCCTTTAGGTATTGCTCCAAGGGCTCCAATTACAATTGGGACAACACACGATTTCTTTTCCACAGTCGCTCAACTTCAATTTGCAAGTCCCGGTACTTTGTGATTTTTTCTTGCTGCTTATCTTCAATCGGTGCATCACCAGGTATTGCAATGTCAATGAACCATACTTTTGTTCTTTTCAACTATTGTTATATCAGGTGTGTTGTAGGCCAAGTGCCTGTCAGTCTGAATTCTGAAGTCCCACAAGATCTTGGCTTTCTCATTCTCTAAAACTTTCTCAACCTGATGTTCCCAGTGGTTTTTGCTGTACTCAAATCCAAACTTCTGGCACAATTTCCAGTGGATGATCTTAGCAACATGGTCATGGCGTTGTAGGTAGTCAGTTTGTGAAATAATAATAATAATAATAATAATAATAATAATAATAATAATAATAATAATAATAATAATAATAATAATAGTTGTTGTTGTTGTTGTTGTTGTTGTTGTTGTTTACTAAATTTATTTACCACTCATCTTACCAGAAATATATTTAGAAAGCTGGAGTCTAATCCTTTTCTTTCTCTCCCTGATTTTAAAATGGATGAGTTGTGCTCTAAAGAGGCAGGGGAATTATCCCTCTGTTTAGACCTATCATGTTTATCTTCTATTAGAAGCTGATTATTTTTTTACCTGAACGAATTCTTTTCCAGAGAAGCTTTCCCAGCTGAATCAAGTTATTACAAAACACAACCATTGTTTTATTTTATCTTACCTGCTTCGGGTCCTATGAGATTTCTATGCTACTAGAAAAGAAAAAATAACTTATAGGTTAGATGGTGGATAACTTTGATTGTTTCATTTTTCTCTGTCACCGGTGTGCTTGAGTTTCCAGAAGAAGCCTGAACACTCACACTCTGACCTTCTGCCTGAGTTTCCCTGCTGTTTTGTTCCTCAATAAAAACAGACTACTGTAAAGACTTACCTGCCTTGCCAGAACAGGTTTGGCAGGAGCCATTGTTGGAGAGGATGTTGACTTGTTCTCACCTCTCAACCATGACATGGGTGATTTCTGAGTGCCTTTTCCTTCTCTGCTTTTAAGATAGCACTTTCCTACCTTATGATGCCACCAAATCATTATGCCCAGTTCAGCTGGTGCACCTTCGTCAAAGGCTAAGGTGATTGGCCACGCCCAGACTTCCAAGAATGCCCCTCCCCTGGGCATTGCTGTGCAGTGCCATGAGGTGCTTTGAACTCCCATCCTTTTTTAAGACCTTCTCCACTTGAGTGCTGAACCTTGGACCCACCCCCAGTTGTCAGTTCAGTCCCAAATCAGTTCAGTGATTGGTTTTTTTAAAAGGAATACCAATTTACCAGTTCAGCGATTTAAAAGAAAGAAAGAAAAGAAAGCAAAAGAGAGAGGTCCCCTTTGAAATGTCAACATGAACAGCAGCTTATGTAACCACGGTTGATTAAATGCTGCGCGGGCCATAAGAGTAAAATAACAACAAAAGGGCACATCTATCTTGACAAGAATGTAAAGTGATAGAGGATAGAGTAGAACTTTAACAGGGAAATTGTCCAATACTGTTGGTTAACTCGACTCTTGTGGATAAGAGCAACCAGGATGATTCGGGGACTGGAGACTAAAACATATGAAGAACGGTTGCAGGAACTGGGCATGGCTAGTCTAGTGAAGAGAAGGACCAGGGAAGACATGATAGCAGTGTTCCAATATCTCAGGGGATGCCACGGAGAGGAGGGGGTGAAGCTATTTTCCAAAGCGCCTGAAAGTCGGACAAGGAATAATGGATGGAAACTGAACAAAGAGCAATTCAACCTGGAAATAAGGAGAAATTTACTGACAGTGAGAACAATCAACCAATGGAACAGAAGTTGCTTTTAGAAGTCATGGTTACTCCATTATTGGAAGCTTTCAAGAAAAGACTGGACTGGATGATGCAGGATCTCCTGCTTGGATGGGCGGGGGAGGGGGTGTTGGACTAGATAACCTACAAGGTCCCTTCCAACACCGTCAATTTGTTACCTGTATAAGTCATTTTTTAAAGACATTGACGGATCACCTTAGTCCAGGCAGGTCCCAATAAAGGAGAATATTTGTAGCTCAGGATTCAAATGAGGGGTCCTTGGTGTTTTCTGAGCTTGCTTGTTTTCTTGTAGATGTTTCATTATCCTAACTAGGGTAACATCATCGGGCAGGTCTTCTTCTGTTGGTTATGGCTTCTCGTCCATCTGGGATTATTGGGGCCATCATCCCACATTGTTCCAGATTATCAACAAGGAGACTGTAATTGATCAAATGTCTTACTAAGTCTAAGTACCTACAGCCACAGCCTTCTTGAAGTCCACTAATTTAATCACATCGTCAAAGAAAATAATAATTGTTTGGCATTTTTCTGTTCTTCAGAAATGCATGGTGGTCTTCTGACCCAGGTCCCCCAACATGAGAAAACTTCTGAAGTGAACTCAAAATATTATTTTATTAGAAGTGTCAGCAGCCCCGGCAAAAAGTTTCTCTCTCAGCCTAACAATCTGTCTGGCCAGAAGATGAATAGATGCCACATCTATTCATCTCTGCCCCCTGCCTTTTATCCCCAGACCTAGGACGGGACTCCGCTAGCAGCAGTGGCTCTTCCTTCCCAATGACCAGCCCACGGATTTCCACTGCTCTCCTCTCCTCCGCCTTCTGCATATCTGCATGTCAGGCACAGGACCCAGCTGTTCCTCCTCTTCTGCATCAGCTACCTCCAGACCTGGGGGCTGCTGACTCTCCATCTGAGGGCTGATGGACGGCCCAGGCTCTGCCTCTGCCTCTTTCTCTGCCAGCTCCATTCCCTCTTCCCTCTCAGAGCTCTCAGGTCGCCTTGATGCTGACCCTGACTCCCACGCCTCCTCCTCCTCTGATTCGGCTGCTGGAGAGGCCACAACAGGTGTCTTCTGGTAAATACCTTTTTCATTTCATTTCATTTTTTCCAGAATTTCCCCATTCTCTTAAATGGGTTTTCCCATCAGGATTTCCCACCATGGAACTTCCTACTTTTTCCCACTTAGCTTGTTGAAGGCAGCTCTCTTGAAATCTAGTGACACCAATCTGGCTGTCTTCAATTCTCCATGATGCAATATGATTCATTTCATTTTCATTTTCATTTTATTACATTTATATCCCGCCCTTCTCCACAGAGGACCCAGGGCGGCGCACAGGAAATTTAAAAAACATACACAATAGAAGATAGACAAATAATTTAAAATATATATTAAATAATCCCCAATCCTGTGCTAAAAACCAATTATTAAAAACCCAATTTAAAACTTTTCTAAAAGTCCCCATGGGAGGTTAGGCTAGGCCGGCTTGATGGAAAAAATATGTCTTTAAACATTTGCGGAAGAGGCGGAGGTCGGTGATGGTCCGGAGTTCAGGGGGTAGGTCGTTCCAAAGGGCAGGGCCCGCCACAGAGAAGGCTCTTCCCCTGGGTGTCGCCAGTCGGCATTGTCCGGCCGACGGCACCCTGAGAAGGCCCTCTCTGTGGGAGCGGATCGGTCTAAGGGATGTATGGGGCAGGAGACGGTCTCGCATATAACTAGGCCCCGAGCCATGGAGCGCTTTAAAGATGGTCGTCAGAACCTTGAAGCGCACCCGAAAGACCACAGGAAGCCAATGCAGCTCGCGCAGGATTGGTGTTATATGGGAGCTTCTGGTGGCTCCCGTAATTGCCCGCGCGGCTGCGTTTTGGACTAGCTGTAGCTTTCGAGTGCACCTCAAGGGAAGCCCCATGTAGAGAGCATTACAGTAGTCGAGACGGGACGTCACAAGAGCTTGAGTGACTGTGCAAAGGGCAGCCCGGTCCAGTAAGGGGCGCAATTGGCGCATCAGGCGTACCTGATGAAACGCCCCCCTGGCCACGGCCGTCACATGGTCCTCCAAGGACAGCCGGGAATCCAGGAGGACACCCAAATTGCGCGCCCTCTCTACGGGGGCCAGTGTTTCGCCCCCAATGGCCAGAGTTGGAGTAATCTGGCTGAACCGGGGTGCCGGAAACCACAGCCTCTCAGTCTTGGCAGGGTTGAGCTTGAGTTTGTTACCACCCATCCAGATCCGTACGGCTTCCAAACACCGGGACAGCACTTCGGCGGCATCGTTGGGGTGGTCTGGGGTGGATATGTACAGCTGGGTGTCGTCAGCGTACAGATGGTACTCCACCCCAAAACCACGGATGATCTCACCCAGCGGCTTCATATATGTGTTAAACAGGAGGGGCGAGAGGACCGACCCCTGAGGAACCCCACATAAGAGGGGTCTCGAGGTCGACCTCTGCCCTCCCGTCAACACATATTGCGACCGACCAGAGAGGTAGGATGAGAACCACCGCAAAACGGTGCCTCCCAGCCCCAACCCCCCCAGTCGGTGCAATAGGATACCATGGTCGATGGTATCAAAAGCCGCCGAGAGGTCTAATAGGACTAGGATAGAGGAATACCCTCTATCCCGCGCCCTCCAGAGATCATCAACCAACGCGACCAATGCCGTCTCGGTACTGTGACCGGGTCGGAAGCCGGACTGGCGCGGGTCTAGATAATCAACTTCCTCCAGGTGTTGTGGAAACTGTTGGGCTACCACACTCTCAACAACCTTCACCAGAAAGTGAAGGTTGGAGACTGGACGATAGTTCTCTAGTAAAGCTGGGTCCAGGGACGGCTTCTTGAGGAGGGGCCTCACTACCGCCTCTTTCAAGACGGCAGGCAAGGACCCCTCACTCAAAGATGCGTTGACAATGCCCTGGAGCCAGCCTCGTGTCGTCTCCCAGGATGCCAGTACAAGCCAGGAGGGACACGGGTCCAATAAACATGTGGTCGCTCTAAGTTTCCTTGACAGCCTGTCCATATCCTCGGTGGTAACAAAGTCAAACTCCTCCCAAGCAGGAACCTCAAGACTAGCCTCGGACAGTCCCACAGGACCACTGTCGATGGAGGGTAGCTCATTCCGAATCCGAGTGATTTTCTCCTGCAGATAAATCCCAAATTCCTCTGCTCGCCCTTGTAGAGGGGCTTCCCGCGGCCTCTGGTGAAGGAGGGAGCGGGTCACCCCAAACAGGGCGGCAGGGCGGTTATCTGCGGATGCAATTAGGGTGGCACAATACTCACATTTGGCCACCCTTATCGCCACTAAGTAAGCCCTAATATGGGTTCTCACTAGTGTTCGGTCGGCTTCGGAGCGAGAGGATCTCCATCTGCTCTCTAGGCGTCTCTTGTGGCGTTTCATCCCCCGAAGCTCCTCAGTAAACCAGGGAGCCTGGGTGATTCGTCGCCGCAAGAGAGGCCGCAAGGGCGCGCCTCGGTCCAAGGCCCCCGTGGCCGCACTTAACCATGCGGCCACTAGATTGATTCTATGGTTACTTTTTTGCATCAACTGCAACATCTGGACCCTGCTGCCTGCACCACGATCAATCTCCATCTCCATGCACTATCAATGCACATACAAAGCAGATGAGGCTACTATCTGGACTTTGGGGACCTCTCCAAAGAGTTTAATGTCTCTATGCCAATCACATAATTTTTCACATGTTCTGTGAAGCCAGTTGGTCCAGGGAAAGCTCTTGTCTTCCATAAATGGAGAAAGTACAGTAAAACTTTTGCTTTTATGAGATTCCATTTATCTTTGTAATTTTTGGAGGGATAAGCCTATCAGGGATGAACATAATCTAGTGTCTGCTTCTTGGTATCAGACACCAAGAAGCATCGCTGCTTTACTCTTCCAAAAGCTACAAAGCATCTTTTGTTTTGAGATATGAAATACTGAACAGGCACCATCAACTGTGCTAGAAAACAGATAAGTGTAAATGGTTGTGAACAAGGAAGTTGCCTGCGAGAGATTGAAAGAATAAGGGTGGGATGATTCAGGGATTTTCAGATGATCAAATAGAAATTCTGTATTGTGATTTGAGACATTTCTCCCCATACAAAATTCAAAGAGTTTACCAGATGTACCGTTGCTTAACACCAGCAGTATAGGTAGTCCTCCACTAAGGCCACAAATGAGCCCAAAATTTCAGTTGTTTAAGTGAGACATTTGTTAAGTGAGTTTTGCCCCATTTTACTACTTTTCTTGCCATAGTTGTTAAGCAAAACACTCCACTGATAAGTTAGTAAACCAGTTGTTAAGTGAATCTGGATTCCCCATTGCCTTTTTTTGTCAAGAGGTTGCGAAATGTGGTCATATGACCTTGGGACACAGCAATGGTCATAAGTATGAACCCATTGCCAAGTATTTGAATTTTAATCACGTGATCACGGGAATGCTACCAAGGTTATAACTGTGAAAAATGGTCATAAGTTATTTTTTTCAGTGCCATCGTAACTTTGAACCATCACTGAGTGTGCTCTGGTCCACCAGAGCTGGCAGCAAAGTCAGACAGTGAGGAGTTTGGGGAGGAACATGGGCCAGTCCCGGGGGTTGAGGAAAGCTCAAACAAGGGCTCTGTGTCGGAGGCAGAGAGGGAGCTAGACAGCAGTGAGGCAGAAGAACAGCTGGAGCCTGTTCCCAATGTGTGCATGCGCAGAGCTGCTAGAAAATAAGAACAACTAAGAAAGCAGAGTTGACTTAGGAGTAAAGCCACACCTTGGAGGTGATTGGCCCCACCCATCGGAAACAAAAGAGGAGTCTAACTTAATATCTCCTCGGCAACTCTCATTTTTCCCCCCTGCCAGATAAGCAACCTATTTAGTCAGGTTATAAAATATAACAGATTGCACACTGATAGCAATTAGGGTTTGGCTCAGGCTTGTCAAAGTGGTGGCCTGCAGGCCGGATGTGTCATATACAGGCAAGGTCCACTCTGGCTCGGCAAAGGCAAAAGAAACATTGTGATATGTTACAATATGTCAAATGACACAATCAAGTTTGACACCCACAGTTCTCAGAGTCCCAGACAAAAGGGGTGTCACAGGGTAGAATTTAAAAAGTCAAGATTGCTTTTGTGACTGTGCAATCAAAGCTCTACAAGCTTTACAAAGATTCCATGTGTGTTACATACACAGACATTTGCACACAAAAAACAGGTAGATTTTTGGTCACACCATTAAAGTCACCATCTTTTTGTGACATGACCTGAGGACGTTCTGATAGCCAGCGTAGTCCGTGGTGAGGACCGTTGGAAGCTGGAACAATATCTGCAGATCTGTAGGTTGTTCGTGATTCATCTTGCTTTTAATTATCTGCCATGATTATAAAGTACTTTTTTAAAAAAACACATGTCATTTCAGCCTAGACATTTGCATGATTTGGATACTAATTCCCTCCCCTCAAAAAAAAAAAAAACCAAAAAAACAAGCAAACAGTGTCTTCTTTTTATGTAGCCAGTCATAATCTTCATTCTTTTCTAATCTGGCCACATTTTGACTTTTGAAGAGATGAGCTGCATTTTCAATTGAGCAATTGCTTTTTTCTTCAATACTGGGTGTCATTCAGACACAATTCTTAACATCCACAATTGTTCAGGGAAGGTAATCAGGATGATAATCGGCTTCCTCATTTTGTTTCTTCTCTGGGTGAGAAAACTCAAAAAATTCTCTGATTGTCCTGACCTAGGTTTCCTGAGACAGTAAAAAGCACAGGCTCGGTCCCCAAAACCCTCTTTTTATTTCAACTGCTGTGAATTATGTTCATTCACAGCCTGTAATACGTCACAAATAGTTTGTAAAGAATCTGACAGAAGTCTGCCAAAGTCTTTCAGGATAAGGTTGATAAGTGCCCACCTTCATCTCCCTAGAAATGCTGCCAAAGACCTAATTGCCAATTAACTCTACAAGGCCACACAGAACACAGAGTCAAAACGGAGCTTCAGAATTTAAACCAACCAGCACGAATAAAGTTGCTTCCTCCTCCCTTATTTCTTATGAGAGGGGCCAATCATCTCCCAGACTTACTCCCGAGTTGCCCCTTTTGTCTTAACTTTTCTTGCCTTTTGGCAATTCTGCATATGCACACACTGGGAACAGGCTGCCCCAGTTCCTCTGCCTCGCTTATGTCTGACTTTGGAGGCTCCGGAGGCAGCACATAACTCCCAGATAGCCCTGGCCCCTTCTCTGCCGCCGACGCAGAGCCCTTGTCCGAGCCTTCCCCAGACTTCAGGACTGGCCCATGTTCCTCCCCAACCTCCTCACTGTCCGAATCTGCTGCCAGCTCAGCAGGCCACCGGCAGACCACAACATGGATATGGTAGCGTAGGGCAAACAGTTATTCCCTGTCTTACTCCAATACAGGACATACAGTGTGGTTTCTATAATTACTTAACTCTTAAACATTTTGGCATGATGTTTTTCTTTTGAATTGGCTATGATTTGTACAAGCTTGAAGTTGCAATATTTTAATGAAAAAGGGATTTTTCAACAAAGTGCAACTAAACACCTTACATGTCAGCTGGGCGCAGGAGGAAGCTGTAAGACTCAACTGCCAGAAGGCAAGAAAAGTTAAGACAAAAGGGGCAACAGTACAGCCAATTCTCATAGCACAGATGCCAGGTTCAGATCAGTTTCTAAACGAGTCCTGGGTTTTACTGAACTAGAATAACATGTAATTTGTTTTCTTCACGAGCTTAGGCATCCAATGCCATTACATAGAAGGAGTTCCCTTTTTCTGAGCTGCAGAGTATTTACACAAATTGGCCTCATGTTTTTGTTCTGATGGGACAAAATGTTATTTTCACATCCTATGTTCCATTTTTATAAAAGTACATTATGTGCAATGATTGAATGGCTGCTTAAGATACTTGTTATTGGTTTTCCTATCCACAGTTGAATGAGTTTGTTTAATGATGTTTCTTTTCACACTTATTCATGGTCATGCTGATATTTAAGGATATTTAACCAGTGTAGCTTTGTTTAAGTGCAGCAACTAAATTGTGCTATTGCATTGCAGAATCTATTAATTGCCTTGCCCAATGCTAATTGAACAGATCTTGTTAAACCTTAGAAAAAGAGTTAATATAAATGTTTTCAACTGCAAATCTTGGAATGATAAAGTTTTAAAAAAAATCAACCCCAGTACTTTAGTGCTAACACCATTTTTCTACGGTATATAAGATTTGGAAGATCAGACCAGTGATGTACTAAAGTATCACAGAGCTGTTTTTCTTACCATGAAATAGCTCTAGAAATTATCAATTATACAGATCGATCCACCCACCCGCCCACCCATCAGAATTAAGGTTATTCCCACATGTTAATAGGCTATATAAATCTACTGTATGCTGCTTATGGACAATTTCACCTGTTTTGAAATTATACTGTTTAATTGGGAAGCTGCAGGAGCTTCCATAGGATCTCCTTCAAATGGAATTAAGTAGACTGCAGGACATCTATATTTTGAGTTTATTTAATAAAAAAGGGGGAAATCCGTTGTTGATATTTGGTCAATTTTAACTATTCATAATAATAATAATAATAATAATAATAATAATAATAATAATAATAATAATAATAATAATAATAATAATAATAATAATAATAATAATAATAATAATAATAATAATAATAATAATAATAATAATAATATTACTACATTTAATTTGTAGACCGCTCCCTCTCCCCAAAGGGACTCGGAGCGGTGCACAGGGGAATTAAAACATACAAACATAAATACACATAAATATATATAAAATCAGATTAAACAATTTATCCCTGCGCTAAAAACCTAAAATACTAAAAACTAAATCTCTTAAAACCCATAAAACAATAAACAGATGACTAACCTGAGCCTAATTGCTATCAGTTGCCATGATGTCTATCAATAACCACTTTTTGAGTGCTAAGCTCCTACTTATTATATTGTGATGATATCTTACCTGGATGTCTCCTGACACTTACCAACTGCTGCTACCAAGATGCTGCTTGCTCCTATATGCAGTATATTCCTATACATTGGATGTTAACACATCACAGAGGGAAGGGGGGATTTTTAATCTAATGTGCTAATATTAGGATATTTCAATATCCTTGAAATTCAGCACTCCATTTTTGAATGCTGTGCAAATGCATTAATGCCTTCCACCATGGGTACCTCTGGATACGATGAATGGATATTGAAAGGTAAGAATCCCTCCCAATAGATATATTACAGCATATTTATTAACTACTTATTTAATCTCTAAGCCTCTACATCTAGTCAGTTCAAGACCAGCATTGTTGGACACCCTGAACTTCCTCAACCAACCACCTTTTATCGGTGATTGGATATAGGAAGATCTTCAAGAGACATTTAAACATTTCTGATGGTTCCATAGGATTCCCAAGAGTTGTTTGTTTGATATAGTGGAGGATGTTTTCCTTTTTGTTTAGTTCTGTTGTCGTTCTTATGTGCACCCCGCCTGCCTGCTGTCAAAATCCCACATGCTGCTGCCACTTCTCTATTGTTGTTGTTCCCAGCTGTGCTTTCTCATTTTCATAGCGTCAGCCTATTCCACATTTGGGGTGGTCTCACCATGGCCAATTCCTCTGCCCCCCCCAACAACAAACCTTCACCAAGCAAGACAGCGCAACCTCCAAACATAGGCAGCACTTCTTGTTGTTGTTCAGTGAGCACAATGACAGGCAGGAAGTCTCACCCAACAGATAAGGAGGTGGTCAGAGGTGGTATTCTGCCAGTTCACCCCAGTTCAGGAAAACCGGTAATGGCAGCAGTGGGAGGCTCTGCCCACCTGCCCAGACATCATAATGGATGCTCTGCACAGAAGCGCCACGTATGAGCGCGCTCCCGGTTCTGAACCAGTAGCAAAGGTAAGAAGATTTCATACCTGGAGGTGGTGGTGGTGATGGGAGATCCAGCTACTGTTCCCATGACCAGTGTCCCCTAATGCCCTCCTGGTGGAGCACTAATTGGCCATGGACTTTCTAGAGGCTCACTAGCAAAATTAGTGCTGTGAGTGTCCAACCACCAGGAATCTCCGTCAGACATCCCGGCCATGTGCATTCAAGGTGCCACATCAGAGAAGATGACAGTCAATTTGGGGGCAGTGGCAGGGATGGGAACAGAGGCAGGGTGTGTGCGCGCACAAATAAATACAGGCTAGTCACCAAGCACATGAATTTTGATTACATAACCACAGAGGCACTGAGATGGCTGGAACCTTGAAGACCATTCAAAAGTCCATTTTTTTCCAGTGCCATTGTAACTAGTGAGCAAGTAAATGCTTTTTAAATGTGAAAACTTGAAATTTCACTCCAAAAATCCAGCAGCATCCCTAACCTTATAGAAAACTATGATAGTAGTCCTCATCTAGGGACCACAATTGATCCCAGAGAAAGTGAACCACGTGATTGAGAGTGGGGGAGAGACAGACAGACAGAGATGCTGTGAAGATCATTGTTCATTCAATTTCAAGTTACTGCTGTCTCGTTTAGATACAGGTCTCTCGTGCAACAATGCCAGCGTTCCTCTCCCTGTGTGCATTGTTGTCTGCTCAGAAATTCAGACGTTAAATTTGCACATTGCACATTGCTCAGAAAAAAAAATATTTTACTACTGTTAACTACTGTTCATTATCACCACCTCATGCAAACAGTGAACAATAGTACCTAAGTTTAGAAAACTGGAAACTGGAAAAGGCCCTTAGGACTAATGGAATAAATATACAGTGCTGTAGACATTAACATTTAAGGAGAAAGTAGCTCCTATCGTTTTGGAAATATTGTGGACATCTTATGAAAATAAAGCCCTGCCAACTTCATACTATAAAACTTGATTTGTCAGGCACCACCTACTGTGCAAACTGCAGCCTGTTTTCTCTGTTTTAATATTGATGTCACGATCTTAACAGCTCTGACCTGCAATAATTCATCATGCACAATTCACTAAAATGGCATCGGGCTTCAGTTTTATAATAAAGGGATTTTTTTTTCTTTAACATATATTGCTCAGTCTATCATGGTTAGGTTTGTTTGTTTGTCTATTTGATTTTTTATCTCGCCTTTGTATAACTAACTCAAGGTGGCAAGCATTCATAATGCTCCTTCCTTCTATTTTATTGCATAATTATATGCAATGCTTTTTAAATCATCTTTATATTCCCATTCTATTAATTGCTTGCTGTCCAGTCACCTTTGATGAGATAGTTAGCCATACAAATTCAAGAAATACATAAATTTTCCAGTCCAAACTGTATAAAAAATAGGATAATATAATGGCTGAATTTTGCCTTTGTTTGCCCATTGAGGAACTAGTTGAAAAACAATATATTCAACAGTAATGTCTGTAGAGCTTTCCTGGATTATAGGAGACAAAAAAGCTAAGATGGTTGTCACAACTCCCGACCCCCCCTTCGCGAGCTTGGTGGCCAGGGTTTACAGAGCCAGGGCCTTAGGTTGATGTTATGTAACGCCAGATCCGTGGTTAACAAAGCCCCCCTCATCAACAACCTTGTGTCGGAGGGGGACCTGGATCTGGTGGGGATTACGGAAACCTGGTTGGGCCACGAAAGGGGCTTACCCCTCGTGGAAATGTGCCCACCAGGATACCGTGCATTTCATCAGCCGTGGGCCCTAGGCAGGGGTGGGGGCGTGGCGATTATTATTAGGGAAAGTCTGGAGCCGAGAGAGACCACTGTGCCACAGACCACCGGCTGTGAATCCCTCTATGTGAGGTGGGGCCCTGGGAGGCAGCTGGACTTGCTGCTTGTGTACCTGGCTCCCCGCTACGTATCAGCAGCCCTGCCCGAGCTCCTCGAGGTGATAGCTGAGGTGGCGGTTGAGTCTCCCAGACTCGTAGTCTTGGGGGACTTCAACCTGCCATCACTCGGCGGATCAACCGAGGTAGCCCGGGAGTTCATGGCCTCCATGACGGCCATGGACCTGACCCAGGTAATTGAGGGTCCCACACACGAGGGAGGACATACGCTGGATTTGATCTTCGTCTCAGGCCAGTGGAAAAGTGATCTTGATATAGGGGATTTAGGCATTACACCCTTGTCATGGTCAGATCACTCACTTCTCCGGCTCGACTTTCCTACCGCTGCACCTCACCACGGGGAGGCAGAACCGGATATCCCTAGATGGTTCCGCCGCAGGTGCCTGATGGACCCAGAGAGGTTCCAGACGGAGCTTGGGCCATTACCTGTGACCCTGACCCGCTCGAGGACCTAGTGGCTGCATGGAACACCGCGGCCACTGGAGCCTTGGATCGGGTCGCGCCCTTGTGGCCTCTCTTGCGGCGAAGAGTCACCTGGGCTCCTTGGTTTACCGAGGAGCTGAGGGAGATGAAACGCCACAAGAGACGCCTAGAGAGTAGATGGAGATCTACACACTCTGAATCTGACCAAACACAGGTGAGAGCCCATTTACGGACTTACATTATGGCGATGAGAGTGGCCAAGCGTCAATACTGTGCCACTCTTATCGCATCCGCAGAGAATCGCCCTGCCGCCCTGTTTGGGGTGACCCGCTCCCTCCTTCAACAGAGGCCGCGGGAAGCCCCTCTGCAGGGTCGAGCAGAGGAATTTGGTGTTTATCTGCAGGATAAAATCGCTCAGATCCGGAGCGAGCTGATCTCCACCGAGAGTGGCCTAGAGGGATTGTCGGAAGCAGGTCTTGAGATACCATTCTGGGAGGAGTTTGACTCTGTTGCTTCCGAAGATATGGACAGGTTACGTGGGCGACTGAGAGCCACCACATGTTTATTGGACCCGTGTCCCTCCTGGCTTGTACTGGCATCCTGGGAGGTGACACGAGGCTGGCTCCAGGAGTTAGTCAACGCTTCTCTGAGTGAGGGGTTCTTGCCGGCCTCCCTTAAAGAGGCGATGGTGAGACCCCTCCTCAAGAAGCCTTCCCTGGACCCAGCTTTGTTGGAAAACTATCGTCCAGTCTCCAACCTTCATTTTCTATCGAAGGTTGTTGAGAGTGTGGTGGCACAACAGTTTCCCCGTCACCTGGAGGAAGTTGTTTATCTGGACCCGCGCCAGTCCGGCTTCCGGCCCGGGCACAGCACTGAGACGGCATTGGTCGCGTTGGTGGATGATCTCTGGAGGGCCAGAGATGGGGGTTGTTCCTCCATCCTGGTCCTGTTAGATCTCTCGGCGGCTTTTGATACCATCGACCATGGTATCCTATTGCATCGGCTGGAGGGGTTGGGGGTGAGGGGCACTGTTTTACAGTGGTTCTCCTCCTACCTCTCCGGCCGATCGCAATTTGTGTTGGCAGGAGGGCAGAGGTCGACCTCTAGACCCCTCACTTGTGGGGTGCCTCAGGGGTCGGTCCTCTCGCCGCTCCTGTTCAACGCATACATGAAGCCGCTGGGTGAGATCATCCATGGTTTTGGGGTAGAGTATCACATCTACGCTGATGACACGCAGCTGTACTTTTCTACCCCATACCACCCCAATGATGCCGTTGAAGTGATGTCCCGATGTCTGGAAGCCGTACGGATCTGGATGGGAAGCAAAAGACTCAAACTCAACCCGTCCAAGACCGAGTGGCTGTGGTTTCCGGCATCCTGGTTTAACCAGTTGATTCCATCACTGGCCATAGGGGGCGAACATCTAGCCCCCGTGGATCGGGCACGCAACCTAGGTGTCCTCCTGGATACCCGGCTGTCTATGCAAGATCACGTGACAGCCGTGGCCAGGGGGGCTTTCCACCAGGTACGCCTGGTGCGGCAGTTGCATCCCTTATTGGACCGGGACGCCCTTTGCACAGTCACTCATGCGCTTGTGACATCCTGGCTAGACTACTGTAATGCTCTCTACATGGGGCTCCCCTTGGTGTGCACCCGAAGACTGCAGCTGGTCCAGAATGCGGCCGCGCCGGCGATCTTGGGAACGTCTAGATATTCCCATGTAACACCGCTCCTGCATGAGGTGCACTGGTTACCTGTGGTCTTTCGGGTGCGCTTCAAGGTGTTGATTACCATCTTTAAAGCACTCCAATGCACGGGACCAAGCTACCTGCGAGACCACATCCTACCTCATACATCCCTGCGGCCGATTTGCTCCCACAGAGAGGGACTTCTCCGGGTGCCGTCCACCAGGCAATGCCAGCGGGCGACGCCCAGGGGAAGGGCCTTCTCTGTGGTGGGCCCAACCCTCTGGAATGACCTACCCCCCGACCTCAGAACAACCACGGACCTCCGCACCTTCCGCCAGAAATTAAAGACACTTTTGTTCCATCAGGCCGGTTTGGCCTAAGTTATTTACCTAGCCTTCAGTCTGTATTATAAATTGTTTTAATTGGGTTTTTAAATGGATTATGTTTTAACTTTCTAAATTTTAGCACAGGGATAACCTATTTAATTCGATTTTAATTATTTATATTTTGTACTGTTTGTTTTAACTTCCTGTGCACCGCCCCGGGTCCCTTCGGGGAGAGGGTGCGTTTATATAAATTTAATAATAATAATAATAAAATAATAATAATAACAACCAGGAAATTAAAGCCTCACCCACTTTTTACATGCATGATGACATGTAAAGAAAGGGTGGGGCTTCGATCACATATTTGTACCTGCCATCTTGGTTGGTTTATTCTTACTCCCCTGGGGACACCCCATTTTGAATGGTATTATAAATTCAATTAAAGAATCTGTTGTGATGAATTTTTGGTTCAAAACATAAAGAGAAATTGGTGGTATTTGTAGAAATTATTCTTTCTCCTGGACGCTCATCTGAACACATTTGTTAATTCATAAATAGTGAGTCACTTGTTTTTATCTACCTTTCTTTCTGAATAATTAGATAGTATGTGTGGAGGAAATATATGAAAAGCAAGGCACAATTACTGTAATCAAAGTAATTATATAGTCTTCACATGCTTTTCTACAGGGTGGCATTTGAGAGTTGCTGATGGAACTGCTCTGTAATATACGATATAAATGTGTTGGCACTCACTTCAGTAAATTGAAACAAACAACTTGGTATTAGTTGCAAATAAAAAAAAAGCGTTGCTTATTGTTTGGCTTTTTCTGCTTGTGTGTCTGAGCAGGGATGAGTCCAATGACTTTTAAAACACCCATGTCGCTTTATTTTTTCTTTGTAAAAACAAATCAGAGTTAAGGAAGGAGAGCCTATTTTTATTTTGAAAAATGTTGAATTAACAGTATTGCTTATATACGAAGAGACATCGTCGGCCGGGCAATGCCGGTTGGCGACACCCAGAGGAAGGGCCTTCTCTGTGGCGGGCCCGGCCCTCTGGAATGACCTACCCCCCGACCTTCGCACTATCTCGGACCTCCGCCTCTTCCGCCAACGTCTTAAGACGTACTTATTCCAACAAGCCGGCCTAGAATAGCCCCCCGTTTCTGACTTTTTAAAGAAAATTTATAATTTGGTAAGGGTTTTTAATATTGGGTTTTTAGCACGGGTTGATGAATTTAATTAGATTTTAATTGATATTTATTGTATTTTGTGTTTTTAAAATGCCTGTGCGCCGCCCTGGGTCCTAACAAGGAGAAGGGCGGGGTATAAATTTAATAAAATAAAATAAATAAATAAATCTATATTTATTAAGCAGAAAACAGCCAGATATCATAACAAATCTTTTATAAGAACATTTCTGAAAAATGAATTAAACGCAACATGCAATCACTGAATTCTAAAGAAATTGGCTAATTGGATGCCTACTCTAGTTAAATGGTTATGCTGGGCTGATTCACACATGTAGTATATCACTCAGGGAGTAACCACTGGGTAAATTAATCTGAAGTGAGAATTGTTGTTCTTGACAAGTGTTGTGTTTGAAAAGTTGTGGAGCCCAACAAAAACTTGATAGAACGAGCCCATATATCAAGATGGACTGAACTATCTACTTAATGTTAGTCTCAGCATTATATGTTTAATTTGAATTTTAAAAAATCCAGATAACCACTAGATGGCAAAAAAGAGATCTAGAAAACTTGGACTCTTTGCTCCCATCTAGAGATCATCCAGATGAGAGGGGGGTTTCTACTGGTTCAGCCGAATTGGTAGTAACTTGGCAGCCTGGGTCACTGGAACCGGCAGGCCTGCCACACTCCCGAACTGGTTCTCTCAGTGTCACCATGGGCACCGCCATCTTGTTTTTTGCTTTCTGCGCATCCGCAGAGTAATTTTTGTTGCATTGCATGCATGGGCATGTGGCACATCCCTGAGCAAACCAGTAGTAGCAGCAGCCAGAACCCACCCCTGATCCAGATTTCTGTAGCCTTCATACAGCAGTCCTCTCTCTCATGTTGAGAGAAAAAGATTGAAAGGGGGAACCTTCTGCAGAATTTTATTCTACACATGGTTTTATATTATTGATTTGCATATCTTCTACATATAATATGTCATTGAAATTCAACAACATCTTGAGTGTCATAGTTTTGCTGTACTGTTTATTAAGCATGGAATTGGGACATGGGTTTATGGTACTCTGAATGGCTTGGACTATGAGAATTCCTAAAAGCAGGAATTAAGGGACAGGAAAACAATGATTTTCTTTTGTTTACCTGCTCTTAATTCCTTTAATTAAAAATGTGAATTTTAAAAACCTCAGAGAGAGAAAGACAGAGATCTCCACCCAAAAAAAAAAAAAGAATTAACTTAATGTTCTCTTTGAAATTAGTTGTCAGAGGAAACTTATTTAATAATCAATAAAGCAGATGATGATGATTTTAAAAAATAGGGGACATGTCAATGTTTGCTATAGACCTTTCATTACATAAAGGGAAAAAGTGGTCATGTTTTTATTTTTTATAATTTGTTTTTTTATTGAAATTATAATATAAAATAGAAATGAAAATAAAGATGATAGGAAAATGGAAAGGATGAAGAAAGGGAGAAGAAAGGCGTAGGTACAGGAGGAAAGAAAAAAGCATGGACTTTCAACTTTTTTTCATTGCAATAAAGTACAAATAAAAGTACAGCTTCAACTTTTTATTTTGTAACAATGCTAGCCAATTCTATAACAACAAACAATCATGAGTTCATTCCCCCTCCCTTTTTTTTGAGCAAAATCCAGAATTGGTTTCCAAGCAGAAATTAAACTAGATATGTTCTAGATATGAGTCAATTTTGCCATTTCTGGTAGCTCCATCACTTTTTCCATTTATTTTTCTATTTGGGGGGTTGATATATCTTTCCATTTCTGTGCATATAGAATTTTTACTGCAATCAACCTATAATACAATAACCAAGTCCCAAACCATGTTTTTCATTCTTTTTTGCTAGAGCATTTCTTAAAAGTTCTTTGATCTAAAACATAAGAGGTCAATGTAATAATTTCAGAATGCACAGAAACAGCATAGGTGCTACTCACGTAAATTGTTCGTCAATAGTACAACAGGAGCAGCATTGCTTTTCATAACCTAGAGGTGTTGGTAAGGTTCTCTCTGAAGGTTTTTCTCTAAAAAAATAAATTAATACTGGTGTGCAATTTACCACCATCTCTGCTATGCCTCTGAAGTCTCTGTCATTATATTTGGCTTAAACATGGCCATTATTGTCACACAATTCAACAAATACCTTTATTGACATTTTTCATGAGGCATAGCAAGAAATTTTCCAATATTAGACAAATTGGAGTAGTACATAGCTGAACACAAATTGATTTTATTTTCAAATGACATTCTTTTGTTTATTTCTAAACCTATCTCAGCGTTTATGCAAAAACATATATACCTTTAGTAAAGTAGCAGGGTGGGTCTATTGATTAATCCAAATTAGAATGGATGCCCATGGGTGAAAATTTGGTTATCCATCCATTTAAGGAATATCAATTCCATATTTGTACCAAATCTGTTAAATACCCAGGTATGTCTATACCAAAAGATATAACTCAATAGCATGTAATGTAAATAAAATATATGATGAGGTTCCTTCAGATCAGATATTGATAGATAAGTCATTAAAAGGTACGATAGGTACGATAGAGCTTCAGCTAAATTAGAAAATGGTTGATAGGTTTTTAATGGGAATTTTAGCACAGGTTTGCAATTCAATTTCTTTTTAACTTATTGTATTTGTTGTTATCTATTTATTGTGGTTTTTAATTTCCTGTGCACCGCCCAGAGTCCGTCTCGACGGAGATTGGTGCGGTTTACAAATCGAATAAAATTCAAATTCAAAAATTCAAAACTGTATTCTTTGGAGAAAAGTGAATGCTCTCAAAATGAATCTAATTCCCAGATTAATTTATATTCTGGGCAAAATTTCAGTTTATAAATCTGGAAAATATAATTCAAAAATGAAGTATTTAGAAAAAAAACAAAATGTTGCTACTAAGCCAGGAGTTGGGCTTATCTCGTTGGTTGGTGAGACCTTCACAATTATTGGGCACCTGATCAATAAATATTCTGTTTTTCTCTCTTTGCCATGCAAGTGCCTTGAATTCAGAGCTGCAATGTAAGCCCTGAAGCCATTTTGGGAGCATCTTCAGGGCTGCCACAGCGAGGCCAGGTGGAGCTAGAGCTATCTCTACCTCCCGGGAGAGGTAGAGATAGCTGGGGGATGTGTAGCTCAAATAACATTCTTTCTCTTGGGAGCCAAAGATGCTCTACCAGGAGTTGGAAGGGGGTAGGCCAAAGCCAGCAAGAGTTGGGACTACCACCTGATTGGGCCATGTGATGGACATGTGACATGGAAGGCAAGAACCTTGGGCTTTGATTTGGGTGGAGAAAATCATGGGTCCTTCAGAGTAGGGTTTTCACCAGCTGTGCCAATATGGTATCCCAAATAAAGTTATGCTTTGAGGAAACTCTAGGTCTCAGAGCTTTGATTACTTTGGGGTTATTACTTGGATCCCTGACAAGCAGTAGCATCCTAGCTGAAATGGTTGGTGGAAGACATGGATTTCAGCTGGAGGGTCCTTCTCATGAAGCCGAAGCAAGAGGGAGCTTCTTTCTTCAGTAGCCAGCCGCAAGATGAAGAATTCTCCCTTCTTACGTTTCCATGGTGACTGCCTTCAGCTGACTAAAGGGGCTGATTTTTTATTAAGACCTATTCAGAGGAATCGTGCAAATGTACAGCTCCCCAAGGAACAGCTCTTGATTCATGACTCCATGGTTAAATACGGGACTTGCAAGGGACAATGCCTTGGCACCCAGACATCTATGATGCTAATCAAGTGAATTATTGAAAACTACAATAGCAAAGAAATCAAAACGATTCCTGATTTTCACAATCTTTTCCCGACTCCTGCTTCTACTGGCATTTGGTCAGACTTCAGATCTGGTGCAATTTTCAAATCATTAATCCAATGTTCCCTGTCCTGTTTATATTGGCTGCTAATTTCATCCTGTCATTTATCACTGTCTACGAATGTCTGTGAATATCCCTAACCGTAACCCTTTGTTGTTGTTGTTAGTTGCAAAGTCGTGTATGTCCCATCGCAACTCCATGGACAAAGTTCCTCCTGGGGGTGCCTTTTGGTACTGTCCATAGGGTTTTCATAGGGAAAGATACTGGAGTGGGTTGCCATTTCCTTCTCCAGTGGATCACGTTTGGTAAGAGCTCTTGTCTGGCCACCTGTCCATCCTGGGTGGCCCTGCACGGCATAGCTCATAGCTTCATTGAGCTACGCAATCCCCTTCGCCACGACAAGGCAGTAATCCATGAAGGGGATTTACCGTCACCTAACCCTAACCCCACCAAAATATCATATTCCAAACATTTCTTTGATCTTCCAAAATGCTGCTCACATTTTCAAAGAAAATAGTATTCTGTTCCCGTGTAAAATGTTGTAATGGCTCTGATGGAGTAGGATTGTTTAGAACAACAGTATTGCTTTGAAGAAGGCTTCATTAAAGAATCATCCTTAAAGGTCATGCAAATTTTTGTTGGATTCACTGTACAGCTACAGTAGTTAGCTTTCACATTAGCACATACACATCTGTTTCCTTTAAGGTTGCTGTGACCGGCCGCAAGTCTTCCACTCTTCCCTGAAGGACCATAGCAACAGACTGTAACAAGTCTGTAACTGCCAGTCGCGTCTGATTGGCTCAGACGCGGCTGGCAGAAAACTAGGTCCTGGAGCGTCCTGATTGGCTTCCCCGTTTGACAGCTACTTATACGCAATCAGGACGCTCCAGGACCTAGTTTCCCGCCAGTCGCGTCTGAGCCAATCAGACGCGACTGGCAGTTACAGACTTGTTACAGTCTGTTGCTATGGTCCTTCAGGGAAGAGTGGAAGATTTGCGGCCGGTCGTATGTCGAGGACCGGTCGCAAGTCGAGGACTCAACACTGTTTAGGACAGGAAGGGAAGTAAAAAGATCAGCAGTATTTTCCAAACTTTGCTTTAAAACTATCATTGCAATTGCAGGTGAGCAAATATTTTTCCTGCCTTGCTCTTAGCAGTAAAGTTTTAGGGTGTCCTGCTATTGTCTGGTATTTCTCACAGATCATTTGTAGTGGTTGTAATGTTTGTTGTTGTGTTGTAAGACATCTGAAGCATTTTTAGATAAAATATTATATATTATTTTTGTCTTCCATCTTGATCCTGGATGAGTCCCCAGGGTTTTCTTGATAAGGTTTCAGAAATGTACCCTTCCTAGGACTAAGGGAAAGTGAGTGGCCCAAGGTCAGAATACAGAATAATAGACTTGGAAGGGACCTTATAGGTCATCTGGTCCAACCTTCTGCTCAAAGCAGGAGACCTTATACTATTTCTGACAAGTGGCTGTCCACTCTCGTCTTGAAAGCCTCCAGTGATGAGGCTTTGTGCCTAAGGTTGGACTCAAACTCATGGTCTCAGAGTTTCTAGCCTATGCCTTAATCACTATAACAAACTGATCCTACAAAATGCTGCACATATATTTTAATACATTAATTAGCTGAGGTTCAGAAAACATGGCTAGTTAACATCTATGATGTCACTGTTCCAGAGCTGAAAATTCTACGATTTGATCATTATCCCACTTTCTTAATATTGAAGACTGTACATGAGAGGCTACAGACACTCTGAGGTAACCTTTAACAACTCTTTTTTTGAACCAACAGCAAGCAAACAGTAGAACAGGGGTCAGGAACCTATGGCTCGCGGGCCAGATATGGCTCTTTTGATGGCTGCATCTGGCTCGCAGATGAATCTAGATAAATAGCATAGCCACGCGTGCGCCGCACAATTACAGCCCGGAGCAGGACCACAGCCTCTCTGCCAACTGGTCCTTCCTTACTCAGAGGAAAGCTTCTGCAGAAGCCCAGGCTAGTGAGAACAACTTCCCACCGTTACGAACTCTCCGAGGCTATAATTATGTGGGTTCTGTGCACGCGCCTATGTTTTCCACGGCCGGTGCTCCACGCTGTGGAAAACATAGGCGCGTGCGCTGAGCCCACACAATTATGGCCTCAGAGAGTTTGTAAGGTTGGGAAGTTGTTCTCACTTGTCTGGGCTTTTGCAGAAGCTCCCCTCCGAGCAAGGAAGGACCAGTTGGCAGAGGGGCTGTGGTCCTGCTCCGGGCTGTAATTGTGCGGCGCGCACGCGCGGCTATGTTTTCCACGGAGTGGGGCTGCGGCCGGAAGATGAGACAGGCAGAGAGAGAGAGTGAGGGAGGGAATCAGAGAGAGACTGACAGGCACAGAGAGAGACGGAGAGGGGAGGGAGGGAGAGACAGAGAGACAGACAAACAAACAGACAGTGAGTGATTAAGTGAGTGAGTGAGTGAGTGAGAGACACACATAAACATACATACACACACAGAGTGAGTGATTAAGTGAGTGAGAGACAGACAGACAGACACACACAGAGTGACAGAGAGGAAGGGAGGAGAGAGAGACACACAGAGAAAGAGAAAGAAAGAGAAAGAATGAAAAAGAATTAAGAGACTTATTGTACTTTAAAAGTGTTGGTCTTACATAAAATACAAACATTTACTTGTATTTAGTTTTAAACATATTGTATGGAATTAAACATATTTAAACATATTGTCACGGAATTACATTTTAAAATATGTAGTGTTCCTGGCTCTCTCAGCCAAAAAGGTTCCCGACCCCTGCAGTAGAACAACTTCAGCACCACACTCTGCTTGACAGCTATTTATACTTGAGCTGTCAAGCAGAGCAACCAATAGGAAAATAGTAAAAGTCCCGCTTCAGCCAGGCACGTCTCAGCCAATGGGCACAGTCCTGTAGTTGCCGGGCTAACAGGTCGTAGGTCGAGAACTTTTTGTAGGTTGAGGACTTTACACTTAATACAAAATGTACATGCATATGGGGGAGGGGAGAGAGGAGAGGTGTGAAAAGGACAGTACTGAAGAAGTCACTGACTTCCTTCTTGTCATTCCCTTTCCTATCTTGAAACTTAAGAGGAGATAGTATAGAGATGGGGGGAGAAAGAAAGGCACTGTTTTCCCTCCACCTGATTTCTTAATCTTCTACCCATGGAGTAGAGCAGGGGTGTCAAACTGGCAGCCCCTGAGCTGGATGCATCATGCGCAGGCCATGCCCACCCCAGCTCCATGAAGGGGAAAAACATCGCAATACGTCACATGATGGCAACATGACACCATGAGTTTGACACCCGTGGAGTAGAGGGAAGAAATTTCTTCAGGCTGATTGGATCAATTGTAAATGAAAAGGTTCAGAAGAGTAAAACAAAAGTGAGGCTGATAGGCTATTAGTTGTCCAGCACTGCTCTGAATAAGAGAGACTAAAGATAAAACGCCTAGCAATCCATACATAAAATAATAATAATAATAATAATAATAATAATAATAATAACAACAACAACAACAGCAACAACAAAGTGAAAACTGTTTCACATTTAATATGTGAATGCAGCAAAATCGCACAAACTGATTACAAAGCTAGACATGACCGAGTTGCTAAATTAATCCACTGGTCATTATGTAAAAAATATGGTTTACCTGTATCCAGAAAGTCATGGGAACACAAAGTAGAAAAGGTTATCGAGAATGAGAGGGTGAAGATCTTGTGCGACTTTCGAATACAAACAGACCGTCATTTGGAGCACAACACACCAGATATCATGGTTGTAGAGGGCCGAAGTGTACAGTTCATTGATATCGCTGTTCCTGGAGATGCCAGAGTCGAAGAAAAAGAACTAGAAAAAATCATGAAATATCGTGACCTGGCCATCGAAACCACACGGCTATGGATGAAGCATGTCACAGTGACACCCATTGTCATCGGGGCACTTGGCACCATGTCCAAGAATTTTAATAAATATCTCAGCAAATTGCAGCCTCCTGCAATAACACCAGCGGAACTGCAAAAAACGGCGTTACTTGGCACATGTTATATTCTACGAAGATACTTGGTTGATACCTAGGATGCTGGCAGCAAACTGTATCAACAATTAGCACCAGTCAATAGTATTTGTAATATGCATTTTTAAATGTTCAGTTGGCTGAGTTTCATGTTTTATGAATAAAGTAAATAATAATAATAAACTTTATTGTCATTGTAATAAAATAAAAAAATTACAATGAAATTGGTTTGAGCGTTGTGCTAACATTTGCATCAGGTGGAATATAGACAGCAGTGACAACTATAACAGAAATCTCTCCAGGCAGATAAAATGGCCGACAATGACAGTTGAGAATTCCAAGTCTGCAGAACAGTGTGTATAAGCAACTCTACTGTTAGTACACCAGTTATTATGTGTGTAAATACACATTCCTCCATCTTTGCTTTTACCAGAGTTGTTGTTTCTGTCAAAGCATCCCTGCGGCCAATTCGCTCCCACAGAGAGGGACTTCTCCGGGTGCCGTCCACTAGGCTATGCCAGTGGGCGACGCCCAGGGGAAGGGCCTTCTCTGTGGCGGGCCCAACCCTCTGGAACGACCTTCCCCCTGAAATTAGAACAACGACGGACCTCCGCTCCTTCTGTCAAAAACTGAAAACACACTTTTTCTGCCTGGCCGGCCTTGGTTAGTCCTCCGTTTATTAACTGGGTTTTTAAGGGGTTTAGCTTTTTAGTATTGTGGGTTTTTAGCGCAGGGATAAATTGTTTAATTTTCTATTTTATCTATTTATGTATTTTTATGTCTGTATTTTTTAATTCCCCTGTGCACCGCTCCGAGTCCCTTTGGGGAGAGGAAGCGGTCTATAAATTAAATAAATAAATAAAGCGGTGTGTGGTGCAGTTAGTTAGCTCCATAGACGCATCCGGTACAAGTGGATGACGCCAGGTCTCTGTGACGATCATCACACAGCAGTCACGAATGAGCTTATTCGCTGCCATCCATAGCTCTAGTTCATCGGTTTTGTGGACAAAGGATCTAGAGTTGGTTAGGTAATGCTTGGTAATGCTGGTCTGTGAGGCTGCTTCCGTAATCGAATTAGCAAACCTGCTCTGCATCCCCGCTTCTGCTTCAGCTCCCTTCGCTGCCTCCTAGGCCAAACAACGGTCCATGGAGAGCCTGGCAGTCTTACTATGTCACTCGGTATATTATGAGACTGCTGGAAGTTGCTGGTAATATTGAGTCGACTAGAAGATCCAATCTTTAATAACAACTTAATAACTCCCTGCGGGTATAGTCTTGTTTTTGCCTAACTCTACTGTGACACCAGGAGCTCAAAGCCGCAGCGCCTAAGCACGCCGCCATCTTGAATGGATTTAACATAACCACTAACAGAGTAGGAATGGATGCTACCACTCCAAAACAAGTTTTCTCAATAGCAGCCTTTGAAATTTGACCTGAGGACAACCCCCAAGAGAAATGTTTTTTTGGGCCGGATCTTGTCCTCTTAAGCCAATGGCCATTGTTCTTTTTTTTAATTGGTTCAATGATTATCCATAAAGACATTTAGGAGGAAGATACCTGTTTGCCTGTCTGTGCAGGGGCATGTACACAGAGACACAGACATACATTAAATGCTCACTCATTACATGGGCACAAATATTATTCAAACCATTACCAAATACGAAGGGAAGAATAAAAAGAAAAAAGAAGGCAGCTTTTTTGTTCTCCAGTCAATTACAGTAAAATCCATCAAATAATGCAAACACTCTCAAACTCAAGGCCATAAATAAAGGTTGAAGTTGAACCCCCCCCTCCAATGTTTCTTACTATAAAGCATAAAGGCATAAATAAAAGCTCAAAGCCCCCCAAAAGTGAACATATTTATTAGAAGAGCAAGTCAGAAGGGAGACATTTTCCTTTCCTATAAATGCAGCATTTTTTCTGTATCTGCTTTATGCTGTTTGGAGTTAGCTCATTACTTAAGACTTCAGCTCTTGACTGAAATGTGAAGTATCTACTGAAAGGTATTGAATTAGTTAATTTATTCACGAATCTTCAAGGATGCTAAAAGAGAAGAAGAATGATGTGTGGGTCTGGCTAAGATCTGAGCCTACTTACTGTGACCAAATTGGAGTTCAGAAACACCTGTATTAATTTAATTTAATCCATTTATCTCCTTAGTTTACTTCTATCCAAAAGTGCTTGAATAGGTTATTCATGGCTGTAGGCTGAGGGAAAAAAATAAGCTTTCTGCTATCAAAGATGAAGAACAAGCTAAAAGCCATATTCAAAAACTCAACTGCACTAATTGTTGAAAATTCTCCATCACAACCAATGGGAGAACATCCCCCATCCCATCTGCAAAAAAGAGGCTAGGCTAAGCTTTGTAAGATAAGACTGCATGATTCACATTACTCTTCCTTTCCACTCTTTTCATCTCAGATAATTGACTAACATTTTCTGCTCCACCCAGGAGTGAAATCCTACCATTTCAAACTGTTTCAGAAGAACCAGTAGTGGACATTGGGCCTGGGTCACCGAACCGGCCATGCCCCCAAACTGGTCCCCTGGTTGCCACTCGCTCAGTCCCACCCTGCCCAGTCTCTGCTTTCCACCATCCCAGCCTGCCTCCCCTACTCCCTTCCCTGAGGCCTGCAGCCTTGCCATGCTTGTCTGCCTTCCACGCAGCCTTCCTGGCGGTCCCCCATGTCCACTTGCCTTCCAAAGTCAGTGTCCATCCTGGCTCAGCCAGGGGGTGGGCGGCTGGCCGAAGCGCACCCGCTGCTCTGGAGCTGAGAGTGACAGCGGTGATAGTGGTGGTGCTTCGGGAGGGCAGGCACCAGGCAGATGTCCTGGGGCTGTTCACATGTGTACTGCCTGGCCTCCCAGAGTACTTTCTTCCTTCTGCTGCCACCGAAAGACAGAACAACTTGCCGTCTGTTAGTGCCGCCACAGTTGATCCAGCTGGGGAAACGGGCCCCTGAAGGGCAAGGTGTGCTCTGCTGCCACTGCTGCTGCCAGGCGTATCCACACAGAAGAACTTCGCAGCGTGGCACAGTTCCGGGGTGACAGAGAGCCCAGGCAAGCTCTGCCACCACCACCACTGCTGCTGCTGGGCGCATCCATGCAAGAGAACTCTCTAGGAAGGGCTCCGACTATGTGCACAGACCAGGTATGTGTGTGTGTGTGAGTGAGAGAGAGAGAATAAGAGAGAGAGAGAAAGAGAAAAAGAAAGAAAGAAAGAGACAAAGAAAGAAAGAAAGAGGGAGAGATACAAGAAAGAAAGAAAGAAAGAAAGAAAGAAAGAAAGAAAGAAAGAAAGAAAGAAAGAAAGAAAGAAAGAAAGAAAGAGGGAGAGATACAAGAAAGAAAGAAAGAAAGAAAGAAAGAAAGAAAGAAAGAAAGAAAGAAAGAAAGAAAGAAAGCGGGAGAGATACAAGAAAGAAAGAAAGAAAGAAAGAAAGAAAGAAAGAAAGAAAGAGAAAGAAAGAAAGAAAGAAAGAAAGAAAGAAAGAGAAAGAAAGAAAGAAAGAAAGAAAGAGAAAGAGACAAAGAAAGAAAGAAAGAAAGAGGGAGAGATACAAGAAAGAAAGAAAGAAAGAAAGAAAGAAAGAAAGAAAGAAAAAGAGACAAAGAAAGAAAGAAAGAAAGAGGGAGAGATACAAGAAAGAAAGAAAGAAAGAAAGAAAGAAAGAAAGAAAGAAAGAAAGAAAGAAAGAAAGAGAAAGAAAGAAAGAAAGATAGAAAGAAAGAAAGAAAGATGGAAAGAAAAAGGAAGGAAGGGAAGTCATGACCACAATTGAGCCCAAAATTTTGGTTGCTAAGCAAGAGCATTGTTAAGTGAGTTTCACCACATTTACAAGTTGGTCATGCCCACCCAGTCACATGACCACCAAGCCACACCCACAGAGCCAGTAGGGAAAATTTTTGGATTTCATCACTGGCTCCACCTCTGACAACATTTTAATTTTTCAGTAAAGATACATTGACGGTAACTCTTTAGAGGTGATCGGTGATCTTTAAGAAGTGAATATTTCATTTGTGCAAAGATAGCAATAGCACTTAGACTTTTATACCACTTCACAGTGCTTTTACAGCCCTCTCTAAGTGGTTTACAGAGTCAGCATTGCCCACAACAATCTGGGTCCTCCTTTTACCCACCTTGGAAGGCTGGAAGGCTGAGCCAACCTTGAGCCTGGTTTTGCCAAATTGCAGGCAGCTGGCAGTCAGCAGAAGTAGCCTGCAGTACTGCATTCTAGCCACTGCAGCTCTTAGATAATTAATAATGTGCTTACGAACACATGTGTTTTACATGAAATAGGAATTAGACCTGGCTGTATATAACAGAGATAAGACTACAGGTCTTGTAATAGCCAGTTGTAATAGCCAGTTTGCTGTAGTAGTTAAGGCACCGGGTTAGAAACCAAAAGACCATGCATTCTAGTCCTGCCCTAAACACAAAGCCAGCTGGATGCTCTCTCAGCCCTAAAAAGCAGACAAGGGAAATCACTTCTCAAAAGAAGACTGCCAGGACTTGTCCAAGCAGTTGCCAAGATTCAAGACTGATTTGAAGATTTTTTAAATCTTCAAATCGTGTGTGTGTGTGAGAGAGAGAATGAGAGAGAGAGAGAGAAAGAGACAAAGAGAAAGAGACAAAGAGAAAGAGACAAAGAAAAAGAAAGAAAGAAAGAAAGAAAGAAAGAAAGAAAGAAAGAAAGAAAGAAAGAAAGAGAAATGGACTTTAGCATCCTATAGCTGAGTTCATACACAACATTAATTTTATTATTCTTTAAAATGCCTTCAGCTCTCTCCCTTCCCGCCATACTGACTCATGTTTTGGGTTATAGTCTGCACAGCTTGTTCTTTTTCTCCCTATCTCTTTGGGCCTCCTTTTTTAGGTTACCTCTTTCTCCACCTCTCCTTCCTCTTAGTTTGCCATGATTTCATCTGCAGGGCTAGACTCCTACCCCACCTTGTCCTCCCGTTGGGTGTCTTTATTGCACACCCAACACTCACCTATTTTTCTTCCCTTCTAACCCATCTGAATTTTGTTTCTAACCCTCTTTACTTCTTAGGAAGAGAATTTCTCCCATGCTGACTTCTCTGACTCCATTAAGGCTGCGATGAACAGATTAACTCTTTTAATCTCTGTCTTCCGTTCTTTTGCCCCTTCAACAACTTCTGAAATAACATCTCCCCCACCCCCAATCTTAATAAGCAGCAGCTTCTTAGCAGCCTCTGTTTACAGGTTTGAAAATGATTTTAACTCTATTGATCAGTTTTGGCAAACTCCTACTAGTTTGTATCTAACTTCTTGACTCTAACCTAGATTTTCCTTCCTTCCTAACTTTATTGCCTTCTCTTTGTTCTGTTTGATTAAATGAGTACACTCTTTTCTTTACTCCTAAAGCATAGATTTAAATTTCCATAGCGGTTAGAGGGTACGGTCGACAGCATGGTCTTTGTCATCGATTTTGCCCATTGTCTCTCACCCTTCAGTGGGGCTCGGCTGTATATCCCCATGTGATTTGTTTATCTTGTTTTCTGGTCCATGACCGCAATAAAGTTTTATCTATCTTATCTTTTCTTAAACTCATGAAATCTTTCTGCATTCCAATTCTTGGAAGAAACGTCCTTCTGGATTCAGTTCCAAGTGGGGAGAAAGACACAGGAAACAGGGTGGCTGTTTGGAAAGATGGTTTTTAATGGTGGACAGCACCACATGGTTTGAGGGGATCTCCATGGCACGGGTCCTGGTTACCTGAGAGACCGCCTCCTACCACATTCCTCCCTTCGACCTGTCTGCTCCCACAGAGTTGGCCTTCTCAGGGTGCCGTCAGCCGGTCAATGCCGACTGGCGACTCCCAGGGGACGAGCCTTCTCTGTGGCGGGTCCGAAACTCTGGAATGACCTTCCCCCCGATATCCGCACCATCACAAACCTACGCCTCTTCCGTCGGATGGTAAAAGCACATTTCTTTCATCTAGCCGGCCTGACATAGATTAGGGAATATTTTAATTTGATATTTATTGGTTTTAATTATTTATTCAAATTTTAGCACAGATCTAATAATTTAATTGTTTTTTATATTTTGTATATTGTGGGGGTTTTATCTTTCTGTGCACCGCCCTGAGTCCCTTTTAGGTAAAATAGGGTGGTATATAAATCGAAATAATAAATAATAAATAAATAAATAAATGCCTTGAAGATCTTGAAGAAGGAAAAAAGGGAAGAGGTGCTGAGAGAGCCTGAGTTTTATACCCTCTCTTGGGCCCCACCGTAAAGTTTCCTGTTCCTGTAAAAGAAATGTATCCCATTGGCTGTCAGTCTCCCAGGGGGCGGGGCTCTTAGCTAACTTTGTGGGCTGTCTGTATCCCAGGCCTGGCTGAATCTTGCTGGGTAATGCAATCTCCCCAGGTGCCATGTGGTGAGTTCTGTTGCTAGATGGCTAGAGGCCTAATCCTATTATCTCTTGAGGGCCATGTCTTAATCCCATCACCCTGGAGCTGACGGAGGTTGGGTGGGGATCTTTGTTATGTAGAATAGACTGGCTCAGACCTTAATGGCCCATTGCCAAAAGTGGGAGGACTCAGTTCCTGCCTCCCTTTTAGTGGAAATATTCTCTCCTTTTAATATTTCCTAAAATATCTCATTTTCTTAGGAGAGGGGTGGGTGCTAACTTCCTACCCATATTAATGGGGTTTGGAGGGGGGTTTCCTCAAATGATGGAATAATTTTGCTTCCTGCATGCAATCCTCTAAAGGTTGGTAGGGCCACAAAGTGGTTAATTATGACTTAAACCTAACGAAGAGCTTTTCCCGCAATTAGAGTCTGCCCTCCTGAAATATAAGCCGGAAGAAAGATTCAAATCTCCATATAAATTTCTTTGCCATCTGTTGCAAGTGAATGAGACGTGAACAGAAAGAAGCTGAGCCAACCAGCAATGCAATTCCTGCTGGCTATGCAAGGAACATTAAAAGATTCTGAAATGCTGTAATATTTCTTTTTCAATAGGTTTCTGAGTTAATCCCTTTGGGCTAGGGGTCTCCAACCTTTGCAACTTTAAGTCTGAAGGACTTCAGCTCCCAGAATTCTGGGAGCTGAAGTCCTTCAGACTTAAAGTTGCAAAGGTTGGAGACCCCTGCTTTGGGCCATCAAGTGGTAGCAAACCAAGTTATTTTCCGAATCTGTGTTGTTATTGGGAAGAAAGGAACTGTGTGCATAACAGACACTGACACACCCATATCTGCAACTCTGGTATCAGCCTTTCTTCCTCTTCTTTAATTATTATATAGGTAAAGGTAAAGGTTCCCTTCACACATATGTGCTAGTCGTTTCCGATCGAGGGGGCAATGCTCATCTCCATTTCAAAGCCGAAGAGCCAGCACTGTCCTAGGACGTCTCCATGGACTTGTGGCCAGCTTGACTAACTACCAAAGGCGCATGGAACGCTGTTATCTTCCCACCAAAGGTGGTTCCCTATTTTACTACTTGCATTTTTTACATGCTTTCAAACTGCTAGGTTGGCAGAAGCTGGGACAAGTAACGGGAGCTCACTCCATTACATGGTGCTAGGGATTCAAACTGCCAAACTGCTGACCTTTCTGATCGTTCAGCGTCTTAGCCACTGAGCCTTGCAAATTATGATATTAAAATGCCTTATGTTTTAGAGTTATTACTTATACAACTTTTCTTTTGGAACTGTGTATCTGACTCTTAGGGTTACAACTGCAGGTGAACGTGTCAGAAAAACAAGTTTTAGCCCAGTGCTTTCTATCTGCAGCCCATGTCACGTGACTGAGAGTTACTGTATTGTACAATATAGAATGAAGTGAGGAAGAATTATTATATTCCAAAGCAAAGCTGATCATTCAACATTGACATTCTCCTTACCTGTTCTAGACCCAGGGTGGGTAGAATATGTCTTCCAGATGAAGCAACAAATTCATTCCTGCTTTCCAAAAATTGAAAGTGCTGCTATCTTTGTCAAGGTCTGAAGTATTCAGGAATATTCTAATGGCTGGAAGCCATGTCTGAAGCACATTCAGGTTTAAAATCAAGGAAACATTTGGAGCTGTGGGGAAAGAAAGGAGGGAGGGAAGGAGGGAGGGAGGGAGGGAGGGAGGGAAGGAAGGAAGGAAGGAAGGAAGGGAATAGCATAGCATTAGCAATAGCACTTAGACTTATATACCACTTCACAGTGCTTTACAGCCTTTCTAAGCGGTTTACTGAGTCAGCCTATTGCCTCCAACAATCTGGGTCCTTATTTTACTGACCTCAGAGGGTTGGAAGGCTGAGTCAACCTTGAGCCTGGTGAGATTGGAATTGCCGAACTGCTGGCAGCCAGCAGTCAGTAGAATTAGCCTGCAATACTGCATTCTAACCACTGTGCCACCATGGCTCAGGGGGAAGGAAGAGAGGAAAGAAGGAAGAAAGGGAGGGAGGGAAGGAGGGAAGCCTTTATTGCGTGTATGTGTATGTATGTATATGTGTGTGTGTGTGTGTGTGTGTGTGTGAGAGAGAGAGAGAGAGAGAGAGAGAGAGAGAGAGAGAGGTTTTGAGCTACGAAAGACAACGAAACAATAGCTTTCTGTCTGCATGATCTCTGGTGATGAGCCGAAAGACAGAAAAGGAAAGCAGTATGCTTCCTCCCTTAATTGGGGCTTACCAGGGTGTTGTAACACAAATATGTGTGTGTGTGTGTGTGTGTGTGTGTTAGGTTTTGAGCTATTTAGCTCTCATCAGCTAGCCCATACTGGGATTCGAACCAGGGAAGTATTACATGTGAGGCAGTTGTAATTGCCACTAGACCACTGGTTCTATCCTGATCAGCTGAGACAGGGGAATAAGTATATGCTTGTGTCATAAAAAGTTTTTTTTTTAAAAGTACACAACGAAACTAATAGCTTTCTGTCTGGATGGTCTCTGGTGATGAGCCGAAAGACAGAAAAGGAAAGCAGTATGCTTCCTCCCTTAATTGGGGCTTACCAGGTGTTGTGACACAAATATATATATATATATACGCTCTATCTCTAACCTGGCTTTCAGGTCTGGATTGTCTGAGTGTCACTACTGTATTCCTTGAGCAATGCTGTCACCTCTTCTTGAACAGGGTGATGGCCTCTCATCTGGAATCTTGAGGGGCAAAAGAAAGAGGGCCTTTTTACACAGTGGTATTCAGCAGGTTCTGACCAGTTCTGGAGAACTGGTAGCAGAAATTTGAGTAGTTTGGAGAACCGGTAAATGCAACCTCTGACTGGCCCCTCCCCCATCTATTCTCTGCCTCCCAGCTGATTGGGAGGGAATGGGGATTTTGCAGTAACCTTCTCCTGGAGTGGGGAGGGAATGGGGATTTTGCAGTAACCTTCCCCTGGAGTGGGGAGGGAATGGGGATTTTGCAGTAACCTTCCCCTGGAGTGGGGAGGGAATGGGGATTTTGCAGTAACCTTCCCCTGGAGTGGGGAGGGAATGGGGATTTTGCAGTAACCTTCCCCAGGAGTGGGGAGGGAATGGAGATTTTGCAGTAACCTTCCCCTGGAGTGGGGAGCGAATGGGGATTTTGTAAAGCAATTTTATTGGTTTTACAATTTTATAGGGATAAGGGTATATAAGGTACAATAGAAATATTTTAGAGCTTTCATGTCGGAGATGGTGGTCGTTTCCGAGACTTCATACAAAAACAATTTCAATAAAAAGTGGAAAGAGAAACATACATATTATATCATAAATTCATGCATTCAATCATTTGTTTTTGTTAACATCCATTAAGGAATTGCTATATGTAAAAGAAAAAATCATTTTTGTAATCTGAGTCTCTTTGCTATAGTTTCTTCTTTTTCCTTCCCGCCAGTGGGCGGAGCCACAGCCCCTCCCGCTCCCATATCTTCGTCTTCCAGGATTGAGGAATGTTTTTTAAGAAAGGCTTCTGCCTCTCCTATTGTTTTCATTCTTACGAATGGGGATTTTGCAGTAACCTTCCCCTGGAGTGGAGAGGGAATGGGGATTTTGTACTAATCTTCCCCTGGAGTGGGGAGGGAATGGGGATTTTACAGTATCCTTCCCATGCCACTCCCACCAGGCCATTCCCACAGAACTTGTAGTAAAAAAAAATTGAATCCCACTACTGCTGTGATTAAATTAAATGATAGATATAAATATAAAAAATGTATGTTGTTCTTGAAAAGCTTAATAATCTTTGCTGTCTTGAGCAAATACATGTTTTTCTGTATTGCATCCTTCTGGAAAGGATTTAAATCCTGCTTTCTTCATTTAATCTTTAATAGAGTGATCTACAGTATCTGACAATCCAAGAAAGTGCATCAAAATCTATATATTATATATTATCAAAGGAGGGGGAAAGCTCTAAATGATAGGACTTAATCAACATGCCTTTTTGTCATACTATTTCCTTTAACCTTTGAACACACTTATTTTTCACAGCAGTTATTGAGATTCTTGAAAAATAATCCTTTCTGCTTCCTTCTAAATATTTTTCTTTCATTAGCACTGTGCACAGGGCCTGAAAAACCCCAATACCCAATAAAAGACCTTTCGTACAGTCCTACATAGATATTCTGAAATGACTCTCATCAAGTTGAAAGGGATTTACTCCCTGAAAGATGCATAAAAGATTGCAGTACAGATAATTTTATTTTGTTTGAATTGCAGATTGCCACATATGTATTTTTGTGGGTCACAATCAAGGTGATTGTGGGACCTCCATTGAACCTAAGAAGGATTTCCAAGCACAGAATTGAGCTGTAGTCTCAGTATGCCACTAGGAGCCTCCATAGGCCAATAGAAGATGGGAAGATCTCTACTCCAGCTGCATCATTTCCAGGAAATTTTAGATTGGACAGCAAGATGTGTGTTGCACACAGGGAATGCCACTTGAATGGCAGAATAATTAAAGGCAACCTCAGAGCACATTCACAGTGGCTAAGGAAGAGTTGGGGATAAGGCCATGAAGATAAGTCCTTAAAAAAAGGATAGCAAGCCATCTTTATGACACAGGAAGGAGGACATGAGTCCTAAATCTGCTCTTAAAGAAATCAGTCACCCATCAGATTGACCAAAATAAGGATTTGAGTAAACAAACAAAAAATGAGGTAAACTTCAGAGGAGTTTATAAATACAGTATAAGTAATAAATTACAAATGTAATAGAGCATGCCAATTACATTTGTAACCTGAGAGTTTCTTAATTGGAATTGTTAATCAAATGCATAGATCAGAGGTGGTTCAGGGACACACTTCTGCATGCACAGAAGCAAAAAATAAGATGGCGCTTACAGCACTGCCGATAGAACCAGTTCGAATGTGTGTCTGGCCAAGTTACTACCTATTCAGCCAAACCGTTAGGAACCTACCTCTGACATAGGTCACTAAATGCACGTGAGTTATCTCAGGATGGGGAAGACCATAGGGAACCTAGTGCTGGAACAAGCCACCTGCTTCTTGTCAGTGTATAAGAATTTATGAACTGGAATAGCCATAATAACAAGTCAGCCAATGGGAAGTGTTTGGTGACTGAAACACAGGATTTGTTGTGAGCCATGTGAGACGGCTCAGAGCCTGGGCGTGGCTTAGCTTAACTGTTTGGTGTATATAAGAGTTTGTTTGTCTTTGCTTCAGTGCTTCTTGCTCTTGTCCTTGCTACTTCTTCTCTTTACCATGCAGTTGCAAGAGCTGCATGAGTATTGTGTACATGCATCATGTTTTCTATTATTGTACAGTATATAAAGAAGTTTCTTCTATAAATACAATACAATACAATACAATAGCAGAGTTGGAAGGGACCTTGTAGGTCTTCTACTCCAACCCCCTGCGTGGGCAGGAACCTTATACCATTTCAGACAAATGGCTATCTAACATCTTTTTAAAGACTTCCAGGGTTGGGGCATTCACAACTTCTGGAGGCAAGCTGTTCCAGAGGTTAATTGTTCTAACTGTCAGGAAATTTCTCCTTAGTTCTAAGTTGCTTCTCTCCTTGATTAGTTTCCACCCATTGCTTCTTGTCCTGCCCCCAGGTGCCTTGGAGAATAGTTTGACTCCTGCTTGTGTGCTGGCTTGATCGCTGCAGACTCTAACACTTCTGACCACCCACTGAGATATCTTATGCTCCCTTGTTGTTCCCCCCCACCCCCACATCCTGCCCTGCTGGGTCTCCACAGGCACTGGGCCTGCTTTGTTATCCCCCTCCCTGGCAGATTCCATTTGCCCCTCCCCACCCCATTTCCAATCTCTCACTTATCTTTTCGGGGGCGGGGGGTGCTATCATGATTTTTTAACATTGCTAAGTGAACTGTCGTACCTTGAGGAATCCCTGTATTCTTAAATTTTAGGGCCACTATATAAGAGAGAAATCATTATCACGCCGCCCTGGGTCCGCTTGGAGAAGGGCGGGGTATAAATATAATAAATATAAATATAAATATTTTGCTTATTATGGTTATTAACAAAGGAGGCCCTTGGAAAAGAGTAGATGTTCCTTCAGGCTGCAGGATCAAACAGGGCAATAGATTGAGATATGCTATGAATGATGAATCAGATGTTCCAGGATCAGACAGCAATCAGGACAAGACAAAATCCTCCAGGTAGAACACGATCAACTCAGAAATCAATATTATAGTACAGGAACATACCAGATCTCAGGGGGAAAACATGTTGCTTGAGCTCGGGTGAATCAAATAGCCAGTCTGGAGCCTGAGTACTTTTGGGTTTCTTGATGCAGAGAAAAAAGCACAAATAGAGATAGGTACGTAGATAGAGTAATATAACTGGTGCATGTTTTGTGTCTCTGTGTGACTGTCTGTATAGTGTAGGTCAAGTCTGATTGATTTAGTGGTAGACAAAGATTATTTAGATAGTCAAATATGTTTGGGGTAGTAAAGAGAACAAAGTAATCCCAGATATTCCATCTTTTCTTTCTCTGTCACATCTGAAACTTTAAAAACTCACAACACGCTTTAATGCAAGGGTGTCAAAGTCGCGATGACACAACATCACATGACGTATTGTGACTTTCCCTCCTTCACTAAAATGATGGTGGGCGTGGCCAACATGTGAGGCATTCGGCCAGTGGGCTGCAAGTTTGACAACCCTGCTTTAATGCATGAGTTCGCTATGCCAAGCAGAGGGAGCAATTTTATTTTATTTTTTGCAAGAAGCATATGTTTCCTTTTTTTGCAGTCTGTACCTGACCTCCCACGAGAGCCGATAGATTGACCTGAATTTCTGTAAGTTTCAGTGCATCTAGCGTGTGGGGTGATCGCGTATTATTACATGGCAATATCTATTCTTCTCATTTTATTTGCACTGGTCTCTGAAACCTCTAGTTTTTAAAGCTGTCTTGCTTTGATGTACAGGAAAAATGAGGAAAACCCGGGGGGGGGGGGGGAGGAAGGAAGGAAGGAAGGAAGGAAGGAAGGAAGGAAGGAAGGAAGGAAGGAAGGAAGGACACACCAGGAAAAAAAGCTACAAAGCATCTAAAAGTGTGAGTGTCCTGCAGGAAGTGTATGAGGCTTGTTCTAATTAATTAAAGACTCTGATAGCTTAAAGCTGTCTTGCTTTTAACATGCAGGAACCAAAAGGAAAACGGAGAAAACATGCAAACAGACATTTTTTTCCCCAAACATGTAAATACACCGGAGCTTAGAAGAAGTATATGAGCCTTGTTCTAATTAACCAATTTCATTGTAATTTTATTATTACAATGACAATAAAGATTATTATTATTATTATTATTATTATTAATTGAAGAGTCTGATAGTTTACCACAGGGGTCCCCAACCTTTGCAACTTTAAGTCTGAAGGACTGAGCTAAACCCCTGGTTTACCATATTGCCATACAGTACGTATAAAAGTTAGTATAAAATAGACAAAATTATACCCAAGATATAAAATTGAGATATGCTATGCCAGCATATAATAATATAATAGTACTGGTTGTCCATCTCCAGCTATTTTTATGCATGCATTGTCTTTTGCTTGACAAAAAATGTAGACTTGTAATTCTACAATATTAAATTAAATTTTAGAAAAGGCAAAGAACATCTTTGATGATGAGGAGGAGACATTCTAAGAGGTGAATAAATCATTCTATTTGTAATAACCATAAGTAAAATGCCAATTATTTTTTTAAAAATCCATACCAATTCAAAAATTGTTCTAGAAATTTATCTGCCATATCAGATATATATATATATATATATATATATATATATATATATATATATATATATATATATATATATATATATATATATATATATATATATATATATATATATATATATATATATACACATACATACATATATTTATGGTCACAGACCCAAACACAAGTACTGTCAGCCTCCGCTTTTTGCTTGCTTCGGCTGTCATTTTGAAACTGGGAGGGAGGGGCTGTGGGTACTGGATATTAAGTGGGCTGGAGAGAGATGGGGCCAGGGCCTGATATCGCCAAGGCTAACGGTCTTGCATTCCACTGTGATGATGCTCCTGAGCAGGAAGTGCACCTGACATCGTGAACGACTCTACATTGGATAATATACTGGGGTCAAAGGGGCTTAAGGGTTGGGTTATGCTTTGATACGTATGTTATGCGCCTAAATGTTTCATTCCTTGCTTGACTTTCACTGCGGTCTTATCATATTCAGTAAAAGTAACCTTAAACTTCCAAATGAGCTTAAGCATGGTCTTTCCTGATTTATGATGGAAGCAGATCTGACAAAAAACAAGGAATCACTTCACACTCAGCTCTGAGTTAACAGCTTCAGCAGTGAGTGTAATAAAACCATCACGCATCAAACAAATGACGGACCTTGGAAAAGAAGAAACTCTGGGGGCCGCCGCACCTGATGCAGCCACCGCTCCTAATGCAGCCGTTCCGAAAACAGAGAAAGAAGATCCCAGGTCAGTTATTGAACTTTTTGCTGCAAAAAGTACTGCAAAAAGAAACATAGAAACATAGAAAATTGATCATAGCATCATAACAATCAGTCGCCAAAAGCTTAACTAAGGGAAGTTACAGCGTTCTCCTCTAATGGTTACAGCTCTTAAGAAGAATTTTGAAACCTGAAAGGTGATGTATGAGGAGCCATCTCCTAGGCCAGTGATGGCGAACCTTTTTTGCCTCTGGTGCAAAAAGCACACGAGTGTGTGCTATTGTGCACAATCGTGTGCCCACCCCCATAATTTAATGGCCCCCGTGCCGTGCTTTCTGCGCATGCATGTGTGACCTCACTGCCCCGCGTATAGGTGCACGGCTTTCTTGGAGCCTGGGGAGGGTGAAAATGGCCCACCACACAAACCAGAAGTTTGGGAATGGACTTCCGGGTTGGCCATTGGGCCGTTTTTCTCCCTCCGGAAGATTCAGGAGGCTTAGCAGGGAAGCCTCCAGAGGGCGAAAAATGGCCAAAAATCAACTGGCCAGTGTACACATGCACTCTGGAGCTGACAGGGCAACGCCTTGTGTGCCCTCAAAAATGGCTCCGTGTGCCACCTGTGGCATGCGTTCCATAGGGTCACCATCATGGTCCTAGGCAATATACCATCAAATTACAGCCATTGGGTCTAGAAGGGATAGTTTTAAGAAGAGACTGTAGCTTAGATCTATCTGCGTTGTACATGGGCCAAGATAAAAGGACATGCTCCACAGTTTCAACCTCGGCTCTGTCACAAGGACATAGCCACTCATTAATCGGGAGTCTCTTGAGATGACCATCCAAAAGTGCTGAGGGCAAGACATTAAAGCGAGCTAGGGAGAAAGCTCTTCTATACTTAGGAGTGGTTAAAGTATAGAAATAGGAAGCCATCCTCAGTCCGTAATTATTGAATTGGTTGAAGGTCAGTGGGGAGCTAGTTTTGTTGGCTCTGGTTCGTAAATATTGTAGATCAATGTCCACAAGAAAATATAGACATATTAAGTTCTACAATATTAAATTAAATTTTAGAAATGGTAAAGAACATCCTTGATGATGATGAGGAGACATTCTAAGAGGTGAATAAATAATTCTATTTGTAATAACCATAAGTAAAATGCCAATTATTAAAAAAAAATCCAATTCAAAAATTGTTCTAGAAATTTATCTACCATATCAGATGCTTTTCTGGTATAAGAAAGGTTACGTACATGCAAAATATTGATTAATGGGCTAATATTTTCTGAGACATGACATTCTTTTAGAAAACCATGTTGTGCTTGTTGGAATTAATACTGCTTGAAATCTCCATGCAAGTGTCTCTGTCATCAACACGTAACAAAGACATCAGGTGACTGTTGAAAAAACAATGCCCCTATCCTTTCCACTTCTTTATTTGAATGAAAGAGATACTCATGACGGTACTCCCTTTAACTTTGGGAAAAGGTGAAAGTTGTATAGGACCACATCTGGACTGTATGTCAAATGGGGATACCTAACATCACAGTGGTCTCTTAGGTGGGTTAGTGTTGTGAGATATGGGATCAAATGTTGCTATGTTGCAGTAAAATTTCCTGTGTGTGCTTCCAAACTTTTCTTATCCATTGTTTTCAAAGTTTGGAATGTTATAGTGCCATGATGGCGAACCTATGGCACACGTGCCAGATGTGGCATGCAGTGGCCTCTGTGGGCATGAGAGCCGTTGTCCCAGTTTAGCTCCTCCGCGCATGTGCATGTGGGTCCTGCCGGCCAGCTGGTCTTCAGGTCTCTGCCGTGCATGCGCAGGGGATGCGGCATATGCGGGGCCAGATGTGTGCATGCGGGAATATGCATGCAGGGGTGGGGCATGTGCAGAGTGTGCATGTGTTGGGGTGGGGTGCATGCATGGGGAAAGGCGCATGCACGGGGCTGTGCGCGCATGCACAGGGCCAGGGCACATGCATGGGGGCCGTGCACACATTGCATTTGGGGGGCTCGCACTTTGGACACTCAGTCCGAAAAAGCCATCAGTTATAGTATGATACTCTGAATTGATGATGGTGCCAGATTCAAGGATGTCAATTTAAATAACCCTATCTGGGCCCCAAAAATTTGGAACCAGAACTGGGTTTTGAATTTGTTTTTGTTTTCTTGTTTGTTTTTGCTGGTGAATCCTTATGATCATATTCCATGATGGTTCATTTCTGGGTCGTAATGATGTGCCATGTTTCATTGGCTCTCACAATGCTGTGAAGAAAGTCCTCCCCTTCATTCTCTGCATGACAGCACTTGTTCACAAACTTCAACTCTTGAAACTTTCATCTTGGCCATCAGCATGCAAGGAACCCATCTTGCCCAAACATTCCAAAATCAAAGATCCATAATGTGATCTACATATTACTGTAAAACGTCCAGCTTGACGGTAATTTCTTTTTGAGTAATCCACTGATTGTCTCAAACAACTTTTCCCATTTGTAATTTGTCACTAATTGTAACAATGAATCATCAATTTCATTCTTGATCATATATATCAGCTCTTCCTGATTCATCATCTTTATGGTGGTTGTTATTGGTCCAGCAATCCATAGTACTCACACCAACACAGTAAGTAACATTAACAACCTACAGTATATTCAGTGGTGAATTTTAATTGGAAGGATTTCTTCTTTGGCAGATATAAGTTCAATCATGGTGCATTGTTTAAGGAGCATTGAGGACTTCTCATAGCAGCTATATCAACTTGCAGAGTATCCCTGGCCTGCTCTTGCGTTGCCATAGGCATGGGAAAGGGAAACCACTGGAGCAGCACGGCAGTCAAACACAGAAGTACATTCCAGCCTTATCTCCTTCAAGGCTGTCTCCCAGGGTTACCCACAGCAGTTGGAGGGGAGTGATCTCTACAACCCACAAAACTGCTCCGTTGGCTAATTTGATTTATGACACACTCTGGGGGGAGGGTGGGAAACAGGGTCATGGTTGGGGCGTAAATTATGTGGGGTCAGAGTTGGCTTCACTTGGGTGCATGCTGACATGGAGCTCCTAATAAATAACTGGATTTCTTTTGAAGCTTGGCTTGATGCTCATGATTTAATTAGGGCATCTGATGGAACAATGACAAGCTATCTATTTGATGAACAGTGGCCATGCAACCTTTTCTCTCAGGAGTAAGAGTAAGTCTGTTTCCTACCTAAAAACACGTTTCTCCATTTCTTATCCAGGGAAATATAATATTCTACCTTTTCAATATTTCCCAGGATGTTTCATTTTTCTAAGAGAAGGGGGGGGGGTGCTAACTTCCTACACCATGAACAGCATAAAATCCAGACTTGTAAAGTAACAACAGAATACTGACATTCTAAAGCACTGAATTGCCTGGGTGATCTAGTCTTGAAAGGTTTAAAGGAAAGAAATCCAGATATGGGATCAGAGGAGATACTCAGAATCACAGAATAGTGTAACTGCTTGGATCATAAAATCACTGACTCTGAGACTTGGAAAAAGTCATATAGGCCTTTCACTCGAACCCTTAGTCAGTACAGCAGTCCAGTCTAACTCATCCCTGACCCATAGCTGTGTAGTTCCTGTTTGAACGTATTGAGGGGAGAGGAACTCATCAGATCTCTGGGTAATTATTTCCCCAGCTGAATGGCTCTTATTGTTAGGATGTGCCTTCTGATGTACAATTGGATTCAGCTTTCCTCTAAATCAAGTCCATTATGCTGTACTCTTCACTCCGGCAACAGAGAAGAGGTCCTGACCTTCTTCTGTGTGACACCCTTTCAAGAATTTGAAGAATGCTCCCGTGTTCATCCCCTTTGCTCTTCTCTTCATTTCAAGGCGTAACATGCTCGGCTTCTTCTATTCCTTTTGACCGGAATCAGTTTTTAATCCCTTGATTGTCCTTCCTGGAGCTTGCCGCAGGGTACTGGACACAGGAGTCAAGGTGGGATCTAAGGAAGAACAGAGTGGAAGAATTGCTTCTCATAGCTTGGAAATTCTATTGGTGCAAATTTAAATTCCCTTTGCTCATTTTTTTTACAACTACATATACTGAATATTCACATTTCAATTGCAATCAGTGACGGTTTCAAGAAATACTTTCCCTCAAATACTGTGTTAGAGATACTATTGACTGTTCCCTAAGTGGAGGATTTTGTCCTGGTCTCTGTTAAATATCATTCTGTTACTTGCAACCCATTTCTCTAACCCGTGTGAGAGACTGAGTAGGAAAGAGGATGACTCACTTGCCCCATATCTGCAGAAGCTACCGTAGATATCTCATTGGAACTTTTCTCACTGTTGGATCAGAAGACACAAGGGGTCAGTGGGCAGATGTAGGGCAGTCCTCTTAAAAACAACATGAAGACTTTGAAAACAAAGGGGCCCTATTACTAAGACTTCCATGTCTGTCTGTCTGTCTGTCTGTCTGTCTGTCTGTCTATCTATCTATCTATCACCTATCATGTCTGTCTGTCTGTCTGTCTGTCTGTCTATCTATCTATCTATCTATCTATCTACTATCATGTCTATCATGTCTATCTATCTATCTATCTATCATGTCTGTCTGTCTGTCTGTCTGTTTATCTCTATCTATCTATCTATCTATCTATCTATCTATCTATCTATCTATCTATCTATTACAGAATTTAATCTTTAATGTGGCAGAGGGAGACAATTGGCGAAGGCTAGCCTCTGACTGGCTCACTAAAGCTGAACACTGCCCAACTGATACCAGCTATTGAAAACTTGCATCAGTATATTAGTCCTTCACTGTTTAATTAACAAAAACATTTCTAGTCATTAGGGAGAGACATGTGGAGTCTCCTTCCACTAGGTCTCACTGTAAGGAAAAACTTCGTAACGGTGAGAGCAATCAACCAATAGAATAGCTTGCCTTCAGAAGTTGTGGGTGCGCCATCACTGGAGGCTTTCAAAAAGAGATCGGGCAACCATTTGTGTGAAATGGGATAGACCACCTGCTCAAGCAAGGGGTTGGATTAGACGCCTCCGAGATCCCTTCTGACTCTATTCTATGTTCCACTGTCCTTTAGCACAGGGGTCTCCAAACTTTGCAACTTTAAGTCTGAAGGACTTCAGCTACCAGACTTCTCCAGCCAGCTTTGCTGGCTGGAGAATTCTGGGAGCTGAAGTCCTTCAGACTTAAAGTTGCAAAGGTTGGAGACCCCTGCTTTAGCAGTTCTCTAACTGCTAGAAAAAAGGTGCTTTCCCAGGAAAATGTTGTTTGCCTAATAATATGCAAAGGGAAGGGATGCATCAGACCCCAGAGATTAATATCAATATGATCAACATGTTCTATCTCTTTCTGTAAATAGAAATGTTTTAGCTTGAGAAAGGAAGAATCCACTTAGCATAGAAAGCCGTAAACTCCCTGGCTGAAAACAAAACTTGATTACAATCTAAATATATCAAGCAAACGAATCAAGGCAGATCCATCACAGTTGCTGATAGAAATGTAACACAATGTGAAAGGGTTTAATGAATGGGACAGGTATGTTCAGGCTTCACAATGACTATTAATACAGCCAAATTATACATCACTCCATTATTAGCATCACATAGAACTTGGCAGTTTAATAAGATCTTTGCCCTTTATTTTTAAGGCATGAAGTACTCAATTATGAGGCTTAAAAAGTGAATATAGGTGATGCTAAGTAGTACTGCTCTCTTTGTCAAAGGAAAGGGGAAAGAGAAGGGGAGGAGAATAGACAGGCATGATAAATGCCCTCTAGATTTGCAGTTGTTTTCTATTGTGTAAATCACTCTGCTCAATAGATGTTTTTCAGATAGATTGGAATACAATTCCCACAAATCCAAGACAATATGCAGTTTTGGGTGCTTGGGCACAGAGGAAGGAAACAATAATCATGGGTATTTACAGTGTTAATAGTAATTGTATTCAGTATTTGCTTTTAATTAAGCACAGTACAGATAAATAAAATATAATACACAATATCAAATAATATCTGGAATAAAACAATGTAATAATTTAATCTCTCAATCAAATCTGAAATTGTGAATTGGGTGGGTTGGGAGGTGAGGGGTCTAAATTCATGCAATTTCTTTCCCAAAAACCTGATTATAGAATACAGGTAGTCCTCGACCTATGACCATAGTTTAGCTGCAATTTCTGTTACTAAGTGAGACAGTTAAGTGAGTTTTGCCCCATTATACAACCTTTCTTGCCTATCGCTACAGTTGTTAAGTTAGTAAGTTGGTTGTTAAGTGAATCTGGATTTCCCATTGACTTTGCTTTGTGATTACATGATCGCAGAACTCTCTAACCATCATAAATATGAGTCAATTGCCAAGTATTTGAATTTTGATCACGTGACCATGGGGATGCTGCAATGGTTGTAAGTGCGGAAACGGTCATAAGTCACATTTCTCAGTCTCTTGGTAACTTCAAATGGTCACTAAATGAATGTTTTAAAGCCATGGACTACCTGTATGAGGCAGGTAAGATAGCAAAAATCTCCTGTGGATCTATGCATAGGAAGGAATTTCAGATCCTGCAAGCAATAATTTTGGCTTTCTGGATCAGAGGTGGCATTCAGTTAGTTGTGACAGCTTCTGGAGAACCAGTAGTGGAAATCTTGAGTAGTTTGGAGAACCGGCAAATAGGCTGGCCCTACCCCTGTTTCCTCCCAGCCTCCCAGCTGATCTTTTGTTGCCCTGAACAGAAGAACGGAAAGTAGGTTAATGAGGTGAGGAGGGAATGGGGATTTTGCAGTAATCTTCCCCAGGAGTGGGGAGGGAATGGGGATTTTGCAATACCCTTCCCCTGCCTTGCCCACAAAGCCACGCCCACAAAGCCACACCCACAGAACCGGTAGTAAAAAAAATTGAATCCCATCACTGTTCTGGATGTCTAATGTAAGGCTTTCTCAGTCTCAGTGGACATTGTGAGTTGTGAATCTGAAGTCAATCCATCCCACACTCTATAGGGAAATGAAGAGCGGATATTAAATAAAGTTGCAGAATTCTTGATTATCAGAATGGTAGAGTGAACATTCGGAAATTAGCCCCAAGCACAGGAGACCACCATCAATGATATCCATTCTAACCAGTGGCTCTTCCAACTGAACAAACAAGGTGTATTTGTTTGTGATTGGTTGTGATGCCAGAAAATATCAGGGCCTAAAGATTTCTTGCAAAGTTAGTTGGTGTGCAAAGAGTCATGTTTAATTGTTGGATGCCTGTCTCTTACTTGAGGAAAGGCCTAACTTGTTTCCCAATAAGTCTATTTTGAAACTCGTCTGCTTTGCAACATCCTTTTCTAACTGCCCAATTTTGACAATTTTGAAAGTCTCTGATGAGAAGACAATAGGACGGAGGAAAGCAGGAATGATAGAGAGAAGTGGCATTTCCCCTCCAAGTCTATCACAATCCTTCACGTCTTCCATTTCTAAAGCTGCAAATATAATACTTTCGAGGTATCTCCAATTTCTGTCAAACAAGATTTTCTCACATTTTATCCTTGAGCTGATTTTACTTTTGAACTAGGTTGAACTCATAGATTTTTCTCTCCATCTTCCCCTTAAAGGCCTCGCTTGGTTTTTGGTGGCACTGAACCTCTACAGTTATTGAGTGTTTGCCTAATTGCCAGTAGCTTGAGAACCTCAGGCCATCTGTTTGCTTTTAATGAAGCTGGCACCGACCCTATCATAGACACCCTCCAATCTAGCCTCCATGAATATCCTTGTACTTTACATGCTGTTCAAAAACCTAGGACTCTTGGAAGTAAAAATATATAGATTCGTGAAGTTTAGAAGCAGGGGATGTTGTTTTTATGGTGCCTTCTTTCCATATACCGTAGTTTTCAGAGTATAAGATGCACCAGAGTATAAGACACACCAAGATTTTTAAGAGGTAATTTTTTTTAAAGGTTTTGCACTCTGCATACCTCCCAAACCCTCTGCACACCTCATTTTTGTGAAAAATGGGGCATGCAGAGCATTTGAATGGCCGGCAAAGTGCTTCTGGGGGCTTGGAGGAGGGAACTAGCAAAAAATGGCCCATTTTTTTTTGCCAAACCAGACTGGTTTCTGCCACAAAAGTGGGCATGCAAAGCCTTTAAGAGGCTTGTAGAATGTTCCTGGGGGCTGGGGGGTAAAAATGAGCAAAAAAGAGACCATTTTTCACTTGTTTTTGCCCTCCCCAGCCCCCAGGAGCACTTTGCAGGCCTCCCAAACCCCCTGCCTGTCCATTTTTGTGAAGGGGCAGGGTTTCACAGGCCAAAAATGCTGTATTCAGTGTATGATGCACCCAGATTTTCATCCTCTTTTTTGGGGGAAAAAGGTGTGGCTTATACTCTGAAAAATATGGTAGCGATACACAACCAACACATTGTTGTTCTCAGGTAGTATAAAATCTAGGATGAATTCAGGGCATTTCACAAAATATAGATCGCGGATCCAAAATCTTTTGTCAGTGACTTCTCAAAAGAACTGTTAGAGTCTCATTGCTGCCTTTGTAGTTTTTGATCATGAGAGATGCAATATCTACCCTGTTTCCCTAAAAATAAGATCTCCCCAGATAATAAGCCCAATTGGGCTTTTGAGTGCATGCGCTAAAATAAACCCTCCCCAAAAATATTGCAACACAGCAGCAGCCATGAAGTGACCACACTCGCCATCTCCTGCCCCTCAAAAATAATAAGACCTCACTGAAAATAAGGCCAGGTACTTACTTATTTCAGGGGTCAAAAGAAAATAAGACCCTGTGTTATTTTCTGGGAAACACGGTAGTTCAGTCACCTTGTGTCTAGATTTTTAGCTGCTTTGTTAGAACAGAATGTTGCCTAAAGTATGCCATCTTGGAGGTAGGCAATACTTCATACCTAAGGATGTTTTGCAATACTGGCCTAGAATATAGACTGAATCAGTCACAAACATTAGAGGTAGACTAGAGCCATGGTAGCACAATGGTTAGAATGCAGTATTGCAGGCTAATTCTGCCCACTGCCAAGAGTTAGATGCTCACCGGCTCAAGGTTGACTCAGCCTTCCATCTTTCCGAGATTGGTTAAATGAGAACACAGATTGTTGGACACAATAGGCTGACATTGCAATCTGCTTAGAGAGGGCTGTGAAGCACTGTGAAGCCATGTATACTATAAGTCTAAGTGCTATTGCTAGAGTAGTTGACCTTAAAGACAATATATCAATACTGTGCAAACCAGGGGTGGGTTGATGCCGGCATTACTGCCAGTTTGGTGCGCGTGCAAGTTTGCTCGCTTCACATATGCATGCACATGACATGCGTTGTGCGTGCATGCAGTTACCCATAAATAGGTCAGCGCACATGCAGAACATTAAAAAAATGGGAGGGGGACCTATGCCACGCAGACTGGGGAACCAGTTCGGAGGCGTGGCAAGCCTGGGTCGCTGCTGGCTGGCAAACCACTGCCGGGTTGGACAAACCGATCTGAACCTGTAGGAACCCACTTCTGGTGCAAACTCTTCTGCTAAAAAACTGCCCAAGGGTCCATGCCCATTCCTTATAGACCAATTTCTTAAAAGTGTTAAATTGTGCTGGGATTTTGAATGTGCATAATCTGCTGGATGGAGCATTTAGTTGCCGGTTGTCTACTAATAAGTGACAGGCAAAATTGCTTTAAACACAATAATTTGTAATTTGGCAGGAGGAGGGGTGCTGCTTTGAAGCTTAAAATACAGGCCCTGAAATTGAGAAGGAACCGCAGGAATCTCAAAATGGCAAATCTTTTCTTTAATAGTAATAAAAGGGAATTAAGCACGCTGTGAATCTGAGATGAGAAGGCTAAATGGAACTGTTATTCAAAAGCTACCATGGAACTTTGTGAACGTTCAATTGACAAAAGATTTAAATCAGCCGAGGATTTTGGTCCAGCTAGTAATAGCTGGCATAAGATACTGATTTGAGATTACTTCCTGGGTGACTTTTGTTTAAACACCGCAAGGAAAAATCTGTGAGGGAAAATGGGAGGGCAGTTTAATCATATAAGCCAAGGGAGATGAAGAAAATGAAAGATTGAGTGATATGCTTTTGTTTTTAAAATCAAATGGTCAGGATTGCATTTGTATTTGTTAGATCGGGTGAAGGAATGAGGCAGACTCAGGCTTGTGACAAACAATAGCTCTTTAGTGCAAAAACTATGTACAGTCCAGTGCCGCTCTGTTCGACAGCTAGCCCTTCTATAGGGAGCTATCAAATGGCTTGGCCAATTGCCATTCAGTATTTTCCTGCCGGATTGGAGGACCTTGGTGGGACCTACCATACTAGCTATCAGTAATTTGACAAATATGGACTAGTACTTCTGGGTTTTCAGTTTACTTGTTGATATACAAATAGGCCAGATCTTTTTTTACAGAAGTATAAAAGTGGTTTGAATCCTGTGTGCGAGCTTCCTACTTCAAAAATAAAACCTTTGATTTCAGTTCAGTTCAGTGAATGCTTCACAAAATGTTATTAAGCTGAAAATGCTACGTATGTTGAAATATGCTATCATCGGTCATTTCACTGAACAGGGTTACTCCGTTCCCTGAAATAAATACTGGCTAACGTTGCAAGTGGGAAAAATGCAGTGTTTTCAAATGCACTGAAAATGATTACAAATAGGAAAAAAATGGGCAGGTTTAGAATTGCACGCCTGAGATTCATTTGTTCCCGTCATCTTACTAATCGATTATGGAAAAATATGACAACTTAAGCGACAGAAAGAAATAATTCCCTATGCATACTCACAGTGGTATATGTAATTATTTATGATTTTATACCTGATTACTTAGATCCAGCCATGGCTGATGTTGCTACATGCATTTCTATCCAAACCTCCTAATTTTTGTACCAATTGGACTGGGGCATGCTCTAAATACTGCAAAACAAACAAACAAATAAATAGAAGCTGTGCAAATTGTCTATGCTGGCCTCAAGAATGGCTTTGGAATACGCCCAGCCATGATAGCTCTTTAACATTCATTCAAACAGACCATCTCCCCCCCACCCCCGACTTCTGAGCAACCCTGATAAAGATTAAGGCTACACATATCCACACTTACTACTTAAGCTGCTCCTATCCTGTGGTCATGCTAGCTTGAGTTTCAACTGGCTTAAGAAAACCCTGCCAAGACTGAGATATACTTTTGGTTGGTTGTTTCATAGTTTGGCAGTAGTTTACAAGCTATTCAGTGCCAAGAATGAACTACCATGTGCTCTCACTGGACTATTCTCTTGCTGCTGTATCCTCTCGCTCTTCTCTTCCAAAAAAGAGAATTCTGATTGTTCTGTTCTCTGTGGGAGGGCTCACTGGACTTGCATATTTTTAGGTGAACAGGTGTTTCGGAAAGAGATTTTTTTTTATATACCCATCCATACACATACATATGCACACTTACATGAAATATATGTACCAGTGGTGGGTTCCGGACCCCTGCACAGCCAGTACGCTGCACACAGGGCCGGGCATCCTAGACAGGCATGCACGCTGCATGTGCATGCGTACGCCACTACCCTGTGACACCCAGCTGCCCGGCAGAGGTCGCGCAGGTGCCGCCTGCTTTGCGCGCGAGAGCAATGGGCTGGTCACGGAATTAAACGCCCATAGAACGCAGGCAGGTGGGTGGGCCAAACAAGCCACTGTATGAGTATAGTGCCCATGTCTCCCCACTACTCCTGGTACGTCTGTACCAGGCTGTACCGCCTGAACAAACTACTGATATGCACCATAAGACCTGCCCACAAGAAGAAGGATAGCAAGTGAATCAATCTCCCCCCCCTCTCTTACACACACACAAAAAGAAACACATTAAAAGATCAAAATGCACCTACATGCAAGCACAACAAAGAGGTTTTAAAAAGAGGAAAAACTTTTTACTGTCCTATTTTACAGCTATCTTTACAATCTTTTTGTATACTATTACAATTCTTGCCATGACTTTTAATTGGATGAAACAGTGTGCATCATAGGGCAACCACCTGTGGAGCAAAGGTACATCAAATGGACAAAAGTACAGTATATGTTCAAAATTGAGGCTCTTTGACTTCTGAGGGAATGAAATTTGGGGAAGTTGTGGCAGCTTCAGTGCTACTGGCTGCTGCTGTGGTCACATGATCTTCATTTTTAAATTTCCATGACAGTTTCCCAGCCAGTCTCACAATTTCTCACTCCCTTCCCACTCCCACCAGCAGTCATTTGCCTGCCTCTTGGGAAAGGAGGGGAAGGGAAGGGGAGAGGAGGGGAAGGGTGGGAAGGGAAGGGAAGATTTCTGATGCACTACCTTGCTGCACACCTTCCTTAAACCAGGTGGCACCTCTTTCATCCCATGTATCACTTCTCATGCAATGTATTATCATTTTTATTCTGGCTGCTCCCGAAAGGGAGAAGGGCGGTATAGAAAATAAATAAATAAATAAATAAATAAATAAATAAATAAATAAATAAATAAATAAATAAATAAATAAATAAATAAATAAATAAATAAATAAATAAATAAATAAATTTAACAATAACAACAACAACAACATACACCCCTGGCTACGCCATACCCTGAACCCTCTTTGCCCTGCCATCCAGGGGTGGGTTCCGGCTGCCATTACTACCGGTTTGGAAGTAAAAAAAATTCTGTGCGCACAACATTAAAAAAGGAATAAAAATTACATTTTTTTCAATGAAGATTGTTCATTGCCTGTACAGAACATAAAATCAAGACGGCGCCGCTGGTGATAGAAGCGGTATGGCCATGTGTCCACGGGAGTTACTACCTATTCGACCAAACTGGACCGAATAAGTAGGAACCCACCTCTGCCACCATCCCCAATGTCCTTCCCTATGCCTGCAACACCCCTTGCATATCCATATGACCTCCACACATCTTTCCTAACTCACAGTGCCCCCCCACACACACACCCTATGCAGTCCATCTGACACCTCTTGCACATTAATATGCACCCTTCCCAACTCATGTTGCAGGAGAACCTTTTTTTTTTAATGACTATTTTTCTTTCTCTGAACTTGCTCATTTTTCCTGCGCTTTTTTGTTTCTAATTCATGATTTGAACTACTTGAGAGTTGGGTATAAATGGTTCTATTATAGGTGATTGGATATATGATGCAAAACTTTTTTGCTGGACTTTTTCTATTTAAAAAAGGCACAGGGAAGAGTAGGGAGCTCGGGGAACAAAAAAAAGATTTTTTTTCAAGTATATGATTGCACTCCAATTGTGCTGAAATGATCTTCCTACACTTTAGAAGGGAGATAGTACATATAAATCTGCATTTTCACATCTGCAGCAACAGTCACACTGAAAACGTTCTGTACTACTACTGCTTACTTCATGCTATTACATTGCTATTTTGACACATTTTATACCATCTGTCTTTTCCATGCAATTGCTCAACAGTTTGCTTCACACAAAAATCAAGTAGGAAATGTAGCAGAATTCTGAATCCTGAATTCTAAGGAAAAGAATGGTGGTATAGACAATATATTTCCTGCAATTCTGCTTTTCTACAAATTGAACATTGTCTATGATTGATCTCACCTTTAGAGACATTTTGTCCTGGAACTCACTCACAGGAGCGTGACTTTTCAAAGCCATCAGCATGATTGTGAGACAAACCAAAATGAATTCCAGGGTTAGAAAATATCCCTATTAACATAAAGTTTTTCTTCCCTACTTTGATTTATGAATTAATTTGCTCAGTACTTAAAACACCAATGTATTATTTGCCTAGCATTGCTCACTGATTCTAACCACTGCTAGAGAAATAGCGCATCAGAGTTTGTATTTGTGTAATGTTTGTATTTGTCATTCCCTAGAACAGGGGTCTGCAAAGTCGGCTCTTTTAAGACTGGTGGACTTCAACTCTCAGAGTTCCCCAGCCAGCATAGCTGGCTGGGGAATTCTGGGAGTTGAAGTCCACCAGTCTTAAAAGAGCCAACTTTGCAGACCCCTGCCCTAGAACAAGTAACTGTTTTGTTTTATATTAATGGAAGATGAGGTTCAAACCAGCGGTGAGTTCCGGATCCAGTTGCAACCAGTACGGCGCAACAGGGCCCGGCGTCCACCACATGGACGTGTGCAGTGCACGCACACATGTATGCAGCAAGCGCATGTGTCCTTATCTCCTGTGATGCTCCGCAACACCTCCATGATGCTCCAGCTGCTCGGCAGAGCATCGCGCAGATGCCATACGCTCCTTGCGCGGAAGCACCAAAGAACTCAAATACAGGTAAGGAGGGAGGGCGAGTGGGCCCTCTGGAGCACCCTACTGGAACGGTACCCGGTGCTCCTGGCAGGCACTGGTACGCCTGTACTGGAGCATACTGCTTGCAACCCACCACTGGTTCAGACTTACTAAAATGTATCCCCAATAGGTATTGTGACAGAAACCATCTAACATACATTCAGGTTAATCCGTATGTTCCTATTAATAGATTTACAACAGATGAGACGATTGTTCTTTCTGTTTCTGCTTTTCCCCTTCCAAAGATGAAGTCACCTTATTGTTAAATAAGACACTTCTCTATTTCACCTAAATAATACATTGGTCCATTTCTACTATTGCAAGAAGATTTGACGGCCCATGGTTGTGGGGGAAAGAGTTTGCTTTGATTTTTCTTTTTTCTTTAAACATCCAGCATGTATCCTATTGTGTGAATATCTATTGATTTGCTTAGTTTTATTATATGGTGTATACCAGGTCTGTCAAACTCGTGGCCCACAGGCCACATATATCATGCACCTTGGCCCCTCAAAGGCAAAAATGTTGAGATACTCCTGATGTGACGCGACCGAGTTTGACACCCTTGGGATATACAGTTCCAGAAGGAGAAGATGGTAGGCTATTTATCCTTATGTTGGGTTGACAATATATATAAGCCAGTATTCTTAAAGAGTATAGGTAGCTTTAAGAACTATATTGAATTCTGATTGGCTGTGCTTCTCAGCTCTACCATATAAGGAAGCTCAGAAACACAATCCATTCCCTTTTCGATTCCCTTTGATTCCTGTGTTTACTGTTTGCCGCTGAGTAGCTGAAGATTGAAGACTGAAGAAGTATTTGTTTTGCATCACTGTAAGATAACTCTGTGTTTGGTGAAGGGCTGTTATTGTTTTGAGAAGTTAGTATCACTGGTCAGAAGAAGTATTTTAGTTGCTACAAAGTAAAGACTATTTTTTTATAAATAGTGTGTGGTTAAAGCAACGTATCTCTTTACTGTCTGGTGTATTACACTATTCCACATTTACTTTCAAATGGGGTGTTTGTTACCCCTAACACTGGTTAAGGGACCAGAGTTGTAACACTGGTTCTGAACCCAGAGTTGCTAACAGAAGAGCCAATTGAATCTCAGTCACTGGTTGAGAAGCAGGAAACAGATAACTCTAGAGCAGGGGTGTCAAACTCATGTCATCGTGGCAGCATCATGTGACATATCAGGACTTTCCCCCCCTTTGCTAAACTGGACATGGGTGTGGCCAGCACATGAAGCATCCGGCCCGTGGGCCGGGTGTTTGACAGCCCTGCTCTAGAGCTATAGCAGGTGGAGAGAAAGCACTATTATAATCTGAGCCTATTTCTGCTCCTAATGAGTGCTAATTATTAAAATTCAAGCAATTCCATGTTGAGTGCAAGAGCTGGCAGGAACAGTGCTGCCTTAACTGGTTAATCAGACAGCAAGCAACTGAAGGGCATTATCCCACTTGGCAAATAAAAAGAAGCTTAGTGGCACATTCCTAGAGTTGTTTGCAGAGTTGCACCCTTAGTTCTGGGCTCCCTGCACCTGTGCTCTGTGCCAGTAAGTGAATCTGAGGCACCTGGATCACCCGATGACCTCCTGGCTCTTTGGAGTGGACACCTACCAGAAGGAGCTTGGAAACCCAGGGTGTGTAACAGTGGTGGGTTTCAAATTTTTTAGAACCTACTCTGTAGGTGTGGCCTATTTTGTGGGCGTGGCATGGCAGTCATGTGACAGGGTGGGAGTGGCCACCTTTTAAAATGTGGTGAAACTCATTTAACAACGCTCTTGCTTAGCAACCAAAATTTTGGACTCAATTGTGATGATAAATTCATTCTTTCTTTCTTTCTTTCTTTCTTTCTTTCTTTCTTTCTTTCTTTCTTTCTTTCTTTCTTTCTTTCTTTCCTTTCTTCCTTCCTTCCTTTCCTTTCCTTCCCGTTGGGTCACTGGCAGTGGCGGGCCAGATTTACTTCCAGGTACGCCGGTGGAACCCCTTCTCAACGGTTCTCTAAATTTCACCAACTGGCTCTCGCGAGTAGGTGCGAGCCTGCAGAAACCCACCACTGGTGTGTATGTAGCATACAGTATGCTATTGCAAGCGCCTGCTTTTTTTATTATTTCTTTGGGTATTTAGAGGCTGCTTGCTTGCTGCCAGGGACTTTATAGCTTTCCTAGTTATAAAACAGGGCAATTGGGTGCCTTGTGGAAAAAAATGAGCTACAAATATAAACATAAATATGTGACTTAATGGAAAGTCAGCATTTATGCATCTTTAATGAGGTCATTCATAAAGAGGGTTGTAGTTAAGAAAACAATTTTCCCTCCACTTAACCAAGGCACCATCCTTTTCTTTGTCCTGGCTTTTTGAACCCCGAGGCTTGGGGAAGTTATAGGCTCATAGGACTACAGAGAAGCAAAGCTACTGCCGAGTGTTGCGAGTTGCTTTTTCCATGTAATCAGTTTCTCATCTCCATCTTGGGTATTCCTGCCTGACAAGGACTTAGAGGTGGGATGCATAATGACTTGTTTAAATAGGGTAGCAATATCTAAATTCTGCAGACGTCGCTGAGTGGCAACTCCTGGCATGATTTACCACTAACTCAGCTGGTTGGAAGTCATGTCCCCATCAGAGCCTGAATCTGCGGAGGAAGACGAGCCGGAGGTGAGCCGAGAGAGACTTGGCTTCAGAGGAATGTGGGGAGGAGGCAGGCCAGGGCCCCTCAGGAGTAAGATGGATTGCTAGCAGGGAGGAATGGGGCCAGGACGACCAACTGAGGGAAGGCAGTGTAAATTAGGAGCAAAGAAGCTCAGGCAATGAGCAAGGACCACCCCCTCTTGATCCCTGAGAAGGGAGAGTGGAGAGGAGGCGGGAACAGCGTAGACCAACCAGATGACTTGGGAGGAGAGTGCCCCACCCCTTTTCACAAGGCACCCCTGGGGATTGAGACTTAAGGAGATGCTGTGGGGAGGGGCGTTTCTCAGGAACAAACCCTGAATTTCATGCAGTTTTGTGTGCCATGGCCGACATTTGAAGTTTACTGGACTTCTTGCTTTATTTCTTGCTTCCTGAATTAATTGCCTTGTTCCTTTGCTTCCTGGACTCATTGATTTATTCCCTTGCACCACTGGATTTCTTACTTTGCAGCCATTGTGCTCACAACATTTTTTCAGGACCACTTGCAGCCAGAGGCTGCTGGAGGGTGGGTGTGTGTGAAGGGGGGGGGGTGTTCCTGCCAGTTCTAATCTCTTCTATAGAAGAGGTTCCACAAATCTACAGTGCTGTTTAGAACCGGTTCCAGCTCCCTCCCCTCTCCTGTCTGCACATCATCATGATGAAGAGCAAGAGGAGGAATTCTGGGAGTTGAAGTCCACAAGTCTTAAAGCTGTCAAATTTGAACACCCCTGGGGTTTTTTTTTCTAAAGGGTTAGGGGTGCAAGGGTCTTGTAACTTGACAGCTTTAAGACTTGCGTGCTTCAAATGCCAGAGTTTCTGAGACAACATTTTGGTTGCTAAGCAAGAGTGTTGTTAAGTGAGTTTCACCACATTTTACAAGTTGGCCATGCCCACCCAGTCACATGACTGCCAAGCCACTCCCACCCAGTCAAATGGCCAGCAAGCCACTCCCACCTGGTCACATGGCCGGCAAGCCATTCCCACAAAGCCGGCCACACCTACAGAAGAGGTTCTAAACATTTTTGAAACCCACCACTGGTGTATGATTATTTACTCTGGGGCATTCCATAACATGGGAGCATTTGGAGGAAAGTTGGAGCAATAAAGGAACGAATTGAACTATTATCTGGCTGTGTTGCCTCTGTGCCTTTCCAGGCACCGGGTCATCACACTGGCACTGTTCAACATTGTAGCTCATCAAAATATGAAGGGATTTCTTTCCTATTCCCGAGACTGGGAAGTTTCAGAGATGGAAAGGGAGCAGGGCTCTCTGGTCATCTCCCAGATTACTCTGTGTTTCACTTCAACAGATCTTGGAAATTTGAGAAATATTATTTAACATATGGCGATGGTACATTAGCCAAAAGACTTCAGTGTTAATACAGAATAGTTGCTTGGGTACCTAAGATTGCTGGACCATTTGGTTTACACTGGCACACTATCTAGAAGTCCACTACAGAGGGCAAACTAGCTTTGCACTCAGAAATGGCTAACAGTGTTCTGCAGCAGCATCTGGGACTTTTTCCCTCCACCAGTCATTTCATGTTTGGGCATCACATTCGGGCAGGTTCAGCACCACTTGGGTTCGTAGTTTCACATGCACCATTATTTCCCCACCAAACTGATAGCTATTTACCTACTTGCATGTAGCTTGCTTTCAAATTGCTAGGTTGGCAGAAGCTGAGGCAAGTGATGGGAGCTCATCCCGTCATGTATTGCTAGGACTCGAACTGCCAGAGCAAACTGCCAGACTTTCTCCAGCATCATTTAAGCCACTGAGTCACCATGCCTCTACTTGAAAAATAAAACTAAATAAATAGAAGAACTATAACATTCTCTGCTCTGCAGTCCCAAAAGATGCCTCCAGGGGTTGGATAAAGGGAAGCTCTATTTGGGTGCTGGTCTCAAATAGCAATAGCATTTGGACCAGGGATGAAATGCTATCGGTTCGGGCCAGTTCACCCAAACCAGTAGTAAAAAATGCTACCGGTTCGTCTGAAACGGCAGTAAAAAAAAATGCTAGAAATCACACAGCACAGCTGATTGTTGCACAGCTGATCATTGGAACTTTTTAAAAAAATAAATAGCATTTTTTCACTACAGGTTCACCTGAAAAAGTTTTTTAAAAGTTGCGATGATCAGCTGTGTGACAATCAGCTGTGCCACGTGATTTATTTTTGCTAGAAAGCAGGAAATCCTGCTTTCTAGTGAATCTAAATCATGTCGCACAGCTGTTCCCCCCCTTTCTGTTCTGCTTACCTTTGCAGACTCAGAAAAGGCTTCTTAATCCTCCTTTTTCAGTGCTGTGCAGTAGCGCCTGTGGTGCGCCTGCGTGCGAAGCGCACATTTGACACGTATGCACGTGAAGCATGCATGCACGCGCGAAGTAAACCGGCAGCAAATCGAACCAGTAGAGAAGCAAACTGGTAGCAGACTTCAGAGCATTTCACCCCTGACTTAGAGTTATATAGCATTTCACAACTGCTCACTAAGCAGTTTACAGAGTCAGCATATTGCTTCCAACAATCTGGGTCCTCATTTGTGGCTTTTAATAAGAATGTTTAGAAACGATTTATTTAAATGAGAAGAAATCAAGAGTTCATTTGGATTGCGTTTTGGGGATGGTATTTCTTCTGGGAGATTATGAATCCAATCCAAGCTCTGTGTCTCAGTCATAAACTGTTGTTCTTTCGATTAAAGTCTATGAACATCTTTATAAGTTCCATGCATAGCAACTCATTCACTGTGCCAGAAATTAACCAATCATAAACAGATGCAATCAATTGAAAGGTCCTGATTGAGACATACACATTGTTTCTGCAAAATTGTTGTAGAAGTCCAGATGCCATCCCACCAGGGGTGGGTTTCAAAATTTTTGGAACAGGTTCTGTGGGTGTGGCCTGCTTTGTGGGAGTGGCTTGCCGGCCATGTGACCGGGTGGGAGTGGCTTGCCAGCCATGTGACCGGGTGGGAGTGGCCAATTTGGAAAATGTGAAATTCACTTAACAATGGTCTTGGTTAGCAACCAAACTTTTGGGCTTAATTGTGGTCATAAGTTCTCTCTCTCTCTCTCTCTTTCTTTTTCTTTCTTTCCTTCTGTCTTTCTTTCTCTCTTTCTCTCTCTCTCTTTCTTTCTCTTTCTCTCTTTCTGTCTCTTTTCTTTCTCTCTTTCTCTCTCTCTCTTTTCTCTTTCTTTCCTTTCTGTCTCTCTTTCTTTTTCTCTCTTTCTCTCTGTCTGTCTATCTTTCTCTCCCTCCCTCCCACTCTCTGTCTCTCTGTGTGTGTCTGTCACTCTCTGGTTCCCCCCTCCCTCCCTGTCTCTCTGTGTGTCTGTGCCTCTCTCTCTCTGTCTGTCTCCCCCCACCCAAGCCTCCTCAGCCTCTCTCACCCATCCACCGGACGAAGGAACCTGGCGTCCGATGGGTGAGCAAGCGAGCGAGCAAAGGCTTTTGAAGCAAAGGCTTCAAAGGCTGCCGGCTAGGAACAGCGCGCTAGGGTGCGCGAACCCCCCCCCCCCGCCCCCTGCCAGTCGCGCTAACAGGGAAAGTTTTGCTGCGACTGGGGGGGGGGTTCGCGCAGCGTAGCGCGCTGTTCCTAGCCGGCAGCCTTTGAAGCCTTTGCTTCAAAAGCCTTTGCTCACTCGCTTGCTCACCCATCGGACGCCAGGTTCCTTCGTCCGGTGGATGGGTGAGAGAGAGAGAGAGAGTAGCCGGTCAGGCTACTTCCAGGAGCTGAGGAGGTTTGTGTGGGGGGGGGGGAGACAGACAGACAGAGAGAGGCACAGACACACAGAGAGACAGGGAGGGAGGGGGGAACCAGAGAGCCAGAGAACCCGCTGGCTGTATTTACTCTCTCTCTCACCCATCCACCGGACGAAGGAACCTGGCGTCCGATGGGTGAGCAAGCGAGCGAGCAAAGGCTTTTGAAGCAAAGGCTTCAAAGGCTGCCGGCTAGGAACAGCGCGCTACGCTGCGCGAACCCCCCCCCAGTCGCGGCAAAACTTTCCCTGTTAGCGCGACTGGCAGGGGGCGGGGGGGTTCACGCACCCTAGCGCGCTGTTCCGCCGTGCCTAGCCGGCAGGGCCCCTCCAAGTCAGCCAGACTAATCCCCTCCAAAGAGTTAAGGTGAGAGAGTTCGTATTCCTGGAAGGGCAGGCGGGTAGGAAAAACGCTGAATAATAAATAACTTCCGGGTCCACGGTCCAAAGGGATCGATGGGGTTCTGAAAATTTGACGAAAGGGCTCGCGAGAACCCCCGCGAGCCCTGAGAAACCCACCCCTGCATCCCACATACCATGTTAGAAGGAGAAGACCTGAAAGTTGTAAATGGAAGAAGAGTTTTATTACCCACTAACAAAGCAGAAGCCTAAGTATCGTTGGGCTCTATCCAGGGTGTAGAAATAAACTAAACTAATCTGTTCTCTTTTTGGCAGACATGCTTCTCCTGGGCTTACAAAACAGTCGGCACTATTGTTGATGAGAACTGCCAAGATCCAAAACTTCAAGGGACTAGTTTAGGAGGGCTGGTTGCATATTTTCAAAATGCTGTGATTTTTTTAGAGTTTTCCCGCATGTGCAGGGTCTGCAGAACAACTGACAAATATAGGAGGGAGAATGGAAAAGCTTTTTCTACTTTCAGTGATGAATGACGATAAGGGCCAACCATTTCTAAATGTGTTTAATAATTATAATAATTTATTAAATTTCTAAACCGCCCCCTCTCCCCGAAGGGACTCAGGATGGTGTACAGGAAAATTAAGAACATCTAAAAACATAACAATACATACATAATTAAAACCAAATTAAATAATTAGCCCTGTACTAAAATTTACAAAACATTAAAACTGTATCCCATTAAAACCTGATTAAACAATTTAAGCTACAGACTGGGACGAGGAGCATAAATTAGGCCAAGCCGGCCTGATGGAACAGATAGGTCTTTACTTTTTGGTGGAAGGAGCGGAGGTCCGTAGTAGTTCTAATATCGGGGGTAAGGTCGTTCCAAAGGGTCGGGCCCATCACAGAGAAGGCCCTTCCCCTGGGCGTCGCCCGCTGGCATTGCCTAGCGGACGGCACTCGGAGAAGTCCCTCTCTGTGGGAGTGAATCGGCTGAAGGGATGTATGGGGCAGGATACAATCCCACAAATTCATTCTAAATCACCCCCCAGAATATTTGAAATGACCCAGAAGGTCCAATTATGTGAATTTGACCAACTAGGTTATAAACTAGATACAGACAAATATCTACTCGGGTCCTTCTTCCCAAATGTGACAGGGTGCTTTATTGCAGCTTATATGATTACCGACGTTCTTTATTATTTCAGTGGTGCCATCTGTGAATACAATTGCGGCTTTCCCCATGAAGGCATGAGGACACAGGTGTTCATTTGATTTATTGTGCTCCCTCATAAATCAATATCACATAATGCAGATAGAGGGTTTGATGCCTGTAGCACAGTTGCATCTATTTGTTTGCTGGTTTCTAATAGAATTTAAATATTACTTCTAGATAAATATCATCCAGGTAAGTGTGTAGCTAATGATAACCGTGATGGACATAGGAAACACTCAAAGTATAGGAAAAGGTTTTCACCATGTAAAAAGAGGAGTCTACAAGAAGGATGAAAAAATGTAGTAGGAATTATTGAAACAAACACTTTGATTAAAACTAGTCAATTCATTAAAGCACAGTAACTGATAAAATCAGAGCTGGAATCCAATGCAGTAGAACACAATATCAGAAATGAATCATCAAAATGGAAAGTTGCATTGGAAAGAGAGATCAATCAATTATGAGCTAGCATCAGCAATCTGAAGAATATTAGAGAAAGAAAATTTAAATGTAATAAGATCAAAGAAACGTACAGAAACAATTATAATCTCAGCAATAAAATGATCTTAAAAGGTCACAAGAATGAAAACAAAGCATAACTATTTCAAAGAAAATTGGATGCATGAATCAGAAGTGACAAAATCAGCATTTTGAAATAAATCAGTATTTGTTTTATAGAACAATACTGGAAAATAGTTCAAAGTAAATGCTTGCCCTGATAAATATGAAGGATTAGAATTTTTAGTGGCATTTGAGATAATCCAAAAGAACATATTAAAGAATGAAAACAGCTAAAAGAAATTGAAAAGAACATTGGCGCAGTCAAAACAGATGATATGGTCATAATATCAGGAATTATTATACAACTAGAAGTTTAAGAACCAGAGTGCACTAAGGAAAAGTTGAAATGCCTGCATTTGGTTTAAGCATCTGAAAACCCTCAGACTGGCTGCTCAGTTTAATGAAATGTTAGAAATCGAAAAAGCTGAAGACCGGATGAAAATTTGTAGAACATTTTTATAATAAAAAACAGAGAAGAGTGTAATTGCAAGTAATCAGACTATAATTACTTGCTTGCCAGCCATATTCAAATTGCTAACTATATTAGGTGTATTAGCTAATGCAATTTTGAATTACATATTCAAAACTTCATTATATCCATATAAAAAAAAAGGTAACTGTCAAAATTCACAAAGAAGAAAAGAAGAATTGCTGATTGATTAAAAAAAATCCAAGTGAAGAAAAAAATCTGTGTAGAAAGTGTAAGGATTGATTATAAATAGCTGTTCAATCCTCTCCCACTTAGTTATATTTAGAAATGTTTAGAGATATTTGACATTAGCACAAACCTCTTAAATTTTGTAAAGGAAGCAATGGAAAAAATGGAAAACAGCCCTGATGGTAAATGCAAGAAAATGGGTTAAAAAAAAAAATCAGAAGAGGAATTTTTATTGCCTCTGCTGCTTTTTAACCATCTGAGTAATGCACCACAATTGTATCCTGAATAAAACAAAACTTGAATGTCTTCTTGAAATAAAGTGGGGAAAATGCTTACCTGTTATACATGGATTTTGAAGTTACATGGGAAATCCCCAAAAATGATGAATCCATACTTCAAGAATACAGCATGAGGATATCAATATGGATTCGGGATTTGCTATATGTGATCATCAATAAGAATCAAGCTGGAAGGGACCTTGAAGGTCTTCCAGTCCAACCCCAGCTCAAGCAGGATACATTATACTATTCCAGACAGATGGCTGTCCAGTCTCTTAAAAGCCTCCAGTGATGAGGCACCCACAACTTCTGAAGGCAAGCTGTTCCACTGGTTAATTGTCCTCACTCTTAGGAAGTTTCTCCTTAACTCAATTAGTTTCCATCAATTGTTTCTTGTCTTGTCTTTATTTATCATAAGGAAAGGAAAAGCTGAAGAAAATGCAGCTTACGCCTCAAAAATGTAAATGTCGTAAAATCTTTGCCCACAATAAAAATATACAAATATATAGAAATACTCAAAGCAAATAACAGCTCGCTTGGTGATGTTAAAAAGGAAACTAATTCGGAATGGTGAACAAAAAAAAAAGTGTCAAAAATTCTTAATCAACACATGGAGTTTACCAGTAATAAGATACACTGCTAGTGTAACAGATTGGACACTGCTTGAATTGGACAATTTACAATTAGAAAACCCAAGATCAGCTGAAAATACATCCTGCATTGTACTCATAAAGTGATCTTGATTGACTACACTCAGCAAAAAAAAAAATTAAAGCCCATAGTTTACGACAGGTTAACAGATAATCAAAGAAGAGAGCTGCACTTTAAATGATAATAACAAGGTAAGCCATGAGAAAATGGAAAATTTGAAGAATTTTCTGAACTTTTTCAACATTTCGACTTGCCCCCCCGACCTCCGCACAATCACAGACCTTCGCCTCTTCCGTTGAACACTAAAAACATATCTCTTCCACGCAGCCGGCCTGACATAGCTGTTCATATTATTGAATTTTAGCTGGGTTTTAAATTAAGTTTTAGCACGGGCCAAATTTATTTAATCCAATTTTAAATTTATTTGATTGTCTGTATGTTTATATTTTATTTTCTTATTCCTGTGCACCTGAGTCCCACTTGGGAGAGAGGGCGGTTAAAAGTACGGGGGGAAAAAGAATTCATATTATGGTCATTTCTTCTCTTTTTCCTTTTTTTGCTTGAATGAGCATTTTCTCTAAAACAATGAACCAAACATTGAAAATAAAGTGGCTATTACCAGGAATGGTAACTAACTGTCACCCTCAAGTAGAAAACAGAGTGATTAATCTCTTTGCAGCTTAAGAATGAACATTACAAGCAAATGCGATGAAATCAAAGATTTGGCCTGCATCAAATGGCCACAATGGCAGATTTTGCAAGCAAAATAATAATAATAATAATTGTGGATCATCATGTTTGCAGCAAAATTGCTCAGACTGATTCCTTTTATGTCACAACAGAGTAGCCACTATGATAGGTATGCAAAAACTATAATTTCTGAGTTTCCTAATTGATGAAGTTGTTGAAAAAATACTATTTTTAGGATTTTTGCGTGCAGAATAATTACTATCCAAAACACACTAGATGCAACCATATAGGTTAGGGATGTCAAACTCACGGCCGGCAGGGTGAATGCGTCACATGCTGGCTCCGCCTCCACCCGATTTAGCAAAGGGGGAAAAGTTCCAATACATCATGTGATGCTGCCGTGATTACACGAGTTTGCCACCCCTGATATAGGTAGTCCTTGACCCACAACCACAATTAGGTTTGCAACTTCCAACAAAGCAATGTTAAGTGATTTATGCCTCATATTAGAATCCTTTCGGCTATGGTTGTTAAGTGAATCACATAGTCTGTAACTGAATCTTGCTTCCCTCTCTTGACTTTGCTTGTTGAAAACCTCCTGGGAAGATCATAAATGGTCATCATGTAGCCTTAGGATGCTGCAGCTGTCATAGATACATGCTATTTACCAAATTTTGGTCATGCCCACAAGGGTGCTGCGATGGTCGTAAGTGCAAGGACCCACTGTAAGTCATTTCTTTTGAAGTGCCATAACTTCGAGTATTAAACAAATGGTCATAGGTTGAGGAAACCTGTAATTAAAAAAGTGTTTTGTGTAGATGTGATATACCCTGGGATAGCATAAATGAGGGGAAAAATATAGATTATAAAATTTGAGCAGGAACTCGGTGTCTTGAAAGGGTAGCATATATTTGGTTATTTAATTTATTATTGTTTTATAGGTGGTCCTCACTTAACAAGAACAATCAGGATTGGTAACTACATTGCTAAGCAACACACTTGTTAAGGGAGACATCACATGACCGCAACAAGCTTATAACCTCACTTATAACCACTTGAGTCGTTAAACAAATCACCACAGATTTTACTAGCTAAACATATTTGAAGACTTTTTAAAAATAAGAACATTGCAGCTGACCTTAGAAAATAATTATCAGTTTAAAAGCTCAGAAGAAAGAAATCAGGAAAAATAATTAAGATTTCTAGACTTGTTCATTTTTGTCAGAAGAAAAAAAACACAAAAAATTCTCCCCTTTTGATTTTTTCTTTCTTTCTGTGCTTTCATATTACTGTAATTATTGAAGATTGTTTGTAATCTTATGCATATCAAAATGCGTTATTACATATGTTGAAAGGATTCCTGTTGGAATGTGCGCACGGCCACACAAATATACATCAAATAATTAAAATAGAACACCAAATAACTAGGTTGGGGACTAAAAGTTTGTGAACTGTTTGAATTTGCAGTATCTCTGCATAAATATTGCCTAAAATGTGAACAGCTTTCCACACAAATCCTAACACTAGATAAAAAGAACTCATGAAACCAATGAATTACGCACACTCTATTTCTGCATTTATTTATTGAGGAAAAGGATGCAGAGTGTCCTATTTGTGTGAAAAATGCGTTAATCTCTAGGATTTTCCCTTATGGCTACATAGCATCTAGCCCTGTACAATTCCCCCTCCCATTTTCCCACAATAGAAAATGCATAGTAGAATAATAGAAAGTGTGGCAGGCCAAAGATCCAAAAGAAAAGATGGCTGCAGACTTGACACTGGCAGCATCCCACCACTGCTTTGGACCAGAACAGTTTGCCATCATTGATGGGAGTATGAATTTGAAATTCTACCAACAACTCTGGCACTTGAAGTCTACAGGTCTTAAAGTTGCCTAAGTCAAAGGATAGAGTAGGTAAATTGTTTCTGAATGAATGGACAAATGGTTCATAGCTCAAGGCTCTTTACAACATTTGACTTCTGAACCCATGACATCTACTCCCCCAATAGTTAAAATGCTCTCGCCAATAATCATTACTTAACTCTGCCCAGCTATCCATAATAATCAAAAAGCATATGGTGAATAACATACAAAAACGGATGTGACCCAAGTACAGGACATTATTATTGGCAGAAGTTGTTTTCTATTTCATTTTAAGCCTGTTATTTCCTTTTCTTTCTCTCTCATTTAATGAGCCCACTGGGCATTGGCTGTCCTTTTGTAAAAGCTTTCTAAATAAAGATTTCCTCAGCTTTCTTAATAGCCAGAAGTCATTTTATGTTTCTTTTTAAAAAAAACTTTTAAAAGTGCTAGCATATAATTTTATTTCTGTCTATCAAACTGGAATTATGGTCTTCTGAAAACTGTATTCCTTTGCCCTCCGGTAGATTCAAGTTCCTGACAAGAACTACAGTTTAGTATAATTGTTTTTTTCCGATTCGCACACCAGGGGTGGATGTTAGTCACTTAGGAGAAGTGCCACCTACTTAAAGTGCCAATTTGCACAGTAGGACCTTGCAAAGCAATAGTAGCAAGGCAGGAAGTATTCAAAATGTGGCATGTTTGTCTGTGTATATGTAAAAATCAGCAAATCTAAAATAAAAGGCAGATATAAAGCAGGGGGTAGAAGGTGGAAAGATTGAGCTTCAAGCCAAGCAGCAAAATTGTTGTGCTGAATTGCATGTTATAAAAGAAAACATGATAGATATATATATAGATATATTTAATTGGAAGAAAAATATAGCACAAAAAAATATAACAAATGGAACACAGTGAGAAATAATACAGTTGATATACTATTAGAGTGGGACTGAATTTACTTGCATTATGAATGAGCATATCTCTCTATACCAGTGATGGCTAACCTTTTTCTAAAAGTATGCCAAAATTGCATGTGTGTGTGCTATTCTGCGTACACACATGCCCACCCACCATATTATCTGCACTGATTTCAAATAAAATGCAGAGAAGCCAGGGGGGGGGGGAAATTAAAAGACCCTGAAAGCAGATTATGTGCATTCATGCCAGTCCAGGACTTGCTCCAGAGAAGTACAAAACCCTCATGTAGAGATTTTGAGTTGGGCAGGGACTCGGGTGTCTTATGTATAACTTTGGTTATACAGGTAAAGGGTCCCCTCCAGTGGTGGGTTTCAAAAATGTTTAGAACCTCTTCTGTAGGTGTGGCCTGTTTTGTGGGAGTGGCTTGGTGGTCATGTGACCGGGTGGTCATGGCTTGGTGGTTATGTGACCGGGTGGGAGTGGTTTGGCAGTCATGTGACTGGGTGGGCATGGCCAACTTGTAAAACTCACTTAACAACGCTCGTGCTTAGCAACCAAAATGTTGGCTCAGAAACTCTGGCATTTGAAGCACGCAAGTCTTAAAACTGTCAAGTTACAAGGCCCTTGCACCCCTAACCCTTTAGAAAAAAACCCCAGGGGTGTTCAAACTTGACAGCTTTAAGACTTGTGGACTTCAACTCCCAGAATTCCTCCTTCCCTCGCTCAGCTGCAGTGGTGGGTTTCTGCAGGCTCGCACCTACTCGCGAGAGCCGGTTGGTGAAATTTAGAGAACCGGTGAGAGGGGGTTCCACCGGCGTACCTGGAAGTAAATCTGGCCCGCCGCTGCCAGTGACCCAACGGGAAGGAAAGGAAAGGAAAGGAAAGGAGGAAGGAAGGGAGGGAGGGAGGGAGGGAGGGAGGGAGGGAGGGAGGGAGGAAGGGAGGAAAGAAAGAAAGAAAGAAAGAAAGAAAGAAAGAAAGAAAGAAAGAAAGAAAGAAAGAAAGAAAGAAAGAAAGAAAGAAAGAATTTATCATCACAATTGAGTCCAAAATGTTGATGGCTAAGCAAGAGCGTTGTTAAATGAGTTTCACCACATTTTAAAAGGTGGCCACTCCCACCCTGTCACATGACTGCCAAGACACGCCCACAAAATAGGCCACACCTACAGAGTAGGTTCTAAAAATTTTGAAACCCACCACTGCTCAGCTGCTATTGCCAGGGTGCCACCAGGACAAGCGAGGTTTTGGGAGGGACTTTCCCTCCCCTCCAGAGAGCCCATGCCAGGAGAGAGGAAGCGGAATGATGGCTAACGGGTAGTTTAGTGGCCAGTGAGTGCTTCCTGCACATGTTTGGGCAGTGGAGGTGCTTTCTTGCACGCCTTCGGAGAAATAAAGCAGGTGTGCGAGAAAGCCCACCCCACCCCACCCCAACTGCTAGAATGCATGAAGGAAGCAAATGGCAGTCTCCTTTGACCTCCTTTCGTTCTCCACCTGCCAGAAAGAGTGAAAGAGGCGGGCAGAGAACCAAAGGAGGACACATAGCCGAGGCAAAGGAGCCTGCCGCTTCCTTCCTTCACATGTTCGGGCTGTGGGGGTGCTTTCTCGCACACCTCCTTCACTGCCACCCGCTCGCGTTCAAACCAGGCTGCCTCCTATCTCCCTACACGGGCGCTCTGAAGGGGGAGGGAAGCTATCTCCCAAGACCTGATTCCCTTACTTCGTGGCGCAGTTCCTGGATGGCAGGTTATTCTTTTTTTCACCGGTACAGGGGTGTAACCTTGACCCCTGCCTTCCTGCCGACTCCACTCCAGCTGCATTCGGGCAAGGGCTGTGGCCCCAGACGGTCACTTGGCAGAGGCATGTGGGCTGCTGACTGTTCCAGGGCCTGCCCAGCAATTCCTCCACCTCCCCAGCCTCCTGCAGCCTCAGAGTCTCAGCTGGGTGGGCAGGGCAAGCATGACAGGGCAAGCAAGCGAGTGGGTGGGTGGGTGGAGCGAGCAGGGGTGGGGTGGGCGGGCTAGGGGAGGGAGTGTTTTGGTACAGGGCCTCCAGCAGAAGGGGTACGGGAAGGCATGCTAAATTTCACCAACCGGTATGCCCATACCAGTGCGAACCTACTGAAACCCATCCCTGTTCTCCTCGCAGATATGTGCTAATCGTTCCCGACTCTAGGGGGTGGTGCTCATCTCTGTTTCAAAGCTGAAGAGCCAGCGCTGTGCGAATGCATCTCCATGGTCATGTGGCTGGCATGACTAAATGCTGAAGAGGCACAGAACACTGTTATTTTTCCCACCAAAGGTGGTTCCTACTTTTCTACTTGCATTTTTACATGCTTTAGAACTGTTAGGCTGGCAGAAGCTGGGACAAATAATGGGAGCTCACCCTGTTACGTGGCACTAGGGATTCGAACCACCAAACTGCCAACCTTTTGATTGACAAGCTCAGCGTCTTAGCCACTGAGTCACTATGTCCCTTGTTATACAGGTAGTCCTTGCTTAATAACCACAATTAGGGTCAATTACTCCCTCACTAAGCAATGCAATTGTTAAGTCATGACATCACATGACTGTAGCAGGCTTATTTTATTTTTATTTATTTTATTTTATTAAATTTATACCCCGCCCTTCTCCAAACGGACCCAGGGCGGCGCACAGGAATTTTAAAATACATACAAAATCAATAAAAATTTTAAAAAACTTATTTAATAACCGTCCTGTGCTAAAATCAAATTAAAATCCCCAAAAATTTAAAACTGTCTAAAATAGTCAATTGCAGAGGTTACGCTAGGCCGGCTAGATGAAAAAAATGTGTCTTTAGACACTGGCGGAAGAGGCGGAGTTCGGAGATGGTGCGAAGTTCAGGGGGAAGGTCGTTCCAAAGGGCAGGGCCCGCCACAGAGAAGGCCCTTCCCCTGGATGTCGCCAGACGGCATTGTCCGGCCGATGGCACCCTGAGAAGGCCCTCTCTGTGGGAGCGTATCGGTCTAAGGGATGTATGGGGCAGGAGACGGTCTTGCAGGTAACTAGGTCCCGAGCCATGGAGCGCTTTAAAGATAGTCATCGAAACCTTGAAGCGCACCCGAAAGACCACAGGAAGACAGTGCAGCTCGCGCAGGATTGGTGTTATATGGGAGTGTCTGGGCGCTCCCGTAATCACCCGCACGGCTGCATTCTGGACTAACTGTAGCTTTCGAATGCACCTCAAGGGAAGCCCCATGTAGAGAGCATTGCAGTAGTCGAGTCGGGATGTCACGAGTGCTTGAGTGACTGTGCGAAGGGCAGCCCGGTCCAGTAAGTGCTTATGGCGGCACTTCCACCACTACAGGTTATTACGTGAGACATCACCTGATCACAGCTTAAGATTTTACTGCTGGCTTCTCTACTGACTGTGCTTGTCAGAAGCCAACTGTGAAGTGCACATATGGTGATCACATGACTGTGGGATGTCGAGATGGTTGAAAATGCCTCCCAGTTACTAACCACCCAAAACTCAAACATGTGGCTCCAAGGATACTGTGATAGTCCGTATGAGGATCGGTTGCAAAAGTTATTTTTTAAATACCTATGTAACTTTAGATAGTCACTAAATAAGACAGTCATCAAGCAAGGACTCCATGTATTTTGAAAGAGTTGCTTGGGGCTCATTTTCTGCCTCAGACTGTTGGTATGCAATGAGAGTTGAGGGAGAAGTCTAGGCCCCAATTTGTTCTTTGATTTATGAAGCAAAATGTCTTAGGTCAGAGCTGTCAAGCTCCCAGTCCATGGGCTGGATGCGCCACGTGCTGGCCACACCCACGCCTGGTTTAGCAAAGAGGAAAAAAGTCCCACTACATCATGTGACACCACCATGATGACATAAGTTTGACACCCCTGACTTAGGTCAACACACTCCTATAATCAAACCTCATTGCTAAAACTAAAATGAAAATTGTCTTCGGACAATATCCTGTCATTCCACCTGCGGTGATATTGTGCATCATTCCTATCTTCCAATACTCCAATCCACACACATTGCCTATACACAAAGATATATTAAAAATGCTGTTTATTATGCTTTCTCTTATAGTCTCTATTCAAAATGTGGTAAATTGCCTGGGTAATATTATAGAACCATTGGGTGGAAAAATGTATGTATACATTCTAAATCTTTTACTCTAAACTTCAGTGACTTTCAGGGTGCACCTCTGCATTGTATTCCTGACACTGCAGTGTCCCAAACCTACCATACTTGGAAATATCACTGCCAGCGTTAACATGATAGATAGGAAATGAAAGCTCAGATCCGCTAGTGGCCAGGAAAGGTCTGATATAATTATAGACATCTCCACCAATTTGTTCTTGCACCAAGAGCAGGATGTTCTTCTCTGTGTGCAGCTCATTAATATTTATTGCAGAGAGAAACTAAACAGAGAGAAATGGCTCAGTGGTGTCAGAATAATAAGAGAGATATTTTCAAGCCACATCTAGAAAAATTCAGTACAATTATACACTTACAAATGAAATGTGTAGGATCTGTCTTATTCACGAGGCAATGATATCCAGGAGCTGGAAGCACATAGTGTACATTTCTATTTCTCCCAAATTTGTTCAGATTCTTTAGTGTGAGGTTAGAGGTGGCATTCAACAGGTTCTGAACAGTTGGAGAACCGGTAGCGGAAAGTTTGGGTAGTTCAGAGAACCGGTAAATATGTACCACCTATGACTGGCCCAGGAGTGGGTTCCTGCCAGTTCTAAGCTCTTCTATAGAAGAGGTTCCACAAATCTACAGTGCCGTTTAGAACCGGTTCCAGCTCCCTCTCCGTGCCCGTCTGCACATCATCAAGATGAAGAGCAAGAGAAGGAATTCTGGGAGTTGAAGTCCACAACTCTTAAAGCTGTCAAGTTTGCACACCCCTAGTTGTTTTCCCTAAAGGGTTAGGGGTGCAAGGGTCTTGTAACTTGACAGCTTTAAGACTTGCGTGCTTCAAATGCCAGAGTTTCTGAGACAACATTTTGGTTGCTAAGCAAGAGCATTGTTAAGTGAGTTTCACTACATTTTACAAGTTGGCCATGCCCACCCAGTCACATGACTGCCAAGCCACTCCCACCCAGTCACATGACCAGCAAGCCATTCCCACCTGGTCACATGGCCGGCAAGCCATGTGACCCAAATTTTGAAACCCACCACTGGTGTATGATTATTTACTCTGGGACATTCCATAATATGAGAGCATTTGGGGGAAAGTTGGAGCAATAAAGGAACGAATTGAACTATCATCTGGCTGTGTTGCCTCTGTGCCTTTCCAGGCACCTGGTCATCACACTGGCACTGTTCAACATTGTAGCTCATCAAAATATGAAGGGATTTCTTTCCTATTCCCGAGATTGGGAAGTTTCATAGATGGAAAGGGAGCAGGGCTCTCTGGTCATCTCCCAGATTACTCTGGGTTTCACCTCAATAGATCTTGGAAATTTGAAAAATATTATTTAGCATATGGTGATGGTACATTAGCCAAAAGACTTCAGTGTTAATACAGAATAGTTGTTTGGCTACCTAAGACTGCTAGACCACTGGACTGGCCCCACCCCCATCTATTCTCTGCCTCCCGAGTCGCAGCTGATCGGGAAGGAATGGACATTTTGCAGTAAACTTCCCCTGGAGTGGGGAGGGAATAGAGATTTTACAGTGTCCTTCCCCTGCCAGGCCCACAAAGCCATGCCGCACACCCATCAAGCCACTCCCACAGAACCGGTAGTAAAAAAAATTGAATCCCACCACTGTGTGAGATGGTTGTATTTTGTTACGTTAGAGAATCATGCAGACTGGAAGTATCAGTTGACCTTTTTGCTGTTTCTGAATTTGATTGTTTTCTTCCAGCTGTTACTAGGTTATCATTGATATAGGGGAGAGTAGGGTTTGTTGGCTGTTTATATATAGTAGCTTGCCTTGCCATTCTTTGTGTAATCCTTGGTACTCTCCCAACTAGATTGTTTGCTTGCAGATATTTCATTACTCAACTAGGTAGCATTATCAGTGCTAATGATTCTAGGGTTTGTTGCTTGTTTATATAAAGTAGCTTGCCCTGTCAGTACTGCAAGGGGATATGGTTTTCTCCTTGTTAGTTCCATAATTAGGAATCAAGGTTTCTGCTTGATTATTTTGTCTAGTGTTAATCCCTGCTTAACTGATGTTGCTGGAGAGGGTATGCTCTAGTCTTTTTGTTTCTTTCTTCTTCTTTTTATTGTCTGTTTTGAATGGAGTGTAAATTCCATTTATCTGTGTTTTTTCATGACCTATTTATCTGAATGCCAGACATCCAGGAATTCCCTGACATTTTTGGATTTAGCTGGTTTAAGATGTTCATTGCCGAATGTATGATCAAGCCTGTCCAAATGTTGTGAGGTAGAGTGTCTTACATGGTAGTTGTTACGATCCTTACACTGTATTTGTAGATGACTTTTTTCCCCTTAAGCTATTAAGTCTTTTGGTTTACTTAAATTAACTAAAACCCTCCAAAATATATTCTGTGCTTAGAAGATGGGGAAGCCAGATCCACTTAACAATCGTGTTACTAACTTATCAATTTCAGTGTTTCATTTAACTGTGGCAATAACAGTTGTAAAATGGGGCCAAACTCACTTAACAAATGTCTCACTTAACCAGAGAAATTTTGGGCTCAATTGTGGTCGTAAGTCGAGGGCTATCTGTATAAACTGCCAGCAAACCCAGTAATGAACAAGAAAACATATTTACAAGGAAACAACAAGGTAATTGATCAGTTAACAACAGATTCCACCTCATCTTGGGCTGTGGAATCTGGGTAATAGCAATAGCGCTTACACTTATACACCTCTTCACAGTGTTCTGCAGCCCTCTCTAAGCTGTTTTACAGAGTCAGCATATTGCCCCTAATAATCTGGGTCCTCATTTTACCAACCTTGCAAGGATGGAAGTCTGAGTCAACCTTGATGCCAGGATTCCAAATAGCATCCAAAATAAAATAAGGATCCAGGGCAAGAGGTTTCTCAAAATTCCAATTTATTAAAAGAGCCATGTTGGCACATCTGGGAAAACTTGAATCTGAAAGCTTCCAGTTCAAACCTGGAGTTGAACTGGAAGTTCAAGATCCTGTCCCAACACCCACAAGTTCAAAGTTCAAGATCCTGTCCCAACACCCACAAGTGCATCACCTAGTCCAATTTTCCACTGCCACAAAACAGATTCCTCCCATCCAGGTACAGAGACAAAGATGACCTTGGCTTACTAAGAAGAATATTATTATGGCTACATATCACCCAACTCCATATAATCCCCCTCCCATTTTTCCCCACAGTAGAAAGTGGGGCAGGCCTGAAAACCAAAAGAAAAGATGGTTTGCAGACATGATACTTGAGCCTCGTGAGTTTCAAACTGCCAAATTGCAGGCAGTTGGCAGTCAGCAGAAATAGCCTGAGAACTACATTGTAACCACTGCTGCATCACAGCTCATAAATATTTTATTTATGTTTTTAACTTTGTACAGTTTTTATTTTTATGATTGTAAGCCACATAGAGTTATCCTGAGGTAAATGGGTTGGCCAATATGTTTAATAAATGAATAAAAAGTAAGCTCAGAGAGCACCAAGCACCTCAACAGGTCAACCATGAGCTACCTATATTATCTTCCATTTTTAAAAACCTGTATCCTGTTTGCTGTGCTGTCATTTTAATAATAATAATAATAATAATAATTTAATTTTATATCCCGCTCTCTCTCCCCAAGGGGACTCGAGGCGGGGCACAGGCAATTAAAAATACAAATAAGACCACAGACAAAATACAAAATACAAAATTAAAAATGGATTAAATTGATCCTGCGCTAAAACCCATAAACTAAACTAAAAATTACCCCTAAAACCCCTAACCTAAAAAGAGACTACCCAAGGCCGGCCAGGCGAAAAAAGTGTGTCTTTAATTTTAAGCGGAAGGAGCGGAGGTCCGTGGTTGTCCTGATATCGGGGGGAAGGTCGTTCCAGAGGGCTGGGCCCGCCACAGAGAAGGCCCTTCCCCTGGGCGTCGCCCGCTGACAAAGTCTAGTGGATGTCTCTTTTTGACATGGTTAAATGCAACAATAAAGCAGCTGCTTCTGAATGGTTGGAGGAGTAAGCATAAGGTAACTCAGAATCTCTTGGCAGCTGTGACTAGGGTGCAGAAATTTGGCAAGAGAAGAACTTCCAGATGTTTAACAGTTCCAACTGATTATAATTATTGGCCCCATTTAAATTAATAATTCTCAAAGGAAAATCAGAAGTGGATTTTTATATAATAGGGCTTCTGTGTTTGGTTCTGGCAGTAATTATAAATGATTTGGCTGAGAATGAGTTCAAGATTTTATCAATTAATCCTTAGTATGTGTCCGCTCATCTGAATATAGCAGCTGTTAAGATCTCAGATTTATGAAAATAAAATGTAGATGATGATTCTGAAATTGGTCTCCCCATAGTAAGTCATATCACGCTGGGAATCACACACACATAAATACACATACATACGTATGTTTATTTCCAAAGCACCAGAGAACAAGACAAGAAAAAATGGATGGAAAGTAATCAAGGAGAGAAGCAACCTGGGATTAAGGAGAAAGTTCCTAATAGTGACGACAATTAACCAGTGGAACAGCTTGCCTTCAGAAGTTGTGGGTGCTTCATCACTGGAGGTTTTTAAGAAGAGACTGGACAGCCACTTGTCTGAAATGGTACAGGGCAGGGCAACGGTAGGTGTCACATTTTGTTACCATCAGTTCATCACACGTGAGCCCACTCGCTTTGTGCGCGCGCCCAGCCTTCTGCTCATGCGCTTTGCTCACATGTGCACCTTCCATGCATGTGCCCAGCCTCAAAAACGTGCCTAAATAAAATGGCATAGAGCCGAGGCGGCAGGGTTGGGTTCTAGCAGGCATTGCTGGTTTCCTTATGGACGTGTTACAATTGCGCATGCTACATGCGCATTTGTAGTGCAATTAAAATTATTCTGCACATGCGCAGAACTGAAAAACAAGATGGCATCGCCTACGGCGCCACCGGGGGAAGCGGTTCCGGGACATGGCAGGCCTGTGTTGCTGCCAGTTCCAGAGACCCGGGCTGCCAAACTATTACCAGTTTAGGTCAAACCGGCAGGTCCACCCGTGATTTACCCTACCAGTTCAGGCAAACCGGTCCAAACTGCCTGAATACCACATCTGGTGCAGGGGTGTCAAAGTCACATCGTCACAGCAGTGCCATGTGACTTATTGGGACTTTTTCCCCCTTTGCTAAACCGGGCATGGGTGTGGCCCGCGCCCAAGAGCCAGGAGTTTGACAGCCCTGGTATAGGGCCTCCTACTTGAGCAGGGGGATGGACTAGAACAGGGGTGTCCAACCTTGACAACTTTAAGACTTGTGGACTTCAACTCCCAGAAAGCAAAGCTGGCTGAGGAATTCTGGGAGTTGAAGTCCACAAGTCTTAAAGTTGCCAAGGTTGGATACCCCTGGACTAGAAGACCTCCAATGTCCCTTCCACCTCTATTCTAATATATACGTATACGTTTTCTTTACCAAAAGTAGGGCAGAGAACCAAGACACATTTTTTTAGAACCTGAAACTATTCTTTTTAATTGCAACCTTAAAACTCCCTGGTGACATCTTTTGACAGTTGCCATGGCCCTGCACAAAGGCAGGGGCCACCACAACAGCTTAAGATCCTTCGCAATAGTTTTTATCTGTTTCCAACAGTTCCTAGGCTGTAATGATTTAAAATAGGGCCAGTAGTAGAAATGACTGGACTGAAACATTTAAGCTTATCAACGAGTTTAACCTGTAAGCTTTGGAGGTTTCTGTTACATATTTATTCATCCATTTATTTATTCTAGTTATATCTCATATTTCTGTCCAGATAGGCACTCAGGCAAAATAAGAAACTTTCAAATCCACTTCCCTGCAATGAAAAACTAAATATTTAATACTAAAATCATTTCACAATGGACAGCCTGGCCAAAGAGATGATTTTCTAAGGGCTGAGGAGAAATGAGATCAGATAAGGAACAGAGCATAAGGAGTCATAGAGGAGAAAGCTGAGGAGACCATACAAGGGCATTTCAAAAGGACTTCTCTGCAAAACCTAATGGCCAAATAGATTCATCATGGGAAGGGAAGTCCATCATGTAATCAGGTCCTAAGCCGTTCCAGTCTTTCAAAATCCCTATCTTGGATTGCATCCATTAACTGATAGCTCGTGCCGATGTTTAAGGACAAAGCACCGTGTGATCCCATGTACATATTTGTTGTAAGTGGAAGAGTATAAAAAATACGATTTGAATAGGAAACCAAACTCATATAATAATAATGAGATGCTGTTTCCTGGTCTTTATCTGAAATGCTTTGCTCACAGCTGGGGGATTAGAAGAGGGGCTGTGACTTCATGAGGCATAAGAGGCAAATGATAGCCTCTTATAGGTCTTGTAGATCAGTGGTCCCCGACCTTTATGGGGGCCCAGCGGGGAGGGGGAACCAACTGGTCCCTTGTGCAAGTTGAACTGTGTACATGCATGCTGCCTTGTCACTCACATGAGTTCATCTGTGAACAAGTGTGCGCCGGCCAGTTGCTGCATCCTGGGGGCTGGGGACCCCTGTTGTAGATCATTCAACCAGCTCTTCTGAAATAAGGTTGCTTGAACACATCACTCTTTTGATGAAGAGTGCAGAGAAGAGCAACCAAGATGATCAGGGAACTGGAGACTAAAACATATGAAGAATGGTTGCAGGAACTGGGCATGTCTAGTTTAATGAAAAGAAGGACTAGGGGAGACATGATAGCAGTGATCCAATATCTCAGGGGTTGCCACAAAGAAGAGGGAGTCAAACTATTCTCCAAAACACCTGAGGGCAGAACAAGAAGCAATGGGTGGAAACTAATCAAGGAGAGAAGCAACTTAGAACTGAGGATAAATTTCCTGACAGTTAGAACAATTAACCAGTGGAACAGCTTGCCTCCAGAAGTTGTGAATGCCCCAACACTGGAAGTCTTCAAGAAGATGTTGGATAGCCATTTGTCTGAAATGGCATAGGGCTCCTGCCTAGGCAGGGGGTTGGTCTAGAAGACCTCTAAGGTCCCTTCCAACTCTGCTATTGTATTGTATTGTATTGTCCTTCCTCATTTCATTCCATTTTTTTTTTCATTTTATTAAATTTATATCCCGCCCTTCTCCGCAAAGGACCCAGGGCGGCGCACAGGAGATTTAAAAATATACAAAATAGAGAATAGATAAATAATTTAAAATACATATTAAATAATCCCAATCCTATGCTAAAACCAATTATTAAAAACCCAATTTAAAACTTTTCTAAAAGTCCCCATGGGAGGTTAGGCTAGGCCGGCTTGATGAAAAAGGTATGTCTTTAGACATTGGCGGAAGAGGCGGAGGTCGGAGATGGTGCGAAGTTCAGGGGGTAGGTCGTTCCAGAGGGCTGGGCCCGCCACAGAGAAGGCTCTTCCCCTGGGTGTCGCCAGTCGGCATTGCCCGGCCGACGGCACCCTGAGAAGGCCCTCTCTGTGGGAGCGGATCGGCCGAAGGGATGTATGGGGCAGGAGACGGTCTCGCATATAACTAGGCCCCGAGCCATGGAGCGCTTTAAAGATGGTCGTCAGAACCTTGAAGCGCACCCGAAAAACCACAGGAAGCCAATGCAGCTCGCGTTATAATTCTATTCATCAGAATACTTTCTTATGCAGTCTTAAAATGGCCTCACTATCAGGGTTCCAAGTAACACACACCCCACCAACGAAAGAAGACTTGAGTTTCCTCAAAGTTCCATTTTATTAGAGATGTCATATTGGCACATCTGGGAAAGTCCGAATCTGAAAGTTTCCAGGTTTTCCCCACCCAAAAGAAAGTTCAAGTCTCTGCCTAGCACCCACATGTCTATCACATGATCCAAAATGGGAGACACTTCCCAGTCATCACATTGCAGCTGCAGGGTCAGATGACCTGACTTTCTGATTAAGAGCGTTATTATGGATATATACCACCCATACTCCATATAATTCCCCCTCCCATTTTCCCACAGTAGAAAATGTGGCAGGCCTGAAGGCCCAAATGTAAAAGATGGCTTCCAGGTCTGGCACGCAGTAGAACAGCAAATTCTCTTTAAAGAAGATAGAGTTACACAGCATTTGCAGAATGTAACCATGTGACCACATCATACAGGGTGAAGTGAGCAAGGCAGTTGTCCGTGAAGGGACTTGAATATATTCTTTAATTTCTTCCATTAATCTCTTGAGAGGAATGTTCTTTGTGTTAGATTAAGGGTCATGGGGAATTGGTCCATGAGTGTAAGATAGGACGTCAGTGTAATCGATCCCCCTCTTGCTGGGCTTCAGTTATTTCATGCATGAGGCAGATGCATTTTTGGGAACATTCTAGTAGCATATCTAAGTAGCTGCAGCCCTCAGACATTGCTATTTAGATTATACTTCTTGCACTCCAAGACAAGCATGTCAAATTCCTGGAAATAACGTATTTTCAAAATCATTTTCTCCTAGGGTAACTAACGCTATCCTATACTAACTGCATGCTGTGAGACGTTTGATATCAAAATATATTTAATTCTTTATATTGTTTCCATCTTCCCTTAAAACTTTAATAGAATCCACAATGAGAATCAGCACCTCCACTAGATAATTGACAGTCAACTTGGCACTAAGTTAATTACGTAAAAATAGCAAATGGGGAAAATCTTTTACTCAAATTTCTCAAACTCCCAAATGAATTACCCAAACCTAATCTGCATATCAAAGGATAAGGTCTGTAAACACAAATAGAGTTGATTAAATTAGGTGTCCCAGCTGAACAGCATGTTCACAAGAATAAACATATCTACACACACACACACACACACACACCTCAAATGGCAGTTGAGAATGAGCACGTTGACACTTCCACATCCAGGACAAGCTCCCCTATATAATTATGCCGCTTTAACCCATTTCTCTGCAGCTGCCCCTAAAGGCAAATTGTTTGCTTTTAGGAATAAATATTTCTTCTTTCCTCACACCTGTCTGGATCTCATTTTTATTTATTCTTGCACAACCCTGGTTCGAGTTGGAACCCAAATTATTCTTCTGCCAAGATATAGCTTGGATTTAAATGACAAGGTTTCATAAAAGCAAGGCTCGTTATCACTTTAACTGACTGTTAAGCATTTTCAGCTCAATAGACACAATTAACAAAAGAATTAACAATAAAAAAACTAATTTGAAAAACAAGGAGAATAGTGCCTATTGTAGCATGAACATGTTAGATTCCTTATTAATTGCATTCTACCTCTCAGTTCTTTTAAGCTTTTCGGGGGAAATCTCTCCAGGAATAATATGATTTCTTCCTCCTCTCCTTCCATCAGATACTGTGATTAGTATCTTCCGGCTTTTTTCATTGTGCATTTAATTAACTGCATAGAATGTTGTATTTCCTCTCATTCCTTTATCAAATTAAATATTCCAATTAAAATTGAGTTCATTAGTGACCCAGATGTTGCCTCTTCCAGTATCAAAGGAGCGAGAAATTAAAATATATAAACTGTCTTGAGCATACATTTATCAAGATTAGCATCAGCATTTCAAAACTAAAGGCACTTATCCACTCTATTATCTATTTCCCAAACATAATTGTTGTACTTGATCTTTCTTTCTTTCTTTCTTTCTTTCTTTCTTTCTTTCTTTCTTTCTTTCTTTCTTTCTTTCTTTCTTTCTTTCTTTCCTTCCTTCCTTCCTTCCTTCCTTCCTTCCTTTCTTTCTTTCTTTCTTTCTTTCTTTCCTCTTTTCCACATTCCATCATCATAAGGTTAAACAAGCTATATACTCGTATGAACAGTTTCTTTCCAATTACTGTTTGTGAATAATAAGCCATAGGTCTAGTTTTCAACTTATATTGTTTTTATTTGACTGTTTGTAAATATAACAGATTTCAGCTTAACACAGTTCAAGATAAGTAGATGCAGGATCCATTTTTTTTTCTACCATAAAAGTTTCCAAAATCAAAACTCCTCATCATTTCACTATTGTTCAACTACTGTAGCTGGCATAGAGATCCAAAATAACAATTGATTTTTTTCTTGCTCTTTCCACATCCATTAGCAATGTAAATCTTGGGTTCCTGTGCTTCTTCTAAAATTGTACATGTGGCGGATTCTTCTTACACGTAGGCTGCAAAATCTTGAGCATTCTCTTCAGGTATTCTATTCATCCAATCTAAGGAACTGCAAAGATTCAAAGTAGAGGGAAATGCCCTGAAAGCCAACAAAGAGACTTTGATAAGAGCCACAAACAACTCAAAACAATCAAAAGAGCTAAATCATTTTAACATTGCAGCATTGTTGAAATTCTAGTCTATATGGATTTTCTATTTAGAAAACACATCTTTTTGTATCTCCATCTCCAACTTAATAGCGCTACCAAGGTTTGTATTTCTTTCTCTTTTTTTAATTTTAAAAATAAATTTTATTTACAAACATATAAAATACTTATAAAATACACTCGCATAAAACTTAGGCATACACTACATTTACAACATACAATACGAACAGGAACTTCCTGTTCTTTCTAATAGCTGTTTATGTTTATTATTAAATTTGTATACCGCCCTTCTCCTTTGCGGGACTCAGGTCGGTGAACAGGCATCAATAAAAACATACAAAAGACATCGATACATAAAATACTATAAAATAATATTAAATTGGGGCCCGTTCTAAAATCCAGAATAAAAATTGTTAAATAAAACCAATTAAAAGCTACTACGCCTAATAGCAATTGTTAATCGAAGCCGCTCATCTTATATTGTTTCTCCTTCTGTTATATTTCATTTAGATTTCACCATTCTAAACCCTCTTATTTTACTCATAACTACTGTTTTTAAGTTTTGCTGTATTCCTTCATTAGTTCTTGTTTCTTTCCTCCATCAACCTATACCATTTATCCCATATCTGATAGAATACAAGGTTTGTATTTCTATGTTAGGTTAAATCAGTTTTGTATCCATAGCTTGTGGTATAAGAAATAGTGGCCTAGTTCATGAAAGAATGGCACTGTGATACTGTAAATCAGGGGTCCCCAACCTTTTTTGCACCAGGGACCGGTTTCATTTTAAAGAAAATTCCGCGGACCGACCAGCGTAGAGGGGGAGTGGGGGGGGAAGGGGGAACAGGCGGCGCATGCGCACGCGGGGGGGAGAGTCGGCTCACTCGCCCCTCTAGGGCCCCCAACGGTGCGAGCGGCCACGCCTGCACTTTCCTGTCCCCGGCGCACCCTCTTCCCAGGGGGCTGCTCCCTCCTCCTCCTCTCCGGCCCTGCGGCCCGGTTCCTATCAAGCCACGGACCGGCACCGGTCCACGGCCCGGGGGTTGGGGACCCCTGCTGTAAATCATTGATAACAAACCAGAATGACTGGGTTTATGCCAATGCCAAATAAATGATGAATAAACCCATCCATTTTACCATCTTAAGAGACAAAGGAATTATTGTATAGTGGGCTTCAGTAGGGAAGAACCAGACCAGCATAGCTACAACAGCATTTATTGACTCAAATTTGGAACTGAGGAATAGCAGGCAAATGTCTGTAATTTATACTCTGCCCCCCCAGGATCTTAACCAATCATAATGCTTGAAAAAGCTGCCCAAATATGAATGTTCTAAGTTTCCCTCCAAAACTGTTGGAGCTAACAGTGAGGATCATCTAAAAGTTAGTTTCACTTTAGCAGGACTTATGACAACTATATACATTCAATACATAACAAGAATCCTGCCTTCAAATATTTTGTCAGTTACTACTGCCGTGATGGTGAACCTATGGTAGGCGTGCCATAGGTGGCACGCGGAGCCATTTGTCAGGGCATGCAAGCGGCTGTCCTGTCAACTGGCCAGTGTGCATGCTGTTAGATTCTCAGAGAATATAATCTAACTATATACAGATCTTAGAAAGATTGATTGGCAGGAAAGGGGTTAAAACAGCTCCCTCCTACGTTTTTTCAAAACATATCTATAGTTATGCAGATAGTTACTTTAATCTGGTAAGATGCTTGTTGCATTCTGGCAGACGTTTAAATTCCCCGGCATGCGTGTGCTGGGCAGCTGAATTTGTCCTTTATAGGAGCCTGGGAAGGGTGAAAAGAGCCTTCCCCCACCCCCAGCCCTGCCGAGGCTTCATGAGCTTCCCTGAAGCCTCCGGAGCACTCAAAACGATGTTATGACCAAACCGGAAGTGACCTCCGATTTGCTCGGTGTTGCATTCAGACAGCTGCTTGAATTCCCCGGCAACAGCCAGTCGCGTCTGATTGGCTAAGACGCGACTGGCTGCAGCCGAAAGCGGGAGACGCGCTGATTGGCTCGCTGTCTGACAGCTCAATATAAAAGGAGCTGTCAGACAGAAGGCGCGCGCTTTCTGTATATAGTTGCCAGTTCTACCTGTTTGCAGTTCTAGCAATAAAAACCGTTGAATCTTAACGGCCTGGACTCTTCATTCCTTGAACCCACTTAACACTCGGAGCGTCGTTTTGAGTGCTCTGGAGTTCAGAGACCTTCAGGAGGCTTCCCTGAAGCCTTTGGAGCACTCAAAACACTGCTCCGACCAAACCGGAAGTGACCTCCAATTTGCTTGGAGCATTGTTTTGAGTGCTCCAGAGGCTTCAGGGAAACCTCCTGAAAGTCTCTGAAGCCTCCAGAGCACTCAAAACGATGCTCCGAGCAAATCGGTGGTCACTTCCAGTTTGGTTGGAGCGTCGTTTTGAGCGCTCCGGAGGCTTCAGGGAAGCCTCCTGAAGATCGCTGAAGCCTCCGGAGGGCCTCCGCGGGGGAGGCTTTTTCGCCCTCCCCAGGCCCCTATAAAGCCTCTGGAGCCCGGGGAGGACAAAAAGAGCATGCAAAAAATGGGGGAAGCGCCTGTTGTGCATGCATGCGCACTGGGGGGGTCACGCATTGTATTATGGGTGTGGCACGCCCATGCCCAACCCCACTGCGCTCCACCCACTTATGGCACGCGAGCCAAAAAAGGTTCGCCATCACTGAACTACAGTATGTCTCTCAATTATTCAGAGTTATGTTGACAAGAGAAAAACATGATATACTTCTGCTCATTGGGAAATTATTCTGATCAATAATGATCAATAAATATAGTTGATGAACAAATTATAAGAGTACCTAGGACAAGAGCTAAACCAAAGGTAGCAGTGAAAATAGATTTTCATTCAGTGCATGCAGGAACTGCAATATTGAAGGATGGGGTGGTGGGAAAGATTCATAATAATGAATCTTATATAATATGCAGTAGCTGCATTAAATAAAGCATGTTTTGACAAAAGATTATTATAGATGAATAACCTTCTATTGAGCTTTCTAAGTTCCTCAAGGCTACAGTGTTTATTTGTGTGTGTCCTACCCTGTAGACATCTATTTTCACACGTCATGAGGATTAACACACACACTCTCACACAAAATCCTTCTTCTGCCCTTGAATAAAAACAGCTTGGTGTTTGAGGGATGTCACCCTTCCCCCAGCAAACAAACACTTTGACTCAAATAGGTTTTTCTTTGTTTGCTTAATTTCTGGTCTGGATGGGATTCCAAACCAATCTCTCCATCTTTTGTATAGCCATCTTTTTCCTCCTTAATGAACTCTGAGTGTACCTGTGAAAGAAAAGGAAGCTAGAACAAGACAATATAGTATGGATAGTTTACAATTTTCGGAGGCGGGAATTGAACAGGACTTTTTCTAAAAGCATAAGGAAGGAAGACCTTCTAAGTATGTTTGTTATGGGAAGGGTTTCTACCAATGAGGCTGGCCAGATTGGTAAAGAAGCATGCCCAGAAATTGAGGAAAAACTTGTAGCCTTGGCTGCCTTGACTCCCCCTCATTCTGTGATGATAGATTTATTTGCGAAGATTGCCAGGGGAAATTCTGATTATGCCACGTTTGATATAAGGATGAAAGAAAAAGAGAAAATAGAAGCATTGAGTCATTCATGTACAGCTGCAAGTTATGGTACAAGTGACCATTTAAAAAATAAAAATACACCAGGATGGTAAAGCCCCCTGCCTCCCCTCAACCCAAGGTTTGGGCTTATGGCTTAAGTAGTTGCATATTATCTTTCTTATAATCTATGTTCTAAGCAAGATGCTTTGTAGTGTGTTTATGCATGTGTATGTGTGTTTAGGGCTGTAGGAAAATGGTGGCTCAGTGGCTAAGATGCTGAGCTTGTAGATCAAAAGGTCAGCATTTCAGTGGTTCGAATCCCTAGCGCCATGTAACGGAGTGAGTGCCCATTACTTGTCCCAGCTTCTGCCAATCTAGCAGGTTGAAAGCACGCAAAAATGCAAGTAGAAAAATAGGAAACACCTTTGGTGGGAAGGTAACAATGTTCCATGCGCCTTCAGCATTTAGTCATGCTGGCCACATGACCACAGAGACGTCTTCAGACAGCGCTGGTTCTTTGGCTTGGAAACGGAGATGAGCACTGCCCCTTAGAGTCAGGAATGACTAGCACACATATGCGAGGGGAACCTTTACCTATGTGTGTTTATTTTTATAACTTTTAAACAAAGTATTCCTTTCTTCTATTTCATTTACTGAAGAACAACTTGTGTGAAAACTGCAGAGGACTCTCACATCTTACCAAAGGCACCAATTTCTTCCCAGTCCTAATTCAACCTTGTACTATTGCACTTCACCCTAATATAAATATTAGAATATTGCTCAACGAATCTTACTGCATCCATCTAACCCTACTGCTAACATCGCCTAGCCAGGTATTTCACTGTGAACAAAGCAGTGCTCCTTCCAGTTGCTTAAGAGGAGATTGCAAAGAAAGTCATTTGTTCAGATTACCAAAAATCTCTTTGTACTCATTCCATGCAAAGACAAGCTAAAAGGAATTAGGGTGAAATAATGCTAGAGCAGTGAAAAGGAGAAGTACCAAAGGATGAAAAACTACTGGCTTTGTTGTATATGCATATATGAAAAGATAAAAAGAGGTCAACAAGATGCACAATTCCCAAAGAGAAAGGGCCTCCAAGCCAGCTTGTGGACAGCATATAAAAAGATTAATAATCAGGAAGGAACCAAGAAGCCTCTGTACTCTGACTTCCTCCAATCCCCCAGATTCTGTTTTGCCAACAATAGTTGTAGGGGGTATGATGAGAATGGTGCATGTTTGAAGAGCATACATTTGCTTTAACAATTGTTAAAATAACCTTCACTGGGAATCCTAATGCTAGGGGAACATTTTACATAGTATCTCAGGAGTCCACTGAATGTAGGAATATATCTTTTCCAACAAATAAACTCATTACCTACTAGGACTGGGCTTCTTTCCTCTTGCTGATACCTTCTCATTTTTGACTAGTGACTTGGAGTAAGAAGAGGAAGTGGAAAGTAGTTGACAGAATAACAGAATTGGTAAGGATCTTAGAGATCTTCTAATCCAGCTCCCTGCTCAAGCAGAAGACCCTATTCCCTACCATTTCAGACAAATGGCTGTCCAGTCTCTTCTTAAAGACCTCCAGGGCTGGAGCTGACACTCTTGTATCTAAAAAAAAAGTAAATGGTTTATGAATGACCATGACTGGGACAGGAAAAATATCTGCACCACTTTCAAAGAGTTTTTACTTTCATATTTATCATTGTTCATCACCCTTGGCATTTCTGGTTGAGAGAGATTAGCTCCAAGGCAGATTATTCTCCATCAGTCTTGTAAACATACACGCTTGCAGATAGTAAATGTGCCATTCTGAATTGTAAAATATGTTTTAAGAAAAACTCAGTTGCATTCTCTTGCTTCATCAAAACATTATAAAAGATGAAAGAAGCCAACATAACTGCAGGATCTGCAGGATCGGATCCTGCCTCATACATCCTCACGGCCGATTCGCTCCCACAGAGAGGGGCTTCTCCGGGTGCCGTCCACTAGACTGTGTCAGCGGGCGACACCCAGGGGAAGGGCGCTCTCTGTGGCGGGCCCGGCCCTCTGGAACGACCTTCCCCCCGACATCAGGACAACTACGGACCTCCGCTCCTTCCGTCTTAAATTAAAAACTTACTTTTTCCGTCTGGCCGGCCTGGGATAGCCTCCTTGCCTTGGGATTTTATAGAATAGGTTTTAGTTTAATTGGGATTTTAGCACAGGGTTTATTTAATTGGTTCTTAAATTTTGTTGGTATATTTATTGTTGTTTGTTATTTATTGCTTTTATGCTACCTGTGCACCGCCCCGAGTCCCCATGGGGAGAGGGGGCGGTCTAGAAATAATAAATTTCAATTTCAATTTTCAATTTCAACTATCATTAAATGCTGATGGAGAAATTTTGATAGCAAACCTGGTATGCATGCTATAGACAATATTAATCCATTCTGCACATTTTGGTAAGCAGCCTAGGACAAAATATTACTAATTTTTTTTAATGTACTTTTTGTTGGATGTGCAAAAGGCCTTTGAGAAGTTGCAGTTCAAAATCTGGAGTCAAGCTTTGGCCAAATATAGATTTCTTTCATTGTTAATGAATAGGATTAAAGTCTGTTATTTTAATTCTTTGAGGACAATTAATACAAATGGAATTATTTCCTTACCTCTGAAGAGATGTCATAGACCTTATCAAAAATGTCTGTTATTGCCACTTATATTTTATTTAATACTGGACATTTTTCTGTAGACAATTAAAGGGCATGAAATGATTATTAATTATTTGTAAGAATGTTGGATAAAAAGTTGGAATATTTAAATTAACAAATCAATTATTTCTAGATTGACTCAGTTCCCAACAGAATTTGGACAGTGAACAATAAAACTTCATCAAGATAACTAAAATATCCAATTATACAATTCCTAATAAAAACATAGAAAAAACCCCTTAAAATGGCTAAGAGTCTTGACGAATACTAAGTATGATACCTATGATATGATACTTACCTTAAGATGACATTTGTTAGGTATTGAATATATATATAGTTGTGTTAAGTCCTGCTAAAGTGAAACTAACCTTTAAATGACCCTCACTGTTAACTTCAACTGTTTTGGAGGGAAACTAGAACATTCATATTTGGGTAGGCTTTTTCAAGTATTATGATTGGTTAAGGCCCTATGGCCCCAGAGTATAAATTTGCCTGCAGTTCCTCAGTTCCAGTTTTAATAAATGCTGTTGTGTTTATGCTGGTCTGTTCTTGCCTACTGAAGCCCACTACACAATAATATTAATTCAGGAAAAAAATGTTCATGCTTCCTGGGCAATTCAGAGAATCTTTTAAAACATATATCTTTAAATCTAAATCTATTGGAAGTATAAAATGATGGAGGGAGCAGATGCATACAATTTAAGCTTACCTTTCTATGCCCCCTTTTGGCTAAATATCCATAAAATATTTAGCATGACTTTTGGGAAGTATAATGCAGTTTAAACATATGGATGTGATTCAGAACTATATATCACAAATGTGGAATGTATTGTTATAGAAGTATGGATCCACTGAGCATTTGTTATGATGGAATGACAAGATTTACAGTCTTATATTAATTATATGTGTCCACTCTTTGTTTCTGAATTGATTCTCTTGATGTAATGGAAAGACAGATCAATATTCTTCCCTGTTATCAAGCTTAGTGCTATTTAAAAACAGAGCAGTTTTCTGTATGGATAATGGCAATTTTGTCTCTAATCTTTTCCCTTTGGTTTTCTCATACTCTTGTTATTGTTTGATGTTATGTTTTTCTATATAGTAAAACAAATTATTGCCACAATCCTGGGTTTTAATGTTGTTCCTGTGTATTGCTTATATGTAGTTGACTAAAGCAGTCCATAAATTCATAAATAAATAATAAAAGAGTTGCGGTGGTGCAGTGGTTAGAATGTAGTACATTACTAATTCTGCTGACTGCCGGCTGCCTGCAAATCTCACCAGACTCAAGGTTGACTCAAACTTCTATCCTTCTGAGGTGAGTAAAATGAGGACCCAGATTGTTGGGGGCAATTTGCTGACTCTGTAAACCGCTTAGAGAGGGTTGTAAAGCATTGTGAAAGCGGTATGTAAGTCTAAGTGCTATTGCTATTGCTAAATAATAAAAGACAGATGTACCTATTTTGTTTTGTGACTATGGTTGCATTTTATCTGACTTCGATTAAATTGTCTGACAAAGAAATTTTCTCATTAAAAATAACTAGACAAAAGCAAAAAAAATTGTATCAACTCTACTATATTACATTTCTTTTAAATGCATTAATTGATCTACAACACACCAGTTGCAGATCAGTTAATATTCTTTGTTTTTCCACTTTTAAAAGTTTCCAAGGAAAAGTTGATATTTTGCCCCACTGGCCTTTTAAGGGATGAATTAGCAACTGGCAGCAATTTTGGTATCTCTATGCCAGGAGTTTTTACCAGGCTGTGGTGCCAGCACTATGCTTCTGAGTAAACAGTGATGGTTAAAATTGGGCTCCTGAATGGAAAAAGAAAAGAAAAGACCTTGTTTCATTCCATTTAACAAACTGATAATTATTGTCAAGAGGTTTGGGATATAGCAAATATGTGGCTTCATACGGGACATGTTTATTTAGTTCAATTAAATGCCTCTGAAAATATAGCAATTAAATTCAAATTAGTTCAAAGTTTCCTTTTATCATCATGCCAGTGCCTAAATGCACTGAATGGAGAGCATCACCAAATTATAGCTTTATCACAGAAGAACAAAATGTGTCACAGAGACAGACTTTCCTTCTAAGGATGCACCTTTTCTTACAGCAGAAGGAAAGGCCTAAGCTGAAGGATAAGAACCACAGACATCTGATATGGTTAGGAAAGCCCTATACATTTTTTCCAAAAAGGATTATTTTTCTGACCGACCCCTCCCCCCCTCCCACCTTCGGTGCTGAATCTTAACTTGCCATTATCCATCTTCCTCTATACATTTGGTGCTTGTAAATTCCCCTCACACACAGAGACTGCAGGGGTGGGTTACTGCCGGTTTTACTACCAGTTCGGTTCACGGGCATGTGCAATTCAATGTAAATAGTTTTTCGTGAATGCACAGAACAATTTACAGTGAACTGCACATGCACAGTCATTACAAAACAACATCGGGGAATATCAGCAGCAGCGAGGGAACCAGTTCAAGGGCGTGATAAGCCTGGGTCACTGCCGGTTCTACAAGCCAGGTAAAAATACCATTACCGGTTTGGCTGAACCAGGTTGAACCGGGAGCAACCCACCTCTGACAGACTGCTTTATTTAATATTAGCCGATAAACCTGGCGTTGCCCAGGTATTTATTTATAGGAAGAAAATATCTGGGCCAAGGCTGTAACACACACACCAAGGGGTATTTGCGGTGTCTTACCCCTACAGTATTTTTCTTCAAAGAGTAAGTCATCTGTGTACCAAGTTTGGTTGAAATTGCTTGAGGTGTTCTAAAGTTATGCTGGAACATACATACACACACATATATACACAGAGCTGTATTTATATAGACAGATTATTGTACAAAAGTTTTGCTTTCTTCTACATTTGAATACTTTGACTTTCTTGTTTGCATTTCTATCCATTTTTACAACTGTGATGCATGCATTGCATGCTTGATTTAGCTCTGCCTACACACTTGGTTCTAACCAATGCATGTAAAAGCAATTAACCAAAAAAACTCCTGCTGTTCATGGTAAGTTTATTAGAACATCTACCCTTTGAGATTGGAATATATGAACGTTAAGGAACTGAACAGAGGGTGGTCATTGCAGAGATTGCTTTACAAGTCCTTGAAATCAGCCCAAGAGAGGAAGCTAAGAAGTCAATTGTAATGTGAAGCTTGTTACTTTCCTCCTCACTCCTGTAGTGTTAGATTGACAAAGGAGTCCGACTCAGGCATGGTCAATCAACAGGAACATTTATTCAGCAACTATTTACTATGCACAAGAATCACTACTGGCAAGGCTTCCCCGTCTGACAGCCCTTTATATAGACTTTCAGACAGGAACCCTTGCAGCAAGCTAGCTGCAACATTGTATCTGTTTTCTAGACAGTCTCCTGCTGGCTCCGTTCCGGAATGTGGTGACTCAGAGTTCACCAGACTTGCTGGCACGGTTGTAGACCTGAGGACTTAACATGTAGGTTTATCATAAATCTAGCCTTGCATTTTTCTGAACCAATAGAAGAGAATTGTGGTCCTTGGTGCTCTCTGCGCTTGGTTTTCTTGCAGAAGTTTCATTTCCCAACAAGATAATAGCATCATAATTCCTCTGTATTTGACAAGGTCTTGCAAGCTTGGCATCCCTCCTTCTCTTGGCATCCCTCCATCTCTATTCTTTTCCTTTATCTCAAAGACTAAACCTGGCCATCCTACCTATAACTGGTGAACTCCCCCACCTACCTTTCCACTCCACAGCTGCCATCAAAAGCAGTAAAGCAAGCCAACCTACTTCTCATTACTTGCATGCAACCCAAGGGTGGTATTCTTACTTTCCCTACCGGTTCGCAAAAGTGAGCACACACACACACGTCCGTGCATGCACACAGTCTTCTGCACATTCACTTTTGGTGAAAGTGGGCGAGGCCACTCGGAATTTCCGCTATCAGTTCAGGTGAACTGGTCTGAACCGGTAGAATACCACTTCTGATGCAACCCTACTAGTCCAGTACCATGACAGGCTTCCTCTGATGCTTGCATGCGATGCCTCCCCTTTTGGCCTGGGGGCTGTCCTGAGCCACGTCTTTCCAGATGGCTCGGAAGCCCCCATTGCTTTTTACTCCCGGACAATGTCTCAAACGGAGAGAAACTACAGCCAAATCGACAAGGAGGCTATGGGATATATGTCCCATAGCTTGGCAAGCTGAGCCTTCAGTATTTAAATAATTTATAGAAATGAATGTCTCTTCCCATTATTATTTTTTACAAGCGGGTCTTGTTCCACATTGCTTGTGTATGTTGTTCTTAATCATTTGTCAACCTTCTTTATCTTAGTCCATTCCTGATAGCATGTGTCTGTAAATAAAAAAATGTCCAGCCAATATAGCCTTTGGGTCATCCCAGCACCTTTTGTGGGCACTATAATGGATAAGGGAGATTGTGATAATGGTAATGGAGTTATTCGAGCTTTTGAGTTAAAGCATTTCTTAGTGGTATCGTACAATATACTATCAATCATCATTTTATAGCATAGGATATCACAAATGAGAGACCAAAACTGAGCATTGTGATATTCTTGCTGTCTTCTCTCTCATTTTTACCTTCTCCCTTTTTTATCTGCTCTCTGTCATTTAATTCTGCTAGAAGCCTGTGGTTGGAATTTTCTCCTTATATATATATATTTTAAAAAGCATACTGTCTTTCAAAATAATTTTTCCCAGTAGTGTCCTAGACAAAAATCAGCCATTAAAATTGTAAACAATTAAACTGTATAATAAAACAGAATCATTATAAGGCATCATTCTAATAAAGCTACAAAACATTAAAAGCACCTGCCCAAATCAAAATATTCTAAGGAGCCATTTTTGTACTGGTAAAGGAAAAATACCTTGTTCTTTAGGAAATATTTTCAGCTGTTTTTTCACTGTGGATTGTAGAAAACATTTCAATCCCTTCAATTTAGAACTTTTGTATAAATGTCTTCAGTCTAGTGTGAAAAAAAGTCATAAAGGGATTGAAACTTAGCTTACAAAGCTAAACTATGCTAATAAAAATGGTGCAAAGATAATTCTCTGCAAACTATCTAGACCTAATGGCACAGATGCAGCTTATTTCTAGAAGTCAGACACAGGAGCAGGGCAAAAGAGAAACATAACATATTGAACAGAAAATATGAGTAAGCCTTTCAGGTCTTAGCTCTTCCGAAAAATGTGATTGTTGTATTGCTTAGTTGCTTAGCCATGGCCATTTATTATATATTTGCTGGCCAATGTAAAACCTCCCTCCCAAAACCTAGCTTATCAATCTTCCCCAAAGGTCAAAGCAGAGTTTAATTGCTTTCTAAGAAATTAAATCAGCACCCCATGTATGATTAGACTTCACTGCTGCAGTGTGACATTTGACTAATCTAAGATGAAGTCAAATTACTTTTGTTTATATTGTTTAATATCTGTAGCTCAATTGCCGAGGACACTTGGCATTTCTCTGGCAGTCCACAAACATTTATCAATAGAGAAAGAGTGCATTTACCCTTTTAAATTAGGATTTCCACCTTTTGTGGAATTGCTTATGGCTTCCTTGTTTTGAATCTTTCAGAGGTTCAAGAAATGTAGTTTCACCTCCTGTTGTGTTTTGAAACTAATATGTTGAGTTTTTACCTGTTAGTATACAAAACCCCAAAAAGGTATCAAGATAAACCCTGGTTGGATTCTTTATTCGCTGGTATCCATATTTTGTAAAGCAAATAGGTGGGAAAAGAACCAAACCTATGAGAGGGAACAGCTGGGTTTTTATTGGCCCTGTGATAGACAACCTAGTGGGGGCCAACTACGTCTTGTGGAGTAGTGAGATGAAGAGGAAGATTACACAAGCAGAAAGCACTTTGGTCATTTTACCCTAAACAAATATATATTAAAATCCCCGTTGCCTTGTAAACTTGGAAAAGTAATTAGCACAATATATACTCATGAATACCACTTTTAAGTAGTCCAGCTTTTTTTTCTTTTCTGGACATTATATTAAGAATAGGAAGAAAAAAATTGTTGTCACAGAAAGTACACGAACAAGCACTGTATTTTTCGAAGTATAAGACGTACTGGAGTATAAGACACACCAAGATTTTGAAGAGGCAAATTTTTAAAAAAAGGTTTTGCATTCTGCAGACCTCCCCCAAATGGCCCATTTTTCATGAAAATAGACCCATTTTTTTATTTTTATTTTTAAAAATGGCATGCATATCCTTTAGGAGGCTTATAGCGTGCTCTTGGGGGCTAGGGAAGGCAAAAACAAGCAAAAAATGGCCCAGTTTTCAAAAATATGGGCCTGTTTTTTGTCAAAGAAAAGGGCATACACAGCCTTTAGGAGGCTTCTGGAGTGCTCCTGGGGGTGGGGCAAAAAACTAGCAAAAAACGGGCTTTTTTCATGAAAACGGGCCCGTTTTTTGTCAAAAAAAAGGGCATGCATAGCTGTTAGGAGGCAGATAAAGGAAAGATTCCTTGCTTAGACACATCTTTGTTATGTCTCCTTCCTGGGACAATGTCTTGGTCTTTTCTGGTAAAGCCACTTCTCTAGAAAAAGAGCTACTTCTAGAGAGCTTTTGACCCCAAGTAAATATGGAGCATTGTATTGCTACTTGTCATGGTCTTATCTGATCTCATTGAGTGCTAAAGAGGATGCAAAATTTACAGCAATCTCGTGCTTGTTATTGGCACTCTTCAAAAAAAGGGTCATGCAGGAATGTCTACATGTACCACCTGTACATTTACTACACACACTCCCCCGTCTTCCCAGGCTTCTTTTTCAAAGGATTAGTTCAATAGATGATGGATGGATGGATGGATGAATGGATGGATGGATGGATAGATGATGGATGGACAGCAGGGGTGGGTTTCAGCCAGTGCTACTGCCGGTTCGCTCGTGTGCATGCTGCATACACATGCACAGTTCAATGGAAATTGTTCTGCACATGTACAGAACTCAATAAAAAGATGGCGGTGGCGACAGCGGTGAACAGGGAACCAGTTCGGGGGCGTGGCCAGCCTGGGTCACTGCTGGTTCTGCGACCCAGGTTGGCATACCATTACCAGTTCGGCTGAATTGGGCTGAACACTGATGGACAGACCTAGATATGTGTGTGTGAGAGAGAGAGAGAGACCAACACAGAGAGAGACAGACTTTATTTGTCTTTATTTTTTATTTATATTTATAAATTTTTATCCTGCCTTAATTACTTTATAAGTAACTCAGGGAAGCCAACCTACTTACTACTCCTTCCTCCTCCTATTTTCCCCACAACAACAATCCTGTGAAATGAGCTGAGCTGAGAGAAGGTGACTGACCCACAGTCACCCAGCTGACTTTCATACCCCAAATGGGATTAGAATTCATGGTCTCTACAGTTTCTAGCCAGCACCTTTACCACTGCACCAAATGTTCAAGTAATCGCAGTTCATTAGATTGCAGGACCTCACTGTTTATGTTTCCCTTTTGGATCCCTTTATTTTTTCCAGAATGTCTATTAACTCGTACATAATTATAACTGTCCATCCACAGTGCGGAGGCCACTGTTTAAAAGATTGCACTTAACGTGGAAGCTTTTAAATCTAATTTCAGTGACCTTTTAAAAGGTTTCAATTAGTATAAACATCCTGTCAGGCCATTATGTATTTTCTATGCCCTGCTCAATTCCTTTTCTTTCTCTCCCTTTCCATCACCTCTTCCCTTCCCCGCCTCTTAATTTTGCATTGGTTGAGACAGCGTGGCTTAATGCTTTTCTCTCTCCACAGCTATTTTCGGTGGCATCACAGGTATTATTGTAGAGGTTCTTGGAAGGCCAGCGGGAGGCAGCCATTTCTTTGAAAATATAAGATGGCACTTAGGTCTCCTCTTCAACCCCTAACAATCCCTTAACATAAAAAAAAAAAATCAAAAACATCTGTTTGCATCATTTTCTGAAACAAGGTTTGTTGCCTAGCCTTTATATCTAAAAAGATTCTCTCTCAGAATCTGTATATGATAAACAAAAAAGTATTCCAGGATTCTTCTTTATTTCTCCAGCTTGACCCTCCACACCAACTCTGGCTTGTGCTGACCCAGCTCCCCAAACATGACAATCCTTCTGAAGCAGGGCTGGGTTTCGGCCAGCACTACTGCCGGTTCGCTCATGAGCACGCTTCACACACACGCTTGATGTGTGCTGCGCGCGCATGCGCAGTGCAATTAAAATAAAAATAAAACAAGATGGTGGCGCCAACCAGCGCCAAACTCAAACCGGTTTAGGAGCATGGCAGGCCTGGGTCACTGCCGGTTCCAGCGACCAGGCCGCCAAACCACTACCGGTTCAGCCAAACCAGTAGGAAGCCACCACTGCTCTGAAGTTAACTCAAAGATTTCTTTATTAGGAACGCTGGCAGCCCTGGCAAAAAGTTTACCTCTCATTGCAAGCTAACAAGTCCCTCCAGCCAGAAAATGAATAGTTGTCTGCCACATGTCTTTATCTCTGCTCCCTGCTTCCCAAGGATCGTCCCATGGATTTCCACTGCTCTCCTCTCCTCTCTTTGCCTTCTGTGCATCTGTGCATCAGGCACTGGACCCAGCCTTTCCTCCTCTTCCTCATCAGCCAGCTCCAGACCTGGAGGCGGTTGACTCTCCATCTTAGCGCTGACAGACAGTTCAGGCTCTGACTCTGACTCTCTTTCTGCCCACTTCATTCTCTCTTCTCCCTCAGAGGTCTCAGATTGCCTTGATGCTGACACTGACTCCCATGCCTCTTCCTCCTTCTCTGATTCAGCTGTTGGAGGGGCCTCTGGCCCACAGACCACAATGCAGCTCTTCTTGAAAGACCTGCATGTCCCATCAGACCAAGATGCAAATGAGGCAAAAGGGAAGAGATAGGAAGACATGTGCATGAGGAGCTTCATTCTCTTCAATGCTCCTGCTGTCTGGATGCAGAATGAAACAACTTGGTGCAGCCAACTCATCACAACCAACTCACCACGAGACTACTCACTGTGATCAACTTACCATGGGAAAACTCTCTGTGGGATAATTCAACAATTCAATTTAATTACTTAAAATAGTCAAAAATTATTTTAATTTCTGTCATTCACATTTCATTTTGTCCCTACTTTTGCATCCTTTTCTAACTATTCTATTCCACCGTTTCTTCTATATTAGTGTAAATCTTGTCCGGCCGTGGCAAGTTGTCCTAAAGTGCGTTGGCCATAGTGAGTTGGCCATGTGGGAAGTTGCCTGTGGGAAGTTGGGTGTGATGAGTTGGACACACCAAGTTGGCTGTGCTGAGTTGTTCTACACCAGGGGTGTCAAATTTGATTTCATTGAGGGCTGCATCAGAGTGATCTTGTGGGGCCAGGATGGGCATGGCCAGCTTGAGGTCACTCATATCTGGAGTGCGGCCCTCCCAAGCTCCGTTTTTCCTGGAAGAGGCACAGTGGACCAGTCCTTCCCTGTTTGCAGGGCAGCTCCACAGGCCAGATCTAAGGACCCCATGGGCTGGATCTGGCCCATGGGCCTTCAGTTTGACACCCCTGTCCTAGACCCACCTGGAGACAAACCCTTTTCTGAGCTTCTATTTCCTTTGATCTCCTAGGATCCTGTGCTGCAAAACCACTTTCAACCTTTTTCATGCAGCTGGAACAGACATAAAACTTGTAGGATACATTATCGACCCCTTTGGAATTTCATTGCTTTAATGACAAAGGAAGGGAAGAAGCATAGGTGTCCACAGAAGCAGGGCCCCAAATGTAAAAAAGGCAAGATGGCAATCATGGGGTTGAAACCAACATCTTGACTCGCCCCCCACCGCTCTGCAAAACCACTGAAAGCAAAGTCTCAAAGCAAATTGCATTAATTTCCATAATGAAAGGAAGGTAAGTTAGTATCAGGCTTTTCTATTAGCCACCACTCCAGCAATTAAATCACTTTTTAAAGAAACTTGATTCGTTAATACAGGGGTGGGATTCAGCCGGTTTGAGCAAACCGGTAGTTCTGATGAGCATTTGGCCCTACCCAACGATCACTGCACTTTCCTGTCCTATATTTCCCTGTTTTTTAGCTTAGCTGATTTGCGCAGCACAGCTGTTTTACTCATAGGCCATAGGTCACAGAAGTTAAGTTTTGAAGCTCTAAAAGGTTGTTTGTTTTAAAACTGCGCACACGCACTCACCAAACCGGTTGTTAAACTGGTTGCATCCCAGCACTGCGTTAATATATCTCTGCACTTACCAATTCTGTATCAGAATCTACTATTTTTTTTAAAAGCCAGGAAATTTACAAAGTTTACCCACAATTTACAGCATACATCTTTATTGTGTATTTTTAGAATACTCAGGAAGTTGAACTTGAGATGGGTTTGACTGCACTTACAACTGCCATTCCTTTGTTTTGTTTTTGTTTTTTTATTACTCACTCTTAAGTGAATGATAAAATATTAACACTTAGAAGGTTTCAAAAGACTATTATTGGCTAAGGGTTTTATTCTAATCAATGAGAATTCTTGAATAATTCATATATGCAGCCATTCATCCCCATCATGTTCTTTTCTTTTGGGGTACGCAACATTTGGCAGAGTGCAGAAAAGAAATAAGAAACAATACCCCCAAAATATCAACAGCATAACACGTATAGCAAAGTTTATAATTATCCGTTTATAAATGAATTATGAATTTATATAAACCCATTCCTTATATTTTCTTATATTTTCTGGTCATCTAACACCGATGATGTTCCATTCATAAACCAGTTCATAATATCAAACCATCAGAGAGAGAGATTTTGAAGTTACAACCTGAAACGAGAAGAGCTTGACAAGTTTGAATTTCAAAAAAATGCTGATTTTGGGGACTTCCAGTTTTACTTCCGGCACCTTCGGAAGCCTGATCCACAAACTTTGTGGTCAACTCCAACGTCTCCCTGTCAGAGGGTCCAAATTCGTAGCATAGCCACCCTGAAGGGGTGGTGAAGTAAAGGGGGACTGCCTGGCAGGTAGAGGAGAGCTGCTCTCTCCTCCCTGATTGGGAAAGCCCCCTCATCTGAAGGTGAGGAGCAGTGGCAGCTAAAATGGCTGCCATGAAGCCGGGGACAGCCTGAATAGCCAAGACTGTTCTGGGGTGGAGAAAGTGAATGGAGTGTGATCTGGATGAGAAAATATTTTTTATTGGAAGTTGACCCCAGAAATCCAAAGGGGAACATATTTAAAGCTATTTGTTGAAGCTGTGAATGGGCAGTGGGGGATTCTGGAAGCCTCAAGATGCTCCCACGTGACACCTCTCCTGCGCGAGCTGCACTGGCTGCCTGTGGCTTTCTGGGTGCGCTTCAAGGTGCTGGTAACCACCTTTAAAGAGCTCCATGGCACGGGACCTGGCTACTTGCAAGACCGCATCCTGCTACCAAATACCTCCCACTGACCAGTTCACTTCCACAGAGAGGGCATCCTCAGGGTACTGTCAGCCAAACAAAGTTGGCTGGCAACCCCCAGGGGGAGAGCCTTCTCTGTGACAGCTCCTGCCCTCTGGAACGACCTACCCCCCGACCTACATACGATCACTGACCTACGCCTCTTCCGCCGGGCCTTGAAAACGCATTTATTCCGTGCGGCCGGCCTGGTGTAGTTTTTAATCGATTTTAATCGATTTTATTTAGTAATTTTATTTGGTTTTAGAATAGGGCCCTAATTTAATTGACATTTTAATTGACATTTTAAAGTATTTTATAAATTCATGTCTTTGTTGTTTTTATTATGCCTGTTCACCGCCCTTAGTCCTGCAAGGGAGAAGGGCGGTATACAAATTCAATAAACATTAAACATATAGGAAAAATACCGGAGAATTGAAGAAAGAAAAAAATTGCTTTTTAAATGATAAATAGAAACCTGGTTCCTCAAAGCTAAAAGATGTGGTATTGAGAGTATTTCAAAATGCTGGAATTAAAGTCCCAAATTTCTCTTTACAAACATTGCTCAATTATTGGATTTATAATTTAAAAATAATTGAAATTGGAACTGTTAACAATATTGCAGAGAGGCTGAAGCAGACAGAAGTGAAGGCACCATCTGTTGTCAAAAAGGGAAATATGCAAGCTTGGAAATAACTATTCAAAAAGACTGGAAACATCTGTTGGACACAGACATATGCAGACATTGATTATTAACTAAGGATTCAGTTAAGAGCCCCTGAACATCATTGAATATTATTGAACATATAAAGTAATTTGAAGAGGCGTAGATAACCTCCTGGTGAATTTAAATTGTTTGGACTGACTATTAATGAGACATTTAAAATTGTGACTTGGAAGTTTGGCTTTTTGAATTAATGAACTCTGGACAGTGGATTAAAAAAGAGATTGACTAAACACAGATGCAACACAAGATGGAAGTGAGGAGAACCTAAACAGAATGGAGCTTTTTCAAAGCATTGAGAAAATATTTGATTGTATAGACCAGGCTGGGGAACTCTGGGAGTTGAAGTCCACCAGTCTTAAAAGAGCCGACTTTGCAGACCCCTGGTATAGACCAAAAATTGGGAAATTTAATACAAAGAATAATGGACAATGACCAGGACAAGGAATAAAGATGGAGCTACCAGAAGAAACAGAGGGGAAAATGGAGAGAAATCAGCAAGAAGAAGATAACAAGGAGGAGATGTTGCCAAGAGAAATAATGATTAAGGAACTAAAAAAGGAGGGAAATAATGTAAAAGACCTAAAAAGGGAATGGGAGAAAGAGGAAGAGAACTAGGGAAAATATGGGAAGAAAACTAAAAAGAAAATAAGATTAAGGGTTCATATGTGGGTAAGAGATGATGTATAAGGGAAAATAGAGTAAAATAATATTTTATAAATATATTTCAATAATGTGCATTAATATCAGAACTATACAGGTTGTATTATTATTTTAGCAATGTGAGATATTAGGATAATATTTTAATATAAATGAATATGAAGAATTGGAAAAATAGATTTTGAATGACTGTACTACTAAATATGTATAAAAATGTGAACAGTGGAAGGTTAGAACTTAACAATGGGACATTACAGAAATATATATAAATATATATTTATCTAAACATGTGCATTAATAGTAGAATTATATGGATTGAAGAACTGGAAAGAATATGAATAGAAATATTCTAAATGTATAAATGATTGTGATTGATACTAAAACTGTATAAGGAGATATTGAATAATGGAAGAATGAAGAATGGAAATTTGATTTAACTAAATATGAACAACAAAATAGGTGAAAAACATGGTAGGGAGAGTTAAAATAGGGATAGAAAATAGTGGGGAAATAATAATTAGATATTACTGTAATATGTTAAGATATACAAAAGGACAGAAAGATGGTTCAGAAATGAAGGGTGAAAATAAAAGGCATGTATAAATAATATGAAATCATGGAAATGAAATGTAACATTTAGGAATAACAAGACTATGTTTATGTGTACTGAAATGTATGCTACCCAGTTACCACACCATTCACACATTGATACATATAAAGAATATAAAAAATAAAAAAAATGATTGAAAAAAATGCTGATTTTCCTCTGAACCAAATTTTAATATGAATCAAACTTTGTGCTGATGGTAGACATTGGAAAATAGGGAATGATAGAAGTAGTGCAACTAAGGCAATTTTAGAGCATGGATTTAATAGCCTTATGTTCTTTTCTTCTCGGCAGTTTTATGATTTCATTTTGCTGAAACCTGACTCAAATGATATACAGAGAAGTCAAAATGTCCAAGGACATTCAGAATTGAATCATTAGGTTAAAATGTACCATGGTCCAATTAGTATTGAAATCTCAATACCTGTAATAGCAATTAAAGTCCAAAAAATGGACTAGTTAAGTACCATAAACTCCAGGGAAAGGTCAGAGTTTCTAAATAGCTGAGGCTTAAAATATAGGCATAAATGATCTCAAAATTTGTTCCAGAACTGTATTACTTTCTCATGGAGCTTTTATATTTGAGACTCCTAACTGACACTCAAGTGTACCTAGTAGTCATTAGCTCTCATTAAAAAAAAATTGTTTGTCCAGTAGTAGATCACATACAAATTGGCTATCACTTCCAAGATGCTCTTTCTCAGGTAATCTATCACTCTTTTAGTCTTTACTCTGTTGAAGCTTCCTATGTGGTACAGTTCTGTTGTCTTAAGTGATCATTCACTAAACTGGGGAAAGTTCCATGAAGTAGAAACAAGAGCATAGCTGCTTGGTTTTGCCAGAATTTGCTGAGCACCTCCCCCAGATCCTGGGTACAACAGTCATAAGGCTAAGAATCCAATCACAATTTAACTCTATAGTTAAATTGTTCTGCCCAATCATTTTTCTTCTTGAAATATATCTTGCCCTGAACTTCTACCCTGCCAAAAATGTCACTAGTCAGAAATGTTGGGAGAAAGTTCCCAATGAAAGGCACTGTAATATATCTTCTTCACAGTGGTGTTGTGATACTTCTACTTCCCAAGGAATTCAGGCCACCGGATGGTCTAGAAACATTCCCTCCCTCTCTCTTGCTCTTTTTGTTTCTATCTCTCTGTTGCAAACATCTTCTGAGTATTTGTCAGCAGTGATCAGTTAAGAAAAAGGGGGAGGTCTGTCTATCAAGAAGATGCTGCAGGTGACATCAAAGGTAAGCTGCAAACCTGGGTTGGTGACAAAGATACATTTTTCCCATTTGGGAACCAGAACAGGATATCTGGAAAGATGGATGGGGGTCTAAGGACCATGAAACCCCATGGCTTAATCTATAAATCTATCCTGCTCCCTTTGGTTCTGCTCCCAAACACTGAGAATGAGGCGCTCTCTCTCCAAGTACCCCCTACCTTACTTCCTGTGACAGCTGCTAAGTGTAATGTGGAGTTATTGGAAATCAAATGCAAAATGAAGCAACCTCTTGATTTTGCCTTTTAATTGACCTTTATCTAATGTACCTTTATTCTGCCAGTTGTTTTATGGTGCTTATACCTCCATAGCTCTTTTGTTGATCATATTCACCGCAATGTATTTGCAAAGAAAAGATATCAGAAGAACACTATCTCATGACAAAGGTTAGGGGCTGAGTTTCTGCCTCCCTTTTAAGGGAAATATTCTATCCTTTTAATATTTCCTAAAACATTTCATTTTTCTAGGAGAGGGGTGGGTGCTAACATCCCACAAGGTAAACAAATCAGCTTGGTGGTAAGTAATATCCAGGAAGATTGGCCAGTTCAAATATTCTCTTTTTTCCAAGCATGCCTCCCTTTCATGACTTAACTAACTAGATTTCTCATTGGTAGTAAGAGCTCTATTGAAAAGAATCTTGAACCACCCACAAGAGAAGACGAAGTCTGTTTGTGTCCCATTTAGAAGCTTTGACACATCGTGATCATCAAAGATCATGCATCCAGACAAGGCACTGATACTCTTTCCTGGATATATATCTTCTCTAAAATCAGCAAGTGCGCTATTTCATCACAAAATGAAAGGGGAGGGACAGTATTTGAGATGAGAAAGCTGGTCCAAGATATATTTGCTATTGCTGTCATATTATCCCGGCATATGTTAATCTGTTGTCATGGGAAATATTCTGGGAAGTATACGAAATGGTAATTCAAGCTCTTCCTTAATCTGAATGAACCAACTCAGGTTCAAATTACCATTTTGCTATATGACTTTAGGGATGAAAGGTATGGAGAACTTGTCTATCAATCGCTACTAAGCAGCTATTAGCGGAACCCAGGAAATGACAAATCCTCTTTATGCTCCTGAAATTTTGAGAAGTGGATAAGAATAAGCCCCACATGCTTAAACCATCCTACTTTCAAGGCAAAGCCATCCTACAGGAAGGTTCATCAATTACTTTGGGGGGTGGGATTTTTCTAGATGTAGCTATTCTGCAAAAATATTAAAAATCTTCATTAATGAAGAATGCTCAAAGATCTCACCGCAGAAGAAAATTGACCTTATGCCTTCTCTTGATGCTGACAATGCTAATGCAAATACATCAATAGTCTATCAATATAAAACTCCTTTCTGAGATTCCTGCACATATAGATTTTAAAGGTTAGACTTAATCCCTTGAGTGATTCTGAAAGAATATTGAGAACTAAGAAAATACATTTCTTGCACATGGGTATGGGGCTTTTTTATTCTTTTTGGTGCATATAGTGAAAATTACATCCTGAGAACCACATTATATAATCTTTTAAACAAGGGGGAGGGGGTGGAGAAAGAGAGAGACAAGAGACTGCATTACAGCTACAAAGATGCAGCCAGCATTGCAACAAACTATTTTCAGTTTTCATTTCAAAATATCCATGCTCAACAACAGTTATTTCAGTCAACATGAGAAGAAAAAATGAACAGAAAAGGAAACTTCCCCTATGCCTAAGTTCAAAAACAACAATGATCAATAGAATATCACTAGCAAAACCACTGCCTGCACAATTCTAAGCATTGTAGGTACATACATGTATATATCTAATCACAGTCCTATTTTCTTTCACTTAGCTCTTTGACTTTCATTACTAGAACTTGCAGAACTTTTGCATTTTCAGTTACCAAAATAGTGTGATCAGCATTGTGCAGTTTATTGATATTTCTTCCTCCAGTTTTAAAACCACATTCATCTTCTTCCAAGCCAGCTTTCCTCAGTATATGCTCAGCATATAAATTGCATAAATGAGAACAGATACAGCCTAGTATCTAGATATTTTAACACAGGGTAAAACATTTAATTTAGTTTTATTATTTATAATTGTTATATATGTATATGCTCTTAAATTCTTGTACACCGCCCCGAGTCTCTTCGGAGAGAGGGAGCGGTCAATAAATCCAAATAAATAAATAATAAATAAATAGTCTCACTCCCCTGTTAACCTGGAGCCAGTCTGGTTTGTCATATACAGTCTGAATTCTGACTGTACAGGTTTCACATGAGTTGGCTTGGGATGCTGAAGTCATAAATGTGAAAACTGGTCATAAGTCACTTTCTTTTAGTGCTGCTGTAACTTTGACTTGTCATTAAATGAATGCTTATAAATTAAGGAAGAGTTGAGGCTCTTTCAGAATACAAATGCTGTTTAAAATGCAGCTGAATTAAAGCCTTCTGGAAGTTTAGTTGCTAATGTTGCCATGCAGGAAAATAAAATCCAAAGCTGCAGGAATTTATATGTATGTATGTATGTATACACACACACACACACACACACACACACACACACACACACACATGCTGGTCTTGTATTCGGGTGTTTTCCCGTGTAAGAAAGAGATTGTTTTTGCAATGTTTCGGCAAGATCTCACTTGCCATCTTCAGGCTTCGGTCTGTGGCTGCCAAGATGCCACCCTTCCTTAAATCTTGGTGGGGGGTGTGTGTGGAGTGCTGACTCTGTTGTTGTGAGTGGGTTGATTGGCTGTGCAGCTGTATCATGATTGGTAGATTGACACTGATTGGTCCTATTTGTATGTTTCTCCTTATTTTGAATTTCAACGGCTTGGGTGGAGGGTGGGGCTCGTCTGTTGGTCAGTGCTAGTTTACAGATGTCTGGTAGTTGGGAAGTGTCATTACGTTTGTTCATATTGTTAGGTTGTTTCTCTATTTCAATGTTTTTTTACTGCATTTTTATGTTCTGCGATGCGTGCATTTATTCTTCTATTAGTTTGTCCTATGTAAGTTGCAGGACAGATTTTACATGGAATTTTGTAGACTCCTTCCTTTACATTCCATGTAAAATCTGCCCTGCAACTTACATAGGACAAACTAATAGAAAAATAAATGCACGCATCGCAGAACATAAAAATGCAGTAAAAAAAATCTTAAAACCTCATCTCTCTATCAACATTTCAAAGCTACAGGACATGATATTGACTTTGAAGGAACTAAATTGATCTCCAAGGCTGAACAGCTCAACAGAAGAATAATCAGAGAAACCATCGAAAGATGGCAAGTGAGATCTTGCCGAAACGTTGCAAAAACAATATCTTTCTTACACGGGAAAACACCCGAATACAACAAGACCAGCATACCTACACCCGTGCAATATTTATGTGTGTGTGTGTGTGTGTGTGTGTGTTCAAATCCCAGTAAGGGTATGGCTGGCTGATGAGAGCTAAAAAGCCCGAAATAGATCTATCCTGGTCTCCCTGATTTATTTATTGATCAGCTCAAAAACCTAACACACACACACACACATTCCTCTTGACTTCTAGGTGCTCACTAAGAAAGGACTTTTCTAAATGACCACCAGATCATTAGTAATTCTTATATAGTAATTAATACACTTTGATGCTAAGGAGTTTTATTCCGCCTTCCCACCTGAAAAGAACTCTGTTCCAACTCTGTTCCAACTATTTAATATTTTTTAACATATGATTTTAGTTTTTATATGACCTATTCTTACTGTTGGCTGTACACCGCCCTGAGTCCCGAAAGGGAGATAGGGCGGTATATAAATTCAATAAATCTCAATCTCGATCTGTCTCACTGTTACTTCAGTTCAAACTGGCAGACATTCCACTTCTTCACTCAGGAGCTGTCTAGAGCTCCTTACAGTACTAAACATTGTTACCTCACCAAAATGCCTATGTCCTCCACCTATGGAACTGCTTCCGGACTCAAGGCAACGGGAGAGATATTCCCTTATGTGTTTCAATCACCGACCACCACTGAACCAACGGATTGTGAACCGAATTTCTCCTGCATAGCCCGATCACATAGTTTAGTTATGAAGCACTGGTATCCAGCTAGTGTAGAATATAACAGGTTAACAGAGTTGGAAGGGACCTTGCAGGTCATCTAGTCCAACCCCCTGCCCAAGCAGGAGACCCTACATGTGCCTCGACCTAGGATCGAACTCACAACCTCCTGCTTGTGAGGCAAGAGCTCCACCTCTAGGCCACAGCAGCTGAACCATGAACACAGTAAAGATCAGCACAGCGAAAGATGAAATGAAAGAACTACAGATAGACATCTTGGGTGAATTGAAATGGACTGTCATCACATACCTATAGTTAGAAGATCTGCCTCAGGACACCAAAAAACAAAAAAGGAATAGGGTTGCTTTTATAGTTAGGAAAAATTAATTCTTAGCTACAATGTAATCAGTGATCAAAATACTTCATGGACAATCATGTAATGGGTAATGACTATTACCTAAGTTGAAACTCTATTCGCTGATACAGAAGAAGAGGAGTTTGATGGCTATTATTGTCAATTTCAATCCGAAATCAGCAAAACAGGAAAGCAAGATGCATGCTTGGGTTTGGAGACTGGAATTGAGGTAGTGTGGAGAAATGCTATATTTAGGATTTCAGTGTATTACAGAACCCCCAAACTACCGTGTAGGAAACCAGTTTTTGGAGCAAGGAAATTTATCCAGTCATAACGATGTTCTCAGAAACCCTCTGATTAGCATAATATTTTAAAATATTTTTTAAAAAAAATAATTCCAGCCATGCACAATGTGAGTATTGATAGGGAACTTGGATTGTTTGTCCAGCATATTAACTAGAGAAAGGTTTAAATAAGGCATGAACAGACTTTCCCTACCAATGAAATTATATGCATTTGTGTGTAGAATGTTTCAACTCAAAAAAATGATTGTTGCTGACAAATCTCATGGATCATGGCACAGGTATTTTGCAGTACATTTTTTGTTTCAAATTTATATATCCACACCCACCCAGGATACCTTTAAATGCTATGATGGTGTTCAAGAGAGCCAGTGTGAAGGAATTGACATGCTGAAATAAGAATAGAATAACAATAACAGAGTTGGAAGGGATCTTGGCGGTCCAACCCCCTGCTTAGGCAGGAAAACCTACACCGCTTCAAACAAATGGTTATCTTAAAAACGTCCAGTTTTGGAGCATTTACAACTTCTGGAGGCAAGTTGTTCCACTGATTAATTGTTCTAACTGTCAGGAAATTTCTCTTCAGTTATAAATTGCTTCTCTCCTTGATTAGTTTCCACCCATTGCTTCTTGTCTTGCCCTCAAGTGCTTCTTTGTGGTAGCCCCTTAGATTTTGGAACACTGCTATCATGTCTCCCCTAGTCCTTCTTTTCATTAAACTAGGAATAGGAATAGGAATTCCTAAATAGGAATAGGGAGATTTACATTCTAGTTGTTTCATATGCCCAGAGGGATGATTTTGGATCAGTCATGCTCGCTCAGCCTTAGACTGGAAAATTTAAAAACATCTACCTACTAGATTATGGTCTATAGCCTTCTGTGAAAACACATTTGTTCTCCAATGGATTGATTTGGACTGAGGGCCATAATAATCTGAAGAAGGAATGATTAAACCATAGAATGGGCACCTTCTTCTTTCTTACTTATTAAGAGCAAAGCCAGTAAACAAAACTGGAAAAAGGTTTCTTCTGATCATTAGTGTGACTAGCTGGGAGCAATGCAGTAGCTGAAACCATTCTAAGTTAGGATATATAACAATTTTCCATGAATTTATCTGGAAAAGTATTTGGAACTGTTATTTCAGCAGAACCAAGGGTTAAATAGATACCAGCTATAAGCAAAAGTCATTTAGTATTTGGACCAGACAGTGGTATTCAGCAGGTTCTGACCAGTTCTGGAGAACCGGTAGTGGAAATTTTGAGTAGTTCATAGAACCGGTAAATACTACTTCTGACTGGCCACACCCCCATCTATTCTCTGCCTCCCAAGTCCCAGCTGATCAGGAGGGAATGGGGATTTTGCAGTATCCTTCCTGTGGAGTGGGGTGGGAATTGAGATTTTACAGTATCCTTCCCCTGTCACGCCCACCAAGCTACGGCCACCAAGCCATGCCTACAGAACCGATAGTAAAAAATTTTGAATCCCACCACTGATTTAGACATAGGAAAAGTTTGTTCCGTTTTCTAGCATTTCCTGGAATGACTACAGGTAGTCCTCAATTTACGACCATTTGTTTAATGACTATTCAAAATTACAACGGCACTGAAAATACTGATTTATAACCAAACCTTGTACTTACAACTAGTGCAGCATCCCCACAGTCACATGATCAAAATTTAAGTGCTTGGCAACTAGAATGTATAACTATTGCAAGAGCATCTCTGGATTATGTGATCACCATGGGTGACCTTCTCATCTGGCTTCCAACAAGCAAAGTCAATGGGGAAAAGTGGATGTGCTTAATGACCACATAATTCACTTAACAGATGCAATGATTCGCCTAACAACCATGGCAAAAAAGTGAGACTCACTTAACAACTGCTTTGATTAGCAATCAAAATTCTGGTCCCAACTGCAGTTGTAAGTCAAGGATTACAATAAAACTTGTTTGTGTTATAAACTCATTCCAAAAACATCCAAAGACCCTGGATTACTTAAAAATTAAACAAAATTACCAGACATTTTTCAAACCCCTCTTATTTTAAAAATGTCCTCCTATCAAGTGTGCAGTAAAGTGAAACACATTTTTTGAAAATCCACACAGTGCTTTTCCCAAGTTACTTGCTTCTCAAATTATACCAAAAAAAAAGGATTTACCTCAAAATTCTGTGGGCTGTTCACCTGCCGCTCGTCCTTCACTCCATCAAGAACTTTCAGACTTTTTGACAGGAGCTAAAAAGGCGGAAAAGAAAGCTGCATGAGGCAGTACAACCCCAAGGGAAGGGTCAGGAGTGGATGGCATTGATGGACAGCATCTGAGCTGGAAGACCCGAGTAGAACAAAACTCCGAGAAAAAGAACATTGTGTTTAATGTTGTGGATAAACCATCAAATTAACCCAGCACTGCAGCAGTCCAACAGATGCCCAGCAATCAAATTTCCCTGTAATCATGGCCCAAACTACCAACAGCACTAATAAAACTATACACACACACACACACACACACACACAACACAATGTAACAACTTGTGAAATAAACCCGATAAAATAAAACAATTCCACAGATCCCTTCTCTATTGCAAGGGGCTTTGTTAATCTGTCTGGCCTAAAGCCAGATGTCAAACATTTCTACAATGATGTCTTCTTTGTGAGAAAATTGCCACTGTTAAACACAAGTTTTTAGGAAGATTGAACTCAAACGGGCAGTTTAAAAGGTGATGTTGAAGATGCTGGCTTTTTATTTTATAGATGCATATTATACTATGAACTAACAAGGTCACAAGGCTGAGATTTTTGTAGAAGCGTGATCAAAAGTGTGGTAAACTAGAATACATTATCTTTGGAACCGAGGAAAGATTGAAAGGTACTAGGGGAATAAGAGTCTATTTATTTAAAGCGATGTTTCAGTGATTTAAAGTTGCATGGAATTCCACATCCACAATTCCCCAGGGGATTGAGGTTGGGGGATTCTGGGTGTGCAAATTCACATATCTTAAATAGCCGGGACTGAGAAACACTGATTTAAACCATAGTTTTAATCATTTTCTTTTCCTTTAAAATTAATATTTGCAATCAATATTCACTATGACACCAAAGTTTTTGGCTAGGACTTGGATGGATCACATTCATATAAACAGAAAATCAAAAATAGCCAGAAGAATGGCATTACGACTTTAGAAAATTTCACACTGCATAGTTGAATAAGAAATTTTGAATAGAATTTTGTTGGCTAGTCCTAGAGAAAAATGGATTAACTTGGATACATTATGGGAATGCCAAAAGATATTTTTTATACCTGTGTTGCAAATGCTCCTGTATGACCCAAATAACTTCTTGGGAATTTTAATTTAGTCTTGGATTAGATAATCTTCTTTTAAAATTGGTCAAAGTTGGTTTTCCCTCTGCTAGCATATGGGACTCTGGTTGTTACTTGGAAGGACTTACATATAACTAAAGATAAATCTGTTTTTGTCAATTCTATAGGACTTTAGATTACTATTTTTATATCCCAAACCATTTAACTCAGTTGGTAAGTCTTATTTATTTATTCACAGTTTCTGATCACATTCTAGTAAGAAACATTATTAGCTAGCCGAAAAATCCATGTTGGCTATGCAATCCAGAGTTTGTTAATCAACAAACAATGATTTTTCCCCCCCAAATAAATTGAGAATCAGTACGTAACAGAGTGAGCTCCCGTTACTTGTCCCAGCTTCTGCCAACCTAGCAGTTTGAAAGCATGTAAAAAATGCGAATAGAAATATAAGGAACACTTTGGTGGGAAGGCAACAGCGTTCCATGCGCCTTGAGCATTTAGTCATGCTGGCCACATGACCATGGAGACATCTTCGGGCAGCGCTGGCTCTTCGGCTTTGAAGAGGAGATGAGCACCGCCCCCTAGAGTTGGGAATGACTACCACATATATATGTGGGGAACCATTACCTTTTTTATGTGATTTTTTGGTTGCTTGAATTGTATTCCCAAATTTGGGGTGGGGTGGGTGGGTGGTGTTATTTTTATTTTGTAAGAAAATAGAGAAAAAGTGAGAAAAGCATCCCAAGATATATTTTTTAATATATCTCCTTGCTTCCACCTTATTATTGCCCATTTTTCTGCAGCCCAGAAATGACAAGCCCAATAAATCCACCTAATGTTAGAATATATACAGTATATCTGGGATAGGGAGAAGCAGCCTCATGCCCATTAGAGGTTTTTAATCTTGGTTCCAATGTGTCTCAGCTAGCATAGCAAATGGTAAAGCACTAAGGAAATTATAGTCCCAAATATAATAAGAGAAATAAAAAGAAAGGCAGTCTTCCCACTAGCTGCCAGACCAATTAGCATGTAGGTGAATGATCCATTTATGACAATATAAATTTCTTGGAACTGGTCTTTTAAAATATAGAAGGCTTGGAATTCCACTTTTTCCATCCAGGGCAAAGAAATGTTCTTTTTATTTTCAAACCACTGGAAGTTAAACCTACTCTACTGTAGTTACCTACCAGGGGTGGGTTTCAAAATTTTTGGAACAGGTTCTGTGGGTGTGGCCTGCTTTGTGGGAGTGGCTTGCTGGCCATGTGACTGGGTGGGAGTGGCGACAGACAGACAGAGAGAGGCACAGACACAGAGAGAGACAGGAAGCGGAGGGGGGAATCAGAGAGTGACAGACACACACACAGAGACAGAGAGGGAGGGAGGGAGAGAAAGAGAGAGACGCAGAAAGTGATTAAGTGCGTGAATGCGAGACAGACACACACACACACACACACACACACAAACACAGAGTGATAGATGGGCGGGGTTCGCGCAGCCTAGCGCGCTCTTCCGCCCCGCCCCCCCGCGCCAACTAAAGCGCCTGGGTCTTGAAACTTTCCCTGCTAGGGATACACGAGCGAGCCACGTGTTCCTTAGATACTTCCGGGTCCACGATCCAAAGGGCTCGCTTGGGATCCGGAAATTTGACGAAAGGGCTCGCGCGAACCCCTGCGAGCCCTCAGGAACCTACCCCTGTTACCTACCTACTGCTCAGTTACCTACTATAACTGAGCATTCATTGTACTGAAGCATATCTATAGATCTAATGCCACAACATATAATTTTTATATGTACTATTGTTGCTCTCTCGCCCCATCTAGTGGTCGGAGGGACAAATACCAATCTATTGGGACAAATACCAATAACTGAGCATTCATTGTACTGAAGCATATCTATGGATCTAATGCCATAACATAATTTTTATATATACTGCTGTTGCTCTCTCGCCCCATCTAGTGGTCGGAGGGACAAATACCAATCTATATTGTTTTGAAGCTGACCCAACCCCTTTCCCCATCAGCCTGCACTTTCAAAACAAGTGCACACTGGGATGCCAGGCTCCATTTTCCTTTAGTATTTGGAGGAGGTAGAAACACAAGGAAAAATCCAGCCTAATTTGTAGCACATATTCATCCAAGGACTAACCCACATCCCACAGACACAGCATCACTGGTGAGATTTAAATTACTTGTATCTGTGAATTGTTATGTTCAGCACAACTCAACACTGCCTATCTTGTACTTGGTTCTCATTGTACGTATTTTTATTTTCCCCAGTTTCACCACATCCTTTAATAAAGCATCCAAATCTACGCACACGTCTGCTTTATTGGAGGATAGGTGGGTTTAACTGCATATCGAGCTGCACACAAAGTAGCATGTCGTGAGGACAAAACAATCAGCAGGGGTGGATTCTAGCAGAGAGTACTACCGGTTTGCTCAGGGGTGCTGCGCACACATGCACAGTACAACTAAACTTGATCTGCGCATGTGCAGAATCAAAAATCAAGATGGCGGTGCCTATGGCACTTCCACCGGTTCGGGGGTGTGGCAGGCCTGGGTCACTGCCAGTTCCAGAGAGCCAGGTTGCCAAGCTACTACCGGTTCGCCCGAACCAGTCCAAACTGGTAGGAGCCCACCACTGACGATAGGTGACCATTATCGTTCAAATTATTTATTAAAAACACTAATTTTCTCTCAAAATGCATATTGGAATGAAGATTGATATGTTTTCAATGATGGAAACTGCATCTTAACTTTGCAGATGTGCTAACTCCAGCTGGATATCTAGCAGAACTAATCTTGATGACAATGCAGACATTTTTATTTGTTATTGCAGTATGTTGCCAACTCCAAGTGGAATTGGCAAATAGCTGATTTATCACACACTCCTATTTATGATAAATCATTTACTTATAGAGGTTGTGCAAGGCATCACTTACAACTAGTGCATATTTTTCACTTGTCGATGTCTAGCATTTTTGTCTAGCATTTCATCTTCTGATGACAACAAGTAAAAAAAATGTTAATCGTTAGTCAAGGATTTTTTAAAAACCCAATAATGAAGATATATACTTGAGCAAAGGGTTGACATTCAAGTTATGATTGTGTTGCACAAAACCCGCTTATTGTCTTTGACATGCCATTTATAATCACCTGGAGGAAGTTGACTATCTAGATCCGCGCCAGTCCGGCTTTCGGCCCGGGCATAGCACCGAGACGGCATTGGTCGCGTTGGTAGATGATCTCTGGAGGGCCAGAGATGGGGGATGTTCCTCCATCCTGGTCCTATTAGACCTCTCAGCGGCTTTCGATACCATCGACCATGGTATCCTATTGCATCGGCTGGGGGGGTTGGGGGTGGGAGGCACCGTTTTGCGGTGGTTCTCCTCCTACCTCTCTGGCCGATCGCAATTTGTGCGGGCAGGAGAGCAGAGGTCGACCCCGAGACCCCTCACATGCGGGGTGCCTCAGGGGTCGGTCCTCTCGCCTCTCCTGTTTAATGCATATATGAAGCCGCTGGGTGAGATCATCCGTGGTTTTGGGGTAGAGTACCATCTGTACGCTGATGACACCCAGCTGTACATATCTACCCCAAACCACCCCAACGATGCCGTAGCGGTGATGTGCCAGTGCCTGGAAGCCGTGCGGATCTGGATGGGAAGTAACGGACTTAGACTCAACCCGACCAAGACCGAGTGGCTGTGGTTTCCGGCTGCCCGATTCAACCAGCTTTCTCCAACGCTGGCCATAGGGGGCGAACATCTTGCCCCTGTGGATGGGGCGCGCAATTTGGGTGTCCTCCTGGATACCCGGCTGTCTATGGAAGAGCAAGTGACAGCCGTGGCCAGGAGGGCGTTTTACCAGGTTCGCCTGGTTCGCCAATTGCGCCCCCTATTGGATCGGGACGCCCTTCGCACAGTCACTCATGCCCTCGTGACATCCCGACTGGACTATTGTAACTCTCTCTACATGGGGCTCCCCTTGAGGTGCACCCGGAGGCTTCAGTTAGTTCAGAATGCGGCCGCGCGAGCAATTATGGGCACCTCTAGGTTTGCCCACGTAACACCGCTCCTGCGCGAGCTGCACTGGCTACCTGTCGTCTTCCGGGTGCGCTTCAAGGTGTTAGTTATCATCTTCAAAGCGCTCCATGGCTCGGGACCTAGCTATCTGCGAGATCGGATCCTGCCCCACACATCCTCACGGCCGATTCGCTCCCACAGAGAGGGGCTTCTCCGGGTGCCGTCCACTAGACTTTGTCAGCGGGCGACGCCCAGGGGAAGGGCGCTCTCTGTGGCGGGCCCGGCCCTCTGGAACGACCTTCCCCCTGATATTAGAACGACCACCGACCTCCGCTCCTTCCGTGTAAAATTGAAGACCCATCTCTTTCGACTGGCCGGCCTTGAATAGTTCTCTCTGTCTTTTAACTACAATTATTTTAATGGGTTTTTAATTTATATTTTTAGCACGGGTAATTTTATTTAATTCTATTTTAAGTAATGTTTGTATTATTGTATATTGTTTTTAATTATGCCTGTGCACCGCCCCGGGTCCCTGTGGGGAGAGGGTGCGGTTAATAAATCTCAATTTATTATTATTATATTATTATAATACTTAAAATGTCAAGGAATCCAATCCACAGTAGGAAATTCTGACTTTTGCTGAATGATAACATTGAAATGCAGTACCAAATGTTTCTTTAAAAAAATAAAATCCCTATATTTGGAAAACATACTGTATTTTTCGGAGTATAAGACACACCTTTTCCCCTCTAACAAGAGGCTGAGAATCTGGGTGCGTCTTATACATCGAATACGGCATATTTTTTTTGCCTCCTGAAGCCCCACCCCCTTCACCAAACTAGCTGTGCAGAGCCTTATGAACGCTTTGCAGAGAGCTCCTAGGGGCTGGGGAGGACAGAAATGAGCCAAAAATGGGCCTTTTTTGCCTCCTAGCCCCCAGCAACACTCTATAAGCCTCTATAAGGCTATGCATGCAATTTTTTTGACCAAAAAACAGCCCTCTCTTTCTCTCCCTCTCTATCCCTCTACCATCCTACCTGCCGTTTTTTAAAAAAATTGCCTCTTCAAAACCTGGGTGCGTCTTATACTCCGGTGGCACTGTTTTTCAACCTTGACAAGTTGTGAAGAAGGTTGAACGACAACTCCCAGAATTCCTCCACCAGTCATACTGACTAGGGAATTCTGGGACTTGAAGTCCACACATCTTCAAGTTCCCAAGGTCAAAGAACACTGCTCTATATGGTTATTTAAAAATAAATGCCACTGAATGCTCAGAAGCTATCCTCATCCAAAATCCTCCTGTTGCACAATTAAACATCCTGTTCAATCTACATTTGGTCATGCCCTAATGTCATCATTCTGACACCAGGTACAAAAATGCAAGCCAAATTCACTACATTTTTTTTCTGTAACAGTATTTGCACTTACTTTTCAAATGGCAAATTCTAACAACAAACCTGTAAAATAATTAATTCAACATTTCTTTTTTGTTCAGGGTTTTTATTTCATACCCCTGTATATGCCTTTTTAGAATTATTTTGAAAGTGACTGTCTCTTTTCTTTCTTCTAAGGTATAATTTATGAAATGTAATTCTTGTTATTATTCCTGGGATAAGCAAGTAGGTCAACATCACAAGCATACTTAAATGCATTTCAAGTATTTGTATGATAATCCTATTTTAAATTATCTGTATAGTCCCAACTTCATTTGCACACAATAGGGATCCTTTTAATAGCTTACAAATTGCAATGAACTTAAGATAAATACCAATCAAAACAGCTTGGCAACCTCCTTATTAACTTATCAGCAAGGGAGTTTCGCACTAAGCACATCTTCAAGATAGCTAAGAAGGTCCAACAATGAAGGTGGTTGTGTTTAAGAACAAGTGGGGGCTGGGACTTATTAGAAATAAATACATCTTTCTATTGGCCACAATTCCATAGAAATCCTGCACAGTTTGCTAGACGTTAATATGGGCTTTTAACAACAGGGTGTTTTCCCAGTGCAGAAATGTTTATATAGAAAGATCAACTTCAATACAATTCTTCACTTCCCATTCACTGAGATCATAGAAGGCAGTTCACATATAGTTGCCGGGACTTTAGCTCAACACTAACTCTTTTCTCTGAAACCATCTCACTGATCTCTGGAACATACGTCTTCCTTTGCCTTATTTTGAGACAACTTCTTAACCATTTGGTGGTTAAGACTCTAGAAAGAATATAGAGAATAGCAATCAAGATTATTAGGGGGCTGGAAGCTAAAACAAGACCAGTTGCAGGAATTGGGTTTGTCTAGTTTAAAGAAAAGAAGGGCTAGAGGTGAAATGATCGCAGCATTCCAATATCTCAGGGGCTGCCACAAAGAAGAGGGAGCCAAACTATTCTCCAAAGCACCTGAAGGCACAACGAGACACAATGGTTGGAACCAATCAAAGAGAGTTCCAACCTAGAAGTAAGGAGAAATTTCCTGACAGGTTGAACAATTAACGAGTGGAACAACCTGCCTCCAGAAGTTGGGAATGCTCCAACACTGGAAGTTTTTAAGAAGAGATTGGACAACCATTTGTCTGAAATGGTATAGGGTTTCCTGCATGAGCAAAAGTTGGACTAGAAGACCTTCGAGGTCCCTTCCAATGCTGTTATTCTGGAACTACAACAGATCAAATCAATACAAGTGGCCTATGACATCAGTCTCTCCCAGGATTTTGATGTTCAGATAGCCCCGGGGGAATTTCTCTTGGACTTATGGAGTGGTAGAAGCCTTGGGCAGCTTCTTTGTATACACTGATCTGACTGAGCCATTCATTCTTTGAGGTATTAGAAGAGATGCCTAAATCATTACTGGAGAAAAACTAACCCAACCAAACTCTTTTGTGAACTTATTATAGAGCCTACATGGTGGTGATAAATTTACCAAAGCAGTTATGTTTCTGTTTTTTATCATATCTGCAAAATATTACTTAACAACTCTTTCTAATACAACCTGAAGCGAGTTATGAAAGACATAATGAACGTCTCATTAGGATCACAGTAAGGATATACTAGGTATTTTACAGATAAATCATTAGACTTTGTTCAGAGTTGGGCTGGCCCTGATGACATATTTGGTGATATTAAAATGTTGTGGGGGTTTATTGCTTAAAAAGGAGACACACACAGAATTTTCTTTTTTCAGTAGCAGTGTGCCCTACTGCAAAAATTTAACTCTCTTACTTCCTCCCAGAAAAATTTTAATATACCCTAATACAATAATCATTCTTTATCTCTCCTTTTACTGATTAATTTGAAATTAATGCTAGTTTTTAAATAGAAATTTCTTTCTTCCCTTCTTTTCATTTCCATCTATTTTTATTCTCTCGAGTTAGCTTTAGAAGATAGAAATTTCTGAAGGTAGACACTTGGATAATTGATAGGATTTCATCATGAATCTTGCTTAGAGATCCATGATGGCCAGCCTATGGCATGCGTGCCACAGGTGGCACGCAGAGCCATTTGTTAAGGCATGCCAAGCATTGCCCTGTCAGCTCCAGCACACGCCATCTGACTTCGTGTCAGGGTTCGCTTCTCCGAATACTCAAGAAAGACCACAATTAAACATTGTTAAAAATGATTAAGGTTACTTTTACTGAATACAGAAGAACAGCAAACGAAGGTCAAGCAGGAAGTGACTAGTTTAGGCATGAAGCGTATATATCAAAGCTTAAGCCAACCCCAATAACCCATGCCCCCTACAACAGTGTCCAATGCAGATTTCTCCAGGACATCAGGTGGGCCTCACGTCCAACGCCATCATCAGAATGGAATGTGATACCGTTAGGTTTGAGATAACACTGGCCCGTACCATCTTCCACCAGCACTCATAGTTAACCCCATAACCCCACCCTCCCCGTTTCCATGGCAGCCAAGCAGGCAGCAAAGCGAAGGCTGACACTTCGGCCTTCTTTTAAGGTGGTTTTTCGCCCTCCAGAGCATGAAAAACCTATCTTACGGGCAAAACGGAAGTTTGGGAACGGATTTCTGGTTTGTACGTAGGGCTGTTTTTTTTTTCATGCTTTAGGGGGCGGGGGAGACTGTTTTCAACTCCCCCCGGGCTCCTAGAAAGCCTCTGGAGCCTGAGGAGGGTGGGAAAAAAACACACCGAAAGCAGATAGATAGATAGATAGATAGATAGATAATTTAATTTCTAGACCGCTCCCTCTCCCCAAGGGGACTCGGAGCGGTGTACAGGGAAGTTAAAACAATAAATACACATAGAAATACACATAATTCAATAAAAACAAATTAAACATCAAACCCTGCGCTAAAATTCCCCAATATACTAAAATCATATAACCCTATAAAACTATAGAAGAGAGGCTACCCTAGGCCGGCCAAGCAGAAAAAGTGCGTTTTCAATTTCAGACGGAAGGAACGGAGGTCCGTGGTTGTTCTAATATCGGGGGGGAGGTCGTTCCAGAGGGCAGGGCCTGCCACAGAGAGCGCCCTTCCCCTGGGCGTCGCCCGCTGACAAAGTCTAGTGGACGGCACCCGGAGAAGACCCTCTCTGTGGGAGCAAGGGGGAGTGCTGGTTATGTGAGCATCCGTACTGGGGTTGGACACACATGCATGCTGGGGTCACACATGCATGCGCACTGGGGCTGTGCACACATAGCATTATGGGTGTGGGTATGCCACCCACGCACAACCCCCTTGCGCTCTCCCCCGCTTTTGCCACGCGATCCAAAAAAGGTTAGCCATCACTGTTAAATAGATGAACAAATTTTAGAAAGGTGTATTGATCGCTAAGACAGGATGGATATATTTTTAAACAATATTTTAAAATAGGCAAAGGATTCCATATACTATATGTAATATACTTTTTGACCGATTTATCTCTGATAGCATGTAAGAAAAAAAGAAAAAAACATAAATTGCTGAGCTGAAGTTCTTGTTATTTGTTAACTGAGTTGATATTTTTAAACTGTGATAGCTTCCCAGAATTGCTGCGGCAAGGCGCATCACCATATAAATGAAGCAAATACATAAATAAAAATGTGCCGGATAGATTTTCAAAAGGCACACAGGTCTTTGAATGAAGATTTATGTGGAGATATATTTAACAAGGTCCAAAGCATGCCTTTTGGAGGCACAATGCATTTATCTCTGGATATGTGAATGCAGCAGCTGTAAGCATCTCTACTTAGTTCATCAGCTACCTGGAAATTACCTTGCTTGAGAACTGAGATGAGATTACCAATTCGGCATGTAGTCTATGGGGAAGGCAGGCAGCTAATGCTTCGAAAACAGCTGCCAGCAGGACCTTCTGTGTTTTTGAATTCTGGAATGTTATTAATTTTGCTGAAGCGCCTCTGCAGCCATATTTCTTCAGTTGTGTGCGAAGCCTGTCCTTTCTCTGTCCTTCAAGGAAAACTGACCTTGAAAATAATAATAATAATAATAATTTATTAAACTTGTTGACCGCTCCCTCTCCCCGAAGGGACTCGGAGCGGTGCACAGGGCTAATAAAACAATAAATACATACATATAGTTAAAAACAAATTAAATATTTCCCTGCGCTAAAAATCCAATTAAAAACTAAAATCCCCATCTAAAATTTCTAGCAACCCCATCGAAGAGAGACTATCCTAGGCCGGCCAAGCAGAACAGATATGTTTTTAGTTTTAGACGGAAGGAGCGGAGGTCCGTGGTAGTTCTAATGTCGGGGGGAAGGTCGTTCCAGAGGGCTGGGCCTGCCACAGAGAAGGCCCTTCCCCTGGGCGTCGCCCGCTGACAAAGTCTAGTGGACGGCACCCGGAGAAGTCCCTCTCTGTGGGAGCGAATCGGCCGTGTGGATGTGTGCGGCAGGATCCGATCCTGCAAATAGCTAGGTCCCGAGCCATGGAGCGCTTTAAAGATGATGACTAGAACCTTGAAGTGCACCCGGAAGACGACAGGCAGCCAGTGCAGCTCGCGCAAGAGCGGTGTTACGTGGGTACACCTTGCGGTTCCCATAATTGCTCGCGCGGCTGCATTCTGGACTAGCTGAAGTCTCCGAGTGCACCTCAAGGGGAGCCCCATGTAGAGAGAGTTAAAAATGTTGTTAAAAATTCCATTTGGACATCTTCAACAGAAATCTGTTAAAAACAGAATAAGATTCCCACTGAAAAAACGGAAACTGATGCACTTCAACAGAATGAAGTGGGCAGCTCCAAATCTCTCTTGAAACTTTCTAAACCAATGTGAAGATTCTGGGGCTTATCTGCTGTTCCTGAAATTATAACAAGACAATGCTGAACGCTGTGTCTCCAGTACTACAGTATATACCAGTGTATATATGGAAAACTCTGAAAAGGGTTTTGTGTTCTTTCTGACCCTGGCCCAGTGGGTCAATAAACTCTGTCTATCATATTATGGTTCCTAAGGGTGTGTGTGTTTAAAGATAACAATGATCATGATCTGAATACAATCATGATTAGGTCTCTCATATATGGGCTGTTATTACCCTGTTCCCCTGAAAATAACACCAAGCCCAATCGGGCTTTTGAGCACATGCTCTAAAATAAGACTTCCCCCCAAAATAAGCCCTCCTCGAAAATATTTAACCGCATGTGCAGCCCTGCAATTTCCTCTGGTTGCTTGCAGGACAAAACAACACGAGATGAGGTTAAGCTGAAGGGGGGGAAAGGAAGGTGGGAACCTGCCCCATTCACCCCACATGCCCTTACCTAATGGCCACTCCTGCAACCCTAGCCACTGTGCTCCTTCTGTCACACTAATCGCCACCGCAAAAAGAGCAGCAGGCCCAGAAACGCGCAACACAGCAGCAGCCATGAAGTGACCACGCTCACCACCTCCTGCACCTCAAAAATAATAAGACCTCCCTGAAAATAAGGCCAAGCACTTATTTCGGGGGTCAAAAGAAAATAAGACCCTGCCTTATTTTTGGGGAAACATGGTATTATTATTTAGGGTATGGCACAAAAGGCCAGGGAGGCTACAATGTTATGCACTGACATAAATGTCACTCTTGGCAGTTGACAGTTGCTAGTTTTGTTTGTTGCACCAGTGCACCACAAGAGGACAAACTAGCTTCACACTGGCTGGCCTGCAGCATTCTCCGAAGTCAGTTCAACCAGGACTTTTCTCAACCAGTCCGCCACTCATCAAGTCCTGGCAGACGAGGACTTGCCAGTTTCAGCTCCCCATGCAGAACACAGCCAGACGTTTCTCACCATCAAAACGGTGGTATCTATCTACCCGCAAACAATTGTCTATGAAGATTCTCAATCATCCAGGTCAGCGGTGGGATTCATTTATCTTCCCTACCAGTTTGCAAATGTGAGCGTGTGCCATGGTCATCGCGATGCCATCCTTCATAGTGTCCAGCCAGCAAGTTCTAGAGTGGCCCCTTCTCCTTTTTCCACTGATCACTCCCAGCATGATTGATTTTTCAAGTGAGTTAACTCTCATGACATGAACAAAGCAGGACAATCTATGTTTGGCAGTCTTGGCCTCAAGTGATATTTTGGGTGAGGACTTGTTATTTTTGCAGTCCATGGGATGCATAATAGTCGCCTCCCAGTTCAAAGAAGTTCAGCCTTCTCCAATTTGCCTTTTTCAAAGTCCAAGTTTCATAGCCATAAGTAGCAATTGGAAAAAAATTACTATTTTTTACTAATCTGCATTTGTTTGTGAGGTTGATGTCTTTACTCTTCTGGATGTTATTTATGCCAGACATTGCAGTTCTTCCAAGTGTTATACAGCTGATCTCAGGGCTGCAGTCACCAGTTTGATGCCTTTTAGAGCCCAGGAAAATGAATGCCTTTACTGTTTTGATGGTCTCATTGTCGATCTGCACTCTGATCTGTGTGTTCTCTGCAACAGTCACTAACTTTGTTTTATTGATGTTAAGTGCAGTCCAAATTTTTTACTTTCATGTTAGACTCACAGGATTAGCCACTCCAGATCCTCTTTGCTTTCCACAACCAATGTTATATCATCTGCATATCAGAGGTTGTTGACATTACTACCACCATTTTAAACACCAATTGTAGATTCCTGCAAATATGCAATTCTTATTAACAATGTCTGTGTACGTGTTGAATAGTATAGGTCAGGGGTCTCCAACCTTTGCAACTTTAAGTCTGAAAGACTTCAGCTCTCTGGAGAAGGCTTTGATGCTGGGAAAGGTAGAAAGAAAGGAGAGAAGAGAATGACCAACAGTAATAGGGGATAGATTTGGTTATAGTGGTGATTGGTTCAGCATTACAAGGACTAATTAGGGAGAGATCTTCATGCATAGAATTTATCTAGGTGGACACTAGGAATCAAAAACAACTTGATGGCACATAATTCAATCAATTATAAACACAATAACCTGTAATAGTCTCTCAACCCAGTGGGACAGACCCATGCCACCCATGCTAGCAAAGGAGGCATGCTGCAGAGCCTGTCAGTCAAGGAATTCTGGATAGCAGGGTCCAGGAGATTTAGCACTTAGACTTATATATTGCTTCACAGTGCTTTACAGCCCACTCTAAGTGGTTTACAGAGTCAGCATATTGCCCCCAGCAATTTGGGTCCTGATTTTACCCACCTTGGAAGGTTGGAAGGCTGAGTCAACCTTGAGCCTGGTGCCAAATTGCAGGCAGCAAGCAGTCAGCAGAAGTAGCCTGTAGTATTGCACTCTAACCACTGATCCACTGTGAATGGATGGATAGATGGATGGATGAATGGACAGACAGACAGAGAGATGACAGAACTGATGATAGATATAGGTAGATGATAGAACTGTTGTAAGCCATCAAAAGTCACCTCACAGTAAGATGTGCCACAAATAATTGTAATAAATAAGTAAATAAAATAAACAAAAAAAGCAAATAAATATAAATGAGATTGTTTCTGATATCAAATCTATAATCTTGTGTCAGGTTCAACAAATCTAGAACCTGGCACTGATTCATGCCCTCTTGGATACTTGAATCTCCAAACTGGTTTAGTGAACATTTATTCACATGGCCCTAGAAAATGGCTCTAGACTTTCCACCGTTCAAAGGAAGAAAACAGAAAGCATAAGCTTGCCTCACTACCTTACTGGAAATCTTTTCTTTTGTTTCAGTCTTCTGTTGCCCAGCAACCTGATTTAGTTATCTGAGTAAGCAAGCATGATATTTGCCCAAACAATTTTCTTCTTTAAATATGATCTCTCCCCTCCCAATTTTCTTAATCATGGGTGGTGCATATGTCATGAAGAGGGATGCATCATATCATAGCTTTCCCATTGCGTAGATGTGTAGGATGTAGACAGTCCCTCAGGAAACCAGCTGGTTTGAAAATATGTTGGATGTCTAAATGATGATCGTGTTAGATTTGTTCTTTTGAAGTCAAAGGGATAAGCCGAATGGTAATATATATGTATATATGCAATCTTAAATGACTAAGCTGTACCTTCAAGTTATTCCTACAACCCATGTTTGAGAATTCCAAAGGGATGTCATGATATTTAGCCTGCACATACCCAGTTTAAGTATTATGAAGAAATGAAATTATGTTAATGTGACTCAATCTAAGAATGTACAGAAATGAACCCAGTCTCCTATTGTTTCCAGTATGGTTTTTTTTTAAAGGAACAGATAATAGTTCATAATATTATCATATATACCTAATACAAACAATTCCACACACAAACATGGAAATTCAGCTTTATATCTGCTTTGTCAACTGGAACTCAACATCTTTGCAATATAAAGCATGCTAAATCCTCAATTTTCTATACCACTGGAAAATCAGTCTTGGACTTTATAGTTTATCTGATCATGCCAACAAATCTTGGTTTTCTAAAAGCCTCATTTTCACTTCATTCCTATTCTTGCTATGTGTAAGAACAATAGGATTTATACCACTTATTTGGGGCTTTTCTTATTCTACTGAATGACAGCCTTTAATGTGAACATGGCCAAAGCCAGGAGCTGAACTTCAACCACATCCAAAGCCCATAGATTCTCCATCTCTCATTTATTTTATTTATTTTATTAAATTTATTTTATTAAATTTATATCCCGCCCTTCTCCAAACGGACCCATTTTCTGCATTCAATAGTTTATTACTGTTTCCATGTAACATCCATTAAAATTTTGTACCAAGCAAATTATTTCTACAAATGTGCAAAAAAAAAAAAAAACCAAACCTGATTGGAAAGAGACAATATGGAATGAGTTGTCATAGAACCAAAAGCTCAGGGCAAAACTTTCTATGAAGATTTTGTTCGTGCTAGAGATCTGCATCCATGGCCTTTTCTACAACCTACAAGTTCCAGCTTCATGCCGGAATACTAAATAAATAGAACTCTAAAGCAGGGGTCCCCGATCCCAGGGCCACGACCCTCTACTGGGCTGCAGCCCATTCAGAACCGGGCCATGAACGAGTGGCAGGCGTTCATGCCTGTGTGACTTGCCACTAACTAGAATTATCCCCTCTCCCCACTCACCGGTCTGCCAAGAATGGGCCTTTTTGGATGACCACTTGCTGGTTTCCAGAGTCCAAATAAACTTCTCTTTTTCTCTTTTTCAGTATTCCATAACAGGAGAGAGAGATTTAGCCATCCATCTTATCACAAGGTGACAAATTATACTATGTTAAAGTTTGTAACCATCAATATCACGCTAGAGACTGGATCAAACCCTTTAAGAACTATAAACACAATAACATTTGTAATCTATGGAATTTGTACAATATGTCCTGGGTTTTTTTTAAAAAAAATCACTACATAAAACATTCAACATAACTGTATTTGGAAATAAATACAGAAAGTTCCTTCTTGGTTAATGATAGGAGAGATAGTTTCTTTTCCATAGGTAATCTTCACTGAATAACTCTAAATTGTCCCCATAAAAATTTGATTGAACTTAATGATGTGAATAAAAAAAGAACTGCAAATCCATCGTTCTTTTTCATTATCCAAATATAGTTTCACTTGAGATATTGTGCCTAAGGGAATCCTGGCACTCAAGGTCCTATATTGAAACATTGCATGACCTCATCATCCTGCTGAAGAATTAACCAGAGGCCATAGCAAAGAGATTAAAGGAAACTTTTGATTGGAATGGGTATATCAATTAAAACATTTTCCTGAGTAGTCATTTTTGGATTTTTTCATACATCCAGAATATTATTTAGGATTTTAATTAATATTAATTTAATCAATATTAATTTATTAATGACTACATTTTATCTCTAGGATTAAAATAGAGGCTTTTTTAATGATTGGTTTTATTTTTGAAGGTCGAGAACTATATTTAGTGCTTACAAGCATGTGAGAAATATTTTTAGGTCACGTATTTTATTTATTTATCCACTTTATTGGCTGCCCATATTGACTCTAGGTAATTATAGATAAAACCTGTTTTCTCTATCATGTTCCATATAGATTGAGTATTGGTTTTAAAGAGGAACATGATCATAGTCATTCTTCAGGAAGATCTGTGCTGGGATAGAAATGGAGAAAAAGTAGTTTAATTGGTTCTTTACTTCTTTCCATGTGTGATCAATCTAATTGGCCATAGCATCCTACTGGATAGAGTGTGATGGAAAGAGATATAACACAGGAGGAAATCAACGAAATAATACAAGAGTTAAAATTAGGGAAGACCCCAGGAGAAGATGGATTACCTGCTGAATTTTATAAAGATTTCAAGGAACTAATAGTACCAAAACTGCAAAAATTATTCAATGGAATTTTACATGGTGGAGAAGTCCCGATGTCATGGAATAAGACAGTAATATCTATAATTCCTAAACCGGATAAAGATCTTGAGAGGATCGAGTCCTATCGACCTATTTCTTTAATCAACCAAGATGCTAAAATATTTACAGCTATTATAAGTAATAGATTAAATAGTTTTATAGACAAATATATAAGTTATAACCAAGTAGGGTTTGTTAAAGGTAGATATATGAGTGATATAATTAGAAGAGTATTGAATATTATAGATGTAGCAGAGAATAATGGAGATGAATTAGGTATAATATCGTTAGATATTTTTAAAGCTTTTGATTCTGTACAATGGGATACTATAAAAGTAATTATCGAGGCATTAGGCTTTGGTAATAAATTTATACATGTTATTTCAAAACTGTATCAAAAAAGTAGTGCAAAGGTAAAGGTGAATGGAACAATGACGGAAGAGATTAAATTGGAAGCAGGCACGAGACAAGGATGTCCCTTGTCTCCAACATTATTTTTGTTAGTTATGGAAGTTTTGATTAAATTGATAGAAGCAGACGAAGAGTTGGAAGGTTACAAGGGATATAAGATAAATTTGTATGCGGATGACACTTTGATTATTTTGAAAGATATAGAGAGAGATTTAAAGAGGATAAATAAACATTTGATAGAATTTGAAGAAATGACAGGTTTAAAGGTAAATTGGTCAAAATCTGAATTATTAATGAATAAAGATGGTAAGGAGTGGGAGAGTATGCAAGAACAATTTGGGATAAGAGCTAAGAATACATTGAAATACTTGGGGATAACACTTTCACTTAAAGTTAGAGATTTAAAAAAAATTAATTATGAGGTGATGCTGAAGGAAGTAGAGAAAAAGATAGATAAATATAAAGAGATAAAGTTGTCTTGGTTTGGTAGAATTGCAATGTGTAAAATGATGTTATTACCAAAGTTTAACTTTTTATTTGAGATGCTACCATTAAATTTGACAGAGAAAGATATAGAAGAATATCAGAAGAAATTAGATAAATTTTGTAATGGCGGGAAAAGACCAAGATTAATGAAGAAATTGTGGTATCAAAACCAAAAAGAGGGTGGATTGGGAATTCCCAATCTACTTAATTATTATCGGGCGTATAATATTAGAACTGTGATAAAAATACTTAAAGGTGGAGATGGTCATTGGGGAGATCTGGAGTTAAAAGATATTAAGAGATTTGGGTCTATATGGTTTTTAGATAGAGCAAAAACAAAAAAGACAATTAATAGTTATTGGTTAAAGGGGTTGAGTAAAACTTGGAATAAATTTGTTAAAAAATTGATTCCGGATATAACGTTTTTGGGAAAGACAATTGAAAGTTGGCCGATTAAAACTAATATAAGTCGGAACAAAGTAATTGAGGATGAAAATATAGGAAATATAGTAGATTGGTTAAGAGCTTTAGGAACTGAAGGTAGGAAGAAAAAAGTAATTCAAAAATTGGAGTTAAATTGGTTTGAAAAAATACAGGTAGAAAAATGGACTATGAAAGTAAGGGGAATATGTAACATAGATAGAAGTAAAACTAAATTTGAAAGTTTAGTATCTCAAATTATTAAAGATGAAACTGGGTTAAAAGGACTCGTCAGTAAGATATACAAGATTATAAACTTTGATGGAAATCCACAAATGGTAATGAAAAGGAATTGGGAGGAAGATCTAAAGATTAAAATATTGGATTTGGATTGGAATGAGAATTGGAAGAGTCGGATTATGAGGACTTTATCTATAAGGATTAAAGAACATAATTTTAAGGTTGTTTGGAAATGGTACTGGACCCCACTAAGATTATCACTGATAGATAAAAAAATGAGTGACAAATGTTGGAGATGTAATACGGAATTGGGAACTTATGAGCATATGTGGTATAAATGTGTGAAAATTAAAAAGTTTTGGCAGCAATTAGAAAGAACGATGTGTGAAATGATGAAAAGAATAATAATATTGAGACCAGAAACTATATTGTTATTGATAATTAATGAACCAGAGTTAACAAAACATGAGAAAGAACTGATTAGAATTATGATTATAATGGGTAGAATTGTAATAGCAAGATATTGGAAAATAGAGGTAAATATTAAAATAGAAGAATGGTACTGTGAAATGTGGAAATTAGCCTTAAATGATAAAATGACGTGTGATATTAAATTTAGAGAGGGGGTTTATAAAAACGATATCTTTTGGAAGACTTGGAAGCCATTTGTGGACTATGCACTTGGAACTTTGGACGTCTCGACGCCTGTACCGAGGGAACGTGGATTTTGGAGATCCTAAAGATAATAGATGATACTTGAAACCAACTCTTCCTTTTGTTTTGTACAGCACTGGGTGATATATTGTAAAACAGTATAAAAATTTCAATAAAAAAAAAAAAAAAGATCACCAATTCCAGGGTGAAGGGATACTGAACAATTATTACTCTTTCCCATGGCAATTTTACTATGGTGTCCTTTAGAGCTGTACTTTATTCCTTGTGTTTTTCAAATCTACATCAAATTCCTGATAGAACAAGAAAGTCTAGCAATGCGAGTTGCGTTACCATCAATTTGATAATGATCCCTACTTCTACTTTCCTTTCATTTAATCCTAGTGAAATAGTTGGTGTTCTATTCCTCTGTCTGATCACAGTAATTAATTGGATTTGGCCAATGAACTGGGCTTGCTGCAGATAACATGAGAGGTTGGCAGTCTTTGTCTGATTTAATGGTGTTCACCTTATCTTTGGTGTAGCAGTAGTATGCTTGGTATGCCAGTCCCTTTCTAAATCAAGGTATTAGTTTTCACATTTAAAGCCCGACATAACTATCTGAAAGAGCAGATTTCCTTTTATTTGTTTGCTTGGATACTCAAATCACTAGTCCTATTGCTGGTCTCCTTTCTAAATGAGCTCAGCTGTAGAGCTGTAAAATGCAAGGGCTTCCTGAGTGACAGAAACCTATTTGGGCCCTTCCTCCACAGAGAGTGTCATCTGGCCTACCTGGTTACTTTTTCAGGACTGAGAAAAATGGATTTTGACTTTTGCAGCATTTCATAGCCCTTTCAGAACTTCCAGATCTTTCTTAGTTTTGTTTTGCCGCTGATTTACTTTTGATTGCATATCTTGCATTGTCTTCATCCTTGATAGGTGGTTTTATTTATGCTTTATCTTGTGCTTTTGAAATATTACAATACAATACAATACAATAGCAGAGTTGGAAGGGACCTTGTAGGTCTTCTAGTCCAACCCCCTGCGTGGGCAGGAACCTTATACCATTTCAGACAAATGGCTATCTAACATCTTTTTAAAGACTTCCAGGGTTGGGGCATTCACAACTTCTGGAGACAAGCTGTTCCAGAGGTTAATTGTTCTAACTGTCAGGAAATTTCTCCTTAGTTCCAAGTTGCTTCTCTCCTTGATTAGTTTCCACCCATTGCTTCTTGTCCTGCCCCCAGGTGCCTTGGAGAATAGTTTGATTCCCTCTTCTCTATGGCACCCTCTGAGATATTGGAACACTGCTATCATGTCTCCCCTGGTCCTTCTCTTCATCAAACTAGACATACCCAGCTCCTGCAACCGTTCTTCATATGTTTTAGTCTCCAGTTCCCTAATCATCTTGGTTGCTCTTCTCTGCACTCTTTCCAGAGTCTCCACGTCTTTTCTACATCGTGGCGACCAAAACTGTATGCAGTATTCCAAGTGTGGCCTTACCAAGGCACTATACAGTGGCATTAACACTTCACGTGATCTAGATTCTATCCCTCTGTTTATGCAGCCTAGAACTGTGTTGGCTTTTTTGGCAGCTGCTGCACACTGCTGGCTCATATTTAAATGGTTGTCCACTAAGATTCCTAGATCCCTCTCACAGTTGCTACTATTGAGCAAGATACCACCTATACTGTACTTGTGCATTTTGTTTTTCTTGCCTATATGTAGAACCTTACTTTTTTCACAATTGAATTTCATTTTATTAGATAGTGCCCAATGGTCAAGTTTGTCTAGATCCTTCTGTATCCTAAGCCTATCTTCTGGAGTGTTGGCTATTCCTGCCAGCTTGGTGTCATCTGCAAATTTGATGAGTTCCCCATTTATCCCCTCATCCAAATTGTTGATGAAGATGTTAAAGAGTACTGGACCTAAAACAGAGCCTTGGGGGACTCCACTGCATACTTCCTTCCAGGTAGATGCAGTTCCATTGAGGACTACACGTTGAGTGCGGTTGGTCAGCCAGTTGCGAATCCATTTGGTGGTGGTACTGTCTAACCCACAATTTTCTACTTTATCTAATAGTAGGTTATGGTCTACTTTATCAAATGCCTTACTGAAGTCCAAGTAAATTATATCGACAGCATTCCTCTGGTCCACTGATTTTGTCACTTTGTCAAAGAATGCAATTAGATTAGTCTGGCATGATCTGTTTTTGACAAACCCATGTTGGCTTTTGGCTATTACTTTGTTTGCTTCTAGGTGTTCACTTATTTGTTGTTTAATTATCTTTTCCAGAATCTTTCCTGGTATTGAGGTCAGGCTGATGGGTCTATAGTTTCCTGGATCTGGTTTTTTTCCTTTTTTGAAGATGGGAACCACATCAGCTCTTTTCCAGTCTTCTGGCAGTTCCCCGGTGCTCCAGGATCTCTGAAAGATATAGTTCAGTGGTTCTGAGATCTCGTCTGCCAGTTCCTTCAGAACCCTGGGGTGTAGTCCATCTGGTCCTGGTGATTTGAACTCGTCCAGGGCAGACAGGTGCTCACTTACCATTTTCTTTCCTATTTCAACTTGTGTTCCTACTCTGATTTTTGTGGTGCTGTTTTTGATTGGTTTGACTGTTTTATCCCTTTGCGTAAAGACAGATGCAAAAAAAGAATTAAATAGTTCTGCTTTCTCCCTGTTGCTTATCATCTTCTTGCCATTTTCTCCCAGCAGTGGACCAATTGTTTCCTTAACTTTTTTCTTGTTTTTAACATGTTGGAAGAAGCTTTTTTTGTTCTTTTTTTACTTTTTTGGCAAGCCTTTCTTCATTGCGAGCCTTAGCTTTCCTCACTTCGTCTTTACAGGCTCGGGCTATTTGCTGATATTTTGCCTTAGTTATGTCGCCCTTTTTCCACTTTTTATATTTATCCTTTTTGTCTTTCAATTTGTCAGAGAGTTCTTTATGCAGCCATGCTGGTTTCTTTTGGGAACTGTTATTTTTCTTCTTCATTGGTATTGCGCTGGACTGGGCTTTTATAACCTCATTTTTCAAAATTTCCCAAGCTTCTTGAGTTGTTTTCCCCTTGAGGATTCTCATCCATGGAATCCTTCCCAAGCTCTCTCTGAGTTTATTGAAATTAGCTCTCTTAAAGTCTAAGACTCTAGTTTGACCTTGTTCAACTACTTTTGTTTGCATAATGTTGAATTCCAGTATTTCATGATCGCTTGCCCCCAAAGTTCCTGTAGCTTCTACACCTTCTATCATTTCCTCTCTGTTAGTGAGAATTAAGTCCAATATTGCTGATCCCCTTGTTCCCTTTTCTATCTTTTGGGAAACAAAGTTGTCTGCTAGGTTTGTTAGGAACCTGTTGGATCTTCCACTTGATGCAGAGTTTGTTTCCCAATTGATGTCAGGGTAGTTAAAATCTCCCATTACTATTGTAGTGTGCTTCCTACATACCTTAGTTAGTTGGTTAGCAAAAAGTTCATCCACTTCCTCTGCTTGGTTGGGTGGCCTGTAGTATAGACCTATGACAATATCATTCCCCCCCCCAGGGGATATTGTATGTTATCTTTTTTTAATGTACCTTATCCAGGTAACCTGAAGTACAGGACTTTATCGATGTATACAAGTAAACAAATATATCAATGTTATTTTTCCCAAGGGACGGATTTATATTTTATATTTTTCTGGCTGAGAAACTGGCAAAAAAAATCTAGAGAAATGAAAGTCATTATGCTTAAAGTGTATAGCTACCTACTTCAGTTTTGAAACATTAAAAAGTGCCAGTAAATAAGCCTATAAATCTAAACTCTATAAACTATTAAATTTTATGCTGGACTATGAAGGCAACAAAGATTTATGTTGATTTGTTAAAGTTACATACTACAGTGTAATGCTTTGTTTATGCCATAAGCCAGCCAAATAATCCTTTACAAATAATAATATAAAATATCTATTATTATTATTATTATCTTGCTTAGTACAAGGCACCCAATGCAAACAAGAATTAAATGATGTCCCACTGTCAGTCACCGAATGATAGGGAAGCTAATCTAGATAATGTCCCTTGTCAAATTCTTCATGTGATCGCACAAAGTTTTGCCTCATTATATCTGACAGAAATAAAGAAGTGTAAAATTGTACTGAACAGCCTGTAAATTGCAGCAAAAGAACGTAATATCCTTGGCATGGCACTGTCCGTAAGAGGTAGAGTATAATAAAACATGCATAACATTCTTTATCGATCTTAACCCAAGGAGAACAGAGATGCTTCTTACACCGGATATTGTAAACCTGCCATGTAATCCTGTTGATGGAAGCAAATCAACTCTTGTGTTTATGAACACCCTTCTACCTTTTGGGAGAAGACGTGAGAGACGGCAACTGACAATTTTCCTTCAAAGATGGATAAAACTCTCTTTGCCGTCCTCTTTTGAGACCATATTAAGAGGTGGTATTCAGCAGGTTCTGACTAGTTGTAGATAACCGATAGCAGAAATTTTGAATAGTTTGGAGAATCAGTAAATACCACCTCTGGCTGGCCCCGCCCCCATCTATTCTCTGCCTCCCGAGTCCTAGCTGATCGGGAGGGAATGTGGATTTTGCAGTATCCTTCCCCTGCCATGCCCAACAAGCCACAAACACCAAGCCATGCCACGCCCACAGAACCAGTAGTAAAAAAAAATGAATTCCACCACTGAACATAATCCTTGTTGGTCATCATTAAAGGAGAATACAGTGGGCTGATGGCAACCCTCCTACTCCAGCCTTCCTCTCCCTTTCAGTGGTTTTCCCCAGTAGCAGGAATTTGGCCAGGCTCAAACCACCAGGGCAAGGAGAAGCAACAGTTGGAACCGCAGCTTAGATGAAGTGAGACCATCAGGCAGACCCACAGAGAAAAGCCCCATAGAAAAGATGACTTCAGAGCGAGAGAAAGAAATGGAAACCTAACAAAACGTGTGTGTGTGAGAGAGAGTGTGTGAAGATTTCTCCTCAGCCCTAGGGGATCCAGAAGCATTAAAAAACAATAATAAGGAAGAAGGCCAAGAGAACTGAAGCCACACTGGGAAGAAACAACTTGGGAAAATGGGATGGACAGAAAGAATTTATATGACAAAACCTAGTGACAAACAGGCAGCAGCAAGTGCAATAACACTTACTATCTGCCATCATAATACCAGCAATATTTTAAAAGCTTCAGGACTCAACACAAAAAAGCATAGTCAAAGGCATGAAAGTGAATAATTGGATAGGGCAAAGGCCTGAGATATCATAACCACCACTGATCAAGAAAGCTAATCCCAACCATCGGTACAGTCTTAAAGAAGCAAGGAAGAAAATCACATCAGCCTCCATTCAGTACCTGACCAAATGAAGCCACATGTGTAACCATGGACAGAATATGTGAGACAGGCTGGGGCAGGGGTGGGTTCCGGTCATTTTGCTTGTGCGCATGCTGGATGTGCAAAGTGTGCGCATGCACAGGTTTTTTTTTTTTTTTAAATTCGAATTTATACCCCGCACCTTCTCCAAAAAAGGACCCAGGGCGGCGCACAGGAAATTTAAAAGACATAACAAATATAAACAAGTACAAAATTTTAAAAGCTATTAAATCAATCGATACCCTGTGTTAAAATATGTATAAAATCCCCAAATTAAAACTATCTAAAAACAGTCAGAACGGGAGGTTAATTAAATGATGACTAGAGAATTGAATGATGACTAGAGAATTGATTCGAGGGGGTGGCAGGCCTAGGTTGCTGCCAGTTCCAGCAACCCAGGTCGCCATACTACTACTGGTTCAGCCGGCAGTTGAAGGGGGTGAAGGAAGTAAGTCTGAGTGAAAAGAGAAAATAGACTGGACTAGGTAAGATACAATGGTACTCTGTGAGAGGGAGGGAGAGAGAAATAATATTTTATGAATGCAGAGCCATTATAAGTAGATGTATAATGGTAATTAAGTAGAATTAGAGAGTGAAATATAACAATACATGATAAAAATAAGAAAACAAAATAACCTCTTACATAGAATTGGGTACTTATTTATTTATTTATTTATTTATTTATTTAAATTTGTATCCCGCCCTTCTCCACAGAGGACCCAGGGCGGCGCACAGGAAATTTAAAAAACATACAAAATACAATAAATATAATTTAAAAGACTATTAAATAAACCTATCCTGCGCTAAAACCAAATTTTAAAAACCCAATTTAAAACTACCTAAAAGTCCCCATGGGAGGTTAGGCTAGGCCGGCTTGTTGAAACAAATATGTCTTGAGACATTGGCGGAAGAGGCGGAGGTCGGTGATGGTACGTAATTCAGGGGGCAGGTCATTCCAGAGGGCTGGCCCCGCCACAGAGAAGGCTCTTCCCCTGGGTGTCGCCAGCCGGCATTGTCCGGCCGACGGCACCCTGAGAAGGCCCTCTCTGTGGGAGCGTATCGGTCTAAGGGATGTATGGGGCAGGAGACGGTCTCGCATATAACTAGGCCCCGAGCCATGGAGCACTTTAAAGATAGTTGTCAAAACCTTGAAGCGCACTCGAAAGACCACAGGAAGCCAATGCAGCTCGCGCAAGATCGGTGTTATGTGGGAGCATCTAGTGGCTCCCATAATCACCCGTGCGGCTGCGTTTTGGACTAGCTGTAGCTTTCGAGTGCACCTCAAGGGAAGCCCCATGTAGAGAGCATTACAGTAGTCGAGTCGGGACGTCACGAGAGCTTGAGTGACTGTGCGAAGGGCAGCCCGGTCCAGTAAGGGGCGCAATTGGCGCATCAGGCGTACCTGATGAAACGCCCCCCTGGCCACGGCCGCCACATGGTCCTCCATGGACAGCCGGGAATCCAGGAGGACACCCAAATTGCGCGCCCTCTCCACGGGGGCCAGTGTTTCGCCCCCAATGGCCAGAGTTGGAGTAATCTGGCTGAACCGGGGTGCCGGAAACCACAGCCACTCAGTCTTGGCAGGGTTGAGCTTGAGTTTGTTACCACCCATCCAGATCCGTACGGCCTCCAAACACCGGGACAGCACTTCGGCGGCATCGTTGGGGTGGTTTGGGGTGGATATGTACAACTGGGTGTCATCAGCGTACAGGTGGTACTCCACCCCAAAACCACGGATGATCTCACCCAGCGGCTTCATATATGTGTTGAAAAGGAGGGGCGAGAGGACCGACCCCTGAGGAACCCCACATAAGAGAGGCCTCGAGGGCGACCTCTGCCCTCCCATCAACACATATTGCGACCGACCAGAGAGGTAGGACGAGAACCACCGCAAAACGGTGCCTCCCAGCCCCAACCCCCCCAGTCGGTGCAATAGGATACCATGGTCGATGGTATCAAAAGCCGCCGAGAGGTCTAATAGGACTAGGATAGAGGAATAACCTCTATCCCGCGCCCTCCAGAGATCATCAACCAACGCAACCAATGCCGTCTCGGTGCTGTGACCAGGTCGGAAGCCGGACTGGCGCGGGTCTAGATAATCAACTTCCTCCAGGTGTCGCGGAAACTGTTGGGCTACCACACTCTCAACAACCTTCACCAAAAAGTGAAGGTTGGAGACCGGACGATAGTTCTCTAATAAAGCTGGGTCCAGGGACGGCTTCTTGAGGAGGGGCCTCACTACCGCCTCTTTCAAGACGGCAGGCAAGGACCCCTCACTCAAAGATGCGTTGACAATGCCCTGGAGCTAGCCTCGTGTCGTCTCCCAGGATGCCAGTACAAGCCACGAGGGACACGGGTCCAATAAACATGTGGTCGCCCTAAGTTTCCTTGACAACCTGTCCATATCCTCGGTGGTAACAAAGTCAAACTCCTCCCAAGAAGGAACCTCAAGACTAGTCTCGGACAGTCCCGCAGGACCACTGTCGATGGAGGGTAGCTCATTCCGAATCCGAGTGATTTTCTCCTGCAGATAAATCCCAAATTCCTCTGCTCGCCCTTGCAGAGGGGCTTCCCACGGCCTCTGATGAAGGAGGGAGCGGGTCAACCCAAACAGTGCGGCAGGACGGTTATCTGCGGATGCAATAAGGGTGGCACAATACTCACGTTTGGCCACCCTTATCGCCACTAAGTAAGCCCTAATATGGGTTCTCACTAGTGTTCGGTCGGCTTCGGAGCGAGAGGATCTCCATCTGCTCTCTAGGCGTCTCTTGTGGCGTTTCATCCCCCGAAGCTCCTCAGTAAACCAAGGAGCCTGGGTGATTCGTCGCCGCAAGAGAGGCCGCAAGGGCGCAACTCGGTCCAAGGCCCCCGCGGCCGCACTTAACCATGTGGCCACTAGGTCCTCAGTCGAGTTGCGGGGCAGGGTCACAGGAATTGGCCCAAGCTCCCTCTGGAACCTTTCCGGGTCCATTAGAAGCCTGGGGCGGAACCATATAGGAGTATCCGGTTCCGCCTCCCCGCGGTGAGATGTAGCGATTGGAAAGTCCAGCCGAAGGAGAGCGTGATCTGTCCATGACAAGGGAGTGATGGCTAGGTCCCCTATTCCCAGATCACAACTCCACTGTCCCGAGACAAAGATGAGATCCAGTGTGTTTCCCCCCTCGTGAGTGGGGCCTAAAACTACCTGGGTCAGGTCCATGGCCGTCATGGAGGCCATGAACTCCCGAGCTGCTCCAGAGGCTTCGCCTGCCGACGGCAAGTTAAAGTCCCCCATGTCTACCAGTCTGGGGGTCTCAACTGCCGCCTCGGCTATCACCTCTAGGAGCTCGGGCAGGGCTGTTGTTGCATAGCGAGGAGCCAGGTATACAACTAACACACCCATCTGCCTCCCTAGGCCCCATCTCACGTAGAGAGATTCACACCCAGTTGTCTGAGGGACTGTGGTCTCCTTCGGCTCAAGACCTTCCTTTACGATAATCGCCACCCCCCCACCCCTCCCTAGGGCCCTTGGCTGATGGAAGGCGCGGTAACCTGGTGGGCACATGTCCACGAGGGGTATACCCCCTTCGTGGCCCAACCAGGTTTCCGTTATACCCACCAGGTCCGGGTCCCCCTCTGACACAAGGTCACGGATGAGGGGGGCTTTTTGAACCACGGACCTGGCGTTGCATAACATCAGCCTCGGGCCCCGGGTCTGTGATTCCTGCCCACCTAGTCTGCGATGGGAGAGCGAAGAGTTGGAGCACGTGACCACCTGAATCCAGCGGCCACGGTCTTCCAACTGATGATGACCATTTCGTCTCCCTCCGCCCCTGCCCCTCCCCAAGACCGAAACGATGGAAAAAGCCACCGTGGAAATGACCCCCCCTCCCCTTCCTCCGTTTCCCTATTTCCGCCCGCCGGCCTCATTTGCTGTCCCCTCCCTGGGCTATTTTTCCCCTCCTCCCTGGAACCCCCTAAAATCCGAATTAAAAACCTCCCTAAAAAACCCCTCAACCTGCGCTTCGCCCACCTCTCTGCTATATTCTACAGAGTAGAATATAGCAACAAAAGATAAAATAAGAAAAAAAGCCCTTGGGAATAATAAAAACAAAGCATCGTCTTCCCATTCTAGAAAAAAATCATTATTTTAAAGCATATCTTTTATAATCCTTTTTCAGACTTTTTTCTAGTGTGAAACCATCTCCCCAGAAGAACCCATGACTGATTTGTATCCTGAATTCACTGCTTCTTTGCTATTCCAACTTGCTCATCACTCAAAAAGAATAGGTATTCAGGAAGAGATTAAGAAAAATGAAAATTTAAAAACCTGGTCCGCTATCCCTGGATGGAAAATTATCATGAAATATATGAGGAAGTAATCCCACTGGAAAGCATTTCTTTTTCCATCGGTAATTGGCGATTGCTAATCATACACAGTTTCTACTCTCCATAGACCAATCTCTAGCTACAAGGTTGCTTTGGGAGTACATCCAGAAAGCTTTCAGATTACTCATAGGAATTCAGTTTGTACCATTTCAAGCACTCGATAATTACGATAGGGGCCCAGTTGTACACTATATAAAAGCTGTGCTGATGATTTTGTCGGACGTAATTTAATAGCAGCAGCTATCAGCCACTCCCTGGGTTTACAAGAGAAATTACAGAATGGCTGCTGAATTTAATCTGGGTGATCAGTGTTGCATAATCTATTTTTGTTTTCACTGGAGTGAAAAACCACCCTTCGCAATCCAACTTGGGCCGTTTGACAAGGTCCATTATCTTGGGCTTTTAATAGTTTCTTTGTAGATGTCATTGTAAGAGAATTCTTTATTGGCCAAGTGTGATTGGACACACAAGGAATTGGTCTTTGGTGCATATGTTCTCAGTGTACATGAAAAGATACATTCGTCAAGAATCATAAGGTACAACACTTCATGATAGTCATAGGGTACAATAAGCAATCAGGAAACTGGGAAAGAGACTTCAAAGCCTCCCAAGACTCATTATGGTTTATGACAAATGCATATTGTCGACATACAGGAGCATTAGAAAGTTCCACTCTGCCAACCTTGAGGCACTATATGTGGAATATTGGGTAGTGTGTTTATGCAGTGTGTTTATATAAAAGATGTAAAGTTTCCAGTAACTGACACTTCTTTGCACTGAAAATTGGATTGAAAGTAAACTGCTTGGATAGCATCTCTCAAATAACCGTTGGAATATAACATGCTGACTGAGCATGATTTCCATAATGTCTAAGTTCTTCTCGAAAACACAAATATTGCCACTTCTATAGTCATCTGGCAATTCAGTTATTGATTTTCCTCTTCAACAATGGCCCCATTATTCAATGGACATCATGCACATGTTCAATTGTAAGGTAAATCAATGCATTGTAGAAAGCAAAAATCAGTTTAACATGATCCTTAAGACAAATTCAGAAGCAGTGACAATTCTATAATAACGTTCTCAGGAAACTAGTATTTCATCAAAATGGTGACATAATATAAAGTCTGCATATATGTCCCAAAACCTGATGAAAGTATATAAGTCATAGTTTTTGCATCATGACATCAAAACACATGATTCATTGTTTGCATGCTCACTCTCAGAGAAATCTATGAACTCCAGTGTGGGATAATCCCAGTTGGAACTTAGTTATCTACTCGAAATGGAAGAGAAAGAAGGCATGCTGGATGAAATGATTAGTTTGTTATTTTTAAAGGACAATAGCAATAATGTTTTGCTGCCCATAAAATATTGCCATTTATGAACATCCAGGCTGTAATCAATCTTGCTTATTAAATGAAGATTGCCAAGGGATTTGATTGCATATTCTCATTTTCTATTATCCATGTTCTTGCTTTATTCACAAATGCACTTAATTCACAAGTTTTGCTAGACCACCAGATAGTTGGTTGGTTTGTGGCTTAGTTTTAAGTGAGAGTCAGATAGCATTGGCTCACCCCATAAACCCCATAAACCATAATTATAAAACTCCTAGCTTAGGTGGTTCCATTAAATCTTTTCCTCATATTCAAATGGTCAACTTGTACGGTACGGTATATAAGTAGTCCTTGTTTAGTAACCACAATTGGGACTGGCAACTCAGTTGTTTAGCAATGCAGTTGCTAATGTGACTATGCTTATGATCTTGCTCCAGCTTTCCTTTGCTTTAGATAGCTCCAAAGGTCATAAAGGCAAGGACATAAGGTTATGTACTGCAACCAGTCACTGGTATGAGACAATGAGTGTACAGCGTTTGCACACGAAAGATAGGAATTATATAATTTGTATCTGTTGCATCAAATTACATCATTCAAAGTATTTGCCTAATGATAACGTGATGCTTGTGATCAAACCATGGCCTGTGGTCAAACCATGGCTCTTTTTTGAAAAATGTTCTCTCTCTCTCTCTCTCTCTCTCTCTCTCTCTCTCTCTCTCTCTCTCTCTCTCTCTCTCTCTCTCTCGCACACACACACTCTTACTCTCACTTGTGCATGCATAGATTTCATTTGGCATTACTAAATCAGTTGTGAGATAAGCAGAAAGTAAACACAATTTTAGGAGACTGTTGAATACACTTACTAGATAGTAAGCTCAACTGAAAAAAACAGAGAATGTTATGAGAACATGCAAAGTACATGGATTGTGGCCAGAATGTTCAAATTAGCAAGTCATTTTCATTTATGACTTCCCAGAAAGATACCTCTGAAAATATATCAAACGGTAGTCAAGAAATTCATACCAGTTTGTTACCGTAAATTTCGGTTTCTTTCTCTATATAAGATTTATAATCAAGGTGGAACTGGCAATGTTAATTGTCTTATGGACCAATGATTTGAATTTTGCTCCATCTTGACCATTGCTTTTTTTTTTTTTTTTTGCTCATTCATCGTTTATGGCTGTGGTGAGAGATACGTGGTTGTCTAGAAGAGCTGGATTCTTTGCTTTCCTCGTTGTTGGCCATGTTGAATAGGGCTGATGGGAGTTGTACTAAATCAACATGTGGAGGGCCACAGCTTTCCCAACTCCGAGATATAAGGAGAGCATGCGATAGAGAGATAGCAAGTAAAATGTTTGTGGAACCTTGATTGGATAAGAACCCCAGTGGTTTCCCTAAATGGCAAATGGAGAACTATTTTGGCTATAAAAGACATAGACGTATTTATTTTTCATCCCAATATTTTTAATCGGTCGTGTGGAGTTAACTTGATTGCTGGGAACTAAGAAAGCATTTCCTCAAGGAACTGGCATCGTTTTGAAGCTCAATCCCAACTTCTGATTTACTTGGGCGATTTTTCTGGCATCAGGCTTGTAGGATTCCTGTGCCATCTAGTTTGAATATTTTGCTCATGGAAAGCATTTCAGGACTCTTAAAATAGATTGAGCTGTCTGCATAGAAGATATGGGAAGATGTAGATGAAGGGCAATTTCCGAAATCTAATTTTATAGTACACAAGTTAATAGTCAGATGTTGGCTGCTCCTGCCCTTCTCTCTGCAGTCTGCCTTTTTTTTCATGAACAAGTAAACTAGGGATCTGCAATGCAGCAGAGTTGCTTTCTCCAGCCTGCAATTTCTCCACAATCAGTTTCTAACACTCTAAAGCTAAAAAAAAGGTTCATGAAAGCACCCATACTTATTTTTTCTAATGATATTGAAACTATCCCCACCCCCACCCCCTGCACACACCTTCCTCCATACCCATCCACAGAGCTGTTCTTGAGACAAGGAGCATGAAACAAGCTCCTTGTCTCAAGAGCATGAAACAAACTCCTTCTCCTGGCAAAATCTTTTATTAATTTACAGTGAATTCTGCTCATTCACAACCGGCAAAGTCTTTCAAAGGAGAATTTACGGTCACACACCTTATCTGGCTTGGAGAGTTGACAGGCCGATATCTGCAGATCTAGCAGATCTAGATTAGTTATCAAGCGAACTACCATATTTTTCGGAGTATAAGACGCACTTGAGTATAAGACATACCCAGGTTTGAAGAGGCATTTTTTTTAAAGTAGGTAGATAGATAGAGGGATAGAGAGGGAGAGAAAGAGAGAGAAATACAGTAGGTAGGTAGGGAGAGAGAGAGTAGTTAGGTAGGTAGGTAGATAAAGAGAGAGAGAGAAATACAGTAGGAAGATAGGTAGGGAGAGAGAGTGAGAGTGTAGGTAGGTAGGTAGAGAGAGAGAAATAGGGAGAGAGAGAGAAATACAGTAGATGGGGAGAAGAGAGAGAGTAGGTAGGTCGGTATATAGGTGGATAGAGGGGGGAGAGAGAAATATAGTAGATAGGTAGGGATAGAGAGAGTGTAGATAGGTAGGTAAGTAGAGGGATAGAGAGAGAGAAATAGAGAGAAATACATAGATAGGTAGGGGGAAGAGAGTAGGTAGGTAGGTATATAGAGGGGGGAAAGAGAAATACAGTAGATAGGTAGGGAGAGAGTGTGTAGATAGGTAGGGAGAGAGAATAATACAGTAGATAGGTAGGGAGAGAGAGAGAGAGAGTAGATAGATAGGTAGGTAGATGTTTCCAGGTGTATTTACCCATGTGCTGGAGAAGGAAATCGCTGTAGCACCTAAGGCTTTGTTTCTGCAGGCACAGCAGTTGACCAACGTAATTCTCATCAGCCACTCTAACTAAACAGCTTTCCAAAAGGAAAAAACCAACCCTTTTCGTACTCTGCAAACCTCCCCAAAATGGGCCGTTTTTTTAAAAACGGGCCTGTTTTTCTTCAAATAAAAAGCATGACTAGCCTTGGTGGGGCTTGCAGAGTGCTCCGAGGGGGCTGAAAACGAGCAAAAAATAGTCCATTTTTTGCAAACACGGGCCATTTTATGGTCAAAAAAATTGCATGCATAGCCTTATGGAGGCTTATAAAGTGCTGCTGAGGGCTGGGGGGGGGCAAATAACGGCCCGTTCTAGCCTCATTTCTGCCCTCCCCAGCCCCCAGGAGCTCTCTGAAAGACTCTGCAGGGCCATTTTGGTGAAGGGGTGGGGTTTCAGGAGGCAAAAAATGCTGTATTCGATATATGACGCACTTAGATTTTCAGCCTCTTTTTAGAGGAAAAAAGGTGCGTCTTATACTCTGAAAAATACGGTAATTGTTTCCTGCAAACTCCACTCCCCTTTCGTTCTTCTTTTATAGTTGACCTCTGTTCTTTAGCTGTTCCTTTCATTTGGCAACTCTGTGCATGCGCACACTGGGAACAGGCTCCAGCTGTTCATCTGCCTCACTGATGTCTGACTCTGAAGGCAGCTGACAGCTGGCATATGGCTCTCTGCCTCTGACACAGAGCCCTCCTCAGAGCCCTCCCCAGGCTCCAGGACTGGCCCATGTTCCTCCCAAACCTCCTCACTGTCCAAATCTGCTGCCAGTGGAGGGCCACAACACAAGCGTTGGTATCTTTAAATACCAAAACACAATAGGGTTGGCCTTATCTCATATGATCCCAGCAGCGATGATGAATTCTCTGAAAAGTTCCACCAAGAAAATAGAGAAGAAACAATATTTCGTCTGTCAAGTACCTGCATTTTCCTTAAAAGAAATGATCAAGTTTCTCTGGCCCAGACCAGAAATATGAGCCTGCATGGAGGAAAAAGTCTCTTTTGGTTACGTATGACTTCTGGTGGCAACGTGGACAAATCCATGTAATTTTCTTTATAATCATCTGAAATGGTTTATTATTGCTTTTCTCAAAGTATTTTTTTTTCACCTTGCTGGTCTAGTCAATAGATTTGTAAATCTAGTCAATAGATTTTCAATAGATGTAAAGTCTCCATAGGGATGCGTGGCTCAGTGGCTAAGATACTGAGCTTTTCAATCAGAAAGGTTGGCAGTTAGCAGTTAGAATCCCTGGTGCCGCATAAAGGAATGAGCTCCCATTATTCGTCCAGGCTTCTGCCAACCTAGCAGTTCGAAAGCACGTAAAAAATGCAAGTAGAAAAATAGGGACCAACTTTGTTTTTTTTTTTTATTATTAAAATTTTTATACTGTTTTACAATATATCACCCAGTGCTGTACAAAACAAAAGGAAGAGTTTGTTTCAAGTGTCGTCTATTATCTTTAGGATCTCCAAAATCCACGTTCCCTCGGTACAGGCGTCGAAACGTCCAAAGTTCCAAGTGCATAGTCCACAAATGGCTTCCAAGTCTTCCAAAAGATATCATTTTTATAAACCCCCTCTCTAAATTTAATATCACACGTCATTTTATCATTTAAGGCTAATTTCCACATTTCACAATACCATTCTTCTATTTTAATATTTACCTCTATTTTCCAATATCTTGCTATTACAATTCTACCCATTATAATCATAATTCTAATCAGTTCTTTCTCATGTTTTGTTAACTCTGGTTCATTAATTATCAATAACAATATAGTTTCTGGTCTCAATATTATTATTCTTTTCATCATTTCACACATTGTTCCTTCTAATTGCTGCCAAAACTTTTTAATTTTCACACATTTATACCACATATGCTCATAAGTTCCCAATTCCGTATTACATCTCCAACATTTATCATTCATTTTTTTATCTATCAGTGATAATCTTAGTGGGGTCCAGTACCATTTCCAAACAACCTTAAAATTATGTTCTTTAATCCTTATAGATAAAGTCCTCATAATCCGACTCTTCCAATTCTCATTCCAATCCAAATCCAATATTTTAATCTTTAGATCTTCCTCCCAATTCTTTTTCATTACCATTTGTGGATTTCCATCAAAGTTTATAATCCTGTATATCTTACTGACGAGTCCTTTTAACCCGGTTTCATCTTTAATAATTTGAGATACTAAACTTTCAAACTTAGTTTTACTTCTATCTATGTTACATATTCCCCTTACTTTCATATTCCATTTTTCTACCTGTATTTTTTCAAACCAATTTAACTCCAATTTTTGAATTACTTTTTTCTTCCTACTTTCAGTTCCTAAGGCTCTTAACCAATCTACTATATTTCCTATATTTTCATCTTCAATTACTTTGTTCCGACTTATATTGGTTTTAATCGGCCAACTTTCAGTTGTCTTTCCCAAAAACGTTATATCCGGAATCAATTTTTTAACAAATTTATTCCAAGTTTTACTCAACCCTTTTAACCAATAACTATTAATTGTCTTTTTTGTTTTTGCTCTATCTAAAAACCATATAGACCCAAATCTCTTAATATCTTTTAACTCCAGATCTCCCCAATGACCATCTCCACCTTTAAGTATTTTTATCACAGTTCTAATATTATATGCCCGATAATAATTAAGTAGATTGGGAATTCCCAATCCACCCTCTTTTTGATTTTGATACCACAATTTCTTCATTAATCTTGGTCTTTTCCCACCATTACAAAATTTATCTAATTTCTTCTGATATTCTTCTATATCTTTCTCTGTCAAATTTAATGGTAGCATCTCAAATAAAAAGTTAAACTTTGGTAATAACATCATTTTACACATTGCAATTCTACCAAACCAAGACAACTTTATCTCTTTATATTTATCTATCTTTTTTTCTACTTCCTTCAGCATCACCTCATAATTAATTTTTTTTAAATCTCTAACTTTAAGTGAAAGTGTTATCCCCAAGTATTTCAATGTATTCTTAGCTCTTATCCCAAATTGTTCTTGCATACTCTCCCACTCCTTACCATCTTTATTCATTAGTAATTCAGATTTTGACCAATTTACCTTTAAACCTGTCATTTCTTCAAATTCTATCAAATGTTTATTTATCCTCTTTAAATCTCTCTCTATATCTTTCAAAATAATCAAAGTGTCATCCGCATACAAATTTATCTTATATCCCTTATAACCTTCCAACTCTTCATCTGCTTCTATCAATTTAATCAAAATTTCCATAACTAACAAAAATAATGTTGGAGACAAGGGACATCCTTGTCTCGTGCCTGCTTCCAATTTAATCTCTTCCGTCATTATTCCATTCACCTTTACCTTTGCACTGCTTTTTTGATACAGTTTTGAAATAACATGTATAAATTTATTACCAAAGCCTAATGCCTCGATAATTACTTTTATAGTATCCCATTGTACAGAATCAAAAGCTTTAAAAATATCTAACGATATTATACCTAATTCATCTCCATTATTCTCTGCTACATCTATAATATTCAATACTCTTCTAATTATATCACTCATATATCTACCTTTAACAAACCCTACTTGGTTATAACTTATATATTTATCTATAAAACTATTTAATCTATTACTTATAATAGCTGTAAATATTTTAGCATCTTGGTTGATTAAAGAAATAGGTCGATAGGACTCGATCCTCTCAAGATCTTTATCCGGTTTAGGAATTATAGATATTACTGTCTTATTCCATGACATCGGGACTTCTCCACCATGTAAAATTCCATTGAATAATTTTTGTAGTTTTGGTACTATTAGTTCCTTGAAATCTTTATAAAATTCAGCAGGTAATCCATCTTCTCCTGGGGTCTTCCCTAATTTTAACTCTTGTATTATTTCATTAATTTCCTCCTGTGTAATATCTCTTTCCATCAAGTCTTTGTATGTTTGATCTATCTTCATACCATATTTTCCAAGATGATTCTTCAATTTTTCTAAATCAATTGATTTCTTTAAGTATAATTTTTGAAAAAAATTCCTAGCTACTTCACATTTCTCCAATCTCTTATAACACCTTATACCTTTATCATCTATCAGAGAACCAATTTCTCTCTTTTGAGTTTTATTTTTCGCCGTCTTTGCCAATAACCTAGAATTTTTATTACTAAATTCAAAAAAATCCCTATTCAAATATCTTAAATTTTTTTTAACCAATTCAATATCTTCTTCTATCAATTTAGTTTTTAATAAGGTCAATTCCTCCAAACATTTTTTATCTTTCGTAAGTGAGAATTGGTTCTCCAATATCTTAATTTGTCTTGTATCCTGATCAATTTTTGCTTTGTATTCTCTATATTTCCTGCTTGACAATTTAATACTTTCTCCTCTAAATATGGCTTTCATGGTATCCCAAACAATTTCAAATTTGACCTCTTCATTATCATTCAATTCCCAACTTTCCTTCCATTTTTTGAATATCCATATTTTATCCTCCTCCCTTTTATACAATTTTTCATCATATCTCCAACCTCTTTCCTTTTTCTCAAAATTAAAATCTATTTCCATCATGACTTCTGCATGGTCAGAATCCTTAAAAATTCCCACATCTATTCTATCTACTTTATTCAGCAAATCTTTAGAAACAAAAATATAATCAATCCTTGAATAAGTATTATGTACCTTAGAACAAAATGTATACACCCTTTCAGGGCCTTTCAACTCTCTCCAAACATCTGCCACACTGTTTTGAAACATCCAATTATTTAAAATTTCCCCTTTATTTGTTTGTCTAAAGCGGGTAGGATTATTACTATCAATTTTATCCCTAATTAGGTTGAAATCTCCCGCCACAATTACTTTCCCTTCACTTTCTATTTCCAAAATCTTAGTAATTTTATCCAAAAAACCCTTTTGTTTTTCATTCGGTAAATATAAATTAACCAATGTCACTTTTTGCTCGTTAATATTCCCTGTAATTATTAAATATCTGCCTTCCTCATCTCTAATTACTTGTTTTTTCTCGAAGTGTACCCTATTTGATATCAATATCGCAACTCCTCTAGCTTTGGAAGTCCCAAAAGATTTTTCATAAATTTGCATACCTTTAATATTCATTCTATTAAAATCCTCAGATTTTTGATGAGTTTCCTGCAAAAATAATATATCTGGAGAATCCCTTTTAAATTTAAGTTCCAATCTTTTCCTTTTTATATGATTGCCTGTACCTTTCACGTTCCATGTCATTATTTTTATAAACCGCATTTAAGCGGTAACTTTTTTAAGCCTGACCCCTCCTCTTCCTTTATGTGCACACCAAACACCAAACAAAAAAGACATACAAAAACATAAAACTCCACAAACAATATATAACAAACAACATAAACAAAAAACTCAAATATCAAACACAACAACCACAACAAATAACAAGCAATCTTCATCCCCCACATCCTCAATCAGATATCGCCTCTATATAAAGAGTGCGGGGGAGTGGGACGTGCCGATGGTCGGATCACCTCTTCGGGCTGTTCTTTAAATTCCACTTTCAAAAAAAGAAGACAAGGCTGGCTTCACCCCGGACTCAGCTTCCTGCTTTTTACTAAGATCCTCCATCTTGTCTGGCGTTCGTTCAGTATCTTCACGAATTTTCTTATACTCAGAGACTGCCGGGGAAATTTCTTTTCTCTTTAAACTCTTGGGATCCTGGCCGCCAGTTGCACCTCTTTCTTCCAAAATTGGGGATTCCTCTTGTACTCCACCCGTCTTAAGCATATAATCTTTAATTTCTACCAAATCTTCCTCTTTCTCAATCAGCCCAAGCCCCCGAATTAATCTTAATACATCTGTTTCTGAAGTAATAGTATGCATCCTTCCTTTATAAAAAAACTTAAGTTGCTGTAGTGGCCTCCAATTGTACTTAATATCATTGTCTCTCAAGAGCTTTGTAACTGGTTTCAAATGATATCTCCAAGCTCTGTCTTCCCTGGAAATATCCGGAAAAACTTGAATCTCTTTCTCCTCAAACTTAGGAACACCTTCCAGATCTCTTATTTTTGCCATAACCTCTAGTTTATCTCCAAGGTTTGCAAATCTTACTAAAACATTTCTAACCGCTCCACCTTGCCTCTTATAACCAATTCTAAAAACACTTACTAAATTTGCTGCTGTATATTCAAATCCAAAATCATTCAACCATTTTAGCACCCTCTGCTTCAAATCGTCCGGTCTATTTTCTGGAATATTACGTATAACAATATTGAATTTTCTAGCTTCTTCCTCCAAAAGACTAATTCTCTTATCTTGCTGCTGGTTTTTATAAAAAATTCCTTCCATCTTACGATCAATTTGTGCGTCGTGTGCATGAATTTGTTCAATTTCATCTTTAATAAATTTCACCTCCGCGTTTTGCTTTACAAAACTAACATTCAATTCACTTATCTGTTCTTTAGCTTTTTGAACTTCCAATGTCAAATTAGCCACATGATCCGTTAATCCGGTTAACTTTTCGCCAATTGTATTCAAAGCTCCGAAGATCCTTTCCAGCTCTGAAGGCTGTTGAGTCGACATTTCAGTTCAAAACAGACTTTATATTTATACTTCTTTGCCAAGAGGGTCTCTTATAAAGAATGAGGGCAAACAGTGTTCCAAATCAGATAAGGCTAAGCCGGCTTAAAATGCACCAAAAGAGCCAAAAAAAAAAAAAAGCCTAGGGCAGCTTCCCCAGTTTATTTAACTTTTAAGCCTCCATTTTAAGTGTAATCGAAAAAGCTTGTCCGCTACATTCAGCTCACACAGTCCACTTTAAAAGAATTAGAAAGTTCAAAGGAGTTATAATCCACATGCCATCACCAACTTCCTTCTTTCTTAAACTTCAGCTTGTATTTACCGCCTTGTAGCAAGACAAAAGGCATGCAAATGATCTTTGCCAGAGACAAAGGGTAACCCCCCTTACCTCGGCCGCTCGCCAACTCTCTGCTCCACGGAGAAACAAAACTTTGAAATTCAAGCAGTTCGAGTTGTCCGATCACTTTGAAAAAGCAATTTACAAGTCACACCGACCTTCCAAAACATCTATAAACATTTCCAGCTCTCAGCGGCGCGTTTTAATCACTTTAATCCACATTTGTTGGGACCAACTTTGGTGGGAAGGTAACAACGTTCCATGTGTCTTCAGCGTTTACTCATGCCGGCCACATGACCACAGAGACATCTTCGGACAGCGCTGGATCTTCAACTTTGAAATGGAGCTGAGCACCGACTCCTAGAGTCAGGAACAACTAGCATATATGTGCGAGCGGAACCTGTACGTTTTAAAAATCTCCACAACTGACTTTACTTAGTTTTCAAACCATCCACTATGATAGAGAAGCAGAAGAAAAAGTTAAATTATGTAAACAAGAAAGCCACTGATATAATCTTGAAGCAATCTGGTGGTGCTGTTATATCACAAATGTTTTGAATATATAGTTACATCACAGAGATGATACAGCAAAAGGATAGAAAATATTGCCTTCATTTTGAGTTTCCTCATGAGGGTATGGAACTTATCACATTTAACTAGATGGTGTCTGAAAACTAAATTCAAATGAGGACTAGGCCAAGTCCTCTGAATTTATTTTGACTTTAATACAGCAAGTCCCTGAGTTAAGAATGCCCCAGTTTAAGGACAACCCATAATTAAGAGCAGAGCCTATTGTAGCAAAATTTGAGTTAAATATACAATGAGTCATTTTAAATACACACTGGTTCAAGCGCATAGCACAATACTACTTATATGGCATTATATAGTAATACTGTTCTATCTATCTTACATATAAATTTAACTTAAGGACAGATCTTGGGAATGGAACACGTTCTTAAACTGGGGCTCTCTACACAGATAAAGACCTTCACAGGTAGTCGTCTACTTATGATCACAACTGAGCCCAAAATTTATGTTGCTAAGTGAGACATTTGTTAAGTGAGTTTTGCCTCATTTTACGGCCTTTCATGCCCCAATTGTTAAGTGAATCACTGCAATTATTAATTTAGTAACAGCTGTTAAGCGAATGTGGCTTCCTCATTGACTTTGCTTGTTAGAAGGTCACAAAAAGTGATTGCATGGTCCTAGGGCATAGCAACCATCATAAATAGCTGTCAATTGCCAAGCATCTGAATTTTGATCACATGACTATGGGGATGCTGCAACGATCATATGTCTGTGAAAAACAATCACTTTTTTCAGTGGGTTGTAATGGTCACTAAATTAACTGTGGAAAGTTGTAGACTACCTGTATTCATCTTTGTAGTTGTCCTTGAAAACCAACTGAAGGTTCACTTTCACCAAATTCTTATGAGATTTTTAAAAATGTCCACTTTGCAGCTCTAGCTGTGGGAGAGATAATTGTATTCTTTTCATATTTTTGACTTCAAATGTTAATACTTAATGTCCAAACTGATCTTAACATTCATGAAGAGCCTATAAAAATGAGTTGATAAATAATTTATTTTGTTAAAGTAACCATTTATCATAGTGATTTCAAAATGATTGTCATTCTTCTAAGGTCTGCTAAGAAACTGTCAAGACATGTCTGGTAGCATTGCCAAGCAGCTTTTGCTACTGAAATACTGAACAGACATGGTCTTGACAATTTGGCCCATAAGTAATAATTTATACTACAATAGGAACATTTCACTATTGTTAATTAATTAATGTTGGTCTAGTTCAGAGGTTCCCAAACTTGGCAACTTTAAGACTTGTGGACTTCAACTCCCAGAATTCTCCAGCCAGCTATAAAGACAGAAAGAAATGAAAAACCAATTGCTTTACACATTAGATTAAGAAAGAAATTATTTTATTCCCCGGAGGGATCATATTGCATTCATATTTAATCATAATGTTATCCCCTCCCTAATTTATCACAATTCAGAGCAGTATTCATGGAAAAATGGGCCTGATAGACGCCAAATATAATTGAACCCAGAACACTGGGCAATGCACGTATTTCATTAGGTTTACAGGAGTTACAATCCAAGGCCTCTGGAAAGAAGTTACTTGGTTAGGGAATGTTGCTGTAGAAAATTATTGGAAGCTAATTGCATCAGATGGAGATAGCTTCATTTTAAAAATAACTGGCCTGTGAAGAAACCAGCTTTATGGCTCAAGAAAATCTCTCATTTGCTTCCTGCTCTTCCTCTTAGAAGAATACCACACTCTTATTTATTATTTCTTACAGTATCAAAATTCTGTAGGGCAGGGGTCTCCAACCGTTGCAACTTTAAGTCTGAAGGACTTTAGCTCCCAGACTTCTCCAGCCAGCAAAGCTGGCTGAAGAATTCTAGGAGCTGAAGTCCTTCAGACTTAAAGTTGCAACGGTTGGAGACCCCTGCTGTAGGGCTTTTACCATAGCCAGGTTAGAAGCACTTCCTTAACAGTTTGGATACTGCAAGAATACACCAAAGAGACAGAGAGACAATAGTTGATTTAGGGGAGATTTGACCTCACTGTCTGTCTTCAAACGTTCTCCTCTGTATTTGTTGGCTAGGGAGTTCAAAACGTCTACCTAGCAATCCCTCATCCAATTTTCCCCACAAAAACAAACCAATGAGTTAAAGAATGACTGGTCTAAAATCATATGGTGTGGAGTAGAGTTGAACTTGTCTGACCAAATCTATTTTATTTTATTTATTCAATTTCTATAGCTGCCCATCTCAGCCAAGTGACTCTGGGTGGATATGAAAATGCCTGAACCGTTATACCACAATGGCTCAAAACTCACTTATCTTTTCCTCTCATAGGAAGCAGAAGGGATCTCACTGGCACAGAGGTGGTTTCATAGAGCTGTGTAAATTAAAGCAGGCGCATTGTTCTTCCCATTAATTCCAGCAAAAATGGTAATTCCATCTATGGAAATAGGTAACTCATGAAATTCCTCCATCCCACTACCATTCTCTTGAAGGGAATGAGAAAAGACTTGATTTTTTTTAAAATGAGAAAATTATAATTAGAGTTATATCCCTATATCATACTTTAAAATTATTTTTATAGTCTAATTTTTAAAAAAGAAATGCATTCATGTCTGAAGCTATTAATGTTTACATTCTTTTTATGAGGTTTTGCCTCACATTTCACTCTTTTTTCCTTGACCTTTCCACAGGGATTCTTTTACTTTCTTTTCAGTCTAAAATAATGTGGCCATAAAAATCCCCAGACTTTCAGTATATATAATGTTGAATCTTTGACTCTTTCTTTAAAAGCAGACAATGGGCTCTATAAATATCAAATGCCAGGTCATGTTTGAATAATGCCTTGATTTCAAAATTAAGATCTGGCTTCACATGTGAAAAGCAAATACCATCAAGACTGAATGACAACGAAAGAGGAGGAGAGAATGAAAGGAAAGATGGGGGAGAAAGAAGAAAAAGGTAAGGAGAGGAGGATGCACACAGCTTAGAAAATGTGGCTAAATAGCATGGCATAGCCCTGGGGTTCGGGCCTACCAGTAAGTCACAATTACCAGTTTGCTGGAATTGGTCCCAACCAGCTGAATTCCACCACTGCCTGCTTCCCTTTGAAATCACATGACCAGGTTATGGGGGCTGCATTTATAAGCCGTTTGCAGCATCTCACAGCCACATCACTGCAATTTTAGACGTCTGGTATTTCCATCAAAAAGTACCCCATAGCAAACAATGGGCTGGTTTAATGACCACAGCATTTGCTTAACAACCATGATTACTTGATTCAACAGGAAGTTCTTCAGCTGGACAGACGTGGGGGATGTGAGCTCTGAAGAGCCTCACATGAACCCTGTCTGACAAACCTATTCCTTTCTTGAAGCAGAACCTCCCTGGAGGAGGGGTGAAGAAGGGCAGCATCTCATCAGACCCAGAGGGAAGCAACAGATCCCTCGCAGGTCAGAAGTTTCTCTATGAATTGGAGTCGGGACGGCAACCTTCAACATGGCTGACAAGATGCTGGCTTTTTGTCAAAGTAATTTTGGAACAGGAGGGGAGTGGAAGAGATGAAAGGTCATGTAAGAAAATTTATCTAACCCAAACTATAAATTAAACCTGGAAAAGGCAAAGAAATTTTGAAAACATAAATAATATTGATGGTCAGATCGGGACTTACTTTCTCCAAAAGAAAAGGAAGAAAGGAAGGTGGAGGGTTGTAACACCATCCTCCCCCCACCACCACAAAGCTCTTTGTTTGCAACACTTTTGGACAGAAGGATACAAAGCAGAGAAGTGACAAACCCACTCAATTATAAACTTTAAATTTGGTTTTGGATCCCAAAGGGCTTATTTTATACTTTGTTTGAATTCCTCCCAGCTAATATAAAAAAAAGCATGTCTTTTTACTGATAATGGATAACTTAACCTTGACTATGCAGGAGGTTTTAATTAACCAACTGCCATAAATTAGAAGGTGGCAAAGAGAAACTCTTGACTGATAACAAGTTTGCTACAAGTGATTTATTTTGAGCAGTTATTAAAGAAAAGAATAATACATCGGACTCAAGACCTGGGAAATAAGGTTACTTTTTTCTTCTCCTCTTTCTTCTTTTTTTCCCTCTCCTCTGCAGAATATTAAGATGGTGTCAGCTTCTCTTCTGGTTTTCAAATTACTTGGATTAACTAAATTTAAGGTGGATTAGAATTTTGAAATAAGACTTGTATAATTAACTGCAATCTTGGAACTGGATATTAAGGAAGATCAAAAGACTAAGGTGGCTCCCATTGTGTTTTTCCATAGCAGTTGAAGTAGATAAACTTAAGGTGGATTAGAACTCTGAAACAAAAATTGTATAACTAACTATAACTTTGGAACTGGACATCATGGAAAATTGGGAATTAGAAGAACTACGTGAAATTATAAAAAATATGCATAAATCATTAAAATCAAGCCTAAATAGAATTCTGAGCCCAGGGAAGCAGAGATCTAAAGAAGAATTCAAAGAAGAAAAGGGGCAAGGCAACAAAGGGGGAGAAATGGGGGAAAATAAAAAGCAGACAAAAAACTCCATCAGTCTTGACAGTGGTATAGGGAAAACTGTAAAAAGAGGAGGCATCCCAACAAAAGGGAATAAAAAGCAGACAAAAGTGGTTTTGAAGGCTCTTAGTGGTATAAGGAAAATTGAACTAGGAGACTATGCCTCAACAAGGAGAAATATAAAATACACTTGTGAGGGTGGCTTGGAGAAAAGTGATGGGAGTGGAGGTGTTAAACAAAAGGGAAAAGACAGGAACAGAGAAGTGGGACAAAAGACTTACTAGGAAAAAATCAGACACCTAGATATGGGAAAGATAAAGCAAAATAAGGGTTTTATTCCTAAATATGACAATAAAATGGAGTTGCAAACTGGTTGAACATAATAATGGAAAGATAAAGAAAAAGGGCCAAAATATATGGAATATGGATAAATATGAAACTGATATGGGGAGGTTTTAAAGCAGAAGTTTGTGTTTCACTTTTATACATGATAATTAAACTGAGTTGTGAATTGACTGAAAATGAAAGCTAACTAAACATGGGTTAAAATATATGAAAAATTGATGTATATAGAACTTTCAAAATGATGAATAAGGTGAGATGTTTACTGCTTCTCATTTTACATAATAGATTAAGGGAATTGTAATGAACATTGAACAGTGAAGTCCATCATTTATAGACAATTTAAGAGTAATCTAATCCAAGATATGGAAAAATGGAGAGGGAACACAGAATATATCTACAATGGGAAATTACTGAGATTTAAAGACAGAATCACAAATTGGGGGTGCTTAAGGATGTATAATTATATAAAGATAATGATGAGAATAGCTGGGAACTGTAACCAGGTCTACATCTCGACCTAAATTAGGCTGGGGGGGGGGGAGGTTAAAAGTACAATGACTATATATGTATACTTTTTGTGTTCTACTTTTTTTTTTAAGAAAGGAGGAGAATATAAGTTAAAATTAATTATATATATCTATATATATATAAAAGGAACTATAAATACCATCAACATAAAATGGAGTTTGCTCAGGAGGTGAAATGCACCAAGTAAATGAGATGACAAATGGGAAGAAAAGGAGAGAGGTAAGGGAAGAAGAGAGGAATAGAAGAGAGGGCAAGGAGGGGGGAAGAAGAGGAGAGAAATGAGGGGTGGAAAGGGGGGAGAGGAGGAGGAGAGAGGAAGGGGAAGTAGAGTAGGGAAGGATGACAAAGGGAAGAAAGGAGGTAGGGAGGAGGAGAGAGGGAGAAGAAAATGATGTGTAAGGACAAATATGGTGTATGGAGAGCAGAAGAGCTAATAATTGTGTTTCAGGAGTTGATGGTAAGATGAATTGATGTAAACATTTAATAATACAAAATGATGCTGGCTATGTAATAGTATACAGGTGATTATATGTTATGAAAATGAAAAAATAAAAAAATACTTAAAAAAACAAAAAACAACCATTTTAATGACCTCTGCAAAAAAAGTCATAAAATTGAGTTCAGACATGTGGGTGACCTTCTTTACAACCATCATAACTTACAACTGCACTTAATACAATACAATACAATACAATAGCAGAGTTGGAAGGGACCTTGTAGGTCTTCTAGTCCAACCCCCTGCGTGGGCAGGAACCTTATACCATTTCAGATAAATGGCTATCCAACATCTTCTTAAAGACTTCCAGGGTTGGGGCATTCACAACTTCTGGAGGCAAGCTGTTCCAGAGGTTAATTGTTCTAACTGTCAGGAAATTTCTCCTTAGTTCTAAGTTGCTTCTCTCCTTGATTAGTTTCCACCCATTGCTTCTTGTCCTGCCCCCAGGTGCCTTGCAGATTAAATTCCTGTATATCATTAAAAGTATTTCCAATAAGTGAAATAATATTGATCTGCACTGTAGACATTTAGTGAAATTTTGCACGTAATCTTCATAACTGGTGTTCTCTTGAATTGTATGGGTGTATTTGTTCTATTTTCATTTGTGGAAAGGATTTCAGTTGGGAAATTGTTGACCTGTTTTGTTTTGCATTAACTGTGACTGTTTCTTTTTAATGTATACCAAGTTAGTTAGGTTCTGTTCTAAAAGGGAATTTAATTATAATGCTAAATTTATGAAAGAACTAATCCAGTACACCATTTTATTGCCCCTTCTTTTTTAAAAAAAACATGCTTACTGGAAGAATATCCCATTATTTGCAGACCTATTCAATATGTACATCTTTCTTTCTCTCATTCATTCTCTAATTTGACTTCAGTACATGCAGATGTTTGAAGGAGAAATGTGTTTCTTTTCAGGCCCTTGTGAATTTTCATCAGTCAAGGTTGCATTGGTAATAGTAAAGTAATTAAAGGATAAACCCATTCGTACCTGACATATTTCCAATTCTCATGAATGACTGTACAATTCAACTCATTGCTGTTAAAAAAAGTCTCAATTCACTACAATATTAGTCAAATTAAAGCAAATATTCTTAATTCAGATTTTCCACTAAGGATGAAATCCACTTCTGCTTTCAGAAGCACATGGGTTTTATTTCATGGGCATGCTGAACTTCCAGTGAGGAAATTTTCTTTACCAAGAAGAGAGTTTTATTTCCAAGTGTTTTACTAGGAAATGTAGATAGGGCATGCTTGAAAAGTGAGCTCCCTATTAAGGATACCAATGTGCTACATATTCTTCTGCGACATTCGATATGGCTCTCCGAATTTATGGAGATCTAATTCTAGTCCTAAGTGTGTTTGCCCCCAAGTGGTATTGTTCAATGTATTTTACTAGGAATGTAGATTGGACGGGATTCAAAAATGGAGAGCCCCCTCTAAGCATAACAAAGCACCAGAAATCCATTGGCAACATCCGTTTTGCTCACTGAATTCATGGAGACCTAACCCTAAGTCAGTTTGTTGCCAAAGGGATTTCTATGCATTTTATAAGGAAAAGCAGATAGGGCAGACTCGCAAAGTCAGCACTCAGTTAAGTATACCTATGTGCTCTGAATCCACTGACGACGTCCATTTTGCTCACTGAATTCATGAAGACCTAACCCTAACCTAAGTGGGTTTGCCTCTCAATGGGATTTCCCCATGTATTTTATCAAGTAACATATATAGGGCAGTGGTGGGATTCAACATTTGTACTACAGGTTCTGTGGGCCTGGTGGGTGTGGCAGGGGAAGAATACTGTAAAATGTCCATTCCCACCCAACTCCATGGGAAGGATACTGTAAAATTTCTATTCCCTCCCCACTCCAGGGAAAGGTTACTGCAAAATCCTCATTCCCTCCCGATCTGTTGGGACTCGGGAGGCAGAGAATAGATGGGAGTGGGGCCAGTCAGATGTGGTATTTTCCGGTTCTCTGAACTACTCAAAATTTCCGCTACTGGTTCTCTAGAACTGGTCAGAACCTACTGAATACCAGCTCTGATATAGGGTGGGCTCAAAAAGTGAGCGCCCTCCTAAGCATACTGATGCATTATGACTACACTGGTGGCATCAGTTTTGCTCTATGAATTCATTGATACTAACTCTAAGTGGGTTCGCCCCCCAGTGGGATTTTGCCATGTGTTTTACCAAGAAAGATAGATAGGATAGGATCAAAAAGTAAGCATTCCCATAAACATAACAGTATGCTACAAATCCATTGGTGACATCCATTTTGATCTTTTAATTTACCTTCTATTCTTAACTCTGGCAGCCATTCAGATTAAAAGCTTTAAAATAATTCATATTTAATATGTAACAAGTATTGTTTTTAAAAAAAGAAACAAGCAGCAATTTAATTATCACAATATAAACACCACAATATGATTCATTATTAAATCAGTCTTACTGCAGTCTTACAAACCAGAAAGAAAGCCAGAGGAGAGGGAATTGTTATAAAAATTACAGAAAGTGTGGGATGAATAAATACCTTAAATATTCTATTCTTGTTCTTCACATAAGAAACTAGAAAAATGCCCACAGGAAGTGGAGTTGATGTAATAAGTGCAATTGCCAAAGCAAAAATGGATGTTATCGTAAAAATTATTTTACTTTCCCACCTACTCTGTTACTTGCAGACATAAATCCAGCAAAACACCAAAATCACCTAAAAAAATAAGGCAAGTTATTATAACTTCAGCATTATTTCAGCATAATTTCAGCATTAATTTTATTCTTTATATACACACTGAAACAACTCTGCTATATTTCAAATTATGCTTATTTGGAGAAATTTATTCTCTAATTTATACCTGTTAGAAAAATTACATAAAAATTACTGAGAAACAGTTTCAATCTATCAATTGCTACATTTATGAAGCAGACAGCATCAACATCTCTCACTGCACCTGACTTTTATTTAGTCAATTATATTACTGGAGCATAATATATTGATTCTTTTACATGTAGCACCATATTTCCTTATATAAAATATATGTCTGAGGCAATAATAATGACATAATGATACAGCATCTACACTTGTAGTACAAAGGAACTTTTGGCTAATCTCAAAATGTTATGGCTGAATAGTATTTAAAGGAAAGACACTGAAAAGCCCAGGGCTGTAGATTAGGCTACAAAGACTAAAAAAAGAAAAGAAAAGAAAAGGAGGAAGGCAGCAATGGTCAGTTCTATAATTTGGTTATGAAAAGTGCATAGCCAATAAAGCTAGCAGGACACAAATTCTATTTGACGTAAATGTTGCTTTTTCAGTTAACTATGGATAAGAATGGCATCAAATACAGTTAATATAAAATTCAATTTTATTGTTAATTAAACATCAGAGGAAACTTTCACTAAACTGTTTGCTGCAGAATATTAGTTTAATATTAAAATTAGTTTAATGAATGATGGGATAGATGGGGAACTCATCAAATCTGCAGACGACACCAAGCTAGCTGGAATAGCGAACACTCCAGAAGACAGGCTTAAGATACAGAAGGATCTCGACCAGAGATGGTATTCAGCAGGTTCTGACCAGTTCTGGAGAACTGGTAGCGGAAATTTTGAGTAGTTTGGAGAACCGGTAAGTACCAGCTCTGATTTGGCCCTGCCCCCATCTATTCTCTGCCTCCTAAGCAGGGGGTTGGACTAGAGGACATCCAAGGTCACTTCCAACTCTATTATTCTATTCTAATAAACAAACATTCTCGTGCACTATATTAAGAAATCATGTAACTCTGGGCTTTAGCCTAAGTTTAATGTGTCGTATGAACATTAACAGGCAACACTTCTGACCACAATTGAGCCCAAAATGTAGGTTGCAAGTGAGACACTTGATAAGTGAATTATGCTCCTTTTTACAAGCTTTCTTGCCACAGCTGTTAAGTGAATCACTGCAATTGTTAAATTAGTAAAATGGTTGTTAAGTGGCTACCCCACTGACTTTGCTTGTCAGAAGGTGACAAAAGGGCATAACGTGACCCAGGACACTGCAACTGTCATAAATATGAATCAGTTGCCAAGTGTCTGAATTTTGATCATGTGGCCATGTGGATGATGCAGGTTGTGTGAAAAATGGTCATAAGTCACTTTTTTCAGTGCCATGGTAACTCTGAACAGTCACTAAATGTACTGTTGTAGTCGAGAACCACCTGCAATTAGATTTAACAAATGGTTATTCCATTTTTTCCACTTTTCCACCACTTTTCCCCAGACTGAAAGATACCTTTCAAACCACAATGAATCTCTCATTAGGGCTAATTGCCCAGTTCTTCCCACTACCTTTTAACTACTACTCACGGCCCCACCCACTCCAGCTACACCCCATGTGACACAGAAGTACAAAGGTGCATATATCAGCCTCCCAGCTACGCCAGCCGCCATAGCCTCTGAACATTAGTTTGTTCAGTAACCATGTCCATGTCCACCTTCTGGCTGGGCCGGCAACCGCATGTTGAGAGTCTTGGGCCCAAATGGCAGCTCTGGGACAGCCGGCGCACCGGAGCTAACATGGGATGCAATCTACACTTGCTAGAGTCATATCCAGTTACAATGTCCTTTGGCTGCATTGTAACAAGCTCCCTTATAAAAATCTGCTGCTGTACGCCATTTTTGGACAGCTGCCTCTAACGACACACTGTTTGTTTTTAGGAATAAATGTATTTTTCTTTTGTCACACCTGTCTGGCTCTCATTTTTATTTATTCTTGTGCAACCCCGGCTTGAGTTGAAACCTTACATTATTATTCTGACGATATGGCAACCACAAATGGACTCAAGACTAACCTGGCCAGCAAACCTAGTCTGGATAAGTTCAGGTTCTGTTCTCAGGCTCTCACTGTTTAGGGTGACCCGCGACCTCCTTCAACAGAGGGAACGGGAAGCCCCGCTACAGGGTAGAGCAGAGGAATTTGTGATTTTTCTGCAGGAGAAAACCGCCCAGATACAGAGTGAGCTAACCCCCATTCATGACCCAGTGGGATGCCACGAGAGAGATCTTGTTTGGGAGGAGTTTGACTCCGTTACTTCCGAGGATATGGACAGGCTACGTGGGCGACTGCGAGCCACCACATGTTTATTGGACCCGTGCCCCTCCTGGCTTGTACTGGCATCCTGGGAGGTGACACGAGGCTGGCTCCAAGAGGTTGTCAACGCATCCTTGAGTGAGGGTTCCTTGCCTGCCTCCCTAAAAGAGGCCATGGTGAGGCCCCTCCTCAAGAAGCCCTCTTTGGACCCAGCTCTTTTAAACAACTACCGTCCAGTCTCCAACCTTCCCTTCTTGGCGAAGGTTGTTGAGAGTGTGGTGGCACAACAGTTTCCCCGTCACCTGGAGGAAGTTGACTATCTAGATCCGCGCCAGTCCGGCTTTCGGCCCGGGCATAGCACCGAGACGGCATTGGTCGCGTTGGTAGATGATCTCTGGAGGGCCAGAGATGGGGGATGTTCCTCCATCCTGGTCCTATTAGACCTCTCGGCGGCTTTCGATACCATCGACCATGGTATCCTATTGCATCGGCTGGGGGGGTTGGGGGTGGGAGGCACCGTTTTACGGTGGTTCTCCCCCTACCTCTCTGGCCGATCGCAATTTGTGCGTGCAGGAGAGCAGAGGTCGACCCCGAGACCCCTCACATGCGGGGTGCCTCAGGGGTCGGTCCTCTCGCCTCTCCTGTTTAACGCATACATGAAGCCGCTGGGCGAGATCATCCGTGGTTTTGGGGTAGAGTACCACCTGTACGCTGATGACACCCAGCTGTACATATCTACCCCAAACCACCCCAACGATGCCGTAGCGGTGATGTGCCGGTGCTTGGAAGCCGTGCGGATCTGGATGGGAAGTAACGGACTTAGGCTCAACCCGACCAAGACCGAGTGGCTGTGGTTTCCGGCTGCCCGGTTCAACCAGCTCTCTCCAACGCTGGCCATAGGGGGCGAACATCTTGCCCCTGTGGATGGGGCGCGCAACTTGGGTGTCCTCCTGGATACCCGGCTGTCCATGGAAGATCAAGTGACAGCCGTGGCCAGGAGGGCGTTTTACCAGGTTCGCCTGGTACGCCAGTTGCGCCCCCTATTGGATCGGGACGCCCTTCGCACAGTCACTCATGCTCTCGTGACATCCCGACTGGATTATTGCAACTCTCTCTACATGGGGCTCCCCTTGAGGTGTACCCGGAGGCTTCAGTTGGTCCAGAATGCAGCCGCGCGAGCAATTATGGGCACCTCTAGGTTTGCCCATGTAACACCGCTCTTGCGCGAGCTGCACTGGCTACCTGTCGTCTTCCGGGTGCGCTTCAAGGTGTTAATTACCATCTTCAAAGCGCTCCATGGCTCGGGACCTAGCTACCTGCGGGATCGGATCCTGCCCCATACATCCTCACGGCCGATTCGCTCCCACAGAGAGGGACTTCTCCGGGTGCCGTCCACTAGACTTTGTCAGCGGGCGACACCCAGGGGAAGGGCCTTCTCTGTGGCGGGCCCAGCCCTCTGGAATGACCTTCCCCCCGATATCAGGACAACTACGGACCTCCGCTCCTTCCGCTTAAAATTAAAGACTCACTTTTTTCGTCTGGCCGGCCTTGGGTAGTCTCTTTTTAGGTTAGGGTTTTTTAGGGGTAATTTTTAGTTTATAGGTTTTAGCGCAGGATTTATTTAATTTATTTTTAATTCTGTATTTTGTACTTGTCTGTGTTTATTTGTATTTTTAATTGCCTGTGCCCCGCCTCGAGTCCCCTCGGGGAGAGAGAGCGGGATATAAATTAAATTATTATTATTATTATTATTATTATATATAAAAAAAAGGTCCTCTCAAGTGAGGCGTTCCATTCAAAAATCAGGTGGGAGGAGGTGCCCATACTGCTCCAAATATAGCAGTCCTCCCAAGCGAAAGGTTTGAAAACTTAACGGTGGGTAAAGATAGGGGAGTTAAGTACCTCACTTGGGAGGTATCCCGGGTGTATGCATACACCCCAAACAGATAGGGACATACGTGTCAGGTAGGGACAAGAAAAAGGGAACTTTGGCTTCACATTTTTCCCCCAACCTCTCCATTAGGAAGGTTACTGGACGCCTAGTTTAGACAGGAATGAAAAAGCAAAATCCTACAGGATTTATATAAAAAAAAAGTAGACTAAGATATGGGATGAGACTAGTAGTTTTATTTAATTTGACAAAACAAAGGTATTTGCAATTGTAATAAAAGAAAAAGTAAAGAAAAAAGCCTTAAAATAATTATTTTCTTTCAAAGTTAAGTTGTTATTGAGTAAATCAGGGATGTCCAAACTTGGGAACTTTTAAGACTTGTGGACTTCAACTCCCAGAATGCTGGCTGGGGAATTCTGGGAGTTGAAGTCCACAAGTCTTAAAGTTCCCAAGTTTGGACATCCCTGGAGTAAATGAATGTTTCTAAAAGTTTTAATTGAAAGAGAATGTGTTACTATCATTGTGTATATATGCAATATATTTCTTTCTGTTCTTCACTTTACCTGCATTTAGCAGCCTCTAGGTAAAAGCTGGAGGCTGAGGGGAGGGGGAATGGGGTGGGGGGAGACTCTTTAATCCCTCTCCACTCTGCAGCCTATTCTGACCTTTTTGCAACTGCTAAACATTTCTTCCCTCTGAATCTCTTTATGAAAATCGATCTGTCAGGAATAATCTTTCCACCTTGGCTTGCCTAGCCAACAAGGCAATGTGGAGAGAAATATTTTTCTCCTTTTCCTTCCTTTTCTTGTCCCTTCTCCACTAGCGATGGGTCAAGAGTTCTGTTTTGAAAATTCTTGTGTTAAGTGCGTTGGTCAAATATGATTTCCTGTCTGTAATTTTTTTGTCCATGCTGCAAGGACAGTCTGGTAGATAATTTCATCAGTCCTAACTTCAGGCAGCTGGTTTCTTCAATGACTTTTTGGTTAACTTACTGTTTTACTTATCACATGAGCTAACTAAGAGGAAGAAATTGCAAGCCCACAGCCCAGCAAAAGCTTGCTTTTCAGTGCAAAGTATACCGGTATTAAAACTAATATTAGCCCCATCAGATTCTGCCTTTGTATGTGAAAAATGCATTATAAGTGATGAGTAGAACGCATGATAAGCATAGCTGTCATGTTTACAGCTTTGATTTTCATAAATGTATATGCTTTGCTTGTAAGAAAGGTAATGATTTGTAACTCTATGTAGAACAAGGAGTTTGAGAAAGGAATGCCATGTTTTAGAAGAATAGTCTAGGTAGGATGTATAGAAGAAGCAGGGGAGAAGCTTATATTGTATATGGTCAGTAATAAAAAAAAGTTTAAGAAATGTGATTCAGAAGAACTGAAGCTAGTATATGTGTGGTAAAATGTATATTATTTTTTCATTTTAATCGATGTATCCTAAATAATGCATTTGGAAAAAGAGGATACTACAATTTGCCAGACTGAAGCCATTTTTTAAAGTATATTGTTTCTAACTCTACACAATAAAAACATTGCACTGCAAGAAGTAATACTGGAATTTGTTTTCAATTTGCAATGCTGCATCAAGTGAAAATGGTGGGTGGGTATGGGCAGGGGATGTGACCACACTCAGCCTCCTACAGCACTCTGCCAGTCAAAAAAGCATGCGGGGGTTAATTACAAAATGTGGGCTTTGCTTTGTGACATCCAGACCCAGTGAGCAAGGGGGTGTGAACTGCACATAAAATACACTTTTGTTTGGTTATGAAGAAATATCCCCAAAAGTCAGGTGTACACTAAATGTAGACTGACTTTTAGCTACAAATCTTCCTAGCAAACAGCAAATTTTGAAGCTCCAGATAAAGAGGGTTCGTTTTAGGATAAGTAACCAGTTTGCATGTTGGAGGTTCCTAAAGGAATGTTGGGAAACTCTATTTTAAAGAACATTTGAGGGAGGGGTGTAGAATAGTCTATCTCTGCCTGATGCTGAAGAGACCTAGCAGCAATCAAAACAGTTTATGAAGCAACTGATCAACACTGACAGGGGGAAGCCACTAGTATATGAAAATAAGAGCAACCTCCACTCCCTTCTAATACTGATGATGTTATCTAGTTTGGTAATGAAACATCTACAAGAAAACCATCAACCTCAGAGAGCACCAAGGACCCCACAGTTCAACCCTCAACTGCAAATATTCTCTTCTATCGATAAACATTTTGGGTTAGAGAAACTCAGAGCCTGCCTTATATGAGATGGCTCCCAGTGGATTTCATTCTAAATTTTGATATGATTTCTGTAAATAAGGAATGTAGACTTATAACGGCTGAGTATTTGATCCTTCATAGATCAAAAAATACAAAGCTAAGGGATAAACAAATAAAAAACATTTGAAAAAAGAAAAGGCTCAGGAAAGGAAAAGAGTGAAAGTGTAAGAAAGAAAGAAGGAAAGAAAGAAAACTGAAAAAGAACGACTTCCAAGTTTCTTTGGTACAGATAGAAGTACAAAATATATCACTCTTACTCTTCGACTAACATTTGTCTACATTATTTCCATAATTCCATAACTCATCATCAAAGCACAGATCAACTTTTAGTTTCAGTTTATCACAAAAAGTCCAGTAATGGTTCATATTGCTTTAATTATTATTTGTTAAAGAAACCATAACTGATACACTTGAAGTGTTGTGAAATACAATCAGATCAGAAACAAGAAATTTGACAAGCCTAATGTACAATGCTTGATAGTAGCATAAAAAGACTTTTCTATGTAATGTTTAAACTCTCAGAATGTTGGCAATCTTATGTCAAAAACGGCTAAAATGATACGAGTACCTTTGAAACATTGACTTCTGTGATATGGGTTTCAAGAAGACAAAACTACATTAGTTGCTCAGTGAAGTCTCATTCTAACATTAGCAAAAGGTTTCTCATAATACTCTCAAGAAAATATAAAACTTGCTGGATTTGTGATTATTTCTCCCTATATTGGAAGCTGTTCTGTTAATGGAAGCAGCTATCTGTAGGTATCTTCTAAAATTTTAGCAACTAACTGTGTCTGTCTGTCTGTTTTACTGTGGTAAAAAGACCACTTTAGAGACCACTGTAGAGCCTCTAGCTGTAGGCATTTTGCTCCATTAGGAATTATATTGCCTTTTTTCCCTGCTTCCTTTATGTTGTTCTAAATAGACAAATTATTAAGAAAAATCAGTTAAGGAGTAGAGCTTTAATGGATGGTGAGAAAGGAACTACTATGAAGAAACAGATTGATTCTCAGTGAATATTCACTTTTCTTTTATCAAAACAAAAACCAGGGACATTTTTAACACATAGTTCTTTCATATTTTTAAACATAATCTTAATAGATTACATTCATGCTTACTTAATTACCTTCACTTCCCACTGAAAATAATGGAAATGTTAATCATGCAATTTAGTTTATTACTTACTTTTTTAAGATCTTACTTTTTTGAAGATTTCCAGAGGTGCAGAAGAGGCTGACCCACTGGCAGAGAAGTCAAAGTGTTTTATTCAGACGATGGTGAAGCTGTAAGAACTTGAAGTCTAAGGAAAATATTTTCACCAGCTTCTGAATAAAAGACTTGGCTGGCCAGCAGGCCTAAGCCTGGAAGCAGCAGCTTCAGGGATTGAGGCAGTAACAGCAGCAGCCAATGAAAGGAGAGGTATCTTCCTTTGTCTCACAGGGCTGTGTAGAGTTATGGTAATAATGACACAAACTTGTTGATTAATAGAAACATTTGCTTTCTGTAACACACATATATTATGCCTTGTATTTGTAATGTATATGCTTGCATGCTGTGGATTCCTTTGTGCCCTGGGGCTGATTTCCTGGAGTCTTGTTATTGGGGTCTGTAAGATATCTGGCCAATGTCAAATCCTGTGATAAGATCTGAAATCCTCATATGCCACCTCTGCTTCCTTCAGGAAAAGAGAACTATGCTCTCCTCAAATTCCAGAACAATCTTCACACACCTTTTGTGCTGCTAAATGAGCAATTACTGTAAGCAAACAGAAAAGGGAAAAGATAACAAAACACATTTATCAGGAAGGATGTATATCTGAAGTTGGGATATATGACTTGGAAGTTTACAATGTTGCTAGATATATGGCTAGAGAGTAATTAGAATATGAAGAACAAAGACCTTCTTGAAGATCAAAGATCTTTTTGTGTATAAGAAAGGACACTGCACCCATGAGTTTGGTAGAACTTTCCTAGTATGTCCCTTGTACATGTATATGAAGATTCTCACCCAGAATTTTAACTTTGATCAAAGAATAAAGTCTGTTTTCTCTGTTATTCAAGCCTTGGTTTAGTTTAAGTGTCTTGTCTCGCTCATTGTGACTTGAACGTTTTCTATGGGTCTCAATGTATTTTCAAACCTTACGTTTTGGTGCCCAATGTGATGGAACTTGGAGGGTCCCATTTGGTTTGCCTATACTTTTTTTTTAATAATAAGATTTTTATTTTTAAAACAAACAAAGACAAAACAACACATATAAAGTACTTTCCTCAATTTCATCAAGCATGTCGTTTGGTTACAAGCTTTTGTGCATCAGTTTTTACAATTAGAATCACAGGTTATCCATCAAACATAACTAAATACATAGCTATTATTGAGTATTGCGTGCTCAAATTATCATTAATGTTCCCATGGAGTATACAACATATTCAATTCCCGTACTAATTTTCCATTGTTACCCCAAATAGTTATTAAATATTTCCATTCATGTATGTTTCAATTATTCATTACATCCATTAACCCATTTAGCATACAAAAAATCTTTCCAGTATCAAATACTACTTAAAGTTATACATAACATTCAGATCATCCACTCTTATACATTAGATTCATTATTGTCCTTTATATATCATATAGTCAAACAGTATTTTATAACAAAAAACTTTCATAGTAATAACTATAACTTTCTAGAAACACATAGATAAACAATTTCATTTCCAAGTTTTTTTATCTAATCATTGGTAAAACAAATCCCATACCTTGTAAAATTGCTCATCCTCTTGTTCTCTAATTTCAAATGTGAGTTTACTCATTTCAGCACATTATTTTCTGAATAATTTCCTCTTGTGTTGGTGTTTTCTCGTTTTTCCAAATTTTTGCAAATACAATTCTAGCAGCTGTTAGAACATTTACAATCAAATATTTCAAGTATTTATTGTATATTTCTGGAACGATTCCCAATTAAAAAAGCTCTGATTTAAAGTCTATGTGTTTGTGTGTCATTTTCTCCAACCACCTGTGGATTTTAGTCCAATATCTTTTAGCTTCAGTACAAGTCCACCACATGTGGTACTTTGAACCTGGTGTCTGGTGACATTTCCTACATTTTTCAGATTTGTTCTTAGACATTCTTGCTATTCTCGCGGGGGATAAGTATCACCTGTGAAACATCTTATACAAATTCTCTTTATATGCAGTTGACATTGTCATTTTATAATTTTGAGACCACAATTTTTGCCATTTCTCTAAGTCAATCCCATGCCCAAAGTATTTCTCTCTCTCTCTCTCTATGGACCACCTGGGAGTTTGCTATCTCAGTGCCTTTTGGCCCTAAGAGGCTTCCATACATTGCTGAGGAAATGACAGTTGAAAAGCAGTCTGATGGGCGGAGCTACAGGGAGGTGAAAACATGATCAGTGGATATATTTTACATTTGTGTACCTTGCACATGACACACGTGTGCTAGGCACAAAATGAGTACGTATTCTATTATCGGAAGTCCTTGGGAACATTGTGTGAAAATTTGAGGTAAATCAGTCCAGTAGTTTTTGAGATTAACGGCTTCGTACAAACTATTTTACATTTTTATTTATATAGATAACTGTTACCACCCACTCAGGAAGCAGCAAAATCATTACAAGTTGCTCTCAACTTTCTACCCTTGTAAGCATTTAGGATGTTTTGTTGATAATACTGAAGCCCCTAGAAATGTAAAGGAACCAAGAAAGGTGCACTTTCCCAACCATCCACTAGTGACAACCAGTGCTGTTTCTGCCCAAGTCTTGAGCCCTATCACTTTTTCAACAATTTCCCTAAAGAAATTGCCAAAGAAGCAGATAGAATTTTGAATCCTGAACTAATCCTAGAGTTACACATGCAAGTTGGCAAGTAAATAAATAAATAAAACAGAGGATCTCTTACCTCAAAGAGGTTTCCCTACATAGAATAGGAAAGTCTCCATCCCTACACAAGGGCCCTAGGGAGGGGTGGGGGAGTGGCGATTATCGTAAAGGAAGGTCTTGAACCGAAGGAGACCACAGTCCCTCAGACAACCGGGTGTGAATCTCTCTGCGTGAGATGGGGCCTAGGGAGGCAGTTGGGCGTGTTAGTTGTATACCTGGCTCCTCGCTATGCAACAACAGCCCTGCCCAAGCTCCTAGAGGTGATAGCCGAGGCGGCAGTTGAGACCCCCAGACTGGTAGTCATGGGGGACTTTAACTTGCCGTCGGCAGGCGAAGCCTCTGGAGCAGCTCGGGAGTTCATGGCCTCCATGACGGCCATGGACCTGACCCAGGTAGTTTTAGGCCCCACTCACGAGGGAGGAAACACACTGGATTTCATCTTTGTCTCGGGACAGTGGAGTTGTGATCTGGGAATAGGGGACCTAGCCACCACTCCCTTGTCATGGACAGATCACGCTCTCCTTTGGCTGGACTTTCCAATCGCTACACCTTACCGCGGGGAGGCGGAACCGGATATTCCTATATGGTTCCGCCCCAGGCTTCTAATGGACCCGGAAAGGTTCCAGAGGGAGCTTGGGCCAATTCCTGTGACCCTGCCCCGCGACTCGACTGAGGACCTAGTGGCCGCATGGTTAAGTGCGGCCGCGGGGGCCTTGGACCGAGTCGCGCCCTTGCGGCCTCTCTTGCGGCGGCGAATCACCCAGGCTCCTTGGTTTACCGAGGAGCTTCGGGGGATGAAACGCCACAAGAGATGCCTAGAGAGCAGATGGAGATCCTCTCGCTCCGAAGCCGACCGAACACTAGTGAGAACCCATATTAGGGCTTACTTAGTGGCGATAAGGGTGGCCAAACGTGAGTATTGTGCCACCCTTATTGCATCCGCAGATAACCGCCCTGCCGCCCTGTTTGGGGTGACCCGCTCCCTCCTTCATCAGAGGCCGCGGGAAGCCCCTCTGCAAGGGCGAGCAGAGGAATTTGGCATTTATCTGCAGGAGAAAATCACTCGGATTCGGAATGAGCTACCCTCCATCGACAGTGGTCCTGTGGGACTGTCCGAGACTAGTCTTGAGGTTCCTTCTTGGGAGGAGTTTGACTTTGTTACCACCGAGGATATGGACAGGTTGTCAAGGAAACTTAGGGCGACCACATGTTTATTGGACCCGTGTCCCTCCTGGCTTGTACTGGCATCCTGGGAGACGACACGAGGCTGGCTCCAGGGCATTGTCAACGCATCTTTGAGTGAGGGGTCCTTGCCTGCCGTCTTGAAAGAGGCGGTAGTGAGGCCCCTCCTCAAGAAGCCGTCCCTGGACCCAGCTTTATTAGAGAACTATCGTCCGGTCTCCAACCTTCACTTTTTGGTGACGGTTGTCGAGAGTGTGGTAGCCCAACAGTTTCCGCGACACCTGGAGGAAGTTGATTATCTAGACCCGCGCCAGTCCGGCTTCCGACCCGGTCACAGCACCGAGACGGCATTGGTCGCGTTGGTTGATGATCTCTGGAGGGCGCGGGATAGAGGTTATTCCTCTATCCTAGTCCTATTAGACCTCTCGGCGGCTTTTGATACCATCGACCATGGTATCCTATTGCACCGACTGGGGGGGTTGGGGTTGGGAGGCACCGTTTTGCGGTGGTTCTCATCCTACCTCTCTGGTCGGTCGCAATATGTGTTGACGGGAGGGCAGAGGTCGACCTCGAGGCCTCTCTTATGTGGGGTTCCTCAGGGGTCGGTCCTCTCGCCCCTCCTTTTCAACACATATATGAAGCCGCTGGGTGAGATCATCCGTGGTTTTGGGGTGGAGTACCACCTGTACGCTGATGACACCCAGCTGTACATATCCACCCCAAACCACCCCAACGATGCCACCGAAGTGCTGTCCCGGTGTTTGGAGGCCGTACGGATCTGGATGGGTGGTAACAAACTCAAGCTCAACCCTGCCAAGACTGAGTGGCTGTGGTTTCCGGCACCCCGGTTCAGCCAGATTACACCAACTCTGGCCATTGGGGGCGAAACACTGGCCCCCGTGGAGAGGGCGCGCAATTTGGGTGTCCTCCTGGATTCCCGGCTGTCCATGGAGGACCATGTGGCGGCCGTGGCCAGGGGGGCGTTTCATCAGGTACGCCTGATGCGCCAATTGCGCCCCTTACTGGACCGGGCTGCCCTTTGCACAGTCACTCAAGCTCTCGTGACGTCCCGACTCGACTACTGTAATGCTCTCTACATGGGGCTTCCCTTGAGGTGCACTCGAAAGCTACAGCTAGTCCAAAACGCAGCCGCGCGGGTGATTATGGGAGCCACTAGATGCTCCCACATAACACCGATCCTGCGCGAGCTGCATTGGCTTCCTGTGGTTTTTCGAGTGCGCTTCAAGGTTTTGACAACTATCTTTAAAGCGCTCCATGGCTCGGGGCCTAGTTATATGCGAGACCGCCTCCTGCCCCATACATCCCTTAGACCGATACGCTCCCACAGAGAGGGCCTTCTCAGGGTGCCGTCGGCCGGACAATGCCGACTGGCGACACCCAGGGGAAGAGCCTTCTCTGTGGCGGGCCCAGCCCTTTGGAATGACCTACCCCCTGAATTACGTACCATCACCGACCTCCGCCTCTTCCGCCAATGTCTTAAGACATATTTGTTCCAACAAGCCGGCCTAGCCTAACCTCCCATGGGGACTTTTAGGTAGTTTTAAATTGGGTTTTTAAAATTTGGTTTTAGCGCAGGATAGGTTTATTTAATAGTTTTTTAAATTATATTTATTGTATTTTGTATGTTTTTAAATTTTCCTGTGCGCCGCTCTGGGTCCTTTGTGGAGAAGGGCGGGATATAAATTTAAATAAATAAATAAATAAATAAATAAATACACTAATCCTAAATGAAATATATTAAATATAAATAGAATTTAATAAATAAATAGAATAGATAAATAAATAGAATAAAGATAAGTAAATATAATAAATAACAAATAAATGTGTGTAAATTAATCTAAATAAACAAGAAGATCAAATAAGATAAATAAGCAAATACGCAAGCAAATAAATACTGAAAAGTTCAATCCAAAACCTAATCTAAGCAATCACTAGTCAATGTGCACATAGAGTAAAACTCATCAGTGAGCAAGTTTCATTAAGCCCATCCAAAGATTTTATTTATTTCTCCTTGGTGAGCTCATCTCCCTATCAGCACCATTATGAAGCATCACCTCACAAAGGAAAAGCCAAGCAAACTGATGGGCTGAATGAAGGCTACTCAGAGTTTTATTCATTTTGCAATATTTCAATATTGGTAAAAGTGTCAGTACAAAATCCCGGTGATGAGTTTGGTGGAATCAAAGGATTAGCTAACATGAAAAATGCCATAGAAAAATCAGTGTCACTGAAGAAAGCAGGGAGGTCTCTGGAGAAATATGCACAATTTAGAAGGAAAAATGGTGCAGAGGAGAGAACTGGAGAGATTTCTGTGTTTGGCAGAGTAAACTACAGTAGGGCTCTTGCTCCACCATACCCTACTTGCCTTTTACTCTTGGGGAAAAACCTTCAAGACAAATACAATATTCAAACTTAATTCAGCAACAGCCCTTTATTTTCTGCCTGAGCTGTTGAAATACAAACTGCAATATGTTCCATGGCCATTATTACTGTGGTAAAGTGCACTTTTCTTCCTGTTTTTCTGTCCACAGCAGAGCCTTTTGGATGATCAGAATAAGTGACAGAAAATCTCTTACGTTTAGGGAGCATCTGTGTTGAGCATTTAAATGGAAAGCATTCCTGTGTTATGATGAGTCATGATGAAGGCATTATTTAATCCATACAACACACTGAATCTTAATTACAGAGGGTGGGTTTATGCAACAATCTAGATTGGCTAGTTTGTGGGGACAAATGTGATAGGCATTCATTGTGCTGAAACCTCACAATAAAAACTCTGTCCAGTCCAACCCACACCAAATTAGGGACAAATGGATGACCAACAGTAGGCTAAACTACTTTTTTAAAATTATTACCCAAATGCAACAAACATACCCAAAATTTTGAAATTTAAAAAGGTAAAACAGAAGAAACAACACACAAGATTTATATTTACAAACAATAAATTGATGCATACATCCAAAGTTGACAGATCGTAATCAATAGCTGATCTATAGTAATCAATTTTTGGAGTCGTATTTGCATTTCTGGTGCTGAACAATAGGTTTTTGATTCCAGGTCTATTTTCTTTGTCAAGTAAAAATACTTAAATGTAAATTTCACTGCATCTCCAATAACAAATAAAATCATTTCATATTTATAATTAAGTTATAAAATATTGTAAAATACAAAAGTAAGTAAGAGGACAATAAGGGAGAAGGAGGAAGAAAAGTGAGGAAACATAGGGAAAGAAAAAGAAGCATTGACTTCGGACTCTCTGTTACAGTAGAACAAGGCATCAACATCAAATCACAACTTTTTGCTTTTCCATAATAGTATGAACAAGTCATTTCTATAAAGATCTATCAATTTCATCTGTAAAATACAAGGTCAAAGTTTCATTCTTTTCCACATCAAGCATGAAGTTCAGAAGCGGTTTCCATGTGGAAACAAAAGTACTTATGTTCTTTTCTTTAATCAAGGAAGTCATTTTGCCATTTCAGCCAACTCCATCAACTTCTGCAACCATTCTTCCATAGTAGGAATCAATGTGTGCTTCCATTTTTACACATACAATAGTCTTGCTGCTCTCAACATATATAGTAACAAAGTTCCAATTTTTTTCTCCACTTCTTTTTCCATTATACACAAGAGGAAAAGTTCTGGTTTCATTTTTATCTCCATTTTCAGGATTTTCTATATTAAAATATGAATTATAGTCCACATTTTTTTTTGCTTTGTCACATGTCCACCACAGATGGTAAAAAGTCATTTCATTATTTTTACACTTCCAACATACATTTGATATATGTTTATATCTTAGATAACTTATCTGGTGTTAAATTCCAACAATACATCATCTTATAGAAATTCTCTTTTAAATTATATAGAATGTAAATTATCCTTCGTCCACATATTTTCCCATTATTCAAGCATTACATTATATCCAAAATTCCATTTATGACAATTTTTGCATTCTGTGATATGTAGATCACTTTAATTCCTTGAATAAAATTCAATCCAAGGTCTAATTCTTCCAGCACCTTAAACATAAAGCCCCAATTCAGATTCTCAGAGCCCTTTTCTGCATCTAAAAAGATTAAGATAACCTCATTCTCATTATGATATTGTAAATATTCAATAATATTTAAGATAGTCCTCACATTACCTCTTAACTGTCTTCTCTGCAGAAAGCCTGCTTGCTCTTTATATGTGTGTGTGTGTGTGTATGTGACGTTTTTGAGCTGATCAATAAATAAGTCAGGGAGACTAGTATAGATCTATTGATTGATTGATCAGCTCAAAAACGTAACACACATATTAAAAAATTACACAACGGAACTCATGGCTTTCTGTCTAGATGGTCTCTGGTGATGAGCCGAAAGGCAGAAAAGGAAACAGTATGTCTCCTGCCTTAATTGGGGCCTAACAGGGTGTTGTGGATAAAGTATATACTTATCCTCCTGTCTCAGCTGAGCAGGAAGACAATCTGGTGGCTCAAAGTGGTAAGGCATTTTTGCCTAGCATGTAATACAGCCCCGGTTCAAATCCCAGTAAGGGTATGGCTAGCTGATGAGAGCTAAAAAGCTCAAAATAGATCTATACTAGTCTCCCTGACTTATTTATTGATCAGCTTAAAAATGTAACACACATATAAAAAAATTACACAACGGAACTCATGGCTTTCTGTCTAGATGGTCTCTGGTGATGAGCCGAAAGGCAGAAAAGGAAACAGTATGTCTCCTCCCTTAATTGGGCCCTAACAGGGTGTTGTGGAACAAAGTATATGGATAGTAGACGAGGGGCCATTGAGGAGAAGAACGTCTTTCAGAATACAAGGAAAAGGGATGGCAATGCTGATTTTTAATCAAGTCAGCCCATTCTGTCATAGAGCAACTCAGGGTTGAATGCAATGATCATGAGGATTATTCCAAGCCCTTTGAATCTAAGTCTATAGTTGCTGGTGGTGGTAAAGTCAAACCAGATCCATATTCTGCTGAACAATACAATTTATTTCAATTGTAAGAAAGTTTCACTCAGTCAGTCTTTTTCAGAGGTTACAAGCACATCTGTAGCTCAAACCGAACCTCAAAACACTGTCTGAAGAGCAAAAGCATTTCTCAGTTATAAGTGATGCCAATTTCACCTAGAATTTGGGAACAAAAAAATGTGGTAACCTTAGGAACCAAAAATAGCAGGCTCATGGACTATCATAAATTCAACTAAGAAATAATGACACAGAGAATGAGAGATTAAGCCTGGTTTTCAGGCTATAAGGAAAGCTGCAATATTATGATGCCATTTTCTATAAAGTCATAATTTAAGTATCAGCTTTACTGAGGAGATGCTTTAGAGATTTTTTAAACTCTTATTCTATTTAGCTCACTTCTTCAGTGAGACAATTCCATTTGAGTTGCTATTATTATATTTATATCATATATACACATCTTTATAGCATCCAATACATAATAGCTTGCAAATAAAAAACCTTTGACTGTTGCTAATGCGTCATTAAAACCCAGAGATTTATTTTCCAAGGCTTAAAATATTTTCCATAATACATGATCCTCTTTAAAGATTATATATTTAATTAAATCATTAATGACCTGTAATTATTCTCAGTTGACTTTTTATTCCATTCAAACTTTAAGCTTTTGGTACATTATGTGTGTGATAAGATAGTTCTGTCCTTTTTTATTGGTAATTGTGCACGTAGGGTCATTTCCTAAGGAGCTTATTGCCCAGACTGCAGAAACTTAAAGGGGGGAACTTTGCTTTGGCTAAACTTTGTGTGGCTTTCCGAAGTTATGTACTCTTTCTTTCACATTTAAACCATAATAAAATAATTGCTGTATTGCTGTAGGGAGCAGAGAATCTTGAAAATCAGAAGGAAGAACTGCTATTAAAGCAACATTCAGATTTGAGGAGCCTAAACCTTCTTGAGAAGACTTGTGTCACTTGTTTCTTTCCGTGAGGAAAATGGTCTTGCCTTCAAATTGCAGGCCACCTTGTCAAAGTATAGTATCACAAATTCATACAGATCTAGTTACCACAGGGATTAGTAACAAATTTATTTGAGTCATGAATGTGAGATGAGCAGCTTATAAATTTATTAACTAAATAAATACATGAGGTGAACAAGTAAGATGCGAGTACCTTTGGATGCAGTAGTAACATAATCAGTGCAGAGTTGGTATTCAGCAGGTTCTGACCAGTTCTGGAGAACTGGTAGCAGAAATTTTGAGTAGTTCGGAGAACCGGTAAATGCAACCTCTGACTGGCCCCACCCCCATCTATTCTCTGTCTCTCAAGTCCCAGCTGATCGGGAGGAAATGGGGATTTTGCAGTAACCTTCCCCTGCCATGCCCACCAGGCCACATCCACCAATCCATGCCACTCCCACCAAACCACGCTCACAGAATTGGTAGTAAAAAAAATTGAATTCCATCACTGTATCAGTGCACTAGTTTGGGCAATGAAATGTCTGCATGAAAACAGTCAAGCTCAGAGAACATCAAGGAAGGGCTTTCTGTACATTTTTTAACTACAGACTCTTGAAAAAGGGCCCTTGGTTTGGTTGGAAATGCATTGGGCCACACAATCAATATTGCAAGGACACTTTAAGGATTCTGTTTGTCTTTATTTGTGCTGTCCCCTTATATTTCATTTCTGTGGTCATCAGTTTTTCACATTTCTTTCATTATATTTACTGCTAGTATAGTTGGGCTGCAAAACTTCAGACATCCATGTGGTGATGTAGGGGGAAAAAACCTACACTTTTTCAGCCTTTCAATGGATGTCCACGTTTCTGCAGCTCCGGTAAGTTTGCCCTTTCATATTTATTTCTAATGTTAGAATGTTATTTTGTCTCTCACGGTGATAATAAGATTCCAAAAATGGTCCTCAAGAGGAAACATCAATGGTTCCCCTGCAGAGATGCTATTTCAAGTTCCATAGACTTGTCAGCAAAGGTGTTTCAGCTTGGGAGGAGAACAAGCTATCAAGGTTCAAAACCCTATTTTTGTATTGAAGTGGAGGCTGCAATTCTACACCATTTGTATGAGTCATTCCATTAAACATCATTTATTCCTAAATGGTAATTACTTTGATTTTTGATAAAAGGTGCATTATAATTTTTAAATTCTAGCTGTAGAAGTAGAAAGCCATTTTGCCCCCCTTACTTGCCTCAATACTTGCTCACCCGTAAAGGTTTGATTCCAAAGGAGAGAGACTGCTCAACTTTGTAGGTTGTATTGTGTTGAGTTGCAGTTGGAGAGAAACATTTTAAACTAGGAATGCTCTGTTCACGCAAAACTTCTGTCTTTAATTTTAGGTGAATGCCCTTGCTATTATAGACACAAATCCAACATTCCAACTCTAGCGGGAATGAAAGATATGTCTCTTAGAAGTGAATAGTTCCAAAAAGATTAAATTGTACAACCCACCTACACCCACTTGAATCTAGGTATAATCTTAGAAGAAAAGGGGTGTAAAATGAGCAGTGTTACATACAAAAGCTTGTGCAGGGTACATGACAATATCTAATATTTATTCAAACCCACATTGCATCGATCAAGAGCCAAAATGTCAGGATTGCTGTAGCAAGATACAGAAACAAAAGTCTAGCGATATTCTCCATGTTAGATTCTATCTAATGGAGTCAAGTAAAGTATCATTTATTAAAATATTATCATCTCATGACATGATAGGAAGATATCAATGATCCACCATGCTGCATCTACTATATCACCAAGTATTACCAGTGTTATTATATGGTTTAAAATAAAGCTGATTCCCTTTCAGCTGTTTTGTGGGATGCACTCAGCTCTTAATTATCTTTTAACTTGGCTGTTGGGATGATAGATTGTAAAATTACACAACGGATCATGAATAAGAGCAGACTACCTTTTGTGTCCATTGGAACTTGATATTTCTCACTGATATTCTTGCATTCTTTATTTTACTATCTTGAACTAGTTACACTAGAGCTGTAAAATTTAGCTGATCGTCTTGTCCAGGGCTTCGGCATATCAACAACTCTGGAGTGGAACCTCGTGTAATGTTATTTTGCCGTTTCCCAAATGCTTTGATACTGTTGAGAGACATCTCAATGCTAGTCTACTATGTATACATCATTTATGTTGCTTTGTTTCTCTAATGAAGTTCCACAGCTACAATTCTCTCCAAAGACACCTCAGTACAAATTCCAGATGGTTCCAATCTGTTCTGCTTCCTCATCTAAGGAGAGATATAATTGGCTAAAATTCCTGCTCAGATGAGATTATTAAACATCAGACTAGCATGGCCAATTGGGATTTCACAGTTCTTTGGTTAGGGCAGCTCCTGCAGCTCCATCTAAAATGTAAATATGCCTAAATGTGTATTGTAATGAGTTCAAATAAATGTTTATTTGTTACTATGAATATTCCTTTCAAAAAAAATAATAACCAGCCCATATCCTCCAGTCTAAGCTCACATGCAAGTACTTCTTGACTTATGACCATAGTTGAGCCCCAACATTTCCTTTGCTAAGCAAGACAGTGAGTTTTGTCCCGACCTTACGACCTTTCTCCCTACAGTTGTTAAGTGAATCACTGCAGTAGTTAAGTTAGTAACACAATTGTTAAGTGAGTCTGGCTTCCTCATTGACTTGGCTTGGTCGGAAGGTCGCAAAAGGGGATCACATGACCCCGGGACACTGCGACTGTCATAAAGGCATGCTAGTTGCCAAGTGGCCAAATTTTGATCAGGTGACCACTACAACACTTGTTAGATTGAAAAACCATCATAAATCATTATTTGTAGTGCGGCTGTAACTTTAAACAGTCACTAAATGAATGGTTGTAAATTGACGTAACTACATGTAGAAGAAAAAACATTAGAAGTGACATGTGGGAGCAACAAGAGGGAAAGAGCAGCAACCATGCTTGGATGAGATGAAGGGGGAAAAAGGCCAACAAAGATATTACAGATAAAGGACTGAAGCTTAAAATATTAAAAATGATGTTAGGCCACAACTTGCTTCTTTGCGTTTGTTTTTAATTGTTCAGATTTAACTTTTTAAAAAGTACATTATTTTCACATATCTAAAGAAGAAAAACATGTAGATGCTATTGTCATGAGTCACCTGCATTTTTCCAAATGGCAAAATGTATTTTGTTTATTCGAGCCTATGGCAATCAAATGGCAAAATAAACAAAAGGTGTAGAGAAGAGAGTCCCATGACCTTCTCTTCCATAGTCTGCAGTACCCAATTTCCCATCTGTCAGTCAACTGCATTTCTCCCAAGGGCCTTTTTCAGATCAGATATCAGCACAGCAGATCCAGGTCCCTGCAGCACAGGTTGCAAAACAATGGACACTGGGATGTATAGCAGAAGAAAACCACAAAGGAAGCATCTTCTGCCTCTTTGAAAGAATGAAGTATATGGATTATTTTCATCCTTGAATGGGGTACAGTGATGGACGGAGATGGGCAGGTAGAAGAATCCAGAAGCTTCTTTTGTAGAGGAAGCAAATATTCAGGAAAATGGACAATAGATTTAAGCCACCAACACAATTTTTTTCTAGAGCATTACCAAAATGCAGAAGAAAATGAGATCTGCTTCCAGATGACTCTCTCCTATTATCAAAACCTTGATGAAAAAGAGATCACAACTGTTTCATGCTGTACTCAAGTTATGTTCACCTACTACTCCTTTGCAAAACTTTGGACATGAGTGAAAGGGATTTATATAATATCTAAGGGGAGGAGCGAGACTATATAAATGTAATTAACCTGTGAAAAGTCAGAGCTCATTGTATTTCTTCACTTGGGGTTTTTGTTTCTTTTTCTTTCTTTTCTTTTGGTTTGACTTAGACTCTTTGAATTTAAACATACATTAGACTCTTTGAAAAATAAACATAAACAAAACAAAACCCTCTGGTTAAAGTCACTCCATTTCCCCAACTTTTTAATAAACCCTGTGATTGATTTTAGTCTTGCATGAGATTTAAATGCAGAATATCAGTAATATAAATAATTGAAGAAACAAGATCATTAGATTAAAAAAATGAAATGCCATAAATAGAGTTTGCCATCCCCAACATATTTCTCAGGCAGAAAGTCTTAATAATTTGAATGAGGTTGACTTCAGAATGGAAGATGTGTACAAATGTATTTGTAAAAATGTGATATGAGGATCCACAGGGTATCAAAGCAAATGAGTAATGTTAACACTTTGCCAGAGAGAAGTTCCCTGGGGATGGGCTCAAGCACGAGACTAAAAGTTTGGAAGACTAAAGCTCTGGTCTTAGTGACCGACCCAGATTGGATCCTGCAATATCCCGGGACACGTAGACTCGCCTTCATTCCTAACAGCTTCTCTTTGTATCAAATAACATATTATGATCCCTGTGGACAACTTCATCTATAGGCCCAAGGCCTCATGTGATCCTTGTCTTCATTTCATGAAGATATCAGTTTTATTTACATACTCCTTCTCCAGTCAAGTGTTTCAGGCCTCTGGCAAGGCTAAGCCATTCTGTCTCTGATTGTTTACTGTGAGGAAGGAAAAAAGAGAAGATATTACAGAGAATGAATATATCAAAGGGTTTGGGGAGAAGAGTGCTGTTGGGAGAGGGTGGGAGGTTACCTCAGCTTCTTTGGGCCCTGCCCCAAATCATGGTTTCTGCAGCTTCACCCAAAATTGTCCTCTTGGGAATGTAGCCCTCATTAGTGGTCTGTCTCCGTCTGGAGCAGTTTCATGAATCACATAATTTCATCTTAGTATATTCATAACAGAATTGCTGTGAATGTGAGACTGAATGAGTGAATATCCAATACTAGACGATAACCTGACGTTGCCTGGGTATTTATTTATAGGGGGAAATGTCCAGACGAAACATAATTTCTAATGTTGGATTTTCCTCCTTATCAGAAGGAACTCCCTTGTGGAATACTGTGAAGCCAATACCATGGCAGCTCCACAGCGCTGTACAATAGAAGCCATTTTACGGCAGTTCAGTAGAAGCCATTTTAAGGCACAGAACACACACCCCTAGGTGTGTGTTCTGTTTTGTAACAGAACACACACCCCTAGGGGCGTCTTACCCCCACAATATTTGTTTCCAGGGAGTAAGTCATCTGTCTACCAGGTTTGGTTGAAATTGCTCAAGGCGTTCCAGAGTTATGCTGCAACACACACACACACACACCACGTTTCTATATATAGGCTAGTCACTTAGAATTTGAAACTAAGCCTACTGTAAAGAGGCAAACAAAAAACTTACTTTAAAAGGTTGATTGATATGTGCATTCTTAATGAATGTAGAGATGCATTGGCACATTATGGCACTATGCTAAATGATGTTTAATTGATAATATAGTGGCAATTTTTAGAATATATATTAGTGGGGATTTTATGGGTGGTTGGAAGCACATTGCAAACTCTTTGAACTTCACAAGCGATGTTGTGGTTGCTTCAGCTGTAACTTTGCTGGTGTCACTCTGTAATTATCTCTGTGGTGTGCTTAATAAAGTATCTTTTCACAAAAAAAGAATGAGTGGCAAGCATCTCTAGCCTGACACTTCTTGATAATGAATTAGGCAACCCTTCCTTCCACTGATAAGCAGTTAATTAGGACTTGAATCTGAAGTCCAAAGGGGTTTTCTTTAATTTACATTGACTTTGAAAGTATTGTCTGAATGTACAGCTGGCAATAGAGGTTTTTATAATTGTCTGCCACCCAGAATCACTGATTTCAGATAGGTGGATATATACATTAAATAAATAAAAATTAAATAAATAAAACTGACCTATTTAGAACTAAAGCAACAAAATATATATTTTAATTATCTACAGTACATTTAAAAATTAGCATCAGCCTTATAATATTTTCTAAATAAATCCTTATTTTCGCTCCCCCCATTTTGCTTCTGTATTGACTATTAATAGTAGATGAATATACTGTAAGTTATATCTTCTTTTAATATAACTATATACATGATGGGTTACTCTGCATTCGTAAAGTTTCCTTTACATTAGGAACTTTGACTTTTGATTTTAAAAAATGGAAGCGATGTCCTGAGCAGAATTGAGCTAATATTATGACAAAAGGTACTGCATTATGCAGTTATCTGCTTTGATAATTGTGAATGGACCTGAGCTTTAAAAATTCTCATAATAATCACAAAATGTGTGATTCACATAGTGCAGTGATGGCTAATCTTTTTGGGATCATGTGCCAAAAGCAGGGGGAATGCAGAGGGGTCGTGTGTAGGTGTGCCACACCCATAATGCTATGTACATCACACACATATATACACACCACTTTTGGCATGATTTTTTCACCCTTTCCAGGCTCAAGAGACTTTCTAGGAGCCTGGGGAGGTCAAAAACAGGAGCTTCCCTGAAGGTTCATGAGGGCGAAAAATGGCCCTACAGGCAACCTGGAAGTTCAGGAATGGTGACTTCCGGTTTGTCCATTGGGCTATTTTTCACCTTCTGGAGCTTCAGGGAAGGTGAAAAATGGACCTACAAGCAAACTGGAAGTCTGTTCCTGAATTTCCGTTTTGCCTGTACGGCTGGTTTTTCACGCTCTGGAGGCTTCAAGACACAACGTCTTGCGTGCCCTGACAAATGGCTCTGCAAATGGCATGCTATAGGTTCGCCATCATGGCTATAGTGTTTTGTGGAAGGGTTATGCATATGGTTAAGGAAGGGGAACATTAATATTAGTTGGAATAATTAGCAGGTTGAGATCACACGCACAATACACATCTGCCTTGCATTCATGTTATCAGATACTTTATTTGTCCTTTACATTCACAAGTTGGCCTTGTAAAGAATGGGCATTTGTTCAGTATAGCAGTAAATGTGCAAACTCCAAATGCTCTCAATGCTTCAGAAGATTGCAAGTAGTGGTGGAGATCTTAATGCTAGTTGAATTTAAGTTGCCTACTAAGGCCCAAAGGGGGGGAAACATTAAAATATTTAGATGCTGCAGAAAATGAGCTATATACTAAGATGGATCACTAGCTGGTCCTTAGTGAACAGAGGACAAAATCAAACCCAGTTATTATTTTACATTGCGCCTCCCCCCCTCATTCTGTTGATAAGGAAATAAATAGATGCTGTAGTCTCCTTTGATTTTTACATATTAAGTGTGAAGATAAAAACAGATACATTTGGAATTAGATGCTGTAGAAATATTGTCTTTGGGCTTGCTGATTATGTTGATGATGCTAATATGATATACATCATGTTCCTCTTTAGATAGTCTTTACATATCAAAGGCATGCAACTTGATTTGCAACTTGGCAGCAGCTGAAAACCCCTGGTCAAATTTGTTCTGGAATTCAATGTATCCCTTCCCTACAAAAAGATAAGACAGAGTTTCCTCCTGATATGACAGCACGTTGACAAATATATCCTGCAATGTGGCAGTGTAAAAACTAGCAACTTGACTGGAAAAATTGTCCTCTAACAAAGCATGGAATTTATGAACTTTAAATTCATAAACAGCAACTGAAGCAATGAACCTAGTAATATTATTCTTTTATTTATTTTATTTTATTTTATTAAATTTATACCCCGCCCTTCTCCAAACAGACCCAGGGCGGCGCACAGGGATGTTAAAACATATATAAAACATATAAAATTTTTAAAAACTTATTCTAATAGACCCTGCGCTAAAAACCCAATTTAAAAAACCCAAATTTAAAACTATCTAAGAGTCAGTAATGGGGGTTACGCTAGGCCGGCTAGATGGAATAGGTGTGTCTTCAGACACTTGCGGAAGAGGCGGAGGTCGGAGATGGTGCGGAGTTCAGGGGGTAAGTCGTTCCAAAGGGCTGGACCTGCCACAGAGAAGGCTCTTCCCCTGGGTGTCGCCAGTCGGCATTGTCCAGCCGATGGCACCCTGAGGAGGCACTCTCTGTGGGAGCGTATCGGTCTGAGGGATATATGGGGCAGGATGTTTTGAGCGTTCTTTTGTTGGTCAAAGGCTACAACAAACATAATCACACATATTATTATTGCTCTCTTCTCTTAGTTCTACCTAATCAGATCTTACTTGAGTAAAAGTAAGAAAAAAATCATGGTAAAGGGAATGATTACAGGTAATCCTCGATTTGCAACAGTTCATTTAGTGACTGTTCAAAGTTATGACAGTGTGGAAAAAAGTGACTTCTGGCCCTTTTTCACCCTTACAACCATTGCAGCATCTCCATGGTCATGTGATTACAATTCAGATGCTTGGCAACTGACTCATATTTATGACGGTTGCAGTGTCCCAGCATCACGTGATCCCCTTCTACCATCTTCTGATAAGCAAAGTCAATGGGAAAACCTGATTCACTTAACAACTATGCATAGAAAGGTCATAAAATGGGGTAAAATTCACTTCACTATCTTGCTTGACAACAGAAAATCTGGGCCCAATTGTGGTCGTAAGTCGAGGTCCATCGGTATGAAGCATTGTAATGCTGCAGGGTTCCTCCCTTGGGGGTGGCTTTTTCTGCTCAAATGCTATTTCATGGTCTGCTGGCATTCAGTAGAAGCCAATAAGCAATCCCATTTGCCATCCGTTGACATGAATTGGCCTCCCTCTATCAGCCTTCCATTGTTCTGCTGGTTGGGTATTTCCTCATATTTTCCAGCACAAAGAAAATGTAGTTTGGTCTTAGGAGAATTACCAACAGCGACCGGTCCTTTTATGAAAGTATATTTCAAAAGCTTTCTTAACTGGGAGAAATGTGTTTATTTATCCTGGCCTCCTTTAGAAGTGTAGCACATTTAGTGCAGGTTTTCCCCCCCTTTCCGTTCACAGGATTGCTCATTGTTTGACTTCACAAAATTTGAATCCAACCCACAGAGACATAGATAAAGGGAACAGGCCAATTTTCAAACCCTCACTCCCATACCGTAAAGCACTGAGCTTCCCTTTTGTTCATATTCATCAGGCTAAAGATGTTGTGATTCTAGGCAATACATTTTCTCTTGCATTTCATCGGGGCAACAAATTAAAACTGCAGGAAAAGGAGTGAAAAGGGGACAATCTGCTCTTGTTAAGCTGCATAAATTTTTGATGCACAATGCTCAGTTCTCTCTTTGAAAAGGGTCTGGTAGCATCCTATGACTGTGTTCTTTATCAGGTATAATACTGCCATTTAAAAAGAAAAGAGAGATGTAATTTTTTTTTTTAAGCATCTGCTGGGTTTCAAGCCAAGAACTTTCTCTATGCTAAGTAAAAGTTTCAACCAGTATGTTATTTTAGTCATACTATTAAAGTGAGATATACATAGAACCTATCTGTGCTTATAAGAAGCACTGGCTTAAATGAAAAGGGGGGTGGGGCTCTTCTTCTGTAGTCAATGAACTGCTGAGAGCACCCAGAAACAAGTTGAAGTGATGTAGCCCAAATGGACAGGGGCCCTCGAGGGAAAAGTGCTGTCAGGCCTGTAGCCATGTTTTCTTTTGGGTCTTTGGCCTGCCACACTTTCTATTATTTATTTTTATTTTTTATTTATTTTAATTTGATTTATATCCCGCCCTTCTCCACGAAGGACCCAGGCCGGCGCACAGGAATTTAAAACATATAAAACAAAATATACAAAATTTAAAAGCATATTAAATTAAACAATCCTATGCTAAAACCAAATTAAAACCCCAGTTTAAAATAAAATAGCCCCAGCGAGAGGTTAGGCTAGGCCGGCTTGCTGAAAAAGATGTGTCTTTAGACACTGGCGGAAGAGGCGGAGGTCTGAGATGGTACGAAGTTCAGGAGGGAGGTCGTTCCAAAGGGCAGGGCCTGCCACAGAGAAGGCTCTTCCCCTGGGTGTCGCCAGACGGCATTGCCCGGCCGACGGCACCCTGAGAAGGCCCTCTCTGTGGGAGCGGATCGGCCATAGGGATGTATGGGGCAGGAGACGGTCAATATTATTCTGCTATGCATTTTCTATTGTGGGGAAATGGGAGGGGGGATTGTAAGGAGGCTACTATGTAGCCACAACAAAATTCTTTCTAGAAAGCCAAGGTCATCCTTTGTCTCTGCACCTCTGCACCTGACCGGAACTGGATGGGTGGAACTGCCAGCATGGCAGTGGGAGGTTGGACCATGTGATGGACTTGTGGGTGTGGGGGGCAAGATCTTGAACTTTCAACTGGGTGGGGAAAACCGGGAAGCTTTCAGATTCAGGTTTTCCCAGATGTGCCAGCATGGGTCTCTTAATAAATTGGAACTTTGAGCAATACTTTGCCTTGGACTCTGATTTACTTTTGGATGCTATTTGGAACCCTGACAAGTGCTTTACTTTAAAAGAAAAATGTGTCCTGAGGTATCTTAATAAGAAAGTGGAGGTTGAATAGAGTTGCCTGTTTCTGTCCTGAAATTGTTGCCTACCCACTCTAGTGATAGGGCAATGAGGAGTGTGATAAGGAAGATAAAAAAGATATGTTCACAATTTAATGAATCTAGAAATGGGAATAAATTTACATAGATATCAACCAACCCAATTCTGGTCCTTCAGTTTGAATGTATACTGCAGATTACAGATGTAAGATTAACTGGCAGTTATGTCCACCAAGAGTGCCATGTAAGGAGAAACAGCTGGACAGTCCTAGACACAATAAAAGGGTGATCACACCCTTCAAGTAGGAAGCAGACTTCTGTTCACATGCTTTGAGCATGTGAGGAGAGTGAATGATGGACTAGAAACAATGACTAGAGAAGTCATTGAGGGAAGCAGAAGTAGCAGGAGACAGGTAGATCAATGATAACAAACAAGGACTGGTTCAAGGTGACAAACACCAGATTTAGATACAGTCCTCCAGATGTTCTAACCCAGCCTTCGCAAGCAATAAGAAACCACTTACTCATGAGCAAAACAAATTCCTTTTTCTTAAAACAGGGCACACATTGGGTAGACAAAACCAAAAATAATTAGTCACAAATGAAAGTCTTTTCCCCTTCTAAAGCAGGCACAGACAGTCTCTGTTCACATGAGAGCTCAAGATTAAAAAAAAAAGTCCTTCAATGATTAAGCCAAGCAGAAACAGTTCCTCTTCACACCGGCTGAGGCAAACGCACTGGCTACTGGGTCCCAGCAGCGAGACTCAATTGGCACCTCAAATACAGAGCAATTAGTCCTGACAAACCTTGTTCTGGCAAAGGAATCCAACATGACTGACGTAGACTGGGAAATGAACTGTTGTCTGTGACAATCGGCCATTCCCAAACCCCTACTATTTATTTCCCAGCCAGGGAAGGGCTGGCCTGCATCTACGACTTCTTTTCCCTGAGAGCAGGCTTATTGTCTTCCGTTCCTCTCCTCTGCTCTCTACACATACGCGTATCTGGGATAGGTGTATCTGGGATAGGCCGCATCTGTTCCTCCTCCTCACTCAGCTGCCTCTCTAAATGGGGGGAGGACAGAAGGCCCGGCTCTGCATTTGTCTCTGATTCTACTTCCTCATCAGAGCCTTCCAAAGGCTCCAAAGATGGCCCAGGTTCCCCCTCCTCCTTATCTGACTCTACTGCTACCTCTAACAACACAGGGGTCAGGCTCATCTGAATGGTATCTATTTTACCTTTTGAGAGCTAGGTGGATACAATAATCACCCCAATCACACCTTCTTTGAAAGGTATCTGAATGAATATGATTAAATTGATTTATTATACAGACTTCTGAAATGGAAGGTAGATTTAATTTTAACCCTTTTGGATCAGAGCTACAGTCCATCGGAGGGAGGTTTCTCTTTTACAGGTAGTCCTTGACTTATAACAGTTCATTTCGTGACCGTTCAAAGTTAAAACGGCACCGAAAAAAAGTGACTTATGACATTTTTCCACATTTATGACTGTTGCAGCATCCCCATCCCCATGATCACATGATCAAAATTCAATGCGTGGCAACTGTTTCATATTTATGACGATTGCAGTGTCCTGGTGTCATGTGATTACCTTTTGCAACCTTCCGACAAGCAAAGTCACCAAGAAAGCCAGATTCATTTAACAACCATGTCACTAACTTAACCCATGCAATGGTTCACTTCAAGGTTTTAACGAACATCTTTAAAGCGCTCCATGGCTCGGGGCCTAGTTACATGTGAGACCGCCTCCTGCCCCATACATCCCTCAGACCGATACGCTCCCACAGAGAGGGCCTCCTCAGGGTGCTGTTGGCTGGACAATGCCGTCTGGCGACACCCAGGGGAAGAGCCTTCTCTGTGGCGGGACCAGCCCTTTGGAATGACCTACCCCCTGAACTCCGCACCATCTCCGACCTCCGCCTCTTCCGCAAGTGTCTGAAGACACATCTATTCCATCTAGCCGGCCTAGCGTAACCTCCATTACTGACTCCTAGATAGTTTTAAATTTGGGATTTTTAATTCGGTTTTAGCACAGGATTTTATTAGAATATGTTTTTTAAAAAATTTTATTATGTTTTGTATGTATTTTAACATTCCTGTGCGCCGCCCTGGGTCTGTTTGGAGAAGGGCGGGGTATAAATATAATAAATATAAATATATAACAACTGTGGCAAGAAAAGCCCTAAAATGGGACAAACTCACTTAAGAAATGTTTCACTTAGCAACATAAATGTTGGGCTCCATAACTCAAGGACAACCTATACAGTGTTAAAAATTACAGCAACAATAAAGAAAATCAGAATGTATCTTCTGGACTGATATTTTTTTTAATCAATGGGGATATTTAGGTGGGAGTAATTACTGAACCTGTTAGGCCCTCCTCAGCAGCTGTCACTTTAGCATGATCAAAGAATGCAGATGTCACATGAAATATAAATGTGCCTCTTTTTTTTAAAAAAAATACTCCCATTAGAGGAGAAAATGAAATATGCTTATAATTTGGCAGAGAGGCAGAGTTGATACATGCGATGTCTGTTATCTTCCATTTGTCCTTGTTTTGATGAATTGCAACATCCATGGCTAGCATACGGATGTATTAATTGGTGTTTGACATGGGGGAAGGGGAGTGATGGCTCTCATTTTTAGCCAGACAGAAAGATGTTCTATGCAGCCTAGGAGCTCTGATTTGATAATGATACAGAAGGTGACAATTTCATTGTAGTGCAGATGGCTGTGTCCTTTGCTTGCTGAGAGGCACTGAATGCATATAATGTTTATTTGGTTGTTAAAATGCCCATCCTGTTATTTGCTGCAGCTTCTGAGCTACAAACTACGTATCTGCAATCAAAGCAAGGACAGTTCAGCAATACTTTGGGTGAAAATTGAAGGGGGTGGAGGGACAGAAAGAAAGAGAAGGAGAGGGGAGAGGGCGAAGGAGAAAGAGAAGATATAAAAAGTTTTTTCTTCTTCTATTAAATGTGTTGTACTAAGAATATTTGGGATTAGTTATTTGTTTTGCATAAGTGCTACGGGCTACCAAATAAACTGAAATGCTATAATGGGAAAGGACTATTTATTAATATTTCTGATAGAGTGGCTCAGATTGATAGCATAATTTTTCATATTGTCCCAGGAACGTACCTATGACAAGAAATGATGACACCAAAATGACAACATGCCTTAAGACATGATCACACAATAATAATTCCATTATATTACCATATGATGATTTCTGAGGCAAGATGTAAACTACTTGATTTGCATGATGTCACAATTAATTGTGTCCTTATTTCCCCATCCTTCCTCTGGACAGCTGTATATCCATAGCAACAATCCTTATATACATCGGCTGTGAAAATCTTTGGCTAGCTGATTAAGGGTGATATACCTTCTTGGGCTTTTGACTTAAATGCATAAAAAAAGTCACAGTTCCAACTGTGGTTAGGAACAAGGCGAAAAAGCAGGAACCACGATAATCCCTATATTTGATTATCATAATTTAAATTAAATAAAACATGATTAATATTCCATTTACTAATGTCCTTCTGTATTAAAACCATATTTCAACAGCGATTTTAGCTCTAAGGGCTGCAAATGAATCTTGATGGAATTGCATACAGCTATGTAATCATTTATGCAGTCCAGAATTAGATGCTAATGGAAGGCTTGGAATGAACATATATTATGGAATATCGTCCTAGACTCACTTAGAAGTGCTAAATTAAAAATATTGAACTAAAAAATGAAACATTTCAAAAATGTAGTTTTCAAGTTGCAAAATTAAGTTGCAATTAGGGAGAATAGCCATCAATAATAAATAACAGACAAAGACTAGGGAAGGGAAGGAAAGGGAAGGAAGGAAAGAAACCACAGCTTATTAGTACACCTACAGAGTAGGTTCTAAAAAATTTGAAACCTACCACTGCTACCTACTGTATTTCTCCCTCTCTCCCTCTACCTACCTACCTACTGTATTTCTCCCTCCCTCTCTCTATCCCTCTACCTACCTACCTACTGTATTTCTCCCTCTCTCTATCCACCTACCTACCTACCTACCTACCTACCTACCTACCTACCTACTGCATTTCTCCCTCCCTCTCTCTATCCTTATAGCTGCCTACCTACCTACCTACTGTATTTCTCCTTGAATCTTATGGACAGAGTATTTTATGTCATAAAGGATGACATAATACCTGTGGCTCACTGCTCTCTCTGTATCCATCTACCTACCTTTTTTACAATTTTTTACATTTCTGTTGCGTGTACCTGGCACAGGTGTGACATCTACACAATCTATATATATATATATATATCATTGGTACCGTATTTGAAAGGAACGTTGTGTGAAAATTTGGAAGCGATTGGTGCAGTACTTTCAGAGATTAGCAGTTTTGAACAAACTCTTGTTACATTTTTATTTATATAGATTATTACTAGACTTTACTATTTTATTTTTATTTATACAATAAAGAAAAATGAGACAAATTCCTTGTGTGTCTAATCACTCTTGCCCAAATCAAGTATTCAGTTTTATTACATTTGCTGCACTTCCCTTTTATGAATGGCTTTCAATCATAATTAAACAAATCAAAACAGATCTGTCTTTCCGTTTTGTCAGTGTAGGTCTGCTTCAAAGATGGACATCAAACACATTCTTTTCCATCTATAATTTTATGCCCAGAGTGGTAATCTATTTTGAATCACACAAAACGTTTTGTTTTGTTATAATCCAAATCCAAAAAATCCAGAGTTTTTCATAAATCAATATATTCGATTATTTAGTTATATGGTTTGATATCACATTAACAGATATAAACATTATTTCTCTTCCCCAAACAATGTTAACAACAATATGAATGTTGAACCAAAACATGACAACCAAAGAATAAGACTAATTTGTCCAAGTCCCATCAAATACTTAACATCTCTAGCATAAAAAACCCGGACATATACTTTTTCGTAAACATCTGCTGAGCTGTGCAAAGAAGTACATATTGGTAAATTAGTCGCATGTTAAAATCGTAAGAAACATACAAAACTTTTATAATAAGATAATTCCACTGAAGTTTGAAATATCTATTTTTAGCTTTCAAAATAAATAAAGAAATAAATAAAGGTGGCTTTCAAAACATTTTTAATTCAACCATTTGGGAGTTTTAGAAACTACTATGATTCAAGTACAAATGTACTTGATTCAAGTACTATTTATTGGGGAAAAAAACTAAATTATTAGAGAGTACATCAAATACTTTTTAATGAGGCACTAAGAGTAAAATAATCTCAAGTGTTTTTCTGTCCAAATACTACTACTACCATCACTAATAATGGCTGACTGTGTGACAAACCATAATAATAACAATAACAACAACAACAGATAAAGCAGATTATAAGATCTGACAATGGCTAAGAGCAGCAAAATTAAAGAAAGGAACAGGTTACCATATTTTTCAGAGTATAAGACGCACCTTTTCGCCTCAAAAAAGAGGGTGAAAATCTTATACACTGAATACAGCATTTTTGGCCTACCGAATACAACATTTTTGCCCCCTTTACAAAAATGGACATGCAGGGGGTTTGGGAGGCTTCCAAACAGTTTTTGCTCATTTCCCCCACCACTCTACAAGCCTCCCAAAGCCTCTGCATACCCTTTTTTTTTTGGTGAAAAACAGCCCATTTTTTGCTCGTTTTTCCCTCACCCCCACCCCCAGTAGCACTCTAACAGCCTCCCAAAGCTCTGCATGTCCTTTGTTTTTTGAAAAAATGGCCCACTTTTTGCACATTTCCCCCCCCCCCCCCAGCCCCCAGGAGCACTCTGCAAGCCTCCCAAAGCCTCTGCATGTCCTTTTGGGGGGGGGAGGAAATGGCCCATTTTTTGCTCGTTTTTGCCCAGCCGCCCCCAGTAGCACTCTAACAGCCTCCCAAAGCTCTGCATGCCCCCCCCCCTTTTTTTTGCAAAAAAACAAGGCATGCAGAAGGTTTGGGAGACCTGCAGAGTGCAAAAACTTTTTTTTAACTTTACTTCTTCAAAATCATGGTGCGTCTTTTATTCCAATGTGTCTTATACTCCAAAAAATACAGTAATTCTGGCTGCATAACACCCTTAAGAACAAATGAATATAAAGCCAGAATTTAAAAAAACCCAGCAAGAGAGCAAATGCCACCTCTGCAAAGAGGCTGGAGAAATGATGTATCTAGTTAGCTGCTGCAAGAAGATTGAACAGAGTGATCGCCAACAACAGCATAACAAAATAATAACAATGGTGCGCTGAAATGCCTACAAGAAATATCATTTGCCTGCAAGCAAGAATGGATGGTCTATATGTCTATGAAACAGACAAAATAATAGAAAATGAGGACGTTTAATTGTTCTGATACATTAGAATTCACATGGGCAGGTACCTGCCACATAACACCCTGACTTAACAATTTTTGACAAGGAAGACAAAAACTTTGAATAGTGGGCATACCCGGAGACAGCAGAATAGAAGAAAAAGAATTGGAAAATATCACAAAGTATGAAGATATATAAATAGAGGTAGAATGACTAGCAAAAAATAGCAAAATATAATCAACATCAATAGATGCCTTGGGTGCAATCTCAAAACACCTGAAGCATCACTTGAACCCAAAAGGCATTGACAAAATCATCATCAATCAATTGCAAAAGGCAGCTTTACTTGGAACAGCTTACATCTTGTGACAATACCATTAATACCATCAAACAACAATATTTATCTATCCCAGGTCTTTGGAAATGACTCAATAGATGGATAAAAATGCCAAATCCAATCTAAACATTTGGCTGACTGTGCAGCCAGCAATAATAATAATCTATTTTCAGTGTTTAGAGTGGGATTATCCCTAAATATCCATTTCTCTGTGAGGAGGAATAAATCTTCAGCTTCCATCCCATAATCTTTGAAATATCCTTGCAGTCTTTTATCTGAGAACATCGACTGGATTTCTGCCAAAAGAAGTAGGCAGCCTCGCAAATGATCAAAGTCAGACAATAACTTTCTAGTCTTGCCCATAATGGTTTTGCAATAAATCATTTGGACTCCACAATAAAATAAAGGAAAAGGTATAAACCCAATGATAAAGTTTACAGGCTCTTCTGTTTTGATGGGCATAAAAAGTAAAATGGTTCTCTTAAGTGCTGCAGAGGCTTGAAGTAGTTATACTGCCCCTTTAAAGCATAAAAATAAATTAATTAGTACCCTTGAAAGTGTGACAGCCCTAAATTCACCTTGTAAAACTCTCCCAAAAACTTCTAAATGAAAAATGGATCTCAACATTTTACCCCTTCCCATCATGAATATGTCCAACCTCACTTACCTGGGGTCTCTTTGAACCCCAGGGTGACCCTAAAGTATATTCCCCGGGCTAAAAAAAATTGCTCACCCCTGTGCTAAACGAAAATAATTGCTAAGCCTTTTTTGTTCATCCAAAAAAACCCCACAGAATAGTAAGTTACTTTTTCAGGAAATCAATCTACTGAAGTAAAAGACAACTTCAACCTTCTATATGTTTTGGACTGCAACTCCCATGTATTTCAATATGTGAGAGAATGATGGGAACTTTAGTCCAAACCTTCTGAATGTCACCAGCAACACTGTCTTTGATCATACATAGAATATACTGAAACTAGATATTTTTATAAATGTTATAGGTTTCTGAGCTTCTCAGACACATGCAGCATCTCTTTCTTTTTTTAAATAAACAATTTATAGGCTTATTTAAAAACTAGCCATTTCAGGCCACGCGTTGCTGTGGCCCAGGCTGGCTAAATGGCCAACCAATCTGTGTGTAGATCTACACCTGCACACACAAACACGTACACACAACCACCGTATAATTCATGATCCTTATACTTGGAACACCGAAGCAGTAGGCATGAGCTTAAATGGACTTGAGGATGGTAGAGGACAGAAAGGCCTGGAGAGCATTGTCCATGGGGTTGGGATGAGTCGGTCACGACTTCACAACTAACAACAAAATACTAGGAAATATTTGTTTGTTTAGGTTCGTTAGTTAAATGTTAATAGAGCCAAACTGAGAGGGAGATATAAATTCCTCAACTTGTAAAGCCACATTCTCAAGGAGTACAGAATCATTTCAATTTCTGGATAACTTTCCTTTTTTCAAGCCCAGGCCCAAAATGCAGAATCTCACGGTAGACTTTCACCTCCTGATCCATCCCTCCCCCCCCCCATCTTGATTACATAAGGTGTGAGTCACACTTCATTCATAACTCATAAGAAATAAGAAACCTTGCTTTATATGCTAGTCTTATTATGAAACAGATGTGCCGGGATGAGCTCCATATAGGAGGCCTAGATCACATCCTTCAACTGCCTCACATCATTCTGAAACAAATCCATGAAAATGCATTTTAAAAGAACAATGGAGTTGAGAGGAGGGACAATGAATCATGCTGTGGTTGACAGAAGAACAAAAATGTATTTTAAAAAGCAAAGGTTTGCTGGCTATAAATTAATGTCTGAGAAGGAGTCACAGATACAAAGGAACACTGCAATTGCTAGCCACAATCAAGGCAATATCTAGAGCCTATAATAGCCACACTGATTTGGGAAAGCAGTTAATTCCAATGCTGTACAAAACAGATGCGTACACATTGCATTTTATGGAAAATTGTGTTGATTATATGGGCTGGCCTATTACCTTTAATTTGGTTTTCTTCATGGGAAGAAATCTGAGGTTTGTTGCACACTGAAATGGCATCCATTGGGTAAATGCAACTTCATGGAAATTCACATAGAACATCCCCCCCTCCAAAAAAAAAAAAGAAATCAAGATGGCAGATATGATCACACAATGAACATGCCATCCTTTTTTTTTTAAGGTGTGTTACACATGCGTTAAAAAAGAGATAAGGCTTCAATTGTGCAACTGTGGCTAACCCTGGCAGGGGTGCCTCTGCGCACCTTCCTATTTCAACCCAGCCATTCCAGAGGTTTTGGGGGGGAACCCTGATATAGATTCTATCATATTTATTTCCTATTCCTTATTAGTAGTGAAGTTTTAATTTAACATTTAGTGATGTTTTAATTCATTTAATTTAGCGGGTCTCATATCTCCAAGGGTAGAAATTCTCCAACGACTAATTTAATGGAAGTTATGGGTCGGCATTGAATGGGATCATAGCTAACCATGGTTGGAGTAGAAGCATGATTGTGGATACAGGAATCTCCTTCTCTTTCTCTTGTCATGTCTCATTCCTTTTCCAGTGGGCTGCCAAGAGAGACAGAGATTGCACTGACCGAATAGACACAGGTTGCCAAATCATAATTTAAAAGACTAATGTGATACACTGTTTACTTTTTGCATAAAGATCTTAGGGGGTACCTTATTATTTTTTTTTATGAGGATAAAAGCATTTGCTTTCTGAACCATTATTTTGTTTTAGACATGGTCCCTCCATTCATCAGCATCTTTTCTTCCAGCCTTTTAGGAATGTTTTAATAAAACCTAAACATAGTTTTGGTGTGTGTGTGTGTGTGTGTGTGTGTGTGTGTGTGTGTGTTTCCAGATACGTCATCTGTATTCTGCAGCACTGAAAAGCATTGATGGGAAATCAGTATTTCCCCTAGGATGTCTCCCAAAGGTCCAATTTAAGTTTGGACTACTTCATAAACCTCCTGCTTCCTCTCAAGGAGCTGCAGAATAAATCAGGAGCAGTAGAAACCCTTTCAGAATTAGATATTGAATTGGATCTGACTCTGAGGCACATCTCAGATCCTTCTGCCCATATTGAAATATAGAGGAAGAGTTGCTACCTTGAATGTTAGCCATTCAAGGTAGATTGGACTTCAGGCTAATACTACTTTTATTATAAAGTTATAGTGACAGAGTCTTGCAACCCTGAATGTGCTTCCCTCTTCCCTCCTTTTGTTTATGTGAGAACTAAAGACAGTCTTGTAAGACTTTTTGTCAGATTACAGTTCTTCTCCAGACTCAAGGTTCTTTTATCTGCCCATTGTCTAATTAACAGCTATTCCTCTGTCCCTCAAAGTCAACTAGGCTCGGGGCCTAGTTATATGCGAGACTGCCTCCTGCCCCATACATTGCGCTTCAAGGTGTTAATTATCATCTTCAAAGCGCTCCATGGCTCGGGACCTAGTTATCTGCGGGATCGGATCCTGCCTCATACATCCTCACGGCCGATACGCTCCCACAGAGAGGGACTGCTCCGGGTGCCGTCCACTAGACTTTGTCAGCGGGCGACGCCCAGGGGAAGGGCCTTCTCTGTGGCGGGCCCAGCCCTCTGGAACGACCTTCCCCCCGATATTAGGACAACCACGGACCTCCGCTCCTTCCGCTTAAAATTAAAGACTCACTTTTTTCGCCTGGCCGGCCTTGGGTAGTCTCTTTTTAGGTTAGGGGGTTTTTAGGGGTAATTTTTAGTTTAGTATATGGGTTTTAGCGCAGGAATTATTTAATTTACTTTTAATTCTGTTGTTTGTCAAATTCAAATTCAAATTCAAATTAAGATTTATTAACCGCACCCTCTCCCCACAGGGACCCGGGGCGGTGCACAGGCATAATTAAAAACAATATACAAAATACAAACATTACTTAAAATAAAATTAAATAAATCTACCTATGCTAAAAATATATAATTAAAACCCATTAAAATTTGTAATTAAAAGACAGAGAGAACTATTCAAGGCCGGCCAGTCGAAAGAGATGGGTCTTCAATTTTACCCGGAAGGAGCGGAGGTCGGTGGTCGTTCTAATATCAGGGGGAAGGTCGTTCCAGAGGGCCGGGCCCGCCACAGAGAGCGCCCTTCCCCTGGGCGTCGCCCGCTGACAAAGTCTAGTGGACGGCACCCGGAGAAGCCCCTCTCTGTGGGAGCGAATCGGTCGTGAGGATGTGTGGGGCAGGATCCGATCTCGCAGATAGCTAGGTCCCGAGCCATGGAGCGCTTTGAAGATGATAACTAACACCTTGAAGCGCACCCGGAAGACGACAGGTAGCCAGTGCAGCTCGCGCAGGAGCGGTGTTACATGGGCAAACCTGGAGGTGCCCATAATTGCTTGCGCGGCCGCATTCTGAACTAACTGAAGCCTCCGGGTGCACCTCAAGGGGAGCCCCATGTAGAGAGAGTTGCAATAGTCCAGTCGGGATGTCACGAGGGCATGGGTGACTGTGCGAAGGGCGTCCCGATCCAATAGGGGGCGCAATTGGCGAACCAGGCGAACCTGGTAAAACGCCCTCCTGGCCACGGCTGTCACTTGCTCTTCCATAGACAGCCGGGTATCCAGGAGGACACCCAAATTGCGCGCCCCATCCACAGGGGCAAGATGTTCGCCCCCTATGGCCAGCGTTGGAGAAAGCTGGTTGAATCGGGCAGCCGGAAACCACAGCCACTCGGTCTTGGTCGGGTTGAGCCTAAGTCCGTTACTTCCCATCCAGATCCGCACGGCTTCCAGGCACTGGAACATCACCGCTACCGCATCGTTGGGGTGGTCTGGGGTAGATATGTACAGCTGGGTGTCATCAGCGTACAGATGGTACTCTACCCCAAAACCACGGATGATCTCACCCAGCGGCTTCATGTATGCATTAAACAGGAGAGGCGAGAGGACCGACCCCTGAGGCACCCCGCATGTGAGGGGTCTCGGGGTCGACCTCTGCTCTCCTGCCCGCACAAATTGCGATCGGCCAGAGAGGTAGGAGGAGAACCACCGCAAAACGGTGCCTCCCACCCCCAACCCCCCCAGCCGATGCAATAGGATACCATGGTCGATGGTATCGAAAGCCGCCGAGAGGTCTAATAGGACCAGGATGGAGGAACATCCCCCATCTCTGGCCCTCCAGAGATCATCTACCAACGCGACCAATGCCGTCTCGGTGCTATGCCCGGGCCGAAAGCCGGACTGGCGCGGATCTAGATAGTCAACTTCCTCCAGGTGACGGGGAAACTGTTGTGCCACCACACTCTCAACAACCTTCGCCAAGAAGGGAAGGTTGGAGACTGGACGGTAGTTGTTCAAAAGAGCTGGGTCCAAAGAGGGCTTCTTGAGGAGGGGCCTCACCATAGCCTCTTTTAGGGAGGCAGGCAAGGAACCCTCACTCAAGGATGCGTTGATAACCTCTTGGAGCCAGCCTCGTGTCACCTCCCAGGATGCCAGTACAAGCCAGGAGGGGCACGGGTCCAATGAACATGTGGTGGCTCGCAGTCGCCCACGTAGCCTGTCCATATCCTCGGAAGTAACGGGGTCAAACTCCTCCCAAACAAGATCTCTCTCGTGGCATCCCACTGGGCCATGAATGGGGGCTAGCTCACTCTGTATCTGGGCGGTTTTCTCCTGCAGAAAAATCACAAATTCCTCTGCTCTACCCTGTAGCGGGGCTTCCCGCTCCCTCTGATGAAGGAGAGAACGGGTCACCCTAAACAGGGCGGCAGGGCGGTTTTCTGCGGATGCTATGAGGGTAGCACAATGGTGACGTTTGGCCACCCTCAGCGCCACAATGTAAGTCCGTAAATGGGCTCTTACCTGTGTCCGGTCAGATTCAGAGCGGCTAGCCCTCCACCTTCTCTCTAGGCATCTCTTGCGGCGTTTCATCACCCGCAGCCCCTCAGTAAACCAAGGAGCCAGGGTGGTTCGCCGCCGCGAGAGAGGCCGCAAGGGCGCGACCCGATCTAAGGCTCCCACGGCCGCATTATTCCATGCGGCCGTGAGGTCCTCCATCGGGGCGCGGGTCAGGGATACAGGAAATGGCCCAAGCGCTGTCTGGAACCCGTCCGGGTCCATCAAGCGCCTGGGGCGGTACCAGATTGGTAACTCTGGTTCCGCCTCCCCGCGGAGGGGAGCAGCGGTCGGAAAGTCGAGTCGGAGAAGTGAGTGGTCTGACCATGACAAGGGTGTGATGACTATATCCCCTGTACCCAGATCACTCTTCCATTGGCCCGAGACAAAGATGAGGTCCGGCGTATGTCCACCCTCATGGGTGGGGCCTTGAATTACTTGGGTCAGGTCCATGGCCGTCATGGAAGCCATGAACTCCCGAGCTACCACGGATGATTCGCCCAACGATGGCAGATTAAAGTCCCCCATGACTATAAGTCTGGGGGTCTCCACTGCCACCGTAGCGATCACCTCGAGGAGCTCGGGCAGGGCTGCTGCTACATAGCGGGGAGCCAGGTATACAACCAGCAAGCCCAACTGCCTCCCTAGGCCCCACTTCATGCAGAGGGACTCACAGCCGGAGGTCTGAGGCACAATGGACTCTCTCGGCTCCAGGCCTTCCTTAATAATGACCGCTACCCCGCCACCCCTGCCTAGGGCCCGCGGCCGATGAAATGCGCGGTAGCCTGGTGGGCACATTTCAACGAGGGGATGACCTCCCTCGGGGCCCAACCAGGTCTCCGCAATTCCTACCAGGTCCGGCTCCCCCTCTGACACAAGGTCACTAATGAGGGGGGCTTTGTTGACAACGGACCTGGCGTTGCAGAACATCAGCCGCAGACCCTGGCTCTGTATTCCCTGGCCACCTAGCCTGCGGGGGTTGTGGCACCCGACCGTTTGTAACCAACGGCTGCGTGCCACCAACCGGGAGGATGAGAATTGTCTCCCCTCGGTCCTGCCCCTCCCCACGACCCTCTGAATTGGTAAGCCCTCCTGAGGAACGACTCGGGTATCCCCCTTCCTTTCGCCTTCCGCTTCCCGCCGTCGACTGCTATCCTGGCCCTTACTATTGATCGTTGCTTCCGTCTCCATCTGTCTATATCTTTTTTTAGACCCCTCCCCCACCCCAACCCTGGAACCCCCTAAAATCCGAATTAAAAAATTACAAAGAAACCCCCTGAGCTTGCGCTTCGCCCACCTCTCAGGAGCAATAACTCCATCTTCGAGGTGGGCCCGAGTTAAACTAGGGGGCCAAGCCTGCGAGAGGGCAGAATCTCGCAGGCAAAGGAGGTCACGCCTCGAATACATTTCTAGGGGAACATGGAGGCTGCATAAACCAGGGGAACGTAATTGCAAGTTAATGTTTAGTTAGTTAATTAGTTAGTTAGAAAGAGTCCAGATAAAGTGCAGGTGTAAAGTGGCAGTGTACAGTGCAAATAATAGGAGATGGTAAGTCCATAGAGGTAAATCCATAGGGGTAGGAGGGGTAAAGTCAGATAGTCCAAAAGATAGTCCAAAAGAAAGTCCGGCAGATGGGAAAGATCGCAGTTCAGCCCCTTTAAAGGGCCCCATCCATCTGCCCTCTTCAGCCACACAGGCCTCAGTCTGCATTTAGTGCCGTGCAGCTAGATGGTCCACTGCACGGCCTGATGGTAAATGCTGCCATGTGCAGGCTTGGCTTACCTCCTCCAGTCCCATGCACTCACTCCCAGTCCTCCTCGGCCAAAGTTCCACCACTCCACGATCCGGCTGCTTGGCTGCTTGGCCTCCTCTCCTTCCATTCGCTCCTTCACTCCTTCCTTCCGTTTCTATTTCCGTTCCATTCCTTCTTTCTCCTTCTCCTTTCTCTTTCCAATCTCTCCTCTCCTTCTTTCCTTCTTCCTCCTTCCTCCTTTCCATCCCTTCTCCACACGTTTCCTCTCTTCCAATCTCTCCTCTCACATCCTCTCTCCTTCCTCTCACCTCCTCTCTCCGTTCCAGCTTCTCCATCTGCAGCCGTTGTTCGCAGCCGCTCCAGCCCCGGATCAGGTAGGGAACACTCGGGTCGGGGTCGGATGTAGGCTGCACGATCTCCCATCCACTCGTGCAGCCCGATGGAAAATCCTCCCTTCCGCCCGGCCGTTCGCTTGCCTCCAGCGTCCCGGCCTCACAGGCCTGCCTCCTCCTACTTCCTGGCAAGCCGGGGACGCGCTAGGCCGAACAGGCCGATTCGGGCCTTCTCCTCGCTCTTCGCCTCGCCGTCACACACTCGGCTCACCCTCCGTCTCCAAAACGGCCCGGTGTGACGACTGGCATGTAGCCTTGCTGGGCCAGCCCTCGGAGATGGTCAGTGAGGGCTGGCGACATTCCCCTGGGGCAAAACAGCCCCCGGCCCCCGCCCTGCCTTCAGAATCGGACCTCCATTCCGCGCATGCGCAAACTTCTTGTACTCTGTAGTTTGTTCTTTGTATTTTTAATTGCCTGTGCCCCGCCTCGAGTCCCCTTGGGGAGAGAGAGCGGGTTATAAAATTAAATTATTATTATTATTATTATTATTATCCCTTCGGCCGATCCGCTCCCACAGAGAGGGTCTTCTCAGGGTGCCGTCGGCCGGGCAATGCCGTCTGGCGACACCCAGGGGAAGAGCCTACTCTGTGGCGGGCCCTGCCCTTTGGAACGACCTACCCCCTGAATTACGCACCATCACCGACCTCCGCCTCTTCCGCCAGTGTCTAAAGACACATCTTTTCCAACAAGCCGGCCTAGCCTAACCTCCCGTGGGGACTATTTTAGAGAGTTTTAAATTGGGAATTTTAAAATTGGTTTTAGCATAGGACTAGAATAATTTAATATGTTTTTAAATTATGTATTTATTTTTGTATGCTTTTAAATTCCTGTGCGCTGCCCTGGGTCCTTTGTGGAGAAGGGCGGGATATAAATATGATTAAAATAAATAAATCCCTTCCCATTAAGGTAAAGGTAAAGGTTCCCCCTCGCACATATGTGCTAGTCGTTCCCGGCTCTAGGGAGCGATGCTCATCTCCATTTCAAAGCCGAAGAGCCAGCACTGTCCAAAGATGTCTCCGTGGTCATGTGGCTGGCATGGCTAAATGCTGAAGGTGCATGGAACACTGTTACCTTCCCACCAAAGGTGGGTTGCTGTCAGCTTGGCCCGGATTAGCCAAACTGGTAATAGCGGCGGCAGGAGGCTCCTCTCACTCACCCGGATGCTTCTGTGCATGTGCAGAAGCATCGTGCCTGCACCCGAACCAGTAGAAACAAAATTGGCAACCCACCACTGTTTCCCACCAAAGATGGTTTCTATTTTTCTACTTGCATTTTTACATGCTTTTGAACTGCTAGGTTGGCAGAAGCTGAGACAAGTAATGGGAGCTCACTCCATTACATGACGCTAGGGATTCAAACCGCTGAACTGACCTTTCTGATCGACAAGCTCAGCGTCTTATCCACTGAACCACCACGTCCCTTATCCTTCCCATTACAATATAGCATAACAATAGCAATAGCACTTAGACTTATATACCGCTTCACCATGCTTTACAGCCCTCTCTAAGCGGTTTCCTGAATCAGCATCTTGCTCCCAACAATCTGAGTCCTCATTTTACTGACCTCAGAATGATGGAAGGCTGAGTCAACCTTGAGCTGGTGAGAATCGATCTGAACTGCTGGAAGCCAGCAGTCAACAGACATAGCCTGTAGTGCTGCATTCTATTGTAACCACTGCAGCACCATAGTGCAAATTTTCTACAAATTTTCTTCCAACGTTTCCTCCTCCTCCTTTTCTTGAACAAGAAATCTGACATAGTTTAAATTTTACTTCTAATAAAATAAAACAATCTCTTTCCTCAGGGATATACACAAAAAAGGAGGGAATCATCAAAATGTGTAAAATGCCAGGATGCTGCAGCCACCATCTTGGAAATTTTGACCCAGAAATAATCCAACAGATCATGGAAGCTACTACTCCTTGCCAGATTTTGGTTCTGCGGTCATGAGTAGTGTCCATTTCCTGTATTATAGTTACTTGGATTAGCAAATATCTCTGTGGGTTTATTTTTCAGTTATTTTGAAATAGGAAGAGTAATGTATACTAAATATATTTTTAGGGAAATCAACATACAATGCAGGCAGCTGGAACAATAAACTCATTATGATTAATATTGCACATAATTGGTTTCCGAGAAACCTCTACATGCATATTAAGCATGTCCTATCTTCCTATTAGGAGTTTTCCATGGCAACAAGTCACAAATAGACATTAAGCTGCATTGTCAAAAGCATTAGGCCTAGTTTTGGTAACTGCAGCAACGTTATCTACATTCCAGAAATACTGCCTGCCAGAATTAGCTTTTGTAAGCCTAAAATATAAATTATACTTCTAACATAAAGGAATGTGTATGCTTCATATATTCACAACTCAATATAAATGAATTTGTATGTCATTCAGGCATACTGAATTAATTCTTCACTTACCCATTAATGTCTCTCCTTCATTAATTCCTTTCTCATTTCATTTCATTTTATTACATTTATATCCCGCCCTTCTTCGCAGAGGACCCAGGGCGGCGCATAGGAGATTTAAAAAACATACAAAATAGAAAATAGATAAATAATTTAAAATATATATTAAATAATCCCGATCCTATGCTAAAACCAATTATTAAAAACCCAATTTAAAACTTTTCTAAAAGTCCCCATGGGAGGTTAGGCTAGGCCGGCTTGATGAAAAAAGTATGTCTTTAGACATTGGCGGAAGAGGCGGAGGTCGGTGATGGTCCGGAGTTCAGGGGGTAGGTCGTTCCAAAGGGCAGGGCCCGCCACAGAGAAGGCTCTTCCCCTGGGTGTCGCCAGTCGGCATTGTCCGGCCGACGGCACCCTGAGAAGGCCCTCTCTGTGGGAGCGGAGCGGTCTAAGGGATGTATGGGGCAGGAGACGGTCTCGCATATAACTAGGCCCCGAGCCATGGAGCGCTTTAAAGATGGTCGTCTGAAATTAATGCCTGGTAAATTTTCTTATATGACGGGGAGGACATCGGATGGTGGAGAATGACTAGGGACATGATTCCAAAGGAAAATTATTTAGCCTCTATGGCTTATTGGTATACCATATTTTATTTTGAGGAAGGACTTCTCAAACTGAGGTACTGAAGACGAAATTTGTCCATATTGCCAGGACTTGAGGGGGAGTATCAAATCTGGTGGTCTAAATAAAAGTAAATAATAGTTTTCTTTGAGGGATTTAAAAATCCCTCTTTCATATTCAAGTTGTTAAACACAATCCTAATAAGATTTAATGTCAGGTAAATGTAATGAGTGTAAATAATGTAAATATTCTTCTGCTTCTTTATCAGCATTGATTTCAGGACACAGTATGTATGTTTGTTTGTATAAGTATATATATACTTATACACCCATATATACATACCGTACATACCAGCACACACACACCATGCAAAAGATGATTCAAACAAAATTATTTGTTTATTAATCAAATTTACATACCGTAGCTATCCATCTCATGGAAAGTAACTCTGGGTGCCATGCAGCAATCCACAAAAATTATCTGTGTGTGTGTGTGTGCTTAAAACCAATAAATAATTATTAAAAATGAAAGTATGTCAATTATATTGAAAAGGTGTTTTAATAAAGTCAGTTTTCTCTAGCACCTAAAAGAAATATTAGTGCTAGGTCCATTTTTTAGAGGAGGAGAGGGGATTGTATAATTACTGATAGAATCAAGATCACGTGAAGTGTTAATACCACTTTATAATGCCTTGGTAAGGCCACACTTGGAATACTGCATTCAGTTTTGGTCACCACGATGTAGAAAAGATGTGGAGACTCTAGAAAGAGGGCAGAGAAGAGCAAGATGATTAGGGGACTGGAGGCTAAAACATATGAAGAACGGTTGCTGGAATTGGGTATGTCTAGTTTAATGAAAAGAAGGACTAGGGGAGACATGATAGCAGTGTTCCAATATCTCAGGGGTTGCCACAAAGAAGAGGGAGTGAAACTATTCTCCAAATCACCTGAGGGCAGAACAAGAAGCAATGAATGGAAACTAATCAAGGAGAAAAGCGACTTAGAACTGAGGAGAAATTTCCTGACAATTAGAACAATTCATCAGTGGAACAGAAATTGCCTCCAGAAGTTATGAATGCTCCAACACTGGAAGTCTTCAAGAAGATGTTGGATAGCCATTAGTCTGAAATGGTATAGGGTTTCCTGCCTAGGCAGGGAATTGGACTAGATGACCTCCAAGATCCCTTCCAACTCTGCTATTGTATTGTATTGTATTGTATTGTATTGTATTGTATTGTATTGTATTGTATTGTATTGTATTGTATTGTATTACTCTAGAGTTTGATAAGAAGCTAGAAAATAAACAGACAAATACAATACCTCCTCAAGTTCATGTACATCCATGTCTGCAATTATATACCAAGATAATTTAGGAATATCCACACAGGATATGATTCGGGGGTCGTACTGATGACTGGACCAGTCTTGTGGACCTCTGACACCTCCATGCATTTCTCTAAAATTTGCAGGGATTCATGCCTGTCCTCTATTTGTAACCTTCTACTTAACAAAGGCATGTTGTTCTTTCTCTAGGACAGGGGTCTGCAATCTTAAACATTCAAAGAGCCACGTGGATCAGGTTCCCACAGAAAACAAAACAACAGGAGCCACAAAACCTAGGTGGGTGTACCCAACTCAACATCATTCCCACCCAGTCACATGACACACACACCCAGACATGCCTACCCAGTTTTCATGGCTCAGTGTTTTCTGTGGGAATAGGATCTCTCTCTCTTCTCTTCCCTTCCCTCTCATTTCTGTTTTTCCTCTATTTTTCCTCTCCCTTTCTCTTCTTGATTCCTTTCTTTCCTTCCCTTTCCTTCTTTCTTTTTCTTTCTTTCTCATTGAATACGATAGCAAATCCAAAATAAAGTTATTAATTGTAGGAAATTGCTTTTCTGTAATCTTTTCATAGTGAACTCTAATAGAAGCTGGCAAGATTGTACTAACAGCAATAGCAAATATATTTTGATTTCTTATGAGTTTGACAATAAAATTATAAATAATCTTATTTTCAGATGCATTTTTGCCATCTGTTATTTTCTTTTTTTTAAAAATTAGACTTGCTTCCAATTTGTGCCTTCTGGCAAACTGCAGTTTTCTTGGTAAGAGATCTAGCTTGCCATTGCTTTCATCACAGGTCTGAGGAAATTTCTTTCTTTCTTTCTTTCTTTCTTTCTTTCTTTCTTTCTTTCTTTCTTTCTTTCTTTCTTTTTCCTCTTTTTTTCTTTCACCTTGATTTGTTTCCCTCTCTTTTCCCTCTCTCTCATTCTCTCCCTTCAGCTCTCTTTCATTTCTCTCTCCCTCTGCCCCTTCTCTAATTTGTTTCCCTCTTTTTTCCTTCTTTCCCATTCTTTCCTTCCCTCTCTCTCCCCCCCCCCTTTCTCACTTTCATCACTTTCTTGCGCGCGCAAGCAAAATACCCTCCTGGGCTGGGATCACGGTGGCGGGGACAGCAACCCTTTCCACTGCCGCCACTGCACAGCGAGTAGCTGGCTGCGCTGCACAGGAGAGGCACGCTGCGCAGGAGACTCCTCAGCGCCAGACTCAGGCCAGGGCCAGCCACGGTCCCCTTCGTGTTAGCTCAGGAAGGAGCCGCAGCAACTGTCTCTGGATACAGAGAGGGAAGAGCTTCAGTTCTCCTGCACTGCACAGGGCTCTCCTTGTGCAGGGCTCTGGAACTCTTCCCTCTCTGTATCCAGAGACGGTTGCTGCGGCTCCTTCCTGAGCTAACACGAAGGGGACCGCGGCTGGCGCTGGCCTGAGTCTGGAGCTGAGGAGTCTCCTGCGCAGCGTGGCTTCCTGCACTGCGTAGGCAGTTACTCACCTCACTGCACAGTGGCGACAGCGGGAGGAGAGTCGTTGTCCCCTCCGCCTTACTCCTGGCCCAGAAGGGTATTTTGCTTGCGCGACTGTGCAAGAAAGAGATGAGCGCAAGAAAAGGGCTGGAGCTCTTCCCGACACTGAGTTGCCTGCGAAGGACGTCGAATCGCAAAAGCAGCCGAGAGTCTCCTGCCTTCTCTGGGCGGAGAGTAGATTGCGCAATTGGGTCAGCAGGGAGCCGCAGGAGAGGGGTCAAAGAGCCGCATGCGGCTCTTGGGACGCAGGTTGCCGAGGCCTGCTCTAGGATGTAGGGGAAGATGTTGCTTCACAGTTCAAAGCCAAGTTGCTGGGACTCAAACTTAGAAATGATATTCTGAATGCAACTGGGTTTCTTCATAAAGCATTGGAATGGCTGCTACCATTGAGGTAGCTGTTAATATTGAGTTAAGAGTTACATTAGATATAAAAGCTGTGTGTTCTGCATTATGTAGTATTTGGGTTGGGTAACTATACAAACAATATATTATCTCCCTCTATATTTTCAGTAAATGTGTGTTTTAAGCTAAGCCATTTAACTAACAATGTCAATGCCGACATGAGATTTCTGATCAGAAAAATAACTACCCACTGAAATGCAGCTACTAAAGACTGGATTAAGTCTGTGTTTAAACTAGGACTTAATAGCTGAACCTTCAAAGACTCAAACAAAATTGGTTGTGTTATATTCTGTGAATCTGAAGTCTGAGTATATTCACAAGATTTGCAACAGTGAGGTGTAAGTGCTCTCCACAGTCCATCAGTTCCTCTTAACCTACTTTGTCATACTTTTTTTTATTGACTTGGTTTATATGCTGCCTTTCTCTTCAAAAATGACACTCAAAGCTGTTTTCAGTTCAAAATTATTCATGGATAGGCAAATACAGTGTAACAAAATACAAACATTTTTAAATTTTTATTTTTATGGCCCAGTGTGCCCAAAGGGCAGGTTGTATACATTAATGCAGCCTAGACCTATCTAACACAAAAATAAATTTAACCACGTAAACTAAACTCGTAGATAGTGTTCTCTGAATAACAACCAATGAGATGAAGATTATGTAGAACTTGGAAATCAGGTTTTGTTGCACTAACAGCAGATAATACGAACTTCCTCAGCTCTAGTTGACATTTGAGCTAATAAGAGTTCTTATGTAAGTATGGCAGGCTCCCCATAAAGCTGGCTATGTTGTAATTTATAGTCATTTATATTACTTTCCCTTGGAGCTTGAGGGTCTTCCAAAAGAAGTTACGTCTCATGGAAGTCATGGGGAACTATGGCTATTAGCGATAATGGCAGTGTGACTGCCTCTGAAGACCATCTGTCAAAAGTCTACTGGGCTTCCTTCTGCAGTTGATCAGCTACTGAAAGAACAGACAGTTCGATTAGAGGGGGAAGGAATCCAATCCAATAGGATTCAATGCTTCTGTTCGTATGACCCAAACAGTATTACAAGTATTTCTGGCATGTGCAAAAACTACAGTTCTAAGGATGGAACATATTGCAACAATTGCAGAGTATGTCGATCTGGCCCTTAAGGGAATAGTTCGGTTTTCTGGAAATAAATTATCCATAATAATACATTGTTCCTGGTATCTTGAGATTGGACCAAAACCAGAACATTGTGACTATTTCCTCTTTGCTACTAGACCAGAAGAGGTAGTCCTTGACTTACAACCATTCATTTGGTGACTGTTACAATGACACTGAAAAAAGTGACTTACAATTGGCGAATGGATGAATGAACGAATGATAGTTGCATGACTTGGAGTTACACTGTCCTATGCATCCTTAAATAAGCATGTTGAGAGGCAAGGGGTGGGGAAGAGGGAAGGAAAGATCTTCACAACATCCATACAATATTTCCCTGAAAGAAACTACATGTAAGTGTCAGCGTTTACCAGTGACAGTTACAAGAAAACAACCATAAATAAGAGACAGTTGGAGCCAAAGGTTGCATTGCAACGATAGGGTGACCCTGTTACACTATTGAAGTATCACTGCTCTATTGCTCCCATTCCTCACCATTGTCTCTCTAACAAGAAAGGAACGCATGACCGGTATAAATATTTTGCTGTATCACAGAAAGGCTTCTCTGAGGAAATAGCTCTGAGGAACACTCCAATGACGATCTGCTTTCAGAATTTGAAAAATAGGGATGCAGTTTCTATGGATACACCAAAACACTTCCTCTAACTTCCCTGTCATCCTCAATGCTAAGCATGCATGTCTGAGAAGCTGCGCATGGTGATTTTGGAGGGCACATTTTGGATCAAAAAATAAATACTGCCAAGTATTGCTAGCTTTAAAATGCCATGGCATCAGGGGTGGTATTCACTTACCTTTGCTACCGGTTCGCAAATGTGAGCCTGCGCACAGGACCTTCCATGCATGTGCAGAACGACAAAAAAGGGACGTGATGACATCAGGGTGGGTGGGCAGAGCATCCTGCTGCTGCCGCTACCAGTTTGCCCAAATCACATAGAACCGACCGAATAGCACTACTGCATGGCATGTCACTCCATGGGTCACTCCAATAATTGGCTCAATGTTTATCTTCTGGTTTTGTTTCTGTGATATTAGCAATGGTAGCTATACAGTGTGAATCTGCTTACATCTGTCAGATTGGGATTCAGAAGTCATTCGGGTGTTATTCACAACTCTGTTAAGTGTAATATAAATTCACCCTATTGCTAATCACAAAGAATAAATAAATAATAAAGCTGCCCACCAAATCTTGGGTCTCGCTCAGTGGTGAAATTCAATCTTTTTTACTACCAGTTCTATGGGCGTGGCTTGGTGGGTGTGGTAGGAGAAGGACACTGCAAAATCTCCATTCCCACCCCACTCCAGGGGAAGGATACTGCAAAATCCCCACTCTGAGGCCAGACAGAGGTGGTTGTCAGGTTCCAAAGGGTTAAGGAAAACAGCCAAACACAGAGATGGTTTGAAAATGCAGTTTATCTCCTCTGGCACAAACTGACCAACAAAGCACTAAGGCAATGAATAAATTGTCATAGCTGACATCCGGTGCTCCCCATCACCTTTTATACTTTATTTGGTATTTAGGCTAAGCCCCATCCCTGCGTGAGCACATACCCATCACCTCGTGACCCAGAGTGAAAACCGCCCGGCAATCAGTCATGGATTGTTCTCAGTCAGTTATCAGTTATGGAACGTTCTCAGTTGGATTGCTTGTGGAGGAGGGAGATCCCCAGCTGGTAAGCACGATTCCTGGCAGCTCCCACAGCATCCCCCGCCTGAATGGCAGCTCCGGGACTGTGGGCTCGCTGGAGCTGACAGTGGTATTTGCTAGTTCTCTGAACTACTCAAAATTTCTGCTACCGGTTCTCCAGAACCTGTCAGAACCTGCTGGATTTCACCCCTGGTCTCAGCACCTTATTCTTTGATCAACATAAAATTCTGCCCAATTCCAGGACATAGGAAGGTTGGGTATTTCAGCCTAGCAATGTCCTATATATTTGGATTCCTGTGTAAGTACACGTGTCCCAAAGATGCTTTTTTTTTTTCAAGAGGCAACTGGACTTTCTGGTTTTTCTTTGAAGACATTTCACTTCTCATCTAAGAAGCTTCTTCAGCTCTGACTGGATGGTGAGGAATGGAAGGATTTATACTCCTTGCAGATAGTTGATCATTTGCATTCTTTTAGCGGGTCATTAGGTCACCTTATCATCAGGGTCACCTGAGTGGTGCAAATGGACATGGAGTCTTCTTGAAACTGCTGAAAGGATTCTGTTGTAGATTGGAGAAACATGATATTGTATCCCTCCCCCTCTGTTGAGATAAACATGGTAGTACACAGTTTAACATCTTCCCAAAGAAATATAAAGCAAAAGGATTTAGGCTATGCTCCGAGCAACAATTTCTGACATCCTGTGTCTGTGTGACTTCTTTGATTGCATATTAATGTTTGCTGCTCTTTTTGGTTTTTGGCAAGATTTGGCATGGGCAGAGAGGGCAGAGTGGAAATCCAGCAAAAGAAAATGTGTGTTCAAAGTTGCAGGGAAAATAAAATTCCCTCCAATTTTCCCAATGCATCCATATGGAAAAGTTAGTCACGCAGCTGCTCAGAATGTTGTGACGGTTCTATTCTAAGCCCGCCTTCTTCTCGTACCTTGACGTATGACCACAATTGAGCCCAATATTTCTGTTGCTAAGTGAGACAGTTGTTAAGTGAGTTTTGCCCTAGTTTACAACCTTTCTTGCCACAGTTGTCATGTGAATCTCTGCAGTTGTTAAGTTAGTAACACAGTTGTTAAATGAATCTGGCTTTCCAACTGACTTTGCTTGTCAGAAGGTCGCCACGTGACCCTGGGACACTGCCACTGTCATATGAGCCAGTTGCTAAGCATCCACATTATGATCATGTGACCATGGGGATGCTGCAATAGTCATAAGGTGGAAAAGATGTCAGTCTGGCAGCCATATTTTCTTTTGGGTCTTTGGCCTGCCACACTTTCTATTATTCTGCTATGCATTTTCTATTGTGGGGAAATGGGAGGGGGGATTGTAAGGAGTTGCATACTATTTAGCCATAACAAAATTCTTTCTAGGAAGCCAAGGTCATCCTTTGTCTTTGCACCTCTGCACCTGACCAGAACTGGATGGGTGGAACTGCCAGCATGGCAGTGGGAGATTGGACCATGTGATGGACTTGTGGGTGTGGGGGGGCAAGATCTTGAACTTTCAACTAGGTGGGGAAAACTGGGAAGCTTTCAGATTCGAGTTTTCCCAGAGGTGCCAACAAGGCTCTCTTAATAAATTGGAACTTTGAGCAATACTTTGCCTCGGACTCTGATTTACTTTTGGATGCTATTTGGAATCCTGACAAAATGGTCATAACTCACTTTTTTTGGTACTGTACCTTTGAACGGTCACTAAACAAACTGTTGTTAACTCAAGGACTCCCTGCAATGTAAGCAAAAAAAAAAATAGGATACACCCAACCTACTCGGGGCTTCTCAGTGCACCAATACATGAGAAGTCACACAGATGCAACACAGGAAAAGAACAGAAACACACGCAAACAAAGAATGACTTCCAGGGAGAAGGAGAAAGTGAAACATCCGAATTAACATAAAGAAAGGGAAATGTATTACCATATATGGAGTTGCTAAAGAAACTTTGTATCCGAGCCTCGCTACAGTTAAAATGAAACTTTCGCTGATTCTTCACTGCCGCTAACGGGGCGGAAAAATGGTGCTTCTTTGTTCCCAGCAGTAAACATTCTTTGACTTGAGAACATTTCTTCACCTTTACAAGATCAAAGCCACCCAAGCGGCTCTCGGTATTTCTCCCATTGTGAGCCTTTTTACTTTTTTTTTTAGATGGATTGGATGATACAATTGTTTCTCTGGATTTTAAACAGTACAAAATTTTGAACTTTTATATTGAAAAAGTTTTATTGAGTTTACATTTTTTGTGGGGTAGGGTAAGGGTTACATAGAAATTTTGAGAGTGGTCACGTCAAAGTCGTCGGCTCCTCCGGAACCTCAAATTACATTATTAAAAAGAAAAAAAAAGAAACATTTCACATAACACTACAAGCTGGGAGCAAGTACATATTCCTAAATTTTTCAGTTATATACTGTCAGTCAATTGCAAAAATCCAGATTACAAATATCATACAATATTACTCAAAAGAAAAACAAGGGCAAAGTTATTTTTTAGATCTAAGTCTCTTGGCAATTGTATCTTCCCCCTTCTCCCCCGGGCCCCCAGCGGGCGGGGCCATGGCTCCCCCTGCCCCCCCTGGATCTTCTCCCAGGACAGAGGAATGTTTTTTAAGAAAGGCTTCCGCCTCAGCAACTGTTTTAATCTTTACTCTACCTCCTTCCCAGAACACCAGCATCCCTTCGGGTATCACCCACTTGAACCAGATCCCATGATCAAACAATGTTTTAGACAAGAAGGAAAATTTCCGTCTTGCATCTCTAATTTTTCTTGGAATCTGCTTCAAGATGGTAATCTCCTTTTGTTGGTAAATCATAGGACTCCCTCTTTGCACCTTCAAGATCTCCTCTCTGGTTGACCTTCTAACAAATTTTACATGTATCTCTCTGGGTACTTCATTCATCCTGGCATATGCAGAATTTATTCTGTAGACTAGGTCAATGTCCCCTCTGATCTCATCTTTGGGTTTATGTAAATAGTCTGCAATAATTGTACTCATAAGATCAGGGAGACATTCACCATCCATCTCAGAAACATTCTGGAATCTCAAAAAATATGTCATCCTTTCCAAATCAATCCTAGTCACATGCGCATTTATTTCCACAACCTCATTAGAAACATTTTTAATCTCTCCCTTTGAACTTTTGATATAGACTTTTCCATCTCTCGGACTTCACTGACTGTCTGCCCTTCGACGCCATCTTTTGTCATAAGAACTTAAAACTTTAACAATGGCAGCGAAAAAGCCTCCGATGGGGAAATCACTCTCCGCTCCAACTTCTACAAAGGCCAGTCCATCCCTACAGCAGGCAAAAATGTCTACAATGCTCCAGAAAGAAACATCAGAAGAGGACACTCCACCAACAATAGGGGAGATGCTGCAAAGCATAATGAAGGAAATAAGAGAGATCTGGAAAGACAATATAAGCACAAAATTGGAATTACTGGAGGCACAAAGAGCTATAACAGAAAATAAACAAAAAATTGATGGGTTGGAGGGAGGGGCAGTTAAGATGAGGGAAGAGATGAAGGAATTTCAGAAAGATATTACAGATATTACTGGTCATATGTCAAGAATCGATTTTGAAAAAATGTCTTTTTTTTTTTAAGGTTTCAAAACGTCCCAGAGTCAGACTCTGAGAATTTAAAAGATTTAATGAGCATGATTTTAGCAGAATATACTAAAAAGAATAAAGAACATATATGGGGGGATACAGACCTGATTTATAGAATCAATTCAGCATATGCCAGAATAAATAATGTACCAGAGAGATTCATATTAAATTTGTAAGAAGGTCAACAAGGGATGAGATTCTGAGAGCGCAGAGGGGAGGACCTTTGATATATCAACAAAAAGAGATTGCCATATTGAAACAGATCCCTAAAAAAATTCGAGAAATAAGAAGGAAATATTCCTTCTTATCAAAAAAATTATATAAAAAAGGAGTGTGGTTCAAATGGTTAATGCCAGAGGGAATGTTGGTGTTCTGGGAGAGCAGAGCTAGAATTAAAACAGTAGAAGAGGTGGAGGCCTTTCTTAAAAAACACGCCTCAACCCTGGAGGACGAAGATGTGGGAACGGGAGGGGCCATGGCTCCGCCCACCGGTGGTAAGGAAGAAGAAGAAACAATAGCAAAGAGGCTAAGATCACAGAAATGATTTTTTTATTTGTATTGTAACTCCTACATGGATGTTAACACGAACAAATGATTGAATGCATGGAATTTATGATATGAAATGTATGTATTTCTTTCCACCTTTTATTGAAATTATTTTGTGTGAGGTTACCAACCCTGACATGGAAGCTCTAAAATATTTGTTAAATACCCTACATACCCCTTTCCTATTATAAAATTGTAAAATCAATAAAAATTGTTATACGAGAAAAGAATGACTTCATCACATAGGATAACACAGACTTTGAAAGCTTTCTCTATTTGTCTGTGTGGGGGTGTCTATGAAACCTTTGAGAATTTCTCTTGCATTGTCCCTAGATGGAAGATGCCAGCATTAGTGTCACCATGCCTTATAATTTCTAGAAAATTGCCTGCTGTGGTGAAACAGGGACATGGGGTGATTGATCACTGAGTAGGGGTTGGCACACAGGGCGACTGCCTTGCCTGGAAGCTCAACACTCTTTCTGTCAGCTCTTAATCAGATGTGCCAGTGCCATAAACAAATGAACTGAAAGGTCTCTAGTATACTGGGGTGGATTATGCCTGGAAGATAATGGGGTCATTCACTTTTGTGTTTCTGTTTTGTTGTGAGCTGAAGGCTCTAGCATACTCAAGGGCAAAAAGCAGCAGGAGCCAGGAGAAGCAAGCAGCATCGTGACATTTGACACACTTTCTGCCACTGTGTGTCTCATGCTCCAGAGAAGTGGTGCTTGCAGCACAGCAGAAGTCAGTTGCATAACGATTACATTTCTTTCTCTCTTTTTTAATGTATTTTTTTAAAATTAAATGTAAGATAAAGTAGAAATGGAAACAAAAGTTAGGGAAGTTGGAGAAGAAGAAAGAGGGGTACAGTGAGAAAGAACGAAAGAAAAACTATGACTTTGGATTTCTTTCAGTGCAGTAGCATGCAAAAAATAAAGTTATAAACATTATATAAAGTTATAAATGTTTCACGCCATTTCTACAAGAACAAAGTAATTCTCGTTATAATCGTCACATTTCATGGGTTGCCCTATTTGGCTTGAAATATGAAATGAAATTTTTCAATAAGACTCATGCCTAACTAATGTGACTATCCTTATTAGTGTGTAGAATTCTGTCCTGCATGGAACATTAATGTTCATGGAAAATTATTAACAGCTTCAAGTAACTTCAAAATTAATCACATCAAAAAGAGGGAAACAGGGTTGTTTTATGGATGGGATGGGATGGGATAACTTATTTATATAGCCTTCCATCTCACAAATCCTGATTCCAGGTGGCGTTCAATAAAACATCTATAAAATAACAATATAAAAAACAATTGACAACTAAAACATTAATATTATAATTAAAAGACAAGGAGAGAGCATCAGACATTACAGAAAATTGAGCCATCTATAAGCGCATATATTGCTTATATATTGCTCATAATATTTGATAAATGTACATTATTACATGATATTTATCATACATATTTTAAATAAGAGCTGTGCAAAGTAGCTTCAGAGCATGTAGAGCGCTAGCATACGTGTCTGCAGCTCTTTAAAGCAGCAGCATCCTTTGCCTAAGTGGAATTGTGGAAACCCATTAAGTCAGTTTTAACAACAAGTTAAGGAATGTATGATAAAATAGATTAAACAGTTTGGACATACTATGCATGCATGAATTCATTCAATGTTTGTGACCACCCATCTCAGCCAATGATTCTGGGCAGCTTATATAGATGGGACAATGGGAAAATACTGTATGTGGTTGAAAGGACTAAAATTTACACTATGTCATAATCTTAAAGGGAAAAAAAGATAAGATGATATGATCACCATGATGTAAAAAAGAGGCTCCAGAAAGAGCGCAGAGAAGAGCAACAAAGATAATTTGGGGACTGGTGGCTAAAACATATGAAGAACGGTTACAGTAATTGGGTATGTCTAGTTGAATGAAAAGAAGGACTAGGGGAGACGTGATAGCAGTGTTCCAATATCTCAGGGGTGCCACAAAGAAGAGGGAGTCAAGCTATTCTCCAAAGCACCTGAGGACAAGAAGCAATGGGCAGAAAGACACTAATCAAGGAGAGAAGCAACTTAAAAATAAGGAGAAATTTCCTGACAGTGAGAACAATTAATCAGTGGGAAAACTTGCCTCCAGAAGTTGTGGATGCTTCAACACAGGAAGTTTTTAAGAAGAGATTGGACAACCATTTGTCTGAAGTGGTGTAGAGTTTCCTGCCTGAGCATGGGGTTGAACTAGAAGACCTCCAAGGCCCCTTCTAACTCTGTTATTCTATTCTAATATTGGTATATGCCAGTGGTGGGCAAACCTATTAGTCAAGAAAACCAAATATCAACAGTACCACAATTTAAATTTCTTTTGAGAGCCAAAAGGTGTGGCCTGTTTTGTGGGAGTGGCTCAGTGGTCATGTGACCAGGTGGGCGTGGCCAACTTGGAAAATGTGGTATAACTCACTTAACGACGGTCCTGCTTAGCAACCAAAATTCATTCTTTCTTTCTTTCTTTCTTTCTTTCTTTCTTTCTTTCTCTCTCCTACTTTCTTTTTCTTTCTATTTTTCTTTCTCTTTTTGTCTCTGTCTATCTCTCTCTTTATCTGTCTTTCTCTCCTCCCTCCACCCATCTGTCATTCTGCGTGTGTGTGTGTGTGTGTGTGTGTGTGTGATTCCCTCTCTCCCTCCCTCTCTCTCTGTGTCTCTCTGTTTGTCTCTTCCTCCCTCCCCCTCTGTCTCTCTCTGTATGTCAGTCTCTCCCTCCCTCTCTCCCTCCATTCCCCTCCCAAGCAGTGGAAAGCCTGGCACGCCGGCCGGGGAGGCCACGGCTGCCTTCCCCCTCAGCGAGCGGGCGGGGGGAGCACCCGAGGCCGCGGCCATCCAAGCACCGCGGAGGCTGTCAGGGCGCCGCATGTACACCTCCGTCCAGCCGCATGTGGCGGCCAGCCCCGGAAAGCATGGCTCAGCGGCCTCTGCAGGCGGCTGCTGCTGCTGCTGCCCCCCGAGCCCTGCGACATGCAGCTCCCACAGTCCGAGCGCATCGGGCAGGACAACCGGCCACGTTTCCACCAGGTCCCTCTTTGGCCCCTCGGATGCGGCTCTTCCTCTCTCCCTCCCCCCCCCCGAGGCAGCGGCGAGCCTGGCATGTCGGCTGCTGGGCCTTCGGCTGCTGGGGCTCCGGCTGCCTCCCCCTGTAGTGGGCGGGTGGAGCGCGACACCCGGACTGCTCCGGCGAAGGCTCCCAGGCTCGCCTGCGCTGGGACGACTCCCTGGGTCTCCCGCCAGGGAGCCAGGCTCTCCTGCGCTCCTTGGTCTCCCGCCAGGGAGCCAGGCTCTCCTGCGCTCCTTGGTCTCCCGCCAGGGAGCCAGGCTCGCCTGCGCTCCTTGGTCTCCTGCCAGGGAGCCAGGCTCGCCTGCGCTCCTTGGTCTCCCGCCAGGGAGCCAGGCTCTCCTGCGCTCCTGGGTCTCCCGCCAGGGAGCCAGGCTCTCCTGCGCTGGGACGACTCCCTGGGTCTCCCGCCAGGGAGCCAGGCTCGCCCGCACTGGGATGACTCCGTGGGTCTCCTGCCAGGGAGGCGGGCGCGCGATGCCCGGACGGCTCCGGCGAAGCCACAGCCCCGGGCGCTCCCCCCCACCTCTTCGCTCGCGGGGGGGGGAGAGAGAGGAAGAGCCGCACCCGAGGGCCAAAGAGCCGCTCGTGGCTCGCGAGCCGCGGTTTGCCGACCACTGGTATACGCGAACAGAAAAAGTCTAAATCTAAAATCTATAGAGGTAGTTCAAATTTATGTGACAGCAAAAAGGTTTTTTTTTTTTAAAAAAATCTTATTTTGTGGATGTGCAAAAAACTAGAAAATGTTGGGTTCAAATACAAACAGTGATACATGGGATTTTAAAGATTAACATTCAACTGAAAGCAATTTTTTTCCTCCTGAAATTGATAGATAAGCAGTTGTTGGGAAATGTCATGGAACATTTTTTTATATATATGATAATTGAATCAGGATTATCGTACCCACAAAGATGGAAAGATTTGACGCTCTCCACAATAAAGGAATGGAGGGTGACAATGACAGAACCAATTAAAATGGCCAAACGGACTTGATTGATTTGAGAAAACTCAAGAAAAAGAGCTGCATTTATTGATGAATGGAAACTCCTTTTGGACATTAGAGAAAGTGATCAGTTTATAATTATACCCATAGCTGCTGTAAAGAAGATCGGAAGCCATTTCTTTATATCTTTCTTCTGTTTTTGTGTTATTCTTTTTTCTTCTTTCATATTTAAGTTTCTCGTTCTTTTTTTCTTTTTTTTTCTCTTTTCATTTTTATTTTATTCATCTTATTCTTGCATTTAAAATCTGTCTGTCTGTCTGTCTATCGGTCTGTCTATCCATCCATCCACCCAGCACCAATCAGCTTACAAACCAAGTTTTGTCCCGCCCTTGAAAGTATCTACTTTCCTACAAGATCAAATAGGATAAACCAGTAATGGTGAACTCAGCAGGTCCAGAGGTCTGGTATAGCGCATGTGCGATAGGTTCATCCTCACTGGGACAGGCACACTTCAGCTGTCTTCACTTACATTGTACCATCTGGCACCTCAAAAGCGTGCCTTTCCTAAAGCTGACTCCAGGGAACATTCCCCTTGCATTAACTTGGCAACCACCCTTCTAGAATTTTGGAAGACCATCAAGATCTGGAATTTCATCTAGGTGCTGGAATAGAATGAAGATAGAAGGTGGGGTATCCCCAAGGTACTAGTGGGGTGTTGTTGTTGTTTTGGTCTTTGTTATTTTATGGTTTATGACTTTATCGTTAGGAGCTTTATTGTTGTGAATTAGCCACCCAAAATTGTATTTCAGATGGGTGGCCATACAGATCTTTTAAATAAATTAATAAATTGCAGGAATTGCAAAACAACAACAACAAAACCCTACTTGATTATTGCTTGAGGTTTTCTGACCTTGTCTGATGCGTTAATGACTTAAGGAAAATTAGGAGTCTATTGTCTATTTTTAAAGGTAAATTAGATAGATGATAGTTTCCGTGTTGAAGAGGAATTGCATAACCAATTCTCACGAATCAAATGGCAAAAATATATGGAATATCTTCAGTACATAGAGCTCAGTTTATTATAGACTGAAGAGGCAATTCTGACCTTAAATTGCCTTGTATGTGTTATTCGTTTCAGTTTTGATCTTTCAATATGATGAGACGTTATTCCCCTGAGCAAAAAGAGCAAATCTATGATTTTGAATTAAGATGAAATATATTCACTTGGTAAGTTATGTAAGAATTAGGTGAAAATAAATGTGACAACTCTGCCTCCTTGGGAATGAAAAATTCTATCAGATGTGGGTAATAAATGAATTTATTCTCTCATAATTGTCTTTTTAAGAATATTGTTTAATGTCGCTTTGTCTCTGACATACAATCTGGTTTTGTCTTTTGAATTATTTAAAAATTGATTAGTAGAGAACTGTGAATCAGTGGTGGGCTGCAAATATTTTTACTATCGGTTCGGGTGTGCTCACGCGCGCAACGCTTCTCTGTGCATGCGCAGAAGCGTCAGGATGGGTGGGCGGGGCTTCTCACCACCACTACCTGTTCTGCCAAACCGGGCCCAACTGGGAGAAACCCACCACTGCACTGAATCTATAGATTGACTTAAAGGCACTCATTTTCTATGCATATTCAAGGGTCTAATGGGGGCTTAGGTAAGAAGGCAAAGGATGTATTTATTTTTCTTTCCAAAAATGTTTAGGTTAGAGTGAGAATTCAGTTGTAATGCTGAATTCTCAAAGCCTTTAAATAAAAAGTCCTTTCTCTCAATCAGAAGAACTAAGGGCTTTCAAGCTGTGCTCCCAGTTCAAATAAGGATGGTTACAGCTACTGTTTCAATCAAAGGAAATTGCTACTGGCATAATATGAGATGTTTGTAAATAACAAGACCTCTACCCAGGGCAGGACCAAAAAACCCCATCCTGTTTCACATTGCTTTGAGTATTGTAGTGTCAGGGCAATAATGAACAGAAGCAGAAAAAGACAAGAGTGGGGAGAGAAGCAATAGCATTTAGACTTACACACTGCTTCACAGTGCTTTTACAGCCCTCTCTAAGCAGTTTTACAGCATCAGTCTATTGTCCCCAACAACCTGGGTCCTCATTTTACCACCTTTGGAAAGATGAAAAACTGAGTCAACCTTGTTGACCAACCTGGCTGGTCAGGATTGAACTCCTGGCAGTGGGCAGAATCAGCCTGCAATACTGCATTCTAATCACTGTGCCACCATGCAGGAAAGGAAGAAAGGGAGGGAGGGAGGGAGGGAGGGAGGGAAGGAAGGAAGGAAGGAAGGAAGGAAGGAAGGAAGGAAGGAAGGAGGGAAGGAAGGAATTAGTTTTCAAAAAGAGAAATTCAGAGGGAGATATGATGGCATCCATGTGTGCAAACAGCTGGGATAGGAAAGGAATGGGAACAATATGAAGGAAACAGTTCCTTAAAGAAAGAAGTAGATCAGTCTTTATTAGAATTTAGAGAGAGCTTTGCCTCTCCTGCCTGGATGAGAAGGACAAGAAGCAATAAACGCCTACAGTGGTAAAAGTTTGGATTGAGCCCCAGCTTGGAATCCAGACTGAAATTTCTGACATTGGCTTAAGCAACATAGATTCCAATGACAAAATGCTCCACCTATCAGCAATTTTCACTCATTTACAGAATAGATAATAACATCATTAAAACATACATCACATTAGGGAGGAAAAATAGAATTAGGGGAAAAAATAGAATTTTTGGCAATAGGCAGTTCACTTCCAAAGCTTTCCAGACTGGTTCTATTTTTATTCATTTCTGGAAAGTTTCTATAGATGGAGTCAGTCTGGAGTCCAAAAAGAGGTCATTGCAAAAATAATTTGCTATTTCAATATTGATCCGCTGATATACCAGCTTAGACACATGAACACATTATTCATGTGTTTATTGCTGAGCTACTGCTTCTGCAATGTTTAAGAGATGTAGGGAAGCATCAAAGTTCTCACCCCTTGCCCTGAGATTTTGGTTGATTAACTGGTGTTCTACATGATTAAAATGTCCGTACATTGTATGGATTCTGTTGAAGACAAATGAGAGAACTGATGCCCCAATTATATTGTTCTCCACCACAGTTATTAATCTGATAGCTGTCTGTTTTAAGAGACCTTTCATTAACAAAGCCAGAAAGGGAGGGAGGGAGGGAGGGAGGGAGGGAAGGAAGGAAGGAAGGAAGGAAGGAAGGAAGGAAGGAAGGAAGGAGGGAAGGAAGGAATTAGTTTTCAAAAAGAGAAATTCAGAGGGAGATATGATGGCATCCATGACATTGGCTTAAGCAACATAGATTCCAATGACAAAATGCTCCACCTATCAGCAATTTTCACTCATTTACAGAATAGATAATAACATCATTAAAACATACATCACATTAGGGAGGAAAAATAGAATTAGGGGAAAAAATAGAATTTTTGGCAATAGGCAGTTCACTTCCAAAGCTTTCCAGACTGGTTCTATTTTTATTCATTTCTGGAAAGTTTCTATAGATGGAGTCAGTCTGGAGTCCAAAAAGAGGTCATTGCAAAAATAATTTGCTATTTCAATATTGATCCGCTGATATACCAGCTTAGACACATGAACACATTATTCATGTGTTTATTGCTGAGCTACTGCTTCTGCAATGTTTAAGAGATGTAGGGAAGCATCAAAGTTCTCACCCCTTGCCCTGAGATTTTGGTTGATTAACTGGTGTTCTACATGATTAAAATGTCCGTACATTGTATGGATTCTGTTGAAGACAAATGAGAGAACTGATGCCCCAATTATATTGTTCTCCACCACAGTTATTAATCTGATAGCTGTCTGTTTTAAGAGACCTTTCATTAACAAAGCCAGTTGATCAAGTAAGAAAGGAAACTATATTAAAATTACTATAGTTTTAATTTCTTTCTATCCTAGTACTTAATGGAATCACTGCATATTGATTGATTGATTTTTTTAAAGAAAGACATGACTTTATAATATGGTCTCATTTTTTAAAAAAATCCCAAGGAATGCCCACAGGACAAAATACCCACCTCACCATCAAGTGGCACACCTGAATACCTGCGAAAAAAAATTATGAAAATTTAAATAATTGAAAACTTACAAGGGAAAATTTAAATCCCAGCAATTGCAAGCCAATATTTTGCAATGAGGATGTCACTGAATGATCACACCTCTTGCCATAAGTGTGAGTTATTGTTCTTGCTGGGTCTGCATTAGAAATAACGTATTTATGAAAGTCAAGCTTGCTGTATTTCATGACTTCAGTCCTTAACTAAGAGAATTAGACTGCCCATAAAAAAATGACTTTCTTGCCACCTTTATTACATTCATGTCACATTGATGAGTGATGTCCACAACCAATTTCCTACATGTTCCCTTCTTGACACGCTTTCTGTTTGAGGAATTGCAATCTTCCAGGCTCTCCTCTCTGCTTACATCCACGTGTGCTGTCTCACCCACTTCATATTCTCTTCGTGGCTCCCTCACATTAATTCAAATACAGAGGTTCTTGATCCACATCTGAACTAATGCTTCTGATTAGCTCTGAAATAGTATCAGAGTAGTTATTTAAATATTTATTTAAATAAGTATTTAAATAAGACAATCCGGGAATTAAGAATATTACAAATTTGATAATGCTTTAGAAGTAAAGCAGACAAAAAAAAAAGCCAATCCTTCAAAGATTTCTATCCAAATCCGAAACATTACCCAGTGTAATTGAATAAAACTTCCTTGAGTCATTCTGACTTTTGTGACCCCCTCGGATAAATTGTAATTTGACCAAGATGGGCAACTCTAGAAATTGAATGAATAAAATAAATAAATAAATTTCAGTTGGTTGGTCCCAGATGATTTTTGACATTGATTTTTAAGGCTGGAAGGTCAGATAAATCCTCTATCTGATCCTCTGGCTAGTATTATTCTAACATTAACATCTATCTAAATATATCTGAGACAAATTCAAATAAGCCTCTAGAAAAGTGTGTTTTCAGAGAGGGTGGGAGTGTACCAGTGGTGGGATTCAACATTTTACTACTGGTTTTATGGGTGTGGTTTGGTGGTTGTAGCATGGCTTGGTGGGTGTGGCTTGGTGGATGTGACAAGGGAAGGTTACTGCAAAATCCCCATTCCCTCCTGATCAGCTGGGACTCAGGAGGTATAGAATAGATGAGGGCAGGGCCAGTCAGAGGTGGTATTTACCGGTTCTCCAAAGTACTCAAAATTTCCACTTCTCCAGAACTGGTCAGAACCTGCTGAATATCACTTCTGGAGTGTACCTTTTTAGTTTAAGAGGAAATAATCCAGAATGATCCATTCCTTTCTATATGTACTCTGACAATGAAAAGAGAGCAGAACTGGAAAACTCTGCAAAATTAATGTCCAATTTGAGAAGATTAGAATGCAGAGTCATAAAGTCATGGATCAACCAAAGAGCAAAATCTATAGGCACTTCCATCCTGCCGCACTTGCATCATCATTTCCATGCCCCAATTTCTCAGGAGCATGGTGAAGCTGGCCTGCCATTAACTTCACCCCTGCAAACCCTGAAAGCTGAGAAGAGTCTTACAGCGAGAGAAAAGAAGCAAAGGGTTCTCAGCTGCAAGAACAGAAATTGGATAAATGCAATTTCTCTTCAGTGGTGGAACTGATGTCCCAGAAACACCACAGAAGAGAAGCACTTGGACGAGCAAGGAAATTTAGCTTTGCTACCATTTCAAAGGTGTCACAGCATCAGCAATAGACCAGTTCAGCTTGTAGGGAAAAACAATGTCAAATAAAATACCTTTATTGTGGTGTTTGATCAGCCTTTACAGTAAAAAGACAGAAACGGTTTGATACAACAGTTTATTATTTGTAATAATAATAATTTATAAGTTTATTATTTATTATTTTCAGTTCTTTAACAGATCCTTCTGTTAAAGGGGTGAAGAGCGAAGCATGCGCTCAGCAAACCAGTTGTTACACCAGTTGAATACACCTCTGGTTGGAAGGGACCTTGGAGGTCTTCTAATCCAACACCCTGCTCAAGTGGGGCCATTTCAGACGAATGACTATCCAGTCTCTTCTTAAAAGCCTCCAATGATGGAGCACCCACTGTTTAATTGTTCTCACTGTTAAGAAATCTCTGATTGCTTTGTGTGTTGCAGTGATGCCAATATGTTGTTGCAGTGAAGGAAGTTAGAACGAAGAAGGAACCTTCCCAAAGCACAACCTCACTAACAAACAATATGCAGATAAACAAGAAACAGTACCTGATAAACAATCAGGGAAGAAACAATTCTCTTATCAAGGAACCCTCAAGAAGGAAGATACATAGCCACCAAGAGTGGTAGGAAAAGGCTACTATACTGTCTATGAACAACAAGCAAGCCCCACTCCCCTAAGGACTGATGATATTACCTAGCTTTGCAATGTAACATCTGCAGGAACCCAAGCAAGCTCAGTGTGAGAGGACAAGCTGCCTTCAAAATGGTCAGTGCCTGTGTGGTTGTTGTCCTGTCTCTTTACATCCTCGCCCCTAACTAGCAATTGTTGGCTATAAAAGTTGAGAAGAAAGGCAGCTTGGATTGGTGATGTTGGTATGTGGGAGAGAGGGGAGGAGGCATGAGTATGTTACCGAAGCAGCCTAAAGCAGATAGGAATTGTGTTCTCCAGCAGTAGGACACACAAGGAATAGTTGGAGTAGCAGTAAGGAGGAGATATAGTAGAAATGGGAAAGAGTGGAGCAATTATTAGTTTTTTTTAGTGCTTCCGTGTGTGTGTGTGTGTGTGTGTGTGTGTGTGTGTGTGTGTGTGTGTGTGTGTGATGCCTAGGAACCTGTGCAGTTGTGTTGGCTGTCTTGGGCATTAGAGTCCACTGACTTGGGTATAGTCAAAAGAACCTATGACAGAGAACATCAAGAATCCAACAAACGCTGCTGTCTCTGCTTTTATTCAACAATTTCAGTACGTTTGAAGCCCTGCTCTAAAAGTTTGAGAGGTTATTGTAATCCAAGGGACCACAAACTATACCCCAATGCTTTGACAATGCCTTCCAAAGCCCTTCCCAAATTGCCACCAAACTGAATTTTTATATCATCAAAAAAAGGGAACTCAGTTAACTGCATATAATGAAAGTTTGGGTTTAATGCCATCTAATTCCATTTCCACAAAATTAAGTGTACTTTTTGTTCTGACTCTCCTCATTTCTTTATGCCAGCAGCAGACTTTTTGGAGTTGTGATTCACCCCATCCCACCTCCTCGCTGTGAAGCACATGCAACCCTCAACCTGGAAATCACAGGTCATCGTTGTGCTGATTGTTCCAGTCAAGGGGGAGAATCTTCAGGAAATCTCTTCTGAGTCAAGCTTCAACAGCTGCTCTCTTCACTGACCTGCCCATATGTTATATTTACCAAGTCCAACTTTGCTTAATTTCTTGAAAATTATTCAGTCTTGCCTAAATTGAGTGGACCAACGATGAGAATGTTTTCCCGCCAGCACAACTTTTCCACAAGCAATCCAAGTCTCCTGCAAAATCCCAGCCAGACATGGTTCAGTAGAAACAAACAATAGTAATAATTACACAGCTAAAATCTCATGGCTGTGCAGAAGCCTAAGCCAATTTATTTTTGTTCTAGGAGAGAGAAACCTTTTTTTTTCTTTTTCAGTACCTTTAGTGAAATACACGAAGCAGTCATCACCTTTGCCACTGGATTTTACCAGGTTTTTTTAATCATTTATCAAAAGAAAAAGGTCGAGTGCATCCATTTGATTATTTCTTTTTTTTTATATGAAAAAAGTTTTATTGGGTTTTACAAATTTTACATACAAAAGGTAAGGGTAAGGTGTGAAAAGACATTTTGAGAACTTTCTTGTCGAAATCATTGACTCCATCTGAGTCTTCATACACAAAATAGATATTTCAGTTACACATTCATACTACAAAGTGGACAGAGATGCAAATAAAGTTATAATAAAAGAACAGTGCTAGCAAACGTGCTTAAACATCCAAACAACATTGTATTATACTAAAATAAAGTCATTTTTGAGATCTAAGTCTCTTGGCAATTGTATCTTCTTCCCTCTGGCCCCCAGCGGGCGGAGCCGCGGCCGCCTCTGCTCCCCCATTGTCATCTTCAAGGGTTAGGGAGTGTTTTTCAAGAAAGGCTTGCGCCTCTGGAATTGTTTTAATTCTTACTCTTCCCCCTTCCCAAAACACCAACATTCCCTCCGGCATCACCCACTTAAACCAGACCCCCTTTTTAAATAATCTTTTTGACAAGAAGGAGTACCTTCTTCTTATCTCTCTAATCTTCTTCGGGACCTGTTTCAAGATGGTGATCTCTTTCTGTTGATAAATTAGGGGGTTGTCTCTCTGCGCCCTCAATATCCTCAATATCCTTTTGATTATTAATGTTCTGCTCTATTCAATACCATTTGTTAACATAGACTTGCCAACCTGATGGGTATCCATGTGTTAGATGGCAGTTCTGTGATTCACCTGTTTGGCTGAGATGACATGACAGCAGCAACAACAAGCATATCTGTCCATCTTGATAAGGCCGCTCTATTGCAATTTACAGTACTCTCTGCTTCAGCCTGTTTTAAAGGAATTTTTAATTGCTCATTTGTAACTATATTATTATATTCACACATTAAAAAAAAAACCTCATATCGCTTTTTGCAAGCAACTGAAAAGCGAAAACCAATCCAGGGGATACCTTTGGGTTTTCCTTTGCGGTTTCTCTTTTGTGTAGTTTAAAAACGGCCTTTTTTTTTTTAACAAGCTTGAGTGCATTTTAATCAAAAGTTAAAGCAAGAGTCATCAATCTGTTCAAGCTTCGATGCTCTTCTTTCATTTCTTCTGCTGCGGCAGGATTTATAACTGCCATTTTTCCTAAAGACAGGTGGGCCTTTCTCTGCCCCTGAAGGCCATGTTAATGTCTTTCTCAAGTCTCTCTCTCTCACATACACTCAATCTTCAGCATCCTGTCTAATGATGTAGATTTTCTGTTCTGAAATTGTCCCTCATTAAAACGGTGTTCCTTTTGCTTTTGCCTCCTAGCCACTGTCAGTGGGACATTTCTTTTGATCATTTTTTTTAGGACAGGGAAATGCATCCTTGAATGTTTAATGCAAGTATCAACTATCACTACCAATAGCCACAACAAAAATCATCATGTTTGTGGGCCCAAATTTATGAAACTTCTCTCCACTTTTTTGAAGCATTATTTTCGGGCAAATCTACAATGACCCATGTGAAACTTAGCATACCCCCATATGTAGGATCACAATTCCTGTGTTATCATTTCATAAAAATAGAAATAAATTTTAAGAATTATTCATGAATAGAGTAATAGGATGCTTACGACCAGAATGGGAAAATGTTAAAACAGTTCCGCCTTTACATAAGATTGCTCATTCCTTAATACTGCTGAGGCTTCACCTTCAAATAATGACTATTGTTATGATAAAATGTTGCACTTCCAATTTCCACTACTGTATAGTGCTACCAGATCCCAAAGTAATAATTTTATATAGTTGACAAATAAAAGAAGCTGCTAGAATGAATTAACCCATGATTTCACTAGATGTTCTGCTCAATTTGGCTGAAAGTGGGGATAAAGAAAAAAAAAACCAAAATATAATAAACATCTTCTATCTAGTCAAAGTACCCAATAAATAAAATTGCCTGGCTATGTGGGCTGAATAACAATTACCTCAGAGAGAAAACAGATATTAAATATTTAAAATATGCCTGTAAAGCTAAGCCTCACAAACAACATTTAAGTGGTTTATTAATTCTAGATTTATTAGGTTAAGAAGTATTAAGAAAATCAAAAGAAAGTTCTAAAGATAGCTTTATATTTTCTCACAGTAATAAGAAATCAAATTAATGGCACTTAAAGGAAGTGAAACTCTAGCCCAGGGGTGTCAAACTCAACGCCTCCTGGCCAAATCCAGCTGCAGGGTACTTAAATCCAGCCCACAGGGCCAGCCTGGAAATATCAAAGGACCGGGCTGCAGGGCCTCTGCTGTCCAAAACAGGCTGCATGCGGTCCGTTTTTGGCCTCTACAGCCTCCTGCAGCATGCTGCGGGGGGGGGCCCTCGGGGGGCCTCTGTGCAGCCCGCATTTGGCTGGCAGAGTGTTGCTGGAGGCAGTGGAGGACAAAAACTAGGTGTGACAGGGGATGCGTGTGGGTTTCTTGGCTCCCATTTGATCACTAAAGTGCTGCAGGAGGCTGTTCAGGCTGAAAACAGGGCAGATGGAGCCACACGTGGCCCTCACTGCAGCCCATTTTGGCCAGCCAGGGTGCTGCAGGAGGCTTCTGTCCCATCTCCCTTCCTGCTCCCTGCATCCCTCCCTTCTCTGGCACACAGAGAACTATAATACTGATCCAGCCCTTGAAGAAATTCAGTTTGACACCTCTGCTCTAGTCAGTCTCAAAGACTTTGCTTAGTTGAAGAGCCCTAAATTCTTTCATGGGAGGTTCTGACTCAAATTAGTCTTGAGCTAGTAGATTATAGGAATCTTTTTCTGATTGTAATTATGAGATTATGTTTGTAATATACTACATAAATGTGTGAACTAGGCAAATTTCTCAGAGGGGCACTATTGGTTGATGTGATCTAGGGATGCCATATACCAGCGATGGCGAACCTTTTTTGGCTCGTGTGCCATAAGTGGGGGGAACACAGGGGGGTCGTGCATGGGCATGCCGCACTCATAATACAATGTGCGCCCCCCAGTGAGCACACACGCACTACAGGCGCGACCTTCCATTTTTTGCATGCTCTTATCACTCTCCCCAGGCTCCAGAGGATTTATAGGAGCTTGGGGGAGGGTGAAAACAGCCTCCCCCACCCCCACGGAGGCCCTCCAGAGGCTTCAGCAACCTTCAGTAGGCTTCCCTGAAGCCTCCGGAGCACTCAAAATGATGTGTCGCTGAAACTGGAAGTGATGTCCGATTTGCTTGGAGCGTCATTTTGAGTGGTCCAGAAGTTTCAGAGACCTTCAGGAGGCTTCCCTTAAGCCTCCAGACCACTCAAAATGGTCTCGTGTCATTTTGTGTGCTCGGAGGCTTCAGGGAAGTTTATGAAGCCTCCGGAGGGCCTCCGGGAGGGGGCAGGGGAGGCTCTTTTCGCCCTCCCCAGGCTCCTATAAAGCCTCTGGAGCCTGGGGAGGGTGAAAAAAGCATGCAAAAAAGGGGGAATTCAGCTGGCCAGCACGCACATGCGCGCTGGCCAGCTAACAGGGCATCATCTTGTGTGCCCTGACAAATGGCTCCGCGTGCCACCTGTGGCACACGTGCCATAGGTTCGCCATCACGGCCATATACCCTTAAATTTTACCACAGCAACAATGCCAGTGACACATAGGCAGGGAATGCCTGCATGCTAGATTCCCAAAAGGTGGCCAGAGCCATCAATATACTTACAGATACTTCTCTTGGCACCTGCAAGACTTTGTGTTTATTTATTTGTTTAAAGGGGCTATTAGAATATTATAATGGAAAGGAAAAGCATCACAAATTAGGAAAAGCTGAGCTAGATGGATGGAGGGAATAATTTCACCAGATACCCATTTAAGAAACGGTTTCCTTTAACACTATTTTATTAGAGTTTATTATAATATAAAATACAAATGGAACAAAGGTTAGACAGGAAAGTTTAGACAGGAAGGGAGAAGAGGAGAGGGCAGGACTGCAGAAAGAAAAGGAAAAAAAGAAATAATTTCTGACTTTTTCCAGTGCAGTACCCTACAAAATATATATATAGTGAAGGTAAAGGTGCCCCTCGCACATATGTGCTAGTTGTTCCCGATTCTAGGAGGTGGTGCTCATCTCCGTTTCAAAGCCGAAGAGCCAGCGCTGTCCAAAGACATCTCCGTAGTCATGTGGCCGGCATGACTAAATGCCAAAGGCACATGGAACACTGTTACATTCCCACTAAAGGTGATTCCAATTCTTTCTATTTGCATTTTTACGTGCTTTTGAACTGTTAGATTGGCAGAAACTGGGACAAGTAACAGGAGCTCACCCCATTACATGGCACTAGGGATTCAAACCGCTGAACTGCCGACCTTTCGATCGACAAGCTCAGTGTCTTAGACTGACTGGACTGGACATGCATATAATGATTGCAGTGTAAGAGTACCCTTAAAGTACTCATACAGTCCAAAATGTGCCGAAATGGTCCCCAATACGTACAGCTCTTTAGCCTAAAATTCCATTTCCTATTAGGCTCCAGAAATGCAAATGGAAGCCAAGTAAATGTAAATTTGGATATCATCAAAAGAAATAAAATGTCATAGTATATCACAGCAAATGTGAGAGCACCTTCTTGTTAGATCAAGCTAATGATGTGAGATGACAGATAGGATTATCATCTTCATCAAATTTAACAATACAAATCAGGAGTAAACATTTACCCCCCCCCAAACTGAGTGGCACAAAACTGCCATTGAAAAAAAGTGAAGATGCAGTTGTTATTAGTGAATCCCCATCAGTCAACGCCCTGCTAACCCTCTTCCTGCTGGGGGGCGGATGTACATCACCTTATACGACTCCCTCTGCAGCAAAAACAGTTTCAGAGGAAAGCGCTGCTGACCTAATTGCAGGGAAATGAAGTTGGCAAAAGGAAGCTCAAAAGAGTGAGACTTGAGAGCGATCCATCAAAGAAGATTTGTGATAATGCAGTAAATGGAAAAAGTGTAGCTGAATACCTTCAATGATATATGAAAGGAGGAAGAGGAGGAGGAGGAGAGAGGAATGAGGCAGCAGTTATTCCGAAAGTAGCGGAGCAGTCTCTTTATGACATAAAATGAGAAGGACAATTGCACAAAGCTTCATCAAATGAGGTCTTTGCGATTGAAAAGATCAACCTGGTGGACTATTTTCATTCTAAAAGATGATGTCAAAAGTTATTTCAATACGTGAGGTACAGTGGTGGGATTCAAAAAAAATTCTTACTGGTTCTGTGGGTGTGGCTTAGTGGGTGTGGCATGGCTTGGTGGGTGTGGCCTGGTGGGCATGGCAGGGAAAGGATACTGTAAATCTCCATTCCCTCCCCAACACTTTTATGTTGTTTTAATTTCTCCCTGTGCACCGCTCCGAGTCCCCTCGGGGAGAGAACGCGGTTATAGAAATAAATATTCTATTCTATTCTATTCTATTCTATTCTACTCCAGGGGAAAGTTACTGCAAAATCCCCAATTCCTGCTGATCATCTGGGACTGGGGAGGCAGAGAATAGGCCACTACCGGTTCTCCAGAACTGGTCAGAACCTGCTGAACACCACCTCTGGTGAGGTCTTCCTGCAGACATATGTCTATTGAGTCATGCCTTTAGGGAAGCAACAAAAATTTTCAGAAGTATCCCATCAGGACCAAGATCACTTGGCCTTTGTTGATTTCAGGACTGCTTTTGATTCCATTTCAAGAAAAAGCATAAGGGGAACAGTTAAGGTCTTGTCAACCGATAGGTGTTTGCTCTTATTCCGATATACCGTATTTATTCGACTATAACGCGCACAATTTTGTACCCAAAAAAGAACTCAAAGTTTGGGTGCGCGTTATAAACGAGGATTCGGGTTTCTGCGCGGCGGCGGCGGCGGGGGGGGAGAAGCGGAGCCAGAAAGAGACGCGGGGGGAGAAACGGAGCCCAGAAAGAGACGCGGGGGGGGAGAAACGGAGCCCAGAAAGAGACGCGGGGGGGAGAAACGGAGCCCAGAAAGAGACGCGGGGGGGAGAAACGGAGCCCAGAAAGAGACGCGGGGGGAGAAACGGAGCCCAGAAAGAGACGCGGGGGGGAGAAACGGAGCCCAGAAAGAGACGCGGGGGGGAGAAACGGAGCCCAGAAAGAGACGCGGGGGGAGAAACGGAGCCCAGAAAGAGACGCGGGGGGAGAAACGGAGCCCAGAAAGAGACGCGGGGGGGGAGAAGCGGAGCCAGAAAAGTTTCCTCAGCTGCGGAGCCCTTTGCCCTGCCGGCGGGCTGGTTAGGGTGGAACGGCATCGCTCCATCGCCCCTCAGCTGCGGAGCCCGGCCGTCATGCTTTATAAAAATCGGTATAAAAATTTTATACCGATTTTTAATCGAAAATTAGGGGGTGCGCGTTATAGTCAAATAAATACGGTAAATTATTGGAGAATAGAAACATATGAAAAATAGAATCTACAATGTCAGCTTTCTAATCCAGTCCCAGCCCAGAGAAGTGTTAAATTGAGCCATATATTAGTATCTCCATTTGTTTATTTTATTTTTATAAATACATTTAATTTTATTTTTATATTCATTCACTAGCATAAAGTCTTGGAGACTCTAAACTGGTTGGGAAGCATATGCCAATTTTACTGGATGCTTATCAGATTGGCTGTAGCAGCCTACGGATGCCCTAGAAAAGCCTTAAGGGCTCTTAAGCAATAGCGACCATCTCTGACAGAGAACAAACATTTTAGTCTTAGTTAAAAGATGAACAGTGTACAAAGAGAGTACTGATAGTACCAGCTCTACAAATGGAACATTCAAATGGGTCAAGTGTTTTAACTAATAAGGTGTGGTATTTCATGTCTGAGGAAGAAAGAAATCCAAAGTTCAAGAGATGAATTTGTTGCTCCACATGCGTGTAGCAGCTGTTCCATTTGTTTCCCTTCAAAAAGAGGTAGCGTTGTTCTAGCATTATAGCAACAATAATGTTGTTTACCAAGCACCGACTCAACATTGATAGAGAGCCCAACTAGGGCCGTACTTTGTATCTGTATTTATTAGTTTGTCAAACATGTACAAGATAGCAGGTATAAATATAAACATGGATATGAACAAAGAAAGTAAATGCAGATAAATGGGGACAGTAGGAGAAGGACAGTAGGTTCACTGGTGCATTTATGCATGCCCTCTTTACGGACCTCTTAGGAATTGGGTGAGGTCCAGGGTAGGCAATTTAAGATTGAAGCTGTGAGGGTTTGAGACTGTAACAACAGAGTCGGATAGAGCATTCCAGGCGTTGACCACTCTGTTGCTGAAGTCATATTTTTTGCAATCAATTTTGGAGCGGTTTGCTTTGAGTTTGTATCAATTGTTTGCCCGTGTATTATTGAGATTGAAGCTGAAGAAGTCACTAACAGTTAAGACGTTGTAGCAGATGATTTTGTGTACTGTGCTTAGATCATACCACAGGCGGCACAGTTCCCAATTGTCCAAGCCCAACATTTCATGTTTGGTGGCATAGGGAATTCTATTGTGAGAAGAGGAGTGGAGAAGTACCTCTGGACCCACTCAATCGTATTAATGTTCAATATATAGTATGGATTCCAGGCAGATGAGCTGCATTTGAGAATTGGTCTAGTTTAGTTTTGTTTGAGAAGAGAGAGTGCAGAGAAGAGCAACAAAGATGATTAGAGTGCTGAAGGCTAAAATATATGAAGAACAGTTGCGGGAACTGTGTATGTCTAGTCTAGTGAAAAGAAGGACTAGAGTTGACATGATAACAATGTTCCAATATTTGAGGGGCCACCACAAAGAAGATTGAGGTCAATCTATTCTACAAAGCACCTAAAGGAAGGAAAAGAAGCAATGGATGAAAACTAATCAAGTTGAGAATCAACCTAGAGCTAAGAAGAAATTTCCTGACAGTGAGAACCATTAACCAGTGGAACAGCTTGCCTCCAGAAGTTGTGGGTGCTCCTGCTCCATCATTGGAGATTTTTAAGAAGAGATTTTAAAGAAGAGATTAGCGGGTCTTGAGCAAAGGGTTGAACTAGAAGACTTTCAATGTCTCTTCCAACTGTTATTCTGTTAATAGGATCTACATTTTTGACAACCCCCTTTCAAGCTGCTAGATATGTTCCTAATAGCACTTTGAATAACTTGGAAATTGGGCTGAAGGTAGAGTTTTGCACAGTTAATACGGTGTTGTGGCCCAGCCGCCTCCCGATGAGCTGCTGATGGACTCCTCTAGTGAGGAGTCCTATGAGTCTGCTCTGGAGGAGGAGGGTGACCTTGAGAGAGCAGAGAGCCCGGCTAGTCATCAGGAGGCACCTGGGTCTTGGAGTAGTGGGGAGGATCAAGGCCAGTTTGTCCCTGATTTTAGGTTAAGACAGGCTGAAAGAAGGAAGCTTCAGTTGCAGCAGAGGCGAACTCAGAGGAGGTAAAGTACTCACAGCTGCCTAATGACTGGCCCCTCCCAAGAGGGTTTAAAAGGAAGCCTCTGCTAAGGAAGTTTGCAGAGAACAACGTGTGCTTTCTAGGTTTGAGTTTCTTCATATTGAGTTGCAGGTTAGTTAAGAAGCTTCGGGTCTGTTCAAGGTCAGTTCGGGCAAGCAGCCAAGAGTCATTCAGTCAAGTATTCAGTCTTGTAATTAGTAGAAGAAAGGGGGGGTCAGAACAATACGGTAATTAAAGTTAAAACTTCTCCCAATGGGGCTGATTCTCATAATGCTTGCTAATTATTTTAAATATAGCTGGGTGAAGGCTTTCTGTCTAGGAGACTCAGATTCGATTCCTGCCTTAGGCGTGAAAGCCAGGCAGCCTGTTGTAAGGGAAAGAACATGTGTGACTTAAGCATAATACCTGAAAAGTTAAAATCCTTTTTTTTAAAGGTTTTTTTAAAATTAAACATAAATTAAAATGTTGGACACAGTGTAAACCCTCCTGGCAGAATATATACCATACATGGTAAGATAGTCAGTTATACGTTGTAGCCACCCTATTTTTTTTAAGATTTAATCCATACCGTATTTACAAAAAAGAGAAAAGTAACCTATTTCCAGCTATGTTGGTTTGTGTTTATCTTGTACATTCTCGCATTTATCATTTCATACATAATTCTAGTCTCCATTCTATGAATCTTGGCTGGCGCCTATTTTGGGCTTTCCCTTTTAAATTCCAATCATCAATAAAATTTATCTTATAATATTCTGATTCTATTCTATTCAGTTCCCACATCAATTTATTCATTTCAGTGCAGGTCAATATTTTCCTGATGGGGAAACCTCACTAGGAATCAGGCTACTCCTTTCCTTCTTTAATTGTCCTTAAATAGAGCATTTTCCAAGACATGGTAAATTACTCATCCATCTGTTGTGTTGTATGGTAAGATTTAATAACCCTCTTTTTAATGAACGTATTTAATCTTGTGGCTTTGAAACCTCTGAAATGACTGTTTCACTTTATTGTGTTTTCATGTTTATCTTTATTGCATACTAGCCGTTCCCTGCTGTGGCCCAGTCTGGTTAAATGGCCAACCAATCTGTGTGTAAATCTACACCTGCACACACAAACACATACACACAACCACAGTATAACCTCCAATCTACCTACCTACTGTATTTCTCCCTCTACCTACCTACCTACCTACTTACTGTATTTCTCCCTCTCTATCCCTCTACCTACCGACCGACCGACCAACCTACTGTATTTCTCCCTCAGAGTATTTTATGTCATAAAGGATGACATAATACCTGTGGCCCACTGCTCTCTCTGTATCCATTTACCTACCTTTTTTACAATTTTTTACATTTCCGTTGCATGTACCTGGCACAGGTGTGACAGCTACATAATCTATATATATCATTGGTGCTGTATTTGAAAGAAACGTTGTGTGAAAATTTGGAAGCGATCGGTGCAGTACTTCTGGAGATTAGCGGTTTTGAACAAACTCTTGTTACATTTTTATTTATATAAGATTTTCACATATGTACTCAAATAATATGGCTTCTTTTACTACCTTTTTCCTTTTTCCCCTTACATTTTGGGGGATACTAGCAGAGGTGAAATGCTACCAGTTCGCATCAGTTCGCGCGAACCGATAGGGAAGATTGTCATTGGTTCTGCAAACTGTTAGTAAAAAATAGCTTCTTAGGATCACGTGGCTCAGCTGTGAGCTGTGCAATCGTCAGAAGCTTTCTTCTTCCTCTTTTGAAAGCATTTTTTTCCTTCCTATTCACCCGAACCGGCAGGAAAAAAATGCTTTTAAAAGCGGAAAGAAAGCTTCCGACGATCGTGCATATCAGCTGCGAGCCATGTGATCGTCGGAAGCTCTTTTTTTCACTTTTTAACGCATTTTTTTTACTACTAGTTTGGGCGAATAGGTAGTAAAAATGCTTTAATTTTTTTTTTAATTGGCCATGCCCAGTCACATGACCCCCTCACCAAGCCACGCCCAAGCCACGCCCAGAGAACCAGTGGCAAAAATTTTTACATTTACCCACTGGATACCAGTCTTCCTAAGGCAACTACATCTTGCATACTAATAAATCCACCAAGAAATGATCAGGGATTGGTTTCTTCCTTGTCAATGGTCTTCAAATTCTATAAGTTACACTCTGTGTATTTTATGTCTGGATAATTATATTCCTGATCTTCGACTATTACAAAGTTGCAAAGTTAAAAAAAATGGCTTTGAGGCTTTGAACCTCTTTAAATTTTTGTTGTGTTTTAGGCTGTAATTCTTAAAATCATTTGTTGCCTTTTGCTGATGTTTCTTTCTTTTGAGAGCCTCCTTCATTTGCCTAATAGCCTAACGCCTACCCTTATGTAAGGCCAATTTTGTGCTGTGAGCCTTTTTTTTCCCTTTCTTTCTTTCATAGAGCTGTTAAACTCTGCAGACCTGATTCTCACGCGGAGCAGCCCAGCAGTCTTAAAAAGGAAGACAGTAAGAACTGGAAGTCTCTGTTGGTCATAAAAGATATACTGAAGGGAAAGTTCATATGTAGGTTCCGCAGTAGTTTGCAGTAATGGCTTGCCTACATAAGCAAACCCTGGGTGTGAGCATTCTCCCAGCTGAAACAATCCTACTCAGGCAGGTAATTATGCTGCCATCACCTATTTTTAAATGTGAAGATGCTCTTCACAGCTGAAACCTAGATGTGCAAGAAGAAATCTTTCTTCTCTAGATATAAGCTTTTTTTAAAGTGGGTGGTTTAGAATTTTTTCCCTTTTTTTTTTATATTGAAAAAGTTTTATTGAGTTTTACAAATTTTTATAACAAAAAGGGTAGGGTAAGGTGAGTTGAAAAGATATTTTGAGAACTTTCACGTCGGGAACGTTGGCCCCTCCCGGGCTTCTTAATAAGACATTGGTAATACATTTTTCAGTAGTACAACACGGTGAAAATAAATGCATACATGTACATTCTAAATTCTATACTGGCAGTCGTATACAAACATCCAGATAAAAAATTATACTGTATTAATAAAAATAAAGATAAAAGTCATTTTTTAGATCTAAGTCTCTTAGCAATTGTGTCTTCTTGTTCTCCCTCCTGGCCCCCAGCGGGTGGGGCCGTGGCCCCCTCCGTCCCCCCTGAATCTTCCCCCATGATAGAGGAATGTTTTTTAAGAAAGGCTTCCGCCTCAGCAACTGTTTTAATCCTAACTCTTCCTCCTTCCCAGAACACCAGCATCCCTTCTGGCATCGCCCACTTAAACCAAGTCCCGTGGTTAAACAATTTTTTAGATAAGAAGGAATATTTCCTCCTCACCTCTCTAATTTTTTTTGGGATTTGCTTCAAGATAGCGATTTGCTTTTGTTGGTAAATTAACGGACCCTCCCTCTGCACCTTCAAGATTCCCTCCCTCGTCGACCTTCTAACAAATTTAATATGTATCTCTCTGGGTACTTCATTCATCCTGGCATATGCTGAATTTATTCTGTAGACTAGGTCAATGTCCCCCCTGATCTTCTCTTTGGGTTTACGTAAATAGTCTGATAAAATTGTACTCATGAGATCAGGAAGGCATTCACCAGATTCCTCAGAAATATTCTGAAATCTTAAAAAATATGACATCCTCTCAAAATCCATCCTAGACACATGACCAGACAAATCTCCAATTTCCGTATTAATATTTTTAAGATCCCCCTTTGCCCCAGCCAGCCCCACCTCCAACTCCTCGGTCTTCTGTGTGTTCTCCATCAATTTTTTCTGTGTCTCCAAAAGTTCAAGTTTAGTGCTAGTGTGATCTTTTCTAAATTCTCTGATTTCCAGCACCAAGGAGTTTAACACTGTTTCCATAGCTGTCATTCTCTCTTCCAATCCTAGCTTTCCTGGTTGTTTTTTTGAAGCCATGGTGAGCTGTTTAAGTCAGTGCCACTAAGATGGCGTTTTTTGGGTGCGGCCGCTGGAGCAAATCCCGGGAAAAAGTTCAGAAAAGTTGTAAAAAAGTTATCCTGTCCAGAGAGCAAAACACTTTCCACTATCAATTATTAAGACAAAGAAGGCACACCAGGGAAGGAATCAATTAATCCAGAAAATCATCCGTTGATAGAGGGAGGCAGTCCATATCACAAAGGAGTGTTGGAAATTTTCCATGAAGAAATAAACATTCAGGAACAAAGGGCAGCCATCTTCCGCCACCCGCTCTGGCAGCCAGCCAGAGAAAATAGCAAAGAAAAATGTTTCAGTAAAGCCAGGCTTAGATACATTGTATGAAAACAAGCCGCGGTTGACTTTCACTTGTTCTGCAAAAGTCCGGATGCGAAATATCTGCTCCCTGCATTCCAGGAGCCATTTCTGCGTGCCGCTGTTGTAAATCTGAGGGGGGTTTTAGCAAACAAACACCCCCCTCCACGTTTCTCTCATCCAAAGCCGCCAGCAATAAAGTTAAAGACACTTACTCTCCACCTCGCAGCTCAAGCCCCGGCAAAGCCATCCGACCCGAGCGCTCCGTTCTCTCCGAATTCATTGTTCGTTACCGTCCTCCGTTGGCGAAGGGAACCAAGCCCCCCGCAGCATGTCTCCTTCCACCTAGACCGAAGACAAGGACTGTTCCCCAGCCGCCGCCAGGCTGAACCAGTCCAGGCAAGCCAGTCCTATGGAGGGACCCCAAAAAGAAGGGGTACCCCACCCCGTTTGGGGCAGAAAAAAGAACAAAACGGCGGACAAACCCCAAGGTTCGTCCGTCTCCGCCAGAAGCCAGAACAGGAAGTCCCAATTTTTTTCCTTTTTAACCAAGGTTACTAAGCCCAAACAATTCTGAAGTGCCTACTGCTGGTTATAAACCAAATATTGGGATAATCAAGATGGAGATTTAGTGGGACGGTCAGAAACAACTGGAGTGTCTGAGAAATGGACTGCAAATGTTTCCAGCAAATTAAATAATAATAAATAAATAAATAAATAAATAAATAAATAAAATAATAATAATAATAATAATAATAATAATAATAATAATAATAATAATAATAATAATAATAATAATAATAATAATAATAATAATAATAATAATAATAATAATAATAATAATAATAATAATAATAATAATAATAATAATAATAATAATAATATTATTATTATTTCATTAAAGGTATTCTCAAATCTTAAAGATTACCCCTATCTTATTAAAAAATAGGGGCTGGATTGAGAAGAGAGCCCAAATTGATGTGCTAAAAAATAATTCCAGGTATATAGGGCATGCAGGGGTAGTAGTATTCACTTACTTTCCCTACCAGTTCGCAAATGTGAGCACACTTTGCTTGCATGCACTCTATCCACGCGTGCCTTTCACGCATGCTCTTTGATCGCGTGTGCGCCTTGCATGCATGCACGCGACTTGAACATGTGCCTAAATAGGATGGCATAGAACTGGGGCAAGTGGGTCTGCCCACCCGCAATTTCCACTACCAGTTCGGGCAAACCGGTTGAATATCACCTCATGCTTTACTATACAAATGGAATAAATTATAATTTTTTTAAAAAAATCAAAAAGCAACAATGAGTTCATCACAACCTACAAGCCACCGTGACATCCAATAATTTAATCTCTGAGGCAAGTCGTTTGCAACAATTGTGTGATGTGATTTGCCTTTTCCCTTTGTCTCCCTCTCCCCCTCTACAGATGTCTGTGCTTCAGATTCCTTTCCCAGCAAAGTATTTTAAGGCATTCCAGAACAGCTTGGAAAGCACAAGTGTAATTTTATAATAGAGGAGTACATATGCTTGAAAACATTTCCCAATATAAATTTTAAAGTTGCGTTAATGTTTTATGACCAGAATTATGATAGCATAGCACAACATTGAATATACAGAGTAAGCAAATCAGACATGAACTATTTCTTTGCTGCGTCTCTCCTAAATATTTCTATAGTGAACTTTTTTTTAAAAATTGTGCGAATGCACAAACAAGAGGTGGGATGTATCACAAGCAAAACGCAAGGGACAATCATAGTTGATCTTGATCGTTTGCCTTTGTTTATGCTAAGAAACATGATGCTTGGTTTAAAAGGATTAAATAAATTAAACTTTTAAGGCTTAAGATACAGAAGGATCTAGACAAACTTGAACATTGGGCACTATCTAATAAAATGAAATTCAATTGTGAAAAAAGTAAGGTTCTACATTTAGGCAAGAAAAACAAAATGCACAAGTACAGTATAGGTGGTACCTTGCTCAATAGTAGCAACTGTGAGAGGGATCTCGGAATCCTAGTGGACAACCATTTAAATATGAGCCAGCAGTGTGCAGCAGCTGCCAAAAAAGCCAACACAGTTCTAGGCTGCATAAACAGAGGGATAGAATCTAGATCACGTGAAGTGTTAATGCCACTGTATAGTGCCTTGGTAAGGCCACACTTGGAATACTGCATACAGTTTTGGTCGCCACGATGTAGAAAAGACGTGGAGACTCTGGAAAGAGTGCAGAGAAGAGCAACCAAGATGTATTAGGGAACTGGAGACTAAAACATATGAAGAACGGTTGCAGGAGCTGGGTATGTCTAGTTTGATGAAGAGAAGGACCAGGGGAGACATGATAGCAGTGTTCCGATATCTCAGAGGGTGCCACAAAGAAGAGGGAGCCAAACTATTCTCCAAGGCACCTGGGGGCAGGACAAGAAGCAATGGGTGGAAACTAATCAAGGAGAGAAGCAACTTAGAACTAAGGAGAAATTTCCTGACAGTCAGAACAATTAACCTCTGGAACAGCTTGCCTCCAGAAGTTGTGAATGCCCCAACCCTGGAAGCCTTTAAAAAGATGTTAGATAGCCATTTGTCTGAAATGGTATAGGGCTTCCTGCCCATGCAGGGGGTTGGACTAGAAGACCTACAAGGTCCCTTCCAACTCTGCTATTGTATTGTATTGCATTTACTCATTCATTTTTATGTAATATTAAAATCACAGACTGCACAGCTCCATTGCATTACTTTGGGTAGCATGTAATTGGTACATTAGAGGAATTTGTGCTAAAGCCTTCCTGGCCACAGCTACCATCTGCTCCTCAAGTAGGAACTGGGAGTCCAAGAAGACCTTCAAATCATGCACCATTGGAACGTCTCCAGATCCTAAATACCCACGGGTACTTGGTTTTGTCAGGCTTGAGCCTGTTCTTCTTCAACCAGAACCATACAACCTCCAATTTTGTCTAGCGCAAAATCTGAGCAACCTCGCCTGCTTGGCCTGGCGCATTGGTGACATCTGACTCCAAATCAAAGCTCATTTAAGTGGCAGCGTGGAGATATTAAACTGGAAGGGTGACTGCCTCAAGGCTTAAGGCAGCCCACATGTCTCTCGATTTACCTCTTCACCATGGCAACCCTGATGCCCTTAAAGATAATCCAGAAATTAGTTATTTCAGAATGCAATGGAGTGAACTGTGTTGGATATTGTAGTTTGCCCAGGTTGCACTTCATTAGGTAAGCTGCATTGGCTCTCATTTTTTTTTTTAAACTGTGCTGGTTATCACTTCTAAACCCTTAATAGCATGGGGTCAGTTTATTTGAAAGACCACCTGTCCCCAAAGCTATCTTCCCATTGGATCAGATTGGATAGTGTGATCACACTTCAAGTCTCTTCCCTTAAATTATACCATGTAGTGCAGGGCCGTGGACCGGTGCCGGTCCGTGGCTTGATAGGAACCAGGCCGCAGTGAGCAGCACAACTCTTAGAAAGGGCCGGAGAGGAGGAGGAGGGAGGAAGGGGCAGCCCCCTGGGCAGAGTGCGCACCGGGGGCGGGAAAGCGCAGGTAGGGCCGCTCGCGCCATTGGGGGCCCAAGAGGGACTAGTGAGCCGACTCACTCCCCCCGCATGCGCATGTGCCGGCTGGTCCCCTTCCCCCGCTCCCCCTCTATGCCAGCCGAGCCATGGCCACTGGTCCGCGGAATTTTTTTAACATGAAAACGGTCCCTGGTGCCAAAAAGGTTGGGGACCCCTGATGTAGTGGATCTGGAAAAGGTGCCTTTTCCATAGCAGCCCCAACCCTTGAGATATAACATTCTTCCTCTTGAGATCAGTGGTGAAATCTAAAGAATTTTTCTTACTGGTTCTCTGGGCGTGGCTTGGTGGGGGGGGTGTCATGTGACTGGGTGGGCATGGCTATGTAGTCATGTGACTGGGGGATCAAAAGACAGCAACTCACTTTAACAATTTCCTGCTGGAGCAGGGGGTTGGATTAGATGGCCTCCAGGTCCCTTCCAGCATGCCCTGGATTGGTGTGCTGTTTCAAGATATCCTCTGACGCTGCATCTAGTGCCAGGTTTGTGGTCCTCCCTCCTGTTAAATTCTCAGCACAGATAGAGAGTCCAGACCGGTAAAATTAACAGCTCTTTTTATTCGAAAACAAGCAAGGCAAAGCATAGTGACTATTTCAAAAAGTGTGCGCCTTCTGCTCTACCGCTCCTTTTATGGGGAGCTGGTAGGCAGCCGGCCAATCGCGCATTAGGCGGTTCCGGCCACAGCCAACCGCGTCCTGTCCAATCAGGACGTGGCTGGCTGTTGCCGGGCTTTGAATGTTCGTCGGGATGCAACACTCCTTCCCCCCCAGCGAGTCCCCCACGTGGCCCCTAGCACACGTATTCGCTGAGGTAGGTGGGACTGCGCCTATTCCGCCCCGAGCGCCGCACTGATTCCGCTGGGGCCGATGGGGGCGGACAAGCTGCGTCGTTGTGGTCTGCGCCGTCGTCGGGTACCGCTGCCGACGGGGGTGAGTCGTCCGGGGGCATGTTCGGTAGGTTGGCCTCACGCTCAAGTCCATTTGGCAGGGACCCTGGATCGGTCAGCACCGGACGGTGGGTCCCCAGGGAGAGTTGTGCTGCGGGTTGTGTCCGGAACGACGGCCCCGGTATCGGCTGACCCGGAGCTTGATCAAGAATGGGGTAGTCAGTAAAGGTGGTGAGTGGCCAGGACGGTGTGGAGATGGGCCAGTCGTTCCGCTGGGTTGGGGCCTCGATGGTCGGCGAGTCCGGAGGTGTTGGTGGTGCTGGAGACGGAGGGCGGCGCCTCAGTTGATCCAGATGGCGCCGCCACTCGGATCCCTCCGGTCGTCCGACCCTGTATGAACAGGGGCCCGTTAGTTCGCGGACTACAGCGGGGACCCACCGCGGATCCCCCGCGAAGTTCCTGGCAAAGACTGTGTCGCTGATGGAGAAACGGCGGGAAGAGGGGACCCCCAGGTTGCACGGCTGCACCTCATTGTATTGGGGGTGCAGTCTGTCCAATTTGGTTCGCAGGCGGCGACCCATCAGCAGCTCCGCGGGGCTTTTACCTGTCGCTTGGCAAGGCGTGGAGTGCTGGCCCATGAGGTACGCATCTACCCTTGACTGCCAATCCCCCCTATCCATCCTCCCTAGAGCCTCTTTGGCGGAGCGGACGGCTCTTTCCGCCCGGCCGTTTGCGGCCGGGTGGTAGGGGGCCGTTGGCGCGTGTCGGATCCCCTGGGCGGCCAAGAACTCCTGGAAGATGGTAGAGTGAAATTGCGGGCCATTGTCGGAGACCAGGGAGTCCGGCAACCCGTGCGTTGCAAAGAGGCGCCGGAGCGTGCGCACGGTGCTCTCGGCCATGGTCGAGGTCATCAATATAACCTCGGTCCAGCGAGAGTAGGCGTCTACCGCCACCATGAAGGTCTCGCCATGGAATGGGCCGGCGAAGTCAATGTGGACCCTTGACCACGGTGACCTGGGGGTGTCCCAGTCCCTGTGGGAAGCGGAGGGGGGGGGCGGGGCGGGAGGCCTGGCACACCTGGCAAGCGCCAACCCAGGCGGCCACCTCGTCGTCCATGCGCGGCCACCAGACATAGCTCCTGGCCAATGCCTTCATGCGAGCTATGCCTGGGTGGTTGGCATGGAGGGAGCTGAGAACCTGGTGGCGGAGGGGCGGGGGAACGATGACCCGGTCTCCCCATAACAAGCACCCGCTGTGGAGTGACAGTTCCAGTTGGCGGGACCTGAAAGGCCGATATGAGTCCGGCAGCGAGCCCGAGGGCCACCCCCGCAGTACCCAGGTGGAAACCTGGGACAAAATGGGGTCTGCCTTGGTCTGCATGGCTACGTCGGATGAGGTGAGGGGCAACTCGGAATCGGCCACTGACAGGACGGACAGGGCCGGCACCGGCGTCTGATCCGTCCGGGGGAGGGGGCAGCGGCTGAGGGCATCTGCGTGCCCCAGCTGCTTCCCCAGATGGTAGAACAGCGTGTAGTCGTACGCTGTCAGGAACTCCGTCCACCTGGTCATCCTGGGGGAGAGAATGGGCGGGGTGGGCCGGTCACCCGCCAACAGCCCAAGGAGCGGCTTGTGGTCGGTGAAAACTGAGAAGTGGCGGCCGTACAGGTACTCGTGGAATTTTTTAATCCCGGACACTACAGCCAGGGCCTCCTTGTCAATCTGACTGTAGTTGCGCTCCGTAGGAGACAGAGTCCGGGAATAAAAAGCAATGGGGGCCTCCGACCCGTCGGGGCGGACGTGGTTCAAAACGGCCCCTACTCCAAAGGGAGAGGCGTCGGATGCCAATGCCAAAGGCAAACGGTCAGAGTACTGAACCAACACGGCCTTTGACGTTAGCGTGTCTTTAATGGCCGCGAACGCTTGCACCTCGCGGCCGCCCCAGTGCCAGGCCGCCGATCGATCGAGTAATCGATGGAGCAGCTCGGCTAGTGACGCCTTGTGCGGAATAAAGGGCGCGTAAAAATTGAGTAGGCCGAGGAATGCCTGCAGCTCCTGTTTGGAGGCGGGGGTGGGAGCGTCGTGAATTGCCTCAACCTTGGAGGGGGTGGGGTGAATGCCCTGGGCGTCCACCAAGAACCCCAGGAATTCAACCTTCGGCTCAGCGAACTTGCACTTGCTGAGCTTCAATTTGAACCCCGCGCCCCTAAAAATAGTGAGGACCTTCCGCAGTACCTTGGCGAGGTCTGATATGCTGGCGGCAGCTATCAGGACGTTGTCAAAATACGGAACGACCCCCGGAAGCCCATGGAGCAGCCGCTCCATGAGGCTCTGGAAGATCCCCGGGGCCACGGAAACGCCGAATTGGAGGCGGTGGCAGCGAAAAGCTCCTCGGTGAGTGACGATGGTCTGCGCCTCCGCCGCATCGTCGTCCACCGGAAGCTGTTGGCAAGCCTGCGCCATATCCAGCTTCGCGAAAATGCAGCCCTGCCCCAAAGAATGTAGCAGGTGTTGCACCACCGGAACCGGATATGGGTTCGCCTGGAGCCCGCGGTTGATCGTCGACTTATAGTCGGCGCAGATGCGTATGGAACCGTCGGGCTTAATGGGAACTACGATGGGGGTCTCCCATTTCGCCTGGTCGACCGGCTCCAGTACGTCCTGCGCTACTAGGCGGTCGAGTTCCGCGTCAACCCTCGGCTTCAGTGCGAAGGGCAGCCTGCGGGCCTTGAGTCGAATCGGGGCCACCTGGGGGTCTAAGTTAAGGGAAACTGGGGAGCCCCTGTAAGTGCCCAAGGTTCCATCGAACACATCGGGGAAGTCCGCTAGGACCGCGTCCACCGGCGAGGCCGTTGGCACCCGGTGTACGCGCTGGACCAAAAGACCCAGGGCAGCGAACCAGTCTAAGCCTATGAGGGCGGTCAGGGGGCGCTTAACGACCAGGATAGGCAGGAACCCGGAGAAGCGACCGTAGCGGACGTGGGCGCGGAATTGGCCCTGCACATCGATGGGGTTGCCCTGGTAGTCCTTTAACAGAGTCCCGGGCTGTGCCAAATCGGCAGGCTTCACGGCGGGGCAAAGGCTAGCCAGCTGCGGCCAGGAAACGAGGGATCGAGACGAGCCCGAGTCAACCTCCATAGTAAGAGGCCTGCCGTTTAAAAGAAGGGACGTGGAAATACGCCTACGGTCATCCGTCGGAAGCGGAATGGAGTCCTGGAGCTCCGTCGTGGCGAAACAGTCGGCCTCCGGCTGCGGCCTTCGGGACAGGCGGCGCTGATTGTAGTTTCGGAATGGCGCGGCCGTCGTCGCAGGATGATCCGGCGGGGGGGCCATGGCTGGGAGGTTGGCTCTGCAGACGCGGGCGATGTGGCCCTTGCGGTCGCATCGTCGGCAAATGGTGGCCCGGAAGGGGCAGTCGTCCCTCGCGTGGCCGCCGCCGCACCCGATGCACATTGTGGGCGGGCGGCGGGGTGGTTGTGCTCTGGCGCGGCTCCGGCCCGTGGCTTGGATGCGTGCCACCTGGTCGTAGGCCTCGAAATCCTCCGTCAGATCGAGGGGGCCGTGGTCATCCACCAAGCAGGCCCGCGGGGCGGGCAACGGCGTCGCCGGTTGACCGTGGCCTAGGTCAAGGGAGGCGGCCTCGGCCAACTCGGCACCCCTGGCTTCTTCCACGGCCTGCTCTAAGGTGACGTCCGAGCGGGCCATCAGCCGGCGCCTGAGTTTCACATCTTTGAGCCCGCAGACGAATTGCTCGAGTAGCGATTCGTCGAGGTGTGGGGCTGCGAGCTCACACAAAATGGCCGCGGTTCTCAACGCCTGCAGGAAATCCGCCGCTGACTGTGTGGGGAGCTGGCGGCATTGCCGAAATGCGAACCGTCGAGAGATCCGCGAGGGTGCAGGCGTGAAGTGGGCCTTCAGGCGAGCCTGCAGCGTGTCCCATGCCAAGGTGTGGACCGCTGCGGGCGCGGCGATATTCCGTGCTACCGCGAAAACTGTGCGGCCCCCGCAGCCCAGGAAGAGCCCCATTCGACGCTCCGGGGTGAATTCTCCATGGTCGCCCGCGAGGAGGAAGCATTCGAATCAGGCTAGGAAGGCTTCCCACGACTCTTGCGACGCCTCGTAGGGGGCGAAGGGCGGCAGGGTGGCCATCGTGCGTGGCGGCAGTCTTGTGGGCCCGCTGAAGAAGTAGCAAGGGCGGAGGTAGCCCGGTGCAGGATTTCTTCGGTTGCAGCGAGAGAGCTTGTTCCGTGTAATCAGTACCGGCCCCAGTCCTTCGTCGCCAGTGTTAAATTCTCAGCACAGATAGAGAGTCCAGACAGGTAAAATTAACAGCTCTTTTTATTCGGAAACAAGCAAGGCAAAGCATAGTGACTATTTCAAAAAGTGCGCGCCTTCTGCTCTACCGCTCCTTTTATGGGGAGCTGGTAGGCAGCCGGCCAATCGCGCGTTAGGCGGTTCCGGCCACAGCCAACCGCGTCCTGTCCAATCAGGACGTGGCTGGCTGTTGCCGGGCTTTGAATGTTCGTCGGGATGCAACACCTCCCTCTCCTTTCTCCCCCCCTCCCCTCTCAGCACTTCCCCCACTGCTTTTTAAAGCATTTTTTCCCTGCCTATTCACCCGAGCCAGCTTTTGATTATAGCAGGAACAGCAGAAATTACATAAACTCATTACAAGCATTTCCTCAACAATTTTCATTAATAAAGCAAAACAATTAAAATGAAAACTGTTCATTGACTTTTTCCCAAATTGCTTTTATTTTATGCTGAATTTTACGCTCTGCACTATTTAGATTTTGACATTCATATCCTATAGCAAAGAAGGGGGAATTAATGAGCTGTGTAATATATTAGATACTGCAATACAGACAACGGGTGGTGCAATGGCTCAGTGGTTGATGCTGGGTTTATCAAGCTGGAAAGACAGCAGCCCAGGTTTGAGGCCCGAGCACCACGCAATGGGGTGAGCTCCCGTCCTTCTCCCAGCTACTGCCAATCTAGCTGTTTGAAAACATGCAAATGCAAGTAGATAAATAGCTACCACTTTGGTGGGAAGGTAACCGTGTTCTGTGACATCATGCTGGCCACATGACCACGAAATGTCATCAAACAGCACTAGCTCAATGGCCTTGAAATGGAGATAAGCATCGCCTCCTATAGTCAGCAACAACCAGCAGGATAAGATCAACAGGGACTACCTTTTTAAAAAAAATACAGACAATATCCATTTGTATGGGGGGAAACCTCAAGGAAATCATTTTTTAAAGCAGCTATTGTAGACAGAAGGTCTCAGGTCACTTCTGCACACATATGAATATTATTTAACTTAACTATAATACAATATCCCTAGTTGGTACTTAATGCTAAGCCCATTGAATAGTACTGAAAAATGTAAGTTACTGAATGTGTAAATCTGCTGAAGTACATAGTATTTGAAGAGATCTTAAATTTCACTCTTCAATTTACTATTTAAGCTTACAATTTATTGAACTCAGTGGGTGGTTTTTATGATTAGATACGTAAAAAATTACACACACTGTATACATACATAATTCCAGACCACTGTTTGAAAAAAAATGTGTTCATTGAACAAGCTGGTGCCATCATACGTTTATCCTTGTTAAGGTAGAAATAGAAAACCACATTTTGATTATTATGATATTGAAACCATATTATGTTATTCTATTACAATTTCCTTCACCATTTTTCAATGACTCCCTTTTACATTTCAAACCATCATTCACAGCACAAGTTTGGAAGGCAAACTATGGATTGTTCAACCAGGGAAGGCTGCAGGGGATCAGAACATGAGATAAAAGGAAGAAGAGCACTAGGTTAAAGGTGTGCTTCTAACATATTCATGGGTTAACTCTAGCCACAGTCTGAGAAAAAAAATATTGAACCACAGAGGAATTTAATTTGATGTAAATAAGGAGGTGCCATATCGCAAATTGCATGAAAGATAAACCTTGGCAGCTGTTCACACTTGAGGAGAAGAGATTAAAATTAAGAATGTCGTAAGCAATTAATCAGGAGAGTTGATAAACATTAATATCTATGATTAATTGTTCCAATAGTTGTCTGGTGCAAACATAACTGTGTTTTTAAGGGGGAAAAATTGTGAGAGTGGAGTAGGGCTGGATTCCAGCAGTCACTACTGCCAGTTTGCTCATGGCCGCGCAACACACACGCATGGGCAGTGCAATAAAAATTGCTCTGCGCATGCACAGAAGCAGAAAACAAGATGACGACACATATAGTGCTGCTCGGAGAACCTGTTGGGGGCTGCTGGAACTGACAGCAACCCAGGCCACCAAACCACTACCGGTTCAGTCGAACCAGTCCAAACCGGTAGGAACCCACCACTGGAGTTGAGACAGTAGGCTCTGAACCTACTGAGAATGCACTGAATGTCTACCCTTGCTGGGCAGAAAGGCAATTTCTGAATAAGTGCTATTGATGATTACATGTCCTGAAGTCATTTTCAATTCACCACATAGATAGATCTTCTTCATGGTGATCAACTCCAAACTTGTTCTTTCAAGTCTACCAATGGTGTACTCATCACCTCTGTAATTGAGTCCACCCACCCTGCCGCTGATCATCCTCTACTTTTCTTTCCTTCCACCTTTCCAATCATTAGAGTCCTCCTCCTTTAGAGAGCTGGATCTTTGCATTATGTGTCCAAAGTAGGATAATGTGAGCCTGGTCAGTCGTACCATGAGTGAGACCGCTGGGTTGATTTAGTCCTTCTCATCTAGGATTAAATGGATAGGTGTGAGATTCTGTCAGAAAAGATCACTCTCAAATTTTAGAAGATTGTGATGACCGTAAGGTGGACTTTACAGAAAAATTCAGCACAATTTTGCCATTACATTGGAAGCATTTCAACTTGGAAGGTGGCAAGCAGGCAAAGCAAAGGACTAACTTTCCGTAACCCACGGTGAGAATAAGATTAAGGCAGACACAGCCTTGGTGACATTCTACTACAAGCCAGAATGAAACCATCCTTGACTTCAATTTTGCTGATGCCAAGGACAAGAAGCATCCCTTGAAAGCAGAGACAAAGGCCAGCACACCAAACTGCTGTGGAAGTAGCACCAAAGTGGCAAATTCGTAGCAAAGCTCATCGCAGTGCAAATCCCATGCAAAATCAGAGGTTTCATTTACTACCTACTTCTACTTCTATCTATTCACTACCTACTACCTTTGATTTACAACCTACTTCTACTTATTTCTACTTCTACCCATTTACTACCTACCTACTTCTTCTTCAAAGAAAACAGAAATCGCACATAATGCTTTAAAACAGAACAAACCAAGATTCACGTTTGGTGCATTGTCTTCTGCTACGAAATGGGGGTTGAAAAAGATCATTTTCCTCTGCTATCACCCTCTTCTCCCTTCCACAACGTGAAGGACCATAGAACTGTGACGAAAAATTACATCTGAATGGAGGAGTTTGTACCATGAATATCCATTTTTTAAAATGTTCCATTTACTTAAAATGCAGTAATTGAGATATTTTATTTTATTTTATTTTATCACCTTCTTTTACCAGAAGGTAAATATAATGTTCCCAACTCTAGAATCTTTCTGGATCTTTTCTCCAGCTTTTAGGGGGGGGAAACATCTAGGGACTGATGCGTTACAAGATGGTCCTGATGAAATACTCCAGTATGATTCACTGAAACATAGGAAGGCTCATCATATTTATTTTGGACAAGGTCTTCTGTTAGTGCTAAGAACAGGAGTGGGCAATTCATTTTCCCAAGGGGCCAACTGGGATAGTTGTGCAGGGTTGGACCGATACTATGAATGTGTGTAGGCATGCATGCACACATATGTAACTTGAGGGGAAAAATAGTGACCTTCAAAATTAAAGCAATCCAGGTGTATTCTGTATATGGCATACACTTATTTACATTTAATTTCTAATTTTCAGTGGATTTTAGACAAGCCAAACAGGGATAGCCAAAGGGCCAGATGTGGCCAGAAGCTGTAAAATGTCCAGGTCAGACTATGAAGGATGTCAGTCTGAAACTCTGAAGAGTCACTGCTAGTCATAATTAACAACTACCCGATAAGCCAGCATTGCCCGGGTATTTATTTATAGGGAGGAAATGTCTGGACCAAACATAATTTCTAATATTGGATTTTCCCCCTTACCAGAGGGAGCCCCCTTGTGGAGTACTGTGAAGCTGTTACCATGGCAACTCCATTGTGTTGCACAGTAGAAGCCATCTTAAGGCACAACAGGCTGTATCTTAATAGAACACACACCTTGAGGGGTTTTAGGGGTGTCTTGCCCCCACAATATTTTTTTGCAGGGAGTAAGTCATCTGTTTATCGAGTTTGGTTGAAATTGCTCGAGGCATTCCAGAGTTATACTGAAACATATACACACAGTGATAGATAGATAGATAGATAGATAGATAGATAGATAGATAGATAGATAGATAGATAGATAGATAGATAGATAGATAGATAGATAGATAGATAGATAGATAGATAGATAGATAGATAGATATCAGCCTGAATGGATCTATAGGAATAAGGCAACTTTCTATGGCCCTTCAGTAGAACTTTATTGAAAGAAAAACTTTCTGTACCATTTCAGGTATGTGGGAGACAGGATGCAATCTAATCATCATATTTATTTTGAACAATGATCTAGGTAACTCCTTTGCCAGGTAAGGATCAATGAAATAGTAAATGTACAAGAAAGAAGTTGATGTGAACATACAATGGCAATCTATTGTCCTATACAACCTGAATGACTAATACAGCTGAACAGAGCCTAGGCTATTCTTTGATGTGAATTCATCATAGGAAAAAAAAGCTAAATAATAAATTGCAAGAATGAATCATGAATTCATTCAATTTGTTATGGTTTAAAAACCAACTGGACAGGCTTTATCTTCGTTTTCTCAGTTAGCATTAAGTCCTCAACAAAAGCACTTGTGGCTTAGTTCTTTGTCCAAATTAGAACATCTTTGCAGATTATGTGTACTCGTATACTTTTTTTGTATTTGTACTACAGTGTGAGTTTTCCAATCTTCACACACTTCATTCCAGGAAGCCTCTCTTCAGATATATCATGCTGCAATATAAAATAAAATAATTCAACAATGTCATCTATTCATTGTTGCTTTACTTTATACCTGTTTTGTTATACAGGAAGCAGGAAACTTCCGATTAAGAGAATGCTATCTATGCCAACAGCTTCTTAAAAGCTTTAACAAAATTAGATAATATCTTTCTGATCCTGTGGGTGTAATACACATCTGTTTCTTCATTAATTCTGAGCTCTGGGGTTATTTTCATCTGCCTTAATCATAATGAGGAATAGTAAGAGCATTTTTCCTAGTGCTGAAAATTTTTCCTCTGTTGTAGGAATGAGACAAACCTGCATGCCGAATGTGTACCACAAAGGTTCTTCCAATTTGGTATCTCTTTTCTTAAGTCTTGTTCCATTTGGTCATTAGAAGACTTCATAACAAATGTATACAACTGGAGCTAATGGGAGACCTTTTCTTTTTACCCTCAATTAAAATGAGTCATTTAATACTTTGTGTTAGATCCTCAGACTTACGACCGTGCCAGTAAGTCTGGTGAACTCTAAATTACCGCATTCCTGTATGGAGCAGACAGCCGCGTCTGATTGGCCGAGATGCGGCTGGCCGGATTCTGTCTAGTTAAGTGAAACAATGTTGCAACTGCCTCGCTGAGGTTTTTCCCGCCTGATAGCTCTATATAAACTGTTGTCAGGCGGGAAAGCTTTTGCCTGTATGATTCCAGCTGTGCTTGTATATAGTTGTTAATAAATGTTGGTGTTTGACTATGCCTGAGTCGGAATCCTTCTTGCAATCTAACACTTTGCATGCTATCATCCTCCCTAACCCCCTTTCAGTAATGAGGAGGGGAGGTTTGCTGGAGCTCAGAGCTAAATAAAGTAAAATAAAGTAATGCTTGAAATAAATATAAGTTGCCATTTGTTATAATAGAGTATATGTATGTATGCATGTATGCTTCTCTCTAGCATAGATATCCATGAAATTTCCCTCATGATACATAAAGAGGAGGGAAAGGGGAGGGGAGTTTGCAGGAGACAATTAGTTCAATCCATTAGGGTGAAGATCTGTGCCTGACTTCTGGCCAAGTATTGTCTGCTACAGAGTGGCGTTTGGAAGATATCGGCTTGGCAGCTCTCCAAGCCTGATAAAGGCCTGTAGTTGTGAAATCTCATGAAAGACTGTTTGCCGGGATTTTGCTAGAGAGGAATTCCCTTTAAACTAAATAAAAGGGGTTTTATCGGGACGAGGAGTCGGCTTCATGCTCTTGGAAAGCCTAGTCTGAACAGATCATCTCTGGGGTTCCAAGAGAAGCTCCCTCCTAGATCATCCTGCATCTCTTCTCCACCCCAATAACCATCAGCTGGACTACTTTGGGACCTGTAAGAGTATAAGATCCATGTTTAAAAATAGCCCCAATGACAGATTCTTGGCACCATGGAAAATTTGTGAAAAGCCCTTCGAGGTGCTCCCTCCCCATTCACCGAATGGCACCTTGAAGTTTCTGTGAAGTGTCCGTTCCATTTCACCCCGACTCCCAAATGGTCAAAGAGGCCCTGAGTGGCTGAAGCTAGCAGTACCTGGTAATAGCCCTGGAGTAGACAAAGCAATGTTGGTGTTGGCAAAATGGCATCTGCGTTACCTAGCTAATAGAAGCAAGAGACAGGTAGCCACATAAAACCCTTTTGTCAGCAGCAGCAATGAAAATCTGCAATGCACTCATTTGGATAACTGGTAACACACAGTAACAATAGCTAGAGGCAACCAATTCCCCTTTCCCCAGCTCTCTACATTTAAGAAGAAGGGGGTGGGGGGTGGAAAGGCAGGTCTAGTGCACTTTCCAGACCATAAACCCGTGTTTGTGAAATAAATTCTGAAAGCTCCAAGGTCCTTTTTTTTTTTCCTTCAAGGGAAATATAATACTGGCACAATGCCACCTTCGACGCATTCATTTGAATTAGGAGAAGCCAACAACTGCATTTAGAAAGGCTGTGGAACTTCATACAGGACAGGTCTAAAAAAATATTCACTCCGATTCCACAAAGTATCAATTTCCACTGTGAGATGCCTCAGTGGACAACAGAGCAATGCTAAGCATTTAAGGGAAATGTAAAAGTATTTTTCCATGGATGCTGCTGGCAGTAAATTTGAGTCGTTCACTCTCCGCGGATGCATGCAGGACAAATGCTGCCAGAAGCAAAATCCAGCTAGCATTCATCTCCCTCGCTCAAAGAACAAAGAAAAATCTGCTTACTTTTTAAGATGTTAAAAAGTGCAGCCTTGGAGTTTCACGTTTATTTTATTTCACTGTGTGGATTCCTTGAGTGAACTCTGCAGAGTGCAATTCTTTTTAGAAAGTCTCTCCTTCCACAGCTCTTTCTGGAATGCCCCTGTGACCATTTGTTATTACATGTGCTAATTCCAAGAACTGGTACAGGGAAGCAACCTCTGGATGAAAAGCCACATCTGCAATGAGAGCGCAGGGCATTTATACCGACTACCATAAGCATCTAAAAACAAACATGTTTTAATCTGCTCCCTCTCTCAAAATATCTCCCCCAGAGTAATCAGATAATTGGAGGAGGTGTACTTGCCATATCTTTGTTTATTTATTTTTTTTCCTATTACATGGGAAATGATTGAGGAGGAACTGTGTGATTTTAGTAGGCATGGCTTGGAACTGATCTGATGTTCTAGATCAGTGGTGGCAAACACGAGATCACTCGGTCCTGAAAAGGTCACACAGAAACATTGTGCATGCTGTCTTGTCAGGACCATGCTCCCGAAAAGCCGAACTTCCAGGTTCTAGCGTGCATGCGCACCCGACGATCAGCTGACTGGCATGCATGCACAGGACAGTTTTTGGCACTGCCGTGCATGTAAAGGGATCACACTCTGGAAAATCTGAACGTCTGGGTTCTGGGGCACATGCACACTCGACAATCAGCTGCCTGGTGTGTATGCGGACACCGGTTTTTGGCACTGGTCAGGATAGCTGATCATGGTGCGTGCATGTGTGCCAGAAACACAGAAGACAAACAGACAAGGCTGCGTGCTGGGCAACATGGCTTTGTGTGCCACTTTGGGCATTTGTGCAATAAGTTCATCATCACGGTTCTAGATGCAGGAGATGGAAACTGGAAACAAGCAGAGACTGCAAGCCATAAACCATGTAAGGAATGGATTGGATTCTTTCTCCATTCCCACTAGTCTCAGGAAAACAACGATCTAGCTATTAGCAAAATCAGCTTAAGGGGTCAAATCTGAACTTGTTTGCCTGACTGCTGCACTATGGAGAAATCATACACTTCCATTTTTATGATGAATTCATGCAGCTGAAGCTGTAGGAAATTCCCACGCAGATCCAATTCACAGTTTGGGATATAGACACCCCAATATAATATAGACATCAGCTTTTCACGTAATAGTTTAAATCCATGTTCTGTGACTATATACTGCTGCTGGGGTGTGTGTGTACATTTAAGATTACATCTTTAATATCTGCAGTGTCTCTCCAGGAGTTTGATTCTTCTGTCTGTCTCCAATTATAAATACTATAGGAAGAGGCTATATTAAGATGCCACTTGTATTGTCTAGAATTTTTGCTAGGAGTCAAATACAGATAAGCCTATCTTATCCCCACTGTCCCATTGTTCTCTCTCTCTCTCTCTCTCTCTCTCTCTCTCTCTCTCTCTCTCTCTCTCTCTCTCTCTCTCTCCACACACACACACACACACACAATATACATATGCATTAGGTGTACTGCAATGCAGTTTTCTGCTTAATGTCTAAGAAAAACACTTTGCTTTATGTCTATGAAGGGAGCTAAAGGAAAGAACAGCTGCACAGAATGTGAGGGGAAGTCAGTACTTGGAATAATGCATATTAAATGGTTGGGACATTAATAAAAGAATCAGAAGGACAGACTCAACTAAGTATTCAAAAGCTGGCTAGACTAGTTTGGCTCTCCATCAAAGATGTCTGCCGTCCTGTAGGTCGTTCCTTAATGCTAGCAATTATCTAAGCATCTTGGACAAGGAGATTTGGGGTGTGATTAATTTAATTCTGTTAGTCTCCAGCTGAATATAGAATATGGGGTATTGAGGGACAAATAACATGGACTTTGTTATTTGTTAGCTAACATAGTTAGTTTGTATTTTAATCTGATTTATATTATTTCTTTTAAACTGATGTTTAAGATTTATTAGCTTTTAACATTCCTAAACTGATAAACAAGTTGGAGACTAGCTCCAGATAAGAAAAGTTTGTTAGTACAATTTGGGGTCTGGCTTATCTCTTGTGAACCCTAAACAACCTTTCTCCTTAGAATGTATTCCCTTGCAGAACTCATTTTAATAAACATGTATGCTGTTATCCTGTCCAATCAACTTTTCTCTTTCAGGTTTCTTTGTTATGTTAACTATAAAATTTCAATTCAAGATGGCGGCGCGCTTAGGCGCTGCGGCTTTGAGCTCCTGGTGTCCCAGTAGAGTTAGGCAAAAACTAGTCTATAACCGCAGGGAGTTATTAAGTTATTATTAAAGATTGGATCTTCTAGTTGACTCGATATTACCAGCGACTTCCAGCAGTCTCATAATATACCGAGTGACATAGTAAAACTGCTAGGCTCTCCATGGATCGTTGTTTGGCCTAGGAGGCAGTGAAGAGAGCCGAAGCAGAAGCGGGGATGCAGAGCAGGTTTGCTAGTTCGATTACAGAAGCAGCCTCACAGACCAGCATTACCAAGCATTTCCTAACCAACTCTAGATCCTTTGTCCACAAAACTGATGAACTAGAGCTATGGATGGCAGGAAATAAGCTCATTCGTGACTGCTGTGTGATGATCATCACAGAGACCTGGCTTCATCCACTTGTACCGGATGTGTCTGTGGAGCTAACTAACCGCACCACACACCGCTTTGACAGGAACAACAACTCTGGTAAAAGCAAAGGTGGAGGACTGTGTATTTACACACATAATAACTGGTGTACTAACAGTAGAGTTGCTTATACACACTGTTCTGCAGACATGGAATTCTCAACTGTCATTTGTCGGCCATTTTATTTACCTAGAGAGATTTCTGTTATAATTATCACTGCTGTCTATATTCCACCTGATGCAAATGTTAGCACAACGCTCAAACCAATTTCATTGTAATTTTATTAAAATGACAACAGTGGTGGGTTTCTGCAGGCTCGCACCTACTCGCGAGAGCCGGTTGGTGAAATTTAGAGAACCGGTGAGAGGGGGTTCCACTGGCGTACCTGGAAGTAAATCTGGCCCACCGCTGCCAGTGACCCAACGGGAAGGGAAGGAAAGGAAAGGAAAGGAAGGAAGGAAGGAAGGAAGGAAGGAGAAAGAAAGAAAGAAAGAAAGAAAGAAAGAAAGAAAGAAAGAAAGAAAGAAAGAAAGAAAGAAAGAAAGAAAGAAAGAAAGAATTTATCATCAAATTGAGTCCAAAATTTTGGTTGCTAAGCAAGAGCGTTGTTAAATGAGTTTCACCATATTTTAAAAGGTGGCCACTCCCACCCTGTCAATGATTGCCAAGCCACACCCACATAATAGGCCACACCTACAGAGTAGGTTCTAAAAAAATTTGAAACCCACCACTGAATGACAATAAAGATTATTATTATTATTATTATTATTATTATTATTATTATTATTATTATTATTATTATCATTATTATTAAAAGAGGATGTTAGCTGAAGATCGGGGTTCCCTCTTTGAATGAGGAATCCCTTTTGTCTGAATATTCTGATAAATTGTAATAAAATGATCTTCCTGTCTCGGTTTGTCTCATTGGAAAATATGCACACCGAGGCACGAGCCTGGAAAGGCCATACTTGGCCATCAATTTATAGGATAAAGTCAGGTGACTATGATAAACCTTCTGTCCAATATGGTTTAAGAAATTGGCTCTGGAGCTAAGGCTTTACTGTGAGCTATCAATCAAGCACATACGTCCATTAGGCACTGGAAACTTTTTCCAAAGCCATTTCTATCATGCTGTGATAGAAATCAGTGGCAGAAATCACACGTGATTCCATTATCACGTTTGTGATCTTGCTTGAGAGTAATGTCATTCCAGACATTCTTACTTGAAATCTTGTGGGATATCATGGGGAAAAGCTTAAGTCTAATGAGATTTTGCAATCTAGCAAGATACAGACATTAAAAAAAATCTTTAAAATAATACTGGGGTGTCATTTAGGCACCATACAGGATGGCATAGATATCCAGGCACCAATGTAGGCTAAATGACCAAGCTTTGAAATGAAAGCATGAACTGTGTTTCAGTTGAAGTCTGTTTGTTTGTTTCAATTCTTTCCTCCTGTTGAGAAGCTCTCAAAGCTTATCAATAGTGCTCCCTCTTCACATTTTTCCCTGCAACAATAACCTGGTGAGATTTGGTGCTAAAAGCATCTGGCCCAAAGTCATCCACTCAATTTTGATGCCAGAAGGTGGGCAAGAACCTGCCAGTCTAACTTCTTAATTACTACACCACCGCGGCTCTCTATTTTTGAAGTTGCAATCTGAAATTTTACACTGCATTTTAATCTGACAACCGTTTTTTTAATCAATTCTCTATTTTGCCCTGGAGCAAAAATGGAGATTATATAAAAGAAGAAAAATAAGTCTGTGCATGCGGGTCGAGCAAGAATCTATGGGGGAGAGAGAGAGATGAGAGGGAGTGGGAGATAGTATGCATGACAATTTTTTGTGCAAAGAGGATTGCACAAGGCAGTTATCTAAATGAAAATACACCGTCTACCTCAAAATCCTTTTTCCTCTCCAAGACATTAGGTTTATTTTCTTCTTCCATAGATATGCATCTGTCTTTTAAAAAAAACAACACGCAAAATCCACATTCAAGAAAAAACGTTCATACTGAAGTTTTATTTCATGTCATTTTTAATTTTCTAGTTTAACTGTGTGATTTTTGAATCTACAACCTTTTTAGTTGCCGTTTGTTACAGTGGAAGGTACCTAGAATTTTAGGTTTCTTTTGTTATCTTCATTTGTAGTTTGATTTCTTTCCTGCTTTTCAGTGTCAGGAAACCCATTTATTCCTTGTTGCTGTGACATCTTTTAGTGGCTGACTCACAAAATATGATTGTGATAAAGGTCAGTGAAAAAGGATGCTTTCACAATGATTTATTATATAGATCTGCCCTGAGCAAAAGGCTCAGATACTTATTTATTTATTTATTATTTCGATTTATATACCGCCCTATTTTCCCTGGGGGAACTCAGGGCAGTGCACAGAAAGATAAAAACCCAACAACACATACAAAATATAAAAGACAATTAAATTATTAAATCTGTGCTAAAATTTGGATAATGTAAAAATTAAAACCAATAAATATCAAAATTTAAAATTATACCCTTAGTCTATGTCAGGCCGGCTAGATGAAAGAAATGTGCTTTTAGATACCTAGTTTGTACTACCTAATAATGGTTATCAACTCAGAAATGAACTGACTAATACTGAAATGATACAGAAGTATGGGTAGCCATCTGCAAGAATGATGTAGCCCAGAAAGCAGAGTAGTTTTACACACCTAATGAAGCAAATCACATTTCAGTTGGACATGAAGAATTATTTTTTTTCACCTCCACTGTCTAACATTCTGAACTTTGACATTAGATTGCAAAAATAATTGTTGAGGCAGTTTGCATAAGCCAAACACAGATCTCGTCTGTTTCTACACTAAGTGTCATAATCATAAGTAGGAAAGGAAGAGCCCCTACTGCTATTATTGCTATGATCCTTAATGCTGTGAGATGCTGGACAAAACATTGTCTGTATTTAAGTGCTGAATCGGTACAAGCAACAGGAAAGGGGAGGGGAGGGAAGGGGAGGGGGGAGGGGAGGAAAGGAAAGGAAAGGAAAGGAAAATTTCTGATGCTCCCTATCAGCTTTCCACAATGGAAACCCAAAATCTCACTGGAGAAGCTAGCAAGAAGTTGAGAGAGTCACTTCTGCTCCCACAGCTTTTTTCTTCACCGTTCTTCATTCTGTTTGTCAAGTGTTCCGTAATATTGAGAGCCGGTTTGGTGTAGTGGTTAAGGTACCAGGCTGTAACCAGAAGACAGGAGTAGATTCTAATCCCTCTTTGGCAAAAAGCCAGTAGGGTGACCTTGGGCCAGTCACTGTCTCTCAACCGTAGAAAGGAAGCAATGACAAACTAAACTTTCCGAAATCTTGCAAAAGGGACTTGAAAGCACCCCAAAATAAAAACAAAAACAGAACCATACCATATATTATATTTTTTTTATTTGCCTAGAAAGATGGAGAAATAGATATTAATAAATTCAATAAATGAGAAATGGCATTTTGCATGGAGTGGATAAAGTAGATAGAGAGAGCTTCATTTTCCCTCATTCTGGAAGGTGGAAATCAGCCAATGAAACTAGTAATCGGAGTTCTTTTAAATTCAAGCCCAAACTATCTTTCAAATATATACAATTAATTTATGGGGACTTGCTGTCATAAGATATGGTGGTGCCTTTGGATTGGATGGTTTTAAAAAGAGGATTATATAAATGCCTAAAGGAAGCTTATTAGTTCGGCAACAGCATATCCACACGTAACTATTTAAGCTTTTCCTGTCCTGTGCTCATGCCGCTTGGCTCTAAGCCATCTTAAGAAAATCCTTTTCAGACCGAGATACCTTGGCAACAGCTTGCTCTGTAGTCAGTCTAAACTACAAACACATCTTACTCCTGGACAATTTCCCTACTGCTGTGTCCTCCTACTTTTCTTTTCAATAAAACCATTGTCAACCACTTTTTCTTACTGCAAGTGGATGTTTTAACATGGATGTGTATATACATTCACACTCTCCATGTTAAATTGCTTTATAGATAAACCAAACAATGACATCAAAAGGCATATACATGGAGGCACAACTAGCAACTTAAACCCATTTCTTTCTGATATCTTAATATGCCCCCTAATAAATGTTATAAAATACAATGTCTACAGTTCTGCTCTTGCAAAGAGAAGGTTGCTGGCTCAAAACCTGAAAAGTTTTTTAATTACTTTTTTTTCTTTCACTGAACATCTTGTTATTTCCACTGGTTTTGTTTTGTTTGTTTTACAATCTATTTATTTATTAATCAAATGTATGTGTCCGTCCATCTCACAGGAAGTGACTCTGGGAAATATTTATTAATCAAATTTATATGGCCCCCTGTTTTAAGCCCAGTGGTATACTATTCCACCATTTTTTGAGTTATCTAAGATACAAAAAGGATGCAGTGGCTCAGCGGCTAAGACGCTGATCTTGTCGATCAGAAAAGTCAGCAGTTCGATAGTTTGAATCCCTAGTGCCACGTAACAGAGTGAGCTCCTGTTACTTGTCTCAGCTTCTGCCAATCTAGCAGTTTGAAAGCAGGTAAAAATGCAAGTAGAAAAATAGGCACCACCTTTAGTGTGAAGGTAACAGCATTCCATGCACCTTCAGTGTTTAGTCATGCTATCCACATGGCCACCGGAGATGTCTTCGGACAGTGCTGGCTCTTTGGCTTTGAAACTGAGATGAGCACTGCCCCCTAGAGTCGGGAACGACTAGCACATAAGGTACAAGAGTTTCATCCTCAGCTCTCAACTAGCACAAAGGCTGCTGACAAGTCAACCAGTATGATCTAAGGTTAATAGTTGGCATGGACTTAGTAGATCCAGTCACTTCCACCAGCCATGGTATATGACGTGGAATTCTCAACTATCATTTGTCGGCCATTTTATTTACCTAGAGAGAATTCTGTTATAGTTGTCACTGTATTCCACCTGATGCAAATGTTAGCACAACGCTCAAACCAATTTCATTGTAATTTTATTACAATGACAATAAAGATTATTATTATTATATAACAATTTCATAGGCTGGTTGTTGTGAGGAAAGTAATTGCTTGTCATCCTTGAGGAAATGTATGATGTAAACTCATTAAAACTTTGTTATATTTTTTTTATCCTGCCTTCATTATCTTCATAAATAACAGAGAACATACCTAATGCTTTCTTCTCCTATTTTCCCTACACCAACCACTTTGTGAGGTGAGTTGGATTACGAGAGAATAGCTGGCCTAAATTCACCCAGCTGACTTTCATGCCAAATGTGGCACTAGAATTCACATTTTCCTGGTTTCTAGCCTTATGCCTTAACCACTAGACCAAATCATTTAAAGCTTTCACTTTTGGACTTTAATTCTGACACTCCACTTATAAGAAATTCTCCTCATAAATTATATCAATAAAAATATTGCAAACATCTTCAAAATTGCCAACTGGCAAGTTAATTGGGCATGCTAGCTGAGAATTTTGGAAGATATCATCTAATGTAGCTTAATTGATTGATTGATTATTGATTGATTGACTGATTGATTTTAAATATATATACTTGCCCATCTCAATTACATAATTCTGGATAGCTAACAGTTAAAAACAGAAGAAGGAACAACATTTTTATCAAACGTAGATGGATGTTAGGATTTATCTCAATAGATCATGATTTGGTATATGACAAATTGTCATGTAGTACCTGTCTCTTTATTTAAATTAAAATAGTTCTCCTTTTTATTTATTTTATTTTTATTTTTCTCTATATGTATCTTAGATATATGTAAATATAATTGATTTTGTTCGCTAAAACTAATACAAATAAAACATATAGTTAAAAACAGAATAAACATTTTTTTTAAATCATTAAGTATTTAGAAAAATAACCTCAAGAAAAATAGAAAAAAAATAAAAAGCTTAAAATGAATAGGAAAAAGATTTACAATTGTTATAAAATTAAATAAAACTAAGTCTAACACAAAGCATTGCTAAATTTGCATCTGCAGCCTGCAAGATTTGCTCTTTGCAATTGCATCCAATGGCCAATTAATTTTGGATTCATCTTGGGTTATTATTTGTAAAACAGAATACAGTATTGGGTAGAGCTTTAGACCACTGCATCGCTCTTTCATTGTATTTCACTGTTTCGTTTTTGTCCATTTTCTCATTTTATTGTATTTTATATGTTCAATTTTATTCTGTTATACTTGGTAGTTTGTAATGAAATATTCAAGTAATAATTATGTTCCAGCAAATGTTCTATGGCACATTTTCTAACCCAGATCTCTAAATTGGTTTTGTCATTCCTTTAAAACTATACTGCTTATTTGAAGATATTGAAGTTGATGAGGTTATTCTAATCGTTTGACAAGAGAATCTCAAGAATATATTTTTCTCATTAAAAGAAAAATATTGCAATCTATAGAAATTGCCACATCTTTAAGCTTGGTTAGTAATGAGCTAGAAATTAAGGAAATATCTATCTTTGAGTAAGGTTTATGGTAAACCATATGATATACTCTTTCTCTATAGAATATTTAAATCTGCATGCATCTAAGGCAGTGGTGCAATTCATTTTTTTTACTGCCAGTTCTGTGGACGTGGCTTGGTGGGCATGGCAGGAAAAGAATACTGCAAAATCTCCATTCCCTCCCCACACTGGGGCCAGCCAGAGATGGCATTTGCCGGTCCTCCGAACTTCTCAAAATTTCCACTATCGGTTCTCCAGAACCTGTCAGATCCTGCTGAATTTCATCCCTGATCTAAAGTAATAACAATGGCATATAATCTAAGACATAAATGAGGATTCCCTTTAGGTGGGTCAAAATTATCCAGATTTGGGAAAGAATCTAAGCCTCCAAAAATCAAAAATCTCTCCTGCAGTTTCAAGGTTGTTTTATTTTGTAAAACTGCTACCAGTTGGTGCATAGAAGAAACAATTGTTCTTCCACATTCAATCTGAAACCGAAGTATTGTAAGTCTTTGTTGTTTTCAATTTGTCTTTCCAGACTCCATGTTAAATTTCTGACACATATAACAGCTCAATTTTTTTGTCTGCCCAAGGCCACCAATTTTTGCTCAAAGAATTAACATTTTTTAAGCAGATGATCATTTATTTATCAATTTTTTTAAATTGCCCCCTCACAGCATTCAAGTACACTGAAGGCATATATGTATATATTATAAACATTTTTCCTTTATCTCCAGTAAAATATTTTTTTCCTTTTTAAATGAACAGTTCAGTCCATTAATATTAGTTGAATATATATTTAATTTATTTCATGGTATCAGTCGAGCATATGTACAATATAACATACCTGCTTTTAAAATAAAATAAAAAATTTAAAATGCCCCTCAAATTTTTGAACTTCATAAATAACTTTTCATGGCATAAACAGAAGAAGTAGTTGAGGCAGAAAAGTTCCAGAATATAGTTTTTTCACAATCCTGAAAAATAAGGTAAAGGTAAAGGTTCCCCTCGCACATATGTGCTAGTCATCCCCAACTCTAGGGGGCAGTGCTCATCTGCATTTCTAAACTGAAGAGCCAGTGCTGTCCGAAAATGTCTCCATGGTCATGTGGATGGCATGACTAAATGCCGAAGGCGCACCAAACCATTACCTTCCCACCAAAGGTGGTTCCTATTTTTCTACTTGCATGTTTACGTGCTTTCGAACTGCTAGGTTGGCAGAAGCTGGGACATGTCACGGGAGCTCACTCCATTATATGGCGCTAAGGATTTGAACTGCCGAACTGCTGACCTTTCTGATCGTCACTGAGCCACCCCGTCCCTGAAAACATGCTCCCGATAATTTTTTTAATATAATTTTGCATCTGGACATTTTTTTTTGATCGTTGCCTATTTAAGGAGATAGAAGTTGCAGATTGGAGGTGGGTATGAAACCTAGGCAACAAAGTATTTGTGCCATAGGATTATTTGGGACGTTTAAGGAAATGAACCAGTCCAAGCAGCTATAGGGATAATGAAACCCAAACACTTTGGCAGAAATACAGCCTGTTCTGAAATACCAATTCCTTACTTCCATCTGCTTCCTAAGAAAGAAAAATGCAGCATTTTCTGAGGCTTGGAAGGCAGAGCCCTAATTCAGAACCATTGGTCTTCAAGATTTAGAAAAACAAAGAATGGGCAGAATATCTAAAGTAGGATGTGATCTGCCCCCTGGTGGTAGAGGAAGTTTTTCCTCTATGCAAGTATCTTGCATTGTAAGGCTGGCTGCTTTTCATCAAGATCCCCTAATAGTAGGTTTACTCTGGAATCATTTTCAGAGAGGACCGAAAGATATTTTCCTAAATATCTGTACATTCAGACAGTGAAGTCTAAACCATCTGATTATGACTCACATGTCCTAATGTAAAAAAAAAGTTAAAATCTGTAGCTACACTTATTTTAATATAAGCTTTCTTTATTTGATTGATTTTTATCCCGCCTTTATGATTGTCTATAAATAACTCAAGGAAGTAGGCATTCCTCCTCCTATTTTCCCCACAATAACAATCCTGTAAAGTAAGTTGGGCTGCGGAAGAGTGACTGGCCCAAAGTCACCCAGCCAGCTTTCCTACCTAAGGTGGCACTAGAACTCACGGTCTCCTCGTTTCTAGCTTGATGTCTGAACCACAAGACCACACTGGCTCTCTTTATAGTTTTTGTAGTCATTTATTTTGCAATTTGTTTTGCACACCATTTCAAAAGTCCTCTAAATGGAACAATGCATATAAAATAAATTGTACGCAACCAACAAAAGCAATCAACTGCTTACATAAACACACACACACACTTATAGTAGGGTCTACATTTCCTGTAGGGATAAGTAAAGACTTAAAACTTCCTTCCTGCCTCATTGCTTGTATACACTAAGCTAAGCTTCTGCAGAAGCCAAGGACAGGACTTAGTACTGCAGACTTGCTTGGTTGGATAAAAACAAGATAAAGATTAGTTGTCTTTCCTAGAGATGAGTTGTTTGATCTTTCTGCAATATGAAGTAATCTTCAGTGCTGCATAATGGCCCAAAGCTAACAGCGCTTAGGAAGATATTGCCATCACAAAGATGAACACACCACTAGAAAACAAAGCGTTCTACATTAACCTCCAGTGCACTGCTTTTGAAAGATTAAATTTCTCTCTCCTACAAGAGTTTTGGAGGCATAACTTCATTACACTTCCTAATTATTTCCCTTTTTTATTCATTGGTGTTATATCTTAGATATTTGGCTGCACTCTTATCCCTATGTGTAGAAATAAATAGATTTTAAAAATGCATGTTCTTAATGAAATGCCACTAAGTAAACTGGAAATGATCTGTCAATATGGAGTTAAAATTACATCTAATGTTGATTGTGCATTTCAGCAAATACCTTGTTCAGGATGCTTTATTTTAAATCCCCTCTCCCACTCCCTCTGTGCTCTCAATCTTCATCATTTTGCTAAAAAAAAATTACTCACCTGTAATTACCTATCCACTTTTACCTAATTGTCTTTAAAGATCATTTAGGGAACAAAACAGGAAGGAGGCATTTGGGGCAGAAAAATAACTATTTTGTTTCACGGATGTTCCACACATGGAATTATCATCTTTGGGCATCCAGAAAAGTGTTCTCTACCCAGATGTCTTCAGATGTGTCGGAACTAAAACTTCCCAAATGCAATCATTACGCTGGCTGATTATTCTGGGAGTTGCAGCCCTAAGCTTTTCCAAGCAAGCTGATTTGGAGAATGGAAAGTTTGGGTTGAATAGCTGGGAATGGATGAAATTGAATATTCCAGAACTACAACGTTCCCCTGCCCAATATAGTTTGGATGTATCATGCATTCTTCCTTTAACGTGTAGCATGTCCCATGTCCCACTTAATCTAGAAGTTGATGTGCACTGCAACCTGCAGGAAGCAAATATCACAGAAGAGACACTGGTTTCAATGGGAATTGCCCCCAATTATATAAGCAGGAGTCCAGCCAGTTTCTTCCACATTACGAAATCTCCTTCATCGTGCTAAATAGAGTTGCTGTTTAAATAATTTACAGGTAAGTAATTTAATTCCAGTTCAACTAGACTGGATCAGCACACAAGCCTAAATAAATAAATCTTGCATCTAATATTGGAAACGGAAACGATCAGAAATGGTTTTTTTGGGACTTTGGCAGGTGTCCAAAGAGACCAGGTATGACATTTGGGTTGTTATTATTGTTTTGGTGATTCTGAGAGTGCCCCCTTTCACTACTTCAACCCATTGCTGACTAGTTTGTAAGTATTTGCTGCAAGAAAAAAAATACATAACATAAGAGTTATCAATACAGTAGGCTTAACCCAGCTATGTTTTAGCAAAGCTTTAAAAGAAATGGGGACACTAGAGCTAAAGATGCCCCCATTCCTCCAGGGACATTGTTATCATGTTCTTTGCAACCTTTAGCTTTCAAAATACAGGTAGTCCTCATTTAGCGACCACAACTTGGGCCAGCAATTTGGTCACTAAGTGAAGCAGTGACTGGATGAAACTGCAAGTGTGCTTACAAACGTACTTCAGCTTTCCTTGGCTTTACAGACAAGAAAAGGTTGTAAATGGAAGGATTGACCGTGAAGTTACTTTTCCATCACTGTGGTCCCACAGATGGCGGTACTAAACCCCATAACAAGCCAAACGTCATATCCTTTCTTTTGATACACTAACCATTTATTCAGGATTTATTCAGGAGAGTTGGAAAAGAGGGGGGAGAAGATTTTTGCATTGTTTATACCTTGAAATGGAGTGCAGGCAAAATGGCAAAACTGACTACTTTGATTAAAGAAAAGAGCATAAGTACTTTTGTTTCCACATGGAAACCGCTTCTGAACTTCATGCTTGATAATAATAATAATAATCTTTATTGTCATTGTAAAAATTACAATGAAATTGATGTGGAAAAGAATGAAATTCTGACTTCAGGTTTTACAGAGTAGATTAATCGATCTTTATAGAAATAACTTGCTCATACTATTATGGAATAGCAAAAAGTTGTGATTTGATGTTAATGCCTTATTATACTTTAACAGAGAGAGTCAGAAGTCAATGCTTCTTTTTCCTCCTCCCCCCCCCCCTGCTCTTCTATCTATCTTCTTCTATGCTTTGTATTTTATAATATACTCTATAGCTTAATAAAAACAGTTTTTTAAAAATAAATGAAATGCAGGCAAGCACATATGAGCTTTATTGGCTTGGACAGTCACTAATTCCAGTGAAGTTCTCCAAATCCTTTCCCCACATGCCCATCCCATGACTCCTAGAGATAGCCAAAGAAGAATGCTGGCACTTTCCACTATCCACTAGTAATGTCCTCCCACTAAGGTACTAGGGGGCAAGAAACAGGGGTGAAATTCAGCAGGTACTGACAGGTAGCAGAAAGTTTGAGTAGTTCAGAGAACCAGCAAATGCCACCTCTGGCTGGCCCCGGAGTGGTGTGGGAATGGGGATTTTGCTGTATCCGTCCCCCGTCATACCACCAAGCCACGCCCACAGAAGCGGTAGTAAATATTTTTGACCACTGGCAAGTCATGTGTTAAAAATTAGATCCCTTTCCCATGCCTGATTAAGAAATTGTCTTCATTGTGTATACATAAGACTTCTCCTTACTTTTCTTTCAATATTTTTCTTGGAGGGAAAAAACCCTTCAAAACAAAACTCAGAACTCTCCTTCCATATACCGTGTGTGTTCATGCATGCATGCATACATACATGCATACATACATGCATACATACATGCATACATACATACATACCTGAGAGAGTTAACCACTTTCCTGATGACCTCTTTCTCACTGATTTTCCAAGGATTCTGTTTTATCTATTCATTACTTGGTTTGACAGGTCAAACTTTCTCTTGAAATGGAATTTTCACATTTGCTATGTATCCCTTAAAACCATGAAATTATCACATTTATCCATAGGCCCATGAAAAAGAAATATGCACCTTTTTTCTCCTCCTATATGCAGGATGTATGTGGACAAATTGTGTATGTTGCACACATTGCGGTATCTGATGACACTGCTAAGTACAAACAGCTGCTTCAGCTATTACAGCACAAAACTATAATGCAGCTGCTAAAGCTTGCCCAAGGGATGATAGATAGATACCACAATGCTTTCTATTCTTGATAGTATAGCTTGACTGAATTACAGAGATTCACTCCTGCAAAGCGACATCCACCTTAAAAAAGAAATCCGAAAGAGAATCACAAGCACACTGTGCCCTATGGAATGGAGATGTGCTCCTCTTCCGCAATACCCTGATTTATATCATGCCCCTCTGAACACAGCTGGATATTAAGGCCCTTTAAAAATGGCAAGCAGCCATGCATCTGCCTAATGATGTTTGGGAACCTCGAGAGAGGGATGGCACAAATTTTTTTAAGTGTGACTTTCTCAGATGGCATCAGATTAGATTGAGCATTTGCAATGACCCTATAATATGCTAGCTGCCTTTGCATGGATCAGGTTCACAAATCTCACCTTCAGGGCAGAGGCATGTTCTTACCAGTTCGTACCAGTTCGGGCGAACCAGAAGTGGAGATTGCGACTGGGTCGCCGAACCGGTAGGGACAGCTGGCTGGCCACGTCCCCGAATCGGTTCCCCGGTCGCCCATGCCACTGCTGGCATGTTTTTTACTGCTTTTTTAACGTTCTGCACATGCTCAGAACATCTTATTGGCAACTGTGCATGCGTGCATAGCGCGAGTCCGGCACATGGAGCAAACTGGCAGTAACACCAGCAGAAACCCACCCCTGCTTCAGGAGTGTTTAGAGATGCTTTGAACAGGATCCATGCTGGTGGGAAGTTGTTCTCTTGTCTGTCACAGCATTTGTTCAACAAGAGACTGGTCCTGTATTAGGGGAACGAGCATCCCCTTTTCTTTTAACTCCTTCTCCAATGATATTCTCTCCACACCATGTTCTACTGCTTTGAGGTACATACCACCTTGAAGCAGCCTTTAGCAATTCAGAAAGCAACAACGGCTGATCAGAAATGGAGTACTTTCTGCATGCATCCTTTCATAGCAGGTGGACACTTCCCTGGTACAGCCATGATAATGGAAGTGATGAATCAGGCTGCAACTCAAATCAAGAATGAGCAGTGAACTTGCCTGGGAGCCATAACTCAAGTTTATATGTTACAGCAACCACTTTGGTGTAGCAGTTAAAGCACCAGACTAGAAACTGAGAAATTATGAGTTCTCATCCTGCCTTTGGCACAAAGTCAACTGAGTGACCTTGGACTAGTCGCTCTCTTTCAGCCCTAGGAAGCAGGCATGAGAAACCATTTCCAAAATCTTGCCAAAAAACCTGCAGGGACAAGTCCAAGACATTGGCAGGAGTCAACACTGATTTGAAGGCACGCCCTATCTCTATCTATCTATCTATCTATCTATCTATCTATCTATCTATCTATCTATCTATCTATCTATCTATCTATCTATCTATCTATCATTATCTTTCTATCTATCATCTATCTTTCTATCTATCTATCTATCTATCATCTATCTATCTTTCTTTCTATCTATCTATCTATCTATCTATCTATCTATCTATCATCTATCCATCCATCCATCCATCCATCCATCCATCTATCTATCTATCTATCTATCTATCTATCATCTATCACAGGGTTCCCCAATCTTTTTTGCACGAGGGACCGGTTTCATTTAAAAAAAAATTCTGCGGACTGGCTGGCGTAGAGGAGGAGCGGGGGGAAACAGGCAGCGCATGCGCATGCGGGGGGGAGTCAGCTCATTCGGCCTCTAGGGCCTCCAACAGCCGCACATGCGCACAGGGGGGGAGTTGCCTCACTTGGCCCTCTAGGGCCTCCAACGGTGCGAACAGCCGCGCCTGCGCTCTCCCACATCCAGTGCGCGCTCTGCCCAGGGGGCTGCCCCCTCCTCCCTCCTCCTCCTCTCCGGCCCTGCGGCCCAGTTCCTATCAAGCCACGGACCGGCACTGGTCCGCGGCCCGGGGGTTGGGGACCCCTGATTTATCACACAGCCTCTTAAAATGGACAACTTAACTGAGTACAAGACAAACTTCCCAGTTTTTCAAGTTAATCACAAATATAAATATATCGTTGTTCCAACTATATACTTATAACAAGTTTTGGGGGGGAAACCCCAAACCCTTTCATAAGAAGGTAAAGTTAAACATTCATTTTATTACATGGCTTAGGATTTGTATCTTAACATAAGAATATTTTCAGCCTTTCAAAATGCTGATTTAGAATCTATCAACATTTGGAAATCTGCTTTAGAAATCTAGCAACAGCAAATGGCTGAGCCCTATAGAATTCCACAACTATCAGGTTTTTCGAGTTTATGATCTATTACTGGTAGTCCTTGAGATACAACTGTAATGGAGCCTGCCCATTATGGTTGCATGTCACAACAATTAGATGAAATATGTCACCTAACAATCCCCCCCCCATCCCTCCTCTCCCCAATGAAATGTAAAATGAACGTGCAGATCAAATGGAGCGTGGGGTGCCTTCTGAATGGATCAGGCTTTTAGGGCCTAGTACAGGCCCAGGCCTGCCTCTGTGGCCCTCCAAAGGCCTCCACCACCCCTAAGATGCTCTTTTCTCCATTTCCCTCCCCTTGGGTCCAGCGGTGAGATTCACTTACCTTCCCTATCGGTTTGCAAATGTGAGCACGTGCCAAGTCTGTGCATGCGCACTGCCTTCTGCACATGCGCAGTGCTCGCACATTACATTGGAGCAGGTGGGCGGAGCCTCCCACAGCCACCGCTACCAATTCACCCAAACTGGGAGAGAAGTGGCTGAATACCACCTCTGCTTGGGTCCCCGTAGGCCGTTTCCCTTGAGATATAGGCCTTTTCCTACTCCCACTGGATCACTGCACTTTCCTAAAAATTAGAATTTCAAACGACATTTCCCCATTGCAAAATCCCTTTCTAAATCTTAGAATCCATCTATATGTCAGTTGAATATCCGCTCCTCCAAAGAAAAGGATAAAAATATTAAACCTTAAATTCTGCATTGCAGAAGGAATAAAAGTGACAGCTTCTTGTAATATGAAGTGCCAATTTCTAACATACAGGGAGTCTTCAAAATAATGCCACAAACCTAGCAAAATATCTCATCATTCCACCAACAAGGGTTGTAGCTTTCTTCCCCATCAGTTATTTCCTCTCATGGCTATAGCTGTGAATCTCCATTACAGTTGGAGCCTTTGTTTATTCTGTGGAGAGCAAGCAATGTAAGGCCCAAGACAAAGTAGAATGGATTTTTTTTAATGTTCATTTAATATTACAGAGATGTCTATATCACTCCCCTTCTCTGCCTCAAAGTGACTTGGACTTCTGACAAAGCATATTTACAGACGCATTAAAAACATTAACATCCATAAATAAAATTATACCTAAAAAGATTTGCAATTTACTGCATTATCAGGGCATATGTTAAAATTAAGTTTACAGAGAGCTATCTTCACTTGCAGATTAAGAAAACAAAACAATGCAGCGCCAAATGACCAACCCACTTCAAACAATTCTGCCTTTAAGCAAGGGTTCTTGTGGGTGTTGCTCAATCTCTTTAAAGGAAAGGAGGTGTGTAAATGGCCTGCCATAGCGGACCTTCACTTTGGAAATGTTCCTGGACGCACAGTTGGAAAACGCAGTTGTGGTGTGGTTACACAGTGCTTTCCACTTGGTCTAAGAGGCACAAGTTTTTTTTCAACACAGACTTCTTACTTGCCAAAAAAGATCTGCACATGATTCAAGGATTTATTTCTATTAAAACTAGAGAAGGGAAGGATTTCATTTCCTTTATTGGTTATGGATCAGGTATCAAGGTCCTCATTTGTCAGGGCACAAGATTCATTTTATGTATTAAGCATTAGATTAGATATAAATATGAAATGTAGTAGAATTCATTGCCTAATCTGCACATCTAACTTCAGATATTATAGTGAGAGTGTTATCTATGAATTTGTATAAATGTGTGAAAAGAAAGGTGTAGCAATGGCAATTGAGGGGATGTGGCAGAATTTTCTACAGCCTATATGAGCACAGGACAGGTAAATGTAGATATGCTCTAAGTCAGGGCTGTCAAACTTGTGGCCTGCGGGCTGGATGCTGGCCACGCCCACGCCCAGTTTAGCGAAGGGGGGAAAGTCGCAATACCTCATGTGATGCCACCATGATGATGCAAGTTTGACACCCCTGCTCTAAGTTGAAGAGTGTTCAGATTATATACTGAATACTGTTTATTTACTATATAAATTAGTAATGACTGAAATCAAATGGATTTTGAGCGTTTGTCTGCATTGAACCACAGACAAAATGGCCCAAGTTTAGGATTCTTTTTTTCCTGCAGCGTGTGTTTTGAAATAGGCTCTTTTTAAAAAGCATTTAAAGATCCAAGTGTAGTATTTGAACAGTTGATGAGTATGAGCCAAGCCAAATAAAAATATCCAGAGACAGATGTTTATGGGTCAGAAGGATAAGTAAAAACTTTTATAGGAGCTAGGTGTTCTAATTAAATTAGAGTGTCTCTCTTAGCTTCCTGTCCACAGGGTGGAGAAAAGGGTTGCTGATTTGACTTCTGGTTGGCGTCGCAGCAGGAACAGCTAGAAAATAGTGGAGCTCCACTGGGCTCTGTGAAATGGAGCCAGCAACTTCTTGCTGAAAGACCCTACAGGATCAAGCAGTCCTGGAGGGGTGGTGAAGAAAGGAGAGGAGCGTCATCGATCATGAGGAAACTGCAATTTCCTTGTTGATCCGAAGAAAGCTCTCCCAAACGGCAGTAGGGATGATGGCCATCTTGGTCTGTCACAAGCTGGGACAACCAGGACACTAAGATTTTGTGCTGGAGTGGTGTGTGGACAGAGCAGTGAAACTGGGTGAGATAAGGTCCAATTTTTACCCCAAAGATTGGAGAAAGAAGATTATTGCAACGTAGGAAATTTGACTGAAAGTGATGAAAGGAGAGAAAGCAAACAACACCTGGAAGGCTATTTCACCTTGACTTTATCTTAGTAGGCAATTTGGAGGCTTGGAAATATCTACTGAGCTGTTTGAAGATTTTTAAACAATTGAACTATAAACATTGAATATTGAAAGGTGGATTTGAACAATTTGAGGAAACCTGGTGGGCCAAGCTGATTTGATTCACTAACATCATTTGATAGATCATCCTATGAGGCAAAAAAAAAAGTAGTTCCGCCTTCCCGAGAGACTAGTACTGCTTAAAGATAAAGAGACGAATATGGAAGAACCCCAATAAGTGGGAGAATAAGTACAAATTGCGGGGGAAGTATTATACATATTGATACATAAAAGAATATACTGTATTATAATTATAATGAGCATGTTAAGGTTAGAAGATAAAAACTAAGTATATATAATTGCATTATTATTGTTAGCACTGTGTAAAAAATGTATTGACCCAGTCATTACACTGTCCACAAAATATGTTTGTTGTTAAAGGAAAACTGCAAATAAAACATATAGAAAAAAAGATTGCTGATTTATGTCATGTGTCATGTAGGATGCAGGCTGAAGAGGAGAGTCTAATCTGTCTTTCAAATAAGGAAAGAAAAAGAAGGACAAAAGCAGGAATTAGGAGGGAATTTGCTGCCTGTATTCTTAATGCCCATGGGATAAAACATGTAAAGTATCTGAGTATCATCTCCAGCATCTGTGCTTCTAAGATATGCTACTGTTTTCAGTACTGTTCCAATCTATCTTATATACTACTTATTTCAACATCCCACTATAGCTACTCATGCTGATTCAGACTCTGAGCTCCTGCCCACCCTTTCATATCTCTGAAATTCACATGATCTCATCACAATCTATTTCCAGATACTAAGTGGGGTGCGAGTATCCCACAAGATTGAATACATCTAAAGAGAAATCCACCCTTTCATTTCTACAGATCAAAGCAAGAGTGAACCAAGCCCGGTTAAGTTTAAAATAAAATAGGTTTTCTTTTTGTAATAAAATCACTCAATTAAGAAGCACACAAATGCTGGGAATTAATAGTCAAAGCACATGAACTGGGGAATATATTTGTTTCTTTCTCAGTTTAGGTGATTGGCTCATACTGCTTTATGTTTTTAATTTCACAATCCAGCCCACAAAATTTCTGGGGGTGGTACTGCAAAGTTTCTACAGTTCTCTATTGCTGGATGCTCAATTAAATATCTGTAGAGAAGCGATGGTTTTAAAAGTGTGTGATTGCCAAGAAAGTTAATTAACAGCAAAGGCAAAGTTCAGGAAGGCTTCATATATCATAAAAGATCCATTAGGAAGTTTGATTTTCTTCTTTACCAAAAATAGAAAGGCACAGTTTTTCTTACATCTGCTTAAAGCACCGAGAGTTTGTGCCTTCCATCCAAAGATGTTCTTGCATCCGTTGGAAGCATTCTCCAGCTCTACCAGGCAAAAGCAGTGTTTATTTCTTATCTCTCTTCATTCACTGTAGCCTCCCAAATCCTGCATCTTGGAGTAATAGAGGATTGCGGTAAGTATTGTAAAAAAAGATGGATGAATATTGGGAGCAGCGCCTTGTGTGATCAGAACTGCTTTCTTCTATTTACACAAGAAGCATCTTCAGCCACAGACCATAGTTCTTGACTTCTAGGTCAGTGGTGCTATTCTTATATCTGGGTAGAAATTGGTCTGTGTTGATAAGTAATATTTTGGACATTATTTTTAAGAGCTCAAAATTTAAGCTTTAAGTATCAAGATATAATTCCAGAACCTGCCCTGAATTATGTGGGTATGTTGTAAAGGAAACATGCACATTTCACATTCATGAATAGCTTATGCTTCATTCTATGTCTCTTTCTGCATTAGATGAGGTCCAGTAGATACCTTTCTTACATGGGACTCTAACACACTAATAATAAAAAACCAACACACGCGAAACCTACTTTAATCTTGTGAACTGAACACTGATATAGGTAAGGAATAAGGGTAGAAATGTTTTCCCTTATAGACAGGTCTTGCCTGTCATACTCAGCTGATATTTCTGTTAGGCTTTTGCAGAAATGGAAGGAACAGCAATAAAGATTCAAAATAGCATTTTGATCTAATCCAGCTCCAACATTTGCAGAGACTAAAGACATCAAGCATGAGATAAAAATCAATATAGGTCTAGAATAACCCAAATAAGGGAGCAATATGAGACATTATCTCAAAAATAATTCACAAAGGGTTTTTACTGGAAACTGAATGATATGAAGACTTGCATTGACTGAGAAACGGTCAATGGATATTAATAAGCTCTCATATTCAGTAAGACTATAGAAAGTCAAGGGCTGGAAAGCCAATCACAACATGGTATTTCAACTGCATTCACACATGATGATGAATCTTCCAGAGAATAAAAAAAGTTCTTTCGTTTTAGAAGGCTGGAGAATGTTTGAGATTTTGGGAGAGTTGTACAGAAATTGTGTTTTGGAGGCTAGCTTGGCTTGATATTTCTGATGATCCAAACCATGTATCAATAAGCTTGGCTTGAGGGAAAATTGAAAACAACTACTGGGTGATTTCTAATTATATGTAGGTTTAAATCAATACACATATTCTACTTTAGCTTATTTGTGTTTTAGTCATCTCATGCAGAGCTCAAGTCCATTAGATAATCTGATGGCAGTCTGTAGGATAGTATTATAGGAATCTTTCCTGGAGAGATGAAATCTGATTTTCTATCTCGAATTTGTCTCCCACAGCGTTAGCTTTTACAGTGCTCTCTGGCTGCATTTTAATAATTGAGAATTTATTTTGGTTGTTCTCAGAATATGCAGTCTTTTAGAATCAGGTAAAGCGTATTGTGTATTTGCTGTGTTTGTACTCAAACAATTATTTATATAATTTTATTAAATTAAAAATTAAAAATTAAATTTAAAAAATTAAAACTAAATAATCATGGAATGTGCAATTATTTATAATTGTTTTAAAGTCGGGTTATATTTTTACACTATTTCTTTATTTCATCTATTTTACACTGCTATTAAAAACAAAGTTTATTATTTGTTTGCTTTTATCCTTTACTCAGTTCCTGGTTTTCTCAAAAGCATTTTGCTCACTGGTACACATCTTCTTTCCTTTCCTTATTCTCAGCCTCTTTTGTTCCCCCTCTCCCAACTTCTCCTGAAATCCCCTAGATGTTCTACTTGTCTTAAATCATCCTTATCGAATCATATTATGACTAGGAAAGCAATTCATACGTTATGGCATGGCAGGGCTTGATAAAACAGTATTCATTCCATTAATAGTGATTGAAATGCAGAAGAGGGACAAACATTTGATTTATATACAATACAATACAATAGCAGAGTTGGAAGGGACCTTGTAGGTCTTCTAGTCCAACCCCCTGCGTGGGCAGGAACCTTATACCATTTCAGACAAATGGCTATCTAACATCTTCTTAAAGACTTCCAGGGTTGGGGCATTCACAACTTCTGGAGGCAAGACATATATTTGTATCTAGTATTAAAAAAGACAGAGAGCAAGTTTGGTGTTGTGATTAAGGCACTGGCTAAAAACCAGGAGGCCGTGAGTTCTAGTTCTGCCTTGAACTCAAAGCCATCTTGGTTACTGTGGCCCAGTTCCTTTCACTCAGCCCTAGCCATTAAACCTGTACAGCATAGCCAATTTTTAGAAATGCATTAATTTTGGCTTACCTATAATATTGTCCTTGCCCTATAGCGCAACTCAACAAACTGCAACTGTCAAAATGAGGAAAATCATGCATGTATGATTTTTTTTAAAGCCCATTGGCTTCTATTTTTCACATATCAAACTGCAGCTAAATTTCCTATAGAACTGTTTCTGTTAGTAACCAAGAAATAGAAGTTGGATAATCAGTCAGAACTTCATTAGTCTTTCTTTTGATGTAATGGATAAAATGAATGCAAGGCTGGAAAATAAGATGAAAGTGCCTATAACTTTAAACCCTTGGGTGATTGAAATGAGTTGAATGAAAGACCTTGGCTTATACAGATCTGTCAAGAAATTCCATTACATTAACTCAGAAAATTTAAAACGGAATGGTGGGATATAAAAATTGTCCAGCCAAGAAAGGTCTAGTTAAAAAAAAAAGTTATTGTTGTTATTTTAAAAGGAGACCTAGAAGAATGAAAATCTATCCAGTTGCTGTATCATGCTGGGATAGAAACTGGGAGATTGTGAGTTCTAGGTAGGAACATCAGATAGGAACATCAGCTTTGTGACTTTGAAGCAGTCCCTTTTTCTCAGCAAAATCCACAGCACAGAGTTGTTATAGAGAAAATAGGTGGGATTATTAGGTATGCATGTTGCCTTGAGTTGACAAAAATAAAGGCAGGAGAAAAATGAACGCAAATGCAAATATGGATCTCCATTCATAAGATGCATAGAAAATGTATCTATTGTGAAAAATAGAGTCAAAAATGTGTATGTTAGTCAAAATAATGTACATTATTCTCGAGAGTGCTATAGCTAATGTGCCTAGGCGAATGTACCCAAAAGTAGATATTAATTTTATAAAGAGTTTCTAAATTTCTGACTGGGCGCAAGATATAATAAACTCAAGTTTATAAAAATAAAGAAAAATTGAAATGGTTAAATTCATGTATTCATATTACAAACTGTATACAGAAATCACTACCTTGTTTAAAGAACACTGTCAGATTCTTCTGCTTGAGGGAAAAAATCTGCATAATAGCTGTTTCAGTCAACACATTTCTTTAATGCAGGACTGTCACAGAAGCCATTTCTATGTCAGAAATCTCTATCGCTTAAGCAGATGGCTTCCTTCTTGAAGAAAAACAATGGTTCACATGGCAACTTGAATATTGGATATTCCGTTTCAGTACCATGGACAAGGACATCGCTGTGAAAAGAATACTGTGATACTTGCTCATTCAGAGCAAAAAGAAATCTGGATTTAATCAGTACTGCATTGTGCATAATTTTACCTGTATGGTACTCTTAATGATTAAATATAAAAATAAATTTACAATTCCATTCAGAATGCTTATCAAAAGGTCCTCTTGAAAAACTTGTTTGCTGTTTTGAACAACCAAGTTTTAATTCCATCAGATGACCCTGCATTCGACCGAAGTATTGTATGAGAATTTGCTCACTTACTCATTGGTATGTAATGCATAATTTTATAACTGTTATTTAAGCTTTGCTTTACTTAAAAAAATTAAAAAGATCTACAATCATATAACCATTTTCCTGAAGGAAAATACCTCAAGCACATGTAGATTGCCTTGAAAGATTCAAAGTTAGGAAGGGGGTTACCAGCACCCCAGAAGGTAGGCTCAAGATTGAAAAGAATCTTGATGGACTTGAACATATGCAACTAAATTTGTTCAATGGTGGGAAATGTAAGGTTCTACATTTAGGCAGGGAAACCCAGATGTATAGTACAAGACAGATAGGATGTTGCTTAGTGGTAATAATTCTGAGAAGGGTCTCACAAATAAACCATATGCTTGGAATATGCCACAGATCACAAACGAAGCAGTGTAGATTTGGACTGCAACAAAGGAAGTAGAGTGTCAAGATCACAGATTCTATCCTATACTGGTCAGACCACATCTGGAAGACTGCATCCAGTTCTGGTTGCCACAATGCAAAAACTACCCCAAGAAACTGGGAGAAGTGCAGGGAAGAACAGAAAACATGGTAAAAACAACTGGAGGCTAAATCTTCCATAAAATAAAACAATAAAGAGTGGTGAAAGAATTTAGTATGATGAGCCTAAAGAATGGAAAGCTAAGGAGAAATATGATAGCATTCTTGCAATACATGAATAGATGTCACAGGGAAAAGAGTGTAGATTTATTTTCCAGAACATCCAAAGGTAAGACAAGAACCAATGGGTGAAAGCTTTAAAATGAGAGATTCAAACTTGAAATGAAAGAAATATTCCGAATGCGAGAGTCATGGAATAAACGGTCTCCTAAAACTATGGGTGCTACATCATTGGAAGGTTTCAATATAAGATTGGATAGCCACTTATCCAAAATAGCATAAGGACTCCTGCACTGGCCAGAGCTTTGGATTAGAAGACCTTTGGGGTTTCTTCTGACTCCATAATTCTATGTGATGAAGAATCCTATTCTTTTACTCTTAATCTTGAAAGATAATTCCATCTAATAGTTTTCCAATAGTTTGCTAATTAAAATGCATGCATATAAAGATTTGCCTTTACTGTCATACACAGTTTATTCTAAAGTGCATTTCTATATACCACTTGGGGAGGGGGGGTGTTCTTAAATATGCTTTGTATGTATGTAAAGTAACCAAGAATTTCATTGCAAAATTCCAAAAAAACACATTGCAAAATAGCAAAATCTCAAGGGGGGAAATGGAATTCAGAAAGACAACCACACTCCACTCTGTGTATAACTCCCCCAAAACCCAATTAGGTTAGTTCACTAAAAACAACCTGATCATAAAATCCTATGCCTATCTACTTAGTATCAAATCCTATTGAATTCAATGTGATTTCTAGGTAGCTTTTCATAGCAATCAACCCACTCCCTGCAGGATGCACAAGGCTTCCTATATTTCTTTTCTGTGATTCCTGGAGCTCGCCCCAGATTGTGTGCTGCTAAAATTTGGCAGAAAAATAGTATGTGGAGCATTTTCAACATGAACTGGAGATGAAAATAGATGTGTGAAGCATCTCCTAGGTTTCCTACACTTATTCTGTCTTAAACAATCAAACAAAAACACCCATAACCTTGAAAAATGTAAGAAAAAGATAAAGGGGGAAATGTCCCTGTGGTATCCTGGTACCAAAGAAATTAAGGGAAGGAGGGAAGATATGGCTCCAGAATAAATAAAAAAATCCTTAACTGGTTTAATGCAACTTTTAGACTTAAATAGTAAATCAGGCACAATGTGACCAAAGCAGAATTTATTCAATCAATCAATCAATCTCTCCCTCTCTCCCTCTCCCTCCTCCTCTCTCCCTTTCTCTCTCCCCCCCTTCTTCTCACATTTATGTGCGTGTGTGTGTCTGTGTCTGTGTTTGTTTGTGCCTGTGTGTTCCAGCATAACTCTGGAATGCCTTGAGCAATTTCAACCAAACTTGGTACATGGCTTACTTGCTCTCTGGAAACAAATACTGTGAGGGTAAGACGCCCCTAACACCCCTCGGGGTGTGTGTCCTGTTATGATAACAGCCTGTTGTGCTTTCAAATGGCTTCTACTGTTCAGCACAGTGGCGTTGCCATGGTAACAGCATGGTCACAGTACTTCACGAGGGGGCTCCCTCTGTTAAGGGGGGAAATCCAACATTAGAAATTACGTTTGGTCCAGACATTTATCCTCTATAAATAAATACTCGGGCAATGCTGGATTATCAGCTAATTTTATATATTTATGGGTTTTAGGAGATAGTTACAAAAAAATCAATAAAATTTAAAATGGCTTAATAGGATGTGTGTCCATGTGTTTCGCTTTAAAGCTGAACTGGTGTGAAATTGTCCTGAGCCTTTAGGGATGAGTCTTTTTACATATCTAAATAACTAACCAGGCATCACAATGCAAAATGGAACATTTAGATTATTGCCATGCGAAGTATAGTCTGATATTCTCTAACCCTTTAAGTCATCTTATTGTGTGACTTATTACAGTTGCACTTGGCCTGACAAATCAGTATATGTATTTGTACCTAGTGCATAAAGAAGAAATGGTAAAAGCAAACTTTTTTTAAACCAAAACATTACTTAAACTGTAATCCAAATTATAATAGAGGTGATAGGATGACTCTCTTTAGTTCAATTGGAGCTTCCTAGCATTTGTGTTTTATAAAACCCGATGGCTTCATTTGGGGCAGCATATGGACAATGAAAGAGTTTATAGGTTATTCTTGGTTATTCTTTATGCTGTGAAATGACTTTTCTAGTATCAATGGAAGATAATATTTCCAGGTTGGGGTTGGACCATGGAGTGTGAGGCACCAAGATCATTCCCACCAACGCTGACAGGGCAAGCCACTAATATATAAAAGGAGATCAAATCCCACTACCTGCTAGCACTGATGTTTGGCAATGAACCATCTGCAAGAAAACAATCAAGCTCAGAGGATATCAAGGACATCCATGGCTTGTCAGGTGGCTTGATATATTTGATCATCTAGTGGCTTTTCTTTTGAAACATCTATAACAGGGGGGGTCAAACAGAACCGGCCCATGGGAAGCTTAGATCTGTCATCATCCCCCCCCTCCCCAGGGGAGCCCTGGAAATAGTGAAGGACTGGCCCATGGTGTCTCTGCCAGCAAAAATGCAATCCTCCTGAGGTCCATTATTCACTGGCAGAAGGTTGTAGGAGGCCATCCCAGCCGAAAATGGAGCTCAGGAGCCCCTTTTCTCTAGCACTTGGGCCACAGGCACCCATGACATAAGTGTCAAGCTGGCCCCGCCCACCCTGGCCATGCTCACCCCTCCCCCAAGGTCAAACACAAACCTGGTGTGGTCCTCAATGAAATTGAGTTTGACACCCCTGATCTATAATGTCTGTTCAACCTGTGTTCTCTATATGTCACTTTCCTTCTTATTCTAAATCCATTGCATTGTAAATCTGTGGTATTCCACAAGCTAAACAATATTCAAACTCCTACGTAGCAGTGGTGGGTTTCTGCAGGCTTGCACCTACTCGCGAGAGCCGGTTGGTGAAATTTAGAGAACCGGTGAGAGGGGGTTCCACCGGCGTACCTGGAAGTAAATCTGGCCCGCCGCTGCCAGTGACCCAATGGGAAGGGAAGGGAAGGGAAGGGAAGGGAAGGGAAGGAAAGGAATTTATCATCACAATTGAGTCCAAAATTTTGGTTGCTAAGCAAGAGCATTGTTAAATGAGTTTCACCACATTTTAAAAAGTGGCCACTCCCACCCTGTCACATGACTGCCAAGCCACACCCACAAAATAGGCCACACCTACAGAGTAGGTTCTAAAAAATTTGAAACCCACCACTGCTACGTAGGGACCTGCATCCCAGCCATTGGGATAGAAGTCTCATAAAATACAAATGGATATTTAAAAATCTGATGGGTTTGAATGAAAAGGAAGTATCCATTTCAGTTGGCACAGTTAAGTGGGTGGTTCAAGTTTACCGTGTTTCCCCGAAAATAAGACAGGGTCTTATTTTCTTTTGACACCCCCCCCCGAAATAAGTGCTTGGTCTTATTTTTGGGGAGGTCTTATTATTTTTGAGGTGCAGGAGGCAATGAGTGTGGTCACCTCATGGCTGCTCCTGTGTTGCAATATTTTGGGGGAGGGCTTATTTTCAGGGTATGGCTTATTTTAGCACATGCGCTCAAAAGCCCAGTTGGGCTTTATTATCTGGGGAGCTCTTATTTTCGCAGAAACAGGGTATACATTTCCATTTAATTTATTAGCCATCTACTTGTATGTGGAATACAGCTACTACAATTTTAATGAAGTTTACGAAACAATATTTTTTCACAGTAATAGTAGAAAGGGTTATGAAAAAATAATATGCCTCCCTGTTTTATGCAAACTTCATTTTCAGCAAACAGCAGAGAATCCAATTGATTGCGCTTCCATCATGCAATAACCATGGTTTTGCTTTAAGGCATAAAACCACAAAGCTACCATTGTCGTCCCTATACTAATGAAATATCTGGCTGAAAAAGCCCAGTGTTTTTCTACTACATGTTGCTATAATTATTGCTGCATTTAAATTCTTCACATTTATTATATCATTTATTATATCAGTCAGGCCTTCATGTTTTCTTGGATATGCTTCTATCAAACATTATTATTATTGCGGTGCAATAAGACATCAAATTATTTGAGAAATAATAATAATAATATTTAATATTTAATATTTATAAAACCACACCCTCTCCCCACGGGGACTCGGGGCGGTGCACAGGTAGAATAAAAACAATAAATACATACAAACAATTCTAAAAGCAAATTAAACATAACCTGCGCTAAAATTTCCTCATTAAAACTAAGCAATACTAATTCCCAATAAAAACCCCAAAGACAGAGACACTTATCCTAGGCCGGCCAGACAGAAAAAGTGAGTTTTTAATTTAAGACGGAAGGAGCGGAGGTCCGTGGTCGTCCTGATATCGGGGGGAAGGTCGTTCCAGAGGGCCGGGCCCGCCACAGAGATAGCCCTTCCCCTGGGTGTCGCCCGCTGACAATGTCTGGTGGACGGCACCCGGAGAAGTCCCTCTCTGAGGGAGCGAATCGGCCGTGAGGAAGTATGGGGCAGGATCCGATCCCGCAGATAGCTAGGTCCCGAGCCATGGAGCGCTTTAAAGATGATAATTAACACCTTGAAGCGCACCCGGAAGACGACAGGTAGCCAGTGCAGCTCGCGCAAGAGCGGTGTTACATGGGTAAACCTAGCGGTTCCCATAATTGCTCGCGCGGCTGCATTCTGGACTAGCTGAAGTCTCCGGGTGCACCTCAAGGGGAGCCCCATGTAGAGAGAGTTACAATAGTCCAGTCGGGAACTATGAGAGAGAAAGTATTAGACAGATATGTGGCACAATGGAGCTGAGGGGGAAAAAAGCATTGCTGATTGGTTGGGAACAGAAAAGCAAGGGATAATTCAAAGATACATTGCAATGCTTTCAATCCAGGCAGTAGTCATGAATAGATTTGGTTCTTAAGAAGCTTTTTCCTCTCTATTACTAATTAAGCAATGTTTAAACAATCATGTCATAGCAAATAGCAATTAGATTCACATTTAGCAAAAAAAAAAAAACCAGTGTGCTTTTTAAAAGGGAACTTATAGCTCAACCTTCCCTCTAGTTACATTGGGTGTACATTCCCTTTGGCTAGACATCCTGGGAATTCTGGAACAGCACATCTGCAGAGCATTGGGGGGTGAAATAGAAGGAGAGGAAATGGCTGCCATTGAGGATTTATGAAGCAAGAAAGTATCATTGCTGCAGCCATGTGGTTATTCATCTATATACACGCACGCCCCCCCCACAACACATCTTCTTGCTTTGAGTTGCAAAACTATGCTTGTACAGACGTTACAAATGAATATCAGCCTTGTGAGAAGACAATCATTCAGAAGCCTGGTTGATTCATTCTGCTTACTTATTGAGACTGAATTAAGGAAAGCTATTCACTTAATTTCACACCAATTGTGATGGATCAAGTTCATTACAGAACATTCAAAGAGTAGGGCTTCTTGTTTACCTTCCTAAATTGGCTATTCTTTCCTCATAAACTGTCATAATGAATAATTATAATTATAATTAGTTCATGAATTAGTTCATCACCACTACTGCTGCTAGGGTCATAATTTGTATGAATGGAATCCCTTCCACAACTCCATCATTTTCATTCCCCGAACCTTCAGAAACAGTTTGAAGATCTTGCACAACTAACTTCTGCTGATCTTCACAAACTGAGGAGTAAAAGTAATTGCTTTGCCTGAAGCTGCTGCAAGTCCCACAACAGTAGCAGCAGCAACAACAGCAGAAACAACAGTTAGTTGCTCATTCCACTGCACCATAAGAGAAGCAAAATAAACTATTTGTAGATCCTTGCTTCATGCAGTGTTTCTTTATCTGGGTTTTTGAAAACAAATCCCACTGGTTGTTCTTACAAAGAGCCATCTTTCTCTTTGAAAAAAAAGTTTCAACTGAAGTGGAAATACTTCTACTGCAGTATCACAATTAATTTGAGTTAATTTTGCAGTAATCTCAAACAAGAGGTGATTGCACTCGTAATATCTCAGCTGCCTGACATGGATGGTAACATGAGATCACAAGAGGTGGAGCTGATTCTGGATCATGCAAATATATGTGGAGATAACCTAAGGATCTGACACCAGCAATGAGTCCATCAGGAGGATACACTATATCTAATTGGCATGAGTAACAGCTTTGCATTTAGAAAATCTCATCTGAATCCCTGGCATCTCCATAGAGGGCTGAGGAATATGCCCCAGACTCTAGAAAGCCATTGTGAGCCATTTTCAGTAGTATTATATTAGAAGGCTCAAAAGGCTCAGCCAGTACAAGGTTCATTTTGATCAGGTCATCTGTTGTTTTCTGATTGTCTGACAATTGTCCTTATCTTCTATATATACAAATAGTTGTGTTTTTCTGTGTGTCTGTGTGTGCGCATTTGCATGTGTGTTTTCCAGCATAACTCTGGAACGCCTCGAGCAATTTCAACCAAACTTGGTACACAGATGACTTACTCTCTGGAAAAAAATATTGTGAGGGTAAGACATCCCTAAAACTCCTTGGGGTGTGAGTTCTGTTAAGATACAGCCTGTTGTGCCTTCAAATGAATTCTACTGTACTGCCGTAAAATGGCTTCTACTGTGCAGTGCAGTGGAGTTGCAATGGTAACGGCTTCACAGTACTCCACAAGGGGGCTCCCTCTCATAAGGAGGAAAATCCAACATTAGAAATTACATTTGGTCCTGACATTTCCCCCCTATAAATAAATACCCGGGCAATATCAGGTTATCGGCTAGTCATCTATATAAGTTGCCGATTCCTCACAATGAGGAGAATATTCACTTTGCAAAAAAGTTAACTGAGACAGAATTACTCATCTATTATTACAAGCACTTCCAAAATTTCAGTGGGATGGTGGTGTGTTTCTGCATCCATTTTCATTTCCATAAAGTGTCACAAGGAATACCATGGCTTGTATGATGCTGATTTTTGTAGATATTTGTTTCAAAGCCAAAGAGCCAGCACTGTCCGAAGACATCTCCATGGTCATGTGGCCGGCATGACTAAATGCCGAAGGCGCACAGAACACTATTACCCTCCCACCAAAGGCAATTCCTATTTTTTCTACTTGCATTTTTACATGCTTTCAAACTGCTAGGTTGGCAGAAGTTGGAACAAGTAATGCGAGCTCACTCCATTATGCGGCGCTATGGATTTTAACTGCCAACCTTTCTGATCGAAAAGTTCAGCATCTTAGCCACTGAGCCACTACGTTCCCAATCGGGGAAATTAGACACCCATTAATTTCACCTGGCAGGGAAATAGCAAAGGATTATTGGAATTGGAGTCAAAAACATCCTCAGAACATCAAGGTTGCCTAGCCCTGTTCTAGGGTTAGGCTCTATTACCTTCGCATATTCCTGCCCAACTGATTTTATCTCACCCACTTCTAGCTAACCTTCCAATATTGTTCTGGGTAATTAAATCCATTAGTCAGTGGCAGTTTTTGGTGTGCATGCAGCTGATGTGTATCAGTTCCTTCTCTTATGATAATGTAGGAAAGGACTACAAAAGAAAGAACAAATTGCACAATCCAGGCAGCTGAAAGATGGTGGGAAATGATTGCTTAGTGAATCCATGATGAGGCATAAATCTGATTATGTGGGATCTTCTAGAAATAAATTGTGAGGCTATGAGCTCATGCACATAGGGGGGAAAAACAGCTCACATTTCTATTTTGGTAGTGCTTTGCTTCTTGATTGCCCAAGAAATAAATGCAATGATATTGCTATCAACAGAGCTGGGGTTTTCCTTGATCTCCTACTATACATTGGAGGTTAGCTTTGTGCATATTTGTATCAACTAAATACAAGCAAAGCAGGAACGAGTTAAACAAGTTTTTTCTTCACAAAAGAAATTCAATTTACGTTGAAAACTGATAAGGATTCTTGAAAGAGAATGGAAAGTATGACAAGTGAAAAAGTATAACGGTGAAAAAGCTTGCTTAATAGCTGCATAATTTTCTTTAAGTTTGGAATAGTCATGGAAGCAAAACGGATTAAAAATATGAAAAGGCTTTCTTAGAACAGAGGTTGTCAGTCCATGGCAATATCTGTGGGCATCAAGACATCACCTGCATCCTAAACATATAAACTCTAACAATAAATGAAAATATGAACACACTCAGATATATAGTATGCATTTGAATATATTAATTGAAAAATTGTTCTTGCCTATCTCATGTGTTTTTCGCATTCCCAGAAGATATCTTCCAGTGTCTTGAAGTGAGATTGCTAAAACCTCACAAAATATGAGAATCTTGTGCTATTTTAAAGCAGCTTCAGGAGGAATCTTGATAATGAGAAAGGATTCACAAAATGCTAGTTTATTTCCTTGGAACAGTATGTTCCAAGAATACTAAGCACAAGTAAGGAGTAAATTGCCTTAATTGAGGGATAACAGTCTATACTGGGTCATAGTCTCAAATTTGATGAAGATATCTTCTTTCAAGGACAAATCCGAAGTTAATTCAGATCCATCACAGGAGGCAATTTCTTAAGGAAGGAACATAAAACTTTTAGCTGGCAACACATCGGTGCTGGAATATCTGATTTAACTTAAACTATTCTGTTGATGCTTCCTACTCATCCAGCTTCTGCCCACCAGGTTCATTACCGCCTGCTCTGAATTAAGACTTTTTAGATGAATCAGACTGAAGCTGTTAGGAAACATCACGTTTCAATAGACAGCTGAAAAGAAGCAGGAGATGTCTAGTTTTTATTGGAATGTGGACAAATCAAAAGAAGATCAAAAGGTGTTCCAAACTAATTTAACAGGTGAGCGAGGTGATTGTCAACTGATCTGGTCTAGAACTTCTAAAATCTGGAATTCTCCTAAGTTCATGACAGTAAAAGTGTATGTGCATCATCAGAAATGAAGTTTTTGGATTCAACTTGTATTTGTTTATTATCCATTTATATTTTCTATTAACTGTCTATTAACTTGGTTCCTGTTCCTCTCTGCCTGGTAATCACTGATTGTTCATTGTGAGCCCCCTTCTAATAGTAAACCTGGTGATTGAATCCCTAACTAAGAAGGAAAGGTGCTGTCACAGAACAAATAATCCTGTTCTTGCAAGTGTGGGATATATTTTCCTGAAAATTATCGCAAAATGCACATAGTATAACTGCCATGTTACTTCATATTTAGGAACAGAAAGAACGCAATCGTTTTTACGTCATGCAGAGAAAATTGCTTTCTTCATGAACAAGATTGCTTTGTTCGCTAAAACTAATAGTTTACATTGAAAGACTATAGAATGCCACTTTCAGACTATTGTCAGTGGAAGACTTCTGCTTAATAGAAGAAGCAGAAAACGCCTGTTTTCAGAAGGAAAGTGAATGCCATTAATTTTAATTTAAAAGTAAATATATGTGCATATATGTGCTAGTCGTTCCCGACTCTAGGGGGTGGTGCTCATCTGTGTTTCAAAGCCAAAGAGCCAGTGCTATCCGAAGACGTCTCTGTGGTCATGTGGTCGGCATGACTAAATGCCCAAGGCACAGGGAATGCTGTTACTTTCCCACCAAAGGTGGTCCCTATTTTTCTACTTGCATTTTTACATACTTTCGAACTGTTAGGTTGGCAGAAGCTGAGACAAGTAACAGAAGCTCACTCCACTACATGGCGCTAGGGATTCAAAACGCCGAACTGCCAACCTTTCTGATCGACAGTCTCAGCGTCTTTGTGACTGAGCCACCACGTCCCCTTATTTTAATTTACCTTTGCCTAAAAAGAAAGGGTTTGATGAGTCATACTGTCAATGCTAGGAAAATAAGGGAAATTTGAATGAATGAGCTCTTTTTAATGGAAAATCTATTCCATTTATTTCCATATTTGTTTTAATGTTTGATCTGACTAAACCTTGCAATTCACCATGTTGTACTTTGTCAATTGGACACATAGAGGAAGGATATAAAGCATGGTATTCACAATCCATTTACAATTAGGCCCCTTTAATCCCAATGGAAACAATTTGATTTTAGATGTCCAGTGTTCTTGATGATTTATGGTGATGACATTGGGATTATGGGATTCAAACAAAAATGGATACATGTATTTTCAGTTCATCCCTGCTCCATACGTTTCTAGACATATTCTTTTTTCTCAAGCTTAAAACCCAAGCATACATATTAATGATATTATATAAAATGCTCAAAATCGTTTCTATTGGGTAGAATGAATCCTTGAGCATTTACTTAGACTGCATATGGACAGTGTGATACAGGAGAAAATGAAAATAATATGTATGTCTTAATATCTCATGCACACTTAGAATCCTGTCCAGTTGCTTGAGCATTATTCACACCTTTCTGTTCAATCAGATTAATATTAAAATGTCTATATATTGGGTGCTGATCTGGATCCTTTCTACAGATTGACAACAGTTTCTTTTTTATTGGCAGTTTGTTCTTCTTTCATATTATCACTTGAGTGTAAATAAAGTATGCATACAATAAGCATCTTGAAAACTATTGCAGTCCTTGAGCTCTGAAAAAGTGGGGGCAGCGAGGGAGGCAATAAAGTGAACTGAATGAATTAACTTCTTGGATTTGAATGTCAAGAAACACTAAATCCCCAGGAGGGAAAAAGCATTCAGAAATGATGGGACATTTAATTGAACCCAGGAATAAAGAAGATTGGGAAGCAGAGGAAACTATCTGCTCCATGGAAAACACGGAGGAAAAACAGACAAATAGGGGGAAGATCTATGCATCTTCTTGGCATGAAAAAAAAATACCCTAAAAAATGGTTAGAAAAGTGGCAGCTAAAGCAGCTGAGGATTGAAAAAATGTGGGGAAAATTGTCCAAGAAAGGTAGTTAAATGTTAGGAAGTCCAGATAACAGAATTAACAATGAATTGAAATGCAGCAAATCCGTGAAAGGGAGATAGAAGACATGATCTAAATAAATAAATGTGAAACCATCAGAAAAATACAATATGTAGCAAGCTAAACGTACTATTGTTATATTGGTCCACTTGTATTCCTGGACTTACAAAAGCCAGGGTCATTTTCAGATTAAGAAAAAAGCAGCTGTGTAAAGTAGAGGGGAGGAAGTTCAATGAGCTGATGTGCATGTAGCATTTCCTTCTATTTGCCATTTCTCTGCTTGAAGTGAGTCCACCCACCCAATGCTTTATAGTAAATCATGAGCAACCTGTATTTAAAAGTTGAGATATTACCTCCTGCGTTTTGCTAAATCAGCCAAATATGTCTTTACTGATTTCATAGGCATATAGGTAAAGGTAAAAGTAAAGGTTTCCCTCGCACATATGAGCTAGTTGTTCCCGACTCTAGGGGGCGGTGCTCATCTCTGTTTCAAAGCCGAAGAGCCAGTGCTGTCCAAAGGTGTCTCCATGGTCATGTGGCTGGCATGACTAAATGCTGAAGGTTCATGGAACACTGTTACCTCCCCACCAAAATGGTCCCTATTTTTCTATTTGCATTTTTATATGCTTTCGAACTGCTAGGTTGGCAGAAGCTGGGACAAATAATGGGAGCTCACTCCATTACGCGGCCCTAGGGATTCAAACCTCTGAGCTGCCAACCTTTCTGGTCAACAAGCTCAGCGTCTTAGCCACTGAGCCACCGCATCCCTTCATAGGCATGTATCCCCTTTCAAATAAGGCATATTCTTTAAAAACAGAAATATCTGGTGACCTAATAACTGTTTTAAGGTTTATCATTTATATCACTGATATGCTCCCAATCACCAATTTGTTTTGTTTTGGGTATTGTTATTATTTTAACAAAATCCCCAAATACGGTTTCTTAGAACCAAAATATTTCTGCGCAGACTTTTCGTTCTTGTTTTTTAACATTAAAATTGTTGTGCAAGATTTTTGCCCAAATACAATTGACCTTTTTGTGAAAAAACACATTTCGTTTGTAAAAGTGCTTAGGATAATCTTCCCTGCTGTTTCTTGACAAGCTTCTGAGAAAAAGCAATGGAAGGAAGCACTCTGCATCACGTTGCTGATTATCTTTATATCGGCAGGCAGTTCCCACAAATGTAAAGATAGGGAATATTTCACTTCCTTTTCTGCACTTGCTTGGACTGTCAGTTCTAACCAAAATAAAAGCTGGTAATCAAAAAAATTTCCCTGCAGTAATGACTGGCAGCATACTCCACAATCTGACTCTGAAGAAGGTTTAAAAGTGAAATTATACATCAAAAGCTCCAATGGAGACATTAAAGTGCTTGCACAATTTCCGTACTTTTACTTTCTTTAGTAAAATGTTTAGCTATTTTCTAAATAGTGCTGAAATACCTTCCAACAGCTCTCAATTTTTTCCCATTATCAAACTTTCTCTTGATCTACTAATGACAGAAGTCTAACAGTTCCATACATTTCAATAAAGTGTACTTTGCCAACACAGATTTCCTTCTTAACTCTGTTTAGTTTGGCTCTTAGTTTTTCAGTAGGAACAGCAAGCCTCTTTGTCATCTACTTCTGTCTTTATCTGAAAAGGTTTTTTTTTTTATTTCACCATGTGAATATGTGAGACATTGTAAAATTTGTAATCACGATGTTCAGTCATGCTTGTATTTTGCTAGAAGACAGACCTTCTGGTGAATTAATAGTAACGAGCTTCCTTCTAGTAGAAAATTAATGTAAGGTCTATATTAATTGGAGAGGGGTAGAAGAAAAGTTGCTTTGGTTTAAGTTTCTAGAATAGTGATTTAAAAAAATACAAAAGGTCTATGATAATGACATACTGCTATAATTGACAATATTTAACTTACTATGTTGCATTTGTACTGGGAAATGTTTTAATAATCATTATCAGCATATCTAAGCAAAAGCTGTAGTTTCTGATGTGGAAGCATGAATGAGCTTTAGTAAAGATATGTACTACTCAAACAATTGTAGATATGTATTAATCAAAAAGATTTCAGACATATTGAATTGACACTAAAATCGCAAACCTGGAGCAAACCTGGAAAATAAACCTGGAAATGAAATCATGTTCTAGTAAATCCTTTATCTCTTGTTATGGGAAGGCATTTGTATAAACAACATGTAGAAAATGTTTTAATAAATAATGCCAGCAAAAATATGACCAACATTGTTCGTGGAAGTCATTTTTCTCCATTACAGTGTATTTTAAGTGATACAACAGGGGGTAGTGCAATTTCCAAAGCAAATATCAGCTCTGCAAATCTCTATTAATCCAAATGTAACAATATAAACACATGGCTGAAAAAATCAATAATGGATATAAAAGCTATGATAAGATAAAGTAAAGGTAAAGATTCCCCTCACACATAAGTGCTAGTCATTCCGAAAACTAGGGAGTGGTGCTCATCTCTGTTTCTAAGCCGAAGAGCCAGTGCTGTCTGATGACAATTTTGTGGTCATGTGGCCGGTATGACTAAATGCCAAAGATGCACAGAACGCTGTTACCTTCCCACTAAGGTGGTCCCTATATTTTTATTTGCATTTTTACATGTTTTCGAACTGCTAGGTTGGCAGAAGGTGTGGCAAGTAATGGAAGCTCATTCCATTATGCGGCGCTAGATTCGGACCGCCAAACTGCCAACCTTTCTGATTGACAAGCTCAGCGTCTCAGTCACTGAGCCACTGCGTCCCCTTTTATGATAAGATATTTCCTGCTTACTGGAAACTATAATTTGCTGGGGGGTTTTAAACTCCTAAATAAACCCAATAAACATGAGTTGTTAGTCAATATTATAAAAGGCTTCTATGCATTGTTTTGTACATTTCTAAGAAATCTCTGAAAAGAAAAATGGAATACTGTACCAGGGATAATTTGCTATGCAAAAATCTCCTGTCATTACACTCCTTATTTTGTCAGATTATTTTTAGGATTTCCTTCCTAGTATGTTAATTTTTGCAAGCCAGGGGGGCAACATATGGTTTAATTTCAATATCAATAAAGTATTTTTTGTTTGAGATGACAAATCAGGAAAGTTAATATATCTTTGCGGTTTATAAAAGCACTTACTTTACATAATTGAATTATTCATAACATTTTAATTAATTAACAGATTAACAGATCATTTGCATATGCGATAGGACATAAGCATCTTGTGTTGTAAATATTCTTAGGCATATTCATACAAATGTGTATACATAAATATGAAATACAGTTACTTGTAAAACAGTATTTAAAATCAAGTGCTTTAAAATATAAGCATTATTACCTTTAATTTATGTTGATATGAGTTGTTGATAAACAGTTATAGGTCAAGAATATCCTTCCATATGAAACTAAGATCTTCAGGTATGCATTTTTGTACTTAAGAAGGCAAGCCAAAATTTAATCTAAAATCAAAGTTACAACAAGATTTCTCTACCCTTTATCATAATATTGTTTATTTATCTTTAGAAGTTTTAGATCACCTTCAGTCTTCTGACTGTGGGTAGTGCACAAGAATTTCAACGATCTTAACTTCTAAACAATCACATAAATAATAAGAACTGGAATAAACAAAATCAAATCACTTGCTACCCTAACATTTTAACAATACAGTATGATGTTGCACATTTGTTGGCTCTATCAAATCTAAAATCAATCAAACAATTATAAAGCATAAAAGTGACAGCTTGGAGATTTATTTTGGATTTGACCAAAGTTCTGTTTCTATCTTACTGGAGCTAGCAAGCATAAAGAAAAAGAAGTGATTTGCTTTTGTTTTAAAGAAAAGGCAATTTTAACAGAATGGAGAGAATAAGACCCTGTGAACTGTAGAATATCATCACCATGTTCCAAACCTCAAACAGCGTCTGTAGGTGGGTATTTAAAAAGCTATCATTGATATTGATTGACCTGGCTTGGGTGAAAAAAAAATCCTTTAAAATTAACTTTTGAACGACTTCACTTTATTTTACTAAACAATGTGCGTTAGTTGAATCTGCAAGGCCCAAAACAGAGTTGTACTAAGCCTGTTGACTCACCTGACTCCACCATTCCCAAGAAACATTTTAAAAAGCCCAATTTTGGCTATAGGGAGTGCCAGGGATATCAACTATAGATAATGTTCTATTTCAAGGTTGCTTTAAGGCAATTCTGGGAGTTGAAGTCCACAAGTCTTAAAGTTCCCAAGTTTGGACATCCCTGCTTTAAGGCATCTTTATTATCCGAGTTATAATCACTTTGGGGTGAAGACCTTGTTCTCATGAGGCAGCTAGCTGATTGGGAGATAAACTAAGAGGTAGCACTTCTAGTACAGGGGTGTCAAACTCATGTCATCATGTCGTCATTGCATGATGTGTCGGAACTTTTCCCCCCTCCACTAAACTGGGCGCCATGGGCATGGCCAGAGCATGATGCATCCGGCCCATTGGCTGAGAGTTTGGCAGCCCTGTTCTAGTAGATAAAAGAATGGAAAGCACCATGAAGCATATGATATGTGTAAGTAAAAGTGTAGTTCTATAGTACAGATATTAAAAGTGCTGTAGCAATTTGATCTAGGAGAATGAAACAGCTGAGTGGTTTAGACTTGTCTGAAATTATTTCTTTTTGTTGGTTTCAGAATAGCATCATATTACATTTCTAGCTTCAGTAGGAAGCAAACGAATCCCATTACAAATTTGATGCTACAAAAATGAATCAATGTAAGAAAAAGAATACTTCAAAATGTTTACTGATGATGCTGTATCTATGTTCTTTTCCATGCTGGTTTGTGAAGGATTATCAATCAATTTACTGCATCTGTACCAAAATAGTTATTGAACATTTATTATCCTAAAATGAAAACAGCTAGAACAATGCATTTGCACACAAATGGAATGTTCCGCTTAAACAATTTTTTGACTATAGGTAGTCTTTGCTTAATTACCACAACTGGGATTGGTGTGTCCTTTGCTAAGCAATGTAGTATGGTAATTAAGCAAGACATCACATGATAGCAATGGACTTACCTAATTTCCACTGTGTTCATTAAATGAATTAGCCCGGTTCATTAAGTGAGACATCACATGACTACAACTTGCAATTTTACTACTAGCTTCTCCAGTGACTCTACTTGTCTGAAGCTAGCTATCAAATGTGCAAATGGTGATAATGTGATTGCATGATGATGTGATGGTTGTAAACACCTGTCAGTTGCAATGCACCCAAATCTCAATCATGTACTGCAGGATACTGCAACAGTGGCAAGTGCAAAGACGAGTCGTAAAGTTACTTTTCCAGCACTATCAGCCTCTAAATTGGGCATTTTTAAAGCAAGAACTACCTTTAATTCCCATTATGTTCTTACCTTAATAAAAAATAACTAATACATTCAGTATAAACATCTGATGTTTCTACTCACAAAGAGGAAATCATATAATGACATCACAATGGCAATATTATTTAGCCTTCCAAAATAACCTTTGTCTATTGTTTTTCCTTTCTTTAATAGTAATTCTTGAGTTTTCCATGTTTCCCTATAAACATTAACTCATTTATCCACCTCTGAATCTGTTTGTTTGAATCCTTTTTAAAAGTGTGCTGGCCAGAGTTGGGCAAAATATTCAAAAATTCTGACCAAGGCAGAATTAATGTGGAACGGTTACTTTCTATGAACTGGAAACTCAGACCATCAGACCATCACTTCTTAGTCTGTTCAGTACCCTAGAATGCAATTCAGCTGGTTCTGGAGAGTAAAAGCTTTTCAGAATGAAAGATAGTGTCTCTTTCTCCTGATTTTTACCATTTCCTAGAACAAATACTTCTTTGTTGAAAACTGTAATTGTCCCTTTGGTATCTTCTTATTTAAGAATTCCCAATATCCTATGTACCTATCCCTACAAGCAGCTCATGACTTGGAATGAGTACTATTGATCTAGGAAAAACCTGGTTCAATTTTATCTTCTGCTCTGAGGGAGCTTGTTTGAAAAATTGGAAGAAGAGATACTGCATATACAGAACTTACCTTGAGTTCTTGGAGAAAAGCTAGGATATACAGTACATCTAACAAATAAGTCTGGTTATCATTGCTGTGATTTCATTAAAAGCCATGTTTAAAAAGTATGTTGACTGTACTCAGATTCAGTTTTATTTAACATCAATAACTCTCACATCTTTTCCCCCCCACTTTTTTTCTTATGTGTATAGTCACTTCCCCCACTGTTCCTACTTCACTCTTCAACTAAGTCTTTCCCATTGGCTCATATCAAATCGAGGATAGCAGCTACTTCTCCATTGTCTCCGGAAGAAAGTTAGCAGCAAGACAGTTTGGGAATTCCTGAAAGGAACATGTTTACTAAAGTTTATTTCTCATTAGAAAAGGGAGAAAAAGGACATTTTCCACAAGTCTCTATGTTCTGTGTCCTTTCTTATTAATGCCCTAAGTCTATACTCAAAAGTTTTTGGCAAAAGATGTAATGGGGAAACATGAGCTACAATATGAATGCTATGCGCAGGGATTTTAGGGGACATTTTTATTCTTCTGCTTCAAAGAGAATGTTGTTATGGTAATTCTATTCAGATTGAAAAGAACCGTACTCAAAAATAGCCTACTATCACATTTGTCTAATGCAGCTGGTGTGATATTGCCTAATCCAATTTTCTAACTAATATTGGTCATGTGCGATTATATGGGAAGCATATCATTTTAAGCATCTATTAATAAAATGCTTCTTTTTAGGAGGCAAGAGTTTTTAAAAAAAAACGCTTTATTTAACTTTCACTTTCATAATAAACAACTCTATTTAGTGACCTCATTTTCAGAGGTGAGACAATCTAAAGAAAAATGAATAATACATTTCAAAAATTATAAACAGCACACTTACAACCAATGTCTATAATGAATACCAGCAACTTTATTTTGGTATATCGTTTCATCCAATATCAAATTAATGTCATAACTAATTCAAATCTTACAAAAGTTATTTTAGAACACTAATATTTTTATGCTGAATGATTGTAATTCAGAAATCACCTGAACATCTTATAGAGTTTAATGCAGGTATTTATTTAACTCATACGTTTTCTAATAACTACATGTTTTGATTGTATTACAATTATTACATTTCTATAGTTAAAGGAAAAACCTGAAGCAAGTCAAATACAGTTTATTTCTTTCAAATAAAAATGTATTATTTAGTTCTCAGTAAGTTTTAGGAGTTACTTCAGAACATACAGATATTAATTTTTGATAAATTTAGCTAAACAACTATTTCTCTCATTCATATGTGCTAAATATATTTTTATTTATTTAGGTCCAGCTGCTTTTAAGTCATAGAACTAATTTTACAGATCTGATTCATGGGATTATTAATTTTTAAAAGTTGAATATTTTGGAGACAATTCTAGGTAGAAAGAAGATATCTACAAAGTTTATGGAATTTGCCACAGGTGAAAGGGTAAAAAGAATGAAATATTATGGAAATGTTGACTGGAGTTTTCTTTAATTTATTCATTGCCTCTGACAATTTTAACTTAATAATTTAAATAAAATGAACTACATAACTAAATATGTGATCCTTAATATAGGCATTGAGGCATTAAAACTATGCTGTTAACATTTTGTTCCACTTCCTTCTTTGTCATACATCATTAAGCCAAATAATAAAAAATTACAATAAAACACAAAACTGATAAAGTTGAACATAGAAATGTTTTAATTCTTATAAAATAAGGGACTGGTTAAAAAATATAGCTAAAATGGATTCTTGCCTTCAGTTAATAAATGCCAAAATAGGATTTCATCCAACCTGAAGAGCTTTATCAATTAGCTGTAATAATTTAGAAATTCAAATAGAACTTTATTAGCGATACATTATCATTAACTCAACTTTGGCAGGGAAACATTTCAAAAATTACATAAACAGCATTTTCAGAGGAAGTGGATACAATGGATAAAAACCATCCATGCCTAAGACTTTGGACTTAGAGTATGATAAAATATGATAAAACGGCCCAGAACACTATTTCATAAACAGTCATCCATTAATTTTGATAGAAGTTCAGAAGAAAGAAGTAGAGAATGAATGCACACTTCTCTTCTCAGCAATGTGTTAGCTCTCTGTATACTAGGTATTGATACATGGATCATTTTATGAGCCCTTGTACATGAGACTAAATATTTAACAGAAATATTCATGGAAGAAAAACCATTTTAATCTTAAGAATATTATAATAAAAAAGTACCATTAAATAAATATGGCTCAGAAGATTCCATAATGCTTTCAAATGAATGTACAACTTGACTATTGGTAGTTATTTATTAAACTGCTATACAATATGACACTACATCTATTTTCATTAATAAATGAAAATAACTTAAGCATATTTCTGTATCTTAGATTTCTATGCATTTCAGTTTTATAACATGACAGTATTGTACATACATTTCACAGAATACTTTTATCAGAAATTAATTTTAAAATCACAGTAAATTTATAGTGTTTTATGTATTATAATAATAATGAAATATTTTAATTATGAATGTGATAACTATTTTAAACATTTAATGCAAAATAATCTTTGCTTAACATGCTGTTAATAGTGAACTATTTTAAATACGGATGAAGCTGCTTGAGTTTGGCTTTCCTTGACAATCCAACTCTTAAAGGACCACAACATGTTTTAAGAGGCTGTATTCTTATAATTCCACTGAGTAAACAGTTTCCTATATTTAAAAAAAAAAAACATTTTGAAACCATATCATGTGTGTATTTTCATTATCTCTTATCAAATAAGTTTGATGGTGATCTTGTAGAACCCAAAATATTTTTTTAGAATGGCAACCATAACAAAGGAAATATTGATGTTTCAATTCCTGAACACAAAAAAAGAGAAGTAACTATTCTCATTCCCAGTCAAGCGCAGTAGTAACCATTTTTTTAGATAAATTATTTAGAACATGGAGGCACATATAGGAACACTTTCCTTTACAAAAAATGGCTTTTTATCTTTTAGAAACAGTAAAAATGAGCACTATAGAATCTACTTTCTCTGTTTTTGATGTGATCTGATTCTCTCATATGCTCAATTCTAAGTGACTATGGACAACTCCATGTAGTTTTATTGATAAAATGCAAATGAGTACAGGTAGCCTTGACTTACAACAGTTCATTTGGTAGCAGTTTGAAGTTACATTGGCAATGAAAAAAGTTAGTTATGACTGTTTTTTACACAAACATTTCAGCATCCCCAGGATCAAATTCAGAGGCTTGGCAACTGACTCATATTTATGAAGGTTGTTATGATCTCCTTTTGTGACCTACTGACAAGCAAAGTCAATGGGGAAGCCAGATTCACTTAACCACCATGTGACCAATTTAACAATTGCATTGATTAACTTAACAACTGTGGCAAGAAAGATTGTAAAATGCGGCAAAATTCATTTAACATCTAACTTAGCAACGTAAATTTTGGGCTCAATTATGGTCATAAGTCAAGAAGTCCTATCCTGTTCTAGACTGATGTTTGGATTTCCTAATTACTCCCATTCAATTAGTTCCCAGGTCCAACCCCACTTAGGTTTTCAAAGGAATTAGAGATAATAAAGGTAATAAAGAGAAACAGTATGTTTTTCCCACACCTGTGAGAAAATTTTCTATTTTTCCTGTTATCAAGCCACCAAGATTGAGCTATTTTTCATCCACTGAAAAAGCTATAGCTGAGAGTGGTTGTCATCATGGTTAAGTGCTCTGTGTATTAAAAATATTTTTTTATCAGCTATATGCCTTTGCTCAGATTTAAATTATGCAGAATGCTATTTCCTTAGTGACAGGGTTTTTTTAATCTAAATTGTAGCTAATGGTATGATTAGCTATGCCTCAGCAGTTGCTTTCGATGTTAAAGCCAATATTAAAGAAGGGTAACTTTACCTTTAGGGGAAAAAATTAGATGATTGTGTTGGACCACATACAATATGCTAGGGAGCAATGAACAGAGGTCAGGTTAGAGCTAAATATGTCAGACAGTATTCCCTACATATTGTTATATTATATTATCAGATTTGGCTCAACTATCAATCCAGCTGGTTCCAGCACATAAAAAGGATAGAGATTATTTGCATATAAATTAGGAAAAATATCCTGGTTCCACTGCACTGAAATTGTAACTATTGGTGCAACTAAGGTAAAGGAGAAGTAGAATTTTTCCTTGTGTTCCATCAAATTTGTATCTCAAGTTGTTTTTACACTTTGACAAAATTTATCCAGTCCCATTCAAAACAAGTTTAAGGGAGTGATTAGAAATAGAAGTATAGCAGATAAAAAATTATCTAGAAAAAGCCTTACTGTTTACCTGGCTTGCCAATGCCACAGGCTACTTTACAAGAAATAATAATGAATTAAAATTATATATATTATATGATCACTGTTTGCTTTGCCACAAAGGTAACAAAATGAATGAAAGTCTTTTTCGTCCTGCATTCCCCCCTGCATTCTCTCTCCCCCCTCTCTCTTCCCCCCCCCCCCCCCCATATGATCTGGAGGATCTTTCCCCAGGAAGAGCTCTCTGGATATGTTATCAATGGTTTTCCTTTTCAAAGTTTTTAAAAAGATTTAAAGTAGACAGAAGATTTTGTGGGTTTTATGGTACGCAGTAATATTGAGTATGAAACTGAATTATGTACAAATAATGAATATGTAATTACTAAAAATGTAAACTTTTATTGACATTTGGAAGAGAACAAATGAAAGAATAAATGATAAAGTAGGCTAATTCTTTATTTATAATACATAGATGAAACAATGAACAAATATGTGGTTGAAAGTATTGAAATTTATACTACATTATATTGAAGATAACTTCTTATAAAATGATGCATCATTGGTATATAATATTAGAAAAATATTTAAGAAGACAGAAATATCATGTTTAATGGATGTGTAAAAAAGTTAGAAAATTTTGGATTCAAATACACTTTGTTTTGGAGGATTTTAAAGATTAATTTATAACTGCGACAAGAGATTTTGGAGGGGGAGGGATTGATGGATGGTTGGAAAAAGAACTCTTGATACTTTGTTTCTGCAGCAAGATGCCTAAAGGTGCACAAAGATGGAAAGATTTGGAAGAGGAATAGTCGGTGAAGATCTCTTGTTTGAATTAAAATAGTATTCATATTAAAGTGTTTGAATTCAAAGCTCGGAATCCAACAAATCAAACACAAATTCATATATATATAAAAATATGTACTGCATAAATTAAACTAAAATATAAATATATAAAAGTGAAAACCTTTAAATGCTAAATTATTATAAGGCATAATTTACCTCTTTCTGTTGTTAAATTACAGCTTCTTTCTTCCGTGAATGTTTGAGATACGAAGGCAGGTTTCCAAGAGAAAGATTGTTTATAATGAGCACATTCTTAAATTTGAAAAACAAATTCACAATAAGTATTATAGTTATTAATAGATCAATTTGAAGTTTACTATATGTATACCACATACTAGGTCTACAATGTAGCAACTATGTAGTAAAATATTTCCTAGCTTGATATAATAAATATACAATGTAGACTTCATACATTATATACTCGATATGTTTAATCTAAAATATAACAATTACATTAAAAAAGACCTTCATGCTTTATTACATCTTTTCCACTTTACAGGTGAAACTCGAAAAATTAGAATATTGTGCAAAAGTTCATTTATTTCAGAAATGCAACTTAAAAGGTGAAACTAATATGTGAGATAAGACTCATTACATGCAAAGCAAGGTAGTTCAAGCTGTAATTTGTCATAAATGTGATGATTATGGCTTACAGCGCATGAAAACCCCAAACCCACAATCTCAGAAAATTAGAATATTACATGCAATCAATAAAACAAGGATTGTACATAGAACAATATCGGACCTCTGAAAAGTATAAGCATGCATATGTACTCAGTACTTGGTTTGGGCCCCTTTTGCAGCAATTTCTGCCTCAATGTGGCGTGGCATGGAAGCTATCAGCCTATGGCACTGCTGAGGTATTATGGAAGACCAGGATGCTTCAATAGCGGCCTTCGGCTCTTCTGCTTTGTTCAGTCTCATGTCTCTCATCTTTCTCTTGGCAATGCCCCATAGATTCTCTATGGGGTACAGGTCAGGCAAGTTTGCTGGCCAATCAAGCACAGTAATCCATGGTCATTGAACCAGGTTTTGGTGCTTTTGGCAGTGTGAGCAGGTGCCATGTCCTGCTGGAAAATGAAGTCAGCATTCCCATAAAGCTTTTCTGCGGAAGGAAGCATGAAGCGCTCCAAAATCTCCTGGTAGATGATTGCATTGACACTGGACTTAATGAAGCACAGTGGACCAACACCAGCAAATGACATGGCTTCTCAAATCAACACACTGTGGAAACTTCACACTGGACCTCAAGCATCTTGCAGCGTGTGTCTCTCCATTCTTTCTCCATACTCTGGGTCCTTGGTTTCCAAATGAGATGCAAAAGTTGCTCTCATCAGAAAAGAGGACTTTGGACCACTGAGCCACAGACCAGGTCTGTTTTTCTTTAGCCCAGGTAAGACGCTTCTGACGTTTGTTGTTCAGGAGCGGCTTGACAAGAGGAATACGACATTTGAAGCCCGTGTCCAGGATCCATCTGTGTGTGGTGGCTCTTGATGCACTGACTCCAGCCTCAGTCCACTCCTTGTGAAAGCCCCCAACACTTTTGAATGGCCTTTTCCTGACAATCCTCTCCAGGCTGCGGTCATCCCTGCTGCTTGTGCACCTTTTTCTTTCACACTTTTCCCTTCCACATAACTTTCTATTAATGTGCTTTGATACAGCACTTTGGGAACATCCAACTTCTTTTGCAATTACCTTTTGAGGCTTTCCCTCCTTATGGAGGGTGTCAATGATGGTTTTCTGCACAACTGTCAGGTCAGCAGACTTTCCCATGATTGTGATTCCTACTGAACCAGACTGAGAGACTATTTAAAGGCTCAGGAACCCTTAAGCCACCCTTATGGCTTAATTAGCTGATTAGAGTGGGACACTTTGAGCCTAGAATATTGCACCTTTTCACAATATTCTAATTTTCTGAGATTGTGGATTTGGGGTTTTCATGAGCTGTAAGCCATAATCATCACAATTACGACAAATCACGGCTTGAACTATCTTGCTTTGCATGTAATGAGTCTCTCTCATATATTAATTTCACCGTTTAAGTCAGGGGTCCCCAACCTTTTTGGCACCAGGGACCGGTTTCATTTTAAAGAAAATACCGCGGACCAGTGGGCATGGCTCGGCTGGCGTAGAGGGGGAGCGGGGAGGGGGAACAGGCGGCACATGCATGCTCGTGGGGGGGTGAGTTGGCTTACTCGCCCCTCTCAGCCCCCAACGGGGCGAGCGGCCACGCCTGCGCTCTCCTACCCCCGACGCGCGCTCTCCCCAGGTGGCTGCTCCCTCCTCCTCCTCTACGACCCTGTGGCCCGGTTCCTATCAAGCCACGGACCGGCACCAGTCCACAGACCGGGGGTTGGGAACCCCTGGTTTAAGTTGTATTACTGAAATAAATGAACTTTTGCACATATTCTAATTTTGCGAGTTTCACCTGTAAGTGTTGATGAATTAGCTCTTACCAAACCTGATTACCTACTACAAATTAATGTTCCAAGCATGACTTATACTAATGGTTTGCACTGGGTCCCTTTTCTTTCTTTTTCTGCCAATGTGCTCTAAACAGGACCATGCAACTAAATGCAGCTGCAATTTAATTTTTACAATGCTTCCAGTATAGTATTGATTGGTGAAAATTGTTACTATCATCATTCAATGTCCCAATATATCCTTTACTAAGAGTAACACCCATTGTCAATCCAAAAGTAAAGTTACTACTACCAATGTCTTCACAAATATATTTTAACAATTACAGTGGTACCTCGGTTCACGAACTTAATTCGTGAACTGACTCTGTTCGCGAACCGAATTGGTCGTGAAGCGAGGCACAATTTCCCATAGGGTTCAATGTAAATCCGGTTAATCCGTTCTGACCTTGTTTTTTGGTCGTAATTCTTGAACTGACTCTGTTCGCGAACCTAATTGGTCGTGAACAGAGGCACAGTTTCCCATAGGGTTCAATGTAAATCCGGTTAATCCATTCTGACCTTGTTTTTAAAATGTCCGCGGCTCCGGTTCGTGAAGCGAAACGGAGTTCGTGAACCCGAGCATTTTTACGAACTTTTCTGTTCGTGAAGCGAGGCGGAGTTCGTGAAGCGAGGCGGAGTTCGTGAAGCAGAGCATATTTTTACGAACTTTTCCGTTCGTGAACCGAAACGGTGTTCGTGAACCGGAGCACATTTTTTGGAAAATTTCTGTTCGTAAACCAAATTGGTCATGAACAGAGGCGTTCGTGAACCGAGGTACCACTGTATTTAGATTTGAAAGAGATTGTGCATCTTTTTTATAGTGCAAACCTCGTACTATTACATAAAATCAACTCACTTGCAATTTTTGGAAATAATTTACTTACTTTCAGAAGATGAACATAACAATTCTTCATCTGATAGATTTAAACTGTAGTCGGGTATCTTTTTGTCTCCAAATTGTATGTTCTGCTTAAATGAATTTTTTTTATAGCTGTTTTGCTTTACCCCAGAAGTGCAACTCATAGTAATATCAGTTGTGGAAATGACTGGATTGATATTTCTGTTAAGTTGTTCTGGTATGTTGTCAGAACAATTTAGAACATGAGATTCTTTCTGGAGAATATTTATTTCTGTTTGTGACAGGCTATTTTCATTTTCCTTACTAATTTCATTGAACATATGAAGCTCTTCCAGTACTAATTCAAATTGATCTCTTCTGTTACTTTCTGAAGAAAAATGCCCTTCTCTTGAATCTTCAAAACCTTTTTGTTTTGTAGAACATGAGGTTGTTAATTTGTCCACAGAATTAACAGACTTTGCACATGCCTCTTTCAAATGTAGCTCACATAAATTCTGAGACCGATTTCTTTTGTTTACATGGTTCTTCTCAGCAATGGCACATTTTGTCTTTACATCCTCAGCAGTTTGGTTTATACATATTATTTCTGACATAATAGTGCCACTGAACAAAATATTACTACTCCAAAAGCTCATATTTTCTATTGCTTTAGCATTGGGTGCCTTAAAAACATTTGAAATCCATCTAGTTCGATATTGGTATCGTAAAACACTCTTAAATTTTTCAAATCCAAAGGATCTTGGTTTTGCTCTTTTTCCATACAGGGAAGTTTTATTCTGCTTTGTTTCCACACTGACAGCCATATTTTGGGTTAGACAAAGGTGATGAAACATGTTGAGAGTAAAATAATGATTAACATGTAAGGAATGTTTTAAAAGTATTTTGGAAATTGGGGAAAATTTACCATTAATTTTGTATTTTAGCCATTTCCTGTCTTTGAAATATTGAGATGTCTTACTTTTGCTTTCTTGTTTTAAAAGACAACTATCATTTGCACATAACTTGAGTGGCGCACAGATATAAGTTAATGTTTCAGAATGACTTCTAGTGAATCCTTTGTCAGCAGTTATGCATCGTTTGCTATATTTTTCATCAGTAATTATTACATCTCCTAGGACTGAAATGTGTTCTATTTCCTCCGAATAAGAACTGAGGGAAAATTTTTTATATGTATCAAGATGAGATTTTCTATCAACAAAATCACACGTATTATTTTGGTTATGTTTATGATTATTATATTGCGTTTTATTCATTCTTTCTTTACTATCTGTTACTATATATTTTGGGACGTATTTGTTATTTGTACAACTAATGCTATTTCTAAATATTCTTTTTTCCCATTTGTTAAGTGCTCTTAAAACAAAATAAGAATGCTTTAATTTTTTATAAGAAAAATCACTGGTTTGATTGCAAGCTTTTCTATTTTTCTTTTGAATAAATGGTCCCACTGTAACTATTCCAAGTTTAAAATCTTTAGCTTTTAACTTTTTAAGCCTGATTGGAATTAAAATCAGATAATTTAATAATCTAAAACTATCTGCCAAATTATAGATTGTTTCAGGAATATACAGGAATTGTTTCAGGAATATTCTTTCCCATAAAATATTGAATTTTTTACTTTGGATATTTTGATTATTAGAAAGTATTATTCGGCTTGTTTGCTTTTCCCCATAGCAAAGCGTATCATCTTCCCTAATATCTGTAGGACATAAGAACCATTCTTTTGGGTCTTCTCCATTAGATTTTTTTGTTTGTTGGTGATTAATTTGACTTATGTGGGTGAGTACTGGAATACTACTTTCTGTCACAGGATTGAAACTATATATTCCTTTACTTTGTAAAAATAGCTCAAAAGCAATGCCTTTTGTTAATTTAAGATTTATTCCACATTTTTTTGAATAAAGTGTATATTTGTGCCGAAATATTTTTTTTCTTCTTAAATTCTTCTTTCCAGAAAATCTTTTTTGCTTTTTGTAGGATAAAATATCACTGTTCTTTTGTAAAATGTTTTTATACTCATAGGTCAAAGATTCATAGTCTGACTTTTTTCCATTCATTAAAGAGTTAAATGGCAAACAGAACTTTAAGACGTCTTCATCATTATTTTCATCACTTCTATCTGGTTTTGAAATAAGATGTTGTTCTTCTGACCGTAACATTTTACACGCATGACAACAACCTGGATCCTTTTCTTTATTTTGAAATTCTGGCACATCTCCAAATAAAGATTCTATTCTTGCAATAAACGTTTCTGCCAAGATATTATAAAAAATCATACCGCTTGGCCATTCATTTGCCTTTGACATATCAGCAGTCTTCGTTACTGTTTCACTTTCTTTTGCATATGAAACCAAAGATTCAGGTTTTATGAAATCTGAATTATTTTTCTTTAACTTGCAACTACCATTCCTGATACAACTATTAGGAGGCCATTTTTCAATAAATGGGATATTTTCTAACAATCTGGATTGTAAATTGGCATTCATATACATCTTGAAATTTGTATGTTGCCTTACACTGGTTTTTAAATTTGTACTGCTTTTCTTTTGTAACTCCAAATTATGCTGACTAAAAGTCCATAATATTTTAGGAAAACAGAGAAATTTATTTGCTGATTTTTTATCTTCACTGCATATTTCAAATAACTGCTCCTCCCCCTTCTCAAAGATCACTTGATTGCTATCACTTTTAAATTTCTTTGGATATGGTTCTTCTGTTTCTTCTGGTGTAGTTAAAACTGTTTTTAAACTAGAGTCTTCCATGATGTATTGTCAAAAATAAAATGTGGAAGTTCTCTGTTCTGGAATGTTAAAAACTGACACAAGAAATTAGTGCATTAGCATTCTAAAGGAATCTGTATTTTCCTACCAGAATTTAATGTCATCTTTCAAAGGCCTGTTTTGGGTGCCTACAGTGAGTGGCTACCTGTGATCATCAGGCCTCTTTAAAGATAGCTGCCCTACTTCTGACTGTCCTCACCAGAGAGGTGCAACTACTAATCAGAACACATCACTAAATCCCAGGTCTCTTGCTACTTCACAACTTCACTTGATTATTCAGCTTGACTAGGCAGTAGACTCTCTGCTCAGTTTGGTTAAATTAGAGTGAGTATTGTAGGCTAGAATGTAAATCATATACAACAGTAATCATCCACAGTCAGATAAAATGACAATTATGCCTTCAGGGGTTTAAGAGCTAGCTTCTTTCTTACTCCTTTCCAGATTAATGAGTGCTTGGTACAACACTTGATAGCCTTGAAGTCAATTGGTTATTGAATGGCTTTTCTGATCTGGAACATCATTCACTCCTAGGTTTATAGTACTTTCCTTTTGGTACTAGGTAAAAACATAAATAACATAGTAAAATGTAATGTATATTTACAATGTGCATATTAAATAATAATGGACCTTTATTTTCTCTTTTAAACAATTATGTTTAAGATACAAATCTTAAGATTTCTATTCAAAATCTTATTAATATTTGGATATTAATATTTGTTATTAAGCAATAATTATATTAATATAAAATGACATTTTAAAAATTGTCAACATTTATACTATAGGACTAGTTTCTGAATCATCAAGTAAACTATACACTTTAGAAAATAACAATAGTTTAGTACTGTAGATGTAATACTATTAGAGAGATAATCAAGAAATTCTTTATATAAAGTTAGGCTTTTTATCCTAATCAGTAAAATGTACCTGCTAATATATATGATTAGGATTGGATTGATATCAAATTAAAATTAAAATGCTCTCATTCATGTTTTAATTACATCCAAAAATTTCTTTTTATACAATAATAATAATAATAATAATTTTAATACTTATAAACCGCTCCCTCTCCCCATGGGGACTCGGGGCGGTGCACAGGCAGAATAAAAACAGTAAAAAATATACAAACAGTTCTAAAACCAAATTAAACTTAACCAGTGCTAAAATTCCCATAAAACTAAAAGCTAAAAGCTACCCAATAAAACCCCAAGACAGGGAGACTATCCCAGGCCGGCCAGACAGAAAAAGTGAGTTTTTAATTTAAGACGGAAGGAGCGGAGGTCCGTGGTCGTTCTAATATCGGGGGGAAGGTCGTTCCAGAGGGCCGGGCCCGCCACAGAGAGAGCCCTTCCCCTGGGCGTCGCCCGCTGACAAAGTCTAGTGGACGGCACCCGAAGAAGTCCCTCTCTGTGGGAGCGAATCGGCCGTGAGGATGTATGAGGCAGGATCCGATCCCGCAGATAGCTAGGTCCCGAGCCATGGAGCGCTTTAAAGATGATGATTAACACCTTGAAGCGCACCCGGAAGATGACAGGCAGCCAGTGCAGCTCGCGCAAGAGCGGTGTTACGTGGGTAGACCTTGCGGTCCCCATAATTGCTCGCGCGGCTGCATTCTGAACCAGCTGAAGTCTCCGGGTGCACCTCAAGGGAAGCCCCATGTAGAGAGAGTTACAATAGTCCAGTCGGGATGTCACGAGCGCATGAGTGACTGTGCGAAGGGCGTCCCGATCCAATAGGGGGCGCAAATGGCGAACCAAGCGAACCTGGTAAAATGCCCTCCTGGCCACGGCTGTCACTTGATCTTCCATGGACAGCCGGGCATCCAGGAGGACACCCAAATTGCGCGCCCCATCCACAGGGGCAAGATGTTCGCCCCCTATGGCCAGCGATGGAGTCAGCTGGTTGAATCGGGCAGCCGGAAACCACAGCCACTCAGTCTTGGTCGGGTTGAGCCTGAGTCCGTTACTTCCCATCCAGATCCGTACGGCTTCCAGGCACTGGCACATCACCGCTACGGCATCGTTGGGGTGGTTTGGGGTAGATATATACAACTGAGTATCATCAGCGTATAGATGGTACTCTACCCCAAAACCACGGATGATCTCACCCAGCGGCTTCATATATGTGTTAAACAGGAGGGGCGAGAGGACCGACCCCTGAGGCACCCCACATGTGAGGGGTCTCGCGGTCGACCTCTGCCCCCCTGCCAACACAAATTGCGATCGGCCAGAGAGGTAGGAGGAGAACCACCGTAAAACGGTGCCTCCCACCCCCAACCCCCCCAGCCGATGCAATAGGATACCATGGTCGATGGTATCGAAAGCCGCCGAGAGGTCTAATAGGACCAGGATGGAGGAACAACCCCCATCTCTGGCCCTCCAGAGATCATCAACCAACGCGACCAATGCCGTCTCGGTGCTATGCCCGGGCCGAAAGCCGGACTGGCGCGGATCTAGATAATCAACTTCCTCCAGGTGACGGGGAAACTGTTGTGCCACCACACTCTCAACAACCTTCGCCAAAAAGGGAAGGTTGGAGACTGGACGATAGTTGTTCAAAAGAGCTGGATCCAAAGAGGGCTTCTTAAGGAGGGGCCTCACCATCGCTTCTTTTAGGGAAGCAGGCAAGGAACCCTCACTTAAGGATGCGTTGACAACCTCTTGGAGCCAGCCTCGTGTCACCTCCCAGGATGCCAGTACAAGCCAGGAGGGACACGGGTCCAATAAACATGTGGTGGCTCGCAGTCGCCCACGTAACCTGTCCATATCCTCGGAAGTAACGGAGTCAAACTCCTCCCAAACAAGATCTGTCCCGTGGCATCTCACTGGGCCATGAATGGGGGCTAGCTCGTTCTGTATCTGAGCGATTTTCTCCTGCAGAAAAATCACAAATTCCTCTGCTCTACCCTGTAGCGGGGCTTCCCGCACCCTCTGTTGAAGGAGGGAGCGGGTCACCCTAAACAGGGCGGCAGGGCGGTTGTCTGCGGATGCTATGAGAGCAGCACAATGATGACGTTTGGCTGCTCTCAGCGCCACAATGTAAGTCCGTAAATGGGCTCTTACCTGTGTCCGGTCAGATTCAGAACGGGTAGACCTCCATCTTCCCTCTAGGCATCTCTTGCGGCGTTTCATCACCCGTAGCTCCTCGGTAAACCAAGGAGCCAGGGTGTTTCGGCGCCGCAAGAGAGGCCGCAAGGGCGCGACCCGATCCAAGGCTCCCGTGGTCGCAATATTACATGCGGCCACGAGGTCCTCCATCGGGGCACGGGTCAGGGGTACAGGAACTGGCCCAAGTGCCGTTTGGAACCCGTCCAGGTCCATCAGGCGCCTGGGGCGGAACCAGATTGGTGACTCAGGTTCCGCCTCCCCGCGGAGGGGAGCAGCGGTCGGAAAGTCGAGCCGGAGAAGTGAGTGGTCTGACCATGACAAGGGTGTGATGACTATATCCCCTATACCCAGATCACTCTTCCATTGGCCTGAGACAAAGATGAGATCCGGTGTATGTCCACCCTCGTGAGTGGGGCCTTGAATTAGTTGGGTCAGGTCCATGGCCGTCATGGAAGCCATGAACTCCCGAGCTACCTCGGATGATTCGCCCACCGATGGCAGATTAAAGTCCCCCATGACTAGAAGTCTGGGGGTCTCAACTGCCACTGTGGCGATCACCTCCAGGAGCTCGGGCAGGGCTGCTGCTACATAGCGGGGAGCCAGGTATACAACCAGCAAGCCCAACTGCCTCCCTAGGCCCCACTTCACACAGAGGGACTCACAACCGGTAGTCTGTGGCACAATGGTCTCTCTCGGCTCAAGACCTTCCTTTACAATGACCGCTACCCCACCACCTCTACCTAGGGCCCGGGGCTGATGAAAAGCGCGGTAACCTGGTGGGCACATTTCAACGAGGGGAAGTCCACCCTCGTGGCCCAATCAGGTCTCCGCAATTCCCACCAGGTCCGGCTCCCCCTCTGACACAAGGTCATGAACGAGGGGGGCTTTGTTGACAACGGACCTGGCGTTGCAGAACATCAGCCGCAGGCCCTGGCTCTGTACAAAATGACCTTAAATTCACTTTATTAGTTTGATCCTTTTTTTAAAAAAAGGTCATCTCAAGGAATCAAATGTATTGAATACTCTTGCCTCCTATTTTCCACAAAACAACCAACTTGTGAGATGGGTTGGGCTGAGAGAAAGTAACTTGCCCAAAGTCATCCAATGGTTTCATGCCTGAGGCCTAGAAGTTACCATCTTCTGGTTTCTAGGCCAACACCTTAACTTTTACACCTATTTAAATAAATTTTAATGTAATTTAATTGATCTAATGACATTTTATGTCAGATACAAAGAACAGCTAATTTTTAATACTTTCTATTTATCACATTACGGTGAAAGAACTAACGTACAAAGTTAAAGTACTGCAAATAAAAACAGAAAATAATTTGAAAACTTAGAAGTTTCTACTTTATACAAAATGTTTGACATTTTATTTCTTGCTGTTTTAGAAACTAGAAACCAATGAAAGAAAATGTGAGGACATTCCAAAAACATAAAGTATTTCAAATTCTCTGTATATAAACATTTGTGCAAGTAAGGCTGCACAGAGAGCATCAACTACTAGACAACAGATATACTGTAAATCCAAATGTCTCTCTGATAAATTGTGGAGTTATTTACAACAAAACACCCTTTTCTTTTCAAATCAAAGATACAGTATCATGATCAAATAGAGAAAGCTTTTCAAATTAGTCAGTCTTCTGCCTGAAGGTACTACCAACACTTAAAAATTGTTCACATGTTAGGAATTCAGGCTTAAGATCTTTATTTTATCTAGTGACATGCTGTGTTTCTCAAAACAGTGTCATTATATATCTATAGACTGGTGCTGAGATCTCAAGGCTTAATGTAGTTGCCTGAGTGGTAGGCCCAATTTTTTTTAAAAAAAAACCCACACACAACCCAGGTCCTTTGAATTAATTGTGATTAGCTGTCATTTTAGATCTAACAGCCTTCCAGCCATCACAGAACAAACATATCTGGCCATTTAATCCTAGGTTGTTTAGTGCCAGATAACAAGGAAAATTCCTCCAATTCATTTTCAAGGCCCTCAAATCTGGAATCAGTCCCAGAGGATCTGATACTCTAATACAGTGTTTCTCAGCTTCAGCAACTTTCAAGTTGTGTGGACATCAACTCCAGTTGAAATCCCCACATATTGACATTGATAAAAGTTAATAAAACTGCCTTAATATTCTTTATCAAGAGATAAAAAGGCTGTTTCCAGATGTTTTTGTTTTGGGTGTTTTACAGAGCAATGTTCATTTCCTTTAGATCTAAGGAAAAAGATATCTAAACTTTTGGAATTCTCCAAGTTCCTGACTTAGATGCTATTTTTGAATTATAAAAGGGTGAACACTATTTCTGACCTGTAAAAAGATGGAGGTTCTTAAAATTGCTGGGAGGCTAAACTCCACAAGGGGATCATGAAATTCCAATGAGAACAAAAAAGTAATAAAAGATGGAGTGGGAGGATAATCCTCGAGCCAAAAAAAGCTTACCACTAGAACATGCTTAAAATGTCAAGGACATCTTTCCTATACAAGTTATTGTTCTGATAGTTTGGCACTAAAAAAGAGCCATTATCCTGCTCTGTAAACTGTTCAGGGTCTGTTGTATTGCTGTATTTTAATGCTGTGCCATAGTCACCAGAATCATTTCCAAGACATTTCTGTAAAAATGGAAGTTACAGGTAACCTGAGCCAACCTTTCAGGTTATTTTATTATCTGTCCTAATGTGGAAATACTGAAGAGGCTATTTCTTCCCAGGAAAGGAGACAGACTCAGCTTGGTTTCCTTCTACCATTTTCCAGTCTGTGTCTAATAAAAGAAGTCCTCATTAGGCGTCTGCCTAATAGAGTGACCATTAGCAGATTAAAAACTGAACGTTGCTATTAATCCACGTTTACAAACTTCACAGCTTTCTAAAGCAAAAGGAAAGCTGAAGTAAGATCATAAACACAAAGTTGCAGTTTCAATTCACAATTGCTTCAGTTTAAAAAAAAATGAGTTGCTGGTCTCAATTATGGTCACTAAACGAGGACTACCTATTTGCAAAAGGACCAGCTGGCTGCTCAAGCATGAAAAGAAAGCTCTGCAGCTACTGCCCTCCTTCTTCAATGTTGGTATTCTCTCTCTGTGGGACTCAGAGAGCAAACTCACCACATTGCTGAGGTAATTGTGCTGAGGTAAAAAAAAAAAAAAACCCAACAACCCAGCAGTAAGGAAGAGTCTCTTGGGAGCTATTAGGGAAATTGTTTAAACCAGCTTCACAGATTCCTGGCCACTCTTGGCTGCTAGATGAGTGACCCAATTCAGAACCTGATCAGCCAGCTGCCTTTCCTGGTTATGCCATTTTTTCCTTCCTAATCAGAATACAGAATAACAACATTGGAAGGGATTTTGGAGATCTTCTAATCCAGGGGTCTCCAACCTTTGCAACTTTAAGTCTGAAGGACTTCAGTTCCCAGAATTCTCCAGCCAGCAAATTCTGGGAGCTGAAGTCCTTCAGACTTAAAGTTGCAAAGGTTGGAGACCCCTGTATCTAATCCATCCCCCTGCTCAAGCAGGAGACCCTATACTATGCCAGACAAATGGCTTTCCTCCAATCTGTTCTTTAAAATTAAAAACAGAAAACCAACCCTTCAGTGATGGAGCCACAATTTCTAGAGGTGAACCAATTACAAGAGAGCGCTCACTCAATATTATTTTTTATTACATGTATACGCCACTCATCTCTTTATCCCCTTCGTACTATCACCGACCTTCGCCTATTCCGCCGGACACTAAAAACATATTTCGTCAATATGGCCGGCCTGCCATAGCTGTTCAGCTATGTCATTATTAGAGTTGGGTTTTAAATTAATTGTTTTCTTTTTTAGCACGGGCTAAATTATTTAATTTTAGTTTTAACTTTTGTAGAATTTTGTATTGTTTGTATTTTTAGATTTTTAAATTCCTGTGCGCCGCCCTGAGTCCCATTTTGGGAGATAGGACGGGATAGAAATCTAATAAAATAAATAAATAAATAATAAAATAAAATAAATACAAAGCCCTTTCAAAACAAGGAGCATTAAAAGTTATAATATTAAAATTAGGATTGGCAAAGCTGATGTCCCATTCACTAGGGAGACAGCATAGTAAACACAAGCCATGCTAAAAGTTCATTAAGAACAGCACCCATCAGCTTCATTAAGAACAGCACCCATCAGCTTTTTATATGCATTTTTAATTTCCCTGTGCTCCGCCTCGAGTCCCTTCGGGGAGAGAGAGCGGATTATAAATTAAATTATTTATTTATTTAAAATCTAATAATAATAACAACAACAACAACAATAATAATAATAATTCATTTGATTCATATGAAGATGCCTATGATGACCAGAAAACAAAAAAAGTATAAATCCAATCCTCCTGTGCTCACTGAGCTTGTCGTTCAGAAAAGTTGGCAATTTAGCGGTTCGAATCCCTAGTACAGGTCTCCTGCGTGAGCAGGGGATGGACTAGATCAGGGGTCCCCAACCTTTTTTGCACCAGGGACCGGTTTCATTTTAAAGAAAAGTCTGCGGACCGGCTGGCCTAGATGACCTCCAAGATCCTTTCCAACTGTTGTTTACTGTTTAGCTCCATAATCTGATTTGACACCTGCAATGCCCAAGGAGTGTGGTAAAACACCTAGCATGGAAAAGTTGTAACTATGGTTTTCTCCACTAAAAGCAGACCCTTCTTCCCTTCCTATGCCTCACAACACCCACAACTTCTTTTTGATCTCCTTTTTAATCCCAGGCTACTTTTGCGTAAATTTACGTAGGGAAGTAGAAATTGGCATAAGGATCCCATTCCCACCTCCCTTCAGCGCTACATACAGGTAGATCAACAGGAAATATTGGGCAGCAGAGTTAGCCTGCCCAGAAAGAATGAAAAAAAAGGACATTTCTTTTTAACTGAGATAACTGAGATAGTACAGAAACTGTGCTCAATAACCTCAACCTTCCCCAAGGTGGCGCCTTGCGGGTTGTCGGTCTTCAAATTGTAATTTTTAATAACCCGCCCATCCCCTTCTTCATTCAATGCAGGGAAGGGATGCGCCCTTCTGCCCACCGAGGAAAGGAATCACGCTGAAGCAAAACGACCATACTGGGGATTAAGTGAGAATTTTCTCTAGAAAAGCAAGGATTTCTTAAAACTACACTGACTAGGTGGCTCAGTGGCTAAGACACTGAGCTTATCGATCAGTTCGGTGATTCGAATCCCTAGTAGTGGTCTCATGCGTGAGCAGAGGGTTGGGCTAGATGACTTCCAAGGTCCCTTCCAAATCTGTTACTGTTACATTGCACGCGAAGATCATTCTTTCCAAATGAAGGGGGGGAAACAGTTGCATGAACAAGTTTCTTGTTTTTGCATAGACATTCACCCCGGCCTGTAATTGGGGCTAAGGGAAAAGACCCCCAGTTAGGGCCCTGGTTTGCATTGGCTGGGTCAGATTTCAATCTTGGAGAAGGGAAAACGGAACTGGAGGAACGCAGAAGCTTACAGAATACTTTCCCAGCGAGAACTGCCAGCAGGCGTCGTCCCGGCAAGGATAGTTCCGACAGGGCTGCAATTGGCCTGCAGCCCCGTTGGACAAATCCGTCCTCTGCAAAAACGGGGAGCAAAAAGGAGCTGCCATAAAGACTGCAATCCTGCAAACCGACGCTGACCTCGAAGGACTCCAGTGGGCTTTACTTCTGAGTAGATCCGTTTAGCGACAGGAGAAAGACGCAGATTCTCCCCTTTTCTCGCTGAATGGCGCAGACGTTAAAGAACAGGCTTCCTTTGGCTAGGAAGGGCTGCTATTTTGATAGGTTTCCTTCCAAGAAGGTGTACAGACAACGTTGCAATGGGTTTATGTATAGTATTTATAAGCGCCGCAGTCTTCGATTACATTTGCCTGTCCGCGAATATGTTTTGTATATTTGCACTAAAGTAGCCGTTTCCTTATTTAAAAAAAAGGGGGGTTGCTCCACGCCTGAAACAGAAAATTGAAAGAGAAAACTGTTTCTGGCAGAAAAAAGCAAACCTGTCTGCCTATTTGGGGTGGAAAAATGGCAATAGATCTATTTGTGTATACACTTTCTTTCCCTGTACGCCTTATTGTGCCTCAGTGGGGCTTATTTCTGAGAAATGCACACGATTAGGTTGAGTGAAGAATTGGATTATTTCATCGTGATTTAATGTGTTAGCTCGATTGAACCTGAAAGAGGAGATAATCAGAGAGTCCACTCCATGAACAACTGCTGTTTTGCAGGTGTTTGAGGCAATAAAGGGGGAGGTGGGTCTCTAAGATACTATTACTCTTTTTTAAATTCTGCAAGGGAGGGGAATCACTAATGACACTGTTTGAAGATACTTTTGTAATTGAAAAAGCGTTGATGAAGAATAATGAAAAATTGGAGAGTATCATTTCACCCAAATCTGTAGTTATTGCACACTTAACCAGGCTTTTCTACAAACGAAGGGACTAAATTAAATGGCCTGGAAAACTGGTATTGTGCAATGTTTTGAATGATCGTGAAAGCCCCACTTCCCCCCTCAAATTACAGCAAGTATTTAATACAAATAACTGACTCCCTTCATAGGTATTTACTCCCAAATAGATGTATAGAGGATTGCAGCCTTAAGATTGTGGGAAAAACTAGTGGATTGTTTATTTAAAATGTTTTAAAGTAGATTATCCCTCAGTTGTTTCCTGAGTGAGATAGAACTGTAAATTCCAATATCTCCCAGTAGGTAAGAAACAGGAGCTTGCAATCTCATACTGCTTGATAACAAAACATGCTATTAAATATGCTCGGGACATGTAGTTTCCAATTAAATGTTTTTCATGGAAATTTTAATGACACTAGTTATACCTTCCTGCTGCTAATAATGTTCTGCTCCTTCACAGTCATCTTTTTAGAGTCCTCTCCATTCTCTCTTCCAAAGCGCCTCAGATCAACAGTGCTTTCATACATAATATCAATATATTTGCAAACATAATACTATTGAAGAGAAATTGTTAAATCCGTATGGTGAGACTCCTTGAATACTGTACGCAGCCTGTTTAGGAATTGGTCAGTCTGAATCGAGCGAAGCTTCATCTGTGCATGCACGAGATCAAGGTAGCGTGCGAAACCATGCCACGCTCCCAGTCTGGAAAAATTGTTTTCATGGAACCAGTCCCTTGGTGTCCAAAAGGTTGGGAACTGCTGCTATAGAGAAAGATCTGAAGGAATTGGGATGTTCTCTGAAGAAGATCCAATGGGTAGGAGTGGGGATGAGATATTGTGGCATTCTTCAGATACCTGAAAAAATATCATACAGAAAGTCACGATTTGTTCTTTCCTTTATTTGAACAAATGGGGTCAAGTTAGAAGACTTGGTCAAGTTGGAATATTAGAAGAAAATTCCTGACAGAGCAACAGTAATTTAGAGAGAGAGAGAAATTATTTGGAGAAGGGTGAGTTCTATTTTGTTGACTGTGTTAAAGTGAAAAGTAAAAGCCTTCTGGGATGTTTTAATTTGCTCCTATATTGAGCATGAATTTATGGCCTTAGTAACACCTTCTAAGTTATGATTAACCATTGTTGAATTGCTTTATTAATCCAATTGTTTGAATTAAGCAGATACTTAATATAGTGTATTGTGTGTGTGGATGGGTGGGTGAGTAAGTAAGTAGGTAGGTAGGTAGATCTAATTCTTTGACATTGGAAAATATTCCAATACCATTATATGTCTACTGTATACTTAAAGATCAGAATCGTGCAAGCAATGGTACTCATAACACTGTGGAAGTAAAAGTTGGCAAAGCAGTTCAGTAAGACTAATGACATTTTTGAAAATTGATGTCAGCGAAGATTCCTGGAAATACAATGGGTAGCCAAGAAAACAAGCAAATTGTTCATCAAATAAATCCAGAGTTCTCGTTCACAGTACAATAACCTGGCTCAAAAATCTATCTTCCTACAGAAGGCTCTAATGCTGGAAAGGTAGAAAAAAAAGATGTTAATGGACTTAGTTACAATGACAATGGGTGTGAAGTTGAAGAAAATGAGAGACCAGGTTGGGGACAGGTGGTCATGAAGGAGATCTAGGTGATAACTAAGAATCAATGAAGCTTGATGGCACAAAGTGAATAATTTCTTCAATAAAATAAATGCAATGTGTACAGAAGATACAGACTTTTTATGCAAGCACTGTGATTTCCATACGTTGCACTGCATGTTAAATTTATTTTCTTCCATCCAACTTGTAAATTAAACAGTAGGGATATTAAAAAGAAAGTAAACAATAACAAAATGTTGTAAATTTGAGCCAATTGTGTAAGCATCTCAATGATACTTTCATTTCTGCAGGAAACATTCCAGAACTGATAACTTCATGGACATAGCCATGCAGTTTTCTTGGCAACATTAAAGAAGTAGTTTCACTCACTTCTCTGGAGCTATTTTTCTACTCAGAGTACTAAGATTTACCAGTGATCTTCCATTCAAATACTAACCAGCCTGCTTATGAGTGGAGACAAAATGGTAACCATCAGACAAATTGCTTTGTTTGCCTTAACAAAGTCTGCACAGTGCTGCATAAATCTTTTTCAGTGGTGTGCAGGCCTTGTTAAGGCAGCAAACAGCAAATTTGTCCCCAGGCTGCATGGCGGCAACCTGAACGTGGCTACCATTTTGTGGGCAGGACAAAATGGCAACCACTTCCAGAATTGTGCCATATGGTCCACCAACAAACAATCTGTTCCAGTGTTCTGGAAGTCCTTGGAGCTCTTCAAAAGGTTAGTGAGGAGGAGAGTATTTTCTCTGGTGGTTGGGTCCTCTAAGGCAGCGGCTCCCAACCTTTTGGGCACCAAGGACTGGTTCCGTAGAGAGGTTTTTTCGTGGACCAGAGAAGATGTGCTTTTACTTGCTGCCTTATCTCATGGATGGGGCATTGTTTGTACAGACCAATTGGTGGCATGCTGCAGACCGATGCCAGTCCATGGACTGGAGGTTGGACGCCCCTGCCCTGGGGGACCGGCTAGGAATGGGAAAAGACTGGTAGAGTTTGGAAGGGTCAGGCCAGGCATGTCTGGCCCAGTGCTAGGTCTCCAAGGGTCTAACTCAGGGGTCCCCAACCTTTTGGGCACCAGGGACCGGTTTCATGTAAAAAAAAATCCGCTGACCGGTGGGAGCCTCCAGCGGGTGAGACGAGTCACGTGGGCCGCGCGGGCGTTCTGCGGTCACGTGCAACTAGGCGGGAAAGCTGCCAGGGGTCCCGTGCGAAGGATCCTCGGCTGGGGCAGGGAAGGACAGGCTGCATCCTGGGCAGGAGGGCCTGGCAGCCCCTTCCCCCCACGCAGGGCTGGGTGGTGCCCCGAACCCCCCCAACACGGGCCATTGCCCCCGGGGAACGCCCCGGCCAGCTGCCAGGATAGCAGAGCATTTGCTACACTTTCCTAAGAGTTGCGCTTCTCTCTCAGCCACTCACTCCGGCCCGGTTACTATCAAGCCACGGACCGGCACCGGTCCACGGACCGGGGGTTGAGGACCCCTGGTCTAACTCACCTCTGAAGCACCCTGTGCTGTGCTGAACAACCTACCTGTTCATTTAATGATTCATTGAGGAGACCAGGGATGGGGAAGGTCATTAGGTGAGACACTTCACCTAATGACTGTTGTGATATTCCTCTTGTAATGGGCAAGCTTACATCTTGAGGATTACCTATAGTATAGATCCTATACTATATTAGATTCACTATCATGTGTTACTATTTTATTTATATTAGGAACATCAGTATATAATTTATTACTGCCTTACCTTCCTTTACTCTCCCATTTCCAAACTGCAAGTAGTCCTCAATTTATGATTACAATAGAGCCCAAAATTTCAGTTGTTAAGTGAGACTTTGTTAAGTAAATTTTGCCCCTTTCTTGCCACAGTTTGTTAAGTGAATATGGCTTCCCCATTGATTCTGCTTGTCAAAAGATTGCAAAAGTCACATGACCGTGAGACACAGCAGTGGCCATATGTATGAGTCAGTTGCCAAGCATCCAAGCATTTTGCTCACATGATCATGGGGATGCTACAAAGGTTGTAACAGTGAAAAATGGTCATAAGTCACTTTTAACGGTCATTAAATGAACTGTTGTAAGGTGAGGACTAACTGTATTGTTGATCCTGAATAATTTGAATGATGGATTTACTAGCCAAAAAAAGCCTCTAATGTGACCTGGATTCGGAATTCCAAGACTATAATATAGGACCACTATCTCTTTTCTCCTATCACTTAGGAAACTTAGAATTGTGTGGATTGGAAACTCAACCTGTTTAAAAAATGAAGGTTTCTAGATTCATTAATGTTACCTTTTCCACATCTATCAAAAGGGAGGCAAAAAGATGGCAGTTGCTACAATACCATCAAGGTCCTATTTCTTTGTATGTCTTTTCAATATCAATACTGTTAAACAAAAAAGAGTTAGCTACAAAAGCCCTCATTTCACTTAGTATGCTTTATTAATTTATCCTTATTAATTCTATTTCTGTCCTCATTACATTAGCCATATTTCATGGAGCAAAACCTATGCACTGATATTTTATCATTAGGGTAATTAGAAATTCTTTACAATTCCAAATTGCATATGTTACATTAGCATGATTGTTGAGGTCCTCGACTTGTGACGGGTCCTCGACTTACGACCGACCGCAAGTCTTCGACCTCCACCCTGTAGGCTTGGTAACAGCCAGTCGCGTCTGATTGGCTAAGACGCGACTGGCTGGAATTGGGTTGCTGGGCGCTCTGATTGGTTCCCCGCTTGACAGCTCTTGCTTAAATAGCTGTCAAGTGGGGAGGCTCCTGTCTACTGCACTTTTCCTGCTTGTACATATGTTCTTCTCTTTCTGCTGTGTTTTGGCAATAAACGGCTGTTGTTTCCTGACTAGCCTGTGTCTGGACTCCCTCTATCTCAGAATCTAACACTGGCGACAAGGGCTGGGGACCAGGCCTAGTCTTCTGCTTCTTCTACAAGACTGCAGATATTTTTTTTCATCCTTTTGAAAAAAAAGTTCTCACGGTACGACCACCATGACTACCATGCCGCCGTTTGCGCCCTTCAACGCCACCCGCGAGCCATTGGCATCATTCTTAGCCAGATTCGAATGTTTCATCATCGCCAATGACTTCAGCGAGTTGTCCCCCGCGAGGAAGTTGGGCTACTTCCTCGGCTGTGGGTGCCCCGAGCTATTTGCCACAGCACGGACGATTGCCACCCCGGCCGCGGTGTACAAGCTGCCATGGGACACACTCCTGGACTGCCTCCGCGCACACTACGTGCCCGTGCCATCGCGCATTGCACACCGCTTTGCGTTTCGGCAATACCTGCAGCAGCCTACGCAATCAGTCGCTGACTTTTTGCAGGTCCTATGGGCAACCGCAATTCCCTGTGACTTTCTTGCAGCCTTCCTTAACGAATCGCTCTTGGAGCAGTTCATTTGCGGCGTCCGGGACGTCCGCCTGAAGCGGCGCCTCCTCGCTAAGGCTGAACTTACACTCGAGCAAGCTGTGGAGGATGCCCACACGGCCGAGCTGTCAGAGCTCTCGCCTGCTGAGATGGCCCGCAACCACCAGCCGCTCTTCCAATACCCCCGGGCCTGCCTGGTCGATGAACTAGCTCCGTTAGAAGATCTGGACTTGGAGGACCAGGTTGCAAGTCTGCGGGCGTCCGGCCACAGGGCTGTCTTTCCGCCGCCTGGCCTCCCAGGGCGCACTCCTTGCCTGGGCTGCGGGGGAAATCATCCCCGGGCTGACTGCCCGTTCAGAGCTGCTGTGTGCCGCCACTGCGGACAAAAAGGCCATCTGCCTGCGGTCTGCCCTGCCTCAACCTACTGCTACCACCACGACGGTTCCTCTGCCGCCTCAAGCCGCTCAGCCAGCGCAGCCTCGTCAGGCTGCTCCACAGAGACGCCCTGCCTGCCGCCAGCAACAGCCTACCGGCTGTTTCGCCCTCACTGACGCTCCGGCACCTGTCAACACCGACACGTCCGAGCGTACGCATCTAAAGACTACTGTCAGACTGGAGGGGGTGGGGGTTGAAATGGAAGTGGACTCAGGTTCGTCCAGATCCCTTGTCTCGTGGGCCCAGCTTTCAAAGCTGGGCCCGGAACTTTCTGTAGGTCACCTTTCCCCTGCACTCACAGTCCTTAAGGACTATCAAGGGGCCCCTAAACAAACAATTGGATTTGTACTGTAAGAATGTACAAAAAAGTATTGCATATATTTTGAAATTGTAAAAATTGTGTAGTTTGAAATATAATTCAGAATTCAGAAAAGTTTGTGTGTTTTGAAATACAAAAATATCCAAAAAGGTCTTATTTGATGGACTGTTTTATTCCAGATATTTTTCTAATCTTATTGTCTTACTTTAGACATCCTAGATCTATGATATTTACAGAAATACACAGTAGGCACGAATAAATTACCTAGTAGCATAGTGTTGCTAAACTAAATTATTTACAAAGTCTCTTTGATACAGTGTTTTTTTTAATTAATTGCACAATCCCTTGAGGAATATATATTTTGTGTGGGTAGATTTTCTGGTTTTTTCCCCTCATGATTAATCCATAGTGAAACAGCTGCTTACCCTATTTTTGCATAATGCAGGAACAGTTAATTCAGTTCTAAGTCCAAATGCCAACAGTTTTACTTGTAAAATTAAGAAACAAAAACTGAGACTACATCACTTCAGAACTAGGTTATTTTTGTAAATTTTGCACACACTTTTTTTCTTTTATTGAAAAGATATTTTATATTTCTATAAATATAAAAAAAATAATTTTCAATTTTTATAAATTTAAAAAAATATTTAGCGGCACGGTGGTCTAGAAGTGAAAACACTAGCCTCCCATAGGGACATTGAGAGTTGAATCCTGTTTCTCTATCAGGGCGCAAAGTGGAAATATCTGCTGTGAGCTCTACATAGGTGTCAGGAAGGACATCTGGCCAGTAAACGCTCAACTCCATTCAGTTGTCCTGACCACCCTGAAGCAAGGGATTGCAGGGTCATAAAAAGGATATATATGTATGTATGTATGTATGTATGTTAGGTTTCTGAGCTGATCAAAAACCTAACACGTGTAAAAAAAGTATACAACGGAACTCATAGCTTTCTGTCTAGATCAGGAGTCTCAAACTCAATTTACCTGGGGGCCGCTGGAGGCAGAGGCTGGGTGAGGCTGGGCCACATAAGGGATTCCTTATATTAATATTAATACTAATATGCTTTCATATCACGGTGGGGGCCACAAGATACCGTCCTGCGGGCTGCAATTGGCCTGCGGGCCGCGAGAATGAGACCTCTGGTCTAGATGGTCTCTGGTGATGAGCCGAAAGGCAGAAAAGGAAAGCAGTATGCTTCCTCCCTTAATTGGGGCTTAACAGGGTGCTGTGAACAAGTGTGTGTGTGTGTGTGTGTTAGGTGGTTTGAGCTGATCAATAAATAAATCAGGGAGACGGATAGATTTATTTCGAACTATTTAGTTCTCATCAGCTAGCCATATGAGAGCTAAATAGCTCGAAATAGATCTATTCTAGTCTCCTTGATTTATTTATTGATCAGCTCAAAAAACCTAACACACATATTAAAAAAAAAAAGTACATGACGGAACTCATAGCTTTCTGTCTAGATGGTCTCTGGTGATGATCTGAAAGGCAGAAAAGGAAAGCAGTATGCTTCCTCCCTTAATTGGGGCTTAACGGTGTTGCAACACACGTATATATGTGTGTGTGTGTGTGTTAGGTTTTTTTGAGCTGATCAATAAATAAATGAGGGAGACAATAAATCATTGTCCCTTCGGGGAGAGAGAGCGGGATATAAATAATTTTTTTTATTATTATTATTATTATTGTCTTTTGTTTATATATATATATAAACAAAAGACAATGAAACAAATAGCTTTCTGTCTGCATGGTCTCTTGTGATGAGCCAAAAGACAGAAAAGGAAAGCTGCTTGCGTCCTCCCTTAATTGGGGTTTACCAGGGTGTTGTGACACAAGTGTGTGTGTATGTATGTATGTATGTATGTATATATGTGTGTTAGGTTTTTGAGCTGATCAATAAATAAATTGGCTCAAAAACCTAACACACATATAAAAAAATTACACAACGGAACTCATGGCTTTCTGTCTAGATGGTCTCTGGTGATGAGCCGAAAGGCAGAAAAGGAAACAGTATGTTTCCTCCCTTAATTGGGGCCCTAACAGGGTGTTGTGGAACAAATATATATGCATGTATGTATGTATGTATGTATGTATAATTTATTAAATTTATATCCCACCATTTATATTCCAACAAAAATCAAGGCTTTTTAAACCAGTGTTTTTCAACCTTTTTTGTGCAAAGGCACACTTTTTTCATGAAAAAAATCACGAGGCACACCACCACCATTAGAAAATGTTAAAAAAAATTAACTCTCTGCCTATATTGATTATATATAAAGTAATTCTCTTGAATAGGAATCAAATAAACACAAAGAAATTATTTTATAATTACTTTATTTTGAAATAATAAAGTATTTTATAATTGTTCATATTTCTGTTTACTTACTCAGTGCGAAACCTGGGCCTGTTTGGCTGAACACAAAGCTGATATTCTGGCAGGAATTTTTCCCACGGCACACCAGACAATATCTCACGGCACACTAGTGTGCCACGGCACAGTGGTTGAAAAACGCTGTTTTAAACGATTTCCCTTCTTTTTAACCCACAACTTCGAGTCCTAGTCCTTCTTTAGGCATGAAAACTGCTTGGGTGACTGTGGGCCAGTCAGTCATTCACTCTCACCCCCACTGACCTCATAGGATTATTATTGTTAGGAGTAGACTCCTAGAGTTGGGTAGACAATATATAATACCACAATGACAAATAGTAATTGTAGCTTTAAGGATGTTGAAATGTTAGAGTGCAATTAGTAAGTGCAATTATCTCTAACTATAAGAGGAAGCCAGGAGAGCGCATATCTCTCTCTCTGCTGGACTTGCTGTTTGATAACTGAATTGCTCATATGCTGTGAATCAAACCAATTTCATTGTAATTTTATTACAATATTATTACAATGACAATAAAGATTATTATTATTATTATTATTATTTACTGAAGAAGAAGAAGGAAGATTGTGTTTGCTGACTGTAAGCAATTTGATATTTGTTGAGACTTTGTTTTTGACTCGCTTTAACATCACTGCTTATTGAGCAGTAGTTTAGTTTAGTAGTTTTTACAACTTCAGTAAAAGCTATTTTTATTTTACTTAAACAGTGTCTGGTATACTAATTGTGTGTACATTAGCAACATACTTCTAGCTGCATACTCTGCTGCACACCCTCTGCTGTCTCCCAACGGAGATATCACCTAACAGTTATTGTGGGGAAGATAGGAGGAGAAAGGAGGATTAGGTACGGTATATTTGCCGCTTCGACTTGCATATGAAAAAGAGGTGGAATAAAATCTTTAAAAATATCTTTTATGAAGCAAGTTCATTGGGTACAAAGTGCCTACTAAGTGTCTTCCCAGAATTAATCCAGCAACTTAACCATCATAACCACTAATGCTAAATGTTGATATGAATTCAAAGGTATCTGCAGCAAATTGAGATTTCTTCAAAATGGTATCATTTAAATGTAAACATCCTGATGTACTTTACATTCTTGGGTCCTGACAACTAACACAAGCATAGGAGTTGTTATGAGATGGTACATGTTCTACTTGTACTTATGAGCAGATTTCCTATAGGTATAGATTTTGTATGGACACGTGTAATGAAATATGAGACTCGTTTATACAAAATATATAATTTTTTAAAAAAGCATGATAGTTATATAAGTTTATTAGAAAAAATTATATCTATTTAATGTTTATATTAGATAATATATAGAATTATAGTTTTGATTGTTGTAATCACAATAGTATACCCTCTATTTTTTCTGTGGCATTTTTCCACTTATTTTTAAGCACTTGTTATGCGTTTTTATAATGTATCTATATTTGTGTTTTGTTCCTTTTGTATTTTCTTTTTTTCTATTACTTTAAAAGCAATAAAACTACATTTTTAAAAAAATGGTTCATGTTCCAGAACTCTCCCCTCCCCCCTACATGCACTTGCTTTTAAGTCCATTGGTATTGGTACTTGTTTGCATATTGAGTGGGATGTAGTCAAAGAAGAACAGTTAGTTGTTGGTGCTGGACAATGATTGACAATGTGGGTAGATGGGCTGCCTGGCAGGGTGGAAAAGGCCCAGCTGTTTTACTAGGCAGCTTTCCCATTCCTCCAATCAGCTATCCAGCAGGCTTGTTTTGTGTGGGTTTGGTACTCTTAAACAGTGCATTAAACTCACTAGGCAGCTGATTGATTGAAAGGAATGATTCTTTCTAAGCTGCATTTGAAACAAGACTAACAAGTGATTGGCCAAACAGAGGCTGCCTAATGAAGAATAACTAGCTCTCTCAATGCCTGGCAACAACTCAGTGTACTATGCAGCTCTCAAACCATTCCAATAAGCTTCTACCTTTACCCTGTTCTTTCCTCCCCCAACCCAGCCAAAATAGGGCCAGGTATACCCTGAATCAGAACAAAATACAACCCAGAATAACCAATCCTGCTCATATTGCCTCCTATAAATTATTAGACTTAACATGCACAGACAAATAATGGTAGATTAACATCACCTTAATATTGCTTCTGGTTAGTATCAGACTAAATGGAAAATATTGCTTGAGCATTGATACCCCAAACCAAATTTCAAACCTCCTCATGCATGGGCTGGTAACAAAATGAAGGCAATATCTATCAAGGGGAAACAGCAGAATAACAATGCCATCAGCGATGCAGTAAGGTATAAGTGAGGAGAGGCCCAAAGGTTTTCTAGTCATAGGTAAGGTAGCAAAAAGAAAAAGATTTTAGGAAGTGTTCTAATCAATTACAATAATAGTATCATTTAAGGCAGAGAACTAAAGACTATTTTGGGCCCAAGGCTCTTTCTTGAATTACTGCCACTGAGTCATCACCATCAATATAATAGCCAAAAATCTATTTTGGCCAGTAAGGATTGTTGATGGGTTCAGTCAATCCATATTTGTGTATGGATTATAAGAGAGATGGAGAAATCAGGTTTATTTGTAGCCAGTCTGCCTTAGATGGCTTTGACGAGGGTAAAACAAAAGGAACAAGCCCCATTCATGCAATATTTAGGTTCAATTAAAGAAAGTTAGGGCAAAATAAATTCTATACCACCTTGATATTGTGACTGGCAATTACAGGTGCAGGTTAGGAAAAGAAAAAAAAGTACAGAATAGATTCATCTTGACTTTTTTTCCTCCTGTAAACACTTTTAAAACTGATTTTATTATGCCCTTGAGAATTTCAGATGCAGCTTATGATTATTTATAAATAGGCTTTATTTATTTCATGAAAAACAACAGTCTCCCTGTACCTTTGTCCCGATCACTTTGGCACCAAAATCTTTCAGAAACCCTGTCTGATTTTGTCAGATTAGATCTTGGTTTTCTGACATTAATTAGGAAACAAGCAAACAATAACAGACGTCCTCAAAAGCATCCAAACTAGCATAAGGTTGTTAACTCCAGACCCAAATGCTGGGCCCTGAGGCATAGAGAACTTAAGCTTTTTCACCTTGTCCTGTGGGGAACTCACAGCTGTGCTATGATCTCCCAAACTCCCGTGGAAAGAAACCCAAGGGAAGCCATCTGTTCCAAACTGGGCTTGTTAAAATTAATTCCTATGTTCTATTTATGATCAAAATTGTATGTGCTATTGCTTTGGGATGTTCTGGTCCAAGGGCTTTTTGCAAAGTCATTGACAATCCAAGGTTGAATTCGGGAGAGCTACTGATCTTGTAACTGAATGGGGGGAAAATCCAGTCCAAGATTCAAAATGTGCAAGGTTCATTACCAGCGACAGGTTTATTTATTTTTCTGCCGTCTCTTGGCTTTCAATTGTGTCCAAGAAATGAAAAGGAAAAAAATTAAAACCTCCACAGGAGGAGCAAAACACAAACAAACAGCATAAAAAATAAAAATGAATTAGCAACTGCATACATTGAGATGCTAAAAGTAAAATGTGGTGACAGTTTTTGATTCTTGGCAATCTTCTGGACGAGTCTGCCATTTATTTTATTTTTTGGCAATGTTTTTTTGGAAGTGGTTTTACTCTTGCTTGCTTTCTAGGGCTGAGAAAGAAAAGGCCTGGCCCTGTGTCACTCAACTGGCTTTATGCCAGGGGTGTCCAAACTTGGGAATTTTAAGGCTTGTGGACTTCAACTCCCAGAATTCCCCAGCCAGCATGGCTGGCTGGGGAATTCTGGGAATTGAAGTCCACAACTCTTAAAGTTTCCAAGTTTGGACACCTCTGCTTTATGCTAAAGTGGGACTAGAATTTATGGCTCCTAGGTTCTAACTTGGTATCTTAACCATTACACCAAAGTGACTTTCTCATGCTGCAGTAAAGTGAATGAAGATGACTGGAATTCTTCCCAGAGAAGCTCATATTTTAATAACCCCCTGAAAGCCATCAAGGAGGAAGCAAGGAATTCTGCAGGGAATTTTCCACTACCAGTATTTTCCCTGAAAGGCAGCAACTTCTATGTAAAGGTAAAGGTTCCCTTGCATATATGTGCTAGTTGTTCCCGACTCTAGGGGACAGTGCTCGTCTCCGTTTCAAAACCGAAGAGACAGCACTGTCCGAAGACGTCTCCGTGTTCATTTTGCCAGTATGACTCAACACCGAAGGTGCATGGAACGTTGTTACCCTCCCACCAAAGGTGGTTCCTATTTTTCTACTTGCATTTTTACGTGTTTTTGAACTGCTAGGTTGGCAGAAGCTGGGACAAGTAATGGGAGCTCACTTCGTTATGCAGTGCTAGGGATTTGAACTGCTGAATTGCCGACCTTTTTGATCGACAAGTTCAGCATTTTAGCCACTGAGCCTATGCATGTAGCTTTGGCTTAATTCACCTTTTATTAAGTCTGAGGAGACAAGGAGTCTTTCCCTCAAAGATGTTGCAGTCTTGCTGCCAAACTAGGTACCCTGACCCTGTAGCATTGGTATTGCATGCTTCCAGCTGCAGGAGCCCTTTAACACAAGAGCTGATGCATTGTGGACTAACTGCAATTTCTGAATATTCTTTAAAGGCAGTCCCATGTAAAGTGCACGGCAGTAGTCTATCCAGACAGTAATGAAAGTGAACAGATATAAGCTGTAGAAATTGAGCAAGCAAAGTAGAAAAAAGGAGAACAGATCATGTCAAGGAAAGGCCTCCAATTTCCAGGAAAAGATATTGAGAATCGAGGCAGACCCATGAAATTAGACCATTGTGAGAAAGACTTTTATATAGGAAGCTCCAGTCATTACCCCAGTTCAATTAGTGCTGCTCAGCTCTGATTGGTGAAGTGGAACTATTCAGTAGGAGAAGTCTACTTCCAAATAATCCATTTCTTCCCTAGGGTCCCTCCAGGACATTTGGCATTTCTTGATTGTTCTAGTTCTTTGGCTATTGACATTTAATGCTCCTCTTTGGTGACAGTCTATAGATTGAGTCGCCTTTCTCCCTGCATACTGTTCCATCCTTCCTCCTTTACTTCCTCCTTCTCTGATGAGGATATTATGGAAACATGAAAGGGGACCTCTAAATGTCAATATCTTTTTTGGGGGGAGGGGTATACATTATTGTGTTCTGCATGCACAAATCTCCACTGATATTGAAACTGCGATTACTGGCCCAACCTATGTGATTTGCAAATCATACACAAGGTAATGATATTTATTTCCTATGTTACCCTCATCTTCAAAGCGCTCCATGGCACGGGACCTAGCTATCTGCGGGATCGCATCCTGCCCCATACATCCCTGCGGCCGATTCGCTCCCACAGAGAGGGACTTCTCCGGGTGCCGTCCACTAGGCTATGCCAGCGGGCGACGCCCAGGGGAAGGGCCTTCTCTGTGGTGGGCCCGACCCTCTGGAACGACCTTCCCCCCGAAATCAGAACAACCACGGACCTTCGCTCCTTCCGACAGAAACTAAAAACACACTTCTTCTGCTTGGCCGGCCTAGGGTAATTTAAATTGTTTTAAATTGTTTTAGGGGTTTTTAGGGATAGTTTTAGTTTTATAGGGTTTTTTAGCGCAGGGTCAGTTTAATTTGTTTTTAACTTTGTATTCCGTTTATGGTTTTAATTGTATTTTTAATTCCCTGTGCCCCGCCTCGAGTCCCTTCGGGGAGAGAGAGCGGGTTATAAATTAAAATTATTAAAATTATTATTATTATTATTATTATTATTATTATTATTATTATTATTATTATTATTATTATTATTATTATTATTATTATTATTATTATTATTATTATTATTATTATCCATCCATGGTTTCCAGAATGCCAGCTTCCTGATCATCAAAAAGAAAAAAAAGTGTCATGCTTGAGGATTAGAGATCTGATTTGCCTGATTCTCCTCTGAGGGAGATACTGAAAGAAGGGTATTTAGCCAAGATCAGGGTGGTGGGCTTCAAAAATTTCAGCAACGGGTTCTCTGCCCAGTTGCTGGGTGGGTGTGGCCATGGTGAGCGTGGCTTAGTCAGCCTACTGTACCATGGCAGGGGGGCATTTTTACATTCCCCAGACTCCAGAGGCTTTCCTTGAGCCTCTGGGATGGCGAAAACTGCCTCCCTCTGGAGGCTGGAAATGGGCCCATTTCTAGAGCTTTTGGGAGGCCCATTTTCCCCCTCCTTGAGCTTCTGTGAAGGCCCTGCACTTACCTTGCATCCAAAACAGGCCACCGCGTGGAGACTCCTAGGAAGGGAGGAGTGGGCAGGGCCAGCCAGGGGTGGGATTTGGAGGTTCTCCAAACCGGCCATAACATTAGCTACAGGTTTTCCTGAAGCCGTAGCAGTCTATTCCTGGCTAAGACCCCTAAACAGCTATTCCAGCTACCTCTGAAAGAAGGGTAAACCAAAGACCTGGTTTTTTAAAGGTTACTAGAACTAGCATATTTTGTCTACTTGTCTGTGGCACTGCTGGATTGTGGGTGATGACCCAAAAATGCCTAGAACAACCTTTTCAACTCAATATTTTACCCTGGAGGAATTCTTGAAATAATTTCCAGGTCTGAATATAAGAACTGCAAAAACATGATACATACATCCCTCCGACCGATCCGCTCCCATAGAGAGGGCCTTCTCTGGGTGCCGTCGGCCGGGCAATGCCGGTTGGCGACACCCAGGGGAAGGGCCTTCTCTGTGGCGGGCCCAACCCTCTGGAACGACCTGCCCCCTGAACTCCGTACCACCACTGACCTCCGCCTTTTCCGCCGGCGTCTTAAAACGCATTTGTTCCAACAAGCCGGCCTAGGATAATCACCCGATCTGGACTTTTTAGTTATAAATTTTAATTAGAGAATTTTAAAATGTTTTAGCACGGGGTAATTTAATTTAATTGGATTTTAATAATTGGTTTATTTATGTATGTTGTGTTTTAATTATGCCTGTGCGCCACTCTGGGTCCTTTTGTAGGAGAAGGGCGGGGTATAAATTTAATAAAATAAAATAAATAAATGATAATTATACAAAAAAAGTATACAAAATATGAAAACCTCAGAATACAATTTGATTCAAAGCAAACAATCAGTGGTGGTATTCTGCCGGTTCAGACCAGTTCTGAACCAGTAGCTCTGACAATCACCTGAAAGCGAACTGGTTCACTCTGACAATCAGGTTGGCCCGCCTGCCCTTGCACTTTACCTACCTATAGCCTCTCAGCTGGTTAGCGTGGCAGAGCAGATTGCTATGCCTCGGCTGTTTTACTCCCCAAAAAGTAATGTGGAAGGTAACTTTTGGTAAAACTGCGCATGCGCACATGCATGAAACATGCAATCACCGAACTGGTTATTAAACCGGCAGGATCCCACCACTAAACAATCCATGTTTTACAACATTGACAGAAACAGCAAAGTGGTAGGATGGCTGTGGATAGAAGTTACCAATGTTGTAAGCACCAACATTGTGTAGTACACAAAATTCAAAAACAGTGGCATTGGAGTTTTTTTCCTCAAACGCATCTCTCACAGAACCCCTCGCAATCTGATCTAAAACTTTCAAGTTTCATGGAACTCCTATTGAGAAAGGTTGACCTAGAGTTTGTCCTGATATAAAGTTGACCAGAAACTACGTGCCACAGAGTTGAACTCACTCGAGTAGCTGCTGACATGCTGTTCCTAATAAATCACTGGTTTTCTTTTGAAACTTGGTTCGGGACTCATGAATTAATTAGGACATCTGTCAGAACTTTGACACCTAGGTTAAATTCTACATTGTTAGGTTTCCATGATTGCATCAGGAGTACAGAGGCCCTAGGGGTTTGCCATGTACTTACATGAGCATAATTTCCAACCTGTGACATGATTGGTCAATACTTTATAATATAAAACACACAACAGTGTGTCAAGCAATTTTCAGGCAATGCTGTTAGAGTCCTCATTTAGCTATGAATATCTCTAAATAACAACACATTGTTACTGTTTGAATAATTTCCTTCATCTTTTTCCATCCTCAATTGTGACATGTCCTCCTCAAGGCTGAGGTTTTGCAGGGTCAGAGGGTGGAATTAGCACATTGCAATCTATAAATAGTCTACAATCAAAGTCAGGAGGCCTCATGAGTAGAGGGAGATGATATCCAGACCAAGAACAGTTCAGGGATGAATTATGAAAGAATAGTCCAAAAGAGCGACCCCACAATTATTTTTTCTCCTGTCTTAATTTTTTAACATATTTTTTTCTTACTCACTTTCTGCGCTAACCCCAAAGATGAATAGCATGAAATATGTATGTCTTTATTAAATTTAGCTGCCCAGAATATATGTTTGCAGTAACAAATAATTCTTGTGAAATAAATAAATGTGAAATTGATTTAATGCATACCTTGTAATGAAGACAAGCTTCTGGAGCTTGTAAAAAGGTCACTAATATTTTCATGACTAGTGATACAATAACTTACTAATTTATAATTTTACAGGGTAAAAAAGTGACAAGAGGATGACAGTTTAAATCAGTTTCCATTATATTTAATAAGTGAATACCAATCTCATTATTTGTACCATAAATTTCTAAAATTAAATTGCATTGCGAAGTAATTTGTTTGGGCAACTGTTCTAATTAATGCAATTTCTCTCATTTAAGTTATATGATGTTTCTGGTACTTAATAACAATAATTTCTTAAATTCATATGCTGCCCGACTCCCAGCTGCTGTCATCTTGGAATAGCCCTTGATGTGAGTTCCATTTTCTATAACAAGCTAAATACTAATATGTCAAAACATTAAGTTACAGGTAATACTCACCTTACAACAACAATTAGGGCCAGAATTATCATTTTGGTTGCAGTCATAAATTCAGTTGGAACTAACTGTACCATTTTACAGTGGTCATTAAGTAAATCACATATTTATTAAGTGAATCATACAGTCATTAAGTGAATCTTCACCATCATTGTATTTGTGAGTAAAGTAAAGGTAATGGTTTCCCCTGTCCAGTCATGTCCAACTTTAGGGAGCAGTGCTGTTTCTTATCCGAGGGAGCCAACCTTGTCCGAAGACATTTCTGTAGGCCAGCATGGCTAAACACCAGTGCCAGGAACACTGTTGCCTTCCCATCAGTGATACCTATTTATCTACTCACATTTGCATGCTTTCAAACTTCTAGGTGGGCAGGAGCTGGAGCAAGTAATGGGGGCTCATATCCCATTGCGCAGCATTCAGGTCTCCAACCCAGGTTGTCAGTTTTCCATCTGACAAGCCTAGTGTTGAACTGTTTAGCCACCGTGCCCCCTATGTTTGTGGATACCTCTTGCAAAAAAAATGTTTAAATCTACTTCTTGACATCATTAGAGAATGTTTTGATATTCTAAAAACCTCCAGTACTTTGTCCAACTTTATTCAACTCATTGAACTTAAACTGCTTTCTTGTGTAATACAGTCCTGTTGAAACAGAGAAAATTAAATTTGTTGTGTGTGTTTTTTTTCCTTTCCACTTTGGTTTGCACTTATAATCTTGAATTTAAGAGCTCTTCTTAGTAATGAGGCCAGGCAGTCATGCTGGCTAACACATGTTATGTTAATGCAGGGTGCTAAAATATTCATGACTGGCAGAGACATGGGAACAAGACCAGCCAATGAATAGGAATAGCAACTAAGTCAGCCAATGGGAGCTTAAACAGATCTGAGTCTGTGCAGAGAATTGAAACAGAAACTTAAATAAGAGGTCTGGGTATGGCTTAGCTGTATTAAGCACTCTGCTGCTCTGAGAAGGACAAAGCATTCTGTCTTGTCTTGTCTGCTGATATGGAGCTACCTACTTTTGTTTGCCTGTAACTCTCCTGCCTTGTGTTTACTTGGAAGAACCACCTGTTGGTATTGTACATTTATGTATCTATTTATAAAGAAGTTAATGAATCCAGTTGAATCAGTTATCTGTGTGTGCTTTCAGGATTTGAATTTATGCAACAAACTCTGACACAAGGCATGTTAAATAAAGCAATTGGTGGATTCCCCTGACTTCCTTTGATATTATTAGACACTTGAAAAAAATCACCCACTCCCCATCTCTCTCCTTAGTATGAGGTAGATCTGAAGCTAGAGGAAAATTATATATTAATATATTTATTTGGCATGCTGCATTCAACAAGCAAAGCAGCAGAGTATAGGATAGTTTCAACAGTATAGGCATATAATAATCAACTTTAATGTTTTGTAATCTGAATCCTATCATAAATTCTTATCAAGTACTATCACTGCAATGAAAGGTTCTATGTGCTTTATAAAAGATCCTGGAAAGAGAAATGTGTTAAGGACATTTTTAAACCTCAAGAAATGGAACTCTAAATATTGTTCAAGAAGATTTGGTTATTAAAGAGTAGGAGATAAAGAGGAGTTAATGTTAAAATGTGAATTCACTGTTCTAACTGGTGGATTTCACCATGAGATAAACCTTGCGCAAATTTTGCACATTGTACATGTAGCAGGGGGGAGGGAATAAATGGAGAGTGGGAGAGGGGAGGAGGAACTGGCGGGGAGAAGGAAGTAGGACGAGAGGAAGGAGAGAGAGGCTTTGGTAGGCCAAGGCTGAGGGAATTGTTTAGCAGAGGCTTCTGTAGGCCAAGCCTGTGGGGTAAGAGGGGATTATATAGTGAAGGCTTCTGTAGGCCAAGCCTGTGGGGTAAGAGGGGATTATATAGTGAAGGCTTCTGTAGGCCAAGCCTGTGGGGTAAGAGGGAATTATATAATGGAGGTTTCTGTAGGCCAAGCCTGTGGGGTAAGAGGGAACTATATAGTGGAGGCTTCTGTAGGCCAAGCCTGTGGGGTAAGAGGGGATTATATAGTGAAGGCTTCTGTAGGCCAAGCCTGTGGGGTAAGGGGGGATTATATAATGGAGGCTTCTGTAGGCCAAGCCTGTGGGGTAAGAGGGAATTATATAATGGAGGTTTCTGTAGGCCAAGCCTGTGGGGTAAGAGGGAACTATATAGTGGAGGCTTCTGTAGGCCAAGCCTGTGGGGTAAGAGGGGATTATATAGTGAAGGCTTCTGTAGGCCAAGCCTGTGGGGTAAGGGGGGATTATATAATGGAGGCTTCTGTAGGCCAAGCCTGTGGGGTAAGAGGGAATTATATAATGGAGGTTTCTGTAGGCCAAGCCTGTGGGGTAAGAGGGGATTATATAGTGAAGGCTTCTGTAGGCCAAGCCTGTGGGGTAAGAGGGGATTATATAGTGAAGGCTTCTGTAGGCCAAGCCTGTGGGGTAAGAGGGGATTATATAGTGAAGGCTTCTGTAGGCCAAGCCTGTGGGGTAAGAGGGGATTATATAGTGAAGGCTTCTGTAGGCCAAGCCTGTGGGGTAAGAGGGAATTATATAATGGAGGTTTCTGTAGGCCAAGCCTGTGGGGTAAGAGGGAACTATATAGTGGAGGCTTCTGTAGGCCAAGCCTGTGGGGTAAGAGGGGATTATATAGTGAAGGCTTCTGTAGGCCAAGCCTGTGGGGTAAGGGGGGATTATATAATGGAGGCTTCTGTAGGCCAAGCCTGTGGGGTAAGAGGGGATTATATAGTGAAGGCTTCTGTAGGCCAAGCCTGTGGGGTAAGGGGGGATTATATAATGGAGGCTTCTGTAGGCCAAGCCTGAGGGAATTGTTTAGCAGAGGCTTCTGTAGGCCAAGGCTGAGGGAATTGTTTAGCAGAGGCTTCTGTAGGCCAAGCCTGAGGGAATTGTTTAGCAGAGGCTTCTGTAGGCCAAGCCTGAGGAGTAAGAGGGAATTGGATAGGAGAGACTTCTGGGAGGCAAACCTGGGGGAAAGGAGAGGAAACAACAAAGAAACAGAGGCGGTGGAAGAAGAGCCCAGCAGAGATTCCAATAGAAAGGGAAGACTGGCAGCCACACAAAAAAAGGGTCAGGAGAACCCAGACTCCAGCGGCCCTTGCGAGGGTAAGCAAAGGCTATCTAATTGCCACCTGGTAGTGATATTCCACAATATTATAAGGCTGTGTTTAAAATGAGACTGATCACTTAATAGTTAGATTTCCTTTGAAGGTTCCCTTGGAAAATATGTCAACTTAACCTTGCTTTTTTAATATATTGTATATGTGGTGGTTGGTAAAAGCAGCTTCACCCCTAATTCACAGATTCTGCTGTCAGGATGTAGACAGATTTCTTTCCCCCCATGTGCCCCCTCCTCTCTAGCAAGCTGACATGCGAATTTAAATTTTACCCATTTGCCTGGAAAATTTCAAACCGCAGCCAATCTTCTGTCTGAAAAGGAATTGCTTTCAAATCCATGCTGTGAAAAGGGGGAAGATAGCAGTGGGGAAGGGAAAACATTCACTTTAAGCTCTGCTGGTGCCTGGGCATGCCAGTTTGGAGTAGTAGTTAGAAACTTCAGGCTAGAAACCAAGAGACTGTGAATTCAAGTCCCACCTTAGGCAAAAAGCCAGCTGGGTGACCTTGGGCCAGTCTCTTTCTCCCAGAAAAGAGGAAACAGACAAGAACAAACCATTTCCATAAAAAAAAAAACACCTTACCAAGAATGATGCAGGGACTTCTTCCAGGCAGTTGCCAGGAATCAACGGTGACTTGAAGGCATACACACAAAAAGTGCCTGCAAAAGAATTAGGGTTAAGGTTAAAACTCATGGCCATCAAAGGATCCTTGAACTATTTGTTTTGATTAGGTTTTGGGAATGTAAATACTTCAAGCTCTGTGCCAAAGAGAGAGGGGGGGGAGGGGGAGATCTGGAAATAGTCACACTTCTTCTGAAACTTCCTTACTTGGTTCTGAAATGGACAATTTTGTCACTGCCAACAGAGTCAAAGCCACTGAAAAATAAAGAATGCCAATTGTCACCAAATGAAATCGTGTAGCCTGCTGGGAACTCTACTTTTAATCCTGCCATCCAAGTAAGTACTTACTGGAGAAGTTAACCCCTTTAATTCAGTGGTGAAATTCATTTTTTTTAATTACCGGTTCTATGGGCGTGGCTTGGTGGATGTGGCAGGGGAAGGATACTGCAAAATCTCCATTCCCACCCCACTCTTGGGCCAGCCAGAGGTGGTATTTGCCAGTTCTCCAGACTACTCAAAATTTCCGCTATCAGTTCTCCAGAACCTGTCAGAACCTGCTAGATTTCACCCCTGCTTTAATTCCATGGAGGGCAGGCTTGAGCAATACAAATAACCATGGGTGGGATTCTACCAGCTTGGACTGGTTCAGGCGAACCAGTAGCACCGACTATCAGCTGGGAGCGAACCAGTTCGCTATGACTTTAAAGTGGGCCCACCCCTGCACTATACTCACCTATATTCCCTTTTCTGAAGCCCAGCTGATCGGCTCAGCAGAGTTGATTGTCGCGCCTCCGCTGTTTTCCTCGCCAGCAGTAATGCGGAAGGTGACTTTTAAGTAAACTCTGCACGCATGCACAGTGTGCAAGTGCACGCTCGGTGAACTGGTTGTTAAACTGGTAGGATGCCACCCGTGCAAATAACCCAGAGCTGCAGGAGACAAGATCCCAAACTTCCTTTACTGGGATGATTGTTGTCATATTATGAACCCAGGTTGGGCTTAAAAGGGCAGGAAGCATTGTTCTAAAGCAGGGGTCTCCAACCTTTCAACTTTAAGTCTGAAGCTTTGCTGGCTGGAGAATTCTGGGAGCTGAAGTCCTTCAGACTTAAAGTTGCAAAGGTTGGAGACCCCTGTCCAAAAGCATAAGATATCAAATAGGGTGGTTTCCTGCTTATATTTATTTAATTGATGTATACGCCTCCCCTCTACCTATCTAGTGAGTCTTTTAAGAATCATAGTTCTTTTTGCTTGAAAAATCCAATAAACCAAAGTTAGATTATAAAGGGATAAAGCAACAGAGCAGCTTTGTTCAACACCTTTAACAATCTTGAGGTCATTTTCCATTCCAAAGGTGTTATTCCCATAGCTCCCATTTTACAACTGAGTACATGGAAAAAGGTAAATGTTTTTGATTCAAGCTTAGGGATAGAGTATGTTTTTCACCCTAGAGATTCAGAACAGATAGGGTGGTAATCCATGCTGATGCCATCTATAGAAATGTAAGTGAAAACGAGGTGGCTGCTTTAATTACATTTTCATAAGAAACAACTTGAAGCCACTGTTGTCAGAATGTCTTTTTGTCCAATCTCCTGACACAAAAAACCCACAGAAATTGATCAGAGAGCAACACAGAAAATGGTTCACATTAACACTGCCTGTGAACAGCAGCAGTAGCGGGGCGGGGGGGGGGGAAATCACAAAACCACTTCCCTGCAATTGGCTTGAAATTGGACTTTCTCCTTAACACACAGGGTAATGCACACTACTGTATTTGGCAAGCTGCCAGCCTGCTCAAAGTAAAATAACACATTTTTTCATTTAATACGCTGCCAAACCTTACAATCATCAAGAGTATACCCAGGATACACACAAAGCCCAACACAGGAATAATCAATAACAAAAATACCCAAGGTTTTCGCATTTTACAACTTTCACCTGAAACCATCTTATGCAATACATATATAACCCACATAGAACAGAACACCCTGTTATTGTTATTTATTGCCTACACAAAACACACAACACAAGCTATGAATTCTATTTTCTTGATAGTAAAGATTATTGTTAATTTAGCAAGTAAGCAGTGATATACAGTATGTGGGAGCCTCTTTCCCACCCTCCCTCCCTCCCTACCTCTCTCATTCCCGCCCTCTCTGTGCAAGGGATATAGAATAACAGGTTTCATTATTTAATAGATTTTAAATTATATGTTTTTGTACTATTTTGTATGTTGCTTTTAAATTCCTGTGCGCCACCCTGGGTCTTTTTGGAGAAGGGTGGGATATAAATTGAATAAAATAAAAAATAAAAAAAATAAAAGCAGCATCACATTGATGCAAGGCAAACCCTACCTCTTTTGAATGTATTATGATGTTGCATCATACATGGGGTGGCAGCGTGGGACTGCCTTCCTTTTGACAAAAGCATCATGTTTCTGTAGAAGCCACATGGAAAGGCAAGTAAGAAGAATCTTTGCCAGGTTTTATGTTCCGCTGTGGCAACCTTTACAGTTATAACAATTGTTAATACATTGGTTTGGATCAGCAGCATTTTCAGCTTTTGAGACGCCTGAGATTCTTGAACAACTTGATAAACTCCTTTAAAACTAAACAAATATTGTTTTTTACAGATATTTATTATCAATAAATCAATTTTATATACAAATGCTATGAAATGAGTGGAAAAAAGAATTAGAGATTCGTATATTGCCTAGACCCATGATGGCGAACCTATGGCATGCGTGCCACAAATGGCATGCGGAGCCATTTCTGAGGGCATGTGAGCCATTGCCCTGTCAGCTGCAGTGCACATGCATGCGCTAATTAGCTGATCTTCGGCCTTGATTTTCAGCCATTTTTCACCCTCTGGAGGTTTTCTGGGAGAAAAATGGCCCAATGGGCAACCTGGAAGTTTTCCCCAAACTTCCGGTTTGTGTGTTGGACTGTTTTTTGCCCTTCCCAGACTCCTAGAAAGCCTCTGGAGCCGGGGGGGGGGGCACGAAAAACAGACTGACCAGGCCTACGGGAAGTCAGAAAACAGGCCATTTCCTGCCTCTGGAGGGCCTCCAAGGGGTGGGAGAAGCCGTTTTCACCCTCCCCAGTTTCCAAGAAAGCCTTACGTGCAAGTACGGGGTAATGGGGGGGGGGTCACTACCACATGTGCAGGGGGCACAGCGCAGGGGGTCATTAAATAATGGGAGTGGGGAAGGCGGAGCCTCCCGAGCCGACACAACCGGGCTCCCTAAACTGCAGGAACCCGGCTGGAATTCGCCTCCCCCGTGATTCCATAAGGAATCTAAGCCGCCCCGGAGAGGTGGTGATTAGGAGATAAATCTTCGCTGGGTGCAGGGACCACGCAAGATCCCTGCCCGACACGAAGCAAAATCTCTGAAGGGAGACGAATCGCATCCCCCCCCCCCCACTTTCTGGAGGGTGGACCAAAGGCGAAGGAGAATCTTTGAAATAAGAAAGCAAAAATCTGCTGGAATACTTCGGGAAGGTACTTTATTTGGTCTCTGAAACACTCTGCTAAGAAACCTTTTTCTTTTACCAAAGCTTTGAAGTTAAAGATAAGCTGCGAATTTAAATTGAAGTGTGAGATTCCTCATAATGTTTGGAAATGGCCGACTGAACTGATAATAGTTACTTACGTTTGCGCTGAAAAGGATTGGATTATGTCTGACTTTTCTAATTCTTTTTTTTCTGTCTTTTTGATTTATTTCACTCAAAACTTTGAAATTTGGAGCACTTCCGCAATCCTATAATTATTTGGACACTCTATTGCGCATCTTTAAACTTAAATAAGGACCATATCTTATCTTTTTTTTGTCTCTGTTTTCCTTCCAACAAAAAGGACTGAAACACTTTGAAACTATTTAAACTATTTCATACATCGTATCGCTCTTGGAAAAACAGTGGGCGGACATATATGAATAGATTTACTGGAAATATTGTCTAGAAACAAACTAACAGAGATAAACTAAGTGTTAACAAGGTAATTGGAGCTACTTTTTCCTAGTTTGCGGATTCGCCAAAATGTCTACGCACATAGATATATACACTGCAGAAAATCAGGAGCTTTTGGCTGAAATCTTGAGGGAATTGAGAGAATTTCGTGCAATACTCGACATTACACCAAGTGAAGAAATTGAACAGATTAGAGAAATTAAAGAAGAAAAGGGAAACGAGGCTGTTTGTGGACTGGATTTAACTGAAGACAAGGGAGAAGATCCAGGAGAGGAGATAAGATCAAGACCCCATCAGAAATTTGAATTTCAACCTGTCTGGCAAAAGGAAGGAAAAGGAGAACAAAAGATAGAAGAAATCACATCAGAGATACACTTGATATTTGAAAATAAATCAAATTTGAGGAAAAGAATTGGTCAGCACTATGATTGTACAGCTATACAGGATCACAATGTGCCAATGGAAGTTTATAAAGAACTTGAGAAGAGGGAAAAAAAGTCGATGGAGAATGTGGACTTTAAAAGAGGCAAATTTAATTCATCCTTGGATAGACAACGGCTGAAAAGAGGAACTTTTATCCCTTGATGAGTAATAATTAGGCTGGGTTTAAATTACCATCAAGGATTATTAATTAATTGATTGTTAGTAATAACTATAGATGCTTATAATAAGATTAGGTTTTTGATAATGATATATATTAGTTTATCTATAGATGGGGAATTGGGCTATTTAGATGGTTATAGAAAAATGATGTGTTAATGAATGATATATATCTGCTTATCTATAGATGGGGAGTTATGCTACTAAGATGGTTATAGAATATTCTTGGTAAAGGTTTTGTTAATGATAATATTTGTTTATCTATCGATGGGGAACTATGCTATTTAGATGGTTATAGAAAGATTATGTGTTAGTGAATGATATATTTGCTTATCTATAGATGGGGAATTATGCGATTAAGATGGTTATAGAATATTATCACTCTTGGTAAATGATCAATCAATTAACAGTTACATAAAATTTTAGATAATTATATGGAATCTATAGAGATATGAGGGGATTAAATAAGGGATATTAATAGTAAATAGGATTTAAAGATATTATTAAAGAAAAAATAGATTGAGGCTAGAATACTTGATAAGACTTGTGGATACTGATATTGAATCACAGGATAAATTGTTAGATTTAAAATTAATAAAATGAGATAACCCATGAATAATAACCACTCCTGGAAGGCACAGAATTTATGGATACAAGATTAGGCCTTCTTATATTTAAATTTATTTAAATTTATTTATACTGTTTTTGGTTCTTTTTTGTTTGGTTTTATAAATAGAACGTTATTATACAATTAGGCTTTACTTAAAAGGGTATTAAAACAACTAGCAAGATTTGGGACTGAGACATAAGAATTGTAATAATTGATATGAAAATTGAGCGATAAACCTTAAATCTGAAATTATAAATACCATCAACACAAAATAGAACTGGCTCCGAGGCCGAAATACACCAAGTAAGTGAGATGAAGAGTGTGGAGTAGAGAGGTAAGGGAAGAAGAGAGAGAAAGGAGAGAGGGCAAAGAGGGGGAAGAGGAGAAGAGAAAGGAGGAGTGGAAAGGGGAGAGAGGAGAAGGAGAGAAGAAGGGGAAGTAGAGAAGGGGAGGGCGTTAGAGGGAAGAAAGGAGGTAGGGAGGAGGAGGAGAAAGGGGAAAGAAAATGATGGATAAGGCACAAATATGGTGTATGGAGAGCAGAAGAGCCCTCTGGGAGTTTTCTGGGTGTTGATGGTAAAATGAAATGATGGTAAAATGGAATGGTGTAAACATTTAATAATATAATATGATGTTGGCTATGTAACAGTATATATGTTGTTATTTACTTTGAAAATCGAAAATAAAATAAAAATATCTATTAAAACAAAAATAATGGGAGTGGGCACACGGGCAAGCGTGATAGTGCATGTACGTGTCCTTTTGGCACCTGAGATGAAAAAGGTTAGCCATCACTGGCCTAGACAATGGGAGAGTCGTAACTTCTATAGCAAGAGTGTCAATGGACCTCAAATTACGACCTATACAACAATAAAAAAAGAGAGGAGAGAGGAAAGGACTAACTTGCTATTTGAACTAAATATGGAAAAGAATTGTATCGTATCGCAGTTGCAACAATTTCTTGTGGAGTTCTTTTTTAAAAAAAGAAAGTAAATGGAACTTTCACTTTTCTTCCTGTCAGAAGGCGGGGCACGATGGCTTCTCTTTGTTCTCCGCTTATAACTCCCTTGCATTGGTGAAGCTTTTCCCTCCATAATTACCATCGAAGGATTTAAAACTTTTTACTGTTAACATTTCTCCCAAAGACCCCCAAGTCTCTCCCAATATGTGGACTCCTGGATGTGGATTGCAAGATTTCTTTTCTCTTCTCTTAAGTGAACTTTTAAAACTGGACTTCCATTCGGATTACTCTGATACCTCGGACTGTCTCGGTTGTCCATTTCTCCGGCGCCATTTCTTTATCAACTTAGAAAGTCGAACTAACACAATGGCTTTTAGAAAGCCACCAACGGGAAAGTCAACTTCCGCTCTGTCTTCAGCTGTCTCCAGCCCGACTACACAGCCGAAGATTTCTTCACTTTTACAGAAAGAATCTGCTGGAGAGGGCGCACGAGAGCTGTCGGTCACAGAAATGTTTCGGGAACTAATGAAAAACATGAATGAAATGTGGAAAGAAATGACGGATTTAACATTAGAACTAGTTAGAGGAGGAGGCGACCGAGATGTGGGAAGAGGTTAAGGAGATCCGGAAGGAGAGTCTAGAATTAGGAGCTCATATGACTAAAATTGAATTTGAAAGAATGTATTTTTTCCTCAGGTTCCAGAATATACCAGAGTCAGAAAATGAGGACCTCAAAGATGTTATGAGTACAATGTTAGCAGAATACCTTAAAAGAGATAAAAAGCAACTCTGGTGGAATATGGACCTGGTCTATAGAATTAATTCAGCCTATGCTAGGATGCATAATGTAGCAAGAGAAGTTCATGTTAAATTTCTTAGGAGATCCACAAGGGATGAGATATTGAGGGCTCAACAGGATGGAATCTTAAAGTATCAAGATAAAGAAATAACCGTTTTGAAACAAATTCCGAAAAAATTAGAGAAATAAGAAATTATACAAAAAAGGAATTTGGTTCAAGTGGTTATTGCCAGAGAGAATGCTGATCTTCTGGGAGGGGGGTAGAGTTAAAATTAAAACACTAAGTGAGGCGGAGGCATTTATCCAAAAACATTGTCCCCAGCTGGGAGGCGAAGACGGGGGAACAGGGGGAGCAACGGCCCCGCCCGGGGACAGAGAAGAGTCAATTGCGAAAAGACTTAGATCTCAAAAATGATTTTATTTGAAATCCTATTGTAATTGTTGATACAAGATAAAATAGCAAAGAAAAAGATGATTGAATATATGGACTGTACAATGTAACCTTTATATATGCCTATCCTTTACTTTTAAAATTGTAAATTTATGAAGTGTTGGGAGGGCCACCACCAACGCCGCAGGGATGCTACCAAAATGTTATTTTCACCCTATACCTTTCCCCCTGTATAGATTTTGAAAACCAATTTTAAAAAATCATTAAAAAAAAGATTTAGATTCTCCAATCAGTGAAGAGATCCAGCAAAGAATCATCCCCAGAGCGAAATCTTCCAGATGCCTCAAACTTTATGGCCTTCCCAAGATACACAAAGAAGGAACACCACTCAGACCCATAGTCAGCTCCATAGGCTCACCTCTACAGGATTTTGCCAAATTCCTCGCCAAACAACTACAAACCTATGCAGAATCCATCACCTGACACATACATAACTCACTCCACTTCATAGAAACAATAAAGAAACAAAATCTACAACCCAGCGACCTACTTATGAGTTTTGATGTCATATCCCTCTTCACCCAAGTGCCTATAAAAGAAGCCTTGACAGCTATCCAGAACAAATATAACCCCCCTAAGCACATCTTGGATCTGACCAACCACTGCCTAACCAACACATACTTCATCCATACCAACAGATAGAAGGAGCACCAATGGAGCACCACTCCTCTCACCCGTCATCACATCATGGTGATTTTGGTGAGTCACAGAAAAATTCCTATGTATATACTACTAAAACTCTTCTGTCTGATTGTCAGCCCTCCCAGGAACAGGAAACATGACTAGATGAATTACCATATTTTTTGGAGTATAAGACACACTCCCCCCCCTAAAAGAGGTGAAAATTTGGGTGCATCTTATACACCGAATGTAGTCCTGCCCACCCGCTGGCCTTGACTCTTTGGCCTCTGTGTCCCAGCAATTTGCCTTCTTGCAGCAAATAGCCTGTTTCAGTTTTAGCTTCAGCACAGCTTGATTAGCACAAGCAGCTGATTGTTGGTTGAATCGGCCTCCTGACCATCAGCTGTTTCAGGCTGCAGGGATTGCCATTGCCTATTGCCACCTCTGCATGCCCCAGAATGGGTGTAAAATGGAGCACATAGTGGCCAAGACAGGGTATGTGGAGGCTGAAAACGGGGTGCAGGGAGGAGGCAATGGGCTATGGCAATCCCTGCAGCCTGAAACAGCTGATGGTCAGTAGATGGATCCAACCGACAATCAGCTGCTTGTGCTAATCAGGCTGTGCTGGAATTGAAACTGAAACAAACTGTTTACTGCAAGGAGGCAAATTACTGGGAGACAGAGGCAGATTTTTTCTCCTTGTTTTCCTCCCCAAAAGCTAGATGTGTCTTATACTTCGGAGCATCTTATAGTCTGAAAAATACGGTAATTCTATTTTATTGTAAGGCTACATTAACAGAATCTTTCAGTTCTGAAGGCCCAAATTTCCTGTCTCCACTTTTAACTGCTCGATCCATTAAAGTGAGCCCTTTCTAGGTTCCTTTCTCTGATTGTTAAGCCACTGGGGGATCTTACCTCTCTTATCTGGTTGTTTCCTAGGCAGCAACTCTTCCCCTCTTTCCTCAAGATCATCCATGCATTCCATTAGTGCATCATAGGGCCGCAAATTTTGAACCAACTTACCTGCAATGGACTAACTTAAGGAACGTGTCCAAAATCCAGGACCCATGACTCCCATGGGATTGAAATTTTGCAAAGCTGGGGACATTTCAATGTTGCCATGCTACCATTCTACTGCACTGCTATTGTCAGCCATGCTCACGTGATCATCATTTCCCACGCTCTCCGCCAGTGTCCTACAAGGAAAGTCAATGGGGAAGCTAATAGGAAGTTGGAAGTCACTCCCAATGTCACTGCTTTATCACTGCCTCTGGACATTCTTTTCTCTCTTTTGGTAAAGAAATAGCTTTGAAATGATGGCCGAACAGGCCATGTATTGTCTAATAAAAGCTATAGCTGCTAGTCTAACAGGTAAACAGTAATAATCATAACCAAAATATATCTTCAGTAGATTACTTTTTGGCAACATCAGTTAAAGATGCAGCAAAAGAAGTCTAGACTCTCACCACAATGGGGAGAAACTGTTCATTTTCCTACACGAAGGTCCCAATCTAATTCGGATCCACTGTATTTCACTTGAGTAAGAAACCACATAATTGCTAGTTATGTATTTAAAATAATGTGTAGTTTAATGTCTGCGTTCTTATTGGTGATCTATTCTAAAGCACACTCAAGAAATTCTTCTTTGCCCCCACCCGCAGAGATGAAATTATTCACTCTGTAATTTCACCAAATTCTGAAAGCTTTATTATAGTTTATTATTTTTTTCCAGCAATTTAATTTCATGTAAGAAAAATAGTATATGGGAGAATGAGAGCAAAAAGTAGAACAAATCTCACATTATAAGGAAATTACATGCAATGAAATTCTGTCAGGTTTTTTTTTTAATTAAAAGGGATTTATGGCAGGATAGAAGGGTGGTATTTATTGTTTTCTTTAGTTTTAGATTCCCCAGAAGTTCAAGGCAGGATATGTCTAATTTCTCCTCCAACTGTCTCCACCACAATACCTCTGCAAGGTAAATTGGGTTCAGATGGAGGGACTAGTCCAAAGTCACCCCATGAACTTTTATGTCTGAGGCTGGAGTTGCCAGTTCTAGTCCTATATCTTAATCATTGTATCACTCTAGAGCAGGGCTGTCAAACTCCTGGCCCATGGGTCAGATGCATCTCATGCTGGCCATGCCCAAGCCCGGTTTAGTGAAGGGGGGGGGGGGGAAGTCCCGATACGTCACGTGATGCCACTGTGATAGCATGAGTTTGACACCCCTGCTCTAGTCTAGAGCCCCAAATTAATTAGCCCATTTTTCAAGCAGCTTTCTTTTCCTTCAAAATGCCTCCTTTTTTCCACCTGGGATACCCAGTTACATATTCAGAATATTGCAGGGGGAAACAGATGATGTAGTCCAAGCCTTAGGTACAGTTCAAGTAGTGTTACCATGCCTTTTACTATTTTAAAATGTCTAGTTGCACCATTCAGTCGCACATTTTTGCCCTAATTACTCATGTTGGAAGTTGTTTCACTTTGCTTTAGTACAGAACTAGTGAGATTTTGAATACAAAAACAAGCCATGTGAAAGAGGTTCAGTTCGTCTTCAAAATCGGAACCCAAAACATCACTTTATGGTAAGAAAACTTACAAACTTCTATAGTTTTGCCTTTTTGCTTCTCATAGGTACAGTACTGTCCAATCAGAATGACTCCATAAGTTTGGTTGCATTTTTAGGAGATATCTCTTGACCACCTGCATCCATAACTGATGATTTACAAAACAAGCAGAACATTCTCTGGAGCTGGCCTCTTGCTCTTGTTACTAGGCAGGATGGCTGTTTTAAAATAGAGCCATTGATCCTTATAATTCATGGGTGCAGAACTTGATTGTGTCACATTACGAATCGTGACATTTTTTGCCTTTGCGGAGCCAATGTGGGCATGGCCTGCACATGACGCATCCGGTCTGTGGGCTACCAGTTTGACACCCATCTTAAAAATAGCAGTGTTTCTCAATCATGGCACCATAAAGAGGTGTGGGCTTGAAGTACTAGAATTCTCTAGCCAACCCTGCTGCTTGTGGAATTCTGGGAGTTGAAGTCCATACAGCTTAAAGTTGCTAAGGCTGAGAAACACTGTTCTATACTGTAGCAGAGTTACAGTACATCTCCTCTTGGGCCCAATCAGTAACTGCACAGACGCATGAAATATTTATTTGAGAATAAGAGGCGTTACAGAGGCAGCAAGAAGTTATTGCTACTTCCTTCATTCCTTGTATGTACAGTATTTTCTTGAACCTGCACAACTACAATGTCAGCCCTGGAAAAGATGCATGTATTTTAAGGCGCTGCCAACATGTTCAGAAAGGATACCACTGTAAAATCAAAAGCACCTTGCCAGCAGCAACTGGCAGGGGTTTGTCAAAGAAAGTTAAGATGACAATTGCACTAAAGTGAAGCTCCACCTTTTGCTCGCTTTTGCTGTGTTGAAGTTTGTCAAAAAAGGATGGAGCTTTGATTGTGCTGCTGCAACCTTCATTGTGGTGTTTTTGATCCTCCTAAGGACATTGCTTAATTTGCCTGTTCATTTTTGATTAGTCCATAGTTATGATGGCAGCTCATTCTATTACAATAGAAAGGACTGGGTTCTGCTATGGTTCATTGCCCTGGAAGAAGGGAGAAAACTGTAGAGGTAGGAAGCATCTATTGGTTGCAAGGAGCTCCATAGAAATATAATGCTGAAACAGAAGTGATGTGTGATACCGACATATATAATGCAGGAAAAATAACTGAATGGTATAATCTCCAGTTAACATGCAATCTATATGTAAATATAAATACAAATGCAGTCAGTGGACTGTGCCTACTTTGAAAACAATTTAGAAAAAGTTATTTGAGACATTCCTGAGCATGGCACCTTTTAAGAAACGCTTTACATTGTGGCGCTGAGGGTGGCCAAACGTCATCATTGTGCCACTCTCATAGCATCCGCAGAAAACCGCCCTGCCGCCCTGTTTAGGGTGACCCGCTCCCTCCTTCAACAGAGGGAGCGGGAAGCCCCGCTACAGGGTAGAGCAGAGGAATTTGTGATTTTTCTGCAGGAGAAAACCGCCCAGATACAGAGTGAGCTAACCCCCATTCATGGCCCAGTGGGATGCCACGGGGGAGATCTTGTTTGGGAGGAGTTTGACTCCGTTACTTCCGAGGATATGGACAGGCTACATGGGCGACTGCGAGCCACCACATGTTTATTGGACCCGTGTCCCTCCTGGCTTGTACTGGCATCCTGGGAGGTGACACGAGGCTGGCTCCAAGAGGTTGTCAACGCATCCTTGAGTGAGGGTTCCTTGCCTGCCTCCCTAAAAGAGGCCATGGTGAGGCCCCTCCTCAAGAAGCCCTCTTTGGACCCAGCTCTTTTGAACAACTACCGTCCAGTCTCCAACCTTCCCTTCTTGGCGAAGGTTGTTGAGAGTGTGGTGGCACAACAGTTTCCCCGTCACCTGGAGGAAGTTGACTATCTAGATCCGCGCCAGTCCGGCTTTCGGCCCGGGCATAGCACCGAGACGGCATTGGTCGCGTTGGTAGATGATCTCTGGAGGGCCAGAGATGGGGGATGTTCCTCCATCCTGGTCCTATTAGACCTCTCGGCGGCTTTCGATACCATCGACCATGGTATCCTATTGCATCGGCTGGGGGGGTTGGGGGTGGGAGGCACCGTTTTACGGTGGTTCTCCTCCTACCTCTCTGGCCGATCGCAATTTGTGCGGGCAGGAGAGCAGAGGTCGACCCCGAGACCCCTCACATGCGGGGTGCCTCAGGGGTCGGTCCTCTCGCCTCTCCTGTTTAACGCATACATGAAGCCGCTGGGCGAGATCATCCGTGGTTTTGGGGTAGAGTACCACCTGTACGCTGATGACACCCAGCTGTACATATCTACCCCAAACCACCCCAACGATGCCGTAGCGGTGATGTGCCAGTGCCTGGAAGCCGTGCGGATCTGGATGGGAAGTAACGGACTTAGGCTCAACCCGACCAAGACCGAGTGGCTGTGGTTTCCGGCTGCCCGATTCAACCAGCTCTCTCCAACGCTGGCCATAGGGGGCGAACATCTTGCCCCTGTGGATGGGGCGCGCAACTTGGGTGTCCTCCTGGATACACGGCTGTCCATGGAAGATCAAGTGACAGCCGTGGCCAGGAGGGCGTTTTACCAGGTTCGCCTGGTACGCCAGTTGCGCCCCCTATTGGATCGGGACGCCCTTCGCACAGTCACTCATGCTCTCGTGACATCCCGACTGGATTATTGCAACTCTCTCTACATGGGGCTCCCCTTGAGGTGTACCCGGAGGCTTCAGTTGGTCCAGAATGCAGCCGCGCGAGCAATTATGGGCACCTCTAGGTTTGCCCATGTAACACCGCTGTTGCGCGAGCTGCACTGGCTACCTGTCGTCTTCCGGGTACGCTTCAAGGTGTTAGTCACCATCTTCAAAGCGCTCCATGGCTCGGGACCTAGCTATCTGCGGGATCGGATCCTGCCCCATACATCCTCACGGCCGATTCGCTCCCACAGAGAGGGACTTCTCCGGGTGCCGTCCACTAGACTTTGTCAGCGGGCGACGCCCAGGGGAAGGGCGCTCTCTGTGGCGGGCCCAGCCCTCTGGAATGACCTTCCCCCCGATATCAGGACAACCACGGACCTCCGCTCCTTCCGCTTAAAATTAAAGACGCACTTTTTTCGTCTGGCCGGCCTTGGGTAGTCTCTTTTTAGGTCAGGGTTTTTTAGGGGTAATTTTTAGTCTAGTTATGGGTTTTAGCGCAGGATTTATTTAATTTATTTTTAACTTTGTATTTTGTATTTGTTTGTGGTCTATTTGTATTTTTAATTGCCTGTGCCCCGCCTCGAGTCCCCTTGGGGAGAGAGAGCGGGATAGAAATTAAATTATTATTATTATTATTATTATTATTTAACTTTAAAGCAGCAACTTCTTTTTTCACTCTCATGCAAAAACTTTGAAAAAAACTTTTTGAATACTTTTTAAAGCATGCAAGTCATAATGCACATGTTACAAATCATCCTATGGCTTTATTGATCAATGCAAAAGAAACCACCATCCCTTGTGGTTTAATGATTTAGAATGTGCAAACTTAAAAATGTGATTGTGGTGTTGTAAATATAATTAGTTATAACAGGGGTCCCCAACCCCCGGTCCGCGGACCGGTGCCGGTCCGCGGCTTCTTAGGAACCGGGCCGCAGGGCCGGCGAGGAGGAGGGAGCAGCCCCCTGGGCAAAGGATGGGCGAGCGCGCCTCCACACCTCCTTCTGACGGCCACCTCAACGCACTGCACTTTCCGGGGCTTCCTGGAGGAGCCAGCATGTCGACTGGGGAGGTTATCCCGCAGCGGGCGGGCGAAGGACCCAAGCTGCGTGCCGCCAAAGCCATCCGGGCGCCTCACGCCCAGCCCCGGACGTTTTCGGCAGCACACAGCTTGGGTCCTTCGCCCGCCCGCTGCGGGATAACCTCCCCAGTCGACATGCTGGCCCCTCCAGGAAGCCCCGAAACGTGCAGTGCGCCGCGGTGGCCGTCGGAATGAGGTGGTGGAGGCGCGCTCGCCCATCCTCTGCCCTGGGCGCTGCTCCCTCCTCCTCGCCTGCACTAGCCGCAGCTTGGGTCCTCCGTTCGCTCGCTGCGGGATAACCTCCGCAACCGACATGCTGACCACTCTGCTGCTTCCCCGGGTGGAGGGAGGGAGAATGGCAGACGCACAGAGAGGCAGACTTAGAGAGACAGAAAGAGAGAGAGAGGGAAACAGACACACACACACATACACACACACACACAGAGTGACAGATGGGTAGCGGGAAGGAGAGAGAGAGAGAGAAACAGAGAAAGAGAAAGAAAGAAAAATAGGAAAAAAAGATGAATGCAGGGTGGGAGGGAGGGAGGGAGTGAAGGAAAGAAGGGGGAGGGAGGAGGAAGGGAGGAGTGAAGGAAGGAAGGAAAGAAAGAAAGAAAAAGAAAGAGGGATGGAGGGTAGGAGGGAAGGAAGGAAAGAAGGGAGGGAGGGGGAGGGAGGCAATGGAAGGAAGGAAAGGAATGGAATGGAAAGGAAAGGAAAGGAAAGGAAAGGAAAGGAAAGGAAGAAATCTATTTTCCTATTTCCATCCACCTCAAGCTACCTGTTTGGTTAACCAGGTTAAAGATCTATTTTTCTCCCAGTGATCATTTCAAAGGAATCACATCCTCTGAGTCATTTCCTGGATTCAAACCAGCATCCCAAAGAGTCATGGGCTGCCTTTATATATAACGAGTGCCCATAAATCCATTTTTACCATCTTCAGAAGACCAAAGACCAGCCAGAAATGGAAGGAAGGAAGGAAGGACTTATGACCACTACTGAGCCCAAAATTTTGGTTGCTAAGCAAGACCGTTAAGTGAGTTTCACCACATTTTCCTAGTTGGCCACAGGTCACATGACAACTGAGCCACTCCGACAAAAAAGGCCACACCTTCTGGCTCTCAAAAGAAATTTCAGTAGTGGTACTGTTGATATTTGGCTCTATTGACTAATAACTTTGCTCACCACTGCCCTAGATGGCCAAGTGAGCCGACTCCCCCCCCCACGTGCGCATGCGCCGCCTGTTCCCCCTCCCCCCTCCCCCTCTAGGCCAGCCGGTCCTCAGAATTTTCTTTAAAATGAAACCGGTCCCTGGTGCAAAAAAGGTTGGGGACCCCTGAGTTATAAGGAAAAAATGGGGGGAGGGAACCAGTCAGTACTAGAGGCAGAGTATTAAGAGATGATAATTCTGCACAAATTAATTTGCACTCAGAATATTTCCACAGGTTTGGAAATGACTGAGAGTATTGGAATGTAAACAAACATCAGTAACTTTCCATCCTTTTGTTTTCATAAAATATATAAAATATATTTTCATCTTGACATATGCTTCAATATCTTTATTAGCTAATATATTGGATTGATTGATTGATTGATTTAAAATTTGGAGCTGTGAAAGGAGAGACAGTGAAAATCTTAAAAGTATTGGCTCTCATATAAATTGAAAAGTTAACATGTCCTGCAAAAACAGAAAGCTATTAGATGATGGACAGTTTTAAGAATACTGTCAAATAGAAAAAACATGATTTTTTGGGGGGGTGGGGTATAAGGCATCTGCTCTTGGATTGGCCTCATGATCCTTTTAAGGCAGTGACATCTCCATTTTGAAGATTAAATCCATTTATTTTCAGTTCATATTCAGATCAAGGTAAGCCATTCCACCATGGTGGTTTTGGATTTGCACTGGAGCTCTGCAGAATGTGGGGGTGGATCAGTTCACCATAGAGCAGAGGTCTCCAACCTTGGCCGTTTTAACACTTGTGAACTTCAACTCCCAGAATTCCTCAGCCAGCAAAGCAAAACTGGCTGAGAAATTCTGGGAGTTGACATCCACACGTCTTAAAATTGCCAAGGTTGGCGACCCCTGCCATAGAGAACAACCCCCGTTCATGGATCATAAACTGTTCCCCATTTCCCATAGAGGCTAATTTACCTCATCACCAGATTAATCTTTGATTGGTCTTCCTAACTGAAAACTTTGTTGTTCTTTTTCACAGCAACCACTTGAATTTTTCTAAAGGCCAACAAAGAAGCACAATGAAGAGGTGAGGTGTGCTGAGATCCTGTATGCAGGCCAATTTTCAGTCTCTCGCTGATGCTATGTGCTTGTTCTTTCAAGATAGGTTTTAGTGGGGACAATCCAGAAATATTTCTGAGAGCCCTGACCCTTGCCTTTCTTAATAAATCAACTGAGCAGCTTGAAGATTTTGATAATAAAATACGCTATGACAAATGAAGACATTGAGGTAACAATTAATTCCATTGAGGGGAAAAAAGGAGCTGTGTTATTTAAAGAGCATCTGTAAGATGGGCTACATTATGCTTCCTTTCTTGAATCACATGCCAGCCTTCCCTTATACTAATACAAGAATAAGTATATGTAGTTGTAGGAAGCCCCGCCCCCCGCTCCCCTGAGAATGAAATATTTGGGGGGATATTAAAAGAGGCAGAATGCTATATTTCCCCAAAGGAAAAATAGAAAAATCTTAACAAAGGCAGATAGCAGCTCCAACAGCCTGCAGCAGATGCTTGAAGTCTTTAGAGATGGATAGTTTGTGCCCATTAAGAAAGACTGGGCTAATATATTCACAAACAAAACATCATCTCCAGCTGATGGGATTAAGAAGGACAGGACAGGACAGGACATGGAATAATAGGATTAACCCACCAACATTAGAATAGCAAAAGGCACAAGGCTCACTAAATTAGACAACCCCCTGCAGCATCTTGGAATCCTGTAAAAATCCATCCATTCCTAAGCCAAGAGGTCAACCACCGCCAAAAATATGTTTCTGTCAATTAAGTTTCTGGACTTCAAATTGCAACCAGTCAGCCTCCATTTTATTTCCAGAACTTTCTCCTGGCTTGGAACCAGACCGGATTTTTCTTCCAACACAGTGTGTAAGAAAAAAAGGAGAGACTTGTAGAGAGCAAGACCTGCATTCATTCTCCAAGCTTGCAGTAAAAATATAAAGAAATACTACTCTGAAATAAGCTTGCCTTACTATATCTTACACTCTGAATTTTCTTGACAATTAAACTACTTTAATTATGGAGGGCATTGTTAACTACTGCGGGCTGGCTTGGGGTGGAGAGTGGATGTTCTAGATAAGGTAAATGTCAAATTGTGTGTTTCATTAAATGCATGACCTCATTCAACATGTCTGAATTTTTCAAAGCATCATTGCAGGGAGCTCGCCAGACCCAAGGCTATGGGATGCGTGATGAGAAAACATTTTCCCTGTTCCAATTAAAATAGTTCCTATTTTCTGCAGGAAGAGAATTGCTTTGTCATTTCCTCCTCACTCTTGTGAAGGTATTCAGGCTGCTGTTCAAATGGAGAAAAAAAAGAAGAAAATCAGTACATATTAAAAGCAGTAATAGATAAAAGTGGAAGCCCGTTAAATTACTTCTTTTCTCATTCCTGCTGGAACGCATAAGAGAAAAGCCAAATGTGAAACCTCCGCTTGTGTGTGCAGAGCAGAGATGGTATTCAGCCAGTTCTGACAGGTTCTGGAGAACCAGTAGCGGAAATTGTGAGTAGTTCGGAGAACCAGCAAATATGTTGGCCCTGCCCCCACTGCCTCCCAGCTGATCTTCTTTTGTTGCCCTGAACGGGAGAATGGAGCTGGAAAGCAGGTTAGTGGGATGGGGATTTTGCAGTAACCTCCCAGGAGTGGGGAGGAAATGGGGATTTTGCAGTGTCCTTCCCCTGCCACGCCCACTAAGCCACACCCACCAAGCCACGCCCACAGAACCAGTAGTAAAAAAAATTGAATTCCACCACTGGTGCAGAAGCTCCCAGGTTCAATCCCCATTATCACATGGTCAATATACTATTTATTCATCATGCCTTTGTTCTTCAAGGCAATCTTCCAGGCTTTGAAGAAAGCAGAAAAGTTTGTCAGCATACCATGTACTGTCCTCGTTGTGAACTCTATTCTGTTTCATTTAGTGGGCCAAGGAGTGGCCCTCACCTGACAGTTTTAACATTGCCAAGTTAAGAGGAACCATTGGTGGATTTCTCTGACTTTATTTGCCCTCCCACCTACTGTCACTAGCTCACAGCGCTAACTTCAACTCATTTATTTAAGGTGGGCTGGGCAGAGGAAGGCATACGTTTACAGAAGGCTAAACTGACATATTTACCCATCTGTCAAAACTGCTCTATCTTTGCACAAGTGTTTATGGTGGGTATGAGTAAATGGTTTTGGTTGGCTATTCTGGAGCTCAGAAAGGGGCCCGACTCTTAGCTTTTTTAAATATAGTAGTGAAAAATATGTTTTCCCCAATGTGGATTTTCTATTGTGTCATGATAGGAGACAGTTCCTCCCTCTTCCCTCTCTCCTGCTTGATCAAATACTTTAGAAATTTGCAGAGGACAATCAACTTAAGTGTAAGGCTCCAGATTTGCAACAACTACAAGCCAACGTTTTTAACACTACCACTCAAATAAGCATTTGTTTCACACCACGTCTCTTTGGATTCCATGGAAGAAAGGTTTTGGCAGTAGCAACATACTGTAGGAAGTTAGCACCCACTCCTCTCCTAAAAGAATGAGATATCCTAGGAAATATTGAAAAAGCAGAATATTATATTTCCCTAGATCAGAAATGGTGAAACATGTTTTTAGGCAGGAAACAGACTCACTCTTAATAGCCCCCACTTTTCTTAATGGGCCATTAAAATGCCTGAGTCAGTCTATTCTACATAACAGAGAATTCCTTCCTTCAGCTCCATGGTGATGGGATTAAGGCATGAGAGTATTAGTCATTCACCCAATGTACCACATGGCATCTGGGAACTCAACTAAACTTGGACTCAAAACACAGCCTAGAGAGTTGGCCCCATGGGAGTCTGACAACCAATCAGAATACATTTCTTACACAGGAACAGGAAACAAAGAGGTGGGGACGAACAGATTATAAAAAATCCAGCAAGTCACTTTTTTCTCTCTTCTTCACCCAACATCTGGAAGCATGTAATCACCTTTTCCTCCAGGACCTCAAGCCATGTGGTCTTGACCACCATTAAACCATCTTTCCACGCAGCCTCCATGTTTCCAGTGTCTTTTTCCCCCGACTTGGAGCTGAACCCAGAAGGATATTTCTCCCAACATTACCCTGGGCTTCAGGGTTGTAATATTAACAAACAAATTTTCCCCAGTCCTATAAACGACTATTCAACATTAACCTAAGCTTAATGCATGTGGATGGGCTGACTACCAATCAGCCAAAGCAATGCGGATTTTAGTCAGATGGGCACTGGATTGGATTGGCATATGATAGGTGTCTACATTGCTGTGTTACCTTTTGACTGAGAAAATGCACAACCAAGTTATCAGGTAATTGTGAAGCTCATCAGCCAAGATACATTCTAGGCTTGCTCAACTGAATGTATTTTATATACTGGTGGTGCCACTGGTGATATAATGAAGGCCATAGCTCTGTACAAATGCTCCAAGACTCTTAAAAGCTAGAATAAAACTATAACAAATAAACGACCAGTTTTGTATTAAGTAGAGGGAATACTCTTCATCCCTCAGATAATATTTTTCCCTTTTCTACAAAGCAAAGGGAAAGGACTAAAATTTAGGCTAATGAAAAAGCACTATATGTACTGTATGTTGATTTTTTTTTTAAAGGAGACAGGCAGAAAACTTTGAACTCCTCCCCTTGTATTTTAATTTTAGGATACGTTTTTGCTTTTTCTTTATTCCACATTGGAAGATATAGCTGCTTTATTACTGAGCAGTAATACTAGGATGTAATGAACACATGAGGGAAATTCTGGGAACCATAGGCAGGTGGGAGAAGCCCCAGGGAAAATAATTTCAAATATCAATAAGGTTTATTATTTCAGGGAAATTTATCATCTTGAATGTTGGAATGCAAATTTAATTTTGTCTGAACTGTTATTTCCAGAGAGAGAGAGAGAGATAGATTTCTTGATCTTTTCTTAATTGTTGCACCTGTCCTCTGGAGCAGCATTTTCTCCAATATCTCCGTTGATTCCCTCAGAACATTACCTTTTTTTCTCTTTTGACTGCAAGCATGAGGGAATTTTAGAGGGAATTCTGTATTTTATTGACATTTGTTTCCAGTTTTGAATTATTTTAAACTGCCTAGAACAGGGGTGTCAAACTCAATTTACCTGGGGGCCACTGGAGGCAGAGGCTGGGTGAGGCTGGGCCGCATAAGGGATTCCTTATATTAATATTAATAGTAATATTAATGCTAATATTATACTTCCATATCATGGTGGGGGCCACAAGATACTGTCCTGTGGGCCTCAATTGGCCCGCGGGCCGCGAGAATGAGACCTCTGGCCTAGAGTCAATATGGAGAGGAGGGGATGCATACATTGTTTAAATAAAAAATACTTCATCAATTTCTGTGGCTAATGTAAGAGCAATCATACCTCAAGGAAGGCCTCATCTCCCAGCCCAATCTCGTTGCTGCCACCAACCACCAATGTTCAGGGTGGCCTCGATGGGAGGAAGACAGATGGAGAATTGTTTCTTTTTTGTTGGGGGAGAATCCCATCACCAGCAGAGTCAAGTTAGTCATTTACTAAGCCCAATAAATAGGTTTGCCATCGCTTGTCTAGAGGCTGCATGTCTATCTTTGCAGGTGCTCCCCAAGAGGTCCAAGGACCTTTAAAAATGTATTGTTGGATGTGACACTCCAACCAGGAATTTCTCTAGTTAAGAAAAACACCTAATCTTGTGGTAAGAGATGAGGCTGGAACTGATATTCTCAATTATTTGGGTATAAAAGGACAGACCAGAGTATTTATCTGATTTAGCAATGATGTATTTATCCTTGCTTCCTTGTCCCCTAGGCTGGCAACTGTTTCCTTCTGAAATGCCATCTGTGCAATCTAGACTTGAATGAGGTATTGATCTGGAAAATCTTGCACAAGCCTAGCTAACAGTGAAATCACTGCAGCAAACATCAAACAGTTAGGAATCCTAATTTAGCTGGCCTGTCCTTTTTTGGGTCTCAGTAATGCTTTAGACTGATCTGTCAATATAGTATTGGATTTTTGTGTCAGTGATTTGTTGGTCAACTAGAATGGCATTACTGTATAAACTAAAAGAGAAGAATTGCACCTACATGGTATAACTGAGTCAAATACCACAATTTATATTGTTGCATCAGATACACAGACAAAAAATGTGTACAGTGGAATTTGCACCATGACATCTCTGCACCCATGTTAACATTTCTGAGCGATTGTGACTTGCTGCAGTTGGATGTATACATCCCTGAATTGGCATGTTCTGACGGAAACTCTGAGAAACTGAAACAGATAATAGTGACAAAAAATGTGGTCTTGTTAAACAAATGATCATATGCCTAATATATTCCAGCCTGGCATCCATGAACACATTTTGTAAAATAGAATTAATTCCACTGCATAAATTATAGCACATTTTCCTAGTAACAGTTTCAATATATATTCTATGATTTAATCATGGCTTTTTAAAAATCCTATCTTTATTACTTTATAAATAGCTCAAGGCGCAAACAAACAATACTCCTTCCTCTACTTATTTTTCCCACAACAACCTTGTGAGGTTGGCTTGGGAGAGAAATGACTGGCCCAAAGTCACTCAGCCTGCTTTGTTTGTTTGTTTGTTATAACACTGGGCTCTGATTTATAAATAAATTATACCATAACAGGAATAATTTTAGAAAAACAATTTTCTACTTGCTCATGCAGGAGATAATTTTTTTCCCAAGATTGTGCTTCTAAACTGCAATATTTTGCTTGTATTAAAATATACAATTCATTTAATAGGAGATATTGTAATAGTCAAAAATAAAAGTATTGATTTAATTGACTGATTGCATGTTGTTTCTTTATTTGAGTTCTGTGAAAGCCTTTTCCCCAACTACATGGGATATGGCTAGCATGGCAGCCATTTTGTGATTGTTACCATTATATTTTAACTTATTTGTTTGTAAACCACCTGGGCTCTTACATAAGTCAGCTTACATAATTTAGGCAATAATAAACAACTGGGGCCCTCCTGCCTTAAAATAACAAGCTAATTTAAGATATTTGGTCCTGAAATATCCAATTATATTTATGTGTTTGATTTCACAATTTGTTTTGATCCTGCATTGAGTCTATTTTCAAAACCAGGTGAGGGTGTTTCACTAGATAATTAATATTTCTCAGGGAAAACAGTCTTCCTTGAAAGGATAAGAAAAGTGCCAATTCCTCTGCTCAGAAAATGCAATTCATGGATATTACTAGTCACTGAGTGAATTGTTTTGAGGGTCATATTGACAATAATATGTGAAGAACTGTAAATAAAACTAATTTATAACAATATTAAGAATGTATAGTGTACAGGATAAAATATTCTTTCACACAGCTAATTATCATAACAAAACCTTTGTGTTTCTTTATAGTATTAATTATCAATGAAAATCACACCGCATTAACGCTCTAGCAGATTTTCAATTAGACAAAAGAGAGAGCAAAACCTTTCATTTGGACTCCCGCTTCCTTCTATAGAAAATGTGGAAAATTCTTTTTAAAATACATTTAATGACCTTTTAAAAAATGGGAAAGAAAATTCTAAGGCCTTTTGCTCCCTATTAATAGTGTCTTTATGTTTTTCCCGTAACATTCTGTCTTTAAAACTCCTTCCTTTCTGGAAATACTCATTAATTTTGGCTTAGTTTCTTCAGTACAAAATAACTCATCCTCACATTTTCTGTATCTAATACCAAACTATGACCTATAAAATCAGTGCCATATGTGACAGTATAAACAAGATAATTATAGAATAAATTATTTTGCAATGATTATATAATTTGCATAATGCAATGAAAATATAATTTGAAGTAAAAATGGTCAAAATCCATTTATTATGCCAACTGTCGTTTTACAAAATACTATATGCTTTTAACTTTTCATGAATTCTTTTAGCACACAATTCATATTTTGTTGGTATAAATGTGGGTTTGAAGATGAACCACCTCTCTTCCAGCTTAATCATCTTGCCTGATTAAATTATTCAGAAAATTACAAATACTGTAATTTGTAAAAACTTAGTTGACTTTGTAAAGATATTTACCTATATAGATTTTGCCACCACGGCTTTTCAGTACACCAAAAGATATGAAATACAAAAGCCATTATAGCAAACATCTGGGATATATACTGTAGGGCAGTGGTGTCCAAACTTTTTTCAAAGAGGGCCAGATTGGATGAAGTGAACATGGTGGAGGGCCGAACATTTTTCCGAACATTCTTTGAACCATTACAATTAAATGCAAATAAATTATTTTATGCCAAGTTAATTGCAAATGACATACTTTTCATTTCATAACATTAAGATCAACTGACAGTTGAGTTTTCACAATGTATTGAAAATAAATTTAAAAAAAACTTACCTACCTCTTTCTCTCTTTCTTCCTCTCTCTCTCCATTTCTCTCGCTCCTTCTCTCTTTCTTTCTCTCTCTCTCTTTTTCTCTTTCTTTCTGTCTCTCTTTCTTTATCTCTCTCTCTTTCTTCCTCTCTCTCTCTCTCTCCATTTCTCTCGCTCTTTCTCTCTTTCTTTCTCTCTCTCTTTTTCTCTTTCTTTCTGTCTCCCTTTCTCTCTCACTCTCTCTCTCTTTCTCTCTCTTTCTTCCTCTCTCTCCATTTCTCTCTCTTGCTCTCTCTCTCTCTCTCTTTCTGTCTCTTTCTTTCTCTTTCCTTCTCTTTCTCTTTCTTTCTTTCTCTTTCTTTCTTTCTCTCTGTCACTGTGTGTGTGTCTGTCTGTCTGTCTGTCTCTCACTCACTTAATCAGTCTCTATCTGTCTCTCCCTCCCTCTCTCTGTCTCTCCCTGTCTCTGTGTGTGTCACTCTCTCTGATTCTCTCCCTCCCTCCCTCTCTCTGTATGTCTGTCTCTCCCTCTTTCCCCGTCTGTCTCCGATTCAATCCGATTCCGATTCATTCTCTATCTGTGTCTCTCTCTGTCTCTCTCCCTCCCTCTCTTTCTCTCTGTCTCTGTCTGTCTCTCTCTTTCCCTCCCTCCCCTTCTGTCTCTCTCTGTGTCTGTCAGTCACTCCCTCGCCACTCGCAGCGGGCGAGGGAGCAGGCGGGGTGAGCACCCAAGGCTACCGCCATCTTAAGCATCACCGAGGCTGTCGCCCGGCAGGGGCGTCAGGCAGAGAAGCCGGTCGCGTCTCCATCGCGGCTCCCTCCGGCAGGCACCACGGCTTACGTTCTGAGGCCGCGCGTCCGTCTTCCCTGCCTGACGCCCCTGCCGGGCGACCTTGTGCGGCGGGAGCTGCACGTTCTGGGGCTGCGTGGCTGGGAGGGAGCTGATCGCGCCAAGCGGACGTTCTGGGGCCGCGCGTTCACCTCCCTCCCAGCTTCGCAGCCCCAGAACGTGCAGCGATGGAGGCGCGACCGGCTTCCCTGCCTGACGCCCCTGCTGGGCGACAGCCTCGGTGGTGCTTAAGATGACGGTAGCCTTGGGTGCTCACCCCGCCTGCTCCCTCGCCCGCTGCGGGAGGAGGCGTCTGTAACCTCCGTCCACCTCCCTCCCAGCCACACAGCCCCAGAGACAGAGGGAGGAAGGGAGGGCCACATTTATACAGAGCAGGGAGGGCTGTTGGAGGGCCGTATTAAACCGACCCCCGGGCCGCAAATGGCCCCCGGGCCTGACTTTGGACATGCCTGCTGTAGGGTTAGGGGCATTATATCTGAATTGCAGAAATACAGAGGACCACTAGATGGCACAGAAATGACACAAAAATCTAATTTTTTATTCCCATCTAGTGGCCATCCAAATTTTTGCCCCCACACTATATTGAAACTTCCAATAAGCAAACAGCTTTGCTCTTACAAGCAGCTTTAAGCAGAAAATCACAATCTGGCAGCTTCAAGATATATTCAATTTGAATTTTTACAAATTGTGTGACTTGGGAATTTTGGGAGTTTGAGGTTAACACTTTTGATGAAGTTCCAATTTAAAACATGTTGGGGTTTCCTCTGCCATATAGAGAACATCCAGTTTTTTGCAACTCACAACTTGTTGGCTTCAATACATCTAGTTAGACAGTCTACTGTTGCAGCAATAGAACATGCACACAACACACACACACACACATACACACAGATTTTCTGCAGTTTTCTTGGCAAGGTTTTCCTGAAGTGGCTTGCTCTTGTCTGCTTCCTAGGTTTGAAAAGGAGGGACTGGCCCAAGGTTATTCAGCTGGCACTGTGCCTAAGGCAGGACTGGAACTCAACAGTTTTCCTGTTTCTAGTCTGATGCTTTAACCACTATAATAAATTGGCTTTCTTAATTGTATGCATTACAATTATTTGAGGCATGAAATGACGCTCTTGGCTCCAGTTTGAAAAATGTTACACTATTATCATAAGCACACTTGAGAGCAACTACTGCTTGACTCAACAGACTTTATTACTAAGTAATAAGTATCACAGGTTCAAAGTTATTTATATTTTAACCAAGCTCCAAATACTGAATTTAAATAAACAGCCTTCTTTGCACAATGGTTTTTAATGGGACCAGGAAAACAAATGTAGCTTTTGCACGCATGCTTACTTTCTCATAGCCTGTTGCATTTGAAGGAGCAAATAATTATAAAACACCATTATGATAAAAATGAGCCAGATACCGTCAAATAACACTGCTTGATTTGCAGTTTAGATACTCATGCCAATAGCTCATTATATTCAGTAAGTACACAGCCTCATTGCAGAACTCTAAATTTAAGCCTATACTTTAGTTGGGATATGGAATTATGGAACGACTGTAGTTCACATACAAGTACAGGTAGCCCTCAACTTACAATCAAAATTGCACTCAGAACTGTGGTTATAAGTCCCACCAGTCGCTAAATAGGTCAACACATGACTTTATGACATTTTTATAGTGAATCACCATGGCTGTTAAGCAAACACCAAGGTCACCAAGTGAACCCATTTTCCATCCGCAATGGACATTTTTTTTTGTTGCAGGTTTCCAACAAAAAAAGTAATAAATTTCATGTATAACTGGGACATTGCTAATGGCTGTGAATGTGGGCAGGCTGCGATCATATGGTTTCATATGGAGTGGCAGGTATCAGAACTCAAAATTCTGGAGAGAAGGCGGAGCCTACGTCGCAACAATACCACGTTTGATCCTGCTGCTGCAAGATCGTTGATTCTTTTGCCGCTTGGACGGTCCACTGGACCTAAACTGCCCTGAAGGGACAGCAAATACGAACCTGGAGCTTTGTTGACCACAGGGATATCACAAAGTCTCTGTTTTGTCCAAAGGAAGGGCTTCAAATCCGCGGTAAACAGACAGCCCCCCCCCCAGGCTCGCAAAGTTGCAGACAGCTCCATTAAGAAGGAGTAAGAAGTGAAGTGATTCTATCTGGAATGTCTTAAAGAGGCAGCTACAAAAGAGATAGCCCGTAAAAATATTCTAAACTAAGATGAAACTTTTAAAAGACAAAAAAAAATATGAAAACAAGCGGTGGAATTAAGCACTGGAGGACTTGATCAGTGGGTTATCACAACCTTTCTAATTGATATTTCAAATGGAACTTACGAAGAATTCTCAAAAGAAACTGAGTAAGAAACTGAGTAAGAATTCTCAAAAGAAACTGAGTTAACCACAAAGAAACTAAAATGGCTGATCCTTTTGATGAGAGGCTTATGCCCGGCTATAAGAAAAGTGGAACATGAAAAGATGAATTATTATTTTTTTATTTTTTTATTTATTTCGGATTTATACCCCGCCCTTCTCCTTGTTAGGACCCAGGGCGGCGCACAGGCATTTTAAAAACCATAACAAAAACAATATATATCATTAAAAACATATTAAATTATTAAACCCGTGCTAAAAACCCATTTAAAACCCTGCTAATTACAATTTATGTATAAAAAGTCAGAAACGGGTGGCTATGCCAGGCTGGCTTGTTGGAATAGATATGTCTTAAGACGTTGGCGGAAGAGGCGGAGGTCCGAGATAGTGCGTAGGTCGGGGTAGGTTGTTCCAGAGGGCTGGGCCCGCCACAGAGAAGGCCCTTCCCCTGGGCGTCGCCAACCGGCATTGCCCGGCCGACGGCACCCGGAGAAGACCCTCTCTGTGGGAGCGGATCAGGCAAATGGATGTATGGGGCAGGAGGCGGTCTTGTATATAGCTAGGCCCCGAGCCATGGAGCGATTTGAAGATGGTCGTCAACACCTTGAAGCGCACTCGAAAGGCCACAGGCAGCCAGTGCAGCTCGCGCAGGAGAGGTATTATATGGGCTTGCCTTGGGGCACCCATAATCACCCGCGCGGCCGCATTCTGAACTAACTGTAGCTTTCGAGTGCACCTCAAGGGGAGCCCCATGTAGAGAGCGTTACTGTAATCCAGCCGGGATGTCACAAGCGCTTGAGTGACTGTGCGAAGGGCCCCCCGGTCCAGTAAGGGGCACAACTGGCGTATCAGGCGTATCTGATAAACCCCCCTCCTGGCCACGGCCGCCACATGGTCCTCCATGGACAGCTGGGAATCCAGGAGGACGCCCAAGTTGCGCGCCCTCTCCACGGGGGCCAGTTGTTCGCCCCCAATGGCCAGTGTTGGACTTATCTGGCTGAACCGGGGTGCCGGAAACCACAGCCACTCAGTCTTGGACGGGTTGAGTCTGAGTTTGTTACTACCCATCCAGACCTGTACGGCCTCTAAACACCGGGACAGCACCTCGACGGCATCATTGGGGTGGTTTGGGGTGGATATGTACAGCTGGGTGTCATTAGATGGATGGGAACTTTACCTCAGATGGAAAGATATAGAAGAAGAAGCAACAACAGAACTTATGATACTAAAGAAAGAAACCTTACTAGTAACACCTTTGATAACAACCCTGACACGTAAAATTAAACTAATCAAGGAAGAAGAAAAGGAGGGGCTCCAAAACGACAGGAAAGAACTTACAAATGATGGACTGCAAAGAGACGTCCACACAAATTGGATTAAGGATATGTTCAGAAGAACTATGCCACAAATGGCAGAAGATGTGATATTGTTTTATTACTGGAAGGATACAGGCTGATAGATAAAAGATTAACTTAAAACCAGATGAGATTAGGGAAACTTAGTGATAATAGACATAATTAAACAAGTAATTGAAAGTGATAATAAATGTATATATATGCATACTTATAAGTGGTAATTGAGAATGGATACTGAATAAGATTTATTAAAGGAGATAAGTAAATATTACTGATGTTTGGTTAAAATAGGCTACAGGGAATAATGATTTTGGAGGATAGTAGAATTAACAAATATCATGCCAACATGTGGCTATGTTTTAAGTTTCTATTCTCTGTGGCAGGTCCGACCCTCTGGAACGACCTACCCCCCCGAACTTCGCACCATCACAGACCTTCGCCTTTTTCGCCGATCACTAAAAACGCACTTTTTCCACCTAGCTGGCCTAGCTTAGATTTTATCTTAGATTTTATCTTAGATTATTTTAGATTTTAGCTTAGATTATTTTAGATTTTAGCTTAGATTTTAGATGTGATGAATTTTAATTGGATTGGTAGGTGATTTAATATTTTTAATTAAACATTTTAGCACAGGCTACCTAATTTAATTGTATTTTACTATTGTATTATATTTATTGTTGTTTGTTGTGGTATTTTAATTTCCTGTGCACCGCCCTGAGTCCATTGCAGAGATAGGAGCGGTTTATAAATCCAATAAAACTGAAAACTGAAACTGAAACTATTGGTATGTTTTAAAATGAAGGATGTATAATACAATTATAATTAATTAAGGAAGGCACGGAAAAGATAACGTTTATAAATATATTTGATGTGATGCACTTGAAATAATATGAAATAATATGAAACCTGGATGAATATCAAAGAGACGTATGAAAATATTATGTAATCAGCAGAAACACTTTCTATAACATGTGAGATTAAGGATTTTTATGTTGTGTTTAAAAATAAAACAAATAAAAAACTTTTTAACAAAAAAAAAGAACTCAAAATTCTGGTTGTAAGTTTCTTGAGAGATCTGTTCTAACCTTGAATAATTGGTAAATGACTGTTCATAAATCAAGAACTACTGGTACATCGGTGTTTTTCAAACCTGGCAACTTTTAAGATGTGTGGACTTCAACTTCTAGAATTCCTTGGCCAAAAGCGGAAGTGGACAGTTCGCCACATGGCAAAACTTGGCTGAGTTAGAAGCTAGTCAGGGTCAGACCCAGAAACTATAATGGCCGGGCAGGTCAGAATTGTCAAGCGCTGGCCATGCCCATCCGTTTTAGTGAAGGGGTGGGTGGGTACAAGATACATCCCGTGATGCTGCTGTGACAACGCGAGTTTGACACCCCTGGACTATGAGATTGTAGGTTAGACCGAAATGTCCAAAAAAAAAAAAAAAACATCCTGAAAGGCATCCATGACAAACGTCACCTGTACTGTTGCTAAGTTAACCGGTCTGGTTGTTCTGCACTCAAGAATCAACAAGAACCAAGTTTAACTCATAGCAAGCTTTACCTTTAGGGTTAGGGTTTCCATTTATTATTATAATGTCACGTTAGAGCAACCCATTTGAATTTGGATACAATGGAATAAGAATCAGGGGAAGAGGATGGATGGGAAACCTCCTGTAGGCAGCGAGATGGGGAGCAAAAGGAAGAATCGTTTTCTCCCTCCACTCTGCGGAGGAATGAATCACACGTTTTTTTGGCCAGCACCCACCGCAGCCCCCTTCTCACGACTTTCGCTCGGTCTTAAAAAGACTACCCCTCACTTCGTGTGTCGTGGTCCCCCCCCCCTCCAAATCATCTCTGGGCTCTTCTTTCTCCAGCTGTGCCTGTGTCTAAAAAGCAAGCATCCCGCCCACACCGGTCGTTTCGTGGAAAGCAAAGACACCCCCCCCCCCACATTCTCCTACATAGCAATTCCTCCCTAAAGGGATCGCTGCTGCTCGTCCCCCGCGTTTAGCTCCCGGCGCCTTGTCAAACCACCGAGAGCTGCGTGGGCAAGGCGCTCGAACTCGGAGCGCAGAATTGGGAGCCTCAAGCGGCCCGATTGCGCCTGCTCGGTTTTTAAAGGAGCATGCTCAGTTCCTTGCGGTGCCGCCGATGCGACGGGCAGCCGATTTCAACCTTACACCGGCCCGGGTTTGGTCGGCTAGCGCCTGCGCACGGAAGCTCTATCCTGCAAAGGGATCCTTGAATTTCTTTCGGGATTCCTGATCTGCAGTGCAGAGCAAAGCGGAGGGGGGGAACGCGCGGCAGCTGCTGCTTCTAAGGGTCGCCGAAGCGATCCAAAGAGGATTTTAAGCGGCAATCAGATAGTAGGGAGAAGCGAGCGAGCCGAGGACCAGTTCAAAGTCCTCACTCTGAAGCCAACCTTCGCTTTTCTTCTTGAACCCAAACCAGAAACCTTGTGCCGTTGAATTGCATCCTTCGCTGCGGAAGACCGCGCACGCCGCAAAGCTGTAAGTGTTCCCTTGCGCTCTCCTAGAGGTTACGCGCTGTCAAAGAACCGCCGCGTTTTTGTTTTTCTTTTTTTTCTTTTCGCAACTTCGGGAGCGATGCCTCGGCACAATAAAAGAACTCCGTTTGGCACCGCGCATCGCCTTGTTTTTAACTAAGCATAAAGGGGGCGAGCAGCTTGAGGCGGCGACACAAAAAAATAGGATTTGATTTGTTGGCTTTGGGCGATGCAGGAAAGAGAGAACGAGAAATAGAGGAGGGGGAAGGGGGAGGGGATAATTGACCGAGTTTTTTTTTTTTTAAAAAAAATCTTTACATGGGGGCGAGTGTCTCCCATATGAGCATCGATCTCTCTCTATATGATGCCTTCCCAGCAAAATTCCTGTTTGACAGCGTCCGCCAGATGGTCAAACTGACTCGTTCGCAACTCTTGTCTCTTCTCGTTCCCTCCATCCCCAACCGTGGGTCCAAAGCCTTTGGACGCTAAAGGGAGTAATTGGGAGATTTCGTGTGTTCATGGACCATATGTTGGCACTTAGAAACTCAAATAATACCCTTAGATTGTCGCTATAGACGCGTTGTTTTTTTTATCTCCCCCTCTCGAGCGTCTTAACAAAGTTGAATACATCGTTATTGGCGATGATGATGTAGTTTGGTACGCGAGCGCTGATTTATGTTGGGTTTGTTGCCCGATTGTGGAAGGAAGAAGAAAGAAAAAGCGCCTCCATCTGCAAAGCGAAAACGCAGCGTTGCGTTGAGAACTTCTTTTGCGTGGGGCTTTTTGCCTCAGAAAACAAGTCATTACGAAAACAAACAAGAAATATATATTTAAAAAAATCCGCCATAACTCTCTGGGGGCGAGGACGTTGAAAGCGAATATTGATTTCTAGCTTAATTATTTGCGTCTGGCTTGAAAAACGAAAAGATGACAGGCTTAAAAAGACCCTGACATTTCAACTCACTTTTTAAGAACCAAGGAAAAAAGTCTGCTTTTCTAGAGTAAACAGTTCCCGTGACTCATGCTTATCCCCCCCCCCCCCCAGGTCATTATGACGGTCCCCCTTTCCCAAAGCTGACTGCCACCGTATTCCCTTCCAATTTCTTGAGTTGAAGTACTCGATGTTTTTAATGCTCTGGAGGAAATCTCGGGTGAACCCACGTGCGTAAAAAGAGCGCGTAGTGTGTTGGTGTACGATGCTAGGGGGTATGGACGTAAGCGTGTACACGCGTGTGTGTTGTTATGTTGCTTCTCTGAGTGTGAAGAAGAGCGAGCGCGGGAGATTTTTGTTTTCACCTCTCACAACACGCCCTCTCCTGCTCGGTGGTTTCCCACCTTCACGAAGGGATGGGGGAGATTGGGAAAATGGGAGACGGGCAAAGACCAAGCCCGCAAGAGACGCAGGCGAGCGGAAGCGTTTTGGGGGATCGGGTTCTGCTGGGAGAAGATCACAACAATGGGGAAGCGGGGCTGAGAGACGGGTCTGAAAAAAGGACTCGCGCGGAAAGCGAGGCTTTCTACTCAGAGACGGCTCGGCCAATCAGGATGGCTCCGGGAGTTGGGGGGGGGGGCAGCCACCCGCTCGCCTCGCTGCAGTGTCACACCAGATTAAGACTGCGGTTCTTAGGCGCCGTACCTGGAAGTCAACCTCCCGGTAACTCCCGGGAGCTTACTTCTAACAAAATGTTACGCATTGGACTTCGGTCTCTGCCTGACAGGGTCAAAGGGGATATTATCTTTGCTAAGGGAGGGAGCGTTGTTGTTGCTGCAGAATAAACACCGAATACGCAAATCGTGGGTTTCTGTAGAATAAGTCGTTTAAAACTAGTAACCAAGATGAGTGAGTTGCAGTATTACGCCACAATTGGGGGGGGGGGGGGGGGGACTTGGAAAATATCTACATTTTCTGCATTTGCGATTTGAAGATATCTTGTGTGAGATGGGTAGCCATAAAAATGGTTTACGGATATTGCTTTAAAAAAAAAAAGAAGAAGCAATAAAAAACCCTTTCCAGGTTGCTCTTTTTTCTTTTTTAATTCAGCCCAGGAAATTTCAGAACAAAAAAGGTTGAAAAACTAGGAGGTGGGAGTTAGAAGAAAAAAGAAATGCCACATTGGAAAAGCCCACAGACATTCTGGCCGGCAGGACTTACTGTGGACGATGCTACTGGACAAACCCTTTGACAGATGGATTCAGGGCTAAATTAAGTGAAAGGGCTGGGATTTGAATATATCAAGTCCTTTGCTGGCATTTTAATGTTTGGGGCTTCCACAAGTCTGACTAAGCCAAAACAAAACCAATCAGACAATATATGCATATGCATCCTGCATAATTTCCCTGCATTCCCTTTCCAGATCATTGATTTTATTCTATACTTGCCAGATTCCACTGTCTGTGTTGCTTCTTACACGTGGTAGTGTTTTTCAAACCCAAAGCAATCTTGAGCACCCATTGCGTGCACATAGCCATTTTTAAAAAACAGATCATTCTGCGTATATGGCTACAGCTCTCTGGAGGGCACAGATCCCCTCGCTATACTTTTTGTAGTCTGTTATTCTTGAGAGATTGAATATCCATCCTCTCTCTCACCCCTCTCTTTTTTTGCTAAGTCAAGCTTGCCTCCCCCCCCCTTTCCCCCCCCTGCACACTCCACTGCAGTACCTAGGGTAGAAGTCCCTGAATCATTTAATTCTTGTATTTCCGCTAGAAAATACAAACTATTGCTTTCATCCAACATAAACTTTATTTGTCTACCCCACCTGGCACTTCCCAAATTTGGAATTCAACATGTTTTCTTACCATACTTTTTTAGAATCCAATAGTCCATTCACATCCTATGATTTTTCACTGCATATTTTTTTTTAATTTTATTTGTATAAACAACTCAAGGCAGTGAACATACCCAATACTCCTTCCTCCTTTTATTTTGCCCTCTTCAACAATCCTGTGAGGATTGTTCCTCACAGGATTGGCTGAGAGAAAGTGACTGATCCATATTTCTATAGATAATAAACTCTTTGATCCCTGTATCTGAACTAATGATATCCTAATCACAAATGCCACACCAGATGAAGCAAAAATGAAAGAGTTATGTAATTGCAGTAAGACGACAGTAGGAGCAACTTGACCTGAAGAGGAAGGATGGCAAAATGGCTGAGAAGATTGAGTAGCTGTTCATAGATATATTTTTTTTAAGTGTGAATATCCACAATTTTCTACTTGATTAAATTCATTATTAAAGACACCCTTTTAAGCTACGGCAAAGCTGCTGCTGCTGCAAACCCAGCTGATTGTAATATTATTTCCAGAATTGACTGTGTTGACCTTTGTAGCTTTGTGTTATCTTGAAGCCATAAACTTCCAGTGTTCTGGTGGAACTTTCTGCTATTGTTCTTTGATGCAGAGGGAGAATGGGAAAAATTGATTTAGACTGCATTCTTTGAAGCCTCCCTTAGAGACACGGTCTTACTAAAAAAAAAAATAGTGGAAAGCCATCACATGGGCTCCAATTAGCCATCTTTTTGCACTGTTTGAAAACAAGTTCAGATCTAAAGCATAAGAAGGCAAGTAGGCTGTGCCCATTTTGACTTTCCCACTTCAGGTATGGAAGTATCTGTAGCCAGCCTTACTTGAAGAGATAGAACTTCTCCAGTTTCTTCTCAACATCCTGCAAGGGAAAGCTGTCTTTGGAGTTTGAAACTGCAGAGTCTTCTCCTTTGGCCACCATGTCGGCAGTGATTGTTCTCCTTTGGCAGACAGTGGTATATGCACACAGCCTCTTAACAGCTTCTTCTACTGCTGCTGCATTGAAGAACTGACATCCTCTGCAGTATTTTTTTTTAAAGTCACTCCCCTCGGTGGTGTTCACTCTGCTGGATGCACACTTTATCTGGGAAACATTTCCATAGTTTCGCCTTAAGTAGACAAAAGGGTCTCCAGGAATATTAGACAGATCTATATGAAGCCTTAATAAAAAGAGCGGTAAGTGTTTAATCCCCCAGTTCAGCCCTTCTGCCAATACTGTAAGGAAGGCAGATTGAAGGAGAGCTGCCCTCTTTATTTAGTAATGAGAAGGATTATTCTCTGAATAAGGATGCAAGTGGAGGTATATTAAAGAAATCATTAAGGGAAACAGTTGAATTTCATGCAACATACTCTTCAGAATGTGGAGGGGGGAATAATCCTTTTTTTTAAAAAAAAATCTTTATAGATGGTTGTTAATTAAAATTATCAGTTATTCTGTTCCAGCATTCCAAGTAAGCATTGTGATATTTTACTTTGCAACTTGATAACAGAACAGTTGAAAATGTGAGAACCCTGAGCTTGTATCATGGAAAAATGATTGCGGTGGGTCAGAGAAATTACATGTTTTGTAATAGAGTCAGTTTGCACTTGCAGCCAAGTCTGAGTTACATAACAATCCTTGCCATTCTAGGATGAGGACAGCGTCTTATGTCTGAATTGTGCTCCACATTTTGTCAAAGAATTATTCTTTTTTGATGTTGTCGGTCTAAAAATGATGGGAAAGACTTTGAGAAAGAAATTATGTATTTATTTACCATAGTAATGTTAGATTCTGCTGGATTTCATCGCAACTCATAATGTATCATATTCGAATGTTACCAGTATAAAGAAAAAACGACAAATCTTTCATTAAACATTTGGTCATTTCCACAGATGTCCTATTGTTGGTTTAACTAAGCTCATCCTTTCATCCTCCTAAGTGTAATGGAAACATCCTCATGATGTTTCTTTCATCTCATTCTACAGCCCACAGCTGAGATAGCTTAAAACCATCTTTTGCTTTCCTGATTTAAAGTAGGGTTTTCTCATTTTCCCCAATCCCAACTCAAGCCTGGCTCATCAAGTGCTCTGGTTTCGTAAGGAATTGGGAACTGTCCAGCTGATATGGGTCAATATCAGCTACCGTGGACCCAGCCTTCTTTGCTATCTATTAGGCATTTTCTTCTATGGCCATTGGCTTGCTCTGCAGAAGTTAGCAGACACCTGGCTTCTGTGGAGTCATTTCCTGTGTAATTGATGCCTGGAAGATGCTTTCAGAAGAAAAACAGGCTCTGTTTATACCTGGGTTTAGGGTTCTTCTGAAGGAAGACTAGACCTGTTTTTTTTTTAAAGTTATGCTTTCTTGGGAAAGCATTACTATGCGAAGACATTGAGCTTGTCGATCAGAAAGTTCAGCAGTTCAAATCCCTACTACTACAGGTCTCCTGCATGAGCAGGGGGTTGGACTAGATGACCTCCAAGATCCCTTCCATCTCTGTTACTCTTACTGTCAGTTGTACATTCTTGAGAAAGCATTACCCCTGCACTACAAGAACTGCAATATAAACCAGGAAAGAGCTAGGTTCTGTTAGCTGTTGTTGAATTTCTCACACCATTGAGTGCATCCGTGATTTTCCATTGCTTCTGCAGACAAGGGATGCATGCAAGGGATTTTGCATGGGCCAAACTTTCTATTATTTTTATTAGTTTTTGGGGTGGGTGGGCTTCCTGCCTACTTCTGTGCCATTTTATCTACTGTATTGGATTTTCTCCTAGGTGGTATTGGCCATTTACCTGCTGCCAGAAAATCATTATTTGGGATTATTGAAGGATGCAGCTGTTTGTTACTGATTGCTCCAGTCCCTCCTCCATGCCTGTGATCTGTCAGCTAATCTATTAGTGAAGATGGGTTTAACACCCTTCCAAAAGAATATTCAGCAGCAACCAAAATGACAGGTAACAGGCATAGAATACCACCATGTCAGCAACCTGTTAGATGAGCAACTTCACAGGTAACTAAATCGGCTGTTCCAAACACTCACTTACTGTTGCTTATCTCAGTGTTAAGGAGAATGATTTGTGGTTGTTTTCCCAATCAGCAGGTGATGCTCGGTGGGAGGGAAAATGAAGCAAGGGGGAGGGAGGCTGTAATTGCTTGCCTTACTTTATTGTGCACTCAAGCAGTAAGGATCGAAACAGTGGCTGGCCTTGTCGCTGAGGCAGAATAGGAGCATCAGTGAAGGCAGCACACGCACAATTTATGCGGGCAAACTTAAAAAAACAAAACAAATTAAGATATGTCAACATTTGAATAGTACAATGACACATTGCTCAGAATTGTTAGGAAATCTTTTAATTTGAGAAGCAAGTTAAGTACAGTGGATTTGTTAAGATGTTTTGCCATTTCTCCTGTTAAACATTTGCATAACTTCATAGCTTTTAGAGATGTGTAATAATATAAACATAGAGAAGACACATTACCTTGTTTCCCTGATACTTATTTCATCCCAATATTCATCTTTATGTCTCACTGTATTTTGGAATTAAACTTGCAGATTCCTGTGAAAGCTTAGCTGTTTCTGTAAAATCTGAGAATTGAGTCCGTACAGGATACCCACATTCGGAAGACTGATCTAGACTCAAACCCCAGCTGATTTGTTTTCTAGGTGAAAGAAAGCAGATTTTTCATTGCTTGTGATGATTTTAAGCAAGTACCTCCCTGATAAATTAGAATCTTTGCTTTATCAATTTATTCTGTTGAGCCGTTATGTAGTCTGTAAAAGGCCGCTTGACCTAGGTTGAAGTACAGATTTGGTAGTCTGTTCAAAATAGAACAGATTATGAATGGTGGAAATTTTTGTTTATTGAACACCAATACATCTTACTGTTTAAAAGTATTCTTAGTATTAGTATGTAGTCTTTAGTATTAATAAGCATTCTCCAGTGCTCTTTCAGGATTGAAATGTGTTAGCTGAAACAATATTTGTAACTACTGCATTGCTTTTCAAAGTCCTAGATATAACCTGCTATTAGCCATATAATGATATGATTTTTGAGTTAAGACTGCTAATTGAAAAGAATAATCTCTGAATTCTTGCAATGTCAAATCTCTCTCTCTCTCTCTCTCTCTCTCTCTATCTATCTATCTATCTATCTGAATATAAAACTAACACACACACACACACACACACACACACATATTTGTTCCACAACACCCTGTTAAGGCCCCAATTAAGAGAGGAGACATACTATTTCCTTTTCTGCCTTTCGGTTCATCACCAGAGACCATCTAGACAGAAAACCATGAATTCCGTTGTGTGATTTTTTTTAATATGTGTGTTAGTTTTATGAGCTGATCAATAAATAAATCAGAGAGACTAGTAGTCACACACACACACACACACACATATATGTATGTATGTATGTATGTATGTGTGTGTGTGTATGTATGTATATATATATATATATATATATATATATATATATATATATATATATATATATATATACACACACACACACACACATACATACATACATACATACATACATACATACATACATACATACATACATACATACATACATACACATATACTTATTTCCCCTGTCTCAGCTGATCAGGAGGAGAACCTGGTGGCTTAGTGGCTAAAACATCTGCCTAACATGTAATACAGCCCCGATTCAAATCTCAATAAGGGTATGGCTAGCTGATGAGAGCTAAAAAGCTCGAAATAGATCTATCCTAGTCTCCCTTATTTATTCATTTATCAGCTCAAAAACCTAACATACATTTTAAAAAAAAGACACAATGAAACTAATAGCTTTTTGTCTAAATGGTCTCTGGTGATGAGCCAAAAGGTTAGAAAAGGAAAGCAGTATGCTTCCTCCCTTAATTGGGGTTTACCAGGGTGTTGTGACACAAGCATATATATATATGTATTCCTTTCTTTCATGTTCTCGCCCAGGACATGCTTTAATTCCGGAAATTTGCTAGTTTGATGCCATAGATGCCATTACTGATTTTTTAATCCCCTTCCCTTCCCATTAAAAAAAGAACATCAGCTAAATAAATGTAATTTTTGTTAAAAATAATGTATAATTATTATTTTTATTATTTATTTTTATTCATTACTTAGTTTATTATGAAAACTGGATGATCTAGATAATAGATATCAGAATAGATAATTCTGAGATTAATGAACTGAAAACTTGAAGAATTTATATTTACATTTATTTATATTTGCAATTTATATTTACATTAACATTGATGATTATGAAGCATTGATGAAAATGACATTCATTGTATTATTAAGTATATGTAAACATATTGTATTAGATTAGAATATTAACACATTCACACATTTTTTTGCAAGTGGTATCAATCAAATATAATTAGGCAGAATGTAGAGTTAACTAAGGTTCTACCTACATTTCAGAATGTATACACCCAGAATTGGGAATGTATATACGTGAACTTTCAGAGATTGCTTCTTTAATTTCATCTTGATTTTCTAATATGATGTGATATGGCTTGAATTTTCCTAAAATAAATAATGAACATTTAAAAAGGAATGGAAGGGTAGAAGAGAGGCTGTAATTGCATCTTTGAAAACAGAAATAATTTGGAGGATTTATAATAAAGTTAGAAGAAGAGAAATAACATCTGGAAACAACTGCTGCCTTTATGCAATAGAATAGGATTGGTGCTACGATGATATATAAATTTAAGTTTAGAAATATCCTTTAGAAAAAGTGAAGTTCTAAAAATATCACAATATGTTTCCATTTGTTAGAGAGTTAGAGATGGGGTAGAGGAATTTTACTTTTGGCTCCCACTTTGGATTTTTAAGGACACCTAGTTGACTAATATACAAATATTTGTATATTATATTTTTTTAATATTAGCATTTAAAAGCATGTGTTGTTATATGCTGTTGAATCTTTAGTTTCCATCTGTCTTGACTGTTAGACCACCTGGTACTTAAAAGCTAAGCACTTTTAAATATAGTAGCACATCTTTCCTAGTTGTCTTGGTTCTGAATGACATTCTTGAGAATTTTATTTAGTGCTTGACTAGCCCTTGTGATAAAAATGTGTTTAACTTTTATTATTAATAATCACTGAACCAGTGATGCCTGGAGTACTGTTTTAATTAAACTTAAGTAAATTGTTATGTAGGGTTTCTTATAAAAGATCTGTGTCAGTGCTTTCAGTATTCTGTGACATAATTTTTGCCTTGATTGTCTGAAGATTTTTAATAAAGATCACCCAGAAGAATATCTGTTTTAAAAGATGAAAGAAAGGTCTGTATTAAGCAGTATCTATTATATTTAAAATGATTTCTCTTGTAAGCAATACTCTAAAATAATATATTTTCATTTAAAAATATTTTATCCCCACTCTAATTAATTTAAAAAGGAACATCTTGCTCATATAAAAGTTCTTGATTAAGAACATGGCTTCCTAGCAATCTGTTGAGGTTTGCTCCCAAGAAGAGCTGAACGTAAAACCTGCTGCTTGAGACCTTCTCAATTTCTTTGCAAAATCAATCATAATGGTTAGAGACATAACACTTCTTTGCATCAATCTCTGTTTTAACTCACACTGGATACAGCTGTTAGCTAGAGTTCAAACATTCAACAGCATTGAAAAATGTGACATGACCCCTTTTCACACTTATGAGCCGAGGTGGCACAGTGGTTAGAGTGCAGTACTGCAGGCTACTTCAGCTGACTGCTCTTTGCAGTCCAGCAGTTCAAATCTCACTGGCTCAAGGTTGACTCAGCCTTTCATCCTTCCGAGGTGGGTAAAATGAGGACCCAGATTGTTGGGGGCAATAAGCTGACTCTTAGAAAGGGCTGTAAAAGCACTATGAAGCAATATATAAATCTAAATGCTATTGCTATTGCTATGACCATTGCAGCATGGTCATACAATCAAAATTCGGATTAATTTAATTTAATTTAATATTTACATTTCTATACTGCCCTTCTCCCTTCCGGGACTCAGGGCGGTGTACAGGCAGCAGTAAAATCACGAATAAAACATAGAAAACAATTAAAACCTATTAAAATACATTCGATAATGAGAAGCCTGTCAAACCTATTAAAATCCCTACTAAAACCATATAAAACTAAAACGTTTAAAAGTATGCCAGATTAAAAACTATGCTTGGCAACTGGTTCATATTTATGACGGTTGCAGTGTCCCAGGGTCATGCGATCCCCTTTTGCAACCTTCTGACAAGCAAAGTCAATGGGGAAGCCAGATTCACTTAACAACCAGGTTACTAACTTAACAACTGCAATATTTCATTTAACAGCTGTGGCAAGAAAAGTCGTAAAATGGGGCACAACTCGCTTAACAAATATCTCAGGAACATAAATTTTGGGCTCAATTGTGGTCGTAAGTGGAAGACTACCTGTACATCTAATAACTACTCAGGGTTATTTGAGTTTCATATTGATCAGATGAGTTCAGAAAAATCTTTTTAATACCTAAAGTTTGAATTAATGCCATATATTTATGTAAATGACATTTTTGACTTTCTACTGTTACCCATCGAGGAATTTTTTCCCCCTTTAGTCCAAAGGATTGGTGAAAACTTATTAAATGTTGGCATATCAGTATCTCTTCAGACTGGTTTGAAATATACCGTAAATTGCATGTTACTCAATTGAAAAACTATCAACAAAAAAATTCGTTTTACATTACTTACCTTTTAACCGGTAATTGAATTGATTAATTGATTGAAATGCTGATGATGAATCAACCCAAAGCTTTAGCAATTTGGTTTTATCCCCGCTCAGCCATAAATCTCATTACGTGTCCTCATTAAGTAAGTCAGGGTACTTACTTTTAGCATGCTGAATCCGACTGGGTTAGCTGGGTTAATAAGCAAAGGGATAATAAACAAAAGCCATGTGATATCCTAGGACAGGAGTCTGCAAAGTTGGCTCTTTTAAGACTGGTGGACTTCAACTCCCAGAATTCCCCAGACAGCCTGGAGTTGAAGTCCACCAGTCTTAAAAGAGCCAACTTTGCAGACCCCTGTCCTAGGAGGAGTCACAACTTGCATACATGCTAAGTAAATCATTTAAGAGATGCTATAATGCAGGAGAGAGCAACCATGGCTCCCTTTATGATCTGTGCACTTCAACTCCCAGAATTCCTGAGCCATTGCGACTTGAATCCACAGGTCATAAAAAGGCCACAGTTGCCCACTTCTGCTCTAATACAGAGATCCAAAAAGGGACTTTACATGTTTGAGTCTTGTCTGGAATGATGAGAAGGCTCGTTTCATAGTTGTAGTCACAATGTATTACCGAGTAATTTCCTATTTCTGATTTAAATGCAAATTGTTGCCCTCAAGTTCTTCAGAAGTCAGTCTTGCCAATGAGCATCCATATCAATTCCTTCTAATGCTGATACATTTGTTCAGTAAGGCCAAGGCCCAATTCAGTACCAGCACTTCCCCCATTCTTTAAAAAAAACACATTTAACAATGTCATCCAAAAAAGTCACATATGTGAATGTATTTTCTGTGTCAATGTTGCGCGGTAAACTGCTGTGAAAAGCAGAATCTTCAATGAGATAATAGGACACTTTGTTTCCTGAGATAAAAATGAAAGAGCCATTTAGTTGGATTGAAATACTGTAAGTATGTCAAATTAATTGAATTATTATGAAATAGTTTTCATTCCCAAGAACCAAATTAGACATGATCCATTTTCAGAGTCTGAAGATCCTTCAGGGACCCAGAGAAGGTATTAAGTACAAAAACATATTTTTATCAACATGATTTTAGTCAAAATAGGTATAGTAATATGCAGCTTGAAGGCTCTCCCAGCTTATAATAGAAAAATGAATCTAGAATAAAAGCACGACTAATCCAATTTCTAGTCAACCCAAATCATTAGAAGACATTTCCCCCCTCCCCCCCCCCCTGTCCTTGCATGCAGGGAAACAAAACATTGGCAATTTTGGGCCAGTCATTTTCAGCCTAACCCACCTCACAGGGTTGTTGTGGAGAAAATAGGTGGAGGAAGGAGCATTCTGTCCACTGCTTTGAACTACGTATAAAAGTAATACAAAATCTAATAAATCTAATTTTAAAAATCTTTCTGAAATTTCATTGAAAAATAGGTTTTTATATATCTATTGATTATGAGCCACCAAATCAGGGCACCAGTGGTGGGTTTCTGCAGGCTTGTACCTACGTGCGAGAGCCGGTTGGTGAAATTTAGAGAACCGGTGAGGGGGGGGGTTTCCACCGGTGTACCTGGAAGTAAATCTGGCCCGCCGCTGCCAGTGACTCAACGGGAAGGGAAGGAAGGAAGAAAGGAAAGAAAGAAAGAATTTATCATCACAACTGAGTCCAAAATTTTGGTTGCTAAGCAAGAGCGTTATTAAATGAGTTTCACCACATTTTAAAAGGTGGCCACTCCCACCCTGTCACATGACTGCCAAGCCACACCCACAAAATAGGCCACACCTACAGAGTAGGTTCTAAAAAATTTTGAAACCCACCACTGCAGGGCACATAATGTTAGCTACCACATAGGTAGTTTTCTCCAGGATGTTCTCTCCCAGTCTGATTTACCTGGTCTTCCAACAGTGTATCCATTATTGTTATATCCACCTTGCTACTCTTCATCCTTCTGTTTCCTACCACCTTTCCTAGCATTATAGACTTTTCTGGAGAGCTGGGTCTTTATAATATGTCCAAAATAAGATGATTGAAAAATTGGTTACCGTGCATTAAAGGAAATATTAAATTCATTAAAGAAGTGGCATGAAAGTGTATGAGAGTCAGAAAGATACACTAATAATAACAGTAACAGAGTTAGAAGGGACCTTGGAGGTCATCTAGTCCAACCCCCTGCTCATGCAGGAGAGCTGTACTAGGGATTCAAACCGCTGAACTGATCGACAAGCTCAGTGTCTTAGCCACTGGTCGGTTGGTCTCTCCGTCTGTATGTATGCATAGCAGGATTGGTGGTAAAATCCACAAGTATCATTGTGCCCCTGAAATCCCATCAGCAGATTCCACAAATTAAATTACAATTTAATAATAGCCTGATATAAACTCTAATGAAATTTTGATCTCTTTTCCATGAGAATTTTCTGTAAGAACAGCAAACATTGATGAAATGTCAGCCTTCTCACATAATAATATTGGAGATGGAGTGTGAATTCGGTGATGAATTTGCTGAAGTCTGGCAAGATTTGATAATCTTCACTTACATTGTCAAATATGATCATGAAGTGGTGTCTGAGAAAGTTGCTGATCTCTTTCTAACAGATACACACTCTAGTGAAGTATGTAAGTAAAAGAGCTATTGCTGGTTCTCAGGGAAAATTACATGCAAGGAATTTTGCCAGAGTTCCACATGAAGAAAGTGTATTTGATGTCCTGCTCAAGCTCACAGATTCAGAGGAGGTAAATTGGCAAAGCTAGAGGAGAATGTAGTAGAGCCATATTTGAATTACCTAGATCCAGGGGTGGGTTTCTACCGGCATTACTGCCGGTTCAGTGTGCGTGCGATTTCATGTGTGCGTGCCTCACGCATACTCTGCACACATGTACAGTTGTTATAAATAGATCTGCGCATGTGCAGAACATTTAAAAAGGTTTTTTAAAAAATGTTGCGGCAACCGGAGTACTGGTTCAGGGGCGTAGCGAGCATGCAATCCCTACCAGTTCGGAGACCCAATTGCCATTTACACTACCAGTTCCACCAAACCAGTGCAAACTGGTAGGAACCCACCTCCACCTAGATCATTTGAAATCTGTAATATGGTAAACTGTTTTTGTTTCCCTGAGTAAACTTGCAACGAATGACGGAAATCTGAGTAAACAGATGTAACGAATGTCGGAAATGATTTCTGAAGAGTTTGATTTAACGCACGTGCTTGCACAGTCAACATCGCTTGTGAAAGAAGACAAGACAGCACTTCACAACCACGCGGGACCTCTCTTTGGACCAGGGGAGACATGATAGCAGTGTTCTGATATCTCAGAGGGTGCCACAAAGAAGAGGGAGTCAAACTATTCTCCAAGGCACCTGGCGGCAGGACAAGAAGCAATGGGTGGAAACTAATCAAGGAGAGAAGCAACTTAGAACTGAGGAGGAATTTTCTGACAGTTAGAACAATTAACTTCTGGAACAGCTTGCCTCCAGAAATTGTGAATGCCCCAACCCTGGAAGTCTTTAAGAAGATGTTAGATAGCCATTTGTCTGAAATGGTATAAGGTTCCTGCCCACGCAGGGGGTTGGACTAGAAGACCTACAAGGTCCCTTCCAACTCTGCTATTGCATTGTATTGTAAACTTCCCCATGCAAAAATGACTTCATAGAATATGGTTTAGAGACTATTGTGAATGAAATGTGGGGCTTTTATTGCATTCTAAAGGAACCCTCCAGGAGTTGTTGCTGAAGCCAGGGGTGAAATGCTCTGAAGTCTGCTACTGGTTCGCTTCATGCGCACATGTGCACCAAACACATACTTCATGCGCATGCACACTGCAGGCACTAAGAAGCCTTTTTTGAATCTGGAAAGGTAAGTAGAAGAACGGGGCGGGGGAACAGCTCTGCCGCACAATTTAGATTCACTAGAAAGCAGGATTTCCTGCTTCTAGCAAATATAAATTGTGCAGCACAGCTGATCATGGGAACTTAAAAAAAAAAAAACTTTTTAAAAGCATTTTTAACTACCAGTTCAGGCAAACCGGCCTGAACCGGTAGCCTTTTACCCTGGGCTGAAGCCATGAGCAAGGAAATGCACCCATGAAGACCATACCTCTAAGACAGATCTCTTTCACCCCATCTCATTTTTATCACTTTCAACAAAATGTAGAAAATATATCAGGTGATTTTCTAAATCTAGTATTATGTTCATTTGACTTTGGCAGTGAATAAACTAAGTTTAAATACAATGCCGTTTCTGATTATTAAAGAATAGAGAAATAAGTAGAATTGTATTGTTGTGCACCCTGAACAGATTTGAATATTTTCATTCCTTGATGTCAGAAATATAGCTGTCAACCTCACCAGGTAGAACAGGACCAAGAAGAATTCTCTCCACAAAAAGGCTAAAACTACTTTTAATGAAAAACAGAATCTTATAAATCCGATTGTGCTGTACTTCTTCCTTCTCTATACCCATGTGAAATAGAGAGGTCTATTTGAGCCACTTCTACATAATCTCTGTCTACTTTGGATTTAAGATAAACTTATTCCCTCATTGCTTTGGTAATGGAGCTTGCATATCCCCACAATGTGTATCGTTACTTTCTTTAATGACTGATACTTCCCCATGGGATCTTGAGGTGATTATTGTCTCTGCATAACCATCAGATTTATGCTGCCTTGCAGCATTCTCCAACCTAGTGTGGGTTAGTAGTTATGGGAATTATATTCTAAATATGTCTGGAGCAGTGGTGGGTTTCTGCAGGCTTGCACCTACTCGCGAGAGCCGGTTGGTGAAATTTAGAGAACCGGTGAGAGGGGGTTCCACCGGCGTACCTGGAAGTAAATCTGGCCCGCCGCTGCCAGTGACCCAACAGAAAGGGAAGGGAAGGGAAGGGAAGGGAGGAAGGAAGGAAGGAAGGAAGGAAGGAAGGAAAGAAAGAAAGAAAGAAAGAAAGAAAGAAAGAAAGAAAGAAAGAAAGAAAGAAAGAAAGAAAGAAAGCTTTTCCTTATGACAACTCCTGAAATATTGGAAGACTGCTATCATGATCAAGAATAAAATTTTCCCTTTCTGCATTATGTTTTGGAGTACTTTATAAAGTGAAATTTATAAAGCCCCAGTTTCCTGGAATCTAGTAAGGAACATTTTTTATTATATGCGAGACCGTCTCATGCCCCATATATCCCTTAGACCGATACGCTCCCACAGAGAGTGCCTTCTCAGGGTGCCGTCGGCCGGACAATGCCGACTGGCGACACCCAGGGGAAGAGCCTTCTCTGTGGCGGGCCCTGCCCTTTGGAACGACCTACCCCCTGAACTCCGGACCATCACCGAGCTCCGCCTCTTCCGCCAATGTCTAAAGACATACTTTTTTCATCAAGCCGGCCTAGCCTAACCTCCCATGGGGACTTTAGAAAAGTTTTAAATTGGGTTTTAATTAATAATTGGTTTTAGCACAGGTTGGGATCTAATATATATTTTAAATTATTTATGTTCTATTTTTGTATGTTTTTTAAATCTCCTGTGCGCCGCCCTGGGTCCTCTGCGGAGAAGGGCGGGATATAAATGTAATAAAATACGAAATACGAAATATAATTATTTCTGCTTGGGGGAAGGATTTGTTCTGTGTTTTATGGCCTAGAAGAATGATAAGAGGCATCATTGAGATCTGCTATAACTGAGATGAGATTCTCAAAATTTCCTTGTTCATCCGAAAGGTTAGATTAGATTTGAAGTGTGATGTCGCAGTTGTTTGTATCTCCAACATCTGATAACAACTTCCCTATGCCTCATTAAGTTGGCACTAAGAAGGCAGGAAAATATATCTCTTTCATCAAAATACAATTTTGGGCATAATGTTAGAAACTTATCAAGAAGGTTCAGTTTATAAATCCCAGCACCAAGGGGCAATTTTACAATGTGTAAGGTTATTAATTATTTTACCCTTTTAAATTATAACTAGCTTTTATCGGGCTTCGCTCAGATTGTTATCTTATTGTTGGAAAAGCTTTTAACGTCATAATGCATTAACTGCACAATTTTAGACTTTTCTTTTCCACAAATGATATTAATGTCTATTTGGCTTCACATGTAGTTTTCTTATATTCTAATTATTTCATGCACAATTGGGATATTCTCTTGACAGAAAAAAATGGTTAAGGCATGGCACAAAAAAATGAGTATTGAGAATATGAGAAATAATAGTGAAATAAAGAAAAAATTGATACAGTATCTTTAGAATTTTTTTTTATACTTAAAGATTATTTTGTATTTTATATTTGTATTTGTGGGATTTTTTTTGGAAATTGATAATAGAGAAAGGAAGGAAAGAAAAGAGCTAAGTATAAGCCAGATTCTGCTTAAAAAATGTAGAAATCAAATTCAATTCCTTATGAATGAACAAGTTAGGTAAAGGCCACCCACTTTAGATAAGACTTATTTTACTGGTTTGAAATACCGTCTCATAATGTTACTCAAAATTTGTGATAATTGTTACCTATTTGAATGCAAATCCTTTTGTGAAAAAAAAGCTCATAATTTCACAGGCAATAGGTGTGTGCAATATATCAACGCATTAATTTTATGGCAAAATCTACTTTTGTTATTGAATCTGTTACTTGACTGTGGAGAAGGTTTTCTTAGGATACATAAGACAACACAGAAGAGAGGGGAAATGGACAGTTTAATTGTATAAGTTACTTTTTGCTTATGCAGCCATTGATATGATGATCTTATTAACGTTATATTAAAGCATCCACTGTATAATGTAAGCAACTTTATAGTCATACATAGATGAGAAATCATGTTTAATGTTGATACAAATTTTCTATTTTAAAAGGTTTAATTTCTTTTAATCACTAGAATGTGCATGTACTGCTGTACAAAATTAATTTTTATTATACAATGTAATATTTATATTCTACAATAGAACAATTTGGGGAAAATAATATTATTTATTTGTTACTATTTATTTCTATCCTGCTTTTCATTATTAAACACAAGTGCAAAGCAGAGTATAACTCATGAAAAACAAATAATTAAAATAAATTATGTGTGTGTCTGTGTGGGTAAAAAAATATAATTATACAATTATAATCCAGGTATTTTTTAAATGTACCTGGAACAATAAGATCGCATAAGAAAAGAACAGGGTGACTATTAAACCAAAACATAGATAAACAGGTATCTAAAACGGTTGCTTCAACAGTTTTAAGGTCTTGATGTCAGCCATATCCTAGCAGGGGATAAATTCCAGTCAGGACTTTTTACAGAGAACAAGATCATCTTCACCGATCGCTTCTGATAAAAAACAAATGGACCAAGATTCTCTGTTAGAGAATCTCTAGATTAGATTCTCTAATTCTTAAATTGTATACAGGTAATCCTTGATTTACAACAACAACTGAGCTCAAAAATTATGTCACTGTGAGACATTTAAGTGAGTTTTGCCCCATTTATGACCTTACTTGCCCCAGATGTTAAGTGAATCACTGTAGCTGTTTAGTAACACAGCTGTTAAGTGAATCTTTCTTCCCCACTGACTTTGCTTCAAAGGAGGTCACAAAAGGTGATCACATGACCCTGGGACATTGCAATCATCATAAACATGAATCAGTTGCCAAGCATCTGAATTTTAGTCATGTGGAAAAACTGTCATAAGTCACTTTTTTCAGGGATGTTGTAACTTCAAATGGTTACTAAATGAACTGTTGTAAGTCAAGGACTGCCTGTAGCTATTTCTGCATACCACCAAATACAAATGCCTCCATTAACTTTGACAATAAACTTCTGAATGGATAAAATGTTTTTATGATAGATTTGTAATTAATACTGGGGACATTTTTTTTAAAAAGGACCACCATTTAGAGAAGGTGTTACATAACCTTGTGTTACATAACACATTGGCTCCTCAGATTTCTGGGTTTTTTTGAACAGCAGTCCTTTGGATTTGAAATAAATTTATTTTTCAGTTTGATAAGTACCGATAATTTGTGACGCAGCATACAAAAATATGCCATTGGAAGCCAAAAGACCATAGTCATTGTGTCCCTTGGAGGGGCTATATAAAGTAGGAAGAGTCTTTTATAAAAGTGACTCACATTTTATTAAAGGATGCACACTAATTCTACTACTAGTCTGAAGAAAGTTAAAGCAAAACAACTTCAGGGTGCAATTCACTGTCAGTGATGTTTTGAAATATAACATCCTTGAATGTGTGTCAGACATGAGGATCCTTGATGCTTGCAGAATATGTAGTGTAACTTTTCACACAAAGTTGCATCTGTTCTAAACAGTGAAGTGTTTAGCCTTCTGTTGCAAGGCCATATTGAGAAAATTAATTCTGAAACTGGCTGGACTTCATACACCACACAATCCAAGGAATGATTGTAAAGATTTTGAATTTAAGGTCATGTTTTACATGTACCGTTTCCCCGAAAATACTTCCCCAGATAATAAGCCCAATCGGGCTTTTGAGCGCATGCACTAAAATAAGCCCTCCCCCCCAAAAAATAAGCCCTCCCCCAAAATATTGCAACACAGCAGCAGCCATGAGGGGACCACGCTCGCTGCCTCCTGCACTTCAAAAATAATAAGACCTCCCCGAACATAAGGCCAAGAACTTATTTTGGGGGTCAAAAGAAAATAAGACCCTGTCTTACTTTCAGGGAAACACGGTAGCATTTTGTTTTAATTTCTGTAAAGATTCTTGAGTGATTATATATGCAAAAGCTAGAGTATACATTTAGGATGTATGGTGTGTATGTGTTGCATTGTATAGTATGCTCACATTTAGGCTTTAAAAATCCTTCTATGGAATCTAATATGTTTACATATTGTCTTTTTTCCTTCTTTTAAATCAGTGGTCGGCAAACCGCAGCTCGTGAGCCACAAGCGGCTCTTTGGCCCCTCGAGTGCAGCTCTTCCTCCGCCGGGCAGACTCCGTCTGCGGCATAGGCAGCTGCTGCTGCTACCCCTGAGCGCTGCGACACGCAGCTCCCACCGCTCAAAGTCGCCCGGCAGGGGCGTCGGGCAGGGCAGCCGGGCGCATCTCCACCGGCTCCCTCTGACAGCCACCACGGCAAACGTTCTGGGGCTGTCCACCAGGTGGGCTGGGAGGGAGGTGGGCGCACGGCCCCTGGACAGCCTCGGCGGCGCTTAAGGTGACCGTAGCCTCGGGTTCTCGCCCCGCCCGCCTGCCTGCTGTGGGAGGAGGCATCCGTAGCCTCCCCAGCCGGCATGCAGGCCCTTCCGCTGCTTCCCAGCCGTAGCCTCGGGTGCTCGCCCCACCCGCCCGCTGTGGGAGGAGGCATCCGTAACCTCCCCAGCCGGCATGCCGGCTCTTCCACTGCTTCCCGGGGGTAGGGAGAGAGGGAGGGAGAGACTGACACACAGAGAGACAGAGAGAGACAGAGGGGGTGGGAGGGAGAGACAGAGAGGGAGAAAGAGAGGGAGGGAGGGAGGGAATCAGAGAGAGTGACAAACACAGAGACAGGGAGAGACAGAGAGAGGGAGGGTGGGAGAGACAGACAGAGACAGAGTGATTAAGTGAGTGAGACACACACACACACACACACACAGACAGACAGTGACAGAGATGGGTGGAGGGAGGAGAGAGAGACTGATAGAGAGAGGCAGACACAGAGAGAGAGAGAGAGAGAGAGAAAAGAGAAGAGGAGAAAGAAAGAAAAAAGAAAGAAAAAGAAAGTGAGAGAGAGAGAGAGATAAAGAAAGAAAGAACTTATGACCACAATTGAGCCCAAAATTTTGGTTGCTAAGCAAGACCGTCGTTAAGTGAGTTTCACCACATTTTCCAAGTTGGCCACGCCCACCCAGTCACATGACCGCTGAGCCACTCCTGCAAAACAGGCCACACCTTCCTTTGGCTCTCAAGAAATGTCAGTCGTTGTACTGTTGATATTTGGCTCTCTTGACTAATGTGTTTGCCCGCCACTGTGTTAAATGATTGTCATATACAGTATCTGCTTCCTCATGTCTAGTGCTAATTGTGCTAGAGATACACTTTTCACTTCTTAATTCCCTTCCCTAGCAGGAAAAGAAGGTCAAAACATATTGCAGTGTTAGGAGCTGTCTTCTGTAATTTTTGCTTGCAGCTCTATGTTGTGATCACAAGTCTTCCCGGTTTATTTTCTTTAATAACACTGAGGTTTAGCTCTGTCTGGGCCATCTGATACTGTCAGACGTGGTGCCTAAAGCAGATGTGATTGTTCATGAAATGGCAGGTAAACATCTGATATTGCTGTTGCTGAGAGCTTCAATGTTATAGTAATGAAAAATAGCACTTTTGTTTAGTAATTAATATGATATATGTATAATTATTTCATGTAGAGAAAGCAGTAAGGGGATAAGCGGTAGAGGAAGTTGTATGTATAGTGATTACTATTTCTCTACCAAAAATTATTCAGCTAACCCTGACAATCTCTATTATCTATGTGTTCTTTGGTGACTACTAAAAGGAACGGATATACAGTGTGTGTGTGTGTGTGTGTGTACACATACGTACGTACACACACACTGTGTGTGTGTAATATATATGGAATAGATACATTAAAAAAACCTTGTCTCTCCCCCCAAAAGTTTTTGAGCCAGCATATTTAGCAGACTGTTATGATAAATGCTCAGAGATCTTTCAACCCAATGCGGGTTTAATATGCTGCATGCGTTGCCCATTAGAGCTAAGGCAGGAATGAAAATCTCAGCATTTGGGGGGAAAGGAAATTAACCTTGTCTCTGTGATTAAGATGTGCCCTTTTGATCTTCTACTTTCAATAATATGCAAAGTGTTCAAACCTAATGATGGGGAGGGGAGACAAATCAAGATTATAATTTGGTTTCTCTCCCACACATATATACACAATCCATGCCATGCATTCAATATTATACATTGTAAAGAGTTTTGGTTTTTAATTCTAAATTGACCTTTTGTACATTCTAGAAATTATATGGTGGCATATTTTAGCCATGCAGATCCTCAAATGCTGATTTCCCTCCCCCCTATTTTTCCCCCTATTTATTTTATTTAGAATAACATCAGCAGCCTTAAGCACTCAGAGAGCCACAAAGGTCCTAACCAGAAGCCCCCTGTTCAATTCTGGAGCCAACCGAAGGTCCAGTTCCCCCACCATAGAGTCTTCCTCCTAGCGCGGTGTCCTTTTTCCTCTACCTATCGTAACTGAAAGCTCTATCAATTGTGGAGCCGACTAGCGACAAGGAGCCACAGCAGAGAGATGAAAGAGCCACATGTTGCTGACCCCTGATCCAGCCTGAAATTTTGGATATTGTTCTGTGTAATTTTAATTGGTCTTCGAAAAACATAATTTTTGAGGCTTTTTAAAATTCAGCAAAATGCTGAAGTCAAGCTGCTCCGTCAAGTAGTGGAGAGATGCAGTATTTGCATAAAGCAGGGGTAGTCAACCTTTTTATACCTACCGCCCACTTTTGTATCTCTGTTAGTAGTAAAATTTTCTAACCACCCACCAGTTCCGCAATAATGGTGATTTATAAAGTAGGGAAGTCAATTAAATTTAAAAAAGGAAAGTGCTTCAGTATCAGACAAAACCCCTACCGCCCACCATGAAAGCTGGAACGTCCACTGGTGGGCGGTAGGGACCAGGTTGACTACCACTGGCATAAAGTGTGAAAAGTTCTTCCAGATAATTTTCAAAGGATGCTATATTAAATAAAAATATTATTATGTCAATGTTGAGCAGTTTGCTTTGTTCCAATGGACCAACATATCTGCAAATATGTTTTAAATTAACTAACTAAAAGCTTCTCCTTTTCCTAATTTTCCTCATTGTAAAATCATGAAATGTCTGTCATGATTTTTAGGTCCTAAGCCTGGACTGTTGAAAAAAATATGAAAAGTGATACAGCAATTCTCCTTTGTGTACCTTTTTTTTTTAATCTGGAAGTGCTAATGCCAACATTATCAGTTTGTCTTTCAAAACGATGACACTGAAATAGTGTGAAATATATTTGCTAGTTTTGTTCATCTATCGTTTGCACAGCATGTTTTTTCCCCATCTCTTCACTAAATTGAGGGCCACTTGGAGCTTTTGAATTTTGGGTTCAGCCACCAGAGAACTGCAAAAGCTACTCCTAAGAAGTTTTTATTTTACTTGGGGATTGCATTGTGTTTTATTTTACTGATTGGAGAATAATCCCAATAGCTATATTTTAATTTTATTTATGCTTGGCTGCAAATGAAACGAAACCAGGTTCAGTTTTTGCCTTCAGCCACTTTTTGAAGTGTGGCCCTGACATATCATTTAAAAGCCAAATTAGAATTCAGCTGGTTCCAATAACATCTGATATGTTTCACAAAAGAAGCTCTTTTGTTTAGCCCTTGTGTTTGGGATTAAGGAGTGAAGCAAAAAACCTTCATACAAACATTAGATCATAGGAGGGATTTGAAAAGACAGAAATGGTGTTAGGTGTTCTAGAATCAGAACTCTTTCTGATTCTGTAAAACTGTGTAGACTTCAACTCCCACAATTTCCTAGCTGGAAAGTTGCTGAGGTTGGAAAATACTCTTCTAGAAAAGATTTATCAGCATGGAAACTAGAAAGAGAGACTGGTAAAGAAAATTATAAGTGGCTGTAAGTAGCAAGTGGCCATCAGCAGCAATTTCATTTCAGTTATTTGCCATCTGCAATTTCTGAGGAGTGGGCTGTGGAATTGTGAGGAAAGGGAGAAAACAGCATCCTTTTTCTTTAATACTGTGTATGTCGGGGCTGTCAAACTCATGGCCTATGGGCCCGATGCATCACGTACTGGCCACGCCCATGCCCGGTTTAGTGAAAGGGGGGAAACTCCCAATATGTCACATGACGCCACCGTAAGTTTGACAACCCTGGTATATGTGACTGGACTATCTATGACTACTGGACACCAATATATGGATGTCTGCATTGGGAATGCCCGATTATGAGGATCTACTTATAAATTGCATTTTCAGATGAGTGAGGGCAAAGTAAAGTTGATGTAGAGCAGGGATGTCAACCTTGTGGGCTATGAGCTGGATGCGTAATGCACTGGCCACGCCCACCCTCGCTTCAGCGAAGGGGGGAAGTCATGATACGTCACATGATGACATCACAAGTTTGACACCCCTGATCTAGAGTATCATTGAGTTCATAGTTGAAGGAAGGATAAAAAACCAATACTATAGAATGGTTGAAGATGAGAGTATTCCTGCCTGCTGGAATGGGATGCAAATCAGTGAGATGACTACCAGTATCTTTTGTACATGTGATGAATTATGAGTGAGTGATGAATTATGATGAATTAATTCACAGTGAGGAAGAGAAATATAGAAATAAATTCTAATTCTAATTGCAGAATTATGAAAAATTGTGAAATGGCTAAAATATGGCATGGAAATGACCAGTGAAGGAGGATACAATTATCCTGGCATCTAGCTTCACTTGCTGTTGACTTTTCCTCTTTCTGGAGTGGAAGCTGTTATACATTAAGACTTATTTTCCTGTACATAAGACACTGTATATGTATAGAAAGTCTTAATTTTCCTACTAGATTTATCCATACTTAATTTAAAGTTTGTTTATAACTCCAAATATTTTTGTGCATTAAGAAGTTTTCATCTATACCAGTGGTAGTCAACCTGGTCCCTACCGCCCACTAGTGGGTGTTCCAGCTTTCAGGGTGGGAGGTAGGGGTTTTGTCCAATACTGAAGCACTTTCCTTTTTTAAATTTAATTGACTTCCCTACTTTATAAATCACCATTTCTGTGGAACCGGTGGACGGTTGGAAAATTTTACTACTAACAGAGATACAAAAGTGGGCGGTAGATAGAAAAAGGTTGACTACCCCTGATCTATACCATGGATTAGTTGGAGAGAATGCAGGAAATCTTCGCAATATAGCTTTGGGATGGGATAAATGTTCAGTTGGTCTTTGGGGTTTTAATATAGCCTTCTGTGTAGATTTCCTGTAACATGGGTGAAATCTATTTACCTTCGCTACTGGTTCGCAAATGTCCATGCCACCTCTGTGCATGCGCAGGACCTTCCATGTATTTGCAGAGTGTAAAAACCAGACGTGATGATGTCTGGGTGGGTGGGCGGAGCCTGCTATCGAGTGCGCCTGCAAAGGTAAGTAGAATAGCAAGGGAGGCAATATGCTGTGCCACACGATTTAGATTGGCTAGAAAGCAGGAAATCCTGCTTTCTAGCTAATATAAATCGTGCATCACAGCTGATCGTCAAAAATACTGGTTCACACAAATAGGTAGAATTTTTTTTTTTATCGATTCAGACGAACTGGTCCAAATTGATAGCATTTCATCCCTGCTTGTAACTATTTATTAATTGCATTCAACAATATACTGCAAATTAATTGCATTCAACTTTCAATCCATTGCTTTGTAAAATGGGAAAATTTGTTTTTCCAATATTTAAAGAGTCCCTTTGGCTGTCCGTAGTGCACAGAGGAACCATTTTTGTTCCAGCAATTCTGTAAAATGTGATTTAATTTGTTTTACTACTAGCTAAACCATGCCATAAATATATTCCCAGTCATACTGCCAAATCATCCAAGTCATATTTCTAAATGACAAACAAATACAAGATAATATAACACAGCTATTATACATAATGTTTCATATTGCTCATGTTTCATATTAAAAGAATTGGCAAGTTACAGTACAGTATCTACTTGCGCTCATTGTGAAAAAAACCACAACCCTATATTTCCATATTCCCAAATTATATTTATTTTAATGTAGTTCTTTCATTATTTATTCCATTTATAGTTTAAAAAGCAGATACTCATCCATGCTTCCAAGAGTAAAACACTATCAGGTTAATTGGCTCAAGGCAATGTTACTAACAAGGAAATAGTCTTCATCTACGGTAATTTTTTTCTTGTGATCCTAGCTATGGAGCTATTTTTCTTGTAGTACAATGTGCTCTCTCTTTTTCTTTTCTTTTTCAAGGTGTTGGAGGGAAGATAGTTAAAGACAGTGTGAGCCAAGTTTATTGTTGAAGAGACAAATTTAAAAGAACAAGTTAAAATAGATCTCCAGTAGAAGGTTGCCTTCATTTTTTCCACTTCTTCAAAGAATATCAGTTTATACTTACAACACATAAGGTTTTCTTGGCTTTCTTGAAATGTATTTGAACTCTAAAATATATATTTTTCAGTTTATTTATGTGTTAGCACTACAAGGATGCAAAAATACGAAAGGAAATAATAGGAAAAATAGGGGAGGGAAAAAGGGAAGGGAAACATTTGGGGGGAAAGAGGAAAAAGAAAGAAAAGACATTGACTTCCAACACCCTTTTTGGTGTGGTGGAATAAAGTAATAACATCAAATCTCAACTTTTTACTCTGACATGATAGTATAAACTAGCCATTTCTATAACAACAAAAAATTATTTGAACTTTTATTAATCATTATTGTTAGATTTCGGGAACAGAGGGAGTTCGGACTCAGGCTAGTAAAACACCAAGCCGTTTATTGGCTAAAAACACAGAGACGCGAATAACTATTTACAGAACAGAAGAAGTGTGGTAGACGGGGGCTCCCGCGTTTGACAGCTACTTATATGCGAGCTGTCAAACGGGGAGCCAATCAGGACGCTCCAGGACCTAGTTTCCCACCACTCGCGTCTGGGCCAATCAGACGCGACTGGCAGTTTCAGACTGGCTACAGCCTGTTGCCATGGTCCTTCAAGACAGAGTGGAAGACTTGCGGCTGGTCGTATGTCGAGACCAGTCGCAAGTCGAGGACTCAACAATTATTCCACTTTGAAAGGATGCAATCCCAATTTTTTAAGGTCCATCTTTCAAGCTTCCTGTTATGTTCCTAATGTGGGGTTCTGCTGTGAAACCTGTGTTCTTAAAATATCTTTTCTTACTGTTGTAAGCTACTTCTTATCCCAGCTGGTCTGACTTCTCTAACCTTGGTTGATAACTCATTTTTCTCAAAATCAAGCCCTTCGTGAGCAATTAATATTTTTGGCTTTTGGGGAAGGGAAGCCACAGTTTCCCAGATGAGCCATAATATGCATTAACCTCTCTTAAGCAGCATGCTGCCGACATGGAGATACAAATTGACCTGTCACTTTTGCCTAGGAAGATGTTTTTGGGTTGCAGTCCTCCTATCCTAGCACCCATCTCTGTCCCATAACTGTATAGCAATTCCCAAATTCATAATAATAGTTAATAATAGTTAAATTTATTGACCGCTCCCTCTCCCCACAGGGACTCGGGGCGGTGCACAGGGAGAATAAAAACAATAAATATACAAAATACATACCAATTTAAAACAGATTAAATTAATTCCTGTGCTAAAATCCCATTAATTAAAAATCCCCACTAGATATAGATATACATTTAAAAAACCCATAGAGAGAGAGACTACCCTAGGCCGGCCAGGCGGAAAAGATGAGTCTTCAATTTCAAGCGGAAGGAGCGGAGGTCCGTGGTCGTTCTAATGTCGGGGGGAAGGTCGTTCCAGAGGGCTGGGCCCGCCACAGAGAGAGCCCTTTCCCTGGGCGTCGCCCGCTGACAGAGTCTAGTGGACGGCACCCGGAGAAGTCCCTCTCTGTGGGAGCGGATCGGCCGTGAGGATGTGTGAGGCAGGATCCGATCCCGCAGGTAGCTAGGTCCCGAGCCATGGAGCGCTTTAAAGATGATAATTAACACCTTGAACGTTTATTCCTGGCCAAACTTTGAGCAGACAGGTATTACTGAGGGACTGATATCTGAACATCCCATCTCAGTAGAATCTCTATTCTGAAGGACTAGCTGAAACATTGGATCATGTTGCAATGTGCTGCTTGTTGTATGCTGATGCTCAGCAGGAGTTCTTGTCTCCATTTTTAGTCAAACACTCTGGTCATCTCGACTTCTTTATCTCCAGCTGTTACTATCAGATCAATCTGACTCTATTTTGTTAACGATTGCTCCAGTGACTGCACGATAATCTATAGTCTTTTTTAAAAGAGCTGTTAGGTATTTCTTGCCTGGTTTGATTGATCATCCGTTGTAGTTGCTTGTCCAATTGATTATATTTATGCATTAAATGTATATGCACTTTTAGTTACTTTTATTAACCATTTTGTTTTGGAGAGTTACAGTATATTACAATTGGTTTGGAGTTTGTATTTCTAATTCACCCATTATGCTTTTCAAACCCCATTCAAATGTTATCATTATTAAAACTGGCGTGCTCACCATGTGACTCACACTCATTTGCTTGCAGTCTTCTCTGTGTTCTGTAACAGAGACTGTAGTTGTTCATTCAATTTTCCGCAGTGCAACTCAGGACACAGGTCTGTTAGAGGTGTGACAAGTCACAGGGGAACTAATACGGTACGTCTACAATGGGACACCCAAGAGCTTTGCTTTTGCAGGCAGTTGTTTGAACACAATCTTCCTGCAAGGCTTCAGGAGCATTTAAGCAAAATGAGTGGTGGAGAGGACAAATTCAGAACCATGTTCCTGTGCACAGTTCTGTTTTAATAAGGTCTCATTTGGACTTCTCTGTAACTATGAGGAAGCATCAACAACAAGCATTTAGGGGGAATAATCTCACTCCCAGACCAATTAGGTTTGTCTTATAACAGGAGTTGATGGGGCATGGTCTATTCATCAATGTCCTCCAAAGGATCTGCAATTACAAGAAGTGAATGTCCTCTATCAGAAGCAAATTCACATTTACTCACCATCTTTGTATTTGTTTTAACATCTCTGATCACGAGTCTGTAATGTGTGTGTGTGTGTTACACACCCAAATATCAAGCATTTTAATCTTTCAATCTTCTAAGGAGCTCCATGATAAATCGAATATGACCAGTGAACAAACAAGCCCCTGTAGATCCCAAAACTAATAAAGAGGAAAAGATTGCTTGCCTGGTCCAATGGACACCAATTTAATCCTTTTACAATGTTTAATTTTGCTTTTAATAAGGAAGTTAATTAGAGGAGTGTCCCAGCAAACAGATGGAGTTTGAGTTCACATTACTAAGCACTTTAAGTCAGCTGCACACCAGATTCTTAGGAGTGCATCCTTTCTTCTTGAATGTTTTTTTTTTTAAACAGGAGAGGCAGGACACTTCTCGGTTTTATTTCCTGAAGCTATTTCTGGATTGATTTAAATTAAATTCTGCTTGGACTGTCTCTTCATATTGACATTGCTTATTTGTCCTTTCCCCTCAATTCAAGGACAAGAATATACTTCATCTATTTTCATTCCAATTCTTCCCATTGACTCAGAACTGTTTCTGGGGGAAGAGCCATGTTAAATCTATTGTACCATAACGAAAGCAGCAGTCTTCTTTAGTTAAAGATTAACTTATTTGAACCTTTGCAAAATAGACCCCGTTTTGTCAGATGTATGGCATAATGGAGGGACGTGGTGGCTCAGTGGCTAATACGCGGAGTTTGTCAATCAGAAGGTCAGCAGTTCGGCAGTTTGAATCCCTAGCGTTGCGTAACGGAGTGAGCTCCCATGACTTGTCCCCACTTCTGCCAACCTAGCAGTTGTAAAAATGCAAGTAGAAAAATAGGAACCACCTTTGGTGGGAAGGTAACAGTGCTCTGTCATGCTGGCCACATGACCACAGAGACATCTTCGGACAGCGCTGGCTCTTTGGCTTTGAAACGGGGATGAGCACTGCCCCCTAGAGTTGGGAACGACTAACACATATATGTGAGGGGAACTTTTACTTTACCTTATGGCATACTTACCCTGAAACTGGAACGAGGACACATTTTTGACCGATTTTTTGGAAGGAGGGAAAATTGTTCTGGGATCAAAATCAGAAGGACATAAAATCCAGAGAAGGCAGACAACAATGGTAACTTCTTGGCCTTTCACATAAAGGGTGTTTGGTATGAAAAATGCATCCTTGCATTGGTGAACCGATGAAATGAATTCTGTGAAATCCCATAAGTAACGTTGCCTAAAGCAGCATAACGTACTTAACCCAAAGAGACTAGCTTGCCTATTTGACTTCTTTCTCAAACCGTACTCGCCCCTTCTTGGTTCTGATTCATTGTGGCGTAATGGCTGTTTGAATGCGCTTGGATTTTGTTCACTTTGTTTCTCCTTCAGTGATCATCTCTGCATCTCATGCAATTCATGAAGGAATTGGGGTCTTTTACCCTATTGTCAAAAAGTACGGTTAGATAGATCTTTGATCAAGGGTATATTCCTTTTTTTTTACATTTTTATCCTGCCCTTTTTCTTTATATACTGTTCAGCTTAAGACAGTGGACAATGGGGTGGGTTCCAGCAGAGACTTCTGCTGGTTTGCTCAGGGATGCGCCCTGCTGTGCGCACATGCGCAGTACAACTAAATTTGTTCTGTGCATGCACAGAAGCAAAAAACAAGATGGCGCCACCTATGGTGCTGCTGGGAGAACTGGTTCGGGGGCATGCCAGGCCTGGGTTGCAGGCTACTACCGGTTCGGCCAAACCGGGCTGAACTGGTAGGAACTCACTCCTGCAGTGAACATACCGAAATCCTATTTTCTCCATAACAACCTGTGAGGTGATTTGGAGTGAAAGAGAGGGACTTGGCCCTAAATCTCCCTGCCAACTTTCATGCCTAAGTCAGGTCCAGAATTCACCAACTCCTTCCATACAAATCTTTCCATTCTCCTTCCGCCAGTCAGAGTTGAAGAAGCTTCTTGGATGGGAAGTGAAACGTCTTCAAAAAAAACCCCAAGGAAGTCCAGTTGCCTATTGAAAAAGCACCTTTGGGTCACTACCTCCTGGTTTCTAGGCCAACACTATCCTCCCTATACTAAACAAATCAATTGTTCTTTTTTATTTATATGCTGCCCCATTGTTTATTTTTTTAAGAAAATTTGTATGGCCACCCAACTTACTCTCGTTGTCTCTGGGGCAGATAAAAATCCAACATAAAAAAACAGTAAAAAATAACCCATCCTCCTGATGACATCAATCATACTGATGTTTTGCTAAGAAGCTGAACTGAATTTAGTAAGACTGCTTTTAAAGAACGTGATTCAAGATTGTGTGAGCTTTTTTCCTTGATTATTTTATCATTTATATTAAATGTTTTTCAACCTCCCTGCTTTTAATATTCTTTGCTGCATTTAATGACTTTCTGCCAACTTGATTCCATAACTAAGAAGCCTTACCGTAGTTACTTAGTTAATTAGTAAGTTATTTGTTATATTTATATCATGGAAAATAAATTTTATGATGGCAGCAGGGAAGAAGGTAGAAGAGGGTAGTAGAACGGCATTTGATATATGTATATGCATTTTTTAAAGCATACCGTTGCAGCTTGCTTTTAATTTTTAATTTGCTGACCTATTTTCTTTCATTTCAAAACCCAACAATCGGGAATATGTTTTCCCCCCCTGTTTTTGATCATTAGTACCATCCTTAATTATGCCAAATACCACTGGATTTGACAGAGGAAGAAGGAGCTGAAATCCAAGCATCTGAGAAAGTAAACGACACTCTGTATTGTTCCAAATTGCTAATTCTCAAGCTACTTTCTAGAAGTGCTACTAGGGCAAAAGGCTCACAGGGGACTTTGTGGGAAAAAAGATGTTAAACAGATTCCATTTACACCTGCTGCAATCTGTACAGTGCAGCAGGCCTCATTAACAATTTGCTTTACTATTATTTCTGTGCTCCACAATATTATCTATAGATGCCCTCTGATGTGATGCCCTCCTGATGTTACATCACAAGGTGGGTTCTGGCTTCTTCTACTGCTGGTTCGTTCAGGGACGCACACACTTGATGCACGCTACACGTGTATGCACAATAGGTTAAAAAAATTACTTCTGCACATGCACAGAAGCAAAAAAACAAGATGGTGGTGCCTATGGTGACGCCGATAGAACCAGTTCAGGGCTGTGGCCAGCCAAGTTACTACCTACTTGGCTGAACCGATCCGAACTGGTAGGAACCCACCGGGCGAGGGGAGGGGGGAAGCCTCTGGACTTTGGTTTCTTCTGCAGCCATGAAGTTCATAGGGTGATTTTGGGATTGTTACACACACTGGTTCTTCTCACTGCACCAAGCCATAGTATATCGACTGGGCTTGCACATCACAGTACATTGTAAATTATGATTTGCAACCACCATGGTTTGCAAGGTGTCCATAGCACCAAGTTTAAACTCAGCAAACTTCACAGTGACTTAGTGTGATGGGTAAGCTTTAGTCACTCTCTGTAAGACTATATACAGTACTATGTATTGGAAAAACAGGAGCAAATATAGGAATGCATTTTGAGGGAGGGCATAGAAGTGTTGATACAATCTAAAATAACTACAAGAAAAGCAACAAAGGGATAGTTTTAATTGAGGAACTGGTGTTCTACATAAAGACTTCATCCTCTCAACCATTTATTTCCAGTTTCCAGTGCAAGGTGTCAGAAGTTTCCCCGAGCCACTGAAATGCCAAAGAGAATGAGACTCGACATGAGGCTTGCAAAAAATATCAGCTTTTATTTATGGCCATAGCAAAAGCTGGGTGACAAAACTATATCCAAAGCACACAAACATATGCATGTAAGGAATAGCCACACCCCTGCAAGAGTGGCTCCGAGCATTATATAAATTTTAGGCAGATAGAAACAAAGTTTATCCAATCAGAGACAAAGATTCTTTAACAACGTGATCTTTAAAGCGTTATTTGGTCCAGGTTTCCTTCTCTTTCTACTTTACCTATGCAATATTCCTGTAGTCTTGTGTAGGGGGTGGCAGCCCCTCTTTGCCAAGTTGTTTTTCAGCAGAATGCTTTAAGGATTTATGAGCCAGGAAAACTCCCTAGTTTGGTTCCTTTATCTATGGAGCCTGATATTCCCGTGTAACAATTTCTTCTACATTTTCAAGAATGTGCCTAGCTTTGAAGCCAAGAATAGAAGCAAGACCAACAGTGAGATAACACTTGCAGTTATGCCATCCAGTATTAACGTTACAATTTACTGGGCTAGAAAACAACTAATTTCTGACAGTATACAATAATATAAGTGGAAGCCAATAACAAAGCTTAATTCTTAATAAATGATTTCTAGCAGTGTATCATATTAGAAGCAAAAAGCAAATATTGGTTTAATCAGTAACAATTATATAGTAACATAAGCAATTAATAATAAAAGCAAATAGCCATTATTGATTCATATACACCAGCAAAAGCGTTCATTGCAAATCATGAGTTGGTGTAATGATCATGGTGTTCACTTTACAGTTATAATGTTTGCTTAACAACTGCTGTAAAAAATGTAAAATGGGTCGGTCATGTGGGTGTCTTGATTTATGACTGTCATGACATCCGACAACAATTCCAGGCTCCATTATGATTGTAAGTTGAGGACCACCTGCATAAACAATTTTATCCTTTACCTTTAACTTATTTACCCCATCAGAGTGTCAACATTTTCTAATTTATAGTGTATAAATACCACTGTATATTCAGCTGTGGTTGTTTTTGCACCTTCACATCCCTTCAGTTTTCTTGGCAACATTTTTTTGGGGGAAGTGGTGTGTCATTAACTGCTTCCTAGGGCTGAGAGAGAGGGACTGGCACTAGGTCACCCAGGTGGTTTCACACTTAAGACTAGACTAGAAATCCCAGTCTCCTGGCTTCTAGCCTGATGACTTAACCTCTATACCAGAGGGATCAAACTCAAGGCCCGGGGGCCGGATCCGGCTTGTAAGGTGCTTAGACCACGGGGCCACCCTAGAAACAGCAAAGGGCTGGCCCACAGTGCCTCTGCCAGCAAAAGTGAAGCTCGGAAAGGCCTCCCAGGCTCCATTTTTGTCTGCGACAAAAACCTCCTGCTTCCTTCTGCCAACAAAACCAGAGCTCGAGAGGGCCACATGAGGTCCTCCCAGGCTCCATTTTCAGCTGCGATGACCTCCTCCCGCCCTCTGCCAGTGAAAATGGAATTCGGGGGGAGGGGACGTGCAGAAGGCGACAAGAGGCCGTCGCAGTTGAAAATGGAGCTCTGGAAGCCGTTTTTGCTGGCAGAGTGCTTGGGCCACCACGGACGCCCCTGACATGAGTGATGTCAAGATGGCCACACCCACCCCAGCCCCCCAAGGTTGATGCGGCCGTCAGTGAAATTGAGTTTAACACCCCTGCATTACGCCAAGTTGGCTCTTGTGCCCAGTTAATACATATATTTTATAATGTATTATTCTCATCTTATAATGCAATAAAACAATTACTTGGGGTGGGGGGGAAACCAGGCAAGTTAGGGTTGCTTGCTGGTCTACTGTTCAATATCAGTAACGGGGAATACCCCTAGAAAAAGTCTAGATTAGCTTGACAGCTGAGACCATATCTGGAAAAAGCAAACCTCAATTCCATGCATTTTTATTACATGCACAGGATATATTCAGCGTCATCGGCTGTATCCCTTGTGATATAGTATTGCCTTTAATCTTTGGCTAGTTCAAAATGCAGGCGCCAGAATGCTTTTATAGATTTTACAGATTTCTTTGCATGAGATAAATGATTTATCCACTTATTTTCAGACTTAATTCCCTACATAGTCTGGAACCAGGATATGCCTAGCCCTGAGTGATCCAAGGATACTATTCCAAGTTTAGGTTCACTTATTAAATATGTGCAGCCATAAACTACTATTCATTAATGTGATTAAATATTAAAATGCAACGGAAACAAAAGACTGATTGGGAAACGAGCCCTATCATTAATTTCCATATGATTTAAATAAAGCTTTGGGGCTAGTGGTATCATTAGGGCTATTTTCTGTGATATCATCTCATTAAAATCAGGTACAAGAAAGCTTTGTTTTTTCTTCATCCAAATTTAGTTGATAGCACACCTGTTGACAGTTCATTTTTCACGGTCTGATAAATGCAACGTGCAATTTAAAGGATAATTGGGGAAATCCTCAATCTAAGAATGTTTACCCTAAGGGCAAAACTTTGCTAATATCTACTCCCTGTCACAATTTAATGCATAATTTGCAATCTTCAAGTTGTGAATGCTTGCGAAGTTGCTTAAGTTATATTAATTTAATATTTAGCTTGTTTATGGTCCTGTTTCCAGTGATGGGCTGCTGCCTGTTTGGACTGGTTCAAGTGAACCAGTAGCCCCAGTGCTATCCCATCCTATATCACCATGTTTTTGAAGCAGTGTGCATGCATGGGAGGCCATGCACATGTGTGGGCGTCTGTGTGCGTGCACAGAAGGTGTGCATGTGAGCAAAGTAAGTGCTCGTGTTCGCTCACATTTTTAGTGCTAGGCGAACCGGTTGTTACATTATGTGATACCTACCTCTGCCCATTTCAATGTTATATACCACGGTGGTGAAATTCAATTTTTTTTACTACCAATTCTGTGGGCGTGGCAGGGGAAGGATCCTGCAAAATCCCCATTCCCTCCCCACTCCTAGGGGAAGGATACTGCAAAATCCCCATTCCCTCCCCACTCCTAGGGGAAGGATACTGCAAAATCCCCATTCCCTCCCCACTCTGGGGTCAGCCAGAGGTGGTATTTGCAGGTTCCCTGAACTACTCAAACTTTCTGCTACCGGTTCTTCAGAACCTGTCAGAACCTGCTGGATTTGACCCCTGTCATGGTCCCATTTTAATATTATACCTAGTTGCCATCATAAGATTCTTATTTCTCTTCATGGCCAAATTATGTATCGACTTTTACAGCTCCTTAGATTAGTTAGCATTGAATGCTTATTTTGATTACGTGCCATCAAGTTGTGGTTGACACTTAGCAACAACATAGAAAGATTTGGTCGCATTAATCTAGCCCTCTAAGGATCCTAAGTTTGGTTCCAGAAGGGACTCATCACAAAGATCATGTTGGCAGATTACAAGCCCAGGCTTTTTGGTAACCGCTGAATATCTGTAGAATTCCGTCTTTTCAGCACTCTGCTTGAGCCTCTTCCTTGAAGAATGAAGTTGATAATAAGTTTTGCCCCATGTTACAACTTTTCTTGCCACACTTGCTAAGTGAATCACTGCATTTGTTAAATGAGTAATGTTGTTGTTGTGTGAATCTGATGTCCCCATTGACTTTGCTTATCAGAAGGTTGCCAAAGGGGACAACATGACTCTGGGATTGTCGTAAGTCACTTTCTTCAGTGCCGTTGTAACTTCGAATGGTCACTAAGAGAACTGTTGCAAGTTGAGGATTTCCTGTATAACATTTAGAAAGTTAATTTTTTAAAACATAGGGAAATAGAAGCAAGTATATGTTTATTCAGGGTCATTCCATGTCAAGTGGTCTGGGGCTCGACCATTACGGATTTTGATGAAATTTGGTGTGAACATACACACAAAATCTTTAACCTTTTTTCGAGCCGCAGTCATTTTTGGATACCTTTGCTCCAAATTATCTAGATGGAGATCGCTCATGAGAATGTTTTGATTATTTTGTTTAATGAGAGCACAACAAGTTGTACAAGAAGGCCACGTTATGTTTCTCTCCACAAAATATTGGCGTAGATATTATGTCTCAAAGTTGCCGAAACCTCAGAGTCCTCCTGTAGAAGGCTGCGCTATGGGGTCAAACGAATGACCATATCTCTGCAAGTATTGCATCAGCACACGTAACACTTTACCAATGTTCATTGGGGACTTGTGTGCATGTTCACACCAAATTTCGTCAAAATCTGTGATGGTCGAGTAGAGCATTTTTCTGAAATCAGACCACTTGACATGGAATGACCCTTTAATATGGGCCCTGTCAGCATTCAAAATAAGAGGGGTTTGTTTTTTGGGAGGATTCCTACAATCTTTAGGGCTTTAGGGATTTTAATGGGGTAGTTTTTAGCACAGGGTGTAATTTAATATAGTTTTAATGTATTTATTGTGATGTATTGTATTTTTTATATTTTCCTGTGCACCGCCCCGAGTCCCTTCGGGCAGAGGGGGCGGTTAATAAGTCGAATAAATGAATGAATTGTTCTAAGGAAGGAGAAAAGGATGTCCGGCTATTGCATCCCTCACACTGTCTCTCCTGCTAGTATAAAAGTATGTTGCATTTTAGACTTGCAAAAGGAGTAGAATTTACCAAATTATAAACTTTTTTTTTTCAAATCAAGAATGTTATGCAAAATATGATTACAATTACCCAGAGATGTATTACTTTGAATTGCATGCTTTCTAAGCTCTGGAACATTCTTCTGCTTCAGTAGTTTCTTGTTAGCAAATGTTTTTTTTCCTCCCCTTGAATAATTTTAGCCTCGTTTAAATAGAACACCCTAGTGCTGAAGAAGGAAGCAACAGAGAATCAGTGCTACCTAACAGCAAGTTACAGAAATCTCTACATGCTACTTTGGGCATTTAGCTGGAACAAGGTATTCACTGATGCATAAGAGGAATGAGGCTGTGCATCTGGCCAGCGGATCTAGCTTGTCTTGGTGAATAAGGCATCAGGCTGTGTCCTAACATCCATTTGCTGGAGTGTGAGGAGTGCTTTCTGCATGGCAAACATGGCTTCAAGGTGGCCCTGGTTGCCCAGAGCTCTGCTTATGTTCTGTTCAAGTTTCAAATCTGACTGTTCCCTGTGACACAATAAAGGACTGAGGTCGGGCAGGCAAGGCTGGGTATGACCAATTGTGCAGCTGCCATAGTCATAAGCAAGCAGCCTTTTGAGGTTGGATGCTTGAAAAAGATTTGCACGGCTAACAGAGTGAAATATACTAAAGGGACAAATCATATACGTGGGATGCTTGCTTTGTACGTCAACCCATAGACACCAAATGGAACAACTATTCCTTTAGTCTCTATGGTGCCGTTACTAGGGTTTTTTCCAGTGTACTGCTTGGAGAGTCCAAGCGATGGGTTAACTCAGTCTGGTTGCCCTGGGAACTGAGGAATCTTTTTGTCCTGGCCACGCCCCCTTGAGGTTGTCCATGCCAGAATTTTTCCTCAGTTGCCCGTAGACGAACGTTTTTTCAAGGAATTCCAGCTTTTAGCCTTTAATCCAGGGCTTGGACTCTCCTTTTTGCTAGCCTTTTTTCTTTTTTCCTGGCCTTTTGTCCTATACACCCTTCAATTTTTTTTCTTCAGCTTTCTTCAAACTATTTACTTACTTTTCTGCCTGCATCTGAGACTCTGAGGTAGGAGCGATGGGGGGGGGGCGTTTTCTGCTGTCCATGCTGCTCGGGATGGCAGCACAGCCCTGTAAAATTGACCAGCTGTGCAGCGAAGCGCTTCAGAAGCCAGCGCGGGCGCCGCCACTGTTCCGGCATTCCCTCCCGATGCGCTGGCCATTCTTTGAGACCGCATGGCTTCTCTTAATGGTGGCAGCCATTTTGGAGGGTCCTTCTCTGCCTTCCACCTCGCAGCGGCCATGTTGCAGCCCATTTTTTTCGCGCCTTTTTTCTTAAGGCCTTAAAAATGAACCCCAGCTCCTGCAGATTGCTGCCGAGTGGGTTGCGGGCCTTTTTCGGGTCGCCGGAAAAAGACCTCCCTCACTCTGGCCTTTACTGGCCAGCAGTGCTGGTTCTTGGAAGCCTCGCTCCCGTTTTCCAGCATAGGGAGGGCCCTACAAGGCCTTGCTGGCCTCCCTGATTCATCTGCCAGGGCTCGCAACCTCAGGGTTGAGATCCCTTTTATGATTGCCTCATCTAACTTGGCCTTCCCTGGTATTGGCTGAAAGAGCCTCTATTTTTGCTCTTCTGTTTAAAAGTATTTACAAGGGGTTCCCTTTGGTTATCATATTTTGCAACCTTAACCTTTGTTTTTTTTTCCTTTTTCTTGTCAGTGCCTTCAGCCTTACCTTTGGCCACTTGAGTCTCCATCGCTCTCAACCATTTGCTAAGGTCAGACATCCTTTGCACTATGGAGGAGCCCGGGCCTTCCTCTTTCATTGAGGGTAGACCAGATCCTTCCCTAGTTCCTGGGCAGACATCCACCCAAGGAAAGGAGAAAAAACCAAGGAAGGGAACCAGGGCCACTCAGTCTAGCCACCCCTATCTCCCTCCTTCCAAGGCCGCTGATAAGGATGCGGAACGGAGGCAGCGGGCCCTCAATAAACAGTTTGAGAAGGCCCAATGCCTGGCGGCAGGGACACCTTCTCAACCCGATACTAGCATGGAGGTTTCGGGTGGGCCTACCCTTAGGGAAGGTCCCCTTAGCATCATTTTTTTTTTAAATAGATATTTTTATTTTATTTTCGATTTTCAAAGTAAATAACAACATATATACTGTTACATAGCCAGCATCATATTATATTATTAAATGTTTACATCATTCCATTTTACCATCATTTCATTTTACCATCAACACCCAGAAAACTCCCAGAGGGCTCTTCTGCTCTCCATACACCATATTTGTGCCTTATCCATCATTTTCTTTCCCCTTTCTCCTCCTCCTCCCTACCTCCTTTCTTCCCTCTAACGCCCTCCCCTTCTCTACTTCGCCTTCTTCTCTCCTTCTCCTCTCTCCCCTTTCCACTCCTCCTTTCTCTCCTCTTCTCCTCTTCCCCCTCTTTGCCCTCTCTCCTTTCTCTCTCTTCTTCCCTTATCTCTCTACTCCACACTCTTCATCTCATTTACATGGTGTATTTCGGCCTCGGAGCCAGTTCTATTTTGTGTTGATGATATTTTATAATTTCAGATTTAAGATTTATCGCTCAATTTTCATATCAATTATTACAATTCTTATGTCTCAGTCCCAAATCTTGCTAGTTGTTTTAATACCCTTTTAAGTAAAGCCTAATTGTATAATAATGTTCTATTTATAAAACCAAACAAAAAAGAACAAAAAACAGTATAAATAAATTTAAATAAATTTAAATATAAGAAGGCCTAATCGGGTATCCATAAATTCTGTGCCTTCCAGGAGTGGTTATTATTCATGGGTTATCTCATTTTATTAATTTTAAATCTAACAATTTATCCTGTGAGTCAATATCAGTATCCACAAGTCTTATCAAGTATTCTAGCCTCAATCTATTTTTTCTTTAATAATATCTTTAAATCCTATTTACTATTAATATCCCTTATTTAATCCCTTCATATCTCTATAGATTCCATATAATTATCTAAAATTTTATGTAACTATTAATTGATTGATCATTTACCAAGAGTGATAGTATTCTATAACCATCTTAATCGCCTAATTCCCCATCTATAGATAAGCAAATATATATCATTCACTAACACATAATCTTTCTATAACCATCTAAATAGCATAGTTCCCCATCGATAAATAAACAAATATATATCATTAACCAAAACATTTACCAAGAGTATTCTATAACCATCTTAGTAGCATAATTCCCCATCTATAGATAAGCAAATATATATCATTCACTAACACATAATCTTTCTTTAACCATCTAAATAGCATAATTCCCCATCGATAGATAAACAAATATATATTATTAACAAAACCTTTACCAAGAGTATTCTATAACCATCTTAATAGCATAACTCCCCATCTTAGATAAGCAGATATATATCATTCATTAACACATCATTTTTCTATAACCATCTAAATAGCCCAATTCCCCATCTATAGATAAACTAATATATATCATTATCAAAAACCTAATCTTATTATAAGCATCTATAGTTATTACTAACAATCAATTAATTAATAATCCTTGATGGTAATTTAAACCCAGCCTAGTTATTGCTCATCAAGGGATAAAAGTTCCTCTTTTCAGCCGTTGTCTCTCCAAGGATGAATTAAATTTGCCTCTTTTAAAATCCACATTCTCCATCGACTTTTTTCCCTCTTCTCATGTTCTTTATAAACTTCCATTGGCACATTGTGATCCTGTATAGCTATACAATCATAGTGCTGACCAATTCTTTTCCTCAAATTTGATTTATTTTCAAATATCAAGTGTAACTCTGGTGTGATTTCCTCTATCTTTTGTTCTCCTTTTCCTTCCTTTTGCCAGACAGGTTGAAATTCAAATTTCTGATGAGGTCTTGATCTTATCTCCTCTCCTGGATCTTCTCCCTTGTCTTCAGTTAAATCCAGTCCACAAACAGCCTCATTTCCATTTTCTTCTTTAATTTCTCTAATCTGTTCAATTTCTTCACTTGGTGTAATGTCGAGTATTGCACAAAATTCTCTCAATTCCCTCAAGATTTCAGCCAAAAGCTCCTGGTTTTCTGCAGTGTATATATCTATGTGCGTAGACATTTTGGCGAATCCGCAAACTAGGAAAAAGTAGCTCCAATTACCTTGTTAACACTTAGTTTATCTCTTGTTAGTTTGTTTCTAGACAATATTTCCAGTAAATCTGTTCATATATGTCCGCCCACTGTTTTTCCAAGAGCGATACGATGTAGGAAATAGTTTAAATAGTTTCAAAGTGTTAGCATCATTGATGAGGAGGTGGCCTCGCAGGACCTGTCTCTGGACAGATCCCTGCCAGATCCTGTTTCTCCCGCTCCATCCTTTGTGTCTGATGTTACTCCTCTAGAGGCACATAGGCCTTCCCACACTGTCCAGGGCATTCCTTGCTCTGTGGGAACTGCCCCCTCTGTGATCAAAGTGCCTGAAATCTCACCACACATTCAGGCTGTCATTGCCAGGACCATCTCTCAGGGGATAGATGAGGGTCTCCAAAGGAAGGAGCAACCTCAGCCGGCTCCTATCCCTGCTGTTACTGAGAAAGACATGCCCACTATTCCGGCTGTAACTGGCACAGATGTTCCTGCCCCTAGTGGTAGGACCCGTAATCCTTCTCTAGAATCCTCTGTTGTCAGCGAAGCCTCAGCCTTGGAGGATGCTGACCAGGAGGATCAAGGTCTCTCCGAAGGCGAAGATCTTTCCCCAGAAGCCCCGACCTACTTGGGTCTTTTCAAGCCCAGTCTTTTCAAGTCCATCTTACATAAAGCTAAAAATACTACTCAATGGGGTGTCAAGCCTCAACTGGCTCAGGGCCCCCCGGATGCCCCAGCGGCTAATCCGAACGATAGTATGTTTAAGGTCCTGCCTTCTTCTCAGGAACTGCTTCCTGTTCCCAGTCTCTTCTTAGACACCGTGCAACCTCAAGGGGTTCAACCTGGTTCTCTCTCAGCACCCAGTGGTGGAGATAAGAAATTTATTCTGTGGAACCCGCTTTGGAAGATGTCTTGATCCTACCGGAAGTGGACCCTCCAATTGTGGCTTTCACCACTAATTATGTTATTCCTGCAGAATTAATGGAAGGCCTTAAGGCTGAAGATAGGAGAGCGGAAAAGGCCTGCCATAAAACTCATTTGGCAGCTGCCTGGGCCATTAAGACCGCCTCCTCCACCTCCTTCTTCAATAGGGCCTCCATTATATGGTTAAGGGAGCTTCAGGCAGAACTTCCTGCAGGGGACACCCATCTCCACCAGGATATGTCAAAGATTATAGCAGCATCCCAATATTCCGTTGGCGCATCACTATCCACAGTGATGCCTCCAGAGCACTGGCCTCCAATGTTACCTCCCACCGCCTGGTCTGGCTTGGCAAGCGGACCAGAAACACAAATGGAAGCTTGCTTCTGCACTCTTTAAGGGGGCCAAGTTATTTGGCGAGGTCCTAGACCCATTCCTAATTGAATCTAAAGATAAAAGGAAGGTCCTTCCCAACATGTCAAAGAAACAGGACCATAAGTCCACCCCTTACTCTAGGTGCCAGTCCTTTCATTCTAATGACTCCTCCCTTAACCAGGCCTCCACCAGCAGGTCTTCCAACCAGCCAACGGACAGGTCCCAGGACAGACAGTCCTTTCAGGACAGAGGCAGGCAGCAATTCAACTCCCGCAAATACAATCGCGGGGGCGCTGCCAACCACCCCTTCCGTCGTTCTAAGTGACCATCATCAGTCCGCTCCCATAGGGGGTCATCTCCAGTTGTTCGCCCTCCAATGGCAATTGACCACGGAGGATGCCTGGGTCCTCCAGTCGATCAGGGAGGGCCTCTCCCTGGAGTCCCTGTCTCTTCCACCCAGGAACTTCATTCATTGTCCTACCCCCTCCTGTCCCCTAAAGAGACAGCTGATTTCCCAAGAGATCCAACACCTCCTGGATATCGATGCGATAGAGCAGGTCCCAGCTCTTCAGGAACTGAGGGGGTTCTACTCCATCCTCTTCTTGGTTCCCAAGAGCTCAGGTGGGTGGAGAGCCATCTTGGACCTCATAAACCTCAACCGGCACATCGCATACAGGAGGTTCAAGATGCAATCCCTGCAGACCATTCTTGCAGGGATCCGCCAGGGGGACCTCCTGACATCCATCGATTTACAGGAAGCATACTTGCACATTCTAATTTTCTTCTATGCCGGCAGACATTTTCAATACAAAGCCCTTCCATTCGGCCTGTTGTCGGCACCCAAGACCTTCACCAAAATTATGTCCGCTCTCGCAGCGTACCTCAGGCGCAGGCCCATAAGGCTACAATGTTACCTGGATGACATCCTCATCCACTCATCGTCCAGGGAGCAAGCCTTGCGGGATCTCTGCATCACCATGAGGACTCTACGCTCCCACAGGTTCTCGGTGAATCTAGAAAAAAGTCACCTCATCTCATCCACCAAGATCATTCATCTGGGAGCGGTAATGTTAGCCTGCAGCATATCCCTATCCCAGGACAGGGTAGACAGCTTAATCTCCCTTGTTCAGGAGGTACAGGATTTGAGGCAGGTCCCTGTGCTGCTCATCTCCAAACTACTAGGGAAGATGATCTCCTGTATTTCCATCGTTCCCTGAGCCAGTCTCCACTCCCGGGAGCTGCAGTGGCTTCTTCTACCGCATCAGAGAGCTAACAGAAGCAATTCTCCCATGAAGATTCCCATTCCTCCATCACTGAGATGCTCCCTCAGGTGGTGGCGGTCGCCCTCGCTCCTAAAAGGTCAACTATTCAAAGAACCGATGAGACTGGTCATAACGACGGATGCCAGTCTCGTCGGCTGGCGCGCCCACATGGGACACTCGGTAGCACAGGGCACGTGGACTGTAGCTGAAGCCGCATCCAGCATCAACCTTCTGGAACTGCGTGCGGCACGACTTGCCCTCTGCCATTTCTCTCGGGACATTCTCCACCAACACGTACTACTGATGACAGACAATGTGGCCATCAAGGCACACATAAATCGCCAAGGTGGCATGAGGTCTTGGAAATTGATGGTGGAGGAAGAAGCGTTGTGCAGATGGGCGGAGCAACTCCTCCAGTCCATCCGCTTGGATCATATTTCAGGAGTAGAAAACACCCAGGCGGATTGACTGAGCAGAACCACAATAGACAGTGCGGAATGGAAGTTACACCCTGCCCTGTTCCGCCAGTTGTGTCACAGGTTCGGCGTTCAAAAGGTCAATTTATTTGCCACCCGCCTGAACACACAACTCCCTAGCTTCTTCTCACGGTTCCAGTCTCTGGGAGCAGAGGGCATAGATGCTCTGCGGTGCCCTTGGCCCAAGGAGCTGCTGTATGGCTTCCCTCCTCTTCCGCTCCTCTCACAACTGGTACGCAAGATCATCGTGGAAAAAGCGGAGATTCTACTTGTCACTCCCCACTGGCCGAGACGTTCTTGGTACGCAGACCTGGTCAGCCTCTCCGTCTCCAGCCCATGGCGCATCCCTCTGGATCAGGTCTCCCTCAGCCAGGGGGCCATCCTCCATCTGGACCCCCAATGGTTCCAGTTAGCCATCTGGCACTTGAGGGCGACCTCCTGAGGAGGGAGGGGCTGTCGGAGGAGGTAATCCGCACCATCCAAATGTCCACTGTCTGGTCTGGGCACAAGGTTCATTCTCTTAGCAAACTTCCCAGAATCCTGTGTTTCCTTAAGGGAGCCATCAACTTGCGGCCTCCGGTGGTACAACATTACCCAACATGGCAGTTGTCGGTGGTCCTGCACGCTCTCACCAAGCCTCCCTTTGAGCCTCTGAGTACGACATCTTTAAGACATCTCACACTCAAAAGAGTTTTCCTCATTGCCATTACATCTATGCGCAGAATATCTGTTAATTATTTTTTTATTGTTATTGTTAATAGCCATGTTCCCTTTGGAAGGGAGGGTACTAAATCTTTGCTGAGTTCCAGATCCAAGAACTTTGAAACTGGCTAAATCAAAGCTTCAACCCATGTAAAATCTAAACAGTTGACTCCTCTTGTGTGAATCAGACTCTTTAGTGAGAGAAATGTTGGTAGGAAGCCAAGAAATAACAAGATTTCCTGTTTATCAGGTGGAATAATAGGTAATAATCTATTTGCAACAAAGACAATCACTGCACGCAGAGAACTGACCTTCACACAAATTGTTCATTTACATTTTAGAGAGACAGAGAATACATTTTGAACTGAAATCTGCATCTGCCAACTCATTTCTCTTCTTAACACCCATTAAAAAAAGAATTAAAAAAGGAAGATGTAATTTAAAAAAAAAATAATGATAATGAGCCACACACAGAGAGACAGTCTGACTGCTGTTGAAGATGTGTGTGTTATTATAATTTTGTTATCCTAGAAGGCAATTATTGGTTGGTTGTTTGGTTTCCATGCTTTTTTTTTAATAAAGCATTGGGAATATTAACTCTGCCTAATAATAACATGCACTAGAATATAAATTTAGTTAAGCTTTTCTCACTCCACCCCACTTATTGAAGTTAGCTTCTTCTCCTGAATGAATCATATGTTGACTCATTTAGCTGACTAACTGCTTTGACCATTGTCAGTGCCTGTCTTGAAGCAGAAATCCATTGTTTTCATTCTCTTGACTTATGATTCAATTTTTTTAATAATAACATTTCCACAGCAGTGCTGAATATTATAAAAGGTAATCAAGGAGTATAGTTTTGAAGACTGATTAATAACAAGCCGCTTGAAAGAAGGATGTACCTTGGGAGCAATAGTCATAATAACACAGAAGATTTGTTTAATATTTAAAAGCTTCCTTTTAATTTTTTTAAAAAAAATATTTTTAAATATTTAAAAGCCTTAAAACACATTGTGGTATTCATTTCCATTGCTCACTAATGCAAATAGGTATCTGTATAATTATGTGTTCATTTCCTACAAGCAATAAAATAAATCTTTTAGTTTCCAGGAATGGATCTGCTGGGAATTCACATGTAAATTATCAGAATTGCTCAGGACTGAAAATATAAGTATAATGTAGTACTTTTCATGTTCAATCCACCGGGGATACTAATATGGTTTTGTCCTTGCTATTCTGTTCTAGAATATTCTATGGGACGCGGTGGCTCAGTGGCTAAGACGCTGAGTTTGTCGATAAAAGGTTGGCGGTTGAAATCTCTAGCGCCGCATAATGGAGTGAGCTCCTGTTACTTGTCCCAGCTTCTGCCAGCCTAACAGTTCGAAAGCATTTAAAAATGCAAGTAGAAAAATAGGGACCACGTTTGGTGGGAAGGTAACAGTGTTCCATACACTTTCGGCATTTAGTCATGCCAACCACATGACCACGGAGACGTCTTCAGACAGCGCTGGTTCTTCAGCTTTGAAACGGAGATGAGCACTGTCTCCTAGAGTCGTGAACGACTAGCACATATGTGCGAGGGCAACCTTTACCTTTGTTCTATTCTAATAGGGTACATATTTTGGATCTTGCACAAGCATGCCCACTTTGCTAATTATTAACAAAGTCATATTTTTTAACCCTTGCCATATACCAGGTAATGAACTGACTTGCTGAGAAGCCTGAAAAAAAAGTAGGATAAGTCCATTGCAATCCTGTATGAATCTTATCGGTTTTCCTGTTTTGAGGAAGAAAAAACTATTGAACAAGTACACAGAGGTCAAACTCACCATGTCACGTAATATTTTGTGACGTTTTTCCCATTTGCGGAGCTGGAGTGGGTGTGGTGACGCATCCAGGCTAAAAAGCAAGAGATTGTGAGTTTCAGTCCCCTCTTAGCTATGAAAGCCAACTGGGTGACCATGAGCCAGTCACTGTCTCTCTCAGCCCAATTTGGCATTCTGATGTATTGGAAAGCTGTCCTTATGATCTAGTACCGTGATGGCAAACCTGTGGCACGCATGACAGAAGTGGCACACAGAGCGATCTCTCTGGGCACACGAGCCATCGCCTGTTCCCTTCTGGGTTGCAGCGCATCAGCCAGCTGTCTTCATGCGGACAGGAGTGCCGGAAACCAGAGGAGCAGCCGTCTGGTGCGCATGCTCTTCTGGTTTCCAGCACATGCATGTGCACCAGCCAGCTGGTCTTCACTTGCCCAGGTGTGCCAGAAACTGGAAGACCAGGTGACTGGTGCGCATACACATTCCAGAAACTGAATGAGCAGCCACCCACCGCACATATGCACACCGAGCAGCTGCTCTTCCTGCTTCCAGCACATGCACTCACTCCCGTTTCGGCACTTGGTGCTGAAAAGGTTCGCCAACACCGATCTAGCATGAAGTAGGTCCATTTGTCTCTTGGTAAATCAACATATCCCAAATTCAAATTGACTGTTGTTCATAAACAGGTTTCTTGTGGATTTTTCACCACTATTAAATAGAATTCCAGAGTCAATGAGCATCCCTGCACATTGGGTGGAACATTAATCACAGTGAAAGCCTACAATAAATCGTAGTTGAGTGTCAGTGACCTGGAGGTTGTCTTCTCTTTGCTTTGTGCTACGCTAGGGCTTCCAGCTGGGCTCCAGGTTCTCTTACTCAGAAGAGTAAGGCATCTACCAATCTCAAAGTACTGTCTCTTGCCTTTGGCATGGCACCTGCCTTAATACGTTCAGGCAGTCCCTAGTATTGCAGAACAGAAATGGGAACTAAAAGCTGGGGGTAAAATCAGTCCAAACCAGCTGCTGAGACAGACAGCTCAGCACCAAAACAAGCAGCAAAGGAATGGCAATGCCTTAGAGCAAGGGTCTCCAACCTTTGCAACTTTAAGTCTGAAGGACTTCAGCTCCCAGAATTCTCCAGCCAGCAAAGCTGGCTGGAGAAGTCTGGGAACTGAAGTCCTTCAGACTTAAAGTTGCAAAGGTTGGAGACCCCTGCCTTAGAGCAGCTAAGCAAAGTATTCAGGGCAGCATCAACATTAGAAATAAAGACCTTTTTTGCCACACAAATAGTAATCTCTTGGTTCTCTGGCTTCCATGAGATCAAGAGATTGGAAAAAAACATCCCTGGATACCCTGTTATCTATCATTTCTACAATCCATGAAAAAGTACCGGTATTGATTCTACTGAATGGTGTAACACGAGGGACATGGCAGACAAAGGGTGAGGAATTCCTAAAGTTCCCTAGCTCATGGCATCCACAACAAGGTGGTTTAAAAAAAGCCAAGATGGCAGTTGCAACAAAGATTTCCGGATGGAGAAAATGGCAGACTGACCCATCTGCAAACAGCTGAGTTGATCCTGAGGCAAAGACCTTTGCACAGGAGGCAAGTCCGGGCCAGCAGAACTTCTTCAGACAAGACCACCTGTGCTTCAGAAGACAATTCCTCATGAGGAGACCTGCAGACCTGAAAGGACCCTGTGGAAGACTCACGAGTAGAGTGGTGAGAGCCACAGAAGAAATACCAAGCTCACAACCTCGAGCTGCTTAAGAACACTAAGTTCACCCATCTCCACTTTCTATTGCACATTTTTGAATACGATAATAAAGCTGTAGAGATCTTCCAAGCAGCAGAGCATTAAAACTACCTGGTGAGTAATCCTCCAACCTGGATTAAAGTTAAAAGTAAGGAAACAGCTATAAGAATTTTAAAAATAATTAAAAGCAAAAAGCTTACCAAGAGTTTGAACTAAGAAAGTTTAAAATAAACTAACAGGGCAGTTGAATTTGCAACAGTATATATTTTGAAGTGGTTTTGAATTAATTAAATAAATGATACATATCTCCATGGCAACAAGAACTGTTTAGGCTTGCTAAAAGGAGCAATTTGTTAGCTTCATTAAACAAAAAGTTAAGGAAAAGTTGTGAAAGATCATCTGACTGTAGAGCTATGGAACCAAACTATTCAGGATAGAGAGAAAGGAAAATGCAGTATGTGCTTTTAATTTTGTATACAAATTATTTTAAGAAGTAACATTTAGGTGAGATCTGACCTGTTTTTTTTCTGAGACTTATAGATAACCAACTAGACTTGTGAAAGATTGTTTTTTCAAATTGTAACTGCTGTGAAAGTATTGTATGCAGAAAGATAGAAAAATACTGAAACACCTATAATGGAAGAATGGATTGTAAAGATGATGGAACTCACAAAAATAACAAATGTGACCTGTCTAGTCAGGAATACAGAGACACGGTGGCTCAGTGGCTAAGACACAGAGTTTGTCGATCAGAAGGTCGGCAGTTCAACGGTTCGAATCCCTAGTGCCACATAACGGAGTGAGCTCCCGTGACTTATCCCAGCTTCTGCCAACCGAGCAGTTCGAAAGCATGTAATAAAAGATGCAAGTAGAAAAATAGGGACCACCTTTGGTGGGAAGGTAACAGCGTTCCGTGTGTCTTCGGCGTTTAATCATGCTGGCCCTATGATCACAGAGACATCTTTGGACAGCGCTGGCTCTTCAGCTTTGAAACGGAGATGAGCACCATCCCCTGGAGCCCGGAATGACTAGCACATGTGCGAGGAGAACATTTCCCTTTACCTTCAGAATAATCTTCTGAAGATTATTCTTCAGTACTCTTTAGGAGTGACCAATTTGGCTGGGACTACAGAGAGTTGCATTTCAGCAAATAATCACAGGGCTATAGATTCCCCAAAGTTGTCCTTTTGGCAACTTTGGTTAAATAAAGTATTCTTATTTATTGCAGTGGATTGTAGTCCATTTACTTCAAAACTAACATGCCACATATTGATAAACAAAAGACCCTGTAAAAGAAGAGTCGTTAGTTTATGGCAGCCAACATTCATAAGGAATCTTGTAGCCTCTTTTCAGAATAACACATTTTATTAAAAAACACAAGCTTTTGTGAACAGCAACTGCTTTCACCAGACTCCTGCTTTTTGCTACACAAAAGGCACTGAAGGAATAAATAACACTACTTTATTTTAATCAAAATAGAAGTGCTAAAAACTGATGTGAGTTCACCGTTAAATATGCTTTAAACATTTCATATTTTAGCAAAGGCTTTAGATTTCAAGTGTCGACTTGATTTTTCTTTTTAAAAAAATATGTTATTAATACACTGCTTTTCCATAAAAATAATCTAAGCAGTTAGGAATGACAACATCCACATAAGAGAAGAAATAACACTGTAGAAGCATATAAAAATCAGATGACAGCTGACAAAAAGGTGTCAGCTCAGTTTAAAAAATAATCAATTAAACTAAAATATATACTAAGAATTTGAATAGCTGAATAAAAGCCAATCATCCCACAAAGCGAAACATGCTTTTAAAACACAAATCTGCCTTCCAACAACACTTTCTTGTTCCACATCTCTAGCTTCTTATTTATTACATTCCTTCTTCTCATACAGTGTATAGAAGGTATTTTCACCTGTACAGGTAGCCCTCAACTTACAACAGTTCATTTAGTTACAACAGCACTGAAAGAAGTGACTTATGACCATTTTTCACAGTTATGATGATTGCAGCATCCCCATGATCATATGATCAAAATTCAGGCACAGGCAATCGGCTCATACTTATGACCGTAATGCCGTTTTGTGACCTTCTGACAAACAAAGTCAATGGGGAAGTCAGATTCACTTAACAACTGGTTTACTAACTTATCAACTGCAGTGATTCACTTAACAACTGTGGCAAGAAAAGTGATAAATTGGGGCAAAACTCACTCAACTAACGTCTCACTTAACAACAGAAATTTGGGCTCCATTGTGGTCGTAGGTCGAGGGCTACCTGTAGTACACCGTGCAATATATACGGACATTCTTTCCTGCTGAAGAGACTTCACTCCTCTAGTGTTATTTCAGCAGCTTTGAGGCAGCCTAAATGCGATTTCTGGTTTTTTAAAAAAGGGGTTAAGCTAGAGCCAGGAAAGTGTCACCACAGAAAACAAGCTTATTACCAAGATAATTACCAATGCAGAGAATACAGTGCCCAAACCCAGCAAGCTGGTACATGGCTATTAAATCTCATTAGCATGTTTGTGTTGGATGCATTTCTGTGTCAGTGTGTTGCTTAGCATATTGCTACTTCTGTTCAGATGTCTGCGAAAGAGAGCCCCCGCCTCAGTGTTGTCAAAAATCTCCATCCCCTAACAGAACTTATCCTGTTCAAGATGTCGGCCTTTCCCTCCCTCCCAGATACTTTAAACTGTGGCTGTCAATCTCGATTTCATTGAGGGCTGCATCAAGATTGTGTTTGACCTCTGGGGACCAGGTGGGCATGGCCAGGGTGGGCATGGCAAGGGGGAGGTGGCCAGCTCGACATCACTCATGTTGGGGGCACCTGTGGTGGCCCGGGCGGGATTGGGGGGATCCATTATCTCCAGTATGCAGCCCTCCTGAGCTCCGTTTTCACTGGCAGAGGCACTGCGGGCCAGTCCTTCGCTGTTTCCAGGACAGCCCTGCAGGCCAGATTTAAGCATCCCATGGGCTGGATCCAGCCCGCGGGCCTTGAGTTTGACACCCATGCTTTAAACTAATTCCGCTGCCCAGCTAATTCACACCCATCTTCTGTTCTGGTTTTCCAACTGTTTTCTTACTTCCTTTTGAAGTCAGGTTGGGAATGTGTGAAAAAAAGGTGAGCTGAGGTCACGTGAAAATTCTTCTGTCCATAATTCTACCAGGATCACCAACCTTGTTGTAAGTCGCCTCACAGCGAGATGGGCAGCAAATAAATTTAATAAAGAAGCAAACCAACCTTGTACTTCATTCTTTCTGCTGGATTATACAGAAGTGTGCAAAGCAGACAAGCCTTTGAAATCTGCCTTTAGTGAAGGTCGCAGTGATTCTAGCTTAACTGCAGTAATTGTCTTACTTGAACATGGTTGCATTTTCTATTTGTTGCTCCTTCCATAATCTCCTTTCTTCTTTTTGATTTCACATATGCACGGTCGCACAGCTTTCTGGGTTTTTTAAAAAGTTAATACTGGAAGAAATGTCCATCTGGGTTCAGTTCCAAGTGGGGAAAAAGACAGTGGAAACATGGAGACTGCTTGGAAAGATGGTTTAATGGTGGACAGGACCACCTGGTTTGAGATGCTGGGGGAAAGATGCTGAGAGTGTCCTGTTCTATGCCCTTTCTTGGGCTCCACCTTAGAGTTTCCTGTTCCTGTACAAGAAATGTATCCATTGGCTGTCAGACTCCCAGGGGGGCAGGGGTCTTAGCTGTCTTTGTAGGCTTTCTGTCTTTTGAGTCCTAAGTTTAGTTGAGCTGTTGCTGGGTGATGATGTAATGAAAGGGCTTTGGGATTCCTGTTATGGCTCTGCCTGAAGTAGGTAGATCTTTGTTATGTAGAATAGACTGGCTCAGGTCTTAATGGCTGATTGACCAAAAAAAAAGGGTGGGGGCAGGAAGCTGCAGGGAGCTGCTTTATCTTTAAAACATGTTTCTCATTTTCTCATGCAGGGAAACATAATATTTTGCCTTTTTAACATTTCCTAAAATATTTTATTTTCCTAGGAGAGGGGTGGGTGCTAACTTCCTACAGTTGCATTACCATTTTGTTTAAAAAAAACTTTTTAAATAATCCTTGGCAAAATGTAGGGTTCCCTGTACAATGCAGACTATTCCATCTTTTTTGTCTTCTTAGTTATAATTCTGAGCCGCCCGTACGATGTGACTTTTCCAAATCCCTTTATCCTTCTTATCAATTAGTTTCAAAGAGTTGGAATCAAATTGAGTGCAATAGTTAAGGCACTGCAATAGGACTGAATTGTGTCAGGTTCAAGGCTGCATAAAAGCTCACTAGGTATGAATGACTGTGGACAGGCCTTCCTTTTCCAGGGCAGCATTGCAGCCAGTGTGTTCAGACCTCTTATGCCACCTTATTTTAGTACAGGTTAATTTAATTCGTTTTTAACTTTGTATATATTGTATGTTTTATATGGTTTTTAAATTTTTCCTGTACACCACCCCGAGTCCCTTCGGGGAGAGGGGGCGGTTTATAAATCTAATAAATTATTATTATTAATTATTATTAATTATTAATTATTATCTGGACTTCAAGTGGCAAGCAATAGCCCAAACTGATCACCTGTTTCTTTAGCGAGAATACAGTTCCATCCAGATTTAGAGGCCTATTCAGTTCCTGGGTATACAAGATTGCAAATGGCAGGACATTCATCCTGCCAAGTCTCTTGGCTATTGTCCAAACCATTACAGCATCCGTAACCTACTGCAGCATTTATTTTGGCTCACCTGGCAGAAGACAGGGGGAAATAGAGCTAGATAATCCTGAGTTTACTGATGAAATCCAGTCTCAGTCTTCAAATGTCTTCATCCAGCACCTTCGTAAAGCTATAAAACCAGGGTGTCAGAATTGATTGCTATGGGATAGCCACAGATAAGCAGAAACCTTTTAAACTCACATCTAACAGGAGGAACAGAAGAATATTTCCTTACCCAAGAGTAACCTGCGGCCTGGTTCAGATAGATTGAGGCAGAGGTGGTATTCAGCAGGTTCTGACCAGTTCTGGAGAACCGGTAGTGGAAATTTTGAGTAGTCCAGAGAACCGGTAAATACCACCTTTGACTGGCCACACCCTCATCTATTCTCTGCCTCCCGAGTCCCAGCTCATCAGAAGGGAATGGTGTTATGTTCTGAGTATCCTTCTCCTGCCATGCCCACCAAGCCACACCCACAGAACTGGTAGTAAAAAATTTTGAATCCCACCACTGGATTGAGGCAATGTGTATTGATTTCTTTGTTGCCCTTGAATCAAACTTGACTCCCGATGAGAAGTCCGTGCAGATTTCTTTGCAGCATTTTCAGAAGCTGGCTATCCTTGCCTTCTTTCCAGGGCAGAGAGAAAAATGACAGGCCCAATGTCATCTTGCTGACTTTGTTCCTGAGGCAAAAGGGGAACATGGATCTCCCTGCTCCTACTCCAATCAGACTAAATTAGTATGCCAAATTGTTTACTCAGAAGTGAATCCTAGTGAGCTGGGGAAGCTGTCTCCCAGCTAGATGGATCCATGTCTGCAGAACCCCGGTTTCCCCATTAATGAAAATTGTAATGGCTCCTTCAAAATAGTAGTGTTGCTTGTTCTTTTGGTGTGAAGAAGCTCCGTTTTTCTTTTTCTTTGCAATAAAAATAACAAGCAATCATTTCTTATATACTCTATATCCGTGATGGAGAACCTATGACACGTGTGCCACAGGAGGCATGCAGAGCCCCCTCTGCAGGCACGCCACCCGTCGCCACAGCCCAGCTCCATTGTGCATGCATGCACACCACCTGCAGGCCAGCTGGTTTTCGGGTCTCTGCCGTGCATGCATGCGTAGGACACATGCAGGGGACACTTGCACGCATATGCAGGGGGTGCTCGCATTGCTTTGGGGGGTGCCCCGTTTTGGGCCAGGAAGATTTCCTGCACTAACCTGGAAGCCAAAATGGGGCGCAGGGCACCACATGAGGCCCCCCATGCCCTGTTTTGGGCCTGGAAAGCCTCCTGCATCAACTTGGAAGGCAAAAATGGGGAGGAAGGTGGGGTGCATAAGTGGGGATTGGGCACATGCGCAGGATGGCGCATGCACAAGGGCGCTCACATTGCATTTTGGGGGTTCGCTGACGTGTTTTGGGCACTCGGCACCAAAAAGGTAGCCATCACTGTTCTATAATATGGTAGTTCTCTAGGTCGTTAATACCTAGTTCTCAGGTATTTTAAATGGGTGGGGAACACTTATTTCCAAATCAGGACTGAGAACCAAAACTAGAAAATGAACAAATCAAGATACATTAGTTGCCTCCTTCCACAGTCAGTTCCTTCCAACTGATTAAGAAAATCCATCTTTTTTTGTGTGTGTGAACGGTTTACTCTCTAATTCAGGGGTAGTCAACCTTTTTATACGTACCGCCCACTTTTGTAACTCTGTTAGTAGTAAAATTTTCTAACCACCCACCAGTTCCACAGTAATGGTGATTTATAAAGTAGGGAAGTCAATTAAATTTTTAAAAAAGGAAAGTGCTTCAGTATCGGACAAAACCCCTACCGCCCACCATGAAAGCTGGAACGCCCACTAGTGGGCGGTAGGGACCAGGTTGACTACCACTGCTCTAATTTAAGGGGGAAGACTTTTTTCCAGAGCTGTACATCTCCACTTTGAAAAGCCTCCATTTCCAAGGCTTCTCCATGCCTTGAATAGAGCAGAAGGCAGTATTTCTGGAAGGAACAGAGGCAAGTTGCTGGCAAGTCTTCTCTTCAGCCGTGCTTTTCCCAGTCGCTTTGTTCTGCCAGTACAGATACAAGGTTCCTGTTTTACATTAATATTTTCCTCATTTTTTTCTCTCTCTCCCAGAAATTATATAAGAAAGGGTCCAACACATGACAGGGACCTGACAGCTTTGTATCGCTTCTATCTGCTTTTCACGCTGACAGGAGTACAAAGAAAGGCAGTCTTAAAAGAAGCTTCAGAACAGAGGAACGGTGCCCAGAGGTCTGTCAAGTTGTTACCAAGGCACAGCAGGGGAAGCTTCTTCATGAAAAATAGCAGGAAAATTAGCCTCTTATCACATTCAGTACTGTGTGGAATTCAGTACTTCCTTGAGATGTTTCCCCCCACCCCCCAGTATTTCCCCCTGTACATTTTGCATAAGTTAGGATCAACATTTGAGAACTTCCATTCATTTAGTAAGCATGGGGATCTATTTTAGAATTGAGAACTGCTCATTTTACCCTTTCCTGTCAACTTCTGCATTCTCCACATCCAGAAACATTGATGCTACAGTACGTATAAATGATACGGGACGCTTCTAGTATGCTTCTTGCTCCAAAAGAATACAAAAGAGAGATATTCTGCTGTTTTATTCTCAGCAGAACTCAGTCTGGTATGGTCTTAGCTTTGCAGTTGGTCTTCCTTTATAGAAAAATTAAAAGGGTGAAAATTACCTAGCCCTGAATGCCATTGTAGGAAGTGATCAATGTCTTTTCCTTTGCATCAGAAAAATTAAGAACACCCATCAAGCCTCCCTTATCTGATCAATTTTTCCTGCAGGTCCTTGCCTCCCCCCACTTCAACTCCAGGGTGATGGGATTAAGACATGGCCCTCAGGACATGATAGGATTAGCCCTCTACCCATCTCACCACATGGCACCTGGGACGATTACATCACCCAGCAAGGCTCAACCAAGCCTGGGACTCAGGACAGCCTACACAGTTGCCAATGCATGGCCCCATGGGAATCTGACAACCAATCAGAATACAAGCTCAAATTCAAAAGCCCAGAGAGGGTATAAAACTCAGGCACCCTCAGCAACTCTCCCCCTTTTTTTTCTTCGCCCAACATCTTGGAAAGCATTGGGATCCATTTTCTGATAGACTAGATAATCCATGAATTACAGTTTTCTTATTCTCATTAATTAAATCTGCAAGAGAAGTCTCTGGATTCACAGCTTGATAGAAGACTGTAATTAGCAAACTAGTTTTGTTAATAAAAGAAGTAGTGTTTGAGAAGAAGATGCAAGAATAAAGCCGTATAATTATGATTGAAGATTGTATAGAGCAGGCCTGTTCATCTGGCACAATTTTCTCCATTCAAGTTGAAGAAGGGAGAAATGGTTTTGTTTTACTGATTCAACAAATACAAGGGAATGAATGCATAGGATTAAAGCCATTTGTTTATATTCAGGTTTTTAAGGATGGCTGTTTAATAGCTATATTAAAAGGTGTTGAATTCTATAGAAGGATAGAGATTCTTGGTTTACCCAGTACCTTAAAAACTGAGGTAATAAAGTGTTATAATCTGGCCAGACCATCTGCAAGGAAACTAGCTAAAAGAAGCAGCTGTCTCATTATTAAGAATGTTTGATAGAGGGTTGCTATGTTTTGAGAAAGGCAAGGGAACCAAGATATTTCTTTGACATGATTTTTTAATGTTAAGATGTAACTGCATTGATTCTACCAATGTTCAAAGAAAAAAGAATTGTACTCTTCAGGTATTCTGGTGAAAGATTAAGTTGCTGGAACCTGTAACAATTTTGTGCGTCAACTTTCAGCTAAATTTATACAACGGTGTAATGTCAAGATTTTTTTGGGTGGGTGGGGGGGCTGCACTGATTGATGTCAACATGGGATGGATGGTCTTCCACCTCCGGAAAGTATTTGTTTGTCTGCCATAACCAGTGGTGAGATTCAGCCAGTTTGCACCTATTCGGGAGAATCAGCTGATAACTTTCTAAGCAGTTTGGAGATTCGGTTGTTGGAAGAAATCTTATTTTGTTTTTTTCCACTTTACAGGGGCTTCCTGTCAGGAAGGCAGGAAGGAAACATTCTGATGTTGTTTCTAGCCTATTCTTTATTGCCCTGCTTACAGAAACTGCCCCTCCAGTTAACTCTTTCTACATTGTAACAGCTAATGTGAAGCGCCCATCGACGTGAGTGACGTGAGTTGGCCACACCCACTCAGTCACATGAACACTGAGCCACGCCTACCCAGCTGGTCATTAGGCAGAGAACCGGTTGTTTAATTATTTGAATCCCACCACTGGCCATAACCAGTTGTGTGTGTGTGTGGGGGGGAATTACAGTACCTGGGATTGATATCCAAAGGTAGCTTTAGAGGGGGTTGGCTTCTAAATAATTCCAGTGATTCAATGCTAACCGTCCTTTAGTGCAAACCACTTATAATACTACCTCTTTCGTTTTTTCTTAGGCATAATGGGGAAGCAGAATAGCAAACTGGCTCCTGAAGTGATGGAAGATCTGGTGAAGAGCACGGAATTTAATGAACATGAACTCAAGCAGTGGTACAAAGGATTTCTAAAAGATTGTCCTAGTGGAAGGCTGAACCTAGAGGAATTTCAGCAGCTTTATGTTAAGGTGAGCTCACAATTTGTGGCATGCCATACCTTCATCGATAACATGACTCAAGACTAATTAATTGCATCATTTGTAGCCAAACTACTTAGACTGGTTTTTTGAAAGCAGCAAAAACATAATAAATGACAAATGTGCCCTCTCTGCTATTGGTGTCATTTTGTGATCATCTCTTCCTCCTCCTCCTCCTCCTCCTCCTCCTCCTCCTCCTCCTCCTCCTCCTCCTCCTCCTCCTCCTCATTCTTCTTCATTTTACAATAAATACATCAAGAATATCCCATTCAAGATTACTACTTTAGATCCTTTAGGAAGCGAGGAAGCCACCTAGCACATGCTAGGCCACTTCCTTCTTCTACTCAACACAAAAGCATGTCAAAGAATTATTAATAAGCAATGGAATGGCAGCACAATTTTTAATGTCTCACGTTGGTTTGCTGGAAAACATTTTGTAAACGTGTGTGTGTGGAGTGTACATATTTTCTGGGCTTATATGCTGCTTCAGTGGTAATTGATTCTAAGCAACATATGTGCTGCAATTATCAACAAAATCCTTTGTCCTTATTAAAATGTGTTGATGAACAGACTGTTCTCTTTATTTTCATTTATTACATTTATTTATTTATTAAATTTATTCACTGCCCATCTTGTTGTCACTCTGATTAGCTTACAATCTGGTAAAACAATATTACAAGAGGTTAAAATATAGAATAATTACATTAAAAACAACAAAGAAATAACTATACAGTTTTCAAAATAATATCAGAATTGTTTCATTCAGGTTAAATAAATTGATTTTTGTCTTTGGAGTAAATTATTTTTATATGGAAAACTTTGCAATAGTGGCAAATACATAGAATAGAAAACTTTTCATTAACTAGCATAAACCTTTTTAAAGGAGAGGAGATAATGGGCACATGAGCTTGCCTGTGAGCAAGGCCAATAAAGATGATAACTGAAGATACCATGAAGGATCACAACATAAAATTGAATGAATCTATTTATAATGTATTTGTACAGCTAAAAGATCTTAGTATCCTTTTTATCCTTGCTGGTCAACATTTACTTTTTTTAATTATATACAATCATTAGGTTTTTCCTCACTTTCTCCTTTCCTATTTATCGTCTCAGATCAGTGGGGGGTTCTTACTGACTCGGCCCGGTTCGGCCAAATCGGTAGTGTTATGGCAGCCTGGGTTGCTGGAACTGGCAGCGACCCAGGCCTACCACACCCCTAAACCTGTTCCCTCATTGCTGCCGCTGCCATCTTATTTTTTAGTTGTGCGCACGCACAGAACAATTTTAATTGAACTGTGCATGCACGCATAGCGCCCATAGAGCAAACCAATCATAAACCACTTAGCAACCCACCACTGGGGCAGACTAACTATACTGGATCAGAGGTGGTATTCAGCAGGTTCTGACCAGTTCTGGAGAACCGGTAGCAGAAACTTTGAGTAGTTTGGAGAAAAGTAAATGCCACTTCTGACTGGCCCCACCCCCATCTATTCTCTGCCTCCCAAGTTCCAGCTGATCAGGAGGAAATGGGAATTTTGCAGTAACCTTCTCCTGGAATGGGGTGGGAATAGAGATTTTATAGTATCATTCACCTGCCATGCCCACCAAGGCACGCCCACAGAACCAATAGTAAAAAACCATTGAATCCCACCACTGTACTGGATCACTAATAACAGCAAGAGAAGGAATAGGAAAACCACATTGTTCCTCATGGACTCACTTTGTAGCACAGTGGTGAAATACAGACTATATACAATTGCAAAGTCTTTGAGATTTGCTTTCATCACTGGTAATTTTCTGAAACTGGTCTTATCAACTCTGTATTACAGTCATGGACCAGCATAAAACTAATCTGCTATTACATACATATTGAAAATCACATTCTTAACACTTAAAACTTAGAGAGAGGTCAATTTGGCTACATGCTGCTTTATCATTTTTATGGTCTAACATGATAAAAGATAACAATGTTTTATATTATTTAAGCTGGGGCCTTACTGTAACCATACTAGTTCATTGAAAAGGGAAGAGAAAGGGCATGGTATTTTTCCTGGCTGTGGGTGCCATGCTTAATAATTTCCACTACGTAACTATATTGTTATTATCCTTTTGTGGAGCGATATTTGATTCCGATTCAGTCAATTTTTCTACTAATTATGGATGATAAACCATTTATGATGAAGCTTATTTTATGAGCAAAATCTATTTTATCAGAGGCAGTCGTTCTTCAGTAAACTAAATCTGGTATTCTGTATGGTTACAAATTCCAGAGGGCTTGTCCTTTGAGTAGAAATGGAAGGGTTTTGTGGCTCCCTAAAGACCAGCAAACTGATTGCAACACAAGCTTATCGGCTGGGCTCTAATCCATGAAAGCTTTTAACAAATCTGTTTGTCTTTATGCAGCCCCAAGACTGTTGTTTATGTTGCAGCTGCCCCTCCAGAAGACTACCTATAATAAAGTCAATTTGATTATATTTCGTGGTATGATGAGAGAACAGATAATGGATGATGAAAGCACAGGAGCAGTTTTTCCCAACATGCTACAAAACTACACACAGAAACAAATGGAGACCTGCTTAATGCAAGACTGAGATTAGAGTAGAGGTTTGCAATGAAGGGTTGTAATGTCAGCCAGCTTGGCCAAAATGTAATAAGATTCTCTTTTTGATTGTCTAGATCAGGGGTCCCCAACCCCCGGGCCGAGGACCGGTGCCGGTCCGTGGCTTGGTAGGAGCCGGGCCGCAGGGCTGGAGAGGAGGAGGAGGGAGGAGGGGGCAGTCCCCTGGGCAGAGCGTGCGGGAGAGCGCAGGCGCGGCTGTTCGCGCCATTGGAGTGCGGCTCTTCCTCCACTCTTGTCGACAGTGGGGCCCCCGGGGCCCGCCGCAGCAGCCCTCCCTACCGGTCGCCGATTCCCTTCCTCCTTCCCTCCCCCTCCACAGCTGGCATGCCGGCCACTCGTCGTCTTCCAGGGAATGCCGTTCCTTCCCCCCCCCCCCACACGGAGGCTTCTCAGCTCCTGGAAGGAGCCTGGGTGAGCGAACGAGCGACCAAGCACGGCGGGCAGGCGGGGCAGGCTAAGGCGAGTGAGCACGGCGGGCCGGGCTGAGGAGGATCCGCGGGGGGAAGGAGGAAGGGAATCGGCGGCCGATAGGGAGGGCTGCTGCGGCGGGGACAATGACAGACAGAGAGAGGCACAGACACAGAGAGAGACAGGGAGGGAGGGGGGAATCAGAGAAAGGAAAGAAAGAGAAAAAAGGGAAAGAAAAAGAGAGAGAAAGAGAAAGAAAAAGACATAAAGAGAGAAAGAGAAAGAGAGAAAGAAAGAGAAAAAGAGGGAAAGAAAGAAAGAGAAAGTGAAATAAAGAGAGAAAGAAAGAGGGAAAGAGAGAGAGAGAGAAAGAGAGAAAGAAAGAAAGAGAAAGAAAGAACTTATGACCACAATTGAGCTCAAAAGTTTGGTTGTTAACCAAGACAGTTGTTAAGTGAGTTTCACATTTTCCAAGTTGGCCACGCCCACCCAGTCACATGACTGCTGAGCCGGTCCGCAAAACTTTCTTGAAAATGAAACCGGTCCCTGGTGCAAAAAAGGTTGGGGACCCCTGGTCTAAATCACAAGCAAAATAAGATTAGTTTCACTAAGATGCTAGCTTTTCAATATCACTGAAAACCACAAAGAAACTAGATTTGGTTGTCAATTTTTTTTTCAATTTCTAGCTACATTTCCTTGACTCTCAGGAGAACTAGAACTCTAAATTTGTGACATTTGTGGAAAAGAAATGTAAAAAGAATCAGCAAAACATTTTCTCAAGATTGATAATAAAGTATACAAGATACTATTAGTGGGTGCAAGTATTTCATAAAAGGAAAGTGAAATACTTCTCTAAAAATATCTTTAAGCAAAGAAGTGGTAATTTTGAATCTACGAGTTGTACATGCTTCCTTTTTGGTTCCCCCAGAATTTCTTCTGCACTATGTTTTGATGGACAGCTACAAACAAGTATTTTAGAGATCTGTTTCTCTGTGTTGTTTAAATCCATTACGCTGAAGCTCTTCTCCCAATATAGTGACATAATTTAAATTGATGTTTCATAATTCACTCTGAAGTAAGCTGCCTAGAGTTGTGTTTTCAAAGAAACATACTATCAGATTACTTCTGATTTTTTGGCTAAGATAGTTCTCCAACAGTATGCTGATTATGGAAAGCAAAAGGAGAAAAATATTTTCAAATGAGCACATTTTCTCTACTTTTATATAAAATTTATTGAAGAAAAATATTTTAAAAAGTTATAAAGTACAGGAAATTATAAAATATAGAAAAGTGGAAGAGATATTTTTAAAAAGGGAAGAAAGAAAGGTAGAAGAAAAAGTGAAGTACAGGATAGATCCAGAAAGAAAAAAGAAACGAAAGAACAAAATGTTGAAAGAAGCATCTTCCAATCTTCTTTGCAGCAGTTACATGGTTTCTACAATTTCCACCCTCTTAGATTACATAATATTGTTTCCGTCTTCCTATGTACAGCTGTTTTCAAGCAATAAATTCATGAATCACCAGTTCACATTTATCCATTTTCAACAAAAAGTCCATAAAAGATTTCCAGTCTTTTTATGAAAGTCAATTTAGCTATTTTTGCAAGTTCCTGCCATCTAAATGTTTCACCCTTCCATTGTGGGTATTTCTGCATTTTTCTTCTTTGTGCTGCCCTTCAGTTTTATAATGAAATTTATCTCTAGCCTTGTGAAGGAAAAAAGGGAGGAAAGAAGAAAGAACATCTTAACTAAACAGACATGAACTTATATCAGCTATCACCCAAATGAAGCAATTTCAGATACTGTCAAGGATTAAGCATATGCTTAATTTTCCTACTGAAATGTGATAACATATGCTTTATTCTTTGTTGTAATGGAGTTCAAAGTATCACAACATTACTACAGCATTGTTTTCTTTGTAGACTTCTTGAATGTGCCATTAAGAAGGGCAGAGACACCTTTTTAGACCCTGCCAAGGGTTCATCACTGGCAATGCAACATTTTGTCCTGTTTTTATGTAGCTTCCTATAACACTTCTGGTTTTTCTCTCAAGAACCGCCTACTCACATGAAAAGAGTGTGTGGTGCCAAATACTTCCTCGCATAGTAGGCAACAGCAGTTGCTTATAACCTTGTGGGTTTGTCAGGAGCCAGGAAAAGTGTTGCTTCGTGTCACACTTGCTCAACCATTGTCTTATTTCCAAAAACACAGCTATACCCCACCTACTGTAGCTTCGAGACATTCTTCCAAAATAAAATTAAAACGGAGATAGATCAGTGCAGTGATTTGTTTGGAAATGCATACCGTATTTTTCCGAGTATAAGATGCACCTTTTTTCCTCTAAAAAGAGGCTGAAAATCTGTACATCAAACACAGCACTTTTTGCCTCCTGAAACCCCGCCCCTTCACCAAAATGGCCACACGCATACCCTAATGTAGATTTCTAGAGAGCTCCTGGGGACTGGGGAGGGCAGAAATGAGCAAAAGTCAGGGCCTTTCCCCCCCAACCCCCAGCAGCACTCTATAAGCCTCCATAAGGCTACGCATGCAATTTTTTGACCAAAAAACGGCCCCTTTTCACGAAAAAATGGGCCATTTTTTCCTCGTTTTGACACCCCCCCCAGAAGCACTCTGCAAGCAGTGATTTCCTTCTCGAGCACATGGGTAAATACACCTGGAAACATCTACCTACCTACCTACCCTCTCTCTCTACCTACCTATCTACTGTATCTCTCTCTCTCTCTCTCTCTCTCTCTCTCTCTCTCTCTCTCTCTCTCTCTCTCTATCTACCTACCTACCTACCCTCTCTCTCTCCCTACCTATCTACTGCATTTCTCTCTCTCTCCCTATCTACATACTGTATTTCTCTATCTCCCCCCTCTATCTACCTATCTACCTACTCTCTCTCTCTCCCCCTATCTACTGCATTTATCTCTCTCTATTTCTCTCTCCCTCTCCCTACCTACCTATCTACACTCTCTCTCTCCTTACCTCCCTACTGTATTTCTCTCTCTTTCTCTCCCTCTCTATCCCTCTATCTACCTACCTACTTTTTAAAAATATTCTCTTCAAAACCTGGGTGCATCTTATACTCCGGTGCGTCTTATACTCCAAAAAATACGGTGCCTGCCCAGAAGAATAAGTCAAAAATAAGCTGAGGTGACAGAAAGCTTTTCGGTGGCTGCTCCTTGTGGAACACCTTCCCTCCAGAGAGCTCATCTTTTTAGTCATGTGGAAGGCTGTTAAGAACTTGGTAACTTTAGTAAGATACCAGATAGGACAGGACGTTAGAATAGTATGGAAGGAGGGCAACTGAGTCTGCTATGGGGCATTCCAAGGAGACTATTGATTTTTTTTAATGGTTTACTGTTTTTGCTGTTTTAGGATTGTTATTGCTATTGTGAGCTGCCCAGAATTGCTTAAGGTGGGCAATCATATACATGAGGGTAAAGGTTCGTTCACCTAGTTTGGGGGTTGGTTTCCAAACATTTAGGGGATGTCAGTATCAGTATTTTGTTCTGCTCAAAACAGAACACTGACTTCCCCTAAACCTCGCTGAAGATGCTACCTAACCTGGTAGTCATGTACAGTAAATCTTAGCAATAAATAAATAAAACATCTCAAACGTTGAAGTGGTAGTTTACCTCCTGATAAAAGAGTATTATCAAGGGGGTCATTTTATGAGAATAATCATACCATACTTTCAAAGTTAAACCCATTTGTTCAAAAAGGTGGGAGACCCCTTCTTCCCCACCCCTTATTACACTTCATATCAGCTCCCTGTGTTGACTTCTGGATGATGTTCTACCTTCTTAGCCAACATGGGAATTGATTCTTGGAACTGAAAGTCCACATATTTGACAAGGATGAGTGCCATGTACCAGGTTTTTTTAAGACCAGCTAATGGCTGCCATCAACTACATAATTTGAGGAGCGGAATTACTCAGAATTTTGTAATCACTGGTAGTCTCTACTCGGGGAATGCTTGACCAATGTTACCATGTTTCTTAGATAATATAAAACAGTTTCACTCAGGCTGTTGACAGTTCATAAGGGAGTCATGATCAATTGTAAGAGAGTTGGTAAATTGTAGTGCAGGCTTGCTGGGTTTCACAAAAGATTGTTTGGCGGATTGTATGAAGCTGTATCGCATTCTGGCTGAGAAAGTACACACTTGTTTGCTGAGCACTTGACCTAAGAGGGTGTTTCCCAACCTCTGCGGATTTAAGATGTGAGGACTTCAATTCCCAGAATTCTTTAGGCAGGAGAAGGGCTCACAGCAGTGGTGGGTTCCTACCAGTTCGGACCAGTTTGGCTGAACTGGTAGTAATTTGGCAGCCTGGATCGCTGCAACCGGCAGTGACCCAGGTCTGCCATGCCCCCCGAACTGGTTTTCCGGGTGGCACCATAGGTGGCACCATCTTATTTTTTGCTTCTACACATACACAGAGCAATTTTTATTGCACTGCACATCAAGCGCTCTCATGGTGCAGCTAGGAGCGAACCAGTAGTAGCGACTGCCGGAATCCACCCCTGGCTCACAGCTGCAGCTCTCCTATTAATCTGGTGATGTGATTGTGGGCGAAGCAACATTTCTCAGCTGCGTAGTCTCAGACAACAGCTTTTAAAAGGAAGTAGGAATTTTTAACTAGATCAATAATCAAGAATGAGAAATTTTATGAGGGACGTTAGTAGAAATAGGAGACAGGATAAGATATCTCAAATCCTGCCAAAAAAGAGATAAGAGGACAGCAGTAGTGACTTGTTGTTTGTATCATGTTTACTTTCTTACTAGGTATCATAATTATACCTTTCAATTGTTCCGGAGAAGAAGGTGAAAAAACTAGAGGCCAGTTTTTCTTATTTGAGACACATCAGGGAAAGTGAGATGTACGTAAATATTCAGATAAATACTGTCTAAAAACCTTTTAGATTTGGATATGTAATATTGAAAGAATAGCACAATTTAGGAAGTTAATCTGCCTGATCAAATATGAAATACTGTCTACTCTTTTATTATTTCTCTGCAGGCACCGATTTTGGTTACAAGTGTGTTTCAAGCACTTTGCTTAGTGTTCTGTTGGCTCCCTGAGGAAATGCCTAGTATTAATACTAGGGTGGTGACGGAGCGCTATGAAATTTTAAGTGTAGGCTATGATGTCCCTAGAGAATGCAGTGGAAGAAATTACATAAAGGAGAGGAGCAATTTTCCAAAACATACAGAAAGTGTGTTCATAAGCATAGTGGCAAAAGATAAAAAGCTTAAAGTTTGATCTACTTACTAAATGTAAGCTTTCCTGAATTAGGATTCATTTTATCAGAAATATGAATTTCCTTTGGCAACTGGCAATCCTACATTGGAGAGGGGGGAAAGAAGAAAACAAATATCAAGAAAAGCATCTGAGGTAATTCAGCTGATACTTAGGCACTAAGAAAGTAGTGGGTGGCAACTCTGCTATAGAAAAAGTGCTTCCCAACTTAAAGTACATTTCTGATTTGGGCTTAAAAGCTGTTGCAGTATGTGGGGGATAAACAGGCTCAGACTCAACTAAGATCAACTAAAATAATTATAAATGCAAGTAAGACAATACTACAGATTTTAAATGTTAAATATTTTAAAATAGATTTTAAATATTTAAAACTAATTCACCAAATTGCAAAACAATATTGTGAATGTATTAAAATATTCTATAGTTAAACTGCTAAACTAGTATGTGATTGCACACAAAAATCATTGTGAACACATATTTGAAGAAACCAAACACATATCAGAAAAAACAGCATAAAAACATGTGAATGTTATATAGTTATACCATGTTAATTTTAAAAAATACATTTCCACATAAAGCTATGGCAGGTATAAGAATTTTTCTTTTGGAGAAGTTAAGGTTCCTCTCCAACAATATAAAGCAAACATCATTCTAAGAACAGGTAGAATCTCAATGAGGAAGCAGAATTCTGAAAGTAGGACACTACTTGTTATAGAAAAGACATTGAATGAACATGTGGTCTTAAAGCCTCAGGTTCTTTTAGATCACAAAATCAAATTTGCTCTGCAAAATGACCGCATTTCAGGTACTTGGCAACCAGCTCACCTGCAATAGAATATTACCTGCAGCAGCAGAGGGGAGTATTTGGCCAACTCAGAATCTTCCCAGAAAGAGGCCCAGATTAAGACACTGTGTGTTCCCAAGCTGGATGGGAGAGAGGGAAAAAAGGTTTGGGGTATCCACACCCTAGAATCTTTCCGGATATATCCAATAGGTGCTAGCTTTAGTTTAGGAAAATTCTGTCCATTAGGTGCAAGCATATAATGGACTGAACTCAATTAGATCGCATGACCTTGTCTCTGGCTTGGGACTGACATCCCCTTTACAACTGGTGGCATCAGCCCCCATACACAGGACCCCAATTTACAAAGTTTTCTTCCCATTTCCAACAGTGGTGGGTTTCCATTTTTTTTATTACCGCATGCACAGAAGTGTCTGGGCGGGGGGGGGGGCGGAGCCTCCTGCCACCGCTACTACCAGTTCGCTCGATCCGGGCCAAACCGAGAGCAACCCACCTCTGATTTCCAAATTTTTCAGCCAGTTTCCGGGGGAAATGATCCATAGTAATACATAGATAGAGCCATGGTGGCACAGTAGTTAGAATGCAGTATTGCAGGCTAACTTTGCCCACAGCCAGGAGTTTGATCCTGATCAGTTCAAGGTCTGTCAAATGAGGACCCAGATTGTTAGAGGCAATATGCAGCCACTGTAAACCACCCAGAGAGTGCTGGAAAGTACTATGAAGTATAAAAGTCTAAGTGCTACTGCTATTGCTAGATTCACTTAATGACACCTGGAAGAAATACTCATAAAATTGGGTTTGGTCATGTGGGTGTCTTGACTTACGACCATCGTGACATAACAAAAATTCCAGGTTCCATTACTGTTCAGGAATGAATTTCCTGCTGTAAAATATTTCCAATTTATATCCAGCTACTATATTATTACCTAGATTGTCCCAAACTATCTGGAGAGCTCTATCCAATACCCACTGTTGAACTGCAGTTCTAGCTCTTGTTAGCCCCATTATCAAGAAGCTTGGCAAAACAAGTTGCATTGGGAGAAATCATCCCGGGTTTAAGTTTTTCAGAAAGAAGATAATTTGTCTAGAAAGATTATGGTGGCCTGAGAATCACTGGAAAAATAAAGTTTAAGCCAGAAACAGAGGTAGCATATGTGGATTTATGACTCAGGGACTCAGCAAAGCTGGCTGGAGAAGTCTGGGAGCTGACGTCCTTTAGACTTAAAGTTGCAAAGTTTGCCCACCCCTGCTCTAGCTATATTATGTTAACAGTGGCTTATTTTTTTACATGTTGAATTGAGTCAGAATCATTATATATTTTAACTCTGGTTATTCTTAATACTAAAAATAATGTTAAAATATTTAATTCTTTAGTTGAGAAGGTGCTAGTCATTTGCTAGGTATTTTACTCATTCCCCAAATCTTTGGTTTATAAAGTTCAGTGACTTTTCTGTCTCGGGATTCTTGACATTGGGCTGACAGATGAAAACATAAGCTCTTCCACATGTCACCGCTTCTTCTCTCCTATCACTCCACAACATGTGAAATCCAGCCATATGTCTTTATTCCTCCTAATCTTGGAATATTTACAATAAGCAAGGAGCAACAAAATCCAATCAGTGCTTCCTTCAGCTAAGGAAGGGCTTCAGAAACTTGTATTCACTCAGTATTCCACCTCCTAAATTCCAGGAAATCTTCATATTTTCTCACCAATCATAATTGACTTTTGCAGTTTATGTTTTATGTGAATGATTATCATATCCATGCATTATATGAATAATTTGGGAAAAAAAAAACAACTCAAAACCCTGAGCTGTTGATCTTTAGGGAAGCATTAAGACGAGCCCAGACCTTTTGGGAATTTAAAAAAATATGAATTGCCCTTCCCAAATTTCAGCATCATAAATCCCCAAATGAAAGAACACAGGACAACATCGTCAGACCCCAAAAGCACAAGTGCCATGTGTGGGGGATTCTTTGTCACGCAGCTTCTCCCCGAGAAATGAAAAATCACTGGCCCTCCAGATGTTGCTGAAACCCGAGACCCAACAGATAGCAGCATATCCAGTGCTGAAGGATGCGGGATGGATTCATTGAGGAGACATTGAAAGTCTGTTAATACACTATGTGAACTAAACATGATTTGCAACTAAAAATAGGACACAACTGTAGAGGCTGGCCATGCCCAATCTCTCCCTGTGAAGTAGAAGCCCAATGATCTTCTGTTCTTACGAGTCAGCATAGGTAAGCTGTCAGTACCAACTTGGACCATAATAAAGTGGGGGCCAACATCTCTTAGACTTCTGCCCTTGCATTCAAACCCAATTACACCTTCTATTTAGTCAGCTGAAGACATGAAGTTATGAGAGAATAAGGCAGATGGCACATGGGGATATAAGGGTTAAGGGCAATGTGCATGGTCCTTTCCTGTATCTAAATTTTAAAGCCTCATCTATCCAGATAAGTGATGTAACAAGGCTTTGAAGAAGCAGCTTTTCTTTACTGTGTTTATAGCGCTCTGATCATAACTGATAGATCAGCAACAATTATGCACTGTCACAACTGTTTTCTTTCCTGATAGAGACAAAGCGCATTTGAACAGCTTCCTTTATAGGCTGGTTATTAATGAACAGTCTAGATATCTTGTATAATTGTGAAAGACAGTAGTTGAAAGTCAGGTCATGTTTCTGCTAATCATAGACTGTGAACATTTTAGCACCTTGGGATAGCATCTTTATTTTCGTTAAATAAAGCAAATTTGTCTTTCATTCTCTTTGGTTTTCACTAGAGTTTGCATGAATTGCTGTATTTTTCTCAACAGACCCACTGATTGCAGAGCTGTTCCAGTGTGCTTGGTGTTCAAGTTTGCTCTCTTAATTATATATCTCCAGCAGGATGAAATAGCATGGAAGAAAGCATTTGTGCTGGAAGATTAGGTAGCTAAAGCTAGAAGTGGAGTACAAAAGGAAAGAATTTGCTTTATTTCCTCTGTGCATACATTACAATGGGTGTTCACTGATTTTACAAACTCCTTGCTGCTTGGGGATATCTGTTTCCACTTGAGTAGTACGTAGAATGTGGAAATTAAATTTGGTTATTTTCTTTCTTTTTTATTTATTTTATTTAATTTTTTTTAGTTTTAAGACATTACAACAAAAACTACATACACCATACAATACAATACAATGTTTCACCCTGTGCTATACATGGGAAAGGAAGACTTGGTCCTTCGGATATATCTTCACGATCTCCAAAATCCACGTTCTCTGGGTACAGGTGTTGAAGCATCCAAATTTCCAAACGCATACTCCACAAATGGCTCCCAAGTTTTCCAAAAAGTGTCCCTTTTATAAACACCCTTTCTAAATTTAATATCGCATGTCATTTTATCATTTAAAGCTAATTTCCACATTTCACAGTACCACTCTTCTATTCTAAAATTCACCTCTAATTTCCAATATCTAGCTATTATAATTCTTCCCGTTATAATCATAATTCTAACCAATTCTTTCTCATAATTTGTTAGTTCTGATTCCTTGATTAACAACAATAATATAGTTTCTGGTCTCAATATTATTTTTTTCTTCATCATTTCGGATATCATTTTTTCCAGTTGTTGCCAAAACTCTTTAACTTTTCCACATTTATACCACATATGTTGATAAGTCCCCAGTTCCATGTTACATCTCCAACATTTATTACTAATTTTTTTGTCCATCAATGATAACCTTAATGGAGTCAAATACCATTTCCAGACAACCTTAAAATTATGTTCTTTGATCCTTGTTGATAAAATCCTCATAATTCGACTCTTCCAATTTACATTCCAGTCCATATCCGATATTTTAATATTGAGTTCTTCCTCCCAATTCATCTTCATCGTCATTTGTGGTTTCCCATCAAAATTTATAATCTTATATATCTTACTAACGAGTCCCTTTAACCCAATTTCGTCTTTGATAATTTGAGATACTAGGTTTTCAAATTCAGTTTTGTTTCTGCTTGTCTTACAATTCCCCCTTACCTTCATAGTCCATTTTTCTATCTGTATTTTTTCAAACCAGTTTAGCCCCAGTTTTTCAATTATTCCATTTTTCCTTCTTTCATTTCCTAAAGCTTTTAACCAGTCTATTATAATTTCTATCTTTTCATCTTCAATTACCTTATCATGGCTTATATTGGTTTTGATCGGCCAATTTCCAATTGTCTTCCCCAAAAAGGTTATATCCGGAATTAGAATTTTAACAAATTTGTCCCAAATTTTACTCAGTCCTTTTAACCAATAACTGTTAATTACCTTTTTTGATTTTGCTTTATCTAAGAACCATGTAGGGCCAAATCTCTTGATATCTTTTAACTATAAATCTCCCCAATGACCATCTCCGCCTTTGAATATTTTTACCACAGTTCGAATACCATAGGCCCAATAATAATTAAGTAGATTGGGAATTCCCAATCCGCCTTCCTTTTGGTTTTGATACCACATTTTCTTCAATAATCTAGGTCTTTTCCCACCATTGCAAAATTTATCCAATTTCTTCTGATATCCTTCCATATCTTTCTCTGTCAAATTTAATAATAATAATAATAATAACTTTGAATTTATTAACCGCTCCCTCTCCCCACAGGGACCCGGGGCGGTGCACAGGAGGAACTAAAAACAATATAAACAATAGATACAAAAATATATACATTAAAACACAATTAAACAATGCTATCCCGTGCTAAAAAATTAAAACCCATTAAAATACATTTAAAATCTATAGACAGAGAGACTATCCAAGGCCGGCCAGTCGAAAGAAATGGGTCTTTAATTTCGTACGGAAGGAGCGGAAGTCCGTGGTCGTTCTGATATCGGGGGGAAGGTCGTTCCAGAGGGCCGGGCCCGCCACAGAGAGAGCCCTTCCCCTGGGCGTCGCCCGCTGACAAAGTCTAGTGGACGGCACCCGGAGAAGTCCCTCTCTGTGGGAGCGAATCGGTCGTGAGGATGTATGGGGCAGGATCCGATCCCGCAAATAGCTAGGTCCCGAGCCATGGAGCGCTTTAAAGATGATAGTTAGCACCTTGAAGCGCACCCGGAAGACGACAGGCAGCCAGTGCAGCTCGCGCAAGAGCGGTGTAACGTGGGTGAACCTGGTGGTCCCCATAATTGCTCGCGCGGCTGCATTCTGAACTAACTGAAGCCTCCGGGTGCACCTCAAGGGAAGCCCCATGTAGAGAGAGTTACAATAGTCCAGTCGGGATGTCACGAGGGCATGAGTGACTGTGCGAAGGGCGTCCCGATCCAATAGGGGGCGCAATTGGCGAACCAGGCGAACCTGGTAAAACGCCCTCCTGGCCACGGCTGTCACTTGCTCTTCCATAGACAGCCGGGTATCCAGGAGGACACCCAAATTGCGCGCCCCATCCACAGGGGCAAGATGTTCGCCCCCTATGGCCAGCGTTGGAGAAAGCTGGTTGAATCGGGCAGCCGGAAACCACAGCCACTCGGTCTTGGTCGGGTTGAGCCTGAGTCCGTTACTTCCCATCCAGATCCGCACGGCTTCCAGGCACTGGCACATCACCGCTACGGCATCGTTGGGGTGGTTTGGGGTAGATATGTACAGCTGGGTGTCATCAGCGTACAGGTGGTACTCTACCCCAAAACCACGGATGATCTCACCCAGCGGCTTCATATATGCGTTAAACAGGAGAGGCGAGAGGACCGACCCCTGAGGCACCCCGCATGTGAGGGGTCTCGGGGTCGACCTCTGCTCTCCTGCCCGCACAAATTGCGATCGGCCAGAGAGGTAGGAGGAGAACCACCGTAAAACGGTGCCTCCCACCCCCAACCCCCCCAGCCGATGCAATAGGATACCATGGTCGATGGTATCGAAAGCCGCCGAGAGGTCTAATAGGACCAGGATGGAGGAACATCCCCCATCTCTGGCCCTCCAGAGATCATCTACCAACGCGACCAATGCCGTCTCGGTGCTATGCCCGGGCCGAAAGCCGGACTGGCGCGGATCTAGATACTCAATTTCCTCCAGGTGACGGGGAAACTGTTGTGCCACCACACTCTCAACAACCTTCGCCAAAAAGGGAAGGTTGGAGACTGGACGATAGTTGTTTAAAAGAGCTGGGTCCAAAGAGGGCTTCTTGAGGAGGGGCCTCACCATGGCCTCTTTTAGGGAAGCAGGCAAGGAACCCTCACTCAAGGATGCGTTGACAACCTCTTGGAGCCAGCCTCGTGTCACCTCCCAGGATGCCAGTACAAGCCAGGAGGGGCACGGGTCCAATAAACATGTGGTGGCTCGCAGTCGCCCACGTAGCCTGTCCATATCATCGGAAGTAACGGAGTCAAACTCCTCCCAAACAAGATCTCTCTCGTGGCATCCCACTGGGCCATGAATGGGGGCTAGCTCACTCTGTATCTGAGCGGTTTTCTCCTGCAGAAAAGTCACAAATTCCTCTGCTCTACCCTGTAGCGGGGCTTCCCGCTCCCTCTGTTGGAGGAGGGAGCGGGTCACCCTAAACAGGGCGGCAGGGCGGTTTTCTGCGGATGCTATGAGAGTGGCACAATGATGACGTTTGGCCACTCTCAGCGCCACAATGTAAGTCCGTAAATGGGCTCTTACCTGTGTCCGGTCAGATTCAGAACGGCTAGACCTCCATCTTCCCTCTAGGCATCTCTTGCGGCGTTTCATCACCCGCAGCTCCTCAGTAAACCAAGGAGCCAGGGTGGTTTGCCGCCGCAAGAGAGGCCGCAAGGGCGCGACCCGATCCAAGGCTCCCACGGCCGCAATGTTCCATGCGGCCGTGAGGTCCTCGATCGGGGCGCGGGTCAGGGATACAGGAAATGGCCCAAGCGCTGTCTGGAACCCATCCGGGTCCATCAGGCGCCTGGGGCGGTACCAGATTGGTGACTCTGGTTCCGCCTCCCCGCGGAGGGGAGCAGCGGTCGGAAAGTCGAGCCGGAGAAGTGAGTGGTCTGACCATGACAAGGGGGTGATGGCTATGTCCCCTGTACCCAGATCACTCTTCCATTGGCCTGAGACAAAGATGAGATCCGGCGTATGTCCACCCTCGTGGGTGGGGCCCTGAATTACTTGGGTCAGGTCCATGGCCGTCATGGAAGCCATGAACTCCCGAGCTGCCACGGATGATTCGCCCAACGATGGCAGATTAAAGTCCCCCATGACTAAAAGTCTGGGGGTCTCAACTGCCACCGTAGCGATCACCTCCAGGAGCTCGGGCAGGGCTGCTGCTACATAGCGGGGAGCCAGGTATACAACCAGCAAGCCCAACTGCCTCCCTAGGCCCCACTTCACGGAGAGGGACTCACAGCCGGTAGTCTGAGGCACAATGGTCTCTCTCGGCTCAAGGCCTTCCTTGATAATGACCGCTACCCCACCTCCCCTGCCTAGGGCCCGCGGCTGATGGAATGCGCGGTAGCCTGGTGGGCACATTTCAACGAGGGGAAGACCTCCCTCGTGGCCCAACCAGGTTTTCGCTATTCCTACCAGGTCCGGCTCCCCCTCTGACACAAGGTCACTAATGAGGGGGGCTTTGTTGACAACGGACCTGACGTTGCAAAACATCAGCCTCAGACCCTGGCTCTGTATTCCCTGGCCACCTAGCCTGCGGGGGTTGTGGCACCCGACCGTTTGCAACCAACGGCTACGTGCCACCAACCGGGAGGATGAAGATTGTCTCCCCTTGGTCCTGCCCCTCCCCACGACCCTCTGAATTGGTATGCCCTCCTGTGGAACGACTCGGGAATCCCCCCTCCTTTCGGCACCTTCCGCTTCCCCCCGTCGACTGCTATCCTGGTCCTTGCTATTGATTGTTGCTTCCGTCTCCATCTGTCTATACCCACCCCCCTCCCTCGAACCCCCTAAAAAAGATAATTTAAACAATTTCCTAACTAAAAAACCCCTGAGACCGCGCTTCGCCCACCTCTCCGGATTAATAAATCCCTCCTCGAGGCGGGCCCTCGTTAACGAGGAGGGCCAAACCTGCGAGAGCGGGGACTCTCGCAGAAGCATAAGGTCTGCCACAGAGTACATAGTCATAATTATAGTATATAAATATAAATATATAAATACATATACACATATAAATACATAAATATATAAATATATAGATATAAAAATATAATACAACTATAAATACGAGATATAAAATGGGTCAAAGTTAATTATGGGGAGCATGTTGACAATTAGAATGGTAAAAATAGATGTTGAAAGTAATAATTAAATAATTCACATGCACAGTGGGATATAGTCCGGCTTGATCTCAAAAATTCATTGCAGATGTTAGAAATGGTCAATCAGTCTATCAGTCCGGGTTGGGGGGGGGTCAAGAATGTAATTTCGGGAATCGTTGGGGGTGGAGGAGGGGGGGAGGGGGCAGTCTCTGGAGCCCAGATTTTTTTAAAGGGCTCTTCTGGTCTTGCATCCTCTCAGGAAAAGGCCAGGCCAAGGCATTCCTCCTACTCCTGGCCAGGCCCGGATAACAGTTCTTATAGGCCTCGGTCGTCCAGATCTTATAGGCCTCGATCACTCAGGATGCATACGCCACGGCCATTAGTTCAGATCTTCCAGCCGTTCTCTCTGCTGCCCAAAAAGAATCTCACCTCCTCCTAGAGGCCTCGGGCCGGCCGCTCCTCTCCCAGCCCGGCCCAGCCCGATCCGGTCTCTCCTCCATTTCCAAATCTCCCCGATGACCTCCAGCTCAACAGCTCACCCCAGCTCGGCAACGCGGCTCCGTAGATCATCCCAGCGCCGTGGATCATCCCAGCGCCGCTCTAGCCCCGGCCACCACGTCCTCCTGGCCTCAGCTCAAAACGGCTCAAAACGGCACTCACATCGGCCCTCGCATCGACCTCCTTCTCCTCCTTCTCCTCGGGTCTGCGTTCCGGCCGCCACGTTTCCGCCGCCATCCACGCCCGGCGTCCTCGGCAATATCTCCGCCGCTGTCTTACCCTAGAGAGCCGTCCAGATCTCAAACCATTGCTAGGGTAAGCAACTCACTGGGCCCGGCCCTTAGGAATGGAAAACAGACCGGGCTGCATGTTTTAATAAGCCAACAAGCTCCAGAACCCAACGGAGCTCAGAGGCAGACCGCCATCTTCGCGCCTGCGCAGTCAGGAAATGGTAACATCTCAAATAAAAAATTAAACTTTGGTAACAACATCTTGCACATTGCAATTCTACCGAACCAAGACAACTTTATCTTTTTATATTTATCTATCTTCTTCTCCACTTCATTCATCATCACATCATAATTAAGTTTTTTCAATTCCCTAACTTTAAGTGAAAGTGTTATTCCCAGATATTTCAATGTATTTTTAATTCTTATCCCAAATTGTTCCTGCATATTCTCCCACTCCTTACCATTTTTATCCATTAATAATTCAGATTTTGACCAATTTACTTTTAAACCTGTCATTTCCTCAAATTCTTTCAAATGTTTATTTATCTTTTTCAAGTCTTTCTCTATATCTTTCAAAATGATCAAGGTGTCATCCGCATACAAATTTATCTTATATCCCTTATACCCTTCCAATTCTTCATCTTTTTCTATCATTTTAGTCAGTACTTCCATAACCAATAAAAATAATATTGGAGACAAAGGACATCCTTGTCTCGTACCTGCTTCCAATTTAATCTCTTCCGTCATTATTCCGTTCACCTTTACTCTTGCACTACTTTTTTGATACAATTTCGAAATAACATGTATGAATCTGTTACCAAAACCTAATACCTCAATAATTGCTTTAATAGTTTCCCATTGTACAGAATCAAAGGCTTTGAAAATATCTAGTGATACTATACCTATTTTATCATCATTATGTTCAGCTACATCTATAATATTTAACACTCTTCTAATAATGTCACTCATATATCTACCTTTCACAAAACCTACTTGGTTATAACTTATATATTTATCTATAAATCCACTTAATCTATTACTTATAATAGCAGTAAATATCTTTGCATCCTGATTGATTAAAGAAATGGGTCGATAGGACTCAATCCTCTCCAAGTCTTTATCTGGTTTAGGAATTATAGATATTACCGTTCTGTTCCATGACATCGGAACTTCTCCACCATGTAAAATTCCATTAAACAATTTTTGCAATGTTGGTATTATTATTTCCTTAAAGTCTTTATAAAACTCAGCAGGCAATCCATCTTCTCCTAGTTATTTTCTTCAACAATAAATACCGGTAACAAATATAAGAAGCTGAAATATAAATTAGCCACTTTTTTAATACAGGGAGGTACTAAAAGTTAAATCTAGGGAAGTACTATGTTAAAAGTCTGTTTAAAAAAACCACAGTTAATATAAACCCAATGGTGGCTGTGCAGGATAACATAAGAAATATACAGTCCCTATGCATGGATCGGGTCACTTCCAAATGTAATTTGAGGTGACTTTTAGGGAGTTAAAATAAACAACTACTGTTGCCCACTAATCAAAATGGATCATACTTGCTTATTAAACTTCAAGGACCTTTCCAAACAACTCTGCAACTCCAGTAATGGTACATGCTCATTCTGGCCATATCTCATTTGGAAAATGCAGTGTCTACTAACTGCCCTCTTCCTAGGACCTTCAGTTGAATATGTCCCATTTACTGTTGCTGCTCCTTTGAACATTTTATCTGCATAGATAATCTATATATGCCTGTTTTTACCTATATGCTCCAGAACCTCCTTATTTCTAGGCCAGGGGTGGCTAACCTTTTTGGTGTCAAGTGAGTGTGAAATCTTAAAATGCAACACGAGCCCCCCTGTGCATGTGTGTGCGCCCCTGTGCATGCACCCCACCCCGGTCCCATTTTTGGCTTCCAGGTTGGTGCAGGAGGCCCAAAATGGGGCACGGGGGGAACGCACACACATAAAGCCCCAAAATGCAATGCAAGCGCCCCCTGCTCATGCACAGCAGAGACCCAAAGACCAGCTGGCTGGCGGGAGGTGCCCACGCATGCCCAGTGGAGCTGGGCTGGGGCAACGGCTGGTGTGCCCGCAGAGAGAATTCTGTGTGCTACCTGTGGCATGGTTCTAGGGCTATTAGATTACTAGACTGTAGAGTCCTTGAATCCACGGGAATCAAGAAATGCCTCTATTAATGTTTTATTAAATAGAGTACACTGAAACTTTCTGGATAGCTCCCTTGTGGAATAAAACACGATCAGTTATATAGCACTTACCCTGACACTGCAATTTATTTATTGAGATAATGGGCATATTACATGAAAGATCAGAAGACTCTCGGCTGCTCTTTTACAGACTGAATGCACGTGATTTTTACTGAGCATATTCTCTGGGTTAAGGCAGAAGCATAAGAACAACATGGAAGAATTTTCCTGACTTCTGTGGCAGGAGGTGGTAATGTGGACCTTCCAAATATTACTGAGCCACAATTCTCATTATCACTCACCATTGGCTGGGGCTTCTGGGAAAAGTTCACCAATATTTAGAGTTCGCCACCCCTGCCTAAAAGAATTTGTTCTATGATTGGAGCAGGAGTCAGCTCTTAGTACACTTTTCCTTGCAATATTTGTAGATTCTTACCAGTTGTAATTGCAACTGCATAAATGATTTCCATGGAAGTGCCACAAACAGGTTAGCGAGGTTAATAACATCTACCCTGATAGCAGAAACTCTAAAGTGAGGTTTCATCTCTGCTGCACTGGCGAATATACTTACTTATAGTAATTGTTAGCTTGGGAACTCATGTTGAGTATATTGGTGGGTCACACATCACACTAAGCCATAGTGTACTTAGTTTGATTTTTGACTTAATTTGCTGGGTGAATCCAGTCAATTGTGGCTTATTCCATAACAATGACTAAATAAAACAGAGGTGGGGAACTATGCCCCTTTATGACTTGTGGACTTCAACTCCCAGAATTCTTGAGTCAGCATGGCTCAGGAATTCTGGGAGTTGAAGTCCACAAGTCATAAAAGAGTCATAGTTTCCAACCCTGAACAGCTCAATGAATGAACCAGAGGTGGTATTCAGCAGGTTCTGACCTGTCCTGGAGGACCGGTAGCGGAAATTTTGAGTAGTTCAGAGAATCGGTAAATAGCACCTCTGACTGGCCCTGCTCCCATCTATCCTTTGCCTCCTGAGTCCCAGCTGATCAGGAGGGAATGGGGATTTTACACTCTCCTTTCCCTGAAATGGGTTGGAAATGGAGATTTCACAGTATAGTTCCCCTGCCACGCCCACCAAGCCACGCCATGCCCACAGAACCAGTAGTAAAAAAAAATTTGAATCCCACCACTGGAGTGAACCCTCTTCATGTGAGTGTTTAGGACTTTAAGAGTGCCTGGGCATAGTAACCAAGCATTAGGCAGTTAGCCAGCCATTCAGTTTATTGCCCTTTCAAAACGAGAAGAATTATATGAATGCAGATACTATTTAATGAGGTTATCTATCTCAGTATTATATAGACTGAAATTCATTCCACAACTTTTGAGGATTTTGTCCCACTTCTTTACACTGCTTCCTAAATTCTTATTTTAATGTTTCCCCTAAATTGTAAATTTTAGAAATACCTCAACATTTGCACTGCAATTTTTTTTCAAGTCCTGAGACATTTTAAGATTTTAGAGACTTAGATATTTCCAAGAGCTGGAATAGATTTCTCACTTAATAAGCACTGAGACTTTCTGCCCATAATAATAAAAAACCTGTATAAGGGTTTCTTGTATCAGAATTTACAATACATAACATATAACAGTAACATTTTTGACTTATTTAGTAAACAGGAAGTCCCTTTGGTTGCATATTGATAGCTAAACCATGGTTTAGATATCAGCATTAAACTACATCTAAACCAGGGGTAGTCAACCTTTTTATACCTACCACCCACTTTTGTATCTCTGTTAGTAGTAAAATTTTCTAACCGCCCACCGGTTCCACAGTAATGGTGATTTATAAAGTAGGGAAGTCAATTAAATTTTAAAAAAGGAAAGTGCTTCAGTATCGGACAAAACCCCTACCGCCCACCATGAAAGCTGGAATGCCCACTAGTGGGTGGTAGGGACCAGGTTGACTACCACTGATCTAGTTTATCTGCTGCCCAGATATAGTAGTTCTAAGTAAAGAATTTACCAAAAAGCATTGGTCACATAGATGTGTGAACTCTCTGAAAATCAACTTTAATGTGTACTAATATTTCTATATTTGCATTGCAGACAAAGAGGAATGTTGAGGCACTGTAAGATTTTGAATATGTCAAATAACTGTGCAGCATTTTCTTGGATAGTACCACTTGGGGAGGAAAAGCAAGCGTGTCACTTTTAAAAAATCCAGTTTCTTAAGTTTGTATCATTTTCCAAGCCATTAATAATAATAAAATCAAATATATCCTTTATGTGGTAATTGCACTTCCTTGCAAACAAGATTAGGAAATTAGACCACATAAAGGGATAATGAGTTTATTTAAAAAAATACCCATAGCAATTGACAGGAAATTAATTACAGCAATTTCCCCTCCACCCTGAACTATGAAAGCATGCTTTTCTTACTTAGGGAGAGAAATTGAATCTCTCTTCCAATATCACCTATTGATCATTATATTTTAATTCAAGGTAATTTTGCTCCTTGGTGGCTAATCTATCTAATGATTTCAAAGATCCATAACTGGAGTTATATATAGCAGTAGGTTACCGGTAAGTTTATTTCACTACACGTAGTTGTCAATTTACAACCACAACTGAGTCCATAATTTATGTTGCTAAGTGAGAAATGTGTGTTGCCCTATGTTATAACTTTTCTGCTGCTGTGGCCTAGAGTTGGAGCTCTTGCCTCACAAACAGGAGGTTGTGAGTTCAATCCTACATAGAGGCAGACGTAGGGTCTCCTGCTTGGGCAGGGGGTTGGACTAGATGACCTGCAAGGTCCCTTCCAACTCTGTTAATCTGTTAATATTTGTTAAGTGAATCATTGCAGTTGTTAAATTAGTAAGTTAGTTGTTTCCCCATTGACTTTGCTTGTCAGAAGATCGCTAAAGGCGATCACGGGCCTCCAAGATACCGGCATAAATGTGAGTCAGTTTCCAATATCCAAATTTTGATCACATGACCATGGGGATGCTGCAGCAGTCATAAGTGTGAAAAATGGCATTTTTTTCAGTGCCATTATAACTTTGAACAGTCACTAAACAAACTGTTGTAAGTTGAGTAGTATACTTGTAGTATTTGCCCCAGGCAGGCTAGACATGGAACTGATTCAAATAAAGGTTTGTCCTTATAAAACTGAACATGATGCACCTTTAAACAAGGAGATGTTCCACACATTATTTACGAATGTTGTTCTCCAAATCTGAATTCCAGATTGTACATGCAACAATACTTGCCATGCTGAGGAGGCTGCTATATTGCTTTTGAATAAGAGAGGAAAAAACGTGAAAGAGTACAACTGTGATTCACTGAAATAAGCTAAGATTAGACCATAGTGGGTTAATTCAGTTAAATTTCAGAACAGCAGATTACACCAGGAAGCCACTCTGCCAAACGGTGTGGGAAGAATGGTGTTGAAGTAAATTTATTATTTTAATACATATCTCAATATTCCTTATAGTGACACAATAAACAAAATATTCATAGAAATCCAATTCTGCCTCACGGAACAATGCATATATTTTTATTTTATTTTATTTTATTTTTCAAATTTATATACCGCCCTATTCTCCTTGGTAGGACTCAGGGCGGTGCACAGAAAAAGTAAAAACCACAACACATACATATAATATAAAATAGAATTAAATAGTAAAATCTGTGCTAAGAGAAATTAAGACCACTAAAATAAAACTTTAAAATTAAACCCTTAATATAGGTATGTTACTCAGATATGCATGTAAGTATGTTACTCAGATAATAATATTCGGACATATAACTATAAAACTAAGGGGTTCTAGTATGCCATCATTGTATTTCTGCTGATCAAAGATGAATTATATAATAAACCTAGAAATGTAAAATTTCCTTCCTTCCTTCCTTCCTTCCTTCCTTCCTTCCTTCCTTCCTTCCTTCCTTCCTTCCTTCCTTCCTTCCTTCCTTCCTTCCTTCCTTCCTTCCTTGACAAAGTGTTTGACCAAATATAATTTATACCAGAGAAGAGCAATTACTGCTTAAGAAACTATTCCTCTCTCAGACAGTAATTTGGCCTAAAAGTAAAAATGTTAGAAAATTATTAATATTGGTTGATTGCATCTAGAAAGTCATATTCACAGTACAGCTTCTGAAAACAATATACTTAATGATTACACACATGCTTTCATATTGAACTAGGTATCAGGGGTGGGTTTCAAATTTTTTAGAACCTACTCTGTAGGTGTGGCCTATTTTGTGGGCGTGGCTTGGCAGTCGTGTGACAGGTGGGAGTGGCCACCTTTTAAAATGTGGTGAAACTCATTTAACAACGCTCTTGCTTAGCAACCAAAATTTTGGACTCAATTGTGATGATAAATTCTTTCTTTCTTTCTTTCTTTCCTTTCTTCTTTCCTTCCTTCCTTCCTTTTTTCCTTCCTTTCCTTTCCTTCCCGTTGGGTCACTGGCAGCGGTGGGCCAGATTTACTTCCAGGTACGCCGGTGGAACCCCCTCTCACCGGTTCTCTAAATTTCACCAACCGGTTCTCGCGAGTAGGTGCGAACCTGCAGAAACCCACTCCTGCTAGGTATATTGTAGAACTTCCTAATGACAGACAGGCAGGCAGGCAGACAGACAGATGGTGGGTTTCAGCAGAGGGAAAAAACAAGATGGTGTTGATCACCATCTTTAAAGCGCTCCATGGCACGGGACCTAGCTACCTGCGAGACCGCATCCTACCTCATACATCCCTGTGGCCGATCCGCTCCCACAGAGAGGGACTTCTCCGGGTGCCGTCCACTAGGCAATGCCAGCGGGCGATGCCCAGGGGAAGGGCCTTCTCTGTGGTGGGCCCAACCCTCTGGAACGACCTACCCCCCGACCTCAGAACAACCACGGGGATCCGTACCTTCCGCCAGAAATTAAAGATACTCCTGTTTCATCAGGCCGGCTTGGCCTAAGTTATTTACCTAGCCTACAGTCTGTACCATAAATTGTTTTAATTGGGTTTTAGATGGGATTATGTTTTAACCTTTTAATTTTAGCACAGGGATAACTTATTTAATTTGGTATTAATTATTTATATTGTGATACTGTGTGTTTTAATTTCCTGTGCACCGCCCCGGGTCCCTTCGGGGAGTGGGTGCGGTTATATAAATTCGACAAATAAAGAAAATAAATAAATAAGATGCCGGTGCCTATGGCGCCACCTGGAGAACCAATTCAGAGTTGTAGCAGGCCTGGGTTGCTACCAGTTCCAGCAACCCAGGCCGCCAAACCACTACCGGTTCAGTTGAACCATTCCAAACTGGTAGGAACCCACCACTGGATGGATGGATGGATGGATGGATGGATGGATGGATGGATGGATGGATGGATGGATGGAAAGAATTGCAGGTGTTGATACCAGATACAGAAAGAAGTAATTTTAGGTAAGCCCAACAGATACAAATGGATATGACAAACTGTACTCTTTCGTGGATGGAAAGATTGAAAAAAGGGATGTCCCATAAATGGAGTTTATTATGGGAAAGAATAGTTGGATGCTCTAAATTTTTAAAAAAGTTCAGATGTATACCAAAAGTGGAAGAAGAAAAAGAGACACTTAGCCTCACGAACCAGATTTTTGTATTATTATCAGTGACTCTTTTTTACCTCACCTCATCCTCATCCCTGAGAGATCAACAAAGTTCCTAGGGCGCTTTGCAATGGACAGTGAAAACTTGCTTTATATGGATATAATTTTGCTCCGAAAAATGTGTATTTTCTCAGAATATATAACCCGATTCCTTGAAAATATGAGGGAGATTTCAGAAATTTTCTCCTGCTTTCCCACTTGTCTCATTTTCTTCCCCCTTCCCTTAGATTAAAATGCTAATCTTTGTAACCGCTTACCAAACTTTAGATATTTAATATTACAATATTTTAGTTACTTCAATAAAGAAAAAATAAAGACCAAAATCTGGTCAGATTCCATTTTAATTATTTATTTTGTTTCGTTAGTTTGTCAAACATATAACAGGTATAAGTATAAACATGGACATGAGCACATGAAATGAGTACAAATAAATGGGGACAGTAGGACAGGGACGGTAGGCACGCTGGTGTGCTTATGCACGCTCCCTTATGCTATTCCTTACTCTCAGAACATGACGAGGTGAGATCTTGATGTGTACGTGGCCTAGCCATGCGTGATGAAATGGAGTGTATTTGCTTCAGTAGAAGGTAGATTTTCAGGTGAGGAACCAATAGTTCCAATTCGGTGGGTAGAAGAACTCCAGTCCCTTGGTGACAGTGATAAACCCAGAGAGTGAGAAACTGATAATATGCAGGCAGCTGGCAGAGAACCATTCATTCCCCAGAGTGATGTTTGAACGGGGATTATCAGATTCATCCTAGCCCTAAGGAAGGCACCAAAAATATAATTATACTGAATGATGCTTGAGTGAATGGAGGGAAATCTCATCTCAAACAGCTCAGATAGGAAAAAGTTAAAGGAAAACCCAGATCTGACCCCTCGCTGAAATACAGATCAATGACATTTAATCTGTCAGTCGAGCATGGGAATCCATAGGGCAAATGGCATTGTGTCTTCTATGTACTCATGGGCAACATCGCAACCCAAGTGTGATAGTGCAAAACTTGCAATATGATATCAATTATTTTTGCCATTATTCTGACTATCTTTGGTCAGCCCTTTGGAGAGTTGGCAGAGGTAAGGGAGGGGGAGGAAGTTGCAATACATCACGTGACGACGTGACGTCATGAATTTTACACCCCTGCATTAGATTGTTACTTTTTCTTCCTTGCCTCTCGAATCTCAGATTTCCGAGGATTTGAGCCTTCTATTTACATAGCTTTGAGCTAGTTTGGGAAAAGAAGGTTTAAAAAAACTTGAGAGAGGAATTTTCCTGCTCCATATTGGCTTTTAGTGAACTTTGATTACAATACAAGAGCAGAGTTGGAAGGGACCTTGGAGGTCATCTAGTCCAACCCCCTGCCCAGGCAGGAAACCCTATACCATTTCAGACAAATGGCTATCCAACATCTTCTTAAGGACTTCCACGGTTGGGGCATTCACAACTTCTGGAGGCAAGCTGTTCCACTGGTTAATTGTTCTAACTGTGAGGAGGAATTTCCTGATTGCTTCCCCCTCACTCCATTAAACCAGGGGGTGGGCATGACCAGTGTGTGAGATGCATCTGGCCCGCAGGCAGTGAGTTTGACAGCACTGACCTAATGGAAGCTAGATGCTGTTCAGAATTTTAGTTCTTTTTATGGAAGATGAGTTGAGCTCTGATGCCATCCTTATATAGTTGTTGTTTTAATGTTCTACTTTTCTGGTTTGTGAACGTCTGTCCCTGGGTTTTGTAGGTGAAAGTGATGTAACTGGGATACCTTTTAAAGACAATGGTATTTTCTTTTCTCTCTTTCTTTCAACTTTTGTCTGTTCTCTTTTTATGTGCATAACGAAGAGTTAAATTCTTACTGAATCAATTGATTAAAATTATATTATATTTATTATGTTATATAAATTGGAGAGCCATTTTAGTTAATGGTTAAGGTGCTGGCCTAAAAATTTACAAACAGTGTTCTAGTCCTGCTTAGGCAGGAAAAGTGACTGACTTTGGGCCAGTTGTTCTCGCTCAGCTCAGCTCAGCTCACCTCACCTCACCTCACAGGACTGTTTGTGGGGATAGTAGATAAGATGGACGGCAAACAAATCTAATAAATAAATAAAATAGTAAAGAGGAAGGAGTATGTTCGTGAACATATTAGACATGTTTGCCACCTCAAGTTTTTTAGATAAATAATCAACTGTTATTTAAAAATAATAATTCTGACCTTTCTTCTTTACTTCTGTAATTCAGAAGAAATAAAACATTAAAGTTAAGAAGAAATAAGGAAATACGCATTTTCTGGAAGATTTAAATCTGGATAATTGTATGGTAGTTAACATTATAAAAACAGATTTTGTTATTTTATCTGCATTTGTGACAATTAAAATAATTACAAAAGTCGCCAATATTTTTAACAAAGCACCATCATTAAAAAAAGAAGACCAGAATCATATTTCTTTCATGCCTCACTTGAGCACTGCAAAATTTAATTAGTTAATATTTGTACAGCCATGGAGATACAAGAAGTATTTCAGTTGTAATGTTAACCTCAGAGAAACACAGTTATATATTTCCTGCTGGATATGTTTACAAAAATAAAAAGCCAAAAACCAACAGTGGATGTCATGAGTTTCTAGAAAAACATTAATGGGAAAGATGGTGGATTAATTGCAGAAATTTTATGGAGCCTCCAGATTATACTATTCTTTACCACAAAGCCATGTTCTTCCTTCCTTCTGCCTGTGCAAGAGATGCTTCATTTTGTAGAAAGACCAAAACAGATGCAATCTTTTCTAGACTTGGCCTACTGTCCTTAATGCTGTCATGTTTAGAGGTGGTGTAGCTTCTACCTCAGCACAAATTGATAGAGTCATAAGGCTAGAAGATCTTCTAGTCCAGGGGTCTCCAACCTTTGCAACTTTAAGTCTGAAGGACTTCAGCTCCCAGACTTCTCCAGCCAGCTTTGCTGGCTTTGCTGGCTGGAGAATTCTGGGAGCTGAAGTCCTTCAGACTTAAAGTTGCAAATGTTGGAGACCCCTGTTCTAGTCCATCTAATACTTCTTCCTCCTCCTATTTTACTAAATTTATTAGATTTGTTTGCCATCCATCATGCCTATTTTCCCCACAGCAACAGCCTTGTGAGGTGGTTTGAGCTGAGAGAGAATGATTGACTCAAAGTCAGTCACCTTTCATGCCTAAGACAAGACTAGAAGTCTCCAGGTTTCTAGGCCAGCACCTTAACCACTAACAAAGGCAGGAAACCTTATACAGGTAGTCCTCGACTTACAACAGTTCATTTAGTGACCATTCAAAGTTACAACAGTACTGAAAAAAGTGACTAACGATCATTTTCAGAGTTACAACCTTTGCAGCTTCCCCATGATTATGTGATCAAAATTCAGATACGTGGCAACTGTTTCATATTTATGACCATTGCAGTGTCCCAGGGTCACTTTTGTGACCTTCTGACGAGCAAATCAATGGGTATTGATTCATTTAACAACCATATTAGTAACTTAACAACTGCAGTGATTCACTTAACAATGGTGGCAAGAAAGGTCGTAAAATGGGGCAAAATTCACTTAACAACAGAAATGTTAGGTTCAATTGTGGTTGAAAATTGAGGGTTACCTCTACCATCCTGGACAAACGGCGGTCCAATTTTTTCTTGAAAACCTCCAGCGAAGGAGGATCCACAAATCTAGGAGGCAAGTTGTTCCAGTGATTAATTGTTCTAACTGTCAGGAATTTCCTCCTTCATTGGACCTCTCTTTAATGAACTTCCACCCTTTGCTTCTTGTCCTTCCCTCAGGTGCTTTGAAGAATAAGTCAAACCCCTATTCTCTGTGACAGCCCCTCAATTACTGGAAGAAGCTATCACAGTCACCTCTAATCCTTCTCTTCACTAGGCTAGACACACCCAGTTCCCTTATCCATTCATCCAGATCTTTTATCGTGTTTATTGTTCTTCTTTGCATTCTTTCTAGGGCATCAGCATCTTTTTTGTATCATGGTAACCAGAACTGGATGTAGTATTCCAAATATGAGCTCATTAGTACATTATAAAGTTGTGCTATCATTTCCCCTTGTCTTTCTGCTCTTGATTCAGCCTCCACATATTGCCTTCCCAACAGCTGATTTCTGGGCCTGCATATGAAAAATTCTGAAATCTGAATTGTAGTAGATATTTTACAACCTTTAAAACCTAGCTTTAATTATGCTTCTGTTGTCAGTAATGGGATTCAATTTTTTTACTACCGGTTCTGTGAGCGTGGATTGGTGGGCATGGCAGGGGAAGGATACTGCAAAATCCCCATTTCCTCCTAGACTCGGGAGCCAGAGAATAGATGGAGGCGGGGCCAGTCAGAGGTAGTATTTACCGGTTCTCTGAACTACTCAAAATTTCCACTACTGGTTCTCCAGAACTGGTCAGAACCAGTGGTGGGTTTCTGCAGGCTCGCACCTACTCGCGAGAGCCGGTTGGTGAAATTTAGAGAACCGATGAGAGGGGGTTCCACCAGCGTACCTGGAAGTAAATCTGGCCCGCCGCTGCCAGTGACCCAACGGGAAGGAAAGGAAAGGAAGGAAGGAAGGAAGGAAGGAAGAAAGAAAGAAAGAAAGAAAGAAAGAAAGAAAGAAAGAAAGAAAGAAAGAAAGAAAGAAAGAAAGAATTTATCGTCACAATTGAGTCCAAAATTTTGGTTGCTAAGCAAAAGCGTTGTTAAATGAGTTTCACCACATTTTAAAAGGTGGCTACGCCCACCCTGTCACATGACTGCCAAGCCACGCCCACAAAATAGGCCACACCTACAGAGTAGGTTCTAAAAAATTTGAAACCCACCACTGGTCAGAACCTACTGAATACCATCTCTGTTCTGTGTATAAATATGAGTACCACCAGCTCCAAGGAAATATGAGTTGGTTAAGAGACTAAAATGGGCAGAAGAAAGTTGAGGAAAATATTAATCATTTATTGGAACAGCTTACATCCTATGACAATACCTTTAACAACATCAAACCTGCCCTAGTTCTGAGAACAACGTGCCAGGCTTACCATCTGACTGACCTTGGAACCAGCAATAATAATTTATTAAATGCACATACCATCTAACTTCCCCGACTCTGAGCTGTTTACAATTTTTACAGATTGCTTACTTTCTGGATAAAGATGCAGTAGTAAAATATCCAACAGTTAAGAAATGCATGAATAAGATGTTAGAGTTAGGACTACAAAATAAGTACAGGAAAGAATTGGTCTTATTTAAGAATGATTTGTATTTGAACTGAGTTCCTGCTTCCAGTGTTGCTTAGCATTTTTATAAAAGAAGACAAGGTAATTTATTCGATGCTTAGGTTGACAGTGCTATTTGGAGTAGTTAAAAATTCAAATGCTTTGCAAACTGGACCTCAGCTAACAAGCCACTTTCTGTGAAAATAACAATGGATTCTATTGACCTGTTTATATTTTAGAAAAATCTGGTACCTTAGGATGGCATAAGAGAGACATGAGATATTATTGTGCAGTAGTGATTGAAAAGGCTAATATAATTCTGGCAGCAGCAACAAAATAATGTATTGAGGTAATGATTCCATTCTATTATGCTTTGGACAGACCTTGCCTGGAAAGAAAAAAACAGGAGGAATTTGGAAATAACTCATCTAAACAGTTGACTATAAAACATTGTCAGTATAAAAAAGAAATCCATCCATTTCCTTCTGTTTACCATAAGTCATGGCTCAAATCAGTATTTTGTTTGGGTTGTTTTCTCCAGCAAAGCGTGAATATCTGATAAAAGATTTTTTTTTCTTGTGATGAGCAAATGAGCCAGATAGGGAAGGAATGACACCTCAGTTCATCACTTTGCATCCAAACCAACATGACTCCACATTTCTCAGCTAGACAGAATGGCCACCCTGGAATGGGTGCCATAGTGTCGTTTCAAAAGCAGCTGGTGCCTTTACAAAACAGTTTTGATATATTTGACACCAACTATGGGCTGTTAACTATGCAAGAAAATAACCAGGAGGGATGTGCAGCTCTTCAGACTGCTGCCCAAGGGGTGCTGTGGAATATGCAGGAAAGCTAGCATTATCTGCAACTCTTTAAAGTACCCGAGTCTTTTTTCAGGAGTTGCAACAGCGGTAAAAAAACAATTATACAGTATGATCTCGGAATTGAAAGATTGCTGCTTTAAACCATAGCAATGAGATTCTGTATTCATGACCTTGCATTTTCTTGTTTTGAAAAAGTTTATTAGTTTTAACAATTTATATTGGGAAAGGGATAGATAAGGTAATAGATAATATGACCTTGCATTTTCTGAAGCAACTTTCCGGAACTGAATTCAACACATTGCACCTTCCTATTAATGAATGCTTTTGTAAACCATCAAGCATCTGCCTTGATGTGGGGGAACTTGTCACCAAAGAGCTAATCTGTCTTCGCTTTTATGCACTTGATGCATACACACAGAAACTCCTCTTTGCTAGTGATGTGACAAGAGGGACTGCTGTTAAGACGTTGGGTGCCAAGTTGAATCATGGTTTTGTTTCAAGCCTTTTAAAAAATGCTTCCAAGCAAAGTGGCCTTTTTAGAGGACATAATAGTCAAGCATGTGGACCAATGTAGGGTTTGCTTTAATGATTCTACCATTCTTAGGTCAGAACTTCCCTCTTAAAACCAGACCACAATAGAATTCATAGATTTGTTCTTAAGTTTGTACATTTGGATTTTTAACACAAATTTATATTAGAGCAATTACTTTGGTTCAGTTCGATTTATTTCAAAACATTCTGGTATAAATTGGCATGAAGATAATGACATCATACAAACAGGGCCATTCTATACTTCCATCCTGTTGTTTGTTGCAAATACAGAATAACAAAATGAAAGAGTTGGAAGGGGCCTTGGAGGTCTTCTAGTCCAACCCCCTTTCCAGACAGGAAGGCCTTCACCATTTCAGACAAATGGTTATCCAATCTCTATACATGCAGCCCTCGTTTAGCAACTGCTTGTTTAACAACTGTTTGCATTTATGATGGTGATTTATGACCAACACTATAATGATGAACTAAGCATCAAGGTCCCAGATTGCGGCCACATGATTGCAGGGATGCTGCAATGGCCAGAAGTCAAAGGAGCAATCATAGTTCCTCCTCATTTAACTCCATCGTAACTGAGTGGTTGCTGAATGAGTTGATTTCCTGCAGTGTTTGAAAAAGAGTAAAGCAAAACATCAGCTCCCCCCCCCCCGAAAGTATATTTAAACTGTCTGGATGGAGAAAGCAAATTACTTATCAGGATTCAGACTATAGACAATCAAGAAATCAAAGTTCAGCTCAGTATCATGTTGCTATTAGAAAAAGGTTGTAGTGCCATTTAGAGAATGTGATTTATTTTATGTGGAACTAATTCGCAGTGTAGAAGCAACATAAAGGTAGTTTTTAAGGCCAAAAAAAGTAGTTAACTCAATTCGAATGAAATTATTAAAGCAGTTGTAATTTGGCTGAAGAAATGTTGTTACTGTATTTTTTGGGAGTATAAGACGCACCCAGGTTTTGAAGAGGCAATTTTTTTTAAAGGTAGGTAGGTAGAGGGATAGAGAGGGGAGAGAAAGAGAGAGAAATACAGTAGGGAGGTAGGGAGAGAGAGAGAGAGAAATACAGTAGGTAGGTAAGTAGGGAGAGAGAGTGTGTAGGTAGGTAGAGGGATAGAGAGAGAGAAAGAGAGAGAAATACAGTGGATAGGTAGGGGGAGAGAGAGAGTAGGTAGATAGTTATATAGGTATATAGAGGGGAGAGAGAGAAATACAGTAGGTAGGTAGGGAGAGAGAGAGAGAGTAGGTAGGTAGGTAGGTAGGTAGGTAGTAGGTAGGTAGGTAAATGTTTCCAGGTGTATTTACCCATGTGCTGGAGAAGGAAATCACTGACCACCTTTGGAACAAATCTTTGTTTCTGCAGGCACAGTACTTGACCAATGTTAATTCTCATCAATCACTCTAACTAAACAGCTTTCCGAAAGGGGGGGGGGGGAAACCTTTTTGCATCCTGCAAACCTCCCCCAAACGGCCCATTTTTCATGGAAATGGGCCCATTTTTTAAAAAAAAATAAAAGGCATGAATAGCCTTGCGGGGGCTTGCAGAGTGCTCCTGGGGGGGGGGCAAAATGAGGAAAAAACGGCCTGTTATTTTGTGAAAATGGGCTGATTTTTGGTCAAAAAACAGGATGCATAGCCTTATGGAGGCTCATAGAGTGCTGCTGGGGGCTGGGGGGGGGGCAAAACGCTCTGTTTTTTGCTCATTTCTGCCCTCCCCAACCCCCAGGAACTCTCTGGAAGCCTCCATAAGGGTATGCGCGTGGCCATTTTGGTGAAGGGGGTGGAGTTTCAGGAGGCAAAAAACGCTGTATTCGATGTATAAGACGCACCCATATTTTCAGCCTCTTTTTAGAAGAAAAATACAGTAAATCTGATATTATCACTTGGTCATGGGAGTTCCCTAGCTTATTTGTAACCTTGTTTGTTGTTTCTACAAGCCAGAACTTTCTGCTTAAACAACTCTTAAGAATTTCCAATATTCCATGTATATAAACTAGCTTTTTGGCAACAAGAATGAAGTGCCTTTTGGAATCAATATTTTAACTGATTAGAGGGACTGAGAAGGATAGCTTTATCCATCCAAACCACAAGCAAATAATTCATTGGTGTGTTTTTTTCCAAATGTTACTTTGTAATACAGAAGTGAAGATGGGGTCAGATTTCAAAAGGACAGTAAATAATTGCAATACCATTTTTTGAAAAGCAAAACTAAATTATTTCAGGTTACTTATGAAAATCACAGCATTTCCAATGTGTTTTAGTTCAATACTCAGATTGGGATCTTAGAATGGCAGAATTAAACCCATATTCTAGAAAGATGAAAATGTAGTCATAAAGATACAGGAAGAATTCTACTGAATCCATAAGCTCATCAACTTCAGTGTTCTGTATCTGTATCCCTTGCAAAGTTCACAAGCTGGGACTGGAATGGTGGTGACTCTCTTCTACTCATTCAATTTCTATTTCTAGCATACCAATTGGAGGTCTCTAATACAGGGGTCCCCAACCTTTGCAACTTTAAGTCTGAAGGACTTCAGCTCCCAGAATTCTCCAACCAGCAAAGCTGGCTGGAGAATTCTGGGAGCTGAAGTCCTTCAGACTTAAAGTTGCAAAGGTTGGAGACCCATGCTCTAATATCATCAGAAATGAGATACTGAAGGACAGGTTAAAAAGGCTGCTGAATTTTATCATCCCCATGTAACACTGTGTGGGCCTTTTGTCTAGTCATTTTTTAATTGGCCCAACCTTTTAAATACGTTTCTTCTGTTTCCACACTGGTTACGCTCTTGCTGAGTTTAGTTAATATTCTGGTCTTGGGATTACATTTTTGTGATACATGTTGAGCTGCTGCGCTGCATCCAATTAAATCCTAGAAATAATCTATATAAATAAAAATGTAAATGTTCGTTTGCTCAAAATCTTCAATCTCCGAAAGTTCTTCACCGATTGCTTTGAAATTTTGACACAACGTTGCATTCGAATACGCACATTTTGTTATATACCTACTGTTATATAGATTTCACACCTGTAAAAGCAATACACGCTATATTAAGTATTTTATGATTCCATTTTGGCTTCAACCTACCACGGCCTCCTCGGCTTCCTCACCGGCTTCAGCCACTCCTTGGCCCGCTTCACTCTAGAGTGCAAACCCCTCCCCTCCCGCCTACACCGCTCCTCCCCCTGATGGAGAGAAAATGTGTCACCGGGGCCTGTTAATGCAGGCGCGAGCTCCCCCCTCCTCCCGCTTCGAGAAAGCCCTCTTAGTCTCCCTCTCTCTCTCTCTCTCTCTCCCCCTCCTTCCATCCTTCTCTCCCTCACTCCCTCCATTTTCTCATTCTCCTCTTCGTCCTCATGAGGCATCTCGGGAGCTGTAGTAGTGGTGAAGAAAAATTCCCTCATAGACTGTGGCAAATGGGCGGGACAAAACCATGCTACCCAGAAGGCACTACGAATCCAAGTCTCTGTTTCCATAGAACTGGAGTGGGAATTACATCAGTGTTTCTGAGGCAGCAGCTAATGGTGATGGCAAGTAACCGGGCCAGTCGGGCGCCGCGCCAATGCGAAACAGGCAAGGCAGGCAGAGGACGGGCATTGGAATTGAGCTGTGTCATTTATCATAGCGTTCATTTCCTGAAACATATTAGAAATGTGCGCTTTCTCTTTTATTTCTTTTCCATTTAACCAGACTAAGCCACAGCAACGCATGGCCGGGTACGACTAGTAACTAATAAACTGCATAATACATTCCTGACCGAGCTAAATTTTGAACTGGCAACCATCCAGCTCTATAACTCTTCTGTAGTACAATATTTCAGAAGTCATAATTACGAAAGCATTAGATAGTAATTTGATTTTGCCTAATCCTTTTGGAAAGGTACACAACAGGAACAAGACTCCTAGAACATTTTGTTTTTAGAAACGACCGAGGCATTGTGCAGGACATTTGAAATATATAATTCCATAATTGGTTTAACTCAATGTTGTAACTGGTTGGTCAGCCAATCATTTCTAGTAAATAATCAGTTCATTCATGCACAAGTGAGGCTGATTGTTGTCTGTTGTCCTTGTTTGTTACATACTTTATGAAGAAAGTATGCTACCAACATTTTAGCTACCAACAATTATCCCATCACATCTTGTTTTTAATGTGTGGGGAACAACTTCACGTAATTCTTCCTATGCTCCTTGGTGAAGCTTAATGTCTTTAATCAGATGCTGTTGTGTAGTCCAATAACTTTAAGGTTAAATAGCTTTAACCTTAAACTGTCTACTGTTGACCTCACCCCATTCCTAAGAGGTCAGTAGGGATGTGCATAAGTGCACCAGCGTGCCTACCGTCCCTGTCCTACTGTCCCCATTTATTTGTACCCATTCTTATTCATGTTTATTCTTATTCCTGTTATCTTGTAGATGAGTGACAAACTAAATAAATAAAATAAATAAATAAACGCCAGAGCAAACTGACTTTAGCCTGAAGCAGGGGTGAAATTCAGCAGGTTCTGACAGGTTCAGAGAACTGGCAAATACCACCTCTGGCTGGTCCCAGAATGAGGTGGGAATGGAGATTTTGCAGTATCCTTCCCCTGCCACACCCACCAAGCCACGCCCACAGTAAAAAAAAATGAATTTCACCACTGGTCTGAAGCCATCGACTCACCATTCTAATTGAAAGTCAGAGGCACTGGATACCTAGTATCATTTTGGCATGCAGGTAGTCTTCAACTTACAACAGCTTGTTTAGTGACCATTTAAAGTTCCAACTGAAAAAAAAGTGATTTATGAGTGTGTGTTTTTTACACTTACAGCCACTGCAGCATCCCCACATGCATGCGATCAAAATTCAAAAGCTTGGACACTGGTTCATATTGATGACAGATGCTGTTTCCTGGGGTCATGTGATTCCTTTTGCAAAGTCAATGGGGAAGCCCAATTCCCTTAACTACCATGTCACCAATTTAACTACTGCAGTGATTCACTTTACAGCTGCAGCAGACAAGGTCGTAAAATGGGGCCAAAATTCATTTAACCATTTCTCACCTAGCAACAGAAATGTTGGGCTCAATTGTGGTTGTAAGTTGAGGACCATCTGTACAGAATATAGGAATTTGTCATATCTTGACATCTTTCAACGCAAGATGGCTATCTAGAACCTTGATTGCCTGTAAACCGACTGACAGTTGTTTTCCAATTTTAACCTGGAACTTTTCCCAGCCTTCAATTCTTTTGCATCCATACCATGTACTATTTTCCCTGAAGATTTCAGATATGTTTCTAGGAGATGATTCATGTCTAATTGTCTGTTTTTCCCTACAAGAGAACACAGTGACATTTAGTATCAAGGGATGAGTTTAAAGAGTTTTTCCACAGACCTAAATGACCAGTCTGCATTGCTTGCTTTATCCAATAGTCACAGGTAAGCCTCTTAAGTCCCATTAATACATTAGAGTTAATATATTGGTTTAAAACTAGATACTTAATCTTAATTAGATCATTGCTAAGCTGAACGTTTTTAAATCTCAAAACAAGTGCACGTGTGACTTATTAGGGAGAGAATCTGTTTAATGACAGTAATAGTGGAAACAAATTATATAAATTGAAGTTGTAGTTTCCATGCATTTCTGCTTATTACAACATCGCTTAGTTATATATGACTGATACCCAGTAACAAATAAAAGCAAATTTAAAAATATAGTCTACAAATTTAAAACCTCAGTCAAGGAAGGGTCAATAAGACATTAATATTTTTTTTTAAACCAGCAAAAGGCATGGGAACGGTCAGTTCTCCTTTTTACACTTAGGACATATAGTGTGTTTCCCCAAAAATAAGACAGGGTCTTATTTTCTTTTGACCACCCCGAAATAAGCGCTTGGTCTTATTTTCAGGGAGCTCTTATTATTTCTGAGGTGCAGGAGGTGGCGAGCATGGTCACCTCATGGCTGCTGCTGTGTTGCAATATTTTTGGGGAGGACTTATTTTAGCGTATGTGCTCAAAAGAATGATTGGGCTTGCCCCCCGTTTCTGACTTTTTATACATAAATTGTAATTAGCAGGGTTTTAAATGGGTTTTTAGCACGGGTTTAATAATTTAATATGTTTTTAATGATATATATTGTTTTTGTTATGGTTTTTTAAATGCCTGTGCGCCGCCCTGGGTCCTAACAAGGAGAAGGGCGGGGTATAAATCCGAAATAAATAAATAAATAAAATAAATAAGTTATCTGGGGAAGGCTTATTTTCAGGGGAACAGGGTAGATATCTAACAGGAGAGCTACACAAGTTTCACATAACAAACCATTGCACAAAAAGGGGGCAGTCACTGAAAAGGTCCTGCTGTGAATTAATTGTATTCCAGGTTTTGGAGAAAAAAATTAGCTGTTTTTATTTCAGTTGAAATGGTAGGCATTTTTAGAGATATAGTTCTCTGTTCTTAGAATCATATTTGATGATGGTTGTATAATTTTTAATTATTATATCAAAATCTTTCTGTGTTTATGATAAAGTAGCAGGAGCAACTTTGATATATTTCCCTCACTATGAAATTTAGAAAATCGGCTTTTGGTAATTAAATCATTCATACAAGTTATTTGCTTAGAGAATTTACGTGGCCATTTTGCTTAAGCAAATGAGTGTTGGTCAGTGAACAAATAGTGCACAAAGGAACTCCATGCTATAAAATCAATATAAAACTAAGACAAAACTACAATTAGAACACAATCATAAGTCAGTAATTGAGGCATCCTGTGAGCAACTCACCAAACCAAAACACACATATTGGGCTCAGCAAACAATTCCACCCCCATCTCCCAGTGTCAGAAGGAAAAAAATATCTCTGGCTTTTTTGAAAGCCAGTAGCGCCTGGGCCATCTTTTTTTTTTTTATATTGAAAAAGTTTTATTGAGTTTTACAAATTTTTTAGGTAGGGTAGGGTAAGGTGAGATGAAAAAATATCTTGAGAACTTTCACGTCGAGATCGTTGGCCCCCTCCGGGGCTTCTTAACAAAACATTGATAATACATATTTCAATAATACTACAAGGTGAAAAGAAATGCATACATCATTATAATAAATTCTAAATTCTATGCTGGCAATCGTGTACAAACATCCAGACAAAAGTTATACTATATTAATAAAAGCAGTCATTTTTTTTGATCTAAGTCTCTTGGCAATTGTGTCTTCTTGTTCTCCTCCCTGACCCCCAGTGGGCGGGGCCATGGCTCCCTCCGCTCCTCCTGTTTCACCCCCCAGGATACAGGAATGTTTTTTAAGAAAGGCTTCCGCCTCAGCAACTGTTTTAATCTTTACTCTTCCTCCTTCCCAGAACACCAACATCCCTTCTGGCATCACCCACTTGAACCAAATCCCCTGGTTAAACAATTTTTTAGATAAGAAGGAATATTTCCTCCTCACCTCTCTAATCTTTTTCGGGATCTGCTTCAAGATGGTGACTTCCTTTTGTTGGTAAATTAACGGACCCTCTCTCTGCGCCCTCAGTATTCCCTCCCTGGTAGACCTTCTAACAAATTTAACATGTATCTCTCTGGGTAGTTCATTTATCCTGGCATATGCTGAATTTATTCTATAAACCAGGTCAATGTCCCCCCTGATCTCTTCCTTGGGTTTGTGTAAATAGTCTGCTAAAATTGTGCTCATGAGATCAGGAAGGCATTCACCAGCTTCTTCCGAAATGTTCTGAAATCTTAAAAAATATGACATCCTTTCAAAATCCATCCTAGACATATGACCAGTTAAATCTCCAATTTCAGTATTAACATTTTTAAGTTCTCCCTTTGCCCCAGCCAGCCCCACTTCCAACTCTTCAGTCTTCTGTGTGTTCTGCATCAATTTCTTCTGTGTCTCCAAAAGCTCAAGCTTAGAACTGCAGTGGTCCTTTCTAAGTTCTTTGATTTCCAATACCAAAGAGTGTAAAACTTCTTCCATAGCTGTCATCCTTGCTTCTAAGCCTAGATTTTCTGGTTGTTTTTTAGAAGCCATGGTGAGCTGTTTAAGTCAGTGCCACTAAGATGGTGTTTTTTGGGTGCGGCCGCTGGAGCAAGTCCAGAGAAAAAAGTTCAAATCCGAGTTGTAGAAAGTTGTAAAATCCAGAGAAAAAAACAATTTTCACAATCAATTATAAAGACAAAGAAGGCACTCCAGGGAAGGAATCAATTAATCACAAAAATCCTCCATTGGTAGAGAGAGTCAGTCCAGGTCACAAACGAATGTTGGAAATTTTCCATAAAGAATAGTCCTTTAGGAACAAAGGGAAGCCATCTTCCCCCACCCAATCTGGCAGCCAGCAGGAGAAAGCAGCAGAGAAAATTGTTCCAATAAAGCCAGACTTAGATACATTGTAGCTAGAAACAAGCCGCAAGGGACTTTCACTTCTTCAGCAAAGTTCGGATGAGAAATATCCGCTTCCTCGCATTCGAGGAGCCATTTCCAATCGCCGCTGCTGTAAATCCGAGGGGGGGTTTAACAAACACCCCCCTCCATCGTTTCTTTCGGTCAAAGCTGCCAGCAAAAAAAGTCAAAGTCACTTACTCTCCACCTCGCCGCTAAAGCCCCGGCAAAGCCATCCGGCTCGAACGCTCCCGCTCTCTCCGAATCAGCTTATTTGTTACCGTCCTCCGTTAGCGAAGGGAACCAAGCCCCCCGCAGCATGTCTTCTTCCTCCTAGACCGAAGACAAGGTGCCCCCCGGCCGCCGCCAGGCTGGAAAGGTCCAGGCAAGCCGATCCTATGGGGGGTCCCCCCAAAAAAGGGGCACCCCGCCCCATTTGGGGCCGAAAAAAGAGCAAAACGGTGGACGAGTCCCAGGACTCATCCGTCGCCGCCAGAAGCCGGAACAGGAAACCCGCGCCTGAGCCATCTTAATCTAGGGCAGATGACACACAAAGAGCATCATTTGCCATTCAAAATGGCAAATCTGTGTTATTTAAAAAAAATAATTCTGGTGTGCTAATAATCTTTTGCTGCTATCCTTAAACAAAATAACATCTTGACATTTAGAAAATAATAATTGAGTTTTGTCTATCTTTTAAAATATATGTTAATTTGTCCGATTCTGCGCAGTTGAAGATTTTGGCTATAATTAGGTGCTCTGATGGTGGTTTGGTATCTTTCCAGTGCTGCGCAATAGCCATCCTAGTCGCTGTTATTATATGTGAGAAGAGGTACCAATCCTGATTTTGAATTTCACTTGGTTTAATGCCTAGCAGATACAGATCGGGTTTAAGGGGGAAGTTCATACCTGTTATTTCCAAAAGCCAGATTTGTATTTTTTTCCAGAGTTGAATGATTATTGGGCAGGTCCACCATTGGTGAAAGAACGTACCCTTGGCCGTTGTACATTTCCAACATCTATCTGATGAGTTTGGGAATAAATGGTATGCATGGTACAACAGGAGAATAATGGACACCAAGGAAATCAATTAAATAGAATACTTGAGAAATAAATGTGAGGAATAAACAAGGTAATAGTAAATTTGAGAGAATATATATATATATATTTTCAGCCCTTAAAAATCTAACATATATATATATATATATAGACATCTACGTATAATTGCAAATAATAACTGATAAGTTAGACTGGAACAAACTCAACTCTTAAATTAGGGGACTAGACATCCCCGGTATGTTTCTTTTTCTTCTTTTTCATTCTTTTTTTTTTCTTCTTTCTCTTTTGTATGTCTCTCCAGTTACCCCCACCCTATACTTGTTGAATGTTTGATTTTATATTAATAAATATAAAATAATAAATAAATAAATAATTTAATTTATAACCCGCTCTCTCTCCCCGAAGGGACTCGAGGCGGGGCACAGGGAAATTAAAAATGCATATAAAACCACAAACAATACAGTATTAAAAAGAATTAAACTAAACCCTGCACTAAAATCCCATGTTAAAACTAAAACAAACCCCTAAAAACTCCTAATATATAAAGATATATTAAAAAATAATAATAATGATAATTTCTTTCAAGCCAAACAAATACAATATTTAGCAGGATCCATTTCTCCCTTGAAGTCTCACTTTTCTTCCTTGAAACCCAGCCAGCCAAAACTAGCCCAAATTAATTTTCTGCCAGCGGCAAAAATCAAAGCTGTAGCTTGGTGTTGCTTTAGCAGACTGTCAGCTGAATCTTGGGAGAGCTCTGTCCTTCACTTCACAGCTGCTGCCCACCCCAGCATCTGCTGCCTGAGGCTACTGTTTCAGACCTACAGCCTCCTGAACGGGAAGCAGAGAAAGGAAAAGAAAGGTGTCTCTGTGTGCATTCGTGTGTATGTGTATGTATGTACCATATTTTTTTGAGTATAAGATGCACCTTTTTTTCTCTAAAAAGAGGCTGAAAATCTGGGTGCGTCTTATACACCAAATACAGCATTTTTTTGCCTCCTGAAACCCTGCCCCTTCACCAAAATGTCCATGCGCATACCCTTATGGAGGCTTCCAGGGAGCTCCTGGGGGCTGGGGAGGGCAGAAATGAGCAAAAAACAGGGCGATTTTGCCCCCCACCCAGCCCCCAGCAACACTCTATAAGCCTCCATAAGGCTATGCATGCTATTTTTTGACTAAAAAATGACCTGTTTTCACGAAAAAAACGAGCCACTTTTCCTCTCCCCCCCCCCGAGCACTCTGCAAGCCCCCGCAAGGCTGTTCATGCCTTTTATTTGGAAAAAAACAGGCCCATTTTCACAAAAAATGGGCTGTTTGGGGGAGGTTTGCACAGTGCAAAAAGGGTTTTTTCCCCCTTTCGGAAAGCTGTTTAATTAGAGTGATTGATGAGAATTACGTTGGTCAAGTACTGTGCCTGCAGAAACAAAGATTTGTTCCAAAGGTGGCCAGTGATTTCCTTCTCCAGCTCATGGGTAAATACACCTGGAAACATCTACCTACCTACCTATCTACATTCTCTCTCCCCTTACCTATCTACTGTATTTCTCTCTCTCTCTCACTCTCTCTCTCTCTCTCTCTCTCTCTCTCTCTCTCTCTCTCTCTCTCTCTCTCTCTCTATCCCTTTATCTACCTACCTAACTACACACTCTGTCTCCCTACCTACCTACTTACTGTATCTCTCTCTCCCCCCCACCTACCTACCTATTCTCTCTCTCCCTACCTACCTACTGTATTTCTCTCTCTTTCTCTCCCTCTCTATCCCTCTATATACCTACCTACTTTAAAAAAAATTGCCAAAAAGGAACAATTTAAGATTCACACAATACCACGAATTTAGAACCCTAGTTTCTAGCATTCTTCTAAAACACGGTGCTCCAAAGTGATCAATATGAACTCTCAAGAATAAATGGAACTAGTCACCTTATTATTCATAATACTATTAGTGGTATTTATTAAGTTATTTTCATATAATATCTGGGGATTGATGAACAATCTGAAGCATCTTGAATGGGTTGATGACCTGAAGAGTTTGGGGTCTCCTGCTCTAAAACATGTATATTAAGCCACCATACAGCTAATCCTCACTTAATCACCATTTGTTAGCAGCCATTCAAAGGTGCTGAAAAAAAGGGACTTGTGATCTGTCCTCCCCCTTTACAACTGTCGCAGCCATCCCAGCTCATGATCTTGGCACTTGACAACTGGTTCACACAACAGTCGCAATATCTTGCGTGATTGTCCTTTGCAACCTTCCCAGTCAGATTCCAACAAACCAAGTCAGTGGAGAAGCCAGTAGGAGGTCACAAGCCACAATCACACATGATGCCTCGCTTAGCAACTGTGGATGATTTCCTTAACAACCACAACAAATAAAAAAGGTCATAAAAATCAGATATGGCCACGAGATGCCTCATTTAACGGTCATACGGCTTAGATTTTAAAATTCCTAGTAAAGTCATAAGTTGAGGACTACCTTGTATCTACGACAGGCTAGTACAAAAGCTCTTCATCTTTTTGTTGCCTCGTTGCTTTCATTTAGCGAGGGAAGTGAACCATGCATTTGCTTTCGTTCTGCCTGAAGGTTAAGTTGTTTACTCCAGTCTCTCATGTGATCTCACAATACATAAATGTCACTTCTTCCCCCAATTTCCCCCTTTGGCAGCAATCAAAATTCTGTACCTAGGAAACCTTACAGATGGCAGCTGATTATAAATTGCTATGAAACCTGGCACGGCATTAAAGTATTGATGTGCTTGTCATTGTAAAAAGATGGCTGAGGAGAATACATTGCAACGCAATTTAATATCTACCACAGTTGTCTACCCATGATATCAAAGTTTAAGATTAGACCATTTCATTCCTTAGACTAGGGGTTCTTAAAGTCTGGTCCTAGGAATTCACCAAGACTCTCCCAAAGGTCCACAAAATCAAAATTATTTGACAATCTATGTCAAAAAATAATACAATATGAAACTCCATCCAACAGGCGTGAGAAGAAGCAGTGGCAGAAAATCTATCAATTTTGATTTTTTAAAAATATGTTATATATAGATAAAATTTCAGCCATACCAAGGAAAGCTCTTTTAGGGTGCGCCATAATTTTTTAAAATGGAAAGTAGGTCTGAGAGAAAAAAGAAAAGAAATGTTGCATTAAATCATTCTTTCCCAGCCTGGTTTTCTTCAGAGGTGTTGGATGGACTTGTGAGAAATAATAAGGTTTCGGTGGAAGAGAATATTTGTAGCTCAGGATTGAACTGTGGGGTCCTTAGTCAGTGTTGCTATTTATTGTTTTTATGCTACCTGTGCACCGCCCCGAGTCCCCGTGGGGAGAGGGGGCGGTATAGAAATAATAAATTATTATTATTATTATTATAGGGGTGGACTTCAAAAATTGCAGCAATGGGTTCGCAGCCCCGTTGCTGGGTGGGAGTGGCTATGGTGGGTGTGGCCTAGTCAGCCTCCTGCACAAGAGCGGGGAGGCATTTTTTTACTCTCACCAGGCTCTGGAGACTGGTTACTTTAGACAAAATATGCGGGCCTGTCCACCTTAATCCAAGTTCTAAGAAAACAGCCAGGATTTCAAGGCTTTATGGGAATGCCATTAGGGGAGAAGTCACAGGGAAGTCGAGGAGAACTTTATTCCACAGGGTAGATGCCCCAGACGATAGATGGCGACGGTCCCATAAATAACCTGGCGCTATGTCTCGGAGGGTTTTATTGATCATGAAATCAAGCACCTTGCATTACATCTAGAAGCATTCTGGGTACCTGTGCAACTTGCATAGCATGTTATGAAGTTGGTATGTTGATATCGCGAGAGCATAGTCCTGGTCATGTTGTTATATTCTGGGCCAGTTGAAGCTTCCAAGTAGATTAAAATAAACCTTCTTTAAAAACTGGGATAATTTAAAACATAGGGGAATCTTACTTATCTCATTGTATGACTGCATGAATAGTTCATAGGAACTATTAGTCCTGAATACCTAGTTAATTGTATCAGGAAATCTCTTAGGAATGATCTTCCTGATCTTTCTTTATATTGAAAAAGTTTTATTGGTTGTTACAATACAGAAACATTTTGAGAACTTTCACGTTGGGATCATTGGCCCTTCCAGGGCTTCATAATAAAACATTAAAAAAACATTTTTCAAAAATACTACGAGGTGAAAATAAGTGCATGCTTCCTAAATTCTCAATTCTATGCTGGCAGTCGTGTGCAAACATCCAGATATAAAGGTTATACAATGTTAATAAAAAAAGCAAAGTTATTTTTTCGATCTAAGTCTCTTGGCAATTGTATCTTCTTTTTCTCCTCCCTGGCCCCCAGCGGGCGGAGCCGTGGCCCCCCCTGCCCCCCCTGAATCTTCCCCCAGGACAGAGGAATGTTTTTTAAGAAAGGCTTCCGCCTCAACAACTGTTTTAATCCTAACTCTCCCTCCTTCCCAGAACACCAACATCCCTTCCGGCATCGCCCACTTAAACCAAGTCCCGTGGTCAAACAATTTTTTGGATAAGAAGGAATATCTCCTTCTCATCTCTCTAATCTTTTTTGGGATCTGCTTCAAGATGGCGACTTCCTTTTGTTGGTAAATTAGCGGCCCCCCTCTCTGCGCCTTCAAAATTCCCTCTCTGGTTGACCTTCTAACAAATTTAATATGTATCTCTCTGGGTACTTCATTTATCCTGGCATATGTCGAGTTTATTCTGTAAACTAGGTCAATGTCCCCCCTGATCTCATCTTTAGGTTTATGTAAATAGTCTGCTAAAATTGTGCTCATGAGTTCAGGAAGACATTCACCAGGTTCTTCAGAAATGTTCTGAAATCTTAAAAAATATGACATCCTTTCAAAATCCATCCTAGACATATGCCCTGTCAATTCTCCAACCTCACTGTTAACATTTTTAAGCTCTCCCTTTGCCCCAGCCAGCCCCCCTTCCAGCTCCTCAGTCTTCTGTATGATCTCCAGCACTTGTTTCCGTGTTTCCAAAAGATCCTTCTTGAAGCTGCTATTATCTTCTCTCAAAGCTTTAATTTCCTGCACCAAAACTTGTAACACTGATTCCATTGATGTCATTCTTTGTTCCAAACCTGCCAATTCTGATTTTGATGCCATGGTAAGCTGTTAAAGTCAGTGCCACTAAGATGGCATTTTTTGGGTGGGGCCGTTGAAGCAGGTCAGGAGAAAACAGTTCAAATCAGGGTTGTAAAAAGTACAAGACCCAGAAGAGAAACACTTTTCACAGTCAATAATTATAGCAGAGAAGGCACTCCAGGGAAGGAATCAATTAATCCAGAAATTTCTTCATTAATAGAGAGAGGGAGTCCAAATCACAAAGAGATGTTGGTAATTTTCCATAAGTAAAAATAGTCATTCAGGAACAAAGGGCAGCCATCTTCCACCGCCCAGTCTGAGAGCCAGCAGGAGAAAATAGCAAAGGAAAAATTGTTTCAAGCCAGCCGGACTTAGATACATTGTAAAGAAACAAGCCGCAAAACACTTTCACTTGCTTCAAAGCAATCCGGATGCGAAATGTCCGCTTCCTCGCAACGAGGAGCCATTTCTAAGCGCCGCTTTAAATCCGAGGGGGGGTTTAACAAACAAACACCCCCCTCCACGTTCTTTCAATCCAGGCTGCCAGCACAAATAAGGTTAAAATCACTCACTCTTCACCTCGCCGCCAAAGCCCTGGAAAGCCTTCCGACCCAAACACTCAGCTCTCTCCAAATTCATCGTGCGTTGCCGTCCTCCATTGGCGAAGGGAAACCCCCCCGCAGCATGTCTTCTCTCGCCTAGACCGAAGACAAGGGCCGTTTTCCCGCCGCCGCTGGGATAAACCAACCCAGGCAAGCCAGCCTTACAGAGAGACCCCAAAAAAGGGGTGCCCCGCCCCCGTTGGGGGGCAGAAAAAAGAACAAAACGGCGGACGAGTCCCAAGACTCGTCCGTCGCCGCTGGAAGGCGGAACCGGAAGCCGATCTTCCTGATCTTTCTCACAAGGGATAGCCTTGAATGAATATATCCCATGCAAAACCTTTCTCATGTACAAGTATTTCTTTTAATCTAGGCTGTTGGGAGCAAAAATGGATTATTACTACCATGTTTGCTATATTAAGGACCCTAAGAGTACAGAAATAATAAGTTGAAGCAAAGGTAATCATTCATTATATCATAGGGCCAGAAAATGTACAATGAGTTTTATTGACTAAGATGGTAGGACGTAGGGAATGAATAATTTATTCCTGTAGGCTACCATTCTTTGTCTACTTGCATTAAACACAGTACACCAGTACTGATGTCTGAGTAGAGTGGTATTGAATCACACTGTTAACAATTCTCATGGTCATCACTACATTCTCATTACATACCTTTTCCAACTAAATGATTGCTCAAAGGGACTTACATATTTATTTGCATACTTATGAGGAGGAACTCAAGACCCTGTGTGGAACAGGAACTGAACCAGAAGAGGTATTCAGCAGGTTCTGACCAGTTCTAGAGAACTGATAGCGGAAATTTTGAATAGTTTGGAGAACGGGAAAATGCCACCTCTGACTGACTCCGCTCCCATCTATTCTCTGCCTCCCGAGTCCCATCTGATCGGGAGGGAATGGGGATTTTGCAGTAACCTTCCCCTCCCACGCCCACCAAGCCATGCCCACCAAGCCATGCCCACCAAGCCATGCCACGCCCAACCAAGGTATGCCCACAGAACCGGTAGTAAAAGAATTTGAACCCCACCACTGAACAGAACAAGCTGACTTAGGTGAGAAATAAATTTTGCTGCATTCACAATAGTATACCTGGGGGGGAAAGAAGCTTAAAATCAAGAGAAATGGGCCTCTTTTACTGTTTTTAAAAGGGCACCTACTGCAGGACAGGTTGATCAACATTTGCCCAAGAACAGAGCAATAACACCTGAGCGGTAGCAGGTTTTCTTTCCTTATTAGAGGAATATATTTCTTAGAGAGTCCTCAGAGGATGCAATGAATGGAAGGAAATTCAGAATATATTCAGACAGAATCTCTCTGCCTCGGGAGACAAAGCAGCAGAAGCAACAACAACAATTGCCTGGAGATCATTGCAGGAACCAGTCTGAGATTCTTCTGTTGATATTGATCTGGTGTTTCTGTTGCCACTCAATGCTATCCATTCATGATGGAAGGAGATTGTGCAATAGCCTTAAAATAAAGATATCCCTCTATTAAAAGTAATTGAACTGCAGTAATATTGGATGCAGGCAGTGGTGGGATTCAAATAATTTAACAATCGGTTCTCTGCCCTAATGATTTCTTCCAATAACCAGTTCACCAAACTGCTCAGAAAATTAACAACTGGTTCTCCCAAAGTGGTGTGAACTGGATGCAGGTAAATGTCCTCTCTGTTAGATCCAGTGGGAAAGCTGGACTTGCCATGCTGTATTTTCCATTAGAAACTTGGTGTCACTCTGCAGAGGTTGCTAAAAAAATCCCCAGCATAGAGCCATTGTGGCATAGTGATTGAATGCAGTATTGCAGGTTTACTCTGTCCACTGCCAGGAGTTTGATTCTGACCAGCTCAAGGTTGACTCATCCTTCCGAGGTCGGTAAAAAGATTGTTGGGGGCAATATGCTGACTGCTTAGAGAGGGCTACAAAGCATTGTGTTTTCTGTTCTAATATATCATTATTCTGTATGGATTTTCTTACATCAGAGTCTAGCTGATTAAATTAGTTAAAAATAGAATAGATCCTGAAAGCCTTACATTCTTCAAACTGAGTTGTGGGCTGCTTTTCAAAAATTCTGTCTCAGCTGCCATTCAGGTAGGGCTCATAAAAATTGTTAATCAAGTCTCTACTGGTGATTTATTGCACTTTGCTATAGCAGTTAATAAATAACCCTAATAACCCGATTTTTAGAGAGGAGAAAACTTTAAAAAATTGATGCACAATTGAAATTCTATTTTGTGAATTTGTATATATGGATCTGATTTTTTTGATAAGCTTATTTTTGTGTATTCCTTTCTCTTTAATCTAAAGCATGATATCACTTTGCTCACACCTAGAGAATCTTGACTTTATTCTTTTTGGTTTCCATTTTTACTGTAAGTTGAAAGTAGCAAACTGATGTGAGATTAGCATTAAACCAATATTTATTTCTTAAGCATCAGTAGCATCCCTAATAAAAAAAATATAATGATCAGGTGGTTGAGCAGCTTACATCAACTCAGAGTATTTTCTGGTACCTATCAGAAAGATTGTTTATGAAAACAATCATTTTGAGGCCTCTCTTGATCTGTGCTTTGTGGTATCTATAAATAAAATGAATACATTTCTCCTCGACAAGATGTAAATATTCTATGTAAGCTTGAGGCTTCAGGAAATGAAAAAGTGGAAGGAAACACAGAGTTTATGATGCAGCCTGAAAATACAATTTGATCTATTTATTCAGGATGGGAAGGATCAGAGGTGGTATTCAGCAGGTTCTGACCAGTTCTGGAGAACCAGTAGCGGAAATTTTGAGTAGTTCGGAGAACCAATAAATACCACTTCTGACTGGCCCCGCCCCTATCTATTCTCTGCCTCCCGAGTCCCAGCTGATTGGGAAGGAATGGGGATTTTGCAGTAACCTTCCCCTGGAGTGGAGAGGGAATGGAGACTTTACAGTATCTTTCCCTTGCCACGCCCACCAAGCCACACCTACAGAACCGGTAGTAAAAAAAATTGAATCTCAACACTGGGAAGGATGCATATTATTTTCCAACATCTTACATACAGTATCTTACATATCTCCTTGTGGAAGTAAGTCCCAGTGAAATTCAGCATAGCTTATACCCAGGTAAATAAGTACTGAAGTGCAGATAGTCTAACCAAGGGAGGATCAGCCCACTCACGGGCAGCTCAGACACAGTTGCCCAAATGTGATTGATATAAAAAATAAGCAGAATAAAAAATAGCAGATAAATGGTTCTCCATAATGCCATTTTAGAAGAGTACAGCTATTTATAGAAAGGATTTATAGAAAGGATATTGAATCAGCATCCTTCATGCACAGATGCAGAGGCAGGGGAGAGAAGAATTTGGTAAGAAATCCTAGATGTTCATCTTTTTTTTAAAAGGATAATATGCCTTCCTTCCTTCCTTCCTTCCTTCCTTCCTTCCTTCCTTCCTTCCTTCCTTCCACTCTTCCACAACAATATTGCACTGTTGCATATAATCAAGTGAGCTCTTCATGATCTATCATTACAGGTGTTAAAATGTACTGTATCCAATGTGTTGTTTAGGTTTGCTTCCCTTTAAGAGCGAACTGTTGTGCTGTTCCATGCAGGGACACCTGGAAACAAAACAAACACCCTTCTGACACTCTTTTGTAAGTCCCTGAAGATGTGGTTTTACAAGGGGACCTGGGAAACCCAGAGTGGGAATGGAACCCGTTACATAGTTGATTTGAGTGTGTGTTGTCGCTGAATGGGATGGGCGGTTATTTTATTATTTACGTTATTCATACAACATGAAACTCAGCCAGCTGAACATTCAAAAATGCATTGCAAATACTACTGACTGGTGCCAATGGCTGATACAGTTTGCTGCCAGCATCCTAGGTATCAACCAAGTATCTTCTTAGGATGTAAGATGTTCCAAGTAGCACAGTTTTTTGCAGTTCCGCTGGTGTTATTGCAGCGGAATTGAAGCTGCAATTTGCTGAGATATTTAGTAAAATTCTTGGACATGGTGCCAAGTGCCCTGATGACAATGGGTGTCACTGTGACACGCTTCATCCATAGCCGTGTGGTTTCGATGGCCAGGTCGCAATATTTCATTATTTTTTCTAGTTCTTTTTCTTCGACTCTGGTCTCTCCAGGAACAGCGATATCAATGAACTTATTATTATTATTGTTGTTGTTGTTGTTGTTGTTGTTGTTGTTATTTTGTCACTGTATTTTAATTATCTGCCTAGAGTCACTGTGAGCAAGTAGGCAGCTATATCAGAGGTGGATTGCTACCGGTTCGCATCGGTCCCCTGATTTCATGGTAGTTCAATAGCAAATTCCATCCTATTTATTTCAACTTATCCCAAGACTCAAAGTGGCTTGCAAACAAGTCATTCTAACAAAAATACCTTCCCTAATAAACACATCATTCAAAAACAAACAAAAATCCAGAAAATAGAGATAGTCTCAGGTATTTCCAGGTAAAAGGATGGGAAATAGCAGGTAGAAGAAAAATAGGAGCTCATTCTTGGGGAGTTATTGTCAATTGAAGAACATCTTTCTCCTACCTGATGTCTTCCATATAATTGGATTAAATTCCTATCCTTTTCCAACCAACATGACTAGCTTTCCATGTTTATCATGACTTTCCCTTCGGGGAGAGAGGGCGGTCTATAAATTTAATAAATTATTATTATTATTATTATTATTATTATTATTATTATTATTATTATCATCATCATCATCATCATCATCATCATCATTATTATTATTATTATTATTATTATTATTATTATTATTTAGAGTGGAGCATTTGTAGCGCGGTAGATGTTGCCAAACCACACCTCACAGTGACACCAGTCAGGTAGACAGTAGGGCAGGAGGCTGAGAGTTAAAGTTCAGTGACTTTAGCAAATTCCTCGTCTTTAAATTTGAATATCTGTCATAAAGCAAATAGGGTTTAGTAATAAAATTAAGATCTCCTAAGCACTGGATTAAATGCTTTCGTGGCCTCTCCTCTGGTGGCACAAACCTAGGATTCTAATCTATTTACTTTTCTGATAGGCTTCAATGTAATTTTTGTAACAAAGACGTTCAGTGTGTAGAGTCTTGTGTTGGAGGAAAATCAAATGTCAAGTTGCATGGATCTACCCGCCTCCCCGGCTGACGTCATGTCAGAGTAATTGTTTCAGCAATAATGCCCAGTGGGGCTGTGGTTAGCATTGCATAAGGGCAAGATTGCCTATATGCTGGCCGCTGGAACTGCTGTGACTGCCTTTAACTTCTCATTGTTCGCATCTAATTAGAGAACAGTGTAATTCAAAAATCAATTCATTTCCTGCTGGTTAATAACTAATTCTCCATCAGTGTGAATCGAGAGATTTATTCCTGCAGGTTAGAACTTTATTTAAAGCCGCAATTACATCGGAGACCAGCCATGTACAGGGAAGTAATAAATAGGCAAGCGCTTGTCACTCTCAGCTGAGGTGGGGGCTTTGGAGAGGAAGGGGAGGTAAAAGAAACATCTTCTCTAAGAGACACTTGAGCCCAAGAATCCTAGAAAGACAATTCTGCTAAGAAGAGCCGGTTCCAATGGGACTTTTCTAGTGGAAGAAACTGTCTTGTTTAGCTTTCCAAGAGCCTGGTGGGAGGCCCCATCCTACAGCACAACCTGATGCTTAAGCTTGCCATGCGTCCTGCTCTACCTCCCTTTGCGAGGCAACCACAGAAAAAGATCCCCTGCTGGGCTTGGTTGACTTAAGGACTTGGCAATTATATTCAGTTCTCAGAGATGGAATTCTGAATGCCTCTACATGTGTAGACAAACAAGGGCTGGGGCAAGTGTGTGTTTGTGTGTGTGTGTGTGTGTGAGAAAGAGAGAGCATGCAAGCAACTTGCACTAACCTCATACATTTGTTTTCATCACGCCTGATACTCTGAATAACAGATGCCATTTAAAAACCCTTTGTCGGGAGGCATGTAGGGAAGAGTGGGAGATTCTGTTCTAACCTCCTTCTGCCCCCCTCCTGTGCATTGTACACTGAACTAATTTCCATGTTGCTTGAATCCCCTGTGGGGGAATTCAACTTTTCTTTTTAGATGATGCAGAAGGTGGTGGAAATAGATGCCTTGGAAAACTCCCTCCCCCTCCTCCGTACAAGCTGATGGAGACCACTTCCTAATGGATTTGGTTTCCCTGTTTGTTTTATACTGAGCTTCTGTCCGTGGCATTCAGAATATTTTATATGGCTAGTTATCCACCCTATTTTAAACCACCCAGTGAAGGGTTTAGTCTAAATAGTTGCTAAATAGTTAGATAGAGGATGGATTGATGGATGGATGGATGGATGGATGGATGGATGGGTCCAGACAGACAGACAGACAGACAAAGAGAGAGAGAGATGGAAGATAGATAGATAGATAAATAGATAGATAGATAGATAGATGGATGGATGGATGGATGGATGGATGGATGGACGGATATGATAGATAGATAGATAGATAGATAGATAGATAGATAGATAGATAGATAGATAGATAGATAGATAGATAGATAGATAGATAGATAGATAGATGATGGATGGATCGATGGATGGATGGATGGACGGACAGGCAGGCAGACAGGCTGACAGACAGATAGACAAAGACAAACAATATGGAGTGAGCTTCAGAGCCAAATCTGAGTCTCATCAATATTGACTGATATTCTAAACCAGAAGTGTGGAATTTAGGTCACTCCAAATACTGTGGTCCTCCAGATGCATTTGTTTATTAATAAAATTCATACCATTCACTCGGATTTCAAGTAGTATACATGACAACCAAACATCCAGAGTGATGTGAGTTGGTATTGCAACAGCATTTAAGAATTACAGAAGACTAACCCCCCTCCCCCCCCAAAAAGCCTAGCAATATCAATGAGTAAATAATATTTTTTTATTTTTTTTATTTTATAAACACTATAACAAAAATAACATATACAGTACAATACAATACACTATTTCACCCAGTGCTATACAATGGAAAGGAGAGTTTGGTTCTTCAGGTATCTTCAAATATCTTTAAGTCCTCCAAAATCCACGTTCTCTGGGTACAGGTGTCGAAGCATCCAAGGTCCCAAGTGCATAGTCCACAAATGGCTTCCAAGTCTTCCAAAAAACGTCTTTTTTATAAACACCCTCTCTAAATTTAATATCACATGTCATTTTATCATTTAAAGCTAATTTCCACATTTCACAATACCACTCTTCTATTTTAATATTCGTCTCTATTTTCCAATATCTTGCTATTATAATTCTACCCATTATAATCATAATTCTAATCAATTCTTTCTCATGTTTTGTTAATTCTAATTCCTTAATTATCAATAATAATATAGTTTCTAATCTCAATGTTATTCTTTTCTTCATCATTTCAAATATCGTTTCCTCCAATTTCTGCCAAAACTTTTTAACTTTATCACATTTATACCACGTGTTCATACGTTCCCAATTCCATATTACACCTCCAACATTTATTACTTATTTTTTTATCCATCAATGATAACCTCAATGGAGTCAGATACCATTTCCAAACAACTTTAAAATTATGCTCTTTAATCCTTATGGATAAAATCCTCATGATTCGACTCTTCCAACTCACATTCCAATCCGAGTCTAATATTTTAATCTTAAATTCTTCCTCCCAGTTCATCTTCATTGCCATTTGTGGTTTCTCATTGAAATTTATAATCTTGTATATCTTACTAACGAGTCCTTTTAACCCAATTTCGTCCTTAATAATTTGAGATACTAGGTTTTCAAATTCAGTTTCGTTTCTACCTATTTTACATATTCCCCTTACATTCGTAGTCCATTTTTCTATCTGTATTTTTTCAAACCAATTTAACCCCAATTTTTCCATTATTTCTTTTTTTCTGCTTTCATTTCCTAAGGCTTTTAACCAGTCTATTATACTTTCTATATTTTCCTCTTCAATTACTTTCTCACGGGTTGTATTGGTTTTAATCGGCCAGTTTCCAATTGTCTTTCCCAAAAAGGTTATATCTGGGATTAATATTTTAACAAATTTATTCCAAATTTTACTCAATCCCTTTAACCAATAACTATTGATTATCTTTTTTGATTTTGCTTTGTCTAGAAACCATGCATGACCAAATCTCTTAATATCTTTTAACTCTAAATCTCCCCAGTGCCCATCTCCTCCTTTAAGTATTTTTACCACAGTTCTAATACTATAGGCCCGATAATAATTAAGTAGATTGGGAATTCCCAATCCACCTTCCTTTTGGTTTTGATACCACATTGAGTAAATAATATTTATTCAGTTAATGAGCAGCAAAAGGCAATAGGCAATGCCGATGGAAGCTTCGCCTATTCAGGATGTATTGTCCATCGGGGTGATCCCCAGGAGGGAGTCAAGAAATACAAGGTGACAATCATTTACCTCATAATCCAAGCCCTCCCCCTTTTTTAACATGGCAGTAATAATTACATAGGTCATTGTTGTTATAATTCAAGAATAATCCAAAGACAAGAGAGCAAACACTCCACTCCACCCAGAAAAGAATCTTTGAATTTGAACATGGTTGTTTCCTTCTTCCAAAGTGGCCCTGTAGAGACCACATTTTGTTCCAGGATTCTTTCCTTTCACAGCAATTTGCAGAGAGAGAGAGAGAGAGAGAGAGAGGGAGGGAGGGAGGGAGGGAGGGAGGGAGGGAGGGGGAGGGAGAGAGAGAGAGAGAGAGTCCCAACCACTGATAGACATCTGATCGTTGTAGTACCGTAACCGTTAGCACCAGTGTCATGAATCCTGATTTTTATTCCGCTGGAAGAACAGTTCACACTGGGAGAAAAATAGGGCAGGGGACTGTATATTGGTTGAGTTTCCTCCTCCCTTATAAACATAGGGCAGCCCCTTCTCATTGCCCAAGGAATCTTCTCTCCATGAGAGCAGCTTTTCAAGAGAGCCAGAAGACTGTAAAGCACACAGTAAAGGTAGATAAACTGTCGCTCTCTCAAACAGCGGGAAAACTCTGCCACATCAAAAGCCACCTGCTGACAGAAGGAATTTTCCCATCTCCAGGAGGATTTTGCTAGTTACAAATTAATTGATTGCTCATTTCTTGTGTTTTTCTATAGTCTCGTGGTGCCGGGGCGTTTAGGTTCTGCTGCAGAACAAAACAACACAAAAGCCAAATGAATAAGAGGGGTCACACAACAGCCAAACTCTATTTTCATACTGCAGATGTTGGTGCTTTCGAAAAGCTTCCGAAGGAAATCAGGGTGATCCTGTCTGAGGTTGCGTTGTTTGTGTCACTGTGGTGGCGGCAAGAGGAGGGAAAGGGGGGAGGGAGATCTTGTGATGTCGGGGTCAGTGTGCGATGTCACTTTCAATGGCAGCCCTTATGGGGGGCTGAGAACCTGATAGGAATGTCTGTATGATGAAAAACAGTGTCTCCCTGTCCTTAAAAGCAGGGGTCCCCAACCTTTGCAACTTTAAGTCTGTAGGACTTCAGCTCCCAGAATTCTCCAGCCAGCAAAGCTGGCTGGAGAATTCTGGAAGCTGAAGTCCTTCAGACTTAAAGTTGCAAAGGTTGGGGACCCCTGCTTAAAAGCACCCCTAAAAGAATGATATCTTTTAAAAGAAGTCTCTGACAGAAAAAGCAGATGCGAAGAAAACATTTGCATTATAATTTTCCTGTGGTTTTCAGACCGTGATTAAAAAAGACGAGTTTGAATATGAAATTTAAAAGCAGATTTTTTTTTTAAAAAAAACAGACTTTTTTTCTCTCTCCTCACATTATGTTGTCTTTTTATGTCCTTGCTGGTAGAATGCAGGTAGAAGAATGCTCTTGAGTAATTTCTATTGGAACCAGAGAGTGCAGGAGTTGAAGGGGGAAGCGTTTTATTCTTTCAGAGGCAATCCCCATAAATACTGTTCCTTTGCTGGGAAAAGTTGTTGTTGTTAGTTGCGAAGTTGTGTCCGACCCATCTTGACCCCATTTAAGCTCACGCCGACTGCTTCGGTGACTCCATCCAGCCACCTCATTCTCTGTCGTCCCCTTCTTCTTTTGCCCTCAGTCTTTCCCAGCATTACGCTCTTCTCCAGTGAGTCCTTTCTTCTCATCAGATGGCCAAGCTATTGAGTTTCTTCTTCAGGATATGGCTTTAAGAAAAGAGGTTGCCTTTAAAAAAAAAAATACTAATTACAGGTAGTCCTTGATTTACAACGGTGACCATTCAAAGTTACGTCACTGAAAAAAGGGACCGATGACTATTTTTCACACTTACGACCCTTGCAATATCCCCGTGGTCACATGATTAACATTCAGATCAGAAGTGGGGTGCTCCTGGCATTACTGCCAGTTTGGTACGCGCAAATGTTTTTCGCACACATGCTGACTTCGCTCGCGCACACGCCAGATGCATGCCACATGCATGTGCACATTTGCACAAAACTAGGTCTGCGCATGCGCAAAAGGTTAAAAAAAGAAAAGAAAATACATTTCTGCAATGAAAATTGTTCTGCGCATGCGCAGAAGCAAAAACTGAGATGGCAGCACCATATGAGAACCGGTTTGGGGGATGTGGCAGGCCTGGGTCGCTGCCGGTTCCAGCAACTAGGCCGCCAAACCACTACCGGTTCAGCCGATAGTGGCAGCTGGTTCCTATTTATGACGGTTGCAATGTCCTGGGGTCATGTGTTCAGCTTTTGTGACCTTCTGACAAAAAAAGTCAATGGGGAAGTCAGATTCACTTACCGGTAATAACCACGTTACTAAGTTACCAAATGCAGCAATTCACTTAACAATTATGGCAAGAAAAGTCACAAAATGGGGCAAAACTCACTTAATAAATGTTTCACGCCACCACATATATATTTGGGTTCAGTTGTGGTTGTAAGACGAGGACTACCTGTATCACCGAGGGGCAAGATTTTCATTGCAACATAGCTTGAGAGTCAATGGTTTCTTTTCTGGTTTCCTCACTATAATTTCAACTGAAATAAGCACAAGTATTTTAACCTGTATGCAGTTGCTAATTGATCTTAATAAGCTGAGCTTTCTTTTGGTTAATTGACTGCAGATAGCCGTTTAAAGTCAACCGAGACATTTTTACTTTTCTTACTTTTTATTATTAAGAAAGGAGTCTTTTCTGGCCTCTGTTATGACTGAGCGAAGAGACAGGCTGTGACTTCTTACCCTTTTCACAGATTCAAAAACCGGGAAATTGTTGAGGCGGCTAAAAGAGAAAAAACCCCAATGTCTTAGTTTTCTTCCGCTTAAAAATCTAACATGCCAAAGTTAGGAAAAATGTAGAGTTACGTGCAGCTGTTTCCATGGTGTTTTGCTGTATTTCAAAGCTTTAGTTTTCTGTTAAAAGCTGAAACAATTTCAACTTGTAGACTGAGTCGGGAATGAGACGTTAAATACCTCAGGACTATTCCTGCTGTTTTCACATTTCAGCAAGAAGGTAGAGTGTGGGCTTCCCATTATGAGCCAGAAGGAAGTTGTCTTCTGGTGGAAATAGAGTTCCATGTGAATCTGAAATACTTTTTTTCTCTTAGAAACGTAGCTGGCCAATTCCAGCTTTGCCCTTGATTCTGTGTGACAGGCTGTTTCAGTTGGCTCCCTAAGTACGAGAAAGTTCATCCATTTCTTTTTAACATGAACGTGCGGATTCATGGGCCTTCTAGATGGCTCACGAGAAAAGATCTCTCTAGAACAGGGATCCCTAACCTTTTTGGCACCAGGGACCGGTTTCATGTAAAAAAAATTCCGCGGACCGGTGGGAGCCTCCAGCGGGTGAGTCGAGTCACATGGGCCGCGCACGCGTTCGGCGGTCACATGGAACCCGAGGCTCACTCCGGCCCGGTTACTATCAAGCCACGGACCGGCACCGGTCCGCAGCCCGGGGGTTGAGGATCCCTGCTCTAGAAGATAATCCTCGACTTACAATGATTCATTTAGCGACTGTTCAAAGTTACAACGGTGCTGAAAAAGATGACTTAACAACCGGTCCTCACATTTACGATTGCCGCATAGATTTATGATGGTTGCAGTGTCCTGAGGGCATGTGAACACCCTTTGGGTCCTTCCCAGCCAGCTTCTGATGGGCAAAGTCAGGGAGTGAACAAGTGGATTCACTAAAGAACCACGCGGTTCATTTAACGTAGCAAAAAAGGTGGGAAAATGGGGCGCAACATGCTTAACAACCAGCTTGCTTAGCAACAGAAATTCTGCTTAAATTTTAAAAAGAAATACTTTCCATAAATATCAACCTCTGGGACGAGGTTTCGAGGTATCTACAGCGGGACTATTAGATTCTGTAGCAGCTTTGTTCCTTATGCCATCAGTCTTGTAAACTCGCAGGACTCTTTTATCTCACCAAGCCTATGTATGCATTCAAATTAGATTGTGATGTTTCTTTGTGTCACATATGCATGTGTATGTGGGTATACGTATAATGGTAATCTTTTGAGAGCTGAATGCAATGAAATTTCATTTTAATGTATGCTGATTAGTGTAATTTACCATGACAATAAAGATTCTATTCTATTCTATTCCATTCTATTATTCTGCTCTGCTCTGCTCCATTCCATTCCATTCCATTATTCTGCTCTGCACTGTATTGAACTATTCTCTTCTGTTCCGTTCCGTTCTGTTCCATTCCATTATTCTGCTGTGCTCTGCTCTGCTCTGCTCTGCTATATTCCATTTCATTCCATTATTCTGCTCTTCTCTGCTCTGCTCTGCTCTGCTCCTCTGCTCTGCCCTGCCCTGCCCTGCCCTGCCCTGCCCTGCCCTGCACTATTTTATTCCATTCCATTCCATTATTCTGCTCTGCTCTGCACTGCAGTGCTCTGCTCTGCTATATTCCATTCCATTCCATTCCATTCCATTCCATTATTCTGCTCTGCTCTGCTCTGCACTGTACTGCTCTATTCTATTCTATTCTATTCCATTCCATTCCATTATTCTGCTCTGCACTGTATTGAACTGTTCTGTTCTGTTCTGTTCCGTTCCGTTCCATTATTCTGCTCTGCTCTGCTCTGCCCTGCCCTGCCCTGCCCTGCCCTGCCCTGCCCTGCACTATTCTATTCCATTCCATTCCATTCTATTATTCTGCACTGCACTGCACTGCACTGCTCTGCTCTGCTATATTCCATTCCATTCCATTATTCTGCTCTGCTCTGCTCTGCTCTGCTCTGCACTGCACTGCACTGCACTGCACTGCACTGCACTGCTCCATTCCATTCCATTATTCTGCACTGCACTGCACTGCACTGCTCTATTCTATTCCATTCCATTCCATTCCATTATTCTGCTCTGCTCTGCTCTGCTCTGCTCTGCTCTGCACTGCACTGCACTGCACTGCACTGCACTGCACTGCTCCATTCCATTCCATTATTCTGCACTGCACTGCACTGCACTGCTCTATTCTATTCCATTCCATTCCATTCCATTATTCTGCACTGCACTGCACTGCACTGCTCTATTCTATTCCATTCCATTCCATTCCATTATTCTGCTCTGCTCTGCTCTGCTCTGCTCTGCTCTGCACTGCACTGCACTGCACTGCACTGCACTGCTCTATTCTATTCTATTCTATTCCATTCCATTCCATTATTCTGCTCTGCACTGTACTGCTCTATTCTATTCTATTCTATTCTATTCTATTCTATTCTATTCCATTCCATTCCATTATTCTGCTCTGCACTGCTCTGCTCTGCTCTATTCTATTCTATTCTATTCTACTCTACTCTACTCTACTCTACTCTATTCTATTCTATTCTATTCTATTCTTAAATATTAAACACATAATGTCAAAGGCTTCAGTTGCTCCTGATATTAAAAATGTAGCGGAATGAGAAATCGATTCAAGATAACCTGAAATTACAAAATAACACCAACAACAACAACTGCATGTGCTCATTCTCTGGTTAATGGTACAAAGGCATCCATGAAATTCAATGCTATGAAAGGTCGTGCAGACATACTTTGTCTTCATTTAATAAATGGACAATTTTCATGGTTATTAAAATTCATAGCTAAAGCAAGAAACGAAAGAAGAAAGGAAAGCCCCGAAGGCCAATATGTCTCGGGTTTCCTGGCACACTTTTGACAGCCACTGGAAATAGCTAATCTAGTCTGATTTACAATATTATAAATTCTGCAGGCACTTGGAAGAATTCAAGCCCAGATGTCATCTTCAAAGGGACCGAAGGCTAGAGTCTTGGACTTGAATATCATTTTATAAATGTCACTTGGGTGATGATGGCATCAAATCGTGCCAAAGACGGGAATACTAAGAAAGCCAAATATTTCTGTCGGGTCAAGGTGCTCAGAGCTCAGTCTTAAAATGCATCCTTAAATTGGATGTAGAAACGAAAAGCGGAGGTTTATATGGTCTGCTAATGCTTTTCTCCCTGTTTGATTTTGTAGTTTTTCCCCTATGGAGATGCTTCCAAGTTTGCCCAACATGCTTTCAGAACCTTTGATAAGAACGGCGATGGCACCATTGACTTCAGAGAGTTCATCTGTGCACTCTCCATCACTTCGAGGGGCAGCTTTGAACAGAAATTAAACTGGGCCTTCAATATGTACGACTTAGATGGAGATGGGAAAATCACCAGGGTGGAGATGCTGGAAATTATAGAGGTAAGCCAGCTTCCAGGATCCCATCGCTGTCTGATGTGAGCAAGAAACAAAATGTTCTGCTTTGGTGATATATATTTTTTTTCTTTTTGATGTTTGACCACCTTGGGTGGTCAAACATGATTATGATTAAAACATGATTATGATTAAAACATGATTATGATTAAAAATTCCACAAACATGATTATGATTAAAAATTCCAGAAATGTGCCAGTGGTGAAATAGAATGTGTGGCTCTGTAAAAGCCTGCGACTATGTAAGCAGGAGGTTTAACTGTGTTAGTGTGATGGCTGACAGTCAAATCTATGCCATAAGGTACATCTGTGGAGTCTGTGGCATTGCATCTCTCAGTATCCTTTGCCATGACCCATGCTGGCTGTGGCTACTGGATATTGTAGTCTCCCAACATTTGGAGGGCCACAGTAAGGAAAGCAAAGTTTTGTGGACAATGGTTATACAAGATAATGTTTGTCCTGAAAACTATGCCATAAAAGGTAAATTTAACCGTAGTTCCCAACCTCCTTCACAGATAATAATGCATAATGCAAAAACTGCACAGACTCACACCAAATTGCAAGGCAATGCAAATTATGCCATGAGCCTGCAGACATCATTACAGGTGGTCCTTTTGATGATAACTTGTTCGGCGATTGTTCCACGTTACGACAGTGATTACTGAGCGGTACTCAAGATGGGTCCTTGAAGTTCCATCCAGCACCCCGAAGTCACACAATTGTGGTCTGGGCAGCTGACAATTGTCTGGTGCTTACAATGGTTGCAGCATCACACAGTCATGTGATCGGCATTTGCAACCTTCTCTGCCATAAGCAGAGTCAGTGGGGAGTCCACCTCTGGCCGTGCTCATATCACAGGAGCAGCCCTGGCATTCCTTTCTCCCCCACTGGCATTAGTTACTTATCTACCTGCCAAACTGCTTGCCACCTGTTCTGACCTAGGCTTCCCCAAAAAGCACAAAGCAGAATCCTGGTCCCGACAAACACAAATTAAATGAATGTGAATTCCTCTCATTCACATTCAGCAAAGGTCTGGTAAACGGTCTTTCCAAGGTGAATTTATGACCACAGATCTCATCTAGCTTGGGAAACTGCCATGTAAATATTTTCCTAATGAGGTGCTGTGCAAGGAAAGACTTGGCACAGAGTCTCTGAGATTCACGGACAGATTTTCACACTCCTGAAATGGATCTAATGACTGAATGAACAAATTGTTTCCTGCAAAAGCCCACTCCTCCTTCACTCCTCTTTTATTTCTTATGGATGGAAGGGGCCAATCACCTTTCACCTGTGACTTCACTTCCAGGTCAACCTTGATTTCTGAGTTGCTCTTTTCTTCTGGCAGCTCTGCGCATGTGCACAGTTGGAACAGGCTCTAGCTGTCCCTCTGCCTCACTGCTGTCTAGCTCTGTAGGCACCTGATCACTGCCAGGCGGCCTCGTCCCTGTCTCCGCCTCCAATGCAGAGCCCTCATCCAAGCCTTCCCCAGCCTCCAGGACTGGTCCATGCTCCTCCCTAATCTCCTCACTGTCCAATTCTGCTGCCAACTCCACTGGCTGCTGGTGGGCCGCAACACTACCTACCTGGGATTTTCATAATACCAGCACCAGGGAGTCTGGGCTTGTCTCTGCTGAGTGGTGTGGTCATGTGATATTGCATTTTATGACTGCATTGCTTAGTAATGGAATAGCTGCTCCTAGTTACTGTCACTAATTGAGGATTACCTGAACTGGCATGTCAGCTGAAAAGGGGAACACAAAGTCTTTGTCTAAGTAGGCAGCAGTGGCAATAATAGATCCTTACACATGCATGAGTAGAAGGAGGGCTAGTTTCCTTACCCCAGGTCTAAATCTTAAGCCTCAACACAGCAGTATCCTTGAGTGAATCATTTAATTTTCTGCTAGAGAGGTGAAAGAACATCATTCACTCTAAGAGTGACACTGTTGATATGGTGGCAGAATCTGTCCTGTATTCCTATTATCGATGGCTTGCTTCTTTCTGACAAGAATCCGCCCCACAAGGTGTTTTTTTTTAAAGTAAATATATAGGTGAATATCGCAAAAGTGCTTTTTTTCCAAGAGGCAGGTGGACTTTCTGGTTTTTCTTTGAAGGTGTTTTCCTTCTCATGCAAGAAGCTTCTTCTGAGCTGAAGAAGCTTCTTGGATGAGAAGGAAAACACCTTCAAAGAAAAACCAGAAAGTCCACCTGCCTCTTGGAAAAACACCTTTGGTACAACTGTGACCTGGATGACTTAATAATAATAATAATAATAAATTTTATTTGTAGCCCGCTCTCTCTCCCCAGAGGGACTCGAGGCGGGGCACAGGAAAATTAAAAAAAAAACAATAAACACAAACAGAATACATAATTTAAAATTACAATTAAACAAATCCTGCGCTAAAAACATCTATAAAAACTAAAAACTGTCCCTAAAACCCCTTAACACTACAAATTATTAAAATTAACCTAAAACCCCAGGACAAGGAGGCTATCCCAAGCCGGCCAGACGGAAAAAGTAGGTTTTCAATTTGAGGCGGTCTTGAGAATCCCCATAGACATATAGGAGAGTAGTCCCAAATGTACAGATCCCATTTTTTAAATAAAATCCTGAGATAAAGTTCTCCCCAATTTAAGGAAGCAATGCAACAGATTTTCCAAAAATAAAATTAAAAAAATTCAGAAAGTATATAGCCTCTTAGTGTAACTTCTACTTTCGCGGTGTATTGTACTGTCACTGATAGCATATGTTCAACATTCTGTTTGATCTGCATTTAACTGTCATGCTTAAACCAGGCCAGATGACAGAGTTGATGCTTAAAGTGCAATCCAATATTTGCTACCCAGGGAATAAGCCCTACTGAACTCAGTGGACTCTATCTCCTAGTACAGAACTACAGCAATGTTCTTTAGTTGTTTCAATGGATCAAGTCATTTTGCCAGACCTCATGAAATTCATCTTTTCTCTTTCTCTCCCTCTCCCCCACCCCTCTCTCTCTCAAGGCGATTTATAAAATGGTGGGCACTGTAATAATGATGAAAATGAATGAAGATGGTCTGACACCAGAGCAACGAGTAGACAAGATTTTCACCAAAATGGATAAGAACAACGATGACCAGATCACGTTGGATGAATTCAAAGAAGCTGCAAAGAGTGACCCTTCCATCGTATTACTCCTGCAATGTGACATTCAGAAATGAGCGTGTATAAAATGCTTTTCATGGACTGCACAGAAGTTTAAATGTTCCATTCAGTTTGCAGCTATCTATACAACACACACACACACACACACACACACACCAAAACAAACAAAAATTGCTTGGACTATCTATCAATGGACTTGCTTCTTGTGTTTGAAACACTTGTGTGCATGAGAATGTCAATTGCTAAAGAATTTTAAAAATATCTATTATAAAACAAAATTATGCCACATTGTGATGTGTGCAATGTCATTTCATAAGTCCTTTTTCCTCTGATGCCTATGCAGCGATACCATGCTGCAGTGAATTATACTATTTATTGTTCGAGTTTTACTGATGCTAGCTATATGTCTTCTTAAACTGGATAATGTTAGTGACACTGAACTCCCCATGGTAGTGTAACTGTTCATTAGCAAGTATGTCACCATTCTGCTATATAGTCGTAGTGGACAGACTGAGGGCAGCTTTAGGAGTCTGATCCAGCCATGTGCTTGTATTGTCAGTGGAGATAAATGTATTTCATTTGCATGACTTTTTAGGTTTGCCTTAATTCTTACCTCATTTGCATCCTTCATTTGGAAAAAGCAAAAGGCTCATGTCAGAGGAATGAAGCATAAGATAAAACTTTTAAAAAGCTAACCCCACTAAAGTGTTCCCGTAGCTGAAAGCTAAACGAACAAACAAATTGAGAAATAGAGAACAAACATATTTTCAATGTTGTTTTATTGGAAGTTTGAACTGTTTTGTTGGGAGTGTATTAATTTCTGCTTGAAATCTTCATAAGCTTCCAAAAAGGTTGAGATCAATGTCCCCAAATAAATTTATAACATTTGACTTCTCATGTGTTTCCTTTTACACAGGTACCTTGCTGCTAGTGCTGGAATTAAATAGGTGATGAATGTTATTTGATAGCCAAATATTTCTCAGTGGAGCTTCAATGTATGCATGGGGACTTCACCCAGATGTTTACAGAACCCAGCGCCAACTATTTTCCATTGCAGGTGTAATGGACAGGAGGAATAACCCTGAGGAACAGAAAGAAGAGCTACAACCAAGGCAATAGTCAGATAATAGAAATTTGCGTCCAAAACAGAAATGTAATTTTAGAAAATGTCTCAGGCTTGACCCTCCCTAGTTATCACCAAGAAAAAGAGAGGGAGGTGGGGAAGCGTATTTGGACATACAAGATTCTGTTACTGTAACCATATAATAAAAGTAGTTTTAGCATTCATAACTTTGGTTTTCTAGTCTGGTCTACTCCAAAGGGCTAACGTCAGCCTTTCAGCATTCCTAGAAACTATCATGAAAGTTAAGCGATTCTCCGGGTCTCGTTCTTGTATCACACATTCCAGGAACATCAAAACATTTGAGCCCCAGCAAAAGGTTATACAATTTGATTTTAATTTCTAGAATAGTTTCTAAAGAAGCCATTTCAAACCATGAGTTGAAAGGTATTTGATCCCAGGAGGAGGACTATGGCAACAAGATTATTTTTTTATTTTTTACATCCCTCATAAAAGCAGATGAGTCATATTTCCAAAGCCGGAGGGAGTATAAAAAAAACATTAAATCTCAAAAAAACCCAAAACACACCAGTTCAGCTGAACTGTTGATCCTGTAATTACTATTGTTCGAACTGTGTTCTTTTCTGAGAAAAAAAATTATTGTAAGAGCTTACAGCCAGGTTCCCTGGTTGTTTTTCCAAGATATGCCTTAGCAAAATCTTGAAAACAGAGCAAGGAAAACGTTGGCAAAGAATGCACAGCTAGTTTCCTTAATATGGCTCTTAATAGATTTTCTGTTGCCACCATTGTCCTAATAAGAAAAGTTGAGTAGAAAAGCTGTAGTTTTAGTATCCAACTAGTTGTGTCTCTTAAAGTATGAGCTGTTTCCATAAAAGTGTGGGAGTATAGGCTAAGACCATCTAGTTGAAAAGTATGTCCTGGAAAACTCTCATGTTACAATGCAGGTAAATTGATTTTTTTTTTAATTCAAATTTATATTCTGCCCTTCTCCTAAAAAAGGACCCAGGGCGGCGATTGTCCTAAATAGCAGGCCAAAGGAAGGAAGTGGTGTGGCCCACCAGCGGCCAGCACAATTGGTAGCAGATTCAGACAGTGAGGAGGTTGGGGAGGAACATGGGCCAGTCCTGGAGTCTGGGGAAGGCTCTGATGAGGGCTCTGTGTCAGAGGCAGAGAGGAGGCCAGATCCATATGCCAGTTAACAGCTGCCTTCAGAGTCAGATATCAGTGAGGCAAACGAACAGCGGAGCCTATTCCCAATGTGTGCATGCACAGAGTTGCCAGACGAAGGAAGGGAACAGCTAAAGAACAGGGGTCAACTTGGAAGTAAGGCCACAGGTGGAGGATCAATGGCCCCTCCCAGAGGAAATAAAAGAGGAGCGAAAGGGGAGTGGAGTTTGCAGGAGACAATTAGTTCGCATAATTGGTTCATGACTCTCCGAGACTCCTTGCCAGATTTGCAGATACCGGCCTGTCACCTCTCCAAGCCAGATAAGGTTGTTGAGAGTGTGGTGGCGCGACAGCTCCATCAGCACCTGGAGGAAACTGTCTATCTGGGCTCACGCCAGTCCAGCTTCCGGCCAGGGCACAGCACAGAGATGGCATTGGTCGCGTTGGTGGATGATCTCTGGAGGGCTCGGGATAGAGGTTGTTCCTCTATCCTGGTCCTGTTAGATCTCTCAGCGGCTTTCGATACCATAGACCATGGTATCATGTTGCGCCGGCTGGAGGGGTTGGGGTTGGGGGGCACCGTTTTACGGTAGTTCTCCTCCTACCTCTCCGACCGGTCGCAATTTGTGTTGGCAGGGGGGCAGAGGTCGACGTCCAGGTGCCTCACGTGTGGGGTACTATAGGGGTCGGTCCTCTTGCCCCTCCTGTTCAACATCTATATGAAGCCGTTGGGCGAGATCATTCATGGTTTCGGGGTAGAGTTCCATCAGTACACGGATGACATCCAGCTGTACATCTCTACCCCAGACCACCCCAATGATGCCGTCGAAGTGATGTCCTGGTGTCTGGAGGCCGTGCGAGTCTGGATGGGGAGAAACAGGCTTCGACTCAACCCGTCCAAGACCGAGTGGCTGTGGCTTCCAGCATCACGATATAGCCTGCTGGTGCCATCTCTGGATATCAGGGGAGAATTACTGACCCCCACAGAGAGAGCCCGCAACTTGGGTGTCCTCCTGGACTCTCGGCTATTTTTAGATGATCATATCCTTGGAGGACCATCTGACAGCCGTAGCCAGGGGGGCCTTCTATCAGGTTTACCTAATACGCCAGTTGCGCCCCTTTCTGGATCGTGAGGCCCTACGCACGGTCACTCAAGCCCTTGTCATCTCCCGTCTGGACTACTGTAATGCTCTCTACATGGGGCTCCCCTTGAGGTGCACCCGGAGGCTCCAGTTAGTGCAGAATGCAGCCACGCGGGGGATCTTGGGAGTTTCAAGATACTCCCATGTACACCTCTCCTGCACGAGCTGCACTGGCTCCATGTAGCCTTCCGGGTGCGTTTCAAGGTTTTAGTGACCATCTTTAAAGCGCTCCATGGCATAGGACCTGGTTACTTGTAGGACCGCCTCCTACCACACACCTCCACACACGCTACCACAGGGAGGGCCTCCTTAGGGTGCCGTCTGCCGGACAATGCCGCCTGGCGACTCCCAGGGGAAGAGCCTTCTCTGTGGCAGGCCCTGCCCTCTGGAACGACCTGCCCCCCCGACCTCCGTACAATCACAGACCTTCGCCTCTTCTGTCGGGCATTAAAAACATACTTCTTTCATGTGGCCGGCCTGGCATAGCTGATATAGCTCTTTTATCATTTTAGTTGGGTTTTAATTATGTTCTTAGCACAGGCCAAATTCTATTTAATTCTAGTTTTAACTATTTTGATTGTCTGTATTTTTTAGATCTTATAGTTCCTGTGCACCGCCCTGAGTCCCATGTTGGGAGAGAGGGCGGTATAGAAATCCAATCAATCAATCAATCAATCAATCAATAATATTGCTTTAAATATTAACAGCAATATTTAAAATGCAGTGGGGATAAAACTAGAATCGAAAGATAGAATCAAGCAGGAGTCAATCAACCTTCAGTACATAGGTAGTCCTTGATTTACAATTGCAATTGGCATTGGCATTCCTGTTGCTACGCAAGCAATTGCTAAGTGAGTCAGATCTTCTTTTGCTATGTTTGTTAAGCTAATCCTTAAGTGAATCATGTCATCATTAAGCAAATCCGGCTTCTCCCATTGTCTTTGCTTTTTAGAAGCCATCCGGCAAAGGTTGCAAATGGCAATCACCTGGCCCCAAGGCCTGCAGAAACCCACAGAGCAGGGTGGGAACGATAGGTGGAGGCAGGGCCATTGCAATGTCCTGAGGTCAGTCATAAGGATGGGTGGATTCTCCAGCACCTGAATTTCGTTCTTGTGACCATAAATTCAGGCAGGAATCATAAGTCTCTTCATTCAGCACACATCATCTCGAATGGTGGCTGAGTGAGTGGTTGTAAATCCCGGATTACCTGTACTCAGGTCAACGTGCCCTGGCCAAATCGTCACAGGACAACATGCCATGGCCAACTTGCTGTGGGAAAAGTGTTACATTAATATCAAAGAAATGGTGGACTAGAATCATTAAAGAAAGGATGCCAAAGGAGGGATAGAAGGAAATGTGAATGACGAAAATTAAAATATTTTTTGTTTTAAATAATTAAACCGAATTGTTAAATTGTCCTACTATGGTGAGTTGTCCCATGGTATATTAACGTATTAAATATTTGAAAGGGAAGGAGAGTTCAGATCATGTGTCACTCACGTCAAAGGCCATTACGGAAGTCCTAATTGTGAATTGCAGCCTCTCTACGGAAAAAAAATGAATGTCCTTTGGCATCGCAAAAGAATGTTGTATCGGTAGTCTTCAACTCATGACAGATGCTGGAGTTACAATGAGCCTCCCTAGAGCTACTTAAGACTTGGATTCAGCCAACCTACCCTGCGGGTCATGTGATCGCATTTGAGGTCCTCAGCATCCAAGAGAAACATCTGGCAGCATTTGGCCCACATTTACAGTCATTTGCTCCATCCCAGTCACATGACCACAATTTATAGCCAGCACAAAAAGGTCATAAAATTAGGCTCGGTGACATGGTGATCTGTTGTGGCCCAGCCGGCTCCAGATGAGCTGCTGATGGATTTCTCTAGTGAGGAGTCCTATGAGTCTGCTCTAGAGAAGGCCGAGATTGAGAGAGCAGAGAGCCTGGCTAGGCATCAGGAGGCACCCGGGGCTTGGTGTAGTGGGGAGGAGCAAACCCAGTTTGTCCCGGATGTCAGGCTAAGAAGGATTGAGAGGAGGCAACGTCAATTAGCAGAAAGACGCAACCAGAGGAGATAATGAGTATCAGCTGCCTAATTGACTGGCCCCTCCCAAAAGGCTTTAAAAGAAATCCTCTGTGAAGAGTAGGTTTGCAGGAAACAACAGAGAAGCTACAGAGTCGGAGAATTTGTGTCATGGTGTAATCATTCAGTCTAGTTTCAAGCTGCCAAGTAGCAGTCCGTCTAGTTAATCATCTTGTGAAGGGAGTCAGAACAGTGATCTATTTAATGACCAGAACAATTACAACCATAATTCCAAGCTCTGTTACAGTCGTAAGTCAAGAACAACCTGCACTTGAAAAGAGCAAGAGGACAATAGCTATAGAAGACTACATTTCCTCCCTTCCCTTTCTCAGCATGAATCATCTATTAGAGTAATCTGTAAGGATGGATGACCTGGTGTCCCAATGTTTTTAATCCCAATTTTGAACAAGCTATCCCAACTCGCAACATTGATACTGCTGGCTGGGGATGGAAAGAGTAAAACACTAAAACTTGTACACCCATGTTTGCTTGAGGGTTTTTTCATTCTGTAAACTAGCCTGTAATTTAGACTGAAGTGAAACTAAAATTGCTGGATTTAAGACTATCTGGGTTTGAACACAGTTCCCCTTTCTCAAATTATATCTATTGTTCAAAAATGTATTTCATTGCTGATTACTCTACAACAGAGGTCTCATTCTCGCAGCCCGCGGGCCAATTGCGGCCCGCAGGATGGTATCTTGTGGCCCCCACCGTGATATGAAAGTATAATATTAGTATTAATATTAGTATTAATAGTAATATAAGGAATCCCTTATGCGGCCCAGCCTCACCCAGCCTCTGCCTCTAGCGGCCCCCAGGTAAATTGAGTTTGAGACCCCTGCTCTACAATCAAGATCGTATTTTTCAAGAAGACTAACTGCTCCCCAAGGGCAGCAGAAACCGTCCCAAACCATTATTTGTAATGTTTCTAATTCCAAGTTTCATTAGCCAGAATGAAGAATGCTTGGGAGGACCAGTGCAGGCCATGGCTCGGTCCTAGGAGGCTGAGGGAGGGCTGGGGCAGATTGATTGTAATGGTATTGTGAATGGCTTTAGAGGATGAGGAAAGATGCTGCCTAGAGAACCATCCCAAAAGAGGGAGGAGCCTAAAGTAGCTTAACCGTCAGGAAAAAAAAACTAAGGAACTTTTTTTGCCCCAATTGATCAGTTAAAATTTTGCACCTTTAGACTTGCAAGTAGATTTAGCTCATTTTGTCACGCTTCCTGCCTGGTTTAGCCAGGAAAGCTGACACTGTGGTAGGCTGAGGGAAAACCAGGGTCAGCCCCATAAATTCAGGGGCTTACTAGAATGACTTAAGATCTTCCCTCCCAACTTTCCCAGTTTGCTTGTGGGGAGCCAGCAGGAAAGGTTGCAAATGGCAATCACTTGACCACAGCTCCCTGTAACATTGTAATCACAAGTGGGACACACAAGTACCCCGATCACAATCACATGACTGTGGGGGTACTGCAGTGGCTGAGGACTGGTTCTACGTTTCGTTTTTTCCCAGTGCCACCAAAACTTTGAACAGTTGTAATGGATGTAAGCCAAGGAAAACCTGCCCGTGGAGATTCTGTCAGATTCCTCAGGTCAGCGTTGCCTCAAAAGTGCTTTTTAAAGGAGCTGTTGGTAGCCGAGTGGTTAGAATGCAGTATTGCAGGCAAACACACTGCTCACGCCCAGTTTGATCCTCACAAGCTCAGAGTTGACTCAGACTTCCAATCTGAGGTTGGTGAAATGACCCAGATTGTTGAGGGCAAGTTGCTGACTCTGCAAACTGCTTAGAGAGGCCTGTAAAGCACTGTAAAGTGGTATAGAAGTCCAAGTGCTCTTTAAAAAAGGCCACTAGACTGTTTTTTTTTCCTTAAGGAAGAACAAGATGTTTCCTTTCTCATCCAAAAAACTTCATCTTCTTGGATGAGAAACAAAACTAAGTTGAAGACTGAACGCTAAATTGTCTTATACTGGATTTTAATAGGCAAAGTTTTAAGGGATTTTAGCACAGGGAAAAGTGTATTTAATTGGTTTTTAGCATTTATTTATTGCAATGTTTTATATTTTTTAACTTCCTGTGCACTGCCCCGAGTCCCTTCGGGGAGAGAGGCACGGTTTTATAAATCTAATAAAAATAAAATAAAAAAATAAACATTTTGTTGTTCTTCAAGGAAAACAGTCGTTGCTTTTTTTTTTTTTTTAAAGAACTTTTGAAGCCAAGGGCTACCTATGTTCTGTAAACAACCAAAGCCCTTCCATCTTCATAAATCCAGGTAATTAGATTTAGGTGCTAGATTTCCGGAAGCACAGAGAGGAACCTGCCCCACTGTATATCGAGGGGGGCTGTGTGGAAAGGGTTTCCTCTTTTAAATTCTTAGGAATGCTTATTAGCCAAGATCTCACCTGGAAAAACAACACGTCTCTGGTGATTGGAAAGGCCCAACAGAGACTTCATTTCCTTAAGAGTCCTGTGGAAAAATCAGGTGGAACAACGGCTGATGACATCTTTCTATCGATCCACCATAGAAAGTGTCCTCACATATTGTATCACAGTGTCGTATGCTGGTTTAATAGTTGCGGAGAGGAAGGCACTAGAGAGTGATCAATTCGGCACAAGAAACCATCGGTTGCCCTCTGACATCACTGGATAACATCGCCAGATCTTGCTGCTTTAGCAGAGCAAGGAAGATTCTCAAAGATGATTCACACCCTGGTTGGTATCTCTTTGCCCTTCTACCATCAGGCAGAAGATATCAAAGTATAGCCAGCCGAACAAACAGGTTTAAAGATAGCTTCTATCCTTGGGCTGTGAGACTTTTAAATTCAACCGCAATCACTCCATGCACATGCTAGTTTTTTCTTTTTTCTTTTCTCTCTTTTTTTGTTTCTGTTATAATTTTGCACCAGTGAAGTTAAAACCAATTTCATTGTAATTTTAGTACAATGACAATAAAAATTATTATTATTATTATTATTATTATTATTATTATTTCCAATATTAATGTAACATCCATGCAATCACCTGCATATGATGCTGGATTTGAAAATGGTTTATTATTTTTCGTTTTTTTTGCTTAGAAAAAAATCACATTTTAAGTTAGTTTATATTTTTCCCAAAGATTTCAAAATAATACCCCACCATCAACTAGAATGCCTTTAAACTGGTTTAGCCCTTGCAGGAATGGGGGGTTTTGGTTCCTGCAGGTGATACTAAGTACATCTGCCTACAGCTAATATCAGCACAGCCAGTGAGGAGGAATGCTGGGATTTATATTTCATCAGTGCTGGTAGGCTTACACAGGGCCTAGTCCTGACTTAGCATTCCCTATACACAAGCAAATACAGTTTGTTCAAAAACAGTGATTTAGTACAATATTCAAACCAACCATCAACTGAAGTTTTATTTGCATGAGAACTAAATGGATAACAGAAGCATTTAAAAGACCTGTAACAAACAATAAAGTGGTTTAACAATATATATTGTAATGATGAAGGAAATAATATAAATTTAAGACAGAAATGTTGCTAGAGGACTTCTGATAAAAGAGTTTAGTTTTTCACCTGTTATTATAACATTCAAAAATATTGTAAAAACAGGTAAGCGTACTATATAAAATTTATTCATCTTCTGTCATTTATATTTATCTCTCTTTTGGGAACAATAAAAAATAAGAAACATTTCCCACATTCAGCAAATATATTATTAATAGCAAACTCTGGCAAGAAATATACATTAAATGTAATTCATAGGAACAGAGTAGAAGAAAGAACATCTTGACTGCTATAATTCTAGCACCAAAAAGGTTTACAAAATCTGAGCATAAAATTGAAATGTGTTAGGTACCATTAAAGGCCTGCTATAAAGAGAAAAAGGCCACCAGTAAACTTCAAAAATGTAAAAGGCTCTCTTTCACCAATTTTATCAGCAGTGTACAAAGTTTGTCTCTTGAATACTACAAAACAAGTTAGTAACAACAGATGACATATTCTCATTCTCCATCTTCATCTTCTTCTTCATCTGTACGACTGAAATTCAGGGTCTTTTGTCCCCTCTCAGGGTCTTGCATTCGAAGGATTCGGATAAGACTACTTGTAGGCAAAGAACTAGATACAAAAGGTCAAAAAAAAACCCATTAATAATGATTCTTCCATGCAATGCTTTCATACTTGGACCCCACCTGGTTAACAGCAACTCATCTTTAACCTGTGTAAATATGATCTACCGTATCAAAAACATTTAAGCATTTTAAATACCGTTCATAGAAACAATGGAATTATCTTTAGGCTAATTCATTTAATTTCACAATCGTAAGCAAAACTCTAAAGCTGCCAAAACTTTATCTGTCCTTGGGTTAAAGGGTGATACATTGCCTTCAACTACCTGAAAGGCCATCAGATGGAAGCTGAGAGGTGAGGGACTTGTTCTCAGTGATTCCAGAAGAAAGGAGGAGAATGAATGGGTGGAAATTGCAGTGGAGCAGCTTTCACCTTGCTGTTAAGAGGGTTAACTGTTCTCTATTTGCTTCCAGAATCGACAAGCCCTTCTTTACTGCAAAACTGAACTAAAGAACTAATTAAATGGCATCTGTCAAGGTTGCTGTAGTTGCATTTGTAAATTCTGCAGACTCTGAGCAAGAAGGTAATCTGCAAAATCTTTTCATTACGCGTTAAAATCCATGGGATTCAATATTGCACAAAGCTGCTCTGAATACTAGGGTATTCATATTCCCATTGCTCATTTTTATTTTTTTACTTTATAAACCAGTCACAAATCCGATAGCAATAGCTTTTGACTAAATATTTTACCCACAGATTTAACAATGGCAACACCACTTCTGCTAAATGCCATGTTGGAACTGAACCTAGAGTCAACTGCTCAACCTTCCCACCCCAACCCCCCTGGTGCTAGTAAATAAGCTCAAGGTTGCTGAGAGCTGCTACCTCAAGACTGCATGGAAATCTCGTTGATCCTCTAAGTCAGGGTTGTCAAACTCCCGGCCTGTGGGCCGAATGTGTCACGTGCTGGCCACGCACATGCCCAGTTTAGCAAAGGGGGGGGGGAGGGGGGAAGTCCCACTAGGTCAGTTTGACACCCCTGCTCTAAGTGATCTCACTCATTTCTTGGGACAATGAACCCCAATTACTTATTGTCAGCCCAATGAATACATCTGAATCCGTATGGCAGGATTGAAAAATCTTGTCAAAAAGGATGAGCCCACAGGCAAGAAAAAATTAACATCATTTAAAAATCAATAATTCACAAATGCGTAACTTATTCTAAATTACTTAAATAACAACAAAAGAAGTATTCTGTTTAAAAATAGAATAGAAATCTGTTGCCTCCTGAAACAATGGTTACTGAATTTAGCGTCCAATCCTGTGGTCATACAGGTCCTCAGAGCGTATAGACATCTTAGTAACAAACTGGGAATTTAATACAAGGGATTTTTGCATTTATTTAACCTAATTAAATCATAGATATTTCTAAAGCCTCAATTTAGTATATTTGATTTCAAAATGTAGCATGCATTGTTGATATCACATCTTATCTAGGATACTTCTAGAACTCCCAATGTAAATTAACCATAGAAGTATGCATATTTGAGAGTATAGATAAATGATATGAAATATTTTTTAAAGAAAATATTTAAATGCCTTTAAGGATTGAGACCAGGAAATATATAATAGATACCTCATGTTCTGAGGAGTGAGCAAAATAAACTGCCGATAACGTTGGGAGTCTGCCATCTTAAGCATCATGTCCATTGCAATTCTCCTGTTAACCATGTCCTAAAAGATATTGAAGTTGTGCCAAATGTTATTAAAATAACATTTAAATTTCCAAAACAATTCAATGTATATTATTGTCTTAAAAACCAATTTCAATGCCACTTTTTTTTTCTTTTATAACAGCTACTTTCCATCAACTTTGTTTAACAGATGAACAGAGTTGGAAGAGACCTTGCAGGTCATCTAGTCCAGGGGTTTGCAAAGTCGGCTCTTTTAAGACTGGTGGACTTCAACTTCCAGAGTTCTGGGAGTTGAAGTCCACCAGTCTTAAAAGAGCCGACTTTGCAGACCCCTGATCTAGTCCAACCCCCTTGCCCAAGCAGGAGACCCTACATCGGCCTCTCCCTGGGATCAAACTCACAGCCTTTAACAGATGAACAGAGTTGGAAGGGATATTGCAGGTCATCTAGTCCAACCCCCTTGCCCAAGCAGAGACCCTACATTTGCCTCTACCTAGGATCAAACTCACAACCTTTAACAGATGAACAGAGTTGGAAGGGATCTTGCAGGTCATCTAGTCCAACCCCCTTGCCCAAGCAGAGACCCTACATCTGCCTCTACCTAGGATCAAACTCACAACCTTTAACAGATGAACAGAGTTGGAAGGGATCTTGCAGGTCATCTAGTCCAACCCCCTTGCCCAAGCAGAGACCCTACATCTGCCTCTACCTAGGATCGAACTCACAACCTTTAACAGAGGAACAGAGTTTGAATGGGACCTTGCAGGTCATCTAGTCCAACCCCCTTGCGAAAGCAGAGACCCTACATCTGCCTCTCCCTAGGATCCAACTCACAACCTTTAACAGAGGAACAGAGTTTGAATGGGACCTTGCAGGTCATCTAGTCCAACCCCCTTGCCCAAGCAGGAGTTTAATTCAGTGTTATGTAATCTGATTTCTCTGAGCACGACTGATAAAAACTAATGGCACAAAAGTAGTCTAAGTCTATTCATTCGTTTGTTCATTCAATTTCTATAGTCTCGGAAAGCTCACCATTCTAAAATTATAAAACAATTTTTTAAAAATTAAAACAATAAAAACATCTACCAAAATACATAACAAATAAACCAAGAAAAAAACAAATTCTAAGCTACCCACCAAATTAGCCCATCCATAACCTAATATTTTACAATACATCAATTCAGCCAACCATACCATAAATACATCAAATTCATCCAAGCATCTGAAAGGAGATTCAGCAATGGACCACAAGGAGAGGATGAAGCAGCAAGTGGAGAAGGAACGTTCGCCTCCAGAGAGTGATTTCATATCATCCAGAATAGCCTTGTTTCCATTTCCAGGCTGCACTTTCGATTATATAAGAAGAAGAAAAAATACATAACTGAAATTATAAGACATGGAGGAAAATATTTCCAGGTGAAACAAAGCAATATTAAAAATCCAACATATAATTTGTACAGGATGGCGGGGCTCTGGACTTTGCATTGTGGCAGCTGGCCACGGCACCTGGTTTGAGAGACCACTCCTCAGTGGTGGTGGCAGCACTGGCAATGCTGGGGAGGGTGGGGGGGTGGAATAGTGGCTGGGTGAGACAGCAGGAACTCCCAAGAATCTATGTCAACCCCAGCACCACTACTGCTGTGCAAGGCAACTAAATGAGCAACGATAGAGAAGGCAGACACACTCTTAACACACTACAGTGTTGCCAATATTTAACCATTTAAGCAGTTCAGAATGACATTTCAACATTTACTGAGAAGTCCACATGCAACCAAGATGGGTGACCCCATTACCATGGGAGACTGCAAGCATCTGTAAAGGTGATCTGGTTGCCAAGTGCTCAAAATGCAATGACATGATGAGAGTGTGTTGTAATTGTAACTGTAATTCCAAAAACAGGTCATGAGTACTTCTGGGAAGGTCGGTTGTGATTTTGAATCATTTTGAATCATTAAAATCATTAATCAACAACCAATTATACATTGCCAACATGATGTATTGATAATCATCTATTTGGGAGCAGAAAACATTTGTTTTCTTTGTTGCTGACCAATTTTAAATTCTTCAAGAAAGTACTAAAGTTGGATCACAACTGAACATCAACCTTTGAATGATTCATCTGGAAGCTTCATCTCCTGACTAGTACATCTGGTAATAATCTTAATGGAAAACCAAATACAACCTAACCTATTTTGCAGCCGTTTATATATTTTTGTACATCCGCAAGTATTCTGCTACAAGATACTGTAAATGGTACAATAATGCCTTCTTTAAAAAATAATAATAACTGTAATTCCTGAATTGCAAAGCTCACATGTTCTGAATGGGCAAGACTCGTGTTCTCCTCACTAGGCTAAGCAAACACATTGCTGCTTTCTTTGGGCCGAATTTTCTTTGGTATAGATTGCTCTAAATGCCTTAATTGAGGGACTGCAGGGTAACTGTGATTTCTTTGTGTAGCAAATGCATTTCAAAAATTGCTGGAACCCTGTTAATCATGTGGAAAACTACTTAATTCTTCTAGATTTGAAAGGAAAAACTTTAGAGGGTAGAGCTGTACAAAGTTGAGTGTTAACTTTTCAGTCTCAAAATATTTGTGTTTGAATACACGACTTTAACATCCAGTATTCTATATAATTCTGTACAATGGGTAATTCTCTCTCTCCTCTTAATCAAGAGACAAAAATGAAATTTGTCTTCTTTCTGGTGAAAGTTTCCCAAAAAGAACATTTCAATGAACGATCATATGATGCTGCCTTTCCACTGCTGGATGTATGCTAAGTCTTAAGGTCGGGATGGACAACTGCTGGTAAGCAAATTTATACCAAAGAAAAGGAGTTATTAATCTTATTTATAAGAACAGCAATTTGTTTGAGAATATGTAGGATTGTTGTTCAAAAACCTGAACCAAAATAGATACAGATAAATAGCCAGATTATTGACTTTCTTTGCACTTACTTAAACTTCCTTTTCAGTTGTTTTCTTATAATTGTCTTTCCTTAAGTCTACTTTAATACAACTAAGATGTTAAAGAGAAAAACATAAAAGAACTTGCAGCGCTACAAATTTATCTTTTCAATCAGTATAAGTAGAATACAAAAAGAAAGATGAACATCTAATCCTAGGACAAAAAGGAATTAAAGAATACAATGGATAGAAATCCAGCTGGAAATTTCACCCTATGCCAATCACTGGAACCACGTAAATAGAAAAACTTCTCCAAGTAAAAATGCAGCACTATAAGTTTATCTTTTCAGTCAGTGTAAGTATAGGAAAGTGAACATCTACTCCCAGTATAAAAAGGAATTAATAAATAGATGGAAATCCAGCTCAAAAAGGACCAGCTCACCCTATCCCTAATCATTAGATCCTTGCAAATAACTAAGAACAACCATAATGAATACATTGTTTTGACACAGCTCATTTACATGCTTTAAAATTGAAGATCACATTTATATTCAACAAGTTGTCCAACACATTATTTCAATGTAAGTTCCCCTCACACATGTGTGCTATTCGTTTCTGACTCTAGAGGGTGGTGCTCATCTCACTTTCAAAGCCAAAGAGCCAGCATTGTCCGAAGAAGTCTCCGTGGTCATGTGGCCGGCATGACTAAATGCCAAAGGCGCATGGAACACTTGTTAGGTGGTTCCTATTTTTCTACTTGCATTTTTACATGCTTTCAAACTGCTAGGTTGGCAGAGGATGGGACAACGGGAGCTCACTCCGTTACACTGCACTAGGGATTCGAAACTCCAAACTGCCGACCTTTATGATCAACAAGCTCCGTGTCTAGCTAAGCCACCGCGTCCCCTTATTTATTTTAAAGTAAAATTCTTTTATGAAACGTGCAACGAGATCTGCTAAACAATATATACAAAATAAATCATTCCACTGCTTTCAGGCCATTTAAATGAATGAAATATTCATCATCACGATGCTTCACGAATTGCATCCAAAGCATCTAATACTATAAACACAGGCAATCATACCACCCTGTATTTACAATTAAATTTAAATAGCAATAAAATAACAAGCTAAGAAAAAGTGGCCAGAAGACATTGTTTTTCTGCAAAATATTCAGTGCAGTCCATTTTTTAGAATTATGAGGACATCTTGAGGTGACAAATGTCATAACAACTCACCAATATGAAAATAATTTTGATTTATATATTTTAAAAATCATGAACAGTGTGTCAAGAACATTCAGCTAAGTGATGAGCTCTACGATTACAGAAAATTGATTATTAAGTTTTCAAAAATTACAGGACTATGAAAAGATGAATCCCATTTTTTCCCCCTTGTAGAATTACCACTAAAACATTTTTCAGGCTAGAGCAGGGGTGGGCAAACTTTGCAACTTTAAGTCTGAAGGACTTCAGCTCCCAGAATTCTCCAGCCAGCGTTGCTGGTTGGAGAAGTCTGGGAGAAGTCTGGGAGCTGAAGTCCTTCAGACTTAAAGTTGCAAAGTTTGCCCACCCCTGGGCTAGAGCCAGAGTACAATATTATACTCATAAATGTGGGACAGAGCAGTTACCTGCTTCTTCCCCCCCTTCGTTCTAATTGGAAATTGGCCAGAGAGGATCAAGTCCATTAATTCCATTGTTTTCATGAAAGCCAATAGAAATGGCGAAATAGAAGCTAAGCATTATGCCCATCTTTCACCAACATGTTTATTCTTTGGGAATTAATTCCATGTATTCATTAATGTGGAATTCCTGATTGCCAATAACTATCAATAAACTTTCAATATATATAAGTGCCTAAACATAAAATTTGACAATTTAAAAAAAATCAACCCAACAAACACCAAACTGATCCGCCATGTTCAAAATTAGATGTAACATTCTCACTTCCTTGTAGTGAAATTTTCTCATAAAGTCTTTACTGTGGCATATCATTCAAGAAAAGTTATAATTAACAACAATATCACACTTATATAGGCAGCACTGTATTTGATTTAATATTTCTAAAATATCTTAATTTCCGTTTGAAGTAACTGGCAATGGTGTTTTTTAAAAGTCTATTAAAGCCTCAAAGCTTTAAAAAGGGGGGAAATGTTTAAAATTAAAAATAATATAACCCGAATGAATATTCAAGAATTATTTTAATATGTACAAATGTTTATGTACATAAAATATGCAAAATGTAATATATTACTATACAGGTAGTCCTCAACTTTCAACGGTTCATTTAGTGACTGTTCAAAGTTAACAACAGCACTGAAAAAGTGACTTATGATTGTTTTTTCAGAGTTATGACCTTTGCAGCATCCTCATGATCATGTCATCAAAATTCAGGTACTTGGCAACTGCTTCACTGATTGTTGCTGTGTCCCCAAGGTCATGTGATCACCTTTTGTGACCTTCTCACAAGCTAAGTCAATGGAGAAGCCAGATTCACTTAACAACTGGGTTACTAACTTATCAACTGTGGAAAGAAAAATCGTACAAAGGAGAAAAACTCACTTTTGGGGTCACCTGTGGTTGCACGTTGAGAACTACCTGTACAAAGCAAGATTTTACGTAGAAAGAATTACACATCCTGAAAGGCAATTTGTCAGGCATACAAATGCACTTATAAATACCCTTATGCATTTCATTATTGTAATCTAGTTTTCTTTCCAAAATAAAGCTGTTATGGATTAACTGGGAAGCAGAAGACAAGAAGAGTGGGGCAGAGAATAATTAAGTATAATGGGTATTAAAATGGGAACATGGGGAAAAATTCAGATTTGTTTTGAGAAGTTGCTTAATCATTTCTTACAATTGGATATTGTTCACAAGAAGAGTTCCCTATCTGGAGACATAATCCAATCTATCTCTAACATTTTCATACATTTGAGACACAAAAATGAGACATGTTTGACTGAGGTTTCATGAATTATTGAGCCAGCTCTTTGGGTGGGGGGGGTGGGAGGTTTCCACAAGTCACGCTTGACTCCTAGTGACAGTTTTCATGGCAACAAGAAGAAGTGGCTTGTTTTTGCCTTCCCTGCCAGCTCTAGCTTTTTGGATAATAAAGCACTATTAAATTGAGGCAATGACCTAGGGAGCATTTGTGCCTTTGGAAAAAGCGCTTATCATTTTCCGTTTGCTCTGAGGTATTAAAAAATATATACTGTTTTCTATTTCCTGCAAGGGAATGATTTTGTACAACAGAGCGCTCGCATGGAAGCTCATTCGCATGCAGGTTATGAGGAGGAGTGAAACCATTCCATTCCATTCCACTTTAAGGCTAATCTTTGTTAAATGTATAAACCTGAACAGGCATAGAGTGAGGGGGGGGCGACACTTTATTCAGCAATCAACTCATTCTAAACAAGGCAGAAAATAAAATAACAACAAAAGCAAAAGTAAACCAAAAAACCTGACTTACAGTAATTGAAAGTCTTTCATTCTTGTGGTCAAACTCTATTTTTCCAGAATACGACCGTTGATTTAACAAAGAATCGAAATAATATTTGCAGCGCATAGTAAGAAACCTTCAAAATGAAGATATAAAAGAAATGGAAAATATCACATGAAATGACACCAGCAGACAACTTGGGGTCTGTCTATATGTGTCAGCTCCAGTGCTGCTCCTTTATCCTTCTTAGTGCATTGCCTTACTTGTCCTAACCAAGGCAAGAACGGACAGAAACCCCCATCCTAGAGACAATTAAATAATCCGTTCTCATAAACCAGGCTAAATCAGCTAAAGAACATACCTGCTGTTCAGCATCTTGCATACGATTATAATTACTAAAAAAAAAAGTTAGAATTTTGAATAAAATTTGAAGTTTTGTAAACTTCTGTGGCACCCAGAAATGATGATTTAGTAATAGAACTATTTTTGAAGATAAATGTACTTGCAACAATCCCTTTTGCCTACTGACTTCCATTTCTTTTAAGATGTATGCAGTGGTTCCATTATGCAAAAATGCCATTGTCTCTTATTAAATCCTTGCTTAAGTTACTGAATATTTTTAAAAATAGCACACACACACGTAATACCTTACCTTCTAAAATGCAGATATGTTTTATGTCTCTGAACCATCATCTCATCCAATAGTTTAATGAATTTCTTCAAATTTTTGGTTTTGCTTTCCGAACTCTGGTATTTTTCTTTTGCTTCCTGAAGTTGTCTGCATATTTAAAAAGAAATAAGAAAAATAAAAATTAGTTTCAAATCAGTATCAAAATAACTTAGGGAAATTCTAAGGTAGAAAGATCCTATGACCAATTTCATTGTAATTTTAGTACAATGACAGTAAAGATTATTATTATTTACTTTATTCATGAAACATTTAAAAATGCATCGCAAGTACTATTGACTGGTGTTATTATTATTATTATTATTATTATTATTATTATTATTATTATTATTATGACCTGGTGCAGCCAGCTACTGGATGTTATAAGGAAGTTTTTCCGGATGCCTGGAAGACTATCCTGAACAATTTGGAATGTCATTCCAGGAAGAGAAATGATTGCCAGAAACTAAAATGTTGGGACCCCCAATGATAGTAATGTTCAACAATGAAAAAGAAGTATTGCTTCATATAGCACAAAGTTGCCCGAACTCAAATTAGCACCAATTGTTGATTTTCAGTATTTAATACTTGCTAATACATAAAAATGACGATATATCTCCAGATTCAGAAAACCAATTCTCTTTTATTAATTGATTGCATTTTCTGTACAGATATTCTTAGAATCAAAGAACTCCATCAATATTTTCAGTGTTTTATGATTTTATTTTCTAAAAATATTTTCCAGAAAAATGAACTAGAATTACTTACAATACAATACAATACAATAGCAGAGTTGGAAGGGACCTTGTAGGTCTTCTAGTCCAACCCCCTGCGTGGGCAGGAACCTTATACCATTTCAGACAAATGGCTATCTAACATCTTTTTAAAGATTTCCAGGGTTGGGGCATTCACAACTTCTGGAGGCAAGCTGTTCCAGAGGTTAATTGTTCTAAATGTCAGGAAATTTCTCCTTAGTTCTAAGTTGCTTCTCTCCTTGATTAGTTTCCACCCATTGCTTCTTGTCCTGCCCCCAGGTGCCTTGGAGAATAGTTTGACTCCCTCTTCTTTGTGGCATCCTCTGAGATATCGGAACACTGCTATCATGTCTCCCCTGGTCCTTCTCTTCATCAAACTAGACATACCCAGCTCCTGCAACCGTTCTTCATATGTTTTAGTCTCCAGTCCCCTAATCATCTTGGTTGCTCTTCTCTGCACTCTTTCCAGAGTCTCCACGTCTTTTCTACATCGTGGCGACCAAAACTGTATGCAGTATTCCAAGTGTGGCCTTACCAAGGCACTATACAGTGGCATTAACACTTCACGCGATCTAGATTCTATCCCTCTGTTTATGCAGCCTAGAACTGTGTTGGCTTTTTTGGCAGCTGCTGCACACTGCTGGCTCATATTTAAATGGTTGTCCACTAGGATTCCAAGATCCCTCTCACAGTTGCTACTATTGAGCAAGGTACTACCTATACTGTACCTGTGCATTTTGTTTTTCTTGCCTAAATGTAGAACCTTACTTTTTTCACAATTGAATTTCATTTTATTTGATAGTGCCCAATGTTCAAGTTTGTCAAGATCCTTCTGTATCTTAAGCCTATCTTCTGGAGTGTTGGCTATTCCTGACAGCTTGGTGTCGTCTGCAAATTTGATGAGTTCCCCATTTATCCCCTCATCCAAATCATTGATGAAGATGTTTATATACTTTCAGAATATAAATTAATTTGGAAATAACATTTATTTTGAAGGCATTTACCAGTTATGTCAGTCAGAAAATTATAGAATGGAATATCTAATTTTTAAAAAATTGAGCCCTTTTTGTAGGCTAAATTGTGTCTAAACCGGAAAACACTGATGTAGGGTTCAGATGTCTCCTACATATTCACTTACATTCATGTACAAAATTCTCCCTCCCTCCCTCATACACACACTTACCTTATTATTTCTTCTCTATCTCCAGTACGTTCTCTTTCTGAATTTATTTTTTGTCTCAAACGATTCATTTCTGTATCCAGACTTTTATAAGTCCTAGTTACTTCTATTCGCTCTGGATGGATCTTTGAAGCCTTTGCAATCATTTCCTAATAAATATGTTAAAAATGGCAAAAGACAATTTTCATTAGGCTTTTGGATGAAAATAATGCAGTAACATAGAAAAAATAATAAAGTGAAGTGAAACTAAGTATAATAAATAAAGGCAACAGGAGAAGGTTTTAAAAAATTAAGAGCAAGTATAGATGTGAAGTAAGAAAATATACAAAAGCTGGATGCAATAAAATCTGAACAGCGATAGAATGCATATTAGCCCTCTGTACAAATCAAAAAGAAATGGGAAGGAATCCAGCACGGAAATATAGGTCAGATTGTTTATTATTTTAATATTTATTAAAAGTATTGACCTGCTCCTCATAAATACAAATAAAATTTCACCATCCCTTATAGCAGTGGGTTTCACATTTTGTTACCAGCGGCCTTCCACATATGCGCTTTGCTCATGTGTGTGCATTCTGCGCATGTGCCCAGCCTCAAAAACGTGCCTAAATAGGATGGCATAGAGCTAGGGCAGTTGGCTGGACCCACCTGCGATTTTTGCTACCGGTTGAAGTGAACTGGTACGAACCAGCTGAATATCACCTCTGATTCCTTACGATTTCCTAGCTAATAAAGGTAGGACTGCTGGACGCTTTGTCATGTTAAACTGAAAAAGCCTATTTCAGGCTATTTATTTATTTATTTATGTATATGTTCTTAAATTCCTGTACACCGCCCCGAGTCCCTTCGGAGAGAGGGGGGCGGTGAATAAATCCAAATAAATAAATAAATAAATACAACTCCAGAGTTTTGAATTATGCTGCTGCTAGTTTATTATTTTAACATGTTGTGTAACTTATTTAACATATTACTTAAAATATTGAACCTTTTATAAACAATTCTTTAGAGTATTCAAAGTATTCACATATAGACTCTCACAAACACAAAGCCACAGAAATACAATTCTTCGGATTTGAAGCAAAAAGATACTCATATCACTTGTCCCAAGTTACTAAAGCAGTTACAAACAGGTGCTATATTCATACCCCCTGCATAATCTAAAGCATCGTTTTCTTCCAGATCTGAAGCACAGCACAAGTCCTAAATTATACAATTTAGCTTCAATGTGATCTCTCTGAAACATTTCAGAACTTTGCGTGCTATGTCAACCTAAACATCTATATAAAGTAGTATTTAGGTATTGGACAATGCAAGATAGAAGTTGTTGAAAATTTTACATTTACCCCCCTGCAAGCTTGCTTCCAATGTCTGGTAATATATATTTAATTGCATTTGAATACTGAGTTTCTAGCTGTTTATTTCTACACCTAATAACTAGAGAAATAATTACTCTGATTTCCCCATGGGCCCGAAAAACTAAATTAGTAATTGGTATTAGCAATGGTGTTTTATTGTTCATGGAAAATTATTTTTCAAGGCAATTTATACTTAAATTAAAATTGTTCCTCTTTAGTTATCCCACCAGAAGAGCCCGCAAAATAGCAAGAGGCAGAAAGATATGCCAGATTGGGCAACCAACGACTTATCAAATGGGAAAAAGCTCCTGGAACTGCTGTAGAGAAAAACTATAAATTGTTCCAGGAAATTGGCTTCAAAACCCTGATGAAAAATAATTTGTTAGACCAGTTCTTTTACTCTTTAACAAGCAATTTTGTGGGGGTGGGAAAGCATAGCTATAAACAAATAAATATCACTCCAATTCAAAATAGGCAAAGCACTGAAAAGACTGCCCATGCTCTTAAGGACACAGCCCCAGCAGTGCCCTGCTGGATTGGATCCTTGGCTCATCTAGTTCAGCAGCTTGTTCTTACTGTGGCCCACTAGGGGCCAATCCACTGCATAAAGAAGTCCACTACTCACACGGCCACCATAGTTAATACCCATCTTTATGCTCAGATTTAGAGAAATCCTTGAATATTTGATATTGGAAATATTGGCGAGGAAATCCTAGAAATATAAGTATTTTAAAAACCCAAGGACCGTTAGGTTATGTTAATTAAAATCAACTCCACAGAAATACGTAAGATTACAATATGCAATAATGTTATCTTTCTTTATGTTATCATATTTCAATAGAGAATATTACCACCATTCCCATCATTTAGTAGGCAAATGTACTGCAAAGAAATGTTGCAATCATGCTGGAGAAAGTAAATACCTCTAATTCTCCCTCTTTTGTAGCTACATTATGTTTAAATGCTTTTATGGATTCCAAATGGAGCCTTTCTTTTTCTTCGTAGTGTTTTAGATTGTTTTTACTTCTCTCCAGTTCATCCTCTGCCTGATGTAATCCATCCTATTAGGGGGAGATCAATACCAAGATAGGTTAATTAATGTATGAAATGTATATACACCGCATATAAATGCATTGGCTGCCAGTTGGCTGCCAGGTGCAATTCAAGGTGTTTTTAATCATTTTTAAAGGCCTTCATGGCATGGGCTCAGGCTACTTGCAGGACCATCCCAACCCAATGGGACTGGCCCGCCCCACCTGTGCCAGCAGAGGCGGCATTCTGCAGACCTAACAGACCAAGATATTCTGGTGGGCAGGATGCAGAATAGCCTTCTCTGCTGTTGCTCCTGCTCTTTGGAACATCTTGTCCCCCAGAATGAAGTCAGCTCCAACCCTCCTGACCTTTCATAAGAACTTGAAGACCTACCTCTGCCAGTTGGGTTGGGATTCCACATTGGGGGTAAGAGGCTTCACATTGGAGGTGGTTGTTAGACTAATAATAGATCCCACCTCCTCCTCCTCTGCTCAATCTACTCCTTCCCTCTCACTCTTTTAGTGAGGGATGAATTATCCTTTATATTATCTAGTATGTATGGTGTACAGGTTTCAAAATATGTTACCTTTTAATATTGTAAACTACCCAGAGTTACCTTGTGGTAAGATGGTTGGTCAATAAATCACAATCATTTTGAGGGCGAATTATAGATTTTCCTATCCAAAATCTGCTTACTCAAGGCTTTTACTGACTGGGTAATTTTTTTCCAGGAATTTCTCTACTGCTAAAACTGGCTAACTAGCTGACCGTCTGTTCTATATTTAGGCCAAATTGTAGAACTTTGTACCTACTTTTTTGAATTTTCTGGTGCGCCTCAAACACAGTAACAATTAAAATCTTTGAAATGTGAATTAAAAGGTGTAACCTATTCACTCTTTTTAGATAGCCTTGTTCATTCTGCCCACCCATGCTGAATGGTAATAATACTACCTTGATAGTAACTGCTTCGTCTTGCACTTGATTAATTTTCTCTTTGATGGCTGCACATTTTTGTTCTTCTTCTTGCAAAAGGCTTTTCAATTCCTCCAGGTTCGCCTTCTGCTTATGTATTCGTTCCTTAAGCGTTTCTATCTTCTGTTGGTTATCATTAATTTCTTCTTCCTGATGTGTAAAAAAAAAAAGTCCATTTGAATTACTAGTCATAAAATTGAGTTTCAGACTGAGAACCAAAAGGTAGCAAGGACACTACAGACTGTATCATAGGTCAGTTTCCCTAAAGTATGATGAGGCAAAAATCAAGTTTATCTCAATGTGTTAGACATAATTGCTATCAATTTAATCCTTGTCTATCAAGATCTAGTCTCCATTACACTTGATTCGTTATTTATTTATTTATTTATTTATTTATTTATTTATTTATTTATTTATTTATTTATTTATTTAATTAATTAATTTGTATACCACCCTCTCTCCCGTTGGGACTCAGGGCGGTGCACAGGGATAATAAAAGATAAAAAAGATAAAATACATATAATACAATCAATAAATAAATTTAAAACTAAATTAAACAAATTTAACCCGTGCTAAAATATTAAGAAACCCTAATAAAACGATGGTAAAAACAAGCAATAATAAAAACAAACTATGCCAGGCATATTCTATTTCCACAAAAGAATGTGGCAGTAATAATTATTTTACCCAAAGCAGTGGAAACATACAACTAATTTAATATTTTTGATATTATTTCCCCGAGAACTTTGTAAGAAATACCTGCAAACGTGTGCCTATATTTGTAGTGAAGCACTATAAACTATGCCTCATTCTATTACTGAGTAGCTTTTTACATAGAATGAAATGCATAGAAAAGCTCTTTGTAGAATACTACATGGTGCTACTCTCTATGGATATAAAATTTTATTCACTAATTAACCCTATAGTAATCCTTGCTGCCTCAGACAGCAACTATAGGTAGTCCTCAACTTATGACCACAGCTGAGCCGAAATTGTCTGTTGCTAAGTGAAACTCTTGTTAAGTGAATTTTGTCCCATTTTATGATCTTTCTTGCCACACTTGTGAAGGGAATCACTGCAGTTCTTAACTTTTTACAGTGCCATTGTAACTTCGAACAGTCACTAAATGAACTGTTGTAAGTCAAAGATTATCCGTATTTGTAGTTACAAAGCTGCTGAAAATGTAACCTTTTCAACCAATGGCCACATGTATGACTTTTGTAGAATTTCTCTCACAGTCATGTGTTTACCATTACAATCAATTAACACACATTGGACTCTGTAATTTCATAAGCACAGTGGCCGTCACATGATTTTCCACTTAGTGGCCACTTTGTTGAACAACCAAGTTGCGAGTCCCCATTGCAGTAACTAAATGAGGACGACCTGTAACAGCACAATATTTGCATTCCAAGTTCTAAAGATTCATAATTTCTGCAGACATTCCTTCACTTGCTTCTTCCTCTAGTAACTGAGGAAGAGCAAATAAAACCAATTTCTCAGAAGAGCCTTCACTGTGGGAATTACTGCCAGTCTTCAGTAGTTACACCACGGTGTACCAAATAATATAAAGACAGGAAGTGTTCAAACAGTTCTTACTAATGTAGAGATGACCACTGATTCTTCCACATTTTCAAGGTCTGTAATTTCTAAGTTTGTTTTTCTCATTGTTATCTGTAATAGAAATGAAAATAAATGTTAAAAAATCGAGATACCAGCTAAGCCATGAAAAAAATGGTTAAAAGTGCCAGATTCAAATTACAACGAGTATAAAAAAGAAAAGCACTCTTCTGTAATAGATTCCTATCCCATCTTTCATTCAGAAATTCCAGGTGACACACATAGCACTCTCTCGTCTTATTCGTCTTCATGTTCATAATCCTGTGAAGTAGATTGGTTTGAGAAATGATTGCCCTAGAAAAATCCTTTGAGTTTCTGTGGGTGAGTGTTAGGAGTATAATCCTAAAGTTGGGCAGGCAATATATCTAAGCCATGATAACAAATGGTCTTTGTTACTTTTAATTAATTTTAATTTAATTTAGTTACTTTAAATGTTTGAATGTAATTAGCAGCTGTAATTAACTCAGCAATAAGAGGAAGCCTAGAGAGCGCTCTCTCTCTCTGCTCGCTGTGACTGACTGACTGAACAAGGAAGAATTGTGGATTGCAACTGTAAGCAATTGTTTGTGAGTTAAGGACTGTGTTTGATTCAATATCTACTATCACTGCTTGTGAAGCAGTAGTTTATTTTACATCACAAGTAAAGCTACTTGTTTTTACTAGCAGTGTCCGAGACTCTATCCGTGTGTCTGCTAGCAACATTTCTCTAGCTGCACATTCCGCTGCACAACTTTCTGTGTCCTAAAGGAGATCTCCCCAACAGTGAGGATGGGCTAGAACCGTGATGGCGAAGGTTGGCCATCACTCGCCTAGAACCTGGATCTCCTTTTTCCTAGTACAATTAACCACGACACCCAGACAGCATCAACTATTAGAAGTGACTTCATCCTGATATATTGTGAAATAAAGATTATTAACTAGCCAACATATGTTGGAGCAGCTTCTGTTGAGTTTTCAACCAGAGAGACTGGCCAAAAAAAAAGCCCTTAAAAAATATGACATTGTGACTTTTCTAGGCAACCTCAAATGAATGTTGAAATACTCCAGGATAGCAAATCTGGGGGTCACAAGCAGACCCACCTGTATCAGCTGACTCAGGAATTCTGCTCGACCTACTGTAGTAGATACTAGGATGAGAGTTACTTTCCAATAGCGGTTGCTCACTATGTTCTTCTTACCTGCAATTCTTTTTTGTGCTGATGATGATCAGACAGGTAGCGTTTGTTCTGTTTAATGTTCGTTTCAGTAGAACTTATTCGTTGTTGTATTGCCAAGAGATGAGTTTTTCGGTTTTCAACTTCTCTCTCCAAATTGCTTAAAGTCATAAAGAATTAATTGCAACAACTCCTTAGCTAGAAACCTATTTTTACAAGAATCTGAAGAATCTGACATAAATTGCTTAAATGAATACTGGAATCATCAGCTCCAAGTGTCCTCTCTTTTGAAAACAACAGAGCATGGATTTAAATAACTGTGCTCTTAAATTGAGATTAATAAAATAAAAATCATTTACATATACTGGATACCCAGAAAATATTGAATTAGGACTGGTTCAGCAGAAACAGGGGGCAGTCGGTTGGACTTGGTAGAAGAGAAAGACTTGCAAGCAATATAAACAACACTTTAAAGTTCATAACTGTCCAGGTTTATTTTTCTTTTATATTTCCTTATTTCTGTATATGCACTGTATTTCCCAGAAAATATGACCTATCCCGAAAATAAGCCCCAGCCTGCTTCTGTGTGTGCCTAATATAAGCCTCTCCCCAAAGTAAGCCCTAGTGAAAAGGGTGGGCCTGGTCAGCATAGAAGGCGGCAAGTGCATGCGGGCCAACAGTGTCTGGCAGCAGCTGCAGCCCATGCATCCCAGGAGAGCCGAATACCTGTGCAAGTAGCAGGCAGAGGCAGAGGCGCAGGGGGAGGCATCTGGATGCGCGAAAGCCAAGCAGCGGTGGGCTAGAGCAGTGGACGGCTGCCAGAGGCTTATCTTCACACAGCGACACTGGCAGCAGAGGCAGGGGATGGAGGCCGCCAATCCAGACGCACAGGCCATGGGAAAGCTGAGCGGCGGCTGGCTGCAGGAGGCTCGTCTCTGCATCCGTTGGCTTGCCTGAAGCCTACACAGTGCATGGGGATCCTCTGCCTTCCACTCCACGTGTCGGGATTGCCTGCCTTCCGCTCTGCACAGCTGCAGAGTGCACTGACTAAGGAAGTGGTGGGGGTGCAGCTGCTGCAAGATACCATTAGTCCCTGCGCACTTGCCAGGTCTTGCATGCGTGCTGGAGGGCGAGGCACCCAACCAGACTCATCACCATGAAATCAAGTTGCCCAGAAAATAAGTTCAGAAAACAAGCCCTAGTGCTTATTTGGGGGCCCAAAAGAAATTAAGACCGGTGCTTATTTTCAGGGAGACAGTACATGTAAACAAAAACACGTTTTCTATTAGTTTGCCATATCTACAGACACAATTTAAGTAGCAGCAGCAAAAAAAGAGAGCAGAATTAATATAAAAAGTATTGTCATCAGTTATTCTAACCTTATGTCTGCTTCTACATCTCTGCTGAGAAACCTAGGCCCTTTATTTTCAGAAGAGTAGTATCTTTCCTCGAACACCTGATCGCCCTCAGCAGTAAAAGCTTCCTTACAATATCTAGGAGGCTTGTTGTGCTGCATAACTCTTCGAGCTTCATAATTACTCTAAGGAAAAAAAATAAAGTACATCAACAATTTACAAGTAAACCTGCAATATTGACAACTCAGGAAGATTTAAAACAGAAGGGTCTGGGAACTTTTCTTAATGTGGTTATCGCTACAAATTTAAAATATCCAGCTGAATATCAATAGGCTTGTTCCAATACTGTACTCTATTGCATTTGTCTTTCTGCAAAAATTATTTCAAGCAAGAACTCATTATCTCAAGATTATGGGTGCATCACCCCCTTTATGTGATAGCCAGCAGATAATTTGCTTCATCCTACCCCATACATCCCTTCGGCCGATTCGCTCACACAGAGAGGGACTTCTCCGGGTGCCGTCCACCAGGCAATGCCAGCGGGCGACGCCCAGGTGAAGGCCCCTTCTCTGTGATGGGCCCGACCCTCTGGAACGACCTACCCCCGGATATTAGAACGACTACAGACCTCCGCGCTTTCCGCCAAAAATTAAAAACTTATCTGTTTCATCAGGCCGGCTTGGCCTAATGTATGTTTCTCACCCCAGTCTGTATTTTCAAATTGTTTTATTTGGTTTTTAACGGGCTGTAATTTTAATTGTTCTTAAAATTTTAGTACAGGTTAATTTAATTCGTTTTTAATCTTGTTATGTATTGTATGTTTTTGGATGGTTTTTAATTTTCCTGTACACCGCCCCGAGTCCCTTTGGGGAGAGGGGGCGGTTTATAAATGTAATTTTAAAAAAATCAAATCTGATTTTAATTAATCTCTTGCCATAGCTGATGAAACCATCAAGCCTTTCCTTTACACCCTGTTATAATTTTTTTTAAGCGCCAATATTCATTCTCTTATATAATAGCAAAACAACTTGATAAACATCTGAACATGATTTGGTACAAAACACAAACAGCCTACATTAATGAATAGCCTGTCTAATCCTAAATAAAATGAATTCTCACAAAAATATTATGCTAACATTCGGTATGCATTGCAAGTATGAGAGTAGATTCTTACTTTAATCAGCAGGACAGTCTCTATGCTCCTCATGTCAATTAAGCAATTGGCTACTACTGCATTGTCAATGTCTAATGCCGTCAAAACTGTTGGGAAGTTAGGGTGGAAAACAGCCCTACGAGAAGTTAAAACAGTAAGATACATCATTGTGACAACATATGAAATTAAGGATTAATCTTTATAACCAGCAAGTCTGGTGCACAAACAGAAATTTCTGACAATGGGCATAGAAACAGGAAACCTTTAAAAAAAATCATTTCTACCCTAAAAAAAAAATCCCCATGGAAGTTTACAGGGTTTGTCATGAGGAATAAAATAGACATATATGATCAAAATCGTTCAGAATTTTTCACTGTTCTGACTGCTACAATTGGGATATAGTTTATGATTTCTAATTGGAAAGTAAAGAAAGCAATCAGAATGGCAAACAGTAGATTGGAGAAGGATTGGTTTAGAAATGGAAGGATAATTCTGAGGTAGAACAGTTTAGAAGAAAACAGCAATTAAACACATTGCTGGAAAAAAAATTACTGCATACCAACTCCTAATTTTTTAGAAAATTCCCCAAATCTTGAGAACAAATTTTCAGAGGATACTTGTTTCCTCCTTTTAATTAATGGAGGCTTATACAAGGCTGTGCATAAAAGAGCATTTATTGGATATAAATTATGTATTCTATTAAAAGGCCTCATAAATGGGAGAACAGTGTTCACATATAACATGTTAAGAATTGTTATTAATACGCCATTGTGAACTACTATAATGAGCTAAAGATGTCAAAAGCAAATCACATATTTAATCTAAGACATTACTTACAAACTAATTATATGCAAATTTGTTTTAAAATACCTCTCTGTGTGTATATTCCCTAGTATATAAATTATGATTGGGCTTTAATTAAAATAATATCGTTCAAACTACATCAGACAAGTGGGAATAAAGGAACTGATTTTAAGAAAGGCTGATTTAGAAATTAGATTTTAAAAGAAAAGACACTTACTTTGACTTTACATCATAAATACTGTTCTGAAAACGAATAACAATAATTGCAGGTCGAAAACCAGCTGGACAGTATTTGGACATCAATGCCTGTAATACTCTTTCATCTTTATGATTGTCACAACAAAATGCAAGCAGCAGGTTTTTTAAGCATGCTTCAACAGCCACAGTAAGTTCAGGATCTTTCAGATGAATAAAAGCACCTAAATGTAAGCATGAAACCTCAGTACATATTATCAAAATAGGTTCCTTCAGTTGTACAGGATAGGATTGCTGTTTTCCCACTGCATGCATCCACGTGGTAGCGTAAGCACAATATGTAGACACAATGCTATTTCTGTAACAACAACCCCCCACTCTGCTTTTTTTTTTTTTTTTTTTAGTAAAGCAGAAGATTCAATATATTTCTGGTTTTATATTTGCCTATTTTTCCCAAATATGACATTTTGGTAAAGGCCTCTGATTATATTCAGTCTGCTCATAGTTACCTACATATAAAGTAAAAGTGCAGAAGTATCCATCTTTCGGGTATATGAATGGAGCCATATAATTATTTTTGAACTAAAACATAGAAGCCTGCATTCTTGTTATATTTTTGCCATGCCGTACAATAAATAAATAAATAAAGTGTGTCCGTGTGAGGTTTTGAGCTGATAACTAAATAAACAAGGGAGACTAGGATAGATCTATTTCGAGCTATTTTGCTCTCATCAGCTAGCCATACCCTTACTGGGATTTGAACCGGGGCTGTATTACATGTTAGGCAGATGTTTTAGCCATTAAGCCACCAGGTTCTCCTGGTGAAAGATCTATACTAGTCTCCCTTGTTTATTTATCAGCACAAACACAACACACACACACACACACACACACAGACAAATAAACATTGTATGAGTTTTGAATTCTCATTACAACACCTTCTGTAATTATAATTTTAGCTCACCAAAATAAACACAACTCTACATACTGAGAAAATCCCATAAACTGACTACAAAGGCTGAATTAGGAATGACTCTTCCCAATCAAGAAGTGGCCAATTCTTTATGTACATAAAGAAGTGCCGCTGAATAATCCCGAAAAGCTTTTATAATTCAAACTGTATATGGATTGCTTTGATTTACTTCATATTCTTTCTTTGTAAATATACAACTCCTCAGTTCAATATACCAAACATAAAATACAATAAGTAGGAATCCAAAAGCATTTCCTTGCCATTGTAAATACTTCCTGCAGGAAAAAGGGGTCTGGAGGGATGGTTTACCTTATATCTGAAGATAAGAAATGTGGTTATACAGAGATATATAATGGCAATGCTGCATTTATCCTTCAGTTTGCAAATATCAAAGCTGCAACTCAATACTTTTACTCTATTGAGTCAAAGCTTTCATTATTTGATTACATAGAGAAGAACACTAGCAGATTACCTAACGGTCCTACTGGTTTGTATGTAAACTGTGCTTGAGCATGAGCTGCATCAATTGCTTCACAAAGGTCTGGCATATATGATCCAAATCTTTTCATGCGATTGGTTTTACTCTCCTTTAATTGTCTTAGCTGTTGCTGCTGAGAATCTAGTTTTTTTTTCATTTCATTTTCTTCCTGTCTAAAAAACAGAAACAAAAAACCCAACTATTTGTCTTTGAGAAAACATTTCATATTTAATTTAATTTAATTTAATTTATTTAGATTTATAGAACCGCCCTTCTCCATTGAAATGGACCCAGGGCGGTGCACAGGAAATTAAAATCAATAAATAACAATAAATACAAAAAAGTTAAGAATAAATTAAACTAAAAATATGTAGCATATTTTTTTTTCCTTAGCAAAATTATTAATTTAGAATTCCAAAACTATGGCACACATATATCATTTATGGTGCATAGTAAAACTGGTTACTTTTGAACATAGCTTAAGAATTTATTTTTAGAAGTAGAATGAAGTTTATTCTTTTAGCCACAAACATACTCTCATTTTCTATTCAAATATTATAAAAATAAGGTGGGATACAAACAACTAAATCATTTAATAATTATCTGCAATTTCAAAGTAGTTTCGACTGTCTTCAAGAGATTATTCAAAGTTCTACAAATGCATCTGCTTTACTTTCAAGGAAAAATGTTTTTGATTTTGTAAAATACATGACTTACTTCTCCTTCAAAAAGGTGGGTGACTTTACTTCTTACAAAAAAATAGTACAGAATCAAACTGATTTATGCCACTTCCCAAAACTAACCTAGAGAAAATTTATATGCATATTTCCTCTCATGCCAACATTTACTGAAGCATGCAGGCAAATGAAGACGTCAAAAAAGACATTGTGATTAATTTGTACCTTTCTTTACTAGATTTACTGTATTTTTCCTATTATTTATTCATGAGTTCAAAGTGGCTTCCACATTGTTCCTTCTTATTTTTCCCCAGACAACATTCCCTATGACATAGGGTGGTCTGAAAGACAGTGACTGACCTAGATTTCCCATAGCTAATAGCAATAGCACTTAAGACTTATATATCACTTCACAGCATTCTCTGTGCAATTTACTATATCAGCATACTGCTGCCCAACAATCTGGGTCTTCATTTTACCAAACTTGGAAGGATGGAAGGCTGAGTCAATCTTCAGCTTGTCAGGATCGAACTCCTGGCAGTGGGCAGAGTCAGTCTACAATACTGCATTCTAACTACTGTGTCATCACAGCTCCTGAACACGGCTAAGAGCAGGCTAAAATATGGGTCTCCCACTTTCTGATCCAACATTTTACACACACCCAAATCTAATTAACAATCAAGCCACAGTGACACCTAAGAAGCTTACCTAAATCGAGTAAAATCTTCATCGTATGAACGTAGAGCCTGTTGAAACTGTGTTATCTGCTGACCAACAGATTCATCTTGATCCTGTAATGTCTTCAGTTTTTCTTTCAAGCTGTCTATTGTTTTTTGTTTTTCCATTTTATCAGGCGCTGTAATCTGTTCAGTACTGCAATGACGCACAATTTACAGATTATTTTGTCCAAGAAATAATTTGTTAAAATACTTTGTATTATATACAAAAAAACAGTAACAAATACTGATGTTTTATTTACATTTCAAGTTATGTAATTATAGGGTATTTTTATTTGGCCTGTTATAATAAAATCAATGTTAATAGGACCCACTCCCATTTTAAGACAGGGTAATTTAACAAAAATATAGGTTTAACGTTTATACTGTATTTTTTATTTTATTTTATTTAAATTTATATCCCGCCCTTCTCCACAGAGGACCCAGGGCGGCGTACAGGAAATTTAAAAACATACGAATACAAAGATAAATATATAATTTAAAATAAATATTAAACATTCCCATCCTGTACTAAAACCAAATTTAAAATACCCAATTAAAAAACTTCCTAAAAGTCCCCACGGGAGGTTAGGCTAGGCCGGCTTGTTGGAACAAATATGTCTTTAGACATTGGCGGAAGAGGCGGAGGTCGGTGATGGTATGTAATTCAGGGGGTAGGTCATTCCAAAGGGCTGGGCCCGCCACAGAAGGCTCTTCCCCTGGGTGTCGCCAGTCGGCATTGTCCGGCCGACGGCACCCTGAGAAGGCCCTCTCTGTGGGAGCGTATCGGTCTAAGGGATGTATGTGGCAGGAGGCGGTCTCGCATATAACTAGGCCCCGAGCCATGGAGCGCTTTAAAGATGGTCGTCAAAACCTTGAAGCGCACCCGAAAGGCCACAGGAAGCCAATGCAGCTCGCGCAGGATCGGTGTTATGTGGGAGCATCTAGTGGTTCCCATAATCACCCGCGCAGCTGCGTTTCGCACTAGCTGTAGCTTTCGGGTGCACCTCAAGGGAAGCCCCATGTAGAGAGCATTACAGTAGTCGAGTCGGGACGTCACGAGAGCTTGAGTGACTGTGCGAAGGGCAGCCCGGTCCAGTAAAGGGCGCAATTGGCGCATCAGGCGTACCTGATGAAACGCCCCCCTGGCCACGGCCGCCACATGGTCCTCCAGGGACAGCCGGGAATCCAGGAGGACACCCAAATTGCGCGCCCTCTCCACGGGGGCCAGTGTTTCGCCCCCAATGGCCAGAGTTGGAGTGATCTGGCTGAACCGGGGTGCCGGAAACCACAGCCACTCAGTCTTGGCAGGGTTGTATGACACAACAAATGGCTAAAATGGCTCTTATGACTCTTTTTGTTGCATGTTTAAAGGGCACAGTTCATTTCTTTAAATGCGTGGAACTTTCTGATAGATAGATGTTATCGGAAGAGGGATAATAAATGTAGACTTTGAATCACTCTCCATCTCCCCTATCCTCAAATCTGTTTTTGAATAGAACAGATTTGGAAGGGCAAAATGAAAAACAGAGAAGGAAAGAAATATCTACTTTGCTGATAGATGCAATTCCATCAGGAACAGAATATTCATTTATTTTATTTATTTTATTTTATTAAATTTATACCCCGCCCTTCTCCAAACGGACCCAGGGCGGCGCACAGGGATGTTAAAACACATATAAAACATATAAAATTTTAAAAAACTTATTATAATAGACCCTGCGCTAAAAACCGAATTTAAAAAACCCAAATTTAAAACTATCTAAGAGTCAGTAATGGGGGTTATGCTAGGCCGGCTAGATGGAATAGGTGTGTCTTCAGACACTTGCGGAAGAGGCGGAGGTCAGAGATGGTGCGGAGTTCAGGGGGTAGGTCGTTCCAAAGGGCAGGGCCCGCCACAGAGAAGGCTCTTCCCCTGGGTGTCGCCAGTCAGCATTGTCCAGCCGACGGCACCCTGAGGAGGCCCTCTCTGTGGGAGCGTATCGGTCTGAGGGATGTATGGGGCAGGAGGCGGTCTCGCATATAACTAGGCCCCGAGCCATGGAGCGCTTTAAAGATGGTCGTTAAAGATTTGATTCCTTTTCTCTGTGTTGTACATTTCAATGGAAAACCATCACCACTTTTAAAGAACCCATTGTTTTTGCTAATCTAGAACTAATTAAGAGAGAGAGAAAAGAATTATTACCTATTTTTTATTTCTTCAATTTTTTTGTTCAGTTGTTCATGATCTTTTAACAAACGCTTCAGTTCAGCTTGAGACCTATTATGTGCTGCCTGAACAAGAAAAACAGGTCTGTGTTAAAAGCAGTTTGAACACAATTACAATACATACTGGCCAACGCACCATTTGTTGTAGGAAAGCCAAGATACACAGACAAGCTCTTCAAAGCAGCAAAGAGTTTATTGTGCACAGATTCAGAGATGGGCGCGTAGCCCATACAAACATGTCTGAACCCCCAAATATTGACAAGGATTGTCTCTTATACCCTCGGTGACGTAGACATTCCCGTTCTACATCTGCCCAAATATGGAGTTGGGGGACTCGAAAACCTACCGGTTGACACAGTTTGCTTAGGTCGACAAGATATATGCATTCAGAGGCTATTTGTGGCTAGCAAGGAGATAAATGGGGAAGTTGCTGGGAAAAGATCGTGGGAGCAACCCAGCAAACAGGATGCTGTCTGGGGCAGGACCTTTTTGCAAGTACAGCAGTATATTGAGCATAGCTTGCAATCTTACTTCTTGACCAAAGTTTACTTGACCAATGTTTCAGGCCTAGGCCAGCCCTAGACCTCTGTATCTTCCGTTGCTACCTCAGACCCACAATTCAGATAGAGGAAAGGTGCTACAAATCCCTCCTGGAAATGATATTCTTCTGGGCCGTAATTCATTTGTTTTCCTAATCCATTTTTGCTTCCACAACCACAGTGACAAAATCCACACAACAGATTTGACAAGATATAAACATCTAAGATTCTCATTACTATGAGGCAGCATTCAGAAATTGAAGGCTGCAGATGGAGAATTCAAACCTCTGCATCGTTGTGTCCTTTTCTTTTTGCGTGCACTTCTTTTTTCAAAGCAATACATGACGGTTCTAGAGTTTGAGCTTCTTCGGTTATCTTCTCTAGCTCATTTTGCTTAGTTCTATGTTTAACTTCGGCTGCATCAACTTTATTCTAAAAAACAAATGTCATAGAAGTGTTGAGAACAAGAACACAGAAAAGTTATTGATATTCAAATCCATCTGGAAGGAATGAGATAAGTTCACATGGTTACATTCTTTGGAATGCTATAAGATGACAATACTTTGAAAAATGCAATTTCAATTGTTCCTTGCTTTCCAGTATATTTTAGACCTCATTCAGGTCTACCATGGACGTTGGAGTATGAACGTTATAGCTGAACCAGGTATAAACAGCAATTATCTTACTATATACCGTATTTTTCAGAGTATAAGACGCACCTTTTCCCCTCTAAAAACAGGCTGAAAATCTGGGTGCATCTTATACATCGAATACAGTATTTTTTGCCTCCTGGAACCCCAACCCCCTTCACCAAACTGGCTGTGCCTAGTCTTGTGGAGGCTTCCGGAGAGCCCCTGGGGGCTGGGGAGGGCAGAAATTAGCCTCAAACGGGCCGTTCCCCCCTCCCCCAGCAGCACTCTATAAGCCTCCATAGGGCTATGCATGCAATTTATTTGACATAAAAATGGTCCGTTTTCGCGATAAATGGGACGGGTTTTTTGCTCATTTTTTATCCCCCCCCCCAGGAGCATTCTGCAAGCCCCCCCCCCAAGGCTAGTTATGCTTTTTATTTGAAGAAAATCGGCCCCGTTTTCGCGGAGAAAGAGCAGTTTGGGGAAGTATGCAAAGCGCAAAAAAACTCTTTTTGCCTCCTGGAACCCCGCCCCCTTCACCAAACTGGCTGTGCCGAGGCTTCCAGACAGTTCCTGAGAATTAGCCTCAAACGGGCGATAAATGGGGTGGGTTTTTTTGCTCATTTTTCACCCCCCCAGAAGCATTCTGCAAGCCCCCCCCCCCCCCCCGAGGCTAGTTATGCTTTTTATTTGGAAAAAAAACGGCCTCATTTTCACGGAGAAATTGGCTGTTTTGGAAGTTTGTCCCATGCAAAGGCTCCCCCCCCCCTTTTCGGAAGGCTCTTTAACTGTTTCTGAGCAAGCAGAAACAAAGTTTTAAGGTTTGTCAGCGATTTCCTTCTGCAGGCCATAGAAAAATACACCTGAAAACATCAACCTCCCTACCTAATCTCTCTCTCTTTTTACCTACCTACTGTATTTCTCTCTCTCTCTCTCTCTCTCTCTCTCTCTCTCTCTCTCTCTCTCTCTCTGTGTGTGTGTGTGTGTGTGTGTGTGTGTGTGTGTATAGATTTTCATGGGTGTAGGTATGCTGGCATAGCTGGCTGCGGGGATTTTCCCGTGTATAAGGCATAGAAAAGTTGTTGCAACGTTTCGACAAGATCTCACTTGTCATCATCAGGCAGGCACTCACAGACACAAGCCTGCCTGATGATGAAAAGTGAGATCTTGTCGAAACGTTGCAACAACTTTTCTATGCCTTATACACGGGAAAATCCCCGAAGCCAGCTATGCCAGCATACCTATATCTCATATATATATATGAGAAAGAATATTTTCACAGCTCCTGTTTTGAGGCCCGTTTAAGGGAGGAGACAAACTGTCATCCTTCTCTGCCCTTCGACTCAACCTAGAGATCATCCAGACAGAGACCCATTAAGATTGCTGCTGTTTTTTTGGTATGTGTTAGATTTTTAAGGGCTGATTTAATAATTAAGAGACCAGGATAGATCTATTTCAGGCTTTTTAGCCTTCTTCAGCTGGCCATACTTCTTCTACTGGGATTTGAACCGGCACTTTCCAGCATTTCAGGCAAGCCTTTCTATGCCTTGAGCTAACCGGCTTTCCCTGATTACATCAGCCTTTTACAGGATATATATATATACATACTTCTACTTACCTACCTACACACACTCTCTCTCTTCCATCCGACCTACTGTATTTCTCTCTATTTCTCTCTCATCCTTCTACCTACCTACACACACACATCTCCCTCTCCCCCTACATACCTATTGTATTTCTCTTTCTATTTCTCTCTCTTTCTACCTACCTACCCACACACACTTCCCTCTCCCCCTACATATCTACTGTATTCCTCTCTTCCCCTTTATCTACCTACCTACCTACCCACCTACCCAGACACTCTCTCTCCCTACCTACTGTATTTCTCTCTCCCTCTCTATTTCTCTCTCTCTATATCCCTTTACCTATCTACTCTCTCTCCCTACCTACCTACTGTATTTCTCTCTATTTCTCTCTCTCTCTCTATCCCTTTATCTACCTACCTACCGTATTTCTCTTTCTTTCTCTCCCTCTCTCTCCCTCTATCTACCTACCTACCTACATTTTTTTGTAATTTGCCTCTTCAAAACCTTGGTGCGTCTTATACTCCGGTGCGTCTTATACTCCAAAAATACGGTAGATATTTTCATCTTTGAGCCCTTATTACACAGAAAGGCAAGTCTGCCATTGGTGCTTCTGGCAGTTCAACAATCAATCTGAAAGTTATAGTGTACTAAATTTGATGAAATATATTATACACCTATACGTGTTTTTAATTTGATCAATTAAACAGTGTTTTCTGCCTATTGTGCTCAGGTACCTACATCAAAAGTATCCTACACAGGGTTTAAATATACTGTAGCTCTGCTTCCAGAAGGAAGAAACTTTGTCATTTATTTAGAAGTAAATATTCGTCTCAATTTGAGTTTTGTTAATATTTCATAATAGGCCAGGTGATTAGATGTTTAAATGCTAGAATGCACAAGCTCGGAAACCGGTTTCCCATTACTTTTATTATTCATATAACATATATTCATGTATATAAAGGAACTCAAATTAAGGAAAGATCTAGATATTCACTTCTTCAATCGTCTATATGCAGAAAAAATCATTTTATTTATAGAAGTATTATTCCAACTATTATTCAGTTAGATTTCCAAATAAATTAAAAGTTAGAGAATTTGTGTAATTCTATTTCAGTTCTTAATTTTCTGTAGTCTTCTAGATCATAACCTGAAAACTTCAGTTTTTCTGACAAATTAGTGACAATGCAGAGGCAATTATTGGCAATTTCTAATAATAATATTTTAAAAATTAATTTTAATATTTTAATTGAACCAACCATGGCAAGTTTTGCAACTTACCTGCCATTCTTTCACTCGGTCAGTGAATTTATCAGTTTTTGCTTCTTGGGCAGTAACCTCCGCTCTGATTGCTTTTATTTCTTTTTCAGTGTCTCGTACCTAAAATATAAACTCCAACTTAAAATCACTTATGAAATATTACAATCAAATTAAACTCATTAATATCACATTGCAAACGCTAAGCAATTACCATTGCCCAAGCTATTTGATGCTGCAATTCCTGTAGCTCATTCTGCATTTCACTCAAAGCAGCAATACTTCTGTAACGTTCCTCCTTCTCCAAATATTGCAGTCTAAGTTCTTCAAGAAACTGCAAGAAAATATAAAAAGATAACAGAGGAAATACAATAATTTCAGAATGTATACCAATGGCTGAAAAGTTCAGCAGACTGAAGATAAAGTGCAACCATTGTAAACTTTTCCAAGAAATCAAAAATTCAGATAGTAACAATGTGCCCAATTAAGACTTTTAAGGATCCTTTCTCATTGATCCTACCCTGTGGATGGACTTCCTCCAGGTGTCAATGGTCCTATAATTATTTGGCTATACACAATCTGGCTTAAAGTCATAGTTTCTAAAAAGCCCTTTAAAACTCTTTATTGACATAATGAGAATCTGAAGGTTAACTAACTACAAAAAAATTGTCCAAAAAATTGTACAAAAATAAAATTGAAAGAAAAGGGAGATCATACAGAAGCAAGGGCAAAAGATAACTGAATTATCTTGAATTGGACTATTGTAAGTCAATTAATTAAAGGCAACCGTTCTGCTAACTAATTGAGTTTTACTAACACTTTAAAATGTAAAAAATGCATTTATTTGAAATAAATTCATTTAACCTTTATTAGTATATTTTTGCTGCAAACTACAATATTAGAAATCATTTTCTAATACCTCTCCTCCTTGTTCAACTTGATCAGATGTTCTTTGTTTGGTTTCCATGATGTATGAATAATCTTCTTTCATTTGCTCCAGTTGCGTTGCTTTCATAAAAAACTCAAGAAATATAAAAATCATGTTTTTAAAACTGTTTTTTTTAATAAAGCAAAGGTTATGAATGCATTTTTCCTACACTCCAGTTTAACACATGCAACACAAACATACAATACTAATAAGCCTATCCTGCAAATGCAAGTTAGGTGCTTCTGTGCAACTGTCCATATATCCCTCTAGACCAAGGGTGTCAAACACAAGGCCCATGGGCTGAATCTGGCTGTCCTGGAAAATGTAAGGGGCTGGTCTGCATTGCCTCAGCCCGGTCTACCCATGTCGCTTCGGCCTGGTCTACCTAATGCAAAGAGGAAACGTGCCAACAGTTTGGGGAGTTGCCTCAAGTTGGTCACGCCGCCCCATCAGCCACGCCCAGTGAGTGGCATCAAGCTGGCCACATCCTCCCAGTTGGCTACACTGCCTCCCCCTCCCCCAAGGTCAACCACAGTCCTGATGCAGCCCTCAATGAAATTGATTCTGACACTTCTGCTCTAGACAATTCTCTCCATGCTCTTCAAGCTACTCAAAATTAAGAATGGATGGCAGACACTGGGTTTTTTTCTGTACAAACCTGGTTCATCCTCTTAGACATTGCAAACCGTACCACATGGTGGCTTTATTACCTTGTATTTGTCACCTTCATTTTTAGACTGTAAAAACTGTTTGCTCATTTCCTGGGTGAGTACAGAGACAGGATTATCCACCTGCAAAAAAAATAGTATTTTATTTTGTGAAAAATGATCGTCAGTTACCTGACATTCAGTTATTCTCCTCCATATCTATTCCCGCACACAGTACATTGTCATAATTACAAAGTTCCAGCTTGTTTTTAAACTTCTAATGAACACATTAAACTGTAAATCACATTATTGTGTTTATATTAAGTATTTAAGGTTTTTGTTGTTGTATGAACTGATAACTAAGGGGATTTTTATTTGTTTAATTCAATTACAAATTCCATATACTGTATGACCCCACAATTCAGATTATCAATGGGATGGTAAAAATGTATATACAGTGCTACTCAGTACATAATGGAATTGCAGTTACCTGGATATTAAAGTGATCCAGGATTGCAGTAAGTTCTTCTTTCTTGGAAGAAATTAAAACTCCTAAATATAAGATAGAATAACTATAAGTATCATTATAAATATTATTGTACAACCTTTTAATAGAACAGGCTTTCTAAGAATATATTTTTTAAAAAGTTTTTTTTAAAAAAAGCTTCACTACGTACCGTATTTTTCGGAGGATGTCGCACTTTTTCCCTCAAAAAAAGAGGCTGAAAATCTGGGTGCGTCTTATACACTGAATACAGCATTTTTTTGCCTCCCGAAACCCCACCCCCTTCATCAAAATGGCTGTACATTGCCTTTAGGAGGCTTCCAGAGTGCTCCTGGGAGCTGGGGAGGGCAGAAATGAGCGAAAAACAGGTTGTTTTTTGCTCACTTTTGCGGGCGGGGTGGGAGGGAGGGAGCAGCACTCTATAAGCCTCCTAAAGGCTATGCATGCCTTTTAACCCCTTTCATGAAAAGAGGGCTCTTTTTGGCTCATTTTTTGGGGGGCCACCCCCAGGAGCATTGTACAAGCATCCTAAAGGCTATTAATGCCCCCCCCCTTTTTTTTGAAGTTTTAAAAATCTTTTTGGGAGGTCTACAGAGTGCAAAAACTTTTTTTTTTAATTTGCCTCTTCAAAATCTTGGTGCGTCTTATACTCTGAAAAATACGGTAACTTAAACAAAAGGCAAATAGAACCAAATTTGAAGCTCATGAAGCTCACAGATACAGTTTTGTCAATGTGCCTGTATTGCTAGTAGAATTTATTGGAAATTGATAGGGAAACAGTCCTCACTGGACACGAGGGGTCGTGTGCACATGCACCCGGGGGGAGGGGGGGGAAAGCAGGGCACAAGTGGTCACCCGAGCGTTGTATTATGGGTGCGGACACGTGGGCGCACATACGCACGCTTTCAGCATATGACAACAAAAAGGTTACCCATCACTGGCCTAGATCAAGATTATGTGACCAAGGGAGTGGTGCAATGACCAGGGTCGCTGAACAAATGATCTTTAACTAACATCTATCTGTACAACTTTTTTTCCCCTAAAGGTACATACATTTTCAAAAGTGAAAGATAAACACACCTGTATTGCTTTTCAGCTTATAACTACGATGTCCCTCCGAGGTTATGTGCTGATTTACAGTAATACAGTTACCATATTGCTCTGGTTTAAATGCATCTTCACCTCGATTGCGCAGAGTGATTGAAACATCTGCAGAACTGAAGCACAACATGATTTGTCATTGAGAGTCTTATTTATAAGAACAGTACTTTAAATGGTCACAACATAGTTTTCGTCCACTGCACTGATCTTAGTTTAGAAAGCTTATATAGCCTTTAAAAGGCAATTAACAGATCCCTTACTCAACTACTTATTTGAGCCTAGTTCCCATCTTTTAACTCAGCTCAGGCATCCAACTGAATATCAGTCATATAAATGAAAGCAAAATAGAGAAAGAAGCACGAAGGCAACTGCAAGGCAAGCTGAATGATGACTCATATGACTGTCGAACTGACCGCTCAAAGTACTGAAGTTAAAAATAAAATAAGATGCTTTTCTTAACTGTTTGTATCCACATATGAATAAGGTAAACAGTTTACTTACCTGTAGAAGAGTAAGCAGGTGTTAAATATCTAAAGAGCTGAGCATAGCAATTTCAAAAGGCAACGCTGGCATATGAAATATAAAAGACTGAATATTTATAGCAACACAACAGAAATCCACACTGCAATTCCCAAAGATCACAGCCAATGCTATAATAGCTCTGGTGGATTGAATCCAGAGCATATCTCAGCTGAAAATTTTGCCAGCTAGTAACAGAAGCCAGAGTAGTTTAACTGGAAAAAAGCTGTGGAGAATAGCTTCCCCTATCCATTCTCTCACATCACTGAATCCTGAATTGAAGGAAATGATCTACACTTTTCTTCAGACAGCTGAAATGCTTGTAGAATCTAAAAACAAACGGAAGAAGCCAGGAGAAGTGCCTCCTCCTGTCCTGCATTTCCCCACATGGAGAAAATATTGTCTGCAGGGGAGATGAATTTTGTCCCAGGGAATTTAGGGTCCCCAAATTAAGAACGGGGTTAACTTATAGCTATTAATATAGCTTATTAATTACAAAAGAAGGTTGAGTTTTTAAGGACTGTAACTTCAGACTACAGCATCACACATACGATACGATCTAGTGCAAAGTAAAGGTAAAGGTTCCCCTTGCACATATATGCTAGTCATTCCCGACTCTAGGGGGCAGTACTCATCTCCGTTTCAAAGCTGAAGAGCCAACGCTGTCTGTAGACGTCTCCATGGTCATGTGGTTGGCATGAGTAAACGCTGAAGGGGCATGGAATACTGTTACCTTCCCACCAAGTGGTTCCTATTTTTCTACTTGCATTTTTTACATGCTTTCGAACTGCTAGGTTGGCAGAACCTGGGACAAGTAACGGGAGCTCACTCCATTACGTAGCACTAGGGATTTGAACCGCCAAACTGCTGTCCTTTCTGATCGACAAGCTCAGCGTCTTAGCCACTGAGCCACCACATTCCTTATCTAGTGCAAACACCTGCTCAATTACAAATTCAAATTAAACCATTCCCAGCAAGTGGCTATCCAGTCCTTGGTTGAAAACATTCAGCAAAGAGGAACCCACCAGCATCCTAGGTAACTGGTTCCACTTTCCAACTGATCTCATTTAAAACATCTTTTCTAACATTAAATAGGAATTTTCATCCCTGTTTTAAACTTATACTATGTCCTGAATAGAAGGCAGCAGTGATGGCTAGCCTTTTTGTTGTTGGGCGCCAAAAGTGCGAGCGTTCGCATGCGATAGTGCATGTGGGTGCCGGCACTCACATGCGCATGCATATAAACCCACCCACCCCCCTCCCCCCGCACTGCACTGCTCGCCTTCAAGCTGAGCTAGGTAATTCCTCTGGAGGGCTAGGGGAGGCCGTTTTCAACCTCCCCAGGCTCCAGAAAAGTCTCCACAGCCTGGGGAGAACGAAAAACAGGCCCAATGGGCCTACCAGAAGTTTGGGGGGAGGGCAAAAACGGCCTTCTCTGGCCCTCCGAAAGGCCGAAAATCAGCTGGCTGGCATGCACATGCACGCTGGAGTTGAAAATTAATGTGCCAGCAGTTATGGCTATGGGTGCCGTCTGTGGCACGCATGCCATAGGTTCGCCATCACGGGAATACAGGGTTCTAATGAGACATAGAATCAAGCAAAAATGAAAAATTAATTAAACAGGAACCCACCACCATCCAACAGTAATACCTATCCACTTCAAAAGTTCTAGTGGTTTTCTATCTATTGATTACCTAAAGGTAGTCTCCAATTTTTCCAAGCCTGGAACTTAAGCTTCTCATACCCCCAGCTGGCTAGCACTCACGATAACTGAGACAGTATGGTCTTTCCTTTGCCAAAATCTTTCTAGGCAGCAAAGTGGCCTCAAAATAAATTAAAGTTTATGATTAAAATTCATTTATATGATCATCACATATTTATATTGCGCAGCTCACCTAAGAGACTTTAGATTCTAGATTCTCTTAGGTGAGAGTCTAGAATGTTCCTTCCCCATATCTGGCACTGCAAATCAGCCTAAAAAAATGACAGTTTTTAGCTAAAAGACCAGAGATCCTTCCCCACACTTAGTACGGCTCTTGCTGAAATTCACTAACCTCTGTCCATCTTTCACAAATACTTTCAAGGATGATCCTCGGTTTGTCACTGTGGCTTTTCCCCCAAGGCCTACGATCAGGGCAGTTAGTACAGCACTTTTCCCACCTGAAAAAAGGCAATAAATATAAATGGAACCAACAGTGATACAACTGCTGTATTGTTTACTGTATCCACAAAGATTGGGTTTTTTTTTCTTTTAAACATTGTCTGTAGCCCACACCCTCAACCTTTGATCCAGCCCATCCCCAGTATTGGGGGGGGGGGGGGGGAGAAACCCTTCTCAAACAAGCTATTGAGCAAAACAGAAGGAGGAGGGGAGATGTTAGGGGAAAAAATGTAGGCTAATAAAGGGAGAGAATGACTACAGTTAAAATACTTGATTTAGTAACAAAACGACTAAGGCTGAAAACTCAGTGTTAAGACTCTTCCTCCAGCACAATTGAAAACAATAGTGGGCATTTTTCATTGTTCCGCTTTTTTAGTAACTCAGGACAATCCTGAAGCCAAGCGCAAGGGTGGGAATGATAGCAGGGAAAATGAAATATCTTTCAGGCTCAGAAATAATTAAGCTTGGCCATCATTCGAATGTCCTTTAGGGAATTCATGCCAACAAACAGCTCGAGTGCTCTCAAGAAAATCATTTCCTTCACTCTTTCCAAAGTCTCAACATCTTTTTTATAATATGGTAACCAAAACTGGATGCAGTATTCTAAGTGTGGCGTTACTAAGTTTTTATAAAATGGTATTAGTACTTCAATTCAATTATGGGTTGCCAGAGGTATCCTTATGGACAGCTGCCATAAGGCTTCTGGCTATTTCCTGATGTTTTGAGGGAAGGCTAATATTAGACCACAACAAGGTAGCCTCCCATCAATCTGAACAGCTTATCTTGCACAACGTCCCTATGCAGTGGAGCTCTATCTACCAACATTCAAACAACCTGCAATTGTAGATATGTGACATTGCAAGTCACTTTACCTTGGAACACCATGACCACTAGTTTGGATTTATTACCATTTCCTGCCTTTGAACCCTTCTTTTTCAAACACAGAGATGATTATGCTAGCCTAGATTCTGCCTATGCTTTTCTTACAAATGACTCTTTGAGTAAAGGCAACTAGACTGTCTTTTTTTCCTTAAAAACGTTTTGCTTCTTCAGAACGAAGAAGCTTTTTGAAGTTCAGTCCTGAAGGAGTGAAATATTTTCAAGAAAGAAAAACAACAAAACCCAGTTGTCTTTTAAAAAGCTCCTTTGGAATAAAATATAGAAGCTCCAAATTCTGGAGTTGTGGGCTAGTTGAAACCTTGAACGATGGGCAAATATTTGCAATTGCAAGTCTGTATGATTCATGGGTGAAAGAAGCATGATCTCTAATGTCAATCTCTCCATTTCTTGGTTTCTCAAAGAACGTGGAGTAAGTCGCAATCTGGAAGAAGGGTTTAGGCCATCCAATAAATCTCCACTCTCATATCTGCAGTCAAGGCTCTGCTTAACATAGTTTTATTTTATTTGAATAAACCAAAGGAAAATAAAGCAACAGATCTGCTCCTGATGGCAATGGCAAAATCTGATCAGGCATACACATTCAAAGATGTGTATTTTGGAGCTGCACTCACAAGTATTAATTGTGGTGTTGTAAATTCAGAGTGGTACTACAAAGTTGGATTCTCCAGCTGTGTATGTACTCTTTCCATGCTTTTGTGTTAAGATGAATGAAACTTCAGGACAAAACTGAATATATATTTTTTATTTTCAACATTTTATAAACTTCATATCAGTAAGATACAAAAGCATGCACAGAATACTAACGTATAGGCTAAAAATCCCTACAAAATATTTATTTAAGATGATTTGATTGAGTTCTGGTTCTTCTACTTGTTGCTACAGAATTTTCCATTTATTTGAAAATGCACAGAATGCTCTTTGCTGAGTTTCCTATGTCTTTGCAAGTCTATGCATGCTTTTATGACTTATGACTTGTTGATAAAAGTGTCTGTTTCTCTGTCTGTCTGTCTGTCTTTCTATATACTCTGTGTGTGTGTGTGTGTGTGTGTAAATTGTACCACTTCAAAGTAAGAACAGACAATTATTCGTTTTGTCAGTTATAGCTGCCAGGTTCAATCACTTCCTATTTGGATTTCCCTTATTATTTCAAGTTCCCCCTTTCATCAATCTTTCTAGTAGTTGGCAGATCGATAGCAGTCATAAGCACTGTCATTTCAATTATTCTTGTTGTCCTTAAATCAGGCATTTCTAAACTGCGACCTAACAACTGCAGGTGACCCTGGACAGCTAGTAATGTAGCCTCACATAATAAAGATATTAAGATACACACTACCTATATTTTGTATTTTATATGCAGCCCAATACAATTCATAGTCCAGGCAAGCCAAAAAGTTGGACACCCGTGCCTTAGATAGAAAATTAAGGATTAAAACTGTTAAGTTCTAGTCCAATGGAGCAAAGCAAACCGTTTCAAGATGTGTCCTCTTAAAGCACAGCCAACTTTGAATTTTCAAGTGCAGCAGTATTAGATTCAAATTGAAGCAAAAGGAATGTTTACCAATTTCCTACATACCTATAAATGAAAAGCTAACACCATGACATTGCTTTTGATTGAAGAGTTACAACTTACTTCCATTGTTTCCAACTACAAAATTGACATTGGATCCAAACTTGAATGGCCCCAACATAGAGTGGCACATAAAGTTCTTCAGCTGGATACTTTCAATAATCCCAACATCCCCTGTGACCTACGAATACATCAGAAAAACATTTTAATTTCAAAAACAAAAATCCTGATCACAAATTTCTTCTACACAAGCTGAGAAAGCCCCAAAACCTCATGGACAGTACAATGCTTGAGCCTCCTTTCTCACCGCCAAACTGCTTGAGAAAGGCTTCAGCAATTAAAAAGGAGGGAGCAAGCAAAGAAACAAGCTGGAGAGGAGACAGCTCTTCATCACATCAGTGATTCGGAATGGCAGGATTTGGGGGGGGGGCAATTGGGGAGAGCCCATGGGATGGAGTATGAGGCATCTCTGGTCCGGGGGAGGCCTTGGGTGGTCTGAAGCTGGTGGCCTGCTCTATCACTACCCTCCCCCCTCCCCCCATGGTCTTCCTTCCCCACTCTAAAATACCTCATGTGCACTTAACAAGCCTCACATTCGTTTAGTGAAAGGGAGTGATCACATTCAAGGTACAAGATTCACTCCCAGAAATCCTCAGGTTACAAATGGAATGGGCAGGCTCCATTACATTCATAACTCGAGGACCACCTGTATATATGTTTAGAAAAGTTGACCTTTTATATGTAACTGAGAGATTACAGCTTTCTAACTTTCCTTTTACCTGAGTCTATAATCTTCAGCATTTTTACATTTTTTTGAGAAGAAATATTGTATGTCAACTCTAAAAAAATATTATTTTATACTACCCTTTCTCAGACTTCTTTTCAATGTCAGTGTGCAAAATGAGAGGCTCCACAATAAAAGCCTTCACTGTAACTCTAAAGGTAATTTCTAAAATTGATGAAATTTACATGTGAGATAATTAGTTAAAGCTTGAAACCAAAAGACTGTGAGTTCCGGTAGTACCTTAAGCAGAAAAATTGGCTTAGTAACTTTGGACCAGTCACTTTACATAAGCACATGATGTCAGAGTTCATGTCTCTATTCAGAGTGCAACTCCCAGCATTGCATTCAAACACCAATTAATACACTTTCCAAAATTCAGTTTAATCTAGGTTTTGGTTAAAATTTAATGCAGACAGTCAAGGCTAAAACCAAAGCCAAAAAACAATGGCATTAAATACCAGCAGTTGAATCCTGGCATTTAATGCCATCGACTGTCATTTTTCCCAGTTCAGCTTATACCTAATTAAAACTAAGTGGTTATTTTGCATATGCAGAGACACCCAACATTGGATTCAAGCACGAAGTCACAGAGGCTGCTCTTTAGCACCGCCATAATGCATATTTTTGTCATTGCCCCAAAGCCTGTGATCACATGGCAACAGTGAGTTATATTTAGGATTTTAGTTCAGCATCTGGAGGATCACAAGTTGCTCACTGCTGAATCAAAATGTATAAAAATTGAAACAGATTATTAATTTGATGCCTAGTCACTTCATCAATTGGGCTTTTTTATGCTTGTTTGAGACTGTTGTTCCATTTTTCCTTTCAAGATAATTTCAAAATTATATTGTTGCACTTGTATCTTACCAACTGCGCATCGGAATTGTCATTCAGTAGCCATGAGCATTCGTCACTAAGGTCTTCATCAGAGCTATCCAGGAATTCTTGCCTAGCTCTTTTGTGGGATACTGGTGTTGAAAAACGGCCTTCTTTTCTTTTTGCCATAACTAAAAGCAAACATTGAATAAAAGTTATCTCACTCCATGCACAACTGTAAAAAAAATGCTGTCAGAATGCAGCTAAAATTAATACCATTCATCTAACAAGTTTAAGAACTGGTATATAAATGCTGAATTAAAATTAAAAGTTTTCTGTAATATTTAATTCTGGCTGTATAATTTCCAGTGAGGGAAAGATCAGGAATTATTCTGAAAGAATTAAGAGAGATACACTTTAATTATATTTTGTTAAACAAAAATGTCATAAATTCAAATAAAAAAATCTTTAAAATAATCGAAGAACTATGAATTAGTATAGCAATAGCACTTAAAACTTATATCCTGCTTCACAGTGCTTTACAGCCCTCTCTAAGTGGTTTACAGAGTCAGCCTATTGCCCCCAACAATCTGAGTCATCATTTTACCATCTTTGGAAGGATGTGGTAGCATTCCCCAAATGGTGAATTTGTATTCCTCAAGAGAATCACTCCTGAAATTTGGCAGTAAACAATTCAAAATCTTCAGATTTTGGAGGAGGTAGGAGCACCAGTATCTAACTCAGATTCTCACCTTTAAAATGCAGTTAAATACACATAAGAACAATTTTAGCAAGGGATTGACTATTTTAATTAAAATAATGGAAATGGAGAGTACTCTGCCTCCCATGTGCCTTTGACTCCTATTTCTGTGAAAATCCTCTAAAATGAAATATAATTTTTTGAAAACCGCCAACCAGTGTCAGCCATACTACTTCTATTTCTATTACTAGGTAATCTGTGGCCCTCCAGGACTTCATAAAGCTGTGTTTGGTACCCAGCCCCTCAGAACTGTCTGCAACTTCAATAATCAGCTTCATTTTCAATATCTGAAAACTATATATTTTTTATAATATGAAAATGTCTCACACCAGTCATAATTCCATTCTCAATTTATGTAATTTTCTGAATTAAATTGTTTAAAGTAGCTTTATTTCTCAGTCTCTTGGTTTTTTTTGGATATGATAATTTTTTAAAGAGAATTTTTTTAAATTTTTCTAGTAAGTTTCTTTTAGTTGATTTATAAAGATACAGATTTATCCTTTTGTTGAACATCATCCTTAAAATGAACCATAGGATGATGATTACTTCTAATAACTAAAGATTGATAGAAAAACTCATTAAAAATTAAGATTTTTTTCAAGTTGATTTCAATTCCTGTCATTTCATGAGCATTTATATAGTTTTCTGCACAACAATCAAAAGCGATCTGCATATTTTCTCAACTTTTCTGTCTACTTTTACAGCATTAGTTCTCCCAATACTCATTAGTAATCTCCCACCCAAGTATTAACTCACCCCAACCGTAATTAACTTCCAAAATCAATATTTTCAGTTGGGCAAGGCCCAGTGGTAAAATTCATATATATTCTTATTTTAACTATTTATGTATTTTATATTTGCTTTTTTAACTTCCCTGTGCACCGCTCCGAGTCCCTTTGGGGAAAGGAGGCGGTCTATAAATAAAATTATTATTATTATTATTATTATTATTATTATTATTATTATTATTATATTTTTTCTACTAGCTCTGTGAGCTTGGCTTCGTGGGGCAGCAGGAGAAGGATACTGCAAAATCTGATATTATACTGCTTTTCATGCCCTTTTGAAGTTTAGGCAATTCCCCAACCTCAGAATGTCTCAAAAAGGCATTAGCAGCTTTACCAAGAGGGACCAAAGGACCTTAATCTTTTTAAAAATCTATTCCCCCCCCACCCAATTCTTTTTTAAAAAAAAATGGCTTACTTGCTTTAAATCAAACCGTTCTCTTGCTGAGAAAATTTTCTTTGTTAAGGAAAAAACAAAGATGGAAGATTGTTTTCATTCTTTCAAACAAAAACAAAAATAGACCAGTCCCACTTCCGTCCTACCAGGCGGGCAACCAGCTCCAATCAGGGAGCGCAACTCCACGGCCAATAAGCACACCAGAAGCAAAAGCTGGTTTATTTCATTCCCCAAGTTAGAACTCGGTTTAATTCTGGCGTATCGGGGTGCAAACTTCAAGGGGACTCGTCTCTCTGCCCTAGGCGGCAGAAGCACAGCTGGGGAGCCGCGTCGGGCTGCTCTCCCAACCCGTTCTTCTCAGTCCCTTCTTCTTCCCTCGCCTAAAGCTCTTGCAAAGGGGAGCCTTGACAGGAAACGCCTCTTCTCCCTCCCTCCCCCGCATCTTAGGCTGGCTAGGATGATGGGCAGGGCGATCCCTCCTGGAGATCGCCGGCAGACATAACCTCTTGTCTCGCTCGCCCCACAAGAAGAAAATGCCCTTCACCTGCCCGGGGAGGGGAGGCAAAAAACGCAACTGGAAATTGAGGACGGAGCTCAGTTACAGCCCGTCTTTTTGGTTTGTTCCCGAATCATTTTGGATCCGCTTCCTCCCGGGCCAAACCCGTTGCCCAGCCCCTTCGGCGAAGGGATTTGGGGTCGTCCTCGGATGGAGTTTCCCAAGGCTTGAAAAGCTTCCAGATCCCTTACTTGGAAAGCGTCTGTCGAAATTACCGTTGGGCAAACGGCCATGCGCGGGGCCCTTCTCCCGCCCCCCTCCTCTTCTTCCCAAACTCGGCACCGCTCCTCTCGAAGCCCCGCAGCCGAAGCGCGCCTGAATCTTGGGCCGACTGCCAAGACGCATGCGCAATTCCCAACTGCTCCGTCAGTTTCGCTTTCTAAGCTGATTTGCATAAATAGATTATGCGGCTCTAGCCTGGCCATCTGCCATTGGCGGGCAAGGTAGCTGTTGCGTTTCACGCCTGGTGATTGGTTGTTAGACTCGCGTTCAGTATGAAGTGAACGCCTCTCATGAAGGAAACAGAGCGAAAGACGCTACTCTATGGTTTCCGAATCGACTTCTATTTCGTATCCCGCTGGGAACCGGAAATGACGTAATAATATCACGGAACGTGTTTCCTGTTCGAGAGTAGTTCTGCCCCTCCCCCTCGCCGGACGTCATGATTCCGCGCAAGCGCAGTTAGCCACCATTGAATTTCGAATCTTGGCGCTGCTACTTGGAGAAGTTGCCTTGTCTGTCCGCATTCGGGCAGGTGACCATCGTGGCGTTGAGAGGTACCGGGAGGAAGATTTGCCTTGCTATTGAGATGGCAAGGGTTTTGGTTTTTTTTAATTGAGTCTGATTCGGTGCTAGATTACAGTTTCTGTATACATCTCGGAGCTGAATCCCATTAAATGTCAGAAAACTGGACTGCATGCCTAAAAGTAAATATAAAAATAATAGGAAATCCTTTGTGAGATATATAATCTGCTGCATCTGATATAAAACTTGCCAGGCATGTAGATGATGAGAGAGGAAAAAGTGAATAACATTACTGTAATATAAAAATTGCCTTTGCCCGAACAAGAACCTAAACTAGAAACCTGCTGTATAAGAAGAGAAAGAGTTATGTCTTCCAAGGAATTTAATTTGATTAACAAATTAACAGAGTTGGAAGGGACCTTGTAGGTCATCTAGTCCAACACCCACCCACCCACCCAAGCAGGAGACCCTACAAAATGGGTCTTGCAGAATAGTAAACATGGCATTTTCTGCTTATCACAGCCATATTAGGTCAAATAATACTAACCAATGCTACTAGGGGTTTCTCTAAAGGTAAACATAGTGCTTTATAATATAGCTTAATGAGGAAACTCAATGCCTCTTTAGGGGCATTTCACTTTTATACATCTTACCCAAAGACCTCAAATTTCTGGGCCTGCTTAGAGATTCCTTTTTTTTTTTACAAGCTAACAGTAGATTTTATCAGAAGGTTACATTTGGGAGAAAAAAAGCCTGCACAGCCATTTGAATGCACTGTATTTTGAAACATCAGTTGCATTAGATTGGAGGCTAAAAGCTTGCTGTTGTCTATATATTTCATTGCAAGCATCTCAGAGGGATTGAGTCTCCTTATCTGAGCAGGCTACTGAAATCGAGTCTATGACAATTCTCATTGCTTTCAGTACTAAAGGTATTCAGTTGCAGTCTCTAGTACATACCTTCTGATTCAATTGAAACATAGGTGCTCCCCTGGCTACACAAACGTGCACACACTGGCATGTCATTTGGCTACTCACAGAATAAGAAAGATATACTAAAACTAGAATAATGGCATTAAAATAGATCTGGATAAAATCAAAAGCATGGAGAGTGCAAAATTACCCACAAAAAATTAAAAGATGAAAGTAATTTTTTAAAGAAATAGAGATGTATGCTCCATTCTCAGACATTTCTGCTTGTCCCATCTCAAAAATAGCATGACTATAAAGATGCAAATTGGACCACCAAATGAGTGCGTATTAAAGAATCTTCCCTATGAAGAAAAAAACTAAACGACTGAATGTATTTTTTATCTTAGAAAAAAAGCCATTGAAAATATGATTAAACCAGATTACTGTAGATTATATGTTTTGGAGAGAGTGCAACATTCCCCCCCCCCCCTTTCCAAATCATAAACGAACATCCTCAATAACGGCAATTACAGGCTATGCAAACATATCTTCTCATTGCAGATTATTTTGCATGTATGACTATGGATTTTAGTTTAAATACAGTAGTTAAAATCTGTTGTGACAAATTTACAGTGAATGACAAATTTATCAGCATTCAATATGATGTTGAAATAGAACCATTATGTTTGAGAGAGCGATATCTCTCAATATTTGATGCTTGCGGAGAAGATTAAGTAATTCTGCTTGTGATTTTTTTAGAAGCATTTAGATAATGACTTTTGGAGATAACATACTTATTTAGATGCATCACACGACTAATCAAGTGGGATTCTTAATATTATGTACCTTAGCATAGAAAAATGGCAGACCTATTAGGGATTGTTAACCTCTAAACACTTTTTTCAGAAATGAGCTCCCCAGTGTTATATAGGTCTTGTTCAAAGAAAAACATAAAACAAGACTGAAGCATGAAAGTTTCAAATGCGGATGTGCTATTATTTTCACAACAATGTAAATAGTCTCTTGAAATTTAGACAAAATAGATCACTATGGCTACCTAGGAAAATGAATTATTCCAGAAGAAGCAAAGCTAAAAAGTTTACAGGGGGAAAAAGGCGTATAGATTTTAATGCCATCTGCGACATAAACAAGATCAGGATGTGAATAGCACAAGGAAGAGAAACTTTGAAGTTGAGAAATTTGTCACTTAAAGAAGAGTTCAAGTGTTATTTTATTTTCGATAGTTCCGTTAACTCCTGAGATAAAAGAAACTTTGCACGTAGCTAAAAGTATTAGATTCCTAACTTTTGTGCTTGGTTTTAGAAAAGGTTTTAAAACTAAGCTGAATAGTTTCTTCAAAGGAATAATTCTGATTATTACAGTTCAGTTTAAAAAACACAAGAGGAAAAAGAAGGGTTTGGCATTGCTTCCTACCTGAAGTCTTTCATATAATTTCTTTTTAAGTTGTGACTGCTGATTTACCAATACAAATTAAGTTTTTGCTAAGAAGAGCATGTATATATCACTAGAATAAGTTTCTCCTCAGTGGTCTCCCCATCCTACCTCAGCCCCAAAGTTTTTGGCTATTTCTAATTATTTAGATCTCTCTGTCTCCTCTTTTTATCTTAAGCTTGTGAAATTTGTTAAGTTGTTCAAGAGTGATAGGATAAAAAACACTGTATAGGTTTTTTGAGGATTTAAATCACTATCTCTCAGTCCTGGTTTCATTCCATGTTCTTCTGAATATCTGACTTTTTCTGGTATTATCATCCAGTTGCATATTAGCGATGACTTGAAAAAAAATAGTGTTTTATTGAAGTCCCATTTTAATCTGGTAAAGTAGAAACCTATACCCAGAACTTGCTTCTGAGTGGTTATTCTTAAATTTGTTTTCTATTATATTACAATCCTTACAAACCTGGAACTTACTTTTGAGCAGATGCATGTATTACTGCTGTATAAATTCACTTACTATTTGAGATTACTGCACACATTTGGTGTCGTTTTTGTTAAAAAATACAGAATTTTGCCACTGCCAAGTTCTTGGCAATCCAAAAACATGTCTTAAACAGCTATTCTATTAAGCCAGTAGAAAGCAATTGGAGATAACTCTTATGCACAATTCATTCTGGAGACATTGTGTTGATTAACACTGTGGGGCTTTACAGATGGAAATCATAGTAATAGACAAAGTTTTCTATGTATGTGCAAAAGAAGGGAAAAGATGCATAGAGTACAAATCCACTGTTGACTCTCTGACTGATTAAAGTAGGGATGAGTAGGGTGGCTTCCAAATATGGTATAATTGCATCTCCGATCATATCTCGCTAGTGGATATATCGGGTTGAGTTGCTAGAAATATTCAGAAAAAAAATGACCACGTTTTTTACTCATTACTGGGCCAAGTGGATTTTGGTTAATTCTGAAAAGAACCCACATTACTAAGCAAAATGTGCTTAATTATAAGACAACAGTAATGCACTCCGTTAATAAAATTAATATGGCTTAACAATGAAAAATCCTGAATAGTTATTGCGAAATTATGTAGTTTGCTGAACCAAGTGAAGGTAGTTTTGTTGATGATGATGATCTTAAATAGTCTCTTTGGAATTATAGTCAATCTATTTCTTCCCTGCTACAATACAGTCTAATATCATTCAAAAATATTAGGCTATACAGTACTGTGAGTCCCATGACTCCAATAGCCCAAACACTGGTTGAAAGTTATGCCATAGATATATTTCCTGGCGTAGGTATAATGCTGTACAGGTAGGTGTCCATTAGATGGCGCTGTTCCCATTTTTGGGTTTAAAAAAAAAAAAGATTGTACAATTCTTTAGATTGACAGAGTGCCCAGGAACATGTGACACTTGTCTACAACTCCTTAAAGCATCTGCTGTGTTTACATTATCCTGAATGCCAAAGTATCTTTTAGAAGCTAAATCCAATCTACATTACATCCCTATAAATTGCATTCCAACTGACTTCTCTAGGGTGAATTGAAGAAGAAACAGTGCATGAATTAATGTGTCTGATATTTGGAAACAATACTGTAACACAGTAAGAAAAAAGATGCTATTGAATTAAATTAGGAATGAAATCAGAAAATTTAAGGATGAGTCATTAAAGCGAAAAAAATTGAAGAAGGGAATAAAGAGCCAGAAATCTTCAGAATAGCAATAGCACTTACACTTACACTATATTGCCAAAAGTATTTGCTCACCCATCGAAATAATCAGAACCAGGTGTTCCAATCACTTCCATGGCCACAGGTGTATAAAATCAAGTACATAGGCATGTAGACTGTTGTTACAAGCATTTGTGAAAGAATGGGTCGCTCTCAGGAGCTCAGCGTGGAACTGTGATAGGATGCCACCTGTGCCACAAATCCAGTCGTGAAATTTCCTTGCTCCTAAATATTCCATAGTCAACTGTCAGCTGTATTGTAAGAACGTGGAAGTGTTTGGGAACGACAGCAACTAAGCCACGAAGTGGTAGGTCACGTAAACTGATGGAGCAGGTTCAGTGGATGCTAAGGTGCATAGTGCAAAGAGGTTGCCAACGTTCTGCAGTCAATCGCTACAGACCTCCAAACTTCATGTGGCCTTCAGATTAGCTAAATCTGAACAGTGCACAGTGGACCGACGTCATATTGAACCCTATGGATTAGGAATGGGATGTCACTTAGTGTAAGTTCATATGCAAGTAAAGGCAGGTGAGCAGATACTTTTGGCAATATAGTGTATATACTGCTTTACAGCCCTCTCTAAGTGGTTTACAGAAGGAAATATTCCAGATCAGGGAAGTAATCTTTTGTTCCACATACAAATCCCTTTTGAAAACAGTGCATTGCTTCTAAGTAAACCTGCACTGGATTGCTTTAAAAATCAACATTCAGGAGGAGAAAATAATTTAAAGAGTAAAAATAACATGCATTTTTATTTATTGGTTTGATTTTTATCCCAGCTTTATTAGTTTATAAGTAACTCAACTGGCAAACATGCATAACTGTCTTTCTTCCTCTTTCTTTTTCCCTGACAACAACAACCCTGTAGGGTAGGTGGGCTGGAAGAGTGACTGACCCCAAAATCACAGTCTGCTTTCATTTTTAAATGGGGGGGGGGGTGTAGATCTCACAGTCTCCTGATTTCTAGGCCAATTCCTTAACCTCTGAACCAAACTAACCTAGATCAACATTTGCACGCTCTAGATTTTAAAATAATAATGCAGTTGTAATATTAGAATTATGAATAAAAAAAACTAATGTAGGCAGAAATAGCAATTTCTGGAATACGGTTTAGATAGTGTAGAAAGATGATTGCAATAACCTCTTCCATTCTGATCTACTAAGTTTATTTTTTAACTTGGTAGTAATTGTCACAGCAGAAATGGCTAAAAAAAACTTTAGAGGGATTAATAATAATTACTGCCACATGTCTTAGAAAAGACAGCATTTGAATCTTTGAATCTAATGGAACTGAAGAGAGGTTTTCTTTGCCTTGTGTATTGGTTTTTCACCCTTTGAAAACAGGCATCATCAGTATGATCCTGCATGTGCTTCTTCAAGTCCAAGTTTCATATTTTCGGTCTTAGGCTTTTCCTCAATCTTTGCCACCACCGTCCTTTTGTAGAGTAAAGACACTGACATGAGGAGCAGGCCTATAATGTTATAACAAGTATGTGTCAAATTGGGATGGATTGGAAGGGAAAATATGTGTTGTTTGGAGAGTTTGTGGTTGGTTTAGCTGTCTTAAATAATTTCAGTGGCATCCATTTGTCCTTCTTGATCTTTGCAGGCAGTGCGTCTGAATATTTGGAACCATGGGAGTAACTAACCTGTGGCAGATCCTGGAACCTGTCAAGCAACATGCCCCTCTCTGCAGTCTTAAAGGAAAAACATTAGCTGTTGATTTAAGTATCTGGGTGTGTGAAGCACAGTCAGTTAAGAAGATGGTGGGAGTAGTCACAAAGCCACATCTGAGGTAGGCACAGTGCCTGTGATGATAAATTACTGATATATAGTATATAAGATATATTGCTTCTCTTGGGTGCTTTACAAAATGTAAGATATAAGGCACAGTATAATTTCAGTCTGGGGAATAATGAATTCATTTCAACCATAAGAGATCCTGAACAACATTTCTGAGTGGTCATGGGAAAGGATTCTGCATCTGCTAATGCCCAGCTAGTGTGGACTCGGGCCTTTTCTGCAAATGCTGGTAGGATTTGCAATGTGGACTAAATAAGAGCTCTAAAGCAGGGGTCTCCAACCTTTGCAACTTTAAGTCTGAAGGACTTCAGCTCCCAGAATTCTCCAGCCAGCAAAGCTTGGAGACCCCTGCCCTAAAGTACCTCATACCTTCTTCAAGAATTTGTCAGGCTCGTGTCGTCGACACCTTTACCTTTTAAATTGTTTTCTAATTAAAAGAGTGATTTTGAGGGAGATACCGTGAGAGCCAAGAATACATGGCGTTTCCTTATATTGATCGGTTTGGAGAAAATGTCTATATTTTAGGCATGGGAATAAATCCATTGATTGTTTATTGAAATCTAAGATGAACGATATAAGATACACTATTTAACTTCACTCTCTTACCACAGGAATCTTTACTGCCGAGTCTCTTCTTTAACACTAATGGGGATCCATCTGGTGTTTGTCACGGAGGGTGACCTCCCCAAACTCAAAAGCAGCACAGTGCAGAAGAGAATAGAAGCTCGCTTTGGGACCTTGAGAAAGCCTGAGATCGCAAAAAAAGGGAGATCCCGTTTAAAATCTATTTTGAAAGAGGCAAGCTATCACAATGGGTTATATTCACAGCATGCTGAGTACTGGCAGTATCGGATTCATACAGTAGGAGGCATCCATATTTAATATGTTTTATTGAACCAATGCTAATTTTTGCATACTTTATATTGGCTTGAGAGCAATTCGGTTGGATTAATTGGACACGTGCTGCTGTCCTGCCTATTTCATCAAGCCTGGTGGCTTATAGTTTCAGTAGCTTTTAAAACCTGAAGTTCTCTGCTTGTCCTTGATTTTCTTTGGCTGCAATGGTTGCTGATTTCACATTTAATATGTAAGCAGAATGTTCAGATATACTCCACCTAAGCCACACTGAGTTTATCTTCACATGATTTATTTATTTGTTTCTTTATTTATCAAAGTTATACCCCACCTTTTTACTGCATAAGTCACTCTGTACCTTGTAAGTGGAATACAGGTAGTTTTCAACTTACAACAGTTTGCTTAGTGATCGTTAGAAGTTACAATGGCACTGAAACAACTGACTTATGACCATTTCTCACACTTAAGACCGTTGCAGCATCCCCATGGTCACATGATTTACATTGGGATGCTTGCTAACGGACTCATATTTACGACGGATGCAGTGTTCCGGGGGACATCGCAACCTTCTGACAAGCAAAGTCAATGAGCAAGCTACATTCGCTTAACAACCAGGTTACTAATTTAACAAGTGCAGTGATTCACTTAGCAAATGTGGTAAGAAAAATCGTAAAATGGGGCAAAACTCGCTTAACAAATTTCGCACTTAGCAACATACATTTTGGGCTCAGTTGTGGTCATGTTGAGGACTAGCCATATAACCTGTCCCAATCTTAATGCATTTTGCCACTGAAATTTGGTCTTGGCTACCTCAAAAAATTTTAGAAAGAGAGAAGAAGAGCAGCCATGAGTTGTTCACCCCAATGTCTCTTTTTTTTTTTTTTTAAGTTTTTATTAAACATTTTTACCTTTAAAAACAAAAAAAGAGATGCCACAAACAAAGAAAAAAAAGAGAAAACGAGACAAACATAACCATATAAAATAGTTATACAGCCTTCTGTATCGGCATTCATGTAGTTTTGTAGTTCACCATTCTACATTGCCTTCCTATCAGTTTTAACTAATATAATCATGTAATAACAGTTGTACTAATACTGGTAATACTATTAATTGTTCATATCGCTATTATGGTGGTATTTCTCATTTGCTTCCTCCATTGGGATTTTTCCTGTTTCAGTGCCTTGAACTGCTGGAGTGCTTGGGAATCCCATGGATTCAAGCAGCAGGAGAAGCAGAGGCAATGTGTGCTTACCTGAATGCAAATGGCCACGTGGATGGGTGCATCACCAATGACGGAGATATCTTCCTTTACGGCGCTCAAACAGTGTATCGAAATTTTACCATGAATATCAAGGTAATTTACTGGTGTGTGTGTGTGTGTGTGTGTGTGTGTGTGTGTGCTACTTTTTAAAAATGTGTATTTTTCATTATTTTTATATTATATATGTGTGTGTGTGTGTGTTAGTTTTATGAGCTGATCAATAAAAACTAACACACATATCAAAAAAAATTACACAACGTAATTCTTGGCTTGCTGTCTAGATGGTCTCTGGTGATGAGCTGAAAGGCAGGAAAGGAAACAGCATGTCTCCTCCCTTAATTGGGGCCTAATAACAGGTTGTTGTGAAACACACACACACATATATTTGTTTTCGTAGATTTTCACGGGTGTAGGTATGCTGGCATTGCTGGCTTCAGGGATTTTCCCGTGTATATAGCATGGAGATGTTATTGCAACGTTTCGGCAAGATCTCACTTGTCATCATCAGGCAGGCTTTTGTCACAGACAAAAAGGCTGTATTGCTGTCACAGGCTGTATTGCTAGGCTTCTGCCTTGGATGCATTGCAGCCCCAGTTCGAATCCCAGTGGGGTGTGGCCAGCTGATGAAAGCTAATAAGCTTGAAATAGATCTATCTTGGTCTCTCAAATTTAAATTTATTGATCAGCTCATAAAACTAACACACATACACACATATATAATATAAAAATAATGAAAAATACACTTTTTTAAAAAGTAGCACACACACACACACACATATATGTGTGTGTGTGAGTGTGTTAGTTGTATGAGCTGATCAATAAATTAAATTAGAGAGAGACCAGGATAGATCTATTTCGAGCTTATTAGCTCTCATCAGCTGGCCATACCCTTTTACTGGGATTCGAACCGGGGTAGCATATATATATATGCTACTTTTTAAAAAAGTGTATTTTTCATTATTATTTTTAAAAGAATAAGCAATAGGTATTTTGAAAGAGAAAAGCAAGGAAAGGGAAGTAATAAGTAAGTGGGGTGAAAAATACAAAAATACAGAGAAGAAAAAGAAAATAAAATAAATAGGTAAAAAGAAGTAGCTTTATTCACTTTAAGATTACAGCATAATTTTTTTCTTTCCATAGTCGATACATTCTAATCAAACCCATGAATCACAAAATCATTTTTTTCTTTTTACAGCAAAAAGTCCATAAGGGGTTGCCATTTACTAATAAATGTAGTTATTGTCCTTTCTCTAATCAAATAAGTCTAACTTGCTACTTTGATTTTTTTAAAAACCCTAATAATAATCAATCTCTGATAGCCTTGGTCTCTCTCACTCAGAAAAGTATTTTGATCTCACTCCCTATGCCACCACTGTTTACTCTTTGTGACTATAATATGATATACTCTTGAGAATATGTTTTCAGCCCAGTAGGACTAAATTTCGAATAGACATATTTGTATGCCTTTTCTGTGCCATGGGGCAGAAGGATTGTGAAATGCTCAGCTTGTTCATCCTACATTGTTGGAATTGATTCCAAGAAAACTTTGATATTCACCTCCTCTTTATAGGCACCATGATGCCTGCAAATCATAATTTGACAAGATACAGTTTTCCTTAGAGCAAGTACCATATTTTCAAACTTATTCAATAATGTTTGCGGTATTACTAGTAAACATGAAAATGATGACGCATTAAGAGGGAGTGTCACTAACGTTCTCTATTCTGCACAGGACCCACATGTTGACTGCTACTTGATAGCTGATATTGAAGAGAAACTAGGCTGCAGCCGAGAATCTCTGATTGGATTAGCGATTCTGCTTGGCTGTGATTATCTTCCTAAGGTACATAAAAAAAATAAGAAAGAGATAGATAGAAAAATAGATAGATAGATAGATAGATAGATAGATAGATAGATAGATAGATAGATAGATAGATGATAGATAGATAGATAGATAGATAGATAGATAGATAGATAGATAGATAGATAGATAGATAGATTAAAGAGAGAGATAGACAAAGAGATGGATGGATGGATGGATGATAGACAAATTAAAGGGATGACAGATAGATTAGATAGATGTTAGATCTAGAGATACATAGAAAGAGAGATACATGATAGTCAGACAGACATAATATAAAACCTGTTATTGGCATAATTATTTATTTAAAATATTTAGATAGCCACCTAATTTATGTCAAACTCTCAGCAGTTCCCAACCAACAATAAAAACAATATCAATGAAAGACATAATTAAAACCACAAACCCAAGCCAAAGATCATGAAGGAGAAGAGGTTGTAGAATCATATGACTCTATTACATTAAATGTTTTCTTATATGGGTTTCCTATACAATAGATTTATTTCCCAGCCATCATGTTTTCTTTTTTCATTGCTAGTGGGGGGATTGACTGGATCTGTGACTTTCTCTCACCACCAACCAAGAAGCTCAGTTTCTTTGTGGAAGAAATGAGGTTTCGTCAAAGCTTCCTGCTGGATTCTGTCTGGGTTTTCTTCACTGTGAAGGGATCTCTTAACCCTGATCTTCCCGCTCTGCTTTTTCAGATGATAGGAGGAGTTGCCAAAACAGCCTTCCCAGGGCAGGTAGTCCTCGACTTATAACAGTGACCGTTCAAAGTTACGACGACACTGAAAAAAGTTGACATGATCATTTTTCACAGTTACAACATTTGAAGCATTTCCGTGATCATGTGATTAAAATTCAGATGCTTGGCAACTGGCTCATGCTTACTACCATTGCTGTGTCCCAAAGCTATTTGGTCCCCTTTTGCAAACTCCTGACAAGCAAAAGTCAATGGGGAAGCCAGGTTCACTTAACAACTAGGTTACTGCAGCGATTCACTTAACTGTGGCAGGAAAGGTTGCACAATGGGGCCAAACTCACTTAACAAATGTCTCACTTAACAAAAGAAAGTTTGTGCTCAATTCTGGTCATAAGTTGAGGACTACCCGTATGTGGTTTTGTCAAGTTGACACAGCTGCTTCAGTTAAATTTTTTAAGCTTTACAGTAGCTGCCAGATGTTCATTTCAAAATATCTTCGTCCTCCTTTTACCCTAGGCCAATTTGGTTTAGGTCTCCTAGCAATCCAAGAAAAATGCACCAGTTTAAATGCACTATTTCAGCAACACACTCGTCCACGTAACAGGTTACATAAGAATATTTCTTGCTATAAACATTCTTTGCACATTTTTTTTTGAAAAGACACCTTACCTTGACCCTGTCAAAGTGTAACTAATGGCACTGCTTTTGGCAATATATCATTCTTATATCGGTGTGCATTTGTGGGACAATGTTTGCTTTCCCCTTGAATGTCTCGTATTATTTTTGCCTGTTTGCCCTTTATTCTTTTAAGTTTCTCTAGAGCTGGGACTCCTTGTCTTTCAAGCTGACCTGCTTTACAGATCTTTTTTTTTTTTTTTTTTTTTTTGTGATCATAAAATGAGAGCTAAGCCATGTAAGCAAGAGGTGGCACCATTACAAGATTGTTGGACTGCAACTTCCATTCTCCCACAGCATTATTATTATTATTATTAATTAGATTTTTATACCGCCCTTCTCCCTTTCGGGACTCAGGGCGGTGTACAGGCAACGATAAAAATCAATAGTATAAAACATAAAATAAAATTAGTCATGCTGACTATAAAATATTATTTCAGCAGTATGTAAAAGAGAAGCCACATGCTGCCTGCATCTGAACCATCGTGAGCTCATGGAAGGATATGTGTAACAAGTACGTTAAACAAATAGAGTGCCACATATTTGCAAAGCACCCTTCAATAGTACCGATATCCTTGCATTCAGTCTCAGCTGCAATTAATATTCTTTGACATGAAACAACCTTAGCTAGTCCATGTTTTATTTATTTGGTGATGGAATTTTCTTGTTCATTGCTTCCTTTGCCTGCTACTGAATCTTCTAAGGACATCCAGTGTGTTATAACTGATGTGCCCACTGTAGAGACCCTCCCCTTGCCAGAAGGCACGTAAGTGGCTTCATCCACATGTGGGGGAAAATGCAAAGGGATTAACATAGGGTGCATCACTTCTCCATTGACTTTATCCCTACAAGCTTCCCTACTAGCAAAGACTCTGTTGGGGGAAAAGCGGTGAGGAGCATCAACAATCGTATCAGTTCCTTCTGGGCTCCCGCATCGACTTGTGACAAACCGTGTGGTAACACTGAAAATGCGGATTACATGGCCACGGGGGGGGGGGTCCCCAAATTTCATTCCCTTGAGAGTACTGGGTCCTGTATGTTACACAGTAATTTAGTGCATTTGTGGTAACTTTGTTGACTAAGTTTTGCCCTATGATGCAAGCTTTCACTCAGTCGAAAATTACAAAATATCCAACAGAGAGGAAAGTTTTATATGCTGTTTAGTAGCACCTGTATACTACTGCTTTCAAATGTTGCAACCGTATGGGAAAAAACAGCCTGAGTTTCAATCTGTTTCTAACAAATGATAGTTGCACAACTGCTGGCCAAATGTGGCAGTGTGGGAAGCTGGGACCTAATATGTGAGCTTTTAGCATTAGTTAATCCATGGGCTCCCTTTAAAAAAAAATGAAATGAAAGAAAACTCCCTGTGCCCTCCCCTCATTTCTCACACAAAATTCTCATGAAGAATTCTTCTTCCAGGATTTCTTGTCCCTCTCTCTCCTATTACTATTACTATTTATTAAATTTGTATACTGCCCTTCTCCCTTGCGGGACTCAGGGCGGTGAACAGGCATAATAAAACCACAAAACATCAATAAATAATATACAAAATACTTTAAAAATCGATTAAATTTAGGGCCTGTTCTAAAACCAGGTAAAATTCTCTAATAAAATCGATTAAAATCGATTAAAAACTACACCAGGCCGGCCACACGGAATAAGTGCGTTTTCAAGGACCGACGGAACCTAATATGGTTGCTTTCCTGCACGCACACACCTCTACCGCTTAAAATCACAGATGGTCCTTGAGTTTAAGATCAAAGAAACGCTTTAGCTTCTTTGTGTAACACTCTGATTACAGTTTGGGGAGATAGCAGATCACCATTTTTCTCTGAATGTAGCACTATTTACTTTCTGATGCATGCAAATGTCTATTCAACCTGACCGTTGTAGTTCCAGGTCTACTGGTCTGGTCTGCTGAAGTGGTTTGTCTCTCTTTTTAAGTCATTTTGAGTCACACTTGTGGATTTCAAAATTTCAGAACATTTTACTTACTGAACACATGTTTATAGTCCATGTGTAAAAGACACTTGATCTGTAATCCAACTTTTTAAAAAAAAAATCAGTTATCCTATTAAGAGGTAGCCATTTTCTTAGCACGATACAGCGAAAGATAATGTAGCATAATAGTTTGCAATTCATTTATTGATTTGACTTATATGGCCACCCATTTGTGAACTGATATTTTACTCTGATTACAGTTAATCCTCGACTTACGAGCACACCTGAGCCCATTTATTTTGCTAAGTGAAACATTGGCTAAGTGCATTTTGCCCTCATTTTATGAATTTCTTGCCACTGTTGTTAAGTGAATCACTTCAGTTGTTAAGCTATTATCATGGTTGTTAAGTGAATCTGGCTTCCCCATTGACTTTGCATATACAAAGGTCGCAAAAGGTGGATCACGTGACACTGAGACACTGCAATGGTCGTAAATATGAGTCAGTGGCCAAGCAGTCGAAATTTGGTTACATGATCATGGTGATGTTGCAACGGTTGAATGAAAAATGGTCATAAGTCAGTGTTTTCACTGCCATGGTAACTTTGAACAGTCACTAAATGGACTTTTGTAAGTCAAGGACTACCAGTACTGCAAAAAAAATAATCACCTAAATGGCCACATGCCTTAATAATGTTTGCCCAATTATTTATGAGTAGTTTGAATGAAAGTCATGTAGTTTAGAAATAATAGTGTATATTTTGATACATTTATCTAAACTGTATCAAAATACTTCTTTTCTTGGTTCTTTAAGGGAGTTCCTGGAGTAGGAAAAGAACAGGCTTTAAAGTTGATCAAAACTTTGAAAGGTCAGAACTTACTGCAAAGGTATGTTATTTTTAAATTGTGTTCTGTAGTTTCTCCCTTTTTTAGGGAGCAAATTCTTTGCACACACATATATTGTGTACAAAGTTGAGATTTTTTTTTTAGATTTTTTTTTATTTTTTATAAATATAACAATGCATTAACAGCGTGGCACCTGGATGTCATACATTCTAATACAAATAAAACTAATAGAGTTAATCATAATTATTACATTCATTCAACATATGTATTTCTAATATTAATACACGTTTATATTAAGTTGCAATCTATCATTGTTCAATTATTCCATGTTTTCTCTTGTTATTTTATTTTATTTTATTACATAAAAGTGTATTTCCCCTTCTTATTTCTATCACTTACAGTATTCTAGCTTTTAATTATGTCACCCTTTATTAAAAGGCTTTTTCTTTCCATCCTATGTAACTTCTAATCATGTCACCTACCTAAAAAAAAGAAGAGAGAGAGAGAGAAAAGGAAAAGCAAGTCAGAACAACAACAAAAAAGAGAGATCATCCATCACCTCTTGCCCGCTTTAATACTTTAGTTGCTATGCTTTTTTTTTTTACTTGCCTCTCAAATTCCTCTCTTAAATCTTTATCCCTCTCTGCATCTGCTTCTTGGATGTTCAGTCTAGTCACTTCTCCCACCTCTACCCTCTTCCACTGTCCAGTTGGGATTATTTCTCAGCACTATACATTCATCACCATTTCAATATTGTTTTAGATTTGAGTCCTGGAAAGACCATTTCCAATTGGGTGAAGTCCCAGTATCGACAGCTAAAAAACCGCTTCACTGTTCTCTATGCCATCATCCAGGTGAGTCAGCTCCTAGCTTCAGAAAATAGATTCTGTGGAAATGTAACCAGACACCAGGGATGTATTATATGTGGTAGATATGTGTAAAAGCAAAGAAATATTGAACAAAAATACATACATGGGTAGATAAAATGTTAAAGCAACATATAGATTATAAGCCTGAAATATTTTTGTTGGGCATAATACCGGGAAACTATGATAAAGAAAACCTATACTTAATATTACATGTTTTGACAACAATATTACAACAAGAATTGTGTTTTCACAGTACTGGAAAAATGAAGAAACACCTACAGAGGAAGATGTAATTAAAATTGTAATTGTAGTTGTAATTAGACTGTGCATAAATGGACAGATTGACACTAAAAATAAAAGAAAAAGAAGACACAAAGTATTTTTGAACATGGAACTTGTTTTACAAATGGTTGGATAGTAAAGGTAGAAATTAGGAGTGGGAAAAGTATTACTATGTATAAATAAAATGATCCAGACAACACGCTGTTCATTAAGCACTTGTGTATGTAATGTGAAAATATATAAACAAACTGTTAAAAAAAAAGAAAAGAAAATAGATTTCATGTATTGAAGTCTGCCTTTGAATTAGGCACCCTGGTGTGTAAAGACTGATAGGTTATCATGATAATGAGCTGTGATCACCAACTCCTGTCTGCTGAAAAGGAAAAAAAAAAATACGGCCCCTGGTCAAAGCAGGTAGAATTGATTTTACATACTGTCAGATGTTGCAGCAAACTGTTGGGCTCCTCCATAATCAACAGTAAGCTATAGTTTATGCCTGTCGCCATACAGTAGATTTGTGAATTAACAAGACTAGTAATGCTAAAATGGTCTGGAACTACAAAAGTAAACTTCTAGTTACCTTTAGATAAGTGAATTCTTCCTCCTCTCATTTGTCTATCAAACTCTGATTTGCAGAGCAAGCACAAATCAGTTTCAGGTAAAAGAATAAACTTCTATTTCCCTCAGACTAGAAAACAAAATAATATATTATCCAGATGCATGGAAAAAGCTGTGTGCAGAGGCTTCAAATAGTACAAAACTAGGTTAAGTTGTTACAAAAAGTTTCCTAAGTCAATTACATTCTGATACTTCAGCAGAAAAATTAAAAATTCTCTTTAACTTTGTATCTAAATTATTAGTTGAATTTTCACACCACTCTGACCCATTATCTGCTTAATCGTAATTTGTTGAATCTCATGTATGAAATAATAACTCATTGCTAAACCATATATTTGAATGAAGCACGTTTATTTATTTGAAAACTCTCATAAGTATGTGTTGTGGCCCAGCCAGCTCCGGATGAGCTGCTGATGGACTCCTCTAGTGAGGAGTCCTATGAGTCTGCTCTGGAGGAGGAGGGCGACCTTGAGAGAGCAGAGAGCCCAGCTGGTCATCAGGAGGCACCTGGGTCTTGGAGTAGTGGGGAGGATCAAGGCCAGTTTGTTCCTGATGCTAGATTGAGAAGGGCTGAAAAAAGGAGGCTTCAATTGCATCAGAAGCGAACTCGAATGCCTAATGACTGGCCCCTCCCAAGGGGGTTTAAAAGGAAGTCTTTGCTAAGAAAGTCCTTGCAGAGGACAACGTTGGATTTCTAGGTTCGTGTTTATTCATGTTGATTTTCAGGTTTGTGTTTAGTCGAGTTAGGAAGCTTCGTATCTGTTCAGAGTCATTCAGGCAAGCAGCCCAGAGAGTCAGTGGCAGGCAGCCAGTCTTGAGCTCTTGTTACTTGTCCCAGCTTCTGCCAACCTAGCAGTTCGAAAGTATGTAAAAAATGCAAGTAGGAACAACCTTTTGTGGGAAGATAACAGTGACTATGTGCCTTTGGCATTTAGTCATGCTGGCAACATGACTACGGAGACGTCTTCGGACAGCGCTGGGCTCTTCAGCTTTGAAATGGAGATGAGCACCGCCCTCTAGAGTCGGGAACAACTAACACATATGTTCGAGGGGAAGCTTTACTTTTACCTTTAGGTGATCAATGTCTAAGCTATTTTCAGCCAGGGAAGGTCACTGGGTGTCTTTGGGCCAGTTACTTTTCCTCAACCATACCTACCTCATAGAAGAGTTATTGTAAGGAGAAAGGAGGAGGAAGCACTATGTATCCCACCCATCCTAAATCAAACTGGATTACACCATATTTTTAGGAGTGTAAGACGTACCTCCCCCCCCCCCCCCAAAAAGAGGGTGAAAATCTGAGTGCGTCTTATACACTTAATACAACATTTTTGGCCTCCTGAAACCCCACCCCCTTTGCAAAAATGGACATGCAGAGGGTTTGGGAGGCTTGCAAAGTGCTCCTGGGGACTGGAGAGGGCAAAAATGAGCAAACAATGGGCCATTTTTGCCCCACCCCACCCCCCAGGAGCACTCAACAAGCCTCTCAAAGCTCTGCACCTACCCCCCTTTTTTTCCGCCAAAAAATGAGACATGCAGAGGATTTGGGAGGCCTGCAGAGTGAAAACAACTTTTTTATTTACCTCTTCAAAATCATGGTGCGTCTTATACTCTGGTGTGTCTTATAGTCTGAAAAATACGTCAAGTCAAATAAATGTATCATTTCTTTTGCTTGCACAAGGAAAGCTGCACTTCATCTTTGCTATTTTTGCCATTATACATTCATTATATATGTTATACATATATTACACACACCAAATGTGACAGATTTGTCTTTTAAGAACAATATTTAGCCTGTAATCCTCTTTCCTTTTTCTTGTAGGTTCTTATAAAGATCATGAGGATATGGGATGTCATACCTGTGGCAGTGTGGGATATTGTGAGCCCCGGGATACTAACTACCGCTACCCCTGTGACCGACACTCTTCTGAGTCAGAGCAACAACAGAGCTTAGTGGAGGAAGGTATAAAAAAGTAGGTGTGTTTTCATATAATTTGTTCTGAATTGCTTCAGGAAGACTTCTACGACGTTCATAGATCTGAGATGTGTATATTTTATTTACAGAAAAGCCAAGGCATGTGAAGGTTTTCCTTTTCCTGAGGTAATTTTACAAGTCATGCATGCATGCATGCATACATAAATAGAATCACTTAACCTATAATTATCTCCCTCAAGTATCTTATTTTATAAATAAGATAAATAATAAATGCCTTAATTTTTTTCCCTTTTTCTCTGCTAAGGTTATCCACGAATATCTCATCAGCAAAGACAAACCAGTGAAGTTAAGCGGGTGCCAAAGGCCAAATTTATTATCTTTTCAAGTATGTGTTAAGGCACTGTACCTTGCATGCTAAAATGTTCTCAATATTGAATACAGTTTAGTCCATTAAGATCATCCTTCTCTTGGCAAAGGAAGCCAAATTAAAACATACCCAGGAGATGGCTGTACAGCCTCTGTTTTAAGACATGCAATGAAGGGGAGTTGATCCCTTTATGGGAAATTGCTTTCAGTGTAGAAGTGCATGCTGTTCTACCACATAAACAAGCAGAGGTTTAACTGCTATGCTCTGTGCTGATAGAAATGTACCGAGGTATGTCAATATCCTCAGTTTCAGATAATACTGTATTTTTCAGAGTATTAAGATATATCTTTTCCCCTCAAAAAATAGGGTGAAAATCTGGGTGGGTCTTATACACTGAATACAGCATTTTTGGTCTCCTGAAACCCCGCCCCCTTTGCAAAAATGGCTGTGCATAGCCTTTAGGAGGCTTCCAGAGTGCTCTTGGGGGCTGGGGAGGGCAGAAATGAGTGAAAAACGGGCCGTTTTTGGGCAGTCTTGCAGAATGCAAAATGTTTTTCTAATAATTTGCTCTTCCAAATCTTGGTGTGTCTTATACTCCGGTGCATCTTATACTCTGAAAAATTCGGTAACAAGATATGTAGGTCTTATTCCAAGATAAGTGGGTTGGAGCAGATGGCCCAGAACTCAACATGATTTCTTTGACTAGAGCAGTGATGGCTAACCTTTTTTGGCTCGCGTGCCAAAAGCGGGGGGAACGCAGGGGGGTTGTGTGTGGGTGTGCCACACTCATAATGCTATGTGCATGACCCCCTGCTTTTGGCACGCTTTTTTCGCCCTCCCCAAGCTCCAGAGGCTTTCTAGGAGCCTGGGGAGGGTGAAAACAGCTTCCCCTCCCCACCTCCAGAGGCTTCAGGAACTTCCCTGAAGCCTCCAGAGGGTGAAAAATGGCCTCAAAAGAAGGCCTAAATCAGCTGGCCAGTGCACACAAGCACACTGGAGCTGACAGGGCAATGCCTCGCGTGCCCTAAGAAATGGTTCCGCGTGCCACCTGTGGCACCCGTGCCATAGGTTCGCCATCACTGGACTAGAGGACTACTGCCTTAATGTCAACAGTTGAAAATCTGTATACATATGTTACGAATTCCTTTATTTAAATACCTTATATGGCTGCTTCTATAATCATTGGAGGACTCACTAGAGAAGAGTCTAATGCTGGGAAAAAGAGGGCAAAAGAAGAAGGAAACGACAGAGAATGAGGTGGCTGGATGGAGTCACCGAAGCAGTCAGTGTGAGCTTAAATGGACGCCAGAGGATGGTAGAGGACAGGAAGGCCTGGAGTCCATGGGGTCGCGATGGTTCAGGCACGACTTCGCAACTAACAACATAATCACTAAATAGATATAGGTCAAAATGAATGGTGTTGGGAATGAAAGGCGAGAACATTTACCTATGGGAGGAGAAAAACAAGCTTTGGACAAACAAAACATGGGAGGGAGTCAGTTTCAAGGTATTTCTCTGAGGGCTCTTTAGCCCATCAGTTTTCAGCCTAACCTGAATAGAATGAAGGTTACAGAAGAGAAAGTTTTCAGCCAGCCTGAAATCTCTCTGGTAAAGATAGCAGCTTTCCCCCAATTCAGATTTCCTGACACTGGGCTGCTTATTATCCCTATCTGTACTGACTCTTGTGACCAATCTAGAGGACGTGTGTTTGAGAACATACTTCAGTGGATTTTGCAGTCTGGTTGTCCTCAAACAGCCCTCTTGGTTTCCCCTGCTTTATATTTCTATGTCTACTTGGCTTGGAAAATACTTTGAGGTGACTGTTGTGTCCTTGTGACATTTTCTAAAAGTTCGTGACATTTCAAACTAAATGCGTCAAGTCTTCAGGGGGAATCAGTGCTGCTGCTGTTCGATAGATATATTTCCATCTGTGTTGTATTTGTGATTTCCCAACATGTTTCAAATAGAGGTTTGCTGTCAAGAAAATGAACTGGACCGAGCAGTACGCCTGTGAGAAATTGTGTAGCCTTCTGACTTACTATGACATGAATAGAAAGAAGTCTGGCCATACTGATCCAAAGCAGCTGCAGGCCCTGCGGTAACTCAATTTATAATTTAATTAGAATTCACCCTTTGTTTTGCTTTATATCTGTCACTGGAAGTAGAAAATATTTTTTCTCTGTGCTGCTTCTCCTGATTCTGCATTTTTCATTTTTGAACAAAATGGCCTCTGTACTGCAGAGTGTTTTCAGGTGCAAATCCTGAAAATTAGAAGGAATTATTTAGGCCATCAACCTGCTGATCAGGGCAGGAGTCCAAATGAAAGCACCTTGACAGATGTCTGTTTAACTGTGCTTTAAACACAGCCAGTGAGGTAATTAGTTCTATAATTAGTTCCTAAAGCCATCTCTCCCTTTGTTGTTGGTTGTTGCCTTAGTCAAGGAATGCCACCTGTGGAGTTAACATGCTGTTGATAAAGCTAAGACTCCCTGGTGTGTCTGTTGAAATACATTACATACTATAGATTCAAGAAAAAATATATTCCACAATTCAAAACAGCATTTGAAACTGCTGAGGGTTACAGTTCAAAGATGAGAAATTTTACAGTATCAGCGTGAGTTCTTTTGATTCTGGCCCATTTTCTAAAAGGCTGCTAAAGAAACCAAGTTAAAGGCTGCTGTCCGTATTGATCCCGACAGCGAGATACACTGAGCAGGAAGTATCGTATTTTTCCGATTATAAGATGCACCTTTTTCCCTCAAAAAAGAGGCTGAAAATCTGGGTGCGTCTTATACACTGAATAAGCATTTTTTGCCCCCCGAAATCCTGCCCCCTTCACCAAAATGACCATGCAGAGCCTGTAGATGGATTTCAGAGAACTCCTGGGGGCTGGAGAGGTCAGAAATGAGTGAAAAATGGGCTATTTTTCCTCAATTTGCCCCCAGCCCCCTAGGAGTACTCTATAAGCCTCCTACAGGCTATGCATGCAATTTTGTTGACAAAAAAATGGGCCCGTTTTCACAAAAAATGGGCCATTTTTTGGTATTTTTGTGCCCTGCCCCCCCAGGAGCACTCTGCAAGCCCCCTAAAGACTATTCATGCCTTTTTTGGGGGGACGGGACGGGCTGTTTTTAGGAGGTCTGTAGAGTGCAAACCCTTTTTTTTTTTTTTTTTAATTGCCTCTCCAAAACCTTGGTGCGTCTTATACTCCAAAAAATATGATACATCTAGGGGATACATCAAAGAAGAAGCCCTTCATGTAGCGCTAACACTTAGACATATACCGCTTCATAATGCTTTACAGCCGCCTAAGCAGTTTACAGAGTCAGCCTATTGTCCCCAACAATCTGGGTTCTCATTTTACCCACCTCAGAAGGATAGAAGGATGAGTCAACCTTGAGCCAGTGAGAATTGAACTGCTGGCAGTCGGGGAATCAGCCTGCCATACTGCATTCTAACCATTGCGTCACCAAGGTTCTATCTATGTAAGGAAACTGATCATATTTATCTTGCTCAGCTATGTGAACTAACATAAATAATCATCCTGAATGTGTGGGTTGTGGCTATCATCCATTGCTTATGGAACACTGATCTGAGGTACTCTTAAAGTGACATTTACAGAACGTGGAAGGAAGTGCAAGTTAATGGTAATCAGGTTTTAAGTTATAAAAACTGAATAATGCGAAGATAATAATTGCATTGTCTCCCTGTTTCTAGGGGCATCCTACATAAATCAGGTGTATGGGAACCTCTTCTCTATGATGCTCTCACATGCTTGTTGACACACATTGTCATCATGATTATGAGAGAGCTATAGCTGATTAGGATTGATTGGGAGACAGAGAAATGATACATGTTTTCCTCACATAGTTGTACAGTATTCCAACTCATGGCAATAGCCACAAAATGGTAAAGAACACTGGAAGCAGCCCTTATCTGCAGGATAGTCAAACATGATGACTTCTTAAATGCCTGATTTCATTTTTTACACACTGTCTTTAAAATATTAGGACTTTCTTAATTTTTGTTTCTACAGGATAATCAAGACACGGATTAGAAATGGAATTCCTTGTTTTGAAATTGCATGGCAAAAGCCAGGTTAGTACTCTGGTATTACTGGGCATACCAGAAGGGTAATTTTCAGTACAATTTAATACTGGAGTAAGAAAGCTCTTAAAAGGTGGGCATGTTGAGAAATAGAAATATAACACTTCTTAACTTATAGTACAGGTAGTCCTCGACTTACAATAGTTTGTTTATGTTTGATATTGATGTTGGTATGTTTTTTACTGTTTTTATTCTACCTGTGCACCGCCCCGAGTCCCCATGGGGAGAGGGAGCGGTTTATAAGTATTAAATGATTGATTGATTGATTGATTGTTTAGTGACCATTCAAGTTACAACAGTTCTGGAAATTTAGTGATTTATGGCCATTTTTCATACTTAAAACTGTTGGTAGCATCCCCACGGTAACGTAATTAAAATTGGATGCTTGGCAAGTGTAAGACAAATGTACCAGTTAGCATTCAGTATGATATTGAAATGGAACCACCGAGTTTGGGAGAGTTATCTCTCTCACTATGTGCTCGGGGAGAAGATGAGGCAATTTTTCTTCACAACAGCTTTTGAAGATGGATTGGGCTGAGAGAGGATGACTGGCCCAAAGTCACCAATAAAGGGTTTCAGTTTTTGTCCTCTCAACATCAGTCCAAACCAGCGCCAATTTGGTCCAGTAAATTCAAGTCCTGTCTTAGCCCTGAAAGCCAGCTGTATGACTTTGGGCCAGTCATTCACTCTCAGCACAATGTACTTCACAGGGCTTTTATTGTGGGGGAAAACAGGAGAAGGAAAATGTTTTTTTTTTAATATGTTCGCCGCCTTGAGTTCTTTGTAAAAACAATAAAGGTGGGATACAAATAAACAAATATATGAGATCTGTTTAACAATGTTCAAGTATTAAATTAAACAAAACTATAATAGAAATAAAAACACAATAATGTCAAAATTGAATTTGGGAGTCTGTTCTCCATAAAATTACTGTTTTGAAATTAAATTCACATAGGCATTCTGGCTTTGCCCCTTTGTTGGTACAGGTTTCTGTAGCCTAGTAACACCAAGTTCACTTCTAACTATCTTTAGATAGAACTGGGAATTTTTCCTTCTAAAATTCTTGAGGCCATCTGCCAGCTGACCATGAATGACCGATCTGACTTTTTAATATGAAAATCTCATATGGAAAATGACAGCTTTTAAAATGAGAATTTATTTTTCTCGCTCTCACAGCCATATATTGCGTGCCCTTCACATTGTACAGTTACGTTTTAATTTCTCAGACCTGGTGAAATCAGTCTGTAGGTAGGTAGGCTGCACAAACATGACTGGAGAATTTGTCAAAACACAGGGGCAGATATTTGTGGATTTCATGCCAATTAAGGAGAGTTCTGCAGTAAGGGTTATTTATTTATTTATTTATTTATTTATTTATTTATCATATTTGTATACTGCCCTATCTCCCCGAAGACTTAGGGCAGTGCACAGAAATATAAAAACAGTACATACAAAAACAGTTAAAATAAATTAAATTTAAAGTCTGTGCTAAAATTTAGTTAAAACTATTAAAATCAATTAAAACTATACCAGTTAAAACTATACCAGGCCGGCCGCATGAAATAGATGTGTTTTTAGTGCCCGGCGGAAGAGGCGTAGGTCCGTGATGGTACGAAGGTCGGGGGGTAGGTCGTTCCAGAGGGCAGGCCCTGCCACAGAGAAGGCTCTCCCCCTGGGGGCCACCCGCCGGCATTGTCCAGCAGATGGTACCCTGAGGAGGCCCACTCTGTGGGAGCGGACAGGTCTAAGGGAGGTATGTGGTAGGAGGCGGCCCCGCAAGTAACCAGGTCCCATGCCATGGAGCACTTTGAAGATGGTTACTAGCACCTTGAAGCGCACCAGGAAGGCCACAGGCAGCCAGTGCAGCTCGCACAGGAGAGATGTTACATGGGAGTATCGTGAAACTCCCAAAATCCCCCGTGTGGCCACATTCTGGACTAGCTGGAGCCTCCGGGTGCACCTCAAGGGGAGCCCCATGTAGAGAGCATTACAGTACTCCAGGCGGGAGATAACGAGCGCTTGAGTGACCGTAAGGCATCACAATCTAGATAGGAGCGCAACTGGCGTTAGACATGGGAGCTTCAGCTCATAATATTATATTATATTATATTTATTCAATTTATACCCCGCCCTTCTCCAAACGGACTCAGGGCGGCGCACAGGAAAATTAAAATGCATACAAAACATCATAAAATTTAAAAAACGAATTCAATGGATCCTGTGCTAAAACCAGATTAAAATCTCCAAATTTAAAAACTATCTAAAAGTCAGTTTAGGGGGCTACGCTAGGCCGGCTAGATGGAACAAATGTGTCTTTAGACACTTGCGGAAGAGGCAGAGGTCAGAGATGGTGCGAAGTTCAGGGGGTAAGTCGTTCCAAAGGGCTGGACCTGCCACAGAGAAGGCTCTCCCCTGGGTGTCGCCAGTCGGCATTGTCCGGCCGACGGCACCCTGAGGAGGCCCTCTCTGTGGGAGTGTATTGGTCTGAGGGATGTATGGGGCAGGAGGCGGTCTCGCATATAACTAGGCCTCGCATATAACCATGTAACTGGTTCTGTAGGCTATAGATTCCAATCCCAAAGAAATAGTTATTTTATATGTTCCTTTTTCTGAAGGAGTGAGTATGAAAGAGCCATGTGTTCCCTGGAAAATGATAATTAAGGGGATCATCAGTAGTTACCTAGTAAAAAATATGTTTCTCTGCCTCTGCTTCTTTGTTCCAGATCATTATTCCGCTGCAACTGAGGATCAGCCTGCAAATCCCTTTCTAATAACAACAGAAGAGTCGATGCTCTTTGAGGCTGCCTATCCTGAAGTGGTTGCTTTGTATCAACTGGAGAAGTTGAAAATTGGCAGAGAAAAAAAGAAAAGTAAGCTGAGAACATTGCATGTTTTGTTTTGTGGTGTTTTATATCTTAAAGAGTCACTTTATGTTTGTCAAATTGCCATTTGTTCTATAGAATTTTCTGCAACCTAGTTAGATTTTAGCTATTTAGTTTACCTACTTCTCCCACAATTGCCTGATTACAAAATCAAAAAAACAATGCGTTTTTAAGGTCATACCTCTTTTTTTTTTAAAAAATATTTTTAACAGGACGTTCTTAACATTTAAAAAAAAAAACCATTATTGAATAAACATTTAAAACATTGGACATAAAGCGACCTTTCTCGCATTGTCATTTCTATACAAATTTTAACATAACAAATACAGTTTCTACTTATCGTACATAGCTACTTTGATCTTATTAACATATCCCTTATCCTCCTTTATATATTTATCTATGTATTGTTCAGTTCCAATTTTACAGTTCTCAAAATATTCTGTTCCTAACATTTTGTCGTTGTTGTTGTTGTTGCCTTAGGTAAGAAGAAAAATAGAGCGAAAGAATGCTTAGCAGGGGACAGCAAAGTAGAAGATACTTTTTCTGATCTGAACTTGCAACCTGCACGTGAAAACATTCTCAGCAAAGTATCAAAATCTGATTTGAGGCCTGTTTCTGATCTGCAAAAATTTCCAAAAACAAGCTGTGAATCTCTGCGTTGTTCAGACTCTGCAGATTTTTCTACTGCATTAGGAAAGCCAAGCAACTTCTTTTTTGCTTCACAAAATCCTGAAAATGAATATAAACCTTCTAATTCTTTAATCTCACAAACAAAATTGCTTGTCAAGGAGCCTATGGCTTCTTCTGCAAATACTGATCTGCAGCTGAGTGATATTGACTGGGAAGGGACATCCTTCAGCCTTTCTCCAAGAAATGTTAATCTTCCTTGGTATTCAAAATCTGACTCTGGCCTATGCAATAATTATTTAAAGCAGTGCTCTCCACCATACAGTAAAGCAGCCAATATCCTCACTCAGCATTCAGATTCTGCATCACCCAACCCCAATCTGATCACTGGTGTAGATTACTCTGTTTCAAACACAGGTTTTCCTAAAGAGAAGAATGATTTGCCTTTAAAAGATCAAGCCACTATGGAAAGTTTAGAAGCTATTCCCAAAGCTAAAAGTGTGCCTTTGTTAAATGCCGTACAATTGCAAGAACAAATAAAGAGAACTTCTAACCCTGGAGGGGAATTTTCATCTCCTCCTGACAGCATTCAGGAAATTGAAAAACAGCTGTGGGGCCTAAGCTTAGAGAGCTATAGAGAAGATCTCCAAAGTTATAAGGACCCACCAACTGCAGCAGATAAAGTCCAGGATTCAGGAAGTTCTTTGAGGCTGTGCACTGAAATGCTAAAAGCGAGTTGCTTAGCAAACAAACAGCAAATTTTGCTCTCTAGGTCAAATAAAGTCCTAGATAACTGTCAGATTGGGGAAAAATCTGTGCCAAGAATCATGAAAAGCTCAGTTAAGAAGAGTGTGTGCCAAAATAACGATCCTGCTGAGGACAGTGATAGTGAAAATGTGGAGGGCAGGTGGAAGGGTCATAGGATCCCAAAACAGCAACGAAAGACTCATACGGTTCGGCTGAAGGACAAGTGCAAAGGCAAAAGGGACAACAAGAAATTGGCATTTGAGATTCAGCCAGAACCAAAGGGGGAAGTTAAGCACGCTCTTAAATTATTCAACATGGATTTAGCCACTGAAGAGCATCTGCTTCTACCTCTCTCCAAGTCTCCAAGTCTCTCCAAATGTGGATTCGATCCTTGTCTTCAGGAGACCAAAAGTGATTTGAATATGTGGCTTGAGAGTCCATTGCCTCTGGCTGAAAGGCTGAAGCACAGATTGAAGAGCAGTTGAGCATTTCCTGTGATGTCTTCATCTAGAAACATCTCAAATGTCTTGACAGGTTTTAAATGTCCTCTAAATTTAATCAGTCCCATAACTGAGTGGTAGAAGATTGAAAGAAGCGCTGAAGTGAAATGACTGGCAAATTAAATCCTTCAAGCAACTTTTCTGTAGTGACTTGCTCTAATTTTGACTAACAGACCTGCTGTGAGTTGGGCTGAAATTTTCCTAAATAATTTGAGTGGTTGCATCAATCATATGCCACAATAGCATGTACTCAAGAATAAATACATAATAATGTTCAGGATTATTTTTTTTTGCAGAGTATAAAATATGTAACAACTTGCTGATCAATGGCAGTGGCAAAGCTACTGACATTTTTACACAAATAGATTGGTGTTACCGTAGTATATGTTTTTATATAATTTTGCTGTAGATTTTCAGGTCCAAATTAATGCTCTAGATTCAATCTTGGAGTCAATCCCTACACATGTTGACTTTTTTTTTACCACTTTATAATTCCAAGTACCAGGATTATAAAGTAGTAAAAAAGTCAGTTTAGAACTATACCTCCCTGGGTCCTTTTTTAGGAGAAGGGCGGGGTATAAATTTAATAAAATAAATAAAACCTGTGAGATACCTTTAGAATTAGAAATCTAATTTATCAGAGTGGACCGCTACAATATAGTACCGTATTTTTCGGACTATAAGACGCATTGGAGTATAATATGCACCATGATTTTGAAGAGGTAAAGTTTTAAAAAACATTTTTGCATTCTGCAGGCCACCCAAACCCTCTGCATGCCTCGTTTATTGCAAAAAAAAAAAAAAAATGGGGATGCAGAGCTTTGGGAGGCTTGTAGAGTGCTCCTGGTGGCCCCAAAAATGCACAAAATACCACCTGTTTTTTGGGGGAAAATGAGCTGTTTTGGGGTTTTTTTGCAAAAAAACATGGAGGCTTTGGGAGGCTTGTAGAGTGCTCCTGGGGGCTGGGAGAGGAGCAAAAATGACCTGGGTTTTTTGCTCATTTTTGCCCTCCCCAGCCCCCAGGAGCACTTTGCAAGCCTCCCAAACCCTCTGCATGTCCATTTTTGCAAAGGGGGCGGGGTTTTGGTAGACCAAAAATGCTGTATTCAGTGTATAAGATGCACCCAGATTTTCACTCTTGAGGGGGGGGGGGGAAGTGCGTGTTCTACTCCAAAAAATATGGTACTTTATCTGCTCCTTGTTTTCTCCTTTGACCTAATTTCTAATTTGGGATCATCTGGTGGTAGAATCATAATGATTTTCATTTGTAGCTATATAATCCGGTTTTTAAATAAACTTTAAAAATGCAATGCTTTTCAATAGTAGTAGTTTAAATGAATTAATTAGACACAAATACTTTGCAATAATATTTATGTAGTGACAAAGAGACTTTGTCTCCATAAATAGTTGTGTTTAAGAGTGGTCTTTTAAAATATGGTATTTGTAACACTGATTTTCTCTGATTCTAGATATTATATTACTTCTAATCTTGCTTAGATCAAATTTTTGTCTTTTGTAGATAAGCTCTGTATTTCCTAGTAAAATGTATACTTTCCATGCCAAAGGTACCCATTTCAAATTATGGGCTTTGCAGGCTGGAATGACCCCCAGTGGCAGTTCTGGATAACCATTGTTGGTCAAGAAACAGCACTTGAATGAGCAGTCTTGGCACAATGCAACTCCTAATAGTGATGGTGATCAGATGAAGGTGAAAATCATATCAATTCTCTAACATAGAATTGAAAGAAATGCATCTCGTTTGGTGATAGTTGTTGATTCATGAAAAGGATGAAAGCATTAATTCACCGGGTTCTTGTTTTTTGCAATGGGATTGTAGATCCAAGTGACATTCTAACCTAAATGTTTATTTTTATTTTTCACAATATACAATTACATAAATTATTAAAAAGATGCAGCATCTGATTTCACGTTGTACTATGTCGTCACCTAATTTGACTGATTTGGTTTTAATGCAATCTATAAAGCCAGCCACTTGGTTTGTAAAATATTATGTACAGCTTAGCATGTGAATGTAGCCATTATAAGACTGTTCTACAAAATCATGGTTAAGACAAACCATGGCTAAATATGACAATCCTAGCCAATTTGCAGAATTGCTTGAGCCACTTTGAATTTCCACTTACTTCAGTAGAATGACTGTAAATATTCTCCTGAAATCTTTATCACTGAAAATGTGAGAGCGAAAGTACTCAAGTGTAGCTGAATTATGTCCTAGGTTCACAAAACTAATTCCAAATTCATAAGTTTTTTTCTCTAAAATAATGTAAATGTATCCCTATAGTATGACATGGCATAGCTCAGGAATCTATTTCCCTGCTGTGTGAAACAAGGCCATTGGGAAAAAATCGCTAGAGAAACCTCTTTCTATTTAGTTGCGACATAAGTGTTGGCTTGTAGTGGGAAGAAAAAGATAAAATCTTCTCCCAACTGCTTATCCTTTAGGTTTGCAAATTACGGTGGTATAGCAATGCAGGAGTCAGTATATCCCCCTCTAAATGTTCATTTTCCCTCATAGAACATTTTGTGTCCAGATCCATCCTTGCCATATTGTATAGAATTCTTCCTCTTAAAATTGCAAATGTTATATACCAGTGGTGGGTTCCGGATCCCATTGCAACCGGTATGATGCAATGGGGCTGGACGGCCAGCATGTGCATGCGTACCCACTGCCTGCGACACTCCAGCTGCTCAGCGGAGCATAAGAACCATACGCTCTGTGTGTGTGCGCAAATGCCCCGATTGGCTCAAATAGCAGTAAGGAGAGCAGGCAAGCAGGTGGGCCCTCCGGAGCACTGTAACCTAACGCTACCTGGTACTCACAGCAGACACTGGTACGCCCATTCTGGGGAGTACCGGTCATACCCACCACTGTTATAAACACTGTTGGAAAGCAAGTGGTACTTGACACTCTTAGAAGGTGTAGTTGTGTATAAATGTAGTGTATCTTAAGTCTTTGGGTTTATTTATTAAAGAAACAGGCTAGAAACTAAGAGATCAGGAGTTCTAGTTCTGCCTTAGGCCCAAAGCCACCTACCCCTCTCTCAGTCCTATGAAGGAGAGAAGGGCAAACCACTTCCACAAACATTACCAAGAAAACTGGAGCTTGTCTAGGCAGGCACAACACTGAGGTATAACCACATTTCTTTTTGCTTTGTTTTCCATAGCTTATATTGGCAAACGATCCCACTTAATGTGTTTAAAGTGTTTTTATTGCCAAAATTTTATAACAGGACCATAAATGCCTTGTGCCAAGGAAATACAGCTCAAAAAGCACACTGGATTTATGAACCTGTTTAGATGAAAGAATTAAAGTAGTGCTGATTTTGTCATTTGAATCTCAGACAGGCCAACCTTATAAGCAAATCACCAAAGTTGTTCAAAAAGGGGTGATTTTTGTAGTCTGGAAACCTTTCTGTGATGGGAATCTTGGAATTAGAAAATATATTTAGGATGCTGATAACATTTTGGAAAATCACTTTGGGGGAAAAATCAATGGATTTTAGTATGTGAACATAAATATGACTTTAATTTTCAATAAAGCAATTAGCCTAAGACAGTGCAATATTGTTTCAAGTTCAAGTAATAATTTCACGAGGAATACAGTACTCCCTTGCAAAAAAAGAATGTTCTTTTTAAATTGGAATATGAATATGAATTAACCCCATGTCATCCCAACCATTTCTTTAGGCTAGATTTGTACAGCCAAATATTCATCAATGAAGCAAGAGGTAAAAATTATAGATCTCATAAATCAGTCAAAATATTTGCAGTACACATTAGAACACAAAATATTTTCCAGTGATTACTGCTATTGAAATTATTAAAACATATCTTCAAAAAAAATTGGACACGTCTTTCAACCTATATCAATTGTCTTAAATATGCAGTTGGCTCAACTTTGTATCTGAATATGTTACATCATCCATATTCCTTAGTAGTCCTTCATATCTATATTACATAAAGTTACATATAAGCTACCGTAAATATCATTCTTTGTAATTGTATACATTATAAAAATTGTTCTGCACCTTTTTATTTAAAACAGAAAACTTTGCAGAAGAATTAATCTTAGAAAGCAGGAGAGCAAAATAACAAATTTTTTCTTAAATGCCAAAAAAAATTCTCGATGAATTTCTTAACCCAGTTTAACTCAGTTTTGTTTGGATATAAATATAAGCCTAGGACAAAAAATATTAATTGTTAAATGCCTATGGTTTTTTATTTTATTGTACAGATCCATGATTTCAAGCTGTAAATTTTGTTGCTCAACAACAAAGGAAACCTTGAATAAAACTTAACAGATAATAGCTGCATCCTCATTTAAACAGTGATAGAAATACAAAGTATTTGTTTCCTGAAGAGCAAAGTGCTAAATCTAGCACTGTGTTTTACTGTTCACCAGTAGCACTTAGTCTATAACAGATCTAGTAATATTGCTAACTGTGGTTTCCTTTCATCTGTTGATGCAAAATAGCAGGACTTCACACTTCCTTAGACATGAAAAGATTTTTACCTTGACTTGTGACACCACCTCCATTAATCTTCCACTTATTATTCCAGCCGTGCTAATGCTAAAATTCTCAGAGATGGCTTCAAGATAAACTCTTTATAAATAGAAATTGGTCAAGGAAAGGGGGGGTTGGGATATCGCAAGATTGTTTTTCTGTTTTCAAATTTGAACAACTGGTTTTTTTAAGTGATGGTCATAAAAGATCTATCCAATAAATATTTTGCTAGTTGCCTATTCAAATGGTTTATCAAATGGTTTATCGCAAGACTAAGAAACTGCAGTTAGATTTTTTTTTATACCAGTGCAACAAAAGTCACAAATACATAAATTCCTTCCATAGGAAGGAAACAATCAAATTGCTCAAAAAGAGCAATTATCAGATTTGTTTATTGTTTGTTGAGAGCAAAAATGCCTATTTCTAGGAGTGGTTTTCTCCTCTATTTTAGAACTAAACTATAAAAAGAATGGAAATGGATCAAAATCATGGGAAGTATGATGCGGGCAGTACTGCAGTGATGTGTTGGGATATGAGTAACTGATAGCAAACAAATTAATTTTTCATCTTTTTTTGAATACTGGTACATCAATGATAATGTCAGTGATTCCCATGAGAATGCCAGCAAAACAGCAGGATGAAGTCCCCATAGCCCCTAAAATAAAGAAACCACAAACATTTCATAAGCTTGGCATTGCTCAACAAAGGGGCTTTTCAAAAGGCAATTGGACTTTCTTGGATTTTCCCTTGAAAATGTTTGCTTCTTGGATGAGAAGCAAAATGTTTTTCAGGGGGAAAAACAAGCAAGTAGTTAGTTACCTTTTGAAAAACACCTTTGGGCAGCCATCACCTGAATGATTGAGAATCTCCATAGACACGTTGCTGAACACCATATCAAGATTTTAACCAAGGTAGTCATATATCAATATGTATATAACTGCTATTCCTTTCATTTATCTAGAGTTTACCACAAATAAACGTGGGGTTATTTAAGGAAGAGCCTGAATGCCAAATCATCTCCATTCTTAAGTAATTATCGATCATGTAAGAATGCACTTTGCATTACCACTACAGTATTTTTCACACCTCCCGCATGGGATCTAGTTTTCTGCATCCCACATGCCCTTAAAAATCTCACTTATTTCTCAGAAGACTCACTAAGCAACTTTAGCCTACCAATGAAGGAGAATATTTGTAGCTCAGGTTGAAACGAGCGGTCCTTGGTGCTCTCTGAGCTTGCTGGTTTTCTTGCAGACGGTTCGTTATCCTAACTAGGTAACATCTTCAGGGCTTGTAAAGAGCACTGATGATATTACCTAGTTAGGGTAACAAAACGCCTGCAAGAAAACCAGCAAGCTCAGAGAAGAGCACCAAGGACTCCTAACTTCAGCTTAGTAAATTTAACATGGCCTCTCAGCATTGTGCTCTCCTCTACCCAGTAAAGTTGAATGGATGAGTCCCTGATTTCCAAGCAATGAAGATGTTGCTGTGGCTCCCCCTCCTCTGGCATAGTATAGGTTGCGTTGGAGCTGAGATCACAGCCTATTTGCTGGTAGAGGAGAAAATCACACCGTGGCACACAGGCCTCTAAAATTATTGATCTGTAGGTCCTAAATAACAGTATGCCTGAATGAATTGGGATTTCTTCCTGGCATGCATTACAACTTGATGGGAGGATTATAAACTCAAACTCAACCTGTCCAAGACCGAGTGGCTGTGGTTTCCGGCACCCCGGTTCAGCCAGTTAAGTCCAACACTGGCCATTGGGGGCGAACAACTGGCCCCCGTGGAGAGGGCGCGCAACTTGGGTGTCCTCCTGGATTCCCGGCTGTCCATGGAGGACCATGTGGCGGCCGTGGCCAGGGGGGCGTTCTATCAGGTACGCCTGATACGCCAGTTGCACCCCTTACTGGACCGGGGAGCCCTTCGCACAGTCACTCAAGCGCTTGTGACATCCCGGCTGGATTATTGCAACGCTCTCTACATGGGGCTCCCCTTGAGGTGCACTCGAAAGCTACAGTTAGTACAGAATGCGGCCGCGCGGGTGAACCTCAAGGCAAACCCACGTAACACCTCTCCTGCGCGAGCTGCACTGGCTGCCTGTGGCCTTTCGAGTGCGCTTCAAGGTGTTGATGACCATCTTTAAATCGCTCCATGGCTCGGGGCCTAGCTATATACGAGACCGCCTCCTGCCCCATACATCCCTTCGTCCGATCCGCTCCCACAGAGAGGGCCTTCTCCGGGTGCCGTCGGCCGGGCAATGCCGGTTGGCGACACCCAGGGGAAGGGCCTTCTCTGTGGCGGCCCCGGCCCTCTGGAACGACCTACCCCCCGACCTTCGCACTATCTCGGACCTCCGCCTCTTCCGCCAACGTCTTAAGACGTATTTATTTCAGCAAGCCGGCCTAGGATAGTCCCCCGTTTCTGACTTTTTAAAATATAAATTATAATTTGGGAAGGTTTTAACATGGGTTTTAGCACGGGTTAACTAATTTAATATATTTTAACTGATATTTATTGTATTTTGTGGTTTTAATAATGCCTGTGCGCCGCCCTGGGTCCTAACAAGGAGAAGGGTGGGGTATAAATTTAATAAAATAAATAAATATGGTAATGTACCCCAGTTCCTTAGAAAGCATCTTATCCCAGAGCAGTGCTTCTCAAATAGTGGGGCGGGCCCCCCAGGGGGGGCGCGAGGCTCCGTAAAGGGGGGCGCGTTTGACCTCGGCAAAGGATTTAATTTTTTTAAAATTTCTAATGCACTTTAAATCTTTTCTGCTAGTTAATAAAGCTATTCTTTGTTGTAAATTGATCCACATTTCTTTCTTTTTTTATTCTCTTATACGTTAATAAGGATACAGTGTTATGCAGAGGTGTACTTATAACAATTTTATAGACAAATGATACTATTTACAGTCGCGCGGGGGGCGCGAAATGTTTTCTTCTTCCTAGGGGGGGCATGACAGAAAATAATTGAGAAGCACTGTCCCAGAGCCATGGCTGCAAAAGAAATACTAACTAGATTTTCTTACAAAGATCTTTTACTGTGTGGAGGTAATTGAGAAACTATATATAGATGTCTTAACTGTAAAAGTGAAATGTGCTTCCAGTTTGTAAAGATATGTTAAACATTAGATCAATAGATGTACATTCATGGTTACAGGAATTGCTTTTAGCTATATTAGATGATTCCATAAAATATACCAGGAGGAACTTTAAAAAAAAACCTTACCTCTATATTACATGGAATTTTGGAAATGAATAATACTTTAGTATAAAATACAGCCTTCCTTTACAGTTTAATACCCATGATGATTGTCTTTTCAGCATTTGATTCCTTCATTAATTGTCCCCCACAGTTATTGATAGGTGAGCTGACAAATTTAGGGAGAAATAATTCTTAACTAATAGACTCCCATCCTATTGTCTGACTAAATTGGGAAGGCAACAACTCTGAATAGGCGATAAATATGTTGTCTTTGGCCTTTCCTTTTCAGCCTGCTCAACCTAATTTGAGTCTTTGGCACCAAGGTGTTAATGCAAGGTTTGTTCTCTTTGACATGATGGCAGGTGATTTGCATTTCAGAGTCTGATAGATTTATAGTCTTTGATCTTTTAACCAGCTCACAGCCATGAAAAGAACAGTTCCTCTTCAGAGCAACCCTGCAAATTTGCATTCAGCATCCCCAAGCATATTTATTAGATAATTATATTGGGGTCAACATTTATTTCCCATTCAGTAATGTAGGATTACTAGCAAATCCCAATCCTATGTGTTTTTAGGCAGAAATAAAAATAGAATTATAAACATATCTTATTACACTCCATAGGATTTGCTTCTGAGTAAATAGATCTAGTCTTTCAGTGAAAGATCATTTATGAGTAAGAGGTAGGAATTGCAAAATTAAGATGATTGATAGCAAATGAAGAAAATTATAAATAAAATTATTCTTCGAGAAATGTGTTGAGATAGAATAAACCACACAAACAATATTTAAACCATTTCCAAATATTGCTACTCTTCAAATAATAATTGAAGGTATCTGTTTCGAAACACGAGCTTATTTCTATTTTTATATAATTCCAGACTAGATTGAGAAACCCAAATTTGGCATCAACAGAGGGATAGCATCAAGACCACGAGAAGTGATATTACAGCTTTAGACAGCATTAGTGAGGCCGCACATGGAATATTACATCCAATTCAAGTCAGCGTGATTAAAAAGAAAAGAAAAGCTAAGGCCCTAGAAAGCGTTCCACAAAAAAGCAACAATGATAAGGGATCTGGAAACTAAACAGTACGATGCAGTGATGGGATTCAAACATTTTTACTACCGGTTCTGTGGGGGTGGCTTGGGGGTGGCATGGCTTGGTGGGCATGGCAGGATAATGTAAAATCTCCATTCCCAACCCACTCCAGGGGAAGGTTACTGCAAAATCCCTATTTCCTCCCAATCAGCTGGGATTTTGGAGGCAGAGAATAGATGGTGGCAAGGCCAGTCAGAGGTGGTATTTACCGGTTCTCCAAACTATTCAAAATTTCCGCTACTGGTTCTCCAGAACTGGTCAGAACCTGCTGAATACCACCACCGGTATGATGAATGGCTAAAGGAATTAGGTATGTCTAGCCTAACAAACAAAAGGCTTAGGGGTAATATAATCACTGCCACGAGGGTCTCTCACAGTTAAGAGAGGGTCAACTTATTTTCCAAAGCACCTAAGGATAGGGACAAGAAGCAATGGGTGGAAGCTCGTCAAAGGGAGACCCAACCTGGAATTTGGGAGAAATTTCCTAACAGAACAATTAATTAATGGAACAACTTGCTTCCTGGAATTGTGGGCACTCTATTGCTGGAGGTTTTCAAGAAAAGATTAGACAACTATTTGTCCAGGATGGTATAAGGTCTCCTGCCTTGAGCAGGGAGTTGGACCTCCAAGGTCCTTTCCATCTCTGTTCTGTTCCGTTCCATTGCAACATCATAAAATATATTGTGCTAGTACTACAATCTTTCTAATATTTCTAATATCCACTTCAAGAAGATGTTCTACATGGGGGAGGGGGGATTGTCCTTTGAGATTGACCCAGAGTTTAAATCTAGTGCAGAACAGAGAATAGTGGTCTTGAGCTTGGTAGGATTTGACTTGATTAGATCAGATCAATGCTGAGGAAACTACTCTGGCTGTCTTTTCTACATAATGCTGAACTACTTTAAGCTGTTCTAAAAGATATCCTTGTTTTGAATTGGAATGTTAATCGGGCATTTCATAAGTGCCAATGCATTCTGTATGTTATCAGTGAGGGCATACAGAGTATAGAAATAGACTTTTTAATTACTGTATCTATTCTCTAACTTTCATCAAGCATCATAAGATGCTCTGGGTTCTGTCCTTTGGGAGTATTATCTGGCACAATCCAGAGGTTAAATACGCCCAAATCCTTCTGGCCTTTTGTAAGACCTGGTTTGTTAGAGCTTGATTTGCAGTTGAGCCCATTTCATGGTTGTGTTGTTATTGGCTGGCTTTTTTTTTAATAGTTGCTGATATACATGTTATTATTATAATTTTCAATTTTAAATCATTGCTAGCTGTCCAGAGTTATGTATTTCAAATGGGCTTGTACATAAATAGAATGAATCAAATCAAGCAATCTTTGGCATCTTTCAAAGATATATCTTTCTGTCAGGCCTGCTTGCTGGTTGATAAAGCTTTGTTGATTATTTTATTTATTTATTTATTATTTACACTTATATACTGCCCTATCTCCCGAAAGGGACTCAGGGCGGAGCACAGAGGAATAAAAAGTAGTAAAACACAATGACAATATAAAAAGTTAAAAATAGATTAAATACTAGATCTGTGCTAAAAACCTATGGTTAAAAGCAAGTTAAAATATTATAAAATTATTATAAAATTGGGACTGTGTTGTTAAAACTATGCTAGGCCAGCCGCATGAAATAGATATGTTTTTAGGGTCCGACGGAAGAGGAGTACGTCCGTGATGGTACGAAGGTCGGGGGGCAGGTTGTTCCAGAGGGCAGGGCCTGCCACAGAGAAGGCTCTCCCCCTGGGGGTCGCCAGCCAGCATTGTCTGGCAGACGGCACCCTGAGGAGGTCCTCTCTGTGGGAGCGAACAGGTCGGAGGGAGGTATGTGGTAGGAGGCAGTCCCGCAAATAACCAGGTCCCAAGCCATGGAGCGCTTTGAAGATGGTTACTAGCACCTTGAAGCACACCCGGAAAGCCACAGGCAGCCAGTGCAGCTCGTGCAGGAGAGGTGTTACATGGGAGCATCGAGAAACTCCCATAATCCCCTGCGCGGCCGCATTCTGCACTAGCTGGAGCCTCCGGGTGCACCTCAAGGTGAGCCCCATGTAGAGAGCGTTACAGTAGTTTTATTAGCTTTATATTAATTACTTTATTATACATTCTTCACAGTTTAGAAGTTTGTGGAATGATATACAATTTAAAATATGTTTTAAAGTGTATTGGGAGCCTGTAGATAGCAGGGCATTGTACTGTATGTCTATGCATGAAAAGATGATCATTTCTGCCTCAATCTCATAGAATAATCCAAAAGACCTCATGGAAAATATGCTTTTGATTCTATTTTATTCTTTCTTTATTCTTTAATATGCACTCATCTACCTGATCATCTACTAAATATTCCTTTAACTCTCCATGAATATTTCCAAAGTCCTACAAGATTTTGTAAGTAAAGTTTTTTCCAGCATCTGGACAACTGGGATATGTTCTCAGTTCTATTATATACATACATGCATGCATGCATGTATATTTATTTATTTTATTTTATTTTATTTATATACCGCCCTCTCTCCCGATTTGAGACTCAGGGCGGTGCACAGGGATAATAAAAAGATAAAATACATATAAATACAATCAATTAAATAGATTTAAGATTAAATTAAATAAGTTTAAGTTTAACCCGTGCTAAAATAAATTAAGACCCTATTAAAACAATAATAAAAACAAACTATGCCAGGCCGGCCGCATGAAAAAAGTAGGTCTTTAATGCTCGACGGAAGAGGCGAAGGTCCATGATAGTACAAAGGTCGGGGGGGCAGGTCGTTCCAGAGGGCTGGACCCGCCACAGAGAAGGCTCTTTCCCTGGGAGTCGCCAGCCGGCATTGTCCAGCGGACGGCACCCTGAGGAGGCCCTCCCTGTGGGAACGGACAGGTCGAATGGAGGTATGTGGCAGGAGGCAGTTCTGCAAATAACCAGGACCCATGCTATGGGGTGCTTTGAAGATGGTCACCAAAACCTTGAAGCGCACCCGGAAGGCCACAGGCAGCCAGTGCAGCTCGCACAGGAGAGGTGTTATATGGGAGTGTCTTGGTGCTCCCAAGATCCCCTGTGCGGCCACGTTCTGCACTAACTGGAGCATCCGGGCACACCTCAAGGGGACCCCCATGTAGAGTGCATTGCAGTAGTCTAGGCGGGAAATGACAAGAGCTTGCGTGACTTATATGTATATGTATATGTAATATATATTACCCTAATTTTTGACTTATCCAGCCCAGTAGCATTCTTTTCTTTTCTGCAGAATGTCTTTCAAAGTATGCTGCTGGGACATTTCGGTTGCTAATATAGTTGATCTAAGACCACTGTATGTATCGCTGACATTTCAATTCCATTTTTAAAAGAAATGATTGCATGACCACAGTTTGATGTGCTGAGTTCATCAAAGCTTGACAGATCAGGTCAAAAAGAATAAAGTTCAGTTTTCCCTTTCTCTCATTTTTTTTGTCCCTTGCTGACAATACAGTATTAACATTAGTAAACTGCCTTTTTCAGAAAACCAAGTTTGTAGAAAAACATAAAAGCTTTCAGAGCTAACCTGAGCTAGCCTAACCTCCCATGGGGACTTTTAGAAAAGTTTTAAATTGGGTTTTTAATAATTGGTTTTAGCATAGGATCGGGATTATTTAATATATATTTTAAATTATTTATCTATTTTCTATTTTGTATATCTTTTAAATCTCCTGTGCGCCGCCCTGGGTCCTCTGCGGAGAAGGGCGGGATATAAATGTAATAATAATAATAATAATAATAATAATAATAATAATAATAATAAGCTGTGCTGCATAGACCTGAAAGACCACAGGAAGGCAGCAAAGCATTGTAGTTTCTGCATCTCTTTGCTACCACCTACTGGTCATTTGGATTTTTGAAGCCTAGATATCATAACCTTAAAAGTAACTATGCAAATTTGTTTCCAAATGCCAACACTAGGCCTGATGATGAACTTCTGATCATTCAATACACATTTTGATAAGACATTTAGAGCAGAAGAAGTAATACCTGAGCCACAGCTGCTTTGTCTTCTGTGGCCAGTGATTGTGCTGGTTAAAAGTTTTGTAAACTGTAGTACCAAACATCTGGAGGAAATCAGGTTGAAAAAGACACCAACCAGATTAATAAAGTTGTGTTGTTGCAATGGGACTCTATTGGCATTTATGAAACTCAAGTTTCATCCAAATCATCCAAATTCCAAGTCATCCAAATTCCAGGAGGAATCCCAATTGCCGAGCAAGAAAATATCATATTCATTAGATTCATTTGGAAACCTGTCTTATTCTTTTTAAAAAAAAAATATGGATATTAATAGATTGCAAAATTGAACCAATCATTAATTTAGCTCCTGGAGCTGATAAGAAAAATCTCTAAAATGTGTCATGTTAAAAATAAATGGATGACAGATGTATTTTAAAACGGTACTGAAATAAAATTACACGGCAATAACTTACTGAGGCTGTAGAATGATAGAGAAATCACTGTTCCTTTGATGAAATAATCAGCATAAAATAACATTTTTATATTAAGTGAAATGGCAGTCATGGGATATTGTCTGGTAAATTATTGGTTCTGGCAAATTCACATATACTGTTCAATTCACACTCCCTGCAATTTTCCAGCATCTAATGTGTTGTGTACATTCAGCAGGGGGGATCATTCCTTAATTCTTGCAAATAAGTGTAGAATAGCCTTTGGGACTTGGCTCATCCATCCCTGTGCCATTGCTCATTCCTTACATCCATTGAAAAGATCTCTAGAACTCTTCTGCTTTTCATCCTCAGATATTCCCACCATGGAAGACACGCCTGAAAGAGGCAGCCACAGGTCGGAATGGTAAGCATGCAGGAGCCAGACTCAGGTTTACTCAGACTGAGTTCCAACACTACCTTTGGTTCCTGAAATTATGTCCTATTGTTAAGAAAGAATATCAAGAACTGACTTACCTAAAGATTGCTGCTGAGGCTTATGACTGGTAGAGGTTAAAATGTTAAATCACTCAGATATTGCCATATGCTAAATAAAACAAAATAAACTCAACTATTTGGGTTGTATTAAAGGAGAAGGAATGAGCTAATCCATCAGAGTTAGCTTTTTTAAAATAAACTACTCGTTCCTGCATGCATAAGAATCAAATCCCATTTATCCAAGTGTATTCAATTTACAGATTTGGGGTGTGCGTGTGTGAGATATTCTGGATTGAGGTCTATTTGGATTATTTTGTGAATCAGTAAATGTTTCAGATTAAGTATTCATATTAAATGTACTAAGGCAATGGATTCAAGCTTCTGAGACATTGGTATTCTATTTATTCTCTCGATTCTGGTACCAAAAGCAGAATAAAGCCCCATTTTGGTAAAATCTATGTTTGATGGTCAGCTAAATAGAGTAAGGAAGCCCAAAACTCTTCAGCCATTCCTTTCTCTTTTCCGCTAATTGAAATGAAAAGTAAACATTAAAGACCAACCACACAGCATAATATCCTTTCAACTTCTGTTAACAGGGGTATTAAAAAGACTTCCCCAATATCAGCTAGAAAACACCAAGTCATAAAACCCCTACTTAAAAGATGGAGAGGTGTAAATTCAGCACATGGGACTGTTTTCATCTAGGGAACCAGTTGATTAGAGGCCAGATGTCTTAATGAATTGGGAAGTTGCTGTCACGTCTCAGGTAGTTGAGATTGCCACTTCTCAGAGGATCAAATGTTCACATGGAAGGGTTTCGAAGAGCATGTGATCTTACAAGTGTGTGAACAAAGCATACCACTTGCACAAGACCCCACTCAGAACAATACTGGTGCTTAGACATATACAGACAGTGACCGCTTTAACTTCGCTTATAGACAGTGCCAACAAAGTCAGTACAGGTTGCCTGCTTCCCTGCCAACCTGAAAGACAAAGTATGCACAACCTCCTGGATTCATTCATGTATTTGAGACAGGTGGTTATACAATAGCTGTCTTTCCCCCCCTCAATATTCATATCAAACAATCTCATGAAAGAAGCCATACATCTTGGAGAATGATGGCAATGTCATGCCACTGTGTTTTCTAGCTCTGGTGACTGTCAGTTTCAACATGCAGGCATTTTCCAGCTCAATAAAGATGGTAACCTTGTTTCACAGATGGTTCAAACTCAACCTTCCCCAATCTGATACCTTCCAGAAGTGCCAGCTTTTCAATCTTTCACAACTTTGTCTCAGCTGTCAAGATGATTATGAAGGACAAATCATGACATTAGTAGCCAGACTGTAGATTGCATTCTCAAGAAAATTCATATTGTTTCTGTCTAGTATGGTTAGCTCCCAGGGTGAGAGGGTTTAATTCTAAAGGAAGAGTAGAAATAAATGAGTTGTGATTATTTGTTTAACCATACTTGTACTGTTTTGCACTATAATCTTCATGGATCAAATTTATCTGGTTGTTTGTATTTAAGAGGTCATTTCCATTTTGGCTGCTCTGGATCCATTCAGACTGTCTCTAAATAAATAAAATAAAAATGATGAAGTATGGGTAACCAAGACTGGTCAAGACTTATATTGAAAATCATATTTGACTAAATAGATGAAAAGAATCATGAATGGAAAGTATAGTTTTATTACAGGGGAAAAAATCAGTGCAATCTTTTCTGATGCATGTATCAATGGAATCCTCCCCAAAATTGACTTTGACACAAGACTATCCTTCTTTAAGATTTAAATTATTCAGTAGAGATGTATGAAATGCATAAAACAAATCTTCATTTGTTTTCATTTCAAAAGTATCCACTTTTTTTCTTGCTACTAAGAAAAGCATCTGCTTCTTCCCTGTAGCATTTTGAAGAAAAAGCTGCTCATTAGTAACATTTTACTATTGATATTTGTTTATTTTAGCATCATACTTATGCACTTGGAATTAGGACGAAGGAACTCATTATCAACAGTGAATGAAGACTGAATGACTGCCTTCAGATTGCTGAATAAATTAATGGAGTGAAAAATAAAGCTGCCATTCAGGCAGAAAATGCCTCTATCATTTTTCAAAGTGTCACTGAGCAGACCTATAATATTAGCTCCATAACTCAAATAACCTTCAGTGTTATGGGATTACTATATGACAAAAATGATCTCACCTAGATTTGTGACAGGTGGAGGGAAAGGTAGAGGTCAGAGATATAAATTTGTGCTTTTAAATTTGCTCAAGTAACACAGTATGTACAACTTACCCATTTTGGCTCTTTCCTTTTCTGACCAGGGCAAAAAAGCAAACAGATCCATGAACCTATTTACAGTATATGAGCGATTAATAGTGCCCTCCATTTGTCATATTCTTAATATATCACTAATGTGGATGGACATTACTGTACACTGCCACTGTAATTTGTGATAATGCTGTACATTGCTTCAGTAGTATATTTTATATTTTATAAAATGAATTTAATATTCATTTCTGTAACGTTAGTACTTCTGCAGCAAGTCATACAAACAGCAACAATTTATCTCACAACTGTACACTTGTCAATATTGGATCATTTCAAACGTGTGCTTTTAAATAGGCCTTAACAAATCTAATCAGTAAATTAAAATCCATAAATAACATATGTTTACAAGTTTCACTATAAGAAGCCGCTTTCTATCACCCAAGCACTCTAACCAGTAATTGTCCTTTAATTCGTCAGACATAAATCATAAATATGAACTGGAGGAATTAGTTGGTGATCTTTCTAAAAGCAAAAACTTGGAGCTCCAAATATATCTCAAAAGTATTTTTAGTAATATCAGTTATGAATTATGCATTCATTTTCATTAGAAACCAGACTTTGAAATGACATGATTTTAAAGAGAGCCCATTTCTACTTTTTCTCCCATTTATTGGTCCCCATAAATGGCTGCTTAAAAGAACTGCCTTGTGTCCTCAACTGTCCATGCGTCAAGAGAACAAACAATACAGTACTTATAGCAGGAAGAACCATCTCTATGCAAACCTCTGCATGGCCACTATTCAATATCCACAGGGGAAATCAGATGTGTGGGAAGCACAGAAAGTGCAGAAATGGGAACAGAAAAGGGATTACCTATAGATGTGAGGTTGGAGGCAGATCACTGCTTAGTCATTTATGACACTATTTAGTAAAGAGACCTGTATAACATGAAATCCCTTTGGCTATGGTAAATAACCAGCTCTATTCACAAGCTGCCTAAAAAGAGACTTCTGTGATAGGTAACAGGAAAAAGGAATGGAAAATTAATTTTATTCTTACTAGCACTGAATAAAGAGGTGCTTAAGATGCACAGGGGCTTTATGGTCAGAGGAGGAGGAGGAGGAGAAGGATACAGCCTGACAGCAGGTGGGACAGAATTTCATCTGAACTGGTGATCCTTTAGGCTACGGCCTCTGGTCTGTGCCCAATAGTCCAGTCCTAGCACCACTACTGAGGACAAAACAATTCAACTATTAACAGCCATTAATTGGGGCCTCAAGTTTAAGAAGCTACTCTAGAATAGAATAGAATAGAATAGAATAGAATAGAATAGAATAGAATTCTTTATTGGCCAAGTGTGGTTGGACACACAAAGAATATGTCTTTGGTGCATATGCTCTCAGTATACATAAGGAGAATAAACTACATTAATCAAGAATAAAAAGATAACACTTAGTGATAGTCAAGGTTACTAATAAGTTATCAAATAGTACTAGTAAATATAAAACAATATAAATTGTAAAGATACAAGCAACATGGATATAGTCATAAGTGAGAAGAGATAGGTACTAGCAAGGAAGAGAGGAATAATAGTAATACAGTCTTAGTAAATTATTTGACAGTGCTCTACTTACCCTTCCCAAGATTTGGAGAGCACTGCATTTCTCCTTGCCTATCAGAACTTTCTGAATATGTTTATCTGGATTCGTTTCATGCTCTAAGGAGAGGTTACCAAAACATTGGAAAACTAAAACCACTGAACACACATTAGGAGAGAAACATGCTGAGATAATAAGAGGCAGAGAAAAGGCGGAGGTGAGGATTTTGACCTTCACATCAAGACTGGTACAATTCTACATCTCACCTATCACACACTCCTGGTGCTTAAAATTTGATGACACATCCTTTGGGAGGGGTAAATTCTGCTCACAAATTTTAGTGCCACTAATGGAAACAGCTTTATGGAGCATCACTTCCTGCTTAAGCCCGTTTATATATGAGTCTAAATTAAATAACATTTCCTTCACCATATTCTTGAAAATATCGTTTGGAGAATAACTAGACAACTATAATGGGAAATTATTAGTCTTCTCACAAAATTGTTCTTCATATTGTTCCTTGGGGAAATGAGGATATTGAAACTCATTTTAAGCCATTCTTCAGCTACAACACAGAAATACCCTTATTCCTCTTTCAATACAGTGCTATGTCATTTTTCATGATCACAATAAAAAAAGGGAAGAATGATCAAAACAAAACAAAACCACACAAGAGCCATGAATATGCCCTAGAAATTAAATGCTGAGTTTTGCTCAATGCAACGTGGACTGAAAATCCTTCCTCACTGTAAAAAAGAAATTATGAAAACAAATAATAAAAGTTTATGGAATTAAAATAATACATCATTCTATAATATCTACAATAACTAATACAGTTATAATAGCTCTCTACATGGGGCTCCCCTTGAGGTGCACCTGAAGACTACAGCTAGTTCAGTATGCGGCTGCGTGGGGAATTTTGGGATCCTCGAGGCACTCCCACGTAACACCGCTCCTGCGCGAGCTGCACTGGCTGCCTGTGGCCTTTCGGGTGCGCTTCAAGGTGTTGATTACCATCTTTAAAGTGCTCCATGGCATGGGGCCTAGTTATTTGCAGGACCGTACCTGCCCCATACATCCCTCCACCCGATCCGCTCCCACAGAGAGGGACTTCTCCGGGTGCTGTCCACCAGGCAATGCCGGTTGGCGACGCCCAGGGGAAGGGCTTTCTCTATGGCAGGCCCGACCCTCTGGAACGACCTACCCCCCGAACTTAGAACGATCACGGACCTCCGCTTCTTCCACCAACATCTCAAAACATACTTTTTTCACCTTGCCGGCCTGGCCTAAAACACACAACCAAGTTGAAGACTGAATACTAAATTGTTTTATTGGATTTTAAGGGTTAATTTTTAGGGGATTTTAGCACAGGGTATTATATATTTAATTGGTTTTTAGTACTTATTTATTATGATGTTGCATATTTTATTCTATTTCCCTGTGCACAGCCCCGAGTCCCTTTGGGGAGAGTGGCGCGGTTTTTATAAATATAATAATAATAATTTTAAAAAATTGTTCTTAAGGGCAAATTACATATTAAGTTGAGCACATACTTTTTAATGCTGTTTAAACTGGTATTTAGTTTGAATAAAAAAATTGTCAGCCCAAAGCATATTCTTGATCCCAAACCAATTGCCATCAGAAATCTATTTGTACCGATTATGCTTATAAGTCTTTCCTATCCTTTAAATAGGTATTTAAAATATTTTTGTTCCTATTAGATTTTAGTATAACAAAATGTTTAATGTTCATAGCTATGGCTGTTCTATTTTCTTCTGACATTGAACATTGTGTTCCATTGTATTCCTATTACATTGTTATATATGGCTTTGAGACCTTTTTATGCAAAATAAAATAAAATATTGAACTAACCGGCTGTGTCAAACAGTTCCATATCAAATATTTCTATTTGATGGTGGTTATTTTAACATTAATGTAAATTAAAAGTAAATACTATCAACAGAATGCTACACACAGTCTGAAGATAAAGGTGATGGGGGGAGGGAGAGAGGGAGAGAGATATTGTGCAATGTTGCATATCACACTTTATACTCCAGAAGCACTTCCTTCATACACAAATTAAATGGGAAAAGTGTAATCAGAGATGCCCATGGAAAATATCAGAGCAACAAAAGACATCAGAAACAACACGCCTAACTTTTGGCTTTTGGAATAATTTATTTTCAAAGTATGGGGTGCATAGTGTATCTTGCAAACTCATTCAATTTTATTTATCAAATTTGAAAATTTCCCATCTCCCACATAGCGGGACTCTGGATAGTATGCAAATAAAATATTTTTTTAAAGTGTATGAAATGTAAGAGGCACGGTTGAATAAAAATCAATATTAAAAGGTAATTAAAAGGAAAGGGCGAGGCTTTTGGGGTGCTAACCAACCCCATAGCTTGGTTATCCTAGGTCCCAAGCAAGGCAGCAGTCATTTTTCACATCTTTCTAGGCCAGGAGAGTGGTTGCCTGCCTCACCTCTGGGGGTGAGGGAATATTCCATAAGGCAATTGCAATGGCAGAAAAGGCTCTTTATGGACCCACCAATTGAAATTCTTTAACTGATGCGGTCTGCAATATACTTTCCCTGGCAGAGCGGGTAGGACAGGTTCATATAAATGGGGAGAAAAATGGTTGTGTAGGTAACCTGGTCCTATGACATGCAGGATTTTAAAAGTCATAAAACCAATACCTTGAACTGGATCCAGAAGCAAACTGGCATCCACAGTAATATCTTAACAGCACATTCAATGTAAAATAGTCATCAGAGTTTATAAGCCTGATCAAACTCATCAAGACACTTTTTTCTGCCATTTCAAGGCTGGGCAACTCAGCAATGGGAAGGGGTTTTGGAACAGAATTCTGTAGATTCCCTAAGACCTTGAGTGAGTTTAGAGCAAAGGGATGCTTGAAATCAAAACTGGTCTCAACTTTAGCTCAGCAGTTTTAGCTCAACTCAGGTTTGGTCACCAGGATGTAGAAAAGATGTGGAGACTCTAGAAAGAGTGCAGAGAAGAGCAACAAAGATGATTAGGGGACTGGAAGCTAAAACATGAAGAACGGTTGCAGGAACTGGGTATGCCTAGTTTAATGAAAAGAAGGACTAGGGGAGACATGATAGCAGTGTTCCAATATCTCAGAGGTTGTGACAAAGAAGAGGGAGTCAAACTATTCTCCAAAGCACCAAAAAGAAATGGATGGAAACTAATCAAGAAGAGAAGCAACTAGAACTAAGGAGAAATTTCCTGACCATTAGAACAATTAACCAGAGGAACAACTTGCCTCCAGAAGTTGTGAATGCTCCAACACTGGAAGTTTGTTAAGAAGAGATTGTCTAGAAGACCTCCAAAGTTCCTCCCTGGCAGTTGTATCCAAAAGTGTGTCTTTTGAAGAAATGGCATCTGTCAGAAGAAAAAGATTCTTCTTCCTCCTGCCTTCCATTAAGCTCTTTGAAGCAGAAAGATCTGGGGCACATCTGGCAGAGTGCAAAATGGAAAAGAACAGGGAAGCTCCCATAAAATGAGCACAAGCATGTTCACGTGATGTTGGATATGGCCAATAATATACAATAATTTCCAAATGGTATTATTAAGGGGTTGCAGAGACTGGAGATAAAAGACAAAACTTTCCTGTAAAAACAGTTTGTGTTTACAATGTCCTGTAGTGGTGAAGGTGTGGATCAGGAGCAAAGGGACCCAATCAACCACAGAAAACCACTTGGGAGATTTGGGTCAATTTACACTGTGGGATGTTTTTGTGGGGGAAAATAAACCCTATGTATGCAAACTTGAGAGAGACATGGTGGCTCAGTGGCTGCTGAGCTTGTCGATCAGAAAGGTTGGCAGTTTGGTGGTTCAAATCCCTAGCGCCGTGTAACTGAGTGAGCTCCCAGCTTCTGCCAACATAGCAGTTTGAAAGCATGTAAAAATGCTAGTAGAAAATTAGGGACCACCTTTGGTGGGAAGGTAACAGCATTCCGTGTGCCTTCGGCATTTAGTCATAACATAACCAATTTCATTGTAATTTTAGTACAATGACAATAAAGATTATTATTATTATTATAACAGCCAGATGGCCACAGGAACGTCTTCAGACAGCGCTGGCTCTCCGGCTTTGAAATGAAGATGAGCACCGCCTCCTAGAGTCGGGAATGACTAGCACATATGTGCAAAGGGAAACTTTACTATGCAAACTTGACCTCCTGGAAAAACAACCTAAGATGTACATTTGTATGATACAAAGTATGATATATATTTTAATGAATACTCCTTAGGGCACAAGCAGAATAAATAACATTCAGAAACTCCTTTTTCGCCTGCTTCATTCAACCTTTAATACTGTTGGCTTTTTGTATTTGTTTTTTAAAGGAAAGCCAGTATTCAGAAAAGGTGCAGAACTCATGACGGTCTGCTTTTTTGGCATGCTAGGAAAGAGAAGATGCAATACAATACAATACAATAGCAGAGTTGGAAGGGACCTTGGAGGTCATCTAGTCCAACTCCCTGCCTAGGCAGGAAGCCCTATACCATTCCAGACAAATGGCTATCCAACATCTTCTTGAAGACTTCCAGTGTTGGGGCATTCACAACTTCTGGAGGCAAGCTGTTCCACTGATTAATTGTCCTAACTGTCAGGAAATTTCTCCTCAGTTCTAAGTTGCTTCTCTCCTTGATTAGTTTCCACCCATTGCTTCTTGTTCTGCCCTCAGGTGCTTGGAGAGTAGTTTGACTCCCTCTTCTTTGTGGCAACCCCTGAGATATTGGAACACTGCTATCATGTCTCCCGGACATGATGCGTCCGGAGAGACGGGGTTCGCGGCTGGAAAAGGAAAGAGAAGCTCCCCTCCTGACTTTTAATTCCTCACGGGATGTTTATGTGATGGGTTTCTCCGCCAAATCCCCTTTAACATATCAAGCAGCCTAGCCCGACGGCTTTGCCAGGCACTGTCCCTGCCCGGGCAGCCCCCTCCTCTTTCTCGCCCTCGCCTGCGACTCAGCCGAAATGGCCCTTTAGCCGAAAGGCGCTAATTATCCTGGAGGAGACTCCGGGAGTTCATTTGGGCCTCCCCGAGCGAGCTTCATTTGAATGCCCGCCACTCCCTTGGCACCCGGTGGCCCCTTTGGTCATCAAACCCTCCCCACTCCTCCCGCTCCCATAAAAGCCTCTGCCGAGGCCGGGGGACCCCCCGACGTGACTCGCATGCCGCTGCGGCCCCTCGCCCGCCTAAGCCTCCGACTCAGGAAGGGCCAACGGAGAGCATGGACGCCGAGCCCCCGCCTTTCTTCTCCTCCTCCTCCTCCTCTTCCTGGGACTGGAAGGGCAGCGGCGGCGGCTCTCTGGAGCTGGGCCAGAGCTCGCCCGCGCAAAGCCTGTCCCCGTCCCCGTCCTTCGACTCGTACACCTCTTCGCCTTATCCCCTGCTGGTGGACGTGCCCTGCGGCCCCGGCGACGGGAGCGAGGCCGGGAGCAGCCTGGGAGGATACCCGCTAGGGGAGTTTCCCTCCGTTTATCTTTCGCGGCCCGGGCAGGGCCAAGGCCACAAAGGGCCCAAAGGGCGGATGTCGGTGCAGCGCAGGCGAAAGGCCAGCGAGAGGGAGAAGCTGCGGATGAGGACGCTGGCCGAAGCCTTGCACACGCTGCGCAATTACCTGCCGCCCATGTACACCCAGCGGGGCCAGCCGCTCACCAAGATACAGACGCTGAAATACACCATCAAGTACATCGGGGAACTCACGGATTTGCTGAACACCGTCAAGCAAGGACAAATGCCTTGAAGGCTTTGGGGGAGCTTATGCCCTTTCTGGAAGGCAGCCGTCTTATCCCCTCTCCCCCCCACTTCCACTTCCACTTGACAGCCTTCAGCTCGTCCTTTTTTTTTTTTTTTAAGTGACATTTTTACGAACAAATGTGGGTCAAAGCCCCTTTCCCCATTGGGAGGACAGGCAGGCGGCTTCGTTGGGAACAGTACCGAAAAAGCAGTTTGCCAATTGCTTTCTTCTGGGAAAGTGTCCTTTTCACTGACTTTTTGATCTGCCATCCTGGGATTTCCTCTTGGTCTCCCATCCAAGTGCTGATCCTACTTCGCTTCCAAGATGGGTTGGGCCGTTACAAGTTGGCCGGAATTTGACAATTATGGACCTGTTCAAAAGACAATTTGGGTCAATCCATTATTCTAAGGGGTGGCTCAAGAGTTTGTGGTATTTTGGGATGCTGCACAGAAGGCTCATGTTGGACAGACATTGGATCATTGATGGGACTTCCTTTTTTAAAAAAAATGCAATTAATGTTAGTGTGCCAAATTTCATCTAATCGGGTATGTCTTGAAGTGGCAATCAATGGATTTCTTAAAAGAAAAATATTTATCATATCCCTATGTATTTTTAGTTATGTCTGTTGGTTGGGAGGCACTTTATATCAGCAAGAGTATTTTTATGCTTATACCTTATGGTACATTTCAAGTTTCAGTGGGAAGAATCCTAAAATGTATAAAACGTTGATTCTGATTGGAGCTACTTGTGTTGAAAGCCTAGTGTAATTGAGTTTACATAGATGTAAATTGCGTTTTTGATCAAATAATAATCACTGTGTTTTTTAGTATGAGACATCATAAATCTGGCCCAAATCGGTTCTCTTCATAACATGGAGGTTAGTTTTAATGTATATGCATGTACTGATTTTGTAAATATAGAACTATTTTTAAATTGATAATAGGAGGTTGCTGAATCTCTCAATCATCAGAGCCAGGGGAAAATAAGTTGTGGGTGGGCTGATGTTTTATTTTTTGTTTGTTTGTAAATATTGATAATCCATATAAGGGATATGCTTTCAGCGTCCTAAATTGGATATAGTCCAGCTAAGATTAATCCCAATGAAAACAATGAATTTAATCATGACTGGGGGGAAATCATTGACTTCAGTGGAAATTATCCTCAACTATTTATTCCCTCCGCCCCCACCAAGTGATATACACATTTCTCTATAAACCTAAGTGTTTGCCCAAAAGCTGGTTACAACACCCCAGATGTTTTTAACATGATAGAAGTGGATTGTACAAATTCATTTGAAATGCTTCTGTAGGGGAAACTGTAAAATCCAAATCAGTATGTATGTTTTCAGCTCATGTGCAAACAAATTGTAGCTCCTTATGCGAGAATATATATGCCATGCACAGTGGAACCTTATGGGCACTGACACATTGATTGCACACCCTTCTTAGATGAAAACGCCTTTGAACAGGGGCATTATCAAATCTGAAGCAGCCCTATCCTGGTAATTTGATTGTTGCCTTATTAGTTGTAAGGCATACATTCAGCATATTTTCTTTAGGCTTGAGGATGTGTTAGACTGCACATGCATGTGTTAAATGCCAAACAGCGGTTTTCCTGCTCTTGAGTTCAATCTGTCCATTGCTGAGTGAGCAGGGCTCCCTTGATAGACGGTATCTGTCCAGCTGATCTGGCAGCAGCACATTGCCTAGGGAGTTCATCACACACATCTCACTTTGAAAGATAACAAACTTTCAGCATGATAACAAAATAAGCTATTTCCCTCAGAGCCATCTGGAGTAGTCTGGGCTGAGATATCAGGAGATGCTGAGATTTGTGATGCTGCATTTAAAGTATAGTGTATCTAACTCCGGTCTTTTGGTTCCCCTCTGAATGTGACTGTTATTTTTCCAGAGAACATGCTGGCAGGTTTTCTACAGTATTACAAATGAAGGGGAGGAAAGTAGATTTGCATACTCACAAATCATGTTTTATTCATGTATATTTCAAAAGTATCTCAGGGCTTTGGGGACGAGCATAATCAGCTGGAGAGAATAAAAGAAAGAACAGAAAGGTTTTGTCTTCTTAAATAAAACATCATATAATCTCTTAGTCTTGATAAATGATTTCAAGTGATAGCAAAGCTCTGCAGTGGCCTAAAACCTGTCATTACAATGCAGAAATTCTCCTTAGCCTAACAGCCAGCTTTCATTTCCAAAATCATGCCCTTAGCAAAGGCTATTTTCTCTTTGGAAAAGCTGTGTGTTGTTCCATCACATGGAGGGAGAGTGCATTTCCCTGCTTCAGAAGCGGAGTGACGATCTTCATTCAACGTAACATTCAGGAAATCAATGTCAGAGGCTACATATTGTACATCACAAGGTAAAAAGAAAAGAGAAAATGTACATTATCAATTTTGATAGAAAATAGATTGCACATGACCTCCCCTTCCCTCCTTCCACCCTCTCATAGCAACCAAAACAGAGGAGAAAGACGAACTGATGTGCTGCTGCAATGCAGATGGTAAGTGAAAAATAAAAGAAAGCAAGTTCACCTTTCCCTTTCCCTGGAACAGAACAAACAGTAGTCCCACATTATACAGTCTATGACGTGAGATGAAAAACAAAATGATTAGAAATAATAATACAAAGGGCTAAGTTTTCCAGAGTGTCTGATTTGCACTACTAGCACATCTAATTGCATGATCAACAGTTTGGGTTATTTATTTCGTTTTCTTTTTCTTATATAGATAGAATGGACATGTTTTTGTATTTTCTCCTTTCATATGTTAATTGCAAACATTTTGAATTCAAAACTAATAGGTTTTAAAGAAAGGGGGCTACCACCACTCCTTCCCACTCCGACTTTTCCATTCTGTATGGGATTTTTTCTCAGGATATTAGTGAGTTGGGGTTATTATGATGAACGAAGAAATGAATTTGAAAGATGGCTACACACACAACATTTGTGACTATAACTAAGGAATTGTACCTGCCAGTGAAACTTGTCTCCATAGAATCCAAATTTGCTTTTGAGGGGGGGTGTTGCCAGTCATGCAGAGGAGGGAAGGACTAAGCAGGGGAAGCTGTGCACACGTGAATACACACACACACACATACATACACACCTAGATCTAGAAAGAAAGAAGAGCAACAAAGATGATGAAAGAGGATCTTGAGGCTAAATCATAGAATGAATGGTTAAGGGAACTAGATATATTTAGACTAATGAAGAGAAGGCTCAAGGGAGACATGAAATCAGTCTTCCGATACTTGGAGGAATGTCATAGGAGTTGCTTTATTAACCATCCTGATGGGTGGAAACACATCAGAGATTCAACCTGGAAATGAGAAGGAATTTCCTGACAGCAAGAACGATTAGTCAATGGAATAGCTTGCCTCAAGGAGTGGTGGGTGCTCCATCATTGGAGAGTTACAAGAAAAGATCGGACAATCATTTGTCTGGGATTGTCTAAGCCTACTTTGGACAGAAGGTTTGACTACAAGACCTCTAAGGTCCCTTCCAGTTGCATAATTCTAAGTATTTGGAATAATGTTAGATTGGCCAACATTTCAGTAAAGGTTGCAGGAAGGAGGGGGAAGCGATATTGATTTGTTTATAACTTATTCTAGCTCGTATTTTATTTTTTAAAAAGTGATTATGTAGGGAAAATACAATAATAAAACAATACAAATGTCAAGAATTCAAACAATGCACACACTTAAACTACGGTATTTTAAATTACAAATAACAATGACAACAAAAATAAAACAATAATAATAAAAACAGGAGAGGTTAATAAGGACCAAACCAGACTGTAGCATGTTGAATATGAGTTCAGCCAATGAAAGAAAACAAATGGAAGGAACTCAAAACAGCCCATAGAGGATGGGGAGAGGGTGGTGGATGGGCAGCCTATAGAAATTGTCTTTTGGGTGGAAGGGAACTGGGGGGAGGCATGGAAGGAGAAAAGAGTTGAATGTTCAGAAGGAGGAGAAGGAAGGAGTGGAGCAGGAGGAGAAAGAGGAAGAGGAGGAGGAGAAAAGGAAGAAGAAGAGAAGGAGAAAGACGAAAAGAGAGGAGGAGAAGAAAGAATCCATGCTGCAAATGCGTTAAAGATCCTGCTTGTTAAAACTAAACAAACTTTGAGACTGAGATGGCATTACATTGGTTGTACAGCTACTAAAAGGCTACTAAAAGTCAGCAGGTGGGTATCGAAATATTAGAAAACACCTAAAAGTTGGGAGGAGGGAAGGAATTAAGAAAGAATGGGGGGGGGGACCCTCCAAGATAACTTTCTTGATTTAATAAAGATTTCAAGGGGGATGGAGCATGCTCTGTGTTGCTAGGTGGGGGGGGGGGGCAGGAGTAACACAATTGCAAAACATCAGGTGTGGTGGTCTCCTTGCTTATCCTTTCAACCCTCCACATGAACCACAACGCACACACCCTCCCCCAGGCAGGAAGGGTTTTTTGGAAGGGTTGAATTAATCTGAAAATGAGCCTGGCTATCTATCTGAAAGGACCCCTCAAGGGCCAAATGGTCTCCCTGACTCCCCCCCTTCTAAAAGCTTAAATAAGAAAAGGTCATCAGAGAGAAGGCTTGCTGTCAGTTTCAACCCCATCTTTTCAATCCCTTCTTGGGGCTTTCCAGACATGTTGTTGGGCTGGCTGGGGAAGATGGGATGCATAGTCACAATAGCTCTAGAAGGCCCTTTAAACAACTGGCCCTTTAAAAACATTTCCAAAAGGAAAACAGAAATGGCACCTCTCCCCACTTCCCTCAGCCACAGAAAGTGAAGCCACAGGTGCCTTTGTCTGAAATTACTCAAAGGGCCCTCTGGAGGGCGCCCTATATCCCTCCCAATGGGAAAGTCAGTTTAAAAATGATGCTTTGGGGATCTCCTTATAAAGAAGAGGCAGGTTATGAGATGAAGAGATAATTGTTCGTAAGCAGAGAGGGGATGACAAATCACTAAACTTGTTTATACTTGTCGTGGAAGTTGGAAATAACATTATCTATCTATCTATCTATCTATCTATCTATCTATCTATCTATCTATCTATCTATCTATCTATCTTTTACTTTATTCTTTCTCTTTTCTATTCTTTCCCTCACATTTTTTCCTTGCATCATTTTTCCTTCCTTCCTTCCTTCCTTCCTTCCTTCCTTCCTTCCTTCCTTCCTTCCTGTCATCTTTTTAAAGTTCAGTTCATGTTATATTTTACTGTTACAATGAAATAGCTTTAATTGTATCTCCTTTAGTTATCTCCTTTACTTAATTTAATTTGGTATTTCCTTTAGCTCAAAAAAAGGCTTCCAGGCTCAACTTCTGTCATTTTGCTTCTGGAATGCTCTTCTAATTTCCACCAGGGTTAGACATTGTTTTCCAAGGCTCAGGCAGACAGCACTGTCCAAATAGCATCCTCATAAGAGATAGCAGCTAAGTGTTATATGATGGCAGTTAATACATCACCTGAGATTTTTTTTTGCACTAATGGGTAGTACATCTTATTTATGTTCATAATCTAGGGACATCATCTTACACTGCATTTAGAATAGGATTTCTATTTTTATTGGCAAGTATCATATACAAACATCTTGAACAATTATGGCAAAATATATCAGTGACTACATAGTGAAGAAACCCTATATATGTCATAATAATTAAAATTTAAAAATATAAGGAAAGAAACAGAAACTAATAAATGGAAAAGAAAGATAATCTAATATCTTTAATATAAAATTAATCCATAAATTTATCACTAATTCTAAACCATGAGGAAACATGAAACATATTATTCAATATTTTCATTTGGACAATATAAAGACATTTTAAAAGGGGAGGGGATAACAAACACCTATCTTGAATACATTCTTTAATATTAGGAGGATATACTGTATTTCTTTCAAATTATACAATATTATTTTTGTTGAGTTCCAAGATCCATATAGCCAAACCTCTTCATAAAATGACAGATTCTATATTTTTTAAAATATAATTCAACCTAGCTTAACCGTCTTTATTATGACTAGATAAATCATGTCCTACTAGGTCATTGTTTCAGTGGTATTTCCACCCCAAATTCCTCAATACTATGAACAATAACTTTAATGTTCTGCCTGAAATTTGGGATGTATCTCCTCTGAAAATAGCCAATGTTGAACAGTAGAGCACAAACATCAACCTAGGAAATGTTTTACGACATTTTGTATTATGTCTTAAATTGTTTTATAGTAGTAATTAAATAATAATAAATTTGGAAAAAATTGTCAAATTTCAATTCCATGGGAATCATGGGTCCTGGATTTGGGATATTTCTGTAACTTAGCTCATTTGAGTATCTTGGTTCAAAATATTTCCTACAGTACACCGTTTTGCCCAGTAAAAGATAACAGGAATCAGAGTTTTAGTATACAGTACGTAGCAGATGTTTGTTTCCTGAAATTGTATTAACACATGCTGTAACTTGAAACTTGAAAGGGAGCTATGGCTGGACAAGACCAAATGATATGAGTTGAAGTATGATCTAATGGTCAAGGCACCAGGCTAGAAAGCAGAAGATGGTGACCATGAGTTCTAGTCCTGATTTAGTCATGAAAGCTAGTTGGGTGATCTTGGGCCAGTCATTCTCTCTCAGCCCAGCTCATCTCACAGGATTTATTAACTTTAACTTTTATTAAATTTCTATCCCGCCCTATCTCCCACAAAGGGACTCAGGGCGGCGCACAGGAGCTTAAAATTCAAAAATACAAACAATAAAAATCTACAAAATTTAAAACTACAATTAAACAGTTTAACCCGTGCTAAAAAGAGAAAACAATTTATTTAAAACCCAGCTATTATTGTAGGGACAATAGGAGAAAGAAGATTTATTGTGTATACATTCATCATTTTGAGCTATTTGGAAAAATAATAAAGGCAGGGCACAAGCGACCGCTGCCCCCCTCCGCGGGGAGGGGTTATCCGACCGCTGCCCCCCTCCGCGGGGAGGCGAAACCGGAGTTACCAATCTGGTTCCGCCCCAGGCGCCTGATGGACCCGGATGGGTTCCAGAAGGCACTTGGGCCACTTCCTGTACCCCTGACCCGTGCCCCGATGGAGGACCTCACGGCCGCATGGAATAGTGCGGCCGTGGGAGCCTTGGATCGGGTCGCGCCCTTGCGGCCTCTCTTGCGGCGGCGAACCACCCTGGCTCCTTGGTTCACCGAGGAGCTGCGGGTGATGAAACGCCGCAAGAGATGCCTAGAGAGTAGATGGAGGTCCACCCGATCTGAATCTGACCGGACACAGGTAAGAGCCCATTTACGGACTTACATTGTGGCGCTGAGAGTGGCCAAACGCCATCATTGTGCTACTCTCATAGCATCCGCAGAAAACCGCCCTGCCGCCCTGTTTAGGGTGACCCGCTCCCTACTTCAACAGGGGGTGCGGGAAGCCCCGCTACAGGGTAGAGCAGAGGAATTTGTGATTTTTCTGCAGGAGAAAACCGCTCAGATACAGAACGGGCTACCCTCCATTGATGGCCCAGTGGGATGCCACGAGACAGATCTTGTTTAGGAGGAGTTTGACTCCGTTACTTCCGAAGATATGGACAGGTTACGTGGGTGACTGCGAGCCACCACATGTTTATTGGACCCGTGCCCCTCCTGGCTTGTACTGGCATCCTGGGAGGTGACACGAGGCTGGCTCCAAGAGGTTGTCAACGCATCCTTAAGTGAGGGTTCCTTGCCTGCTTCCCTAAAAGAAGCGATGGTGAGGCCCCTCCTTAAGAAGCCCTCTTTGGATCCAGCTCTATTAAACAACTATCGTCCAGTCTCCAACCTTCCCTTTCTGGCGAAGGTTTTGAGAGTGTGGTGGCACAACAGTTTCCCCGGCACCTGGAGGAAGTTGACTATCTAGATCCGCGCCAGTCCGGCTTTCGGCCCGGGCATAGCACCGAGACGGCATTGGTCGCGTTGGTTGATGATCTCTGGAGGGCCAGAGATGGGGGTTGTTCCTCCATCCTGGTCCTATTAGACCTCTCGGCGGCTTTTGATACCATCGACCATGGTATCCTATTGCATCGGCTGGGGGGGTTGGGGGTGGGAGGCACCATTTTACGGTGGTTCTCCTCCTACCTCTCTGGCCGATCGCAATTTGTGTTGGCAGGAGAGCAGAGGTCAACCTCGAGACCCCTCACATGTGGGGTGCCTCAGGGGTCGGTCCTCTCGCCTCTCCTGTTTAACACATACATGAAGCCGCTGGGTGAGATCATCCGTGGTTTTGGGGTAGAGTACCATCTTTACGCTGATGACACTCAGCTGTATATATCTACCCCAAACCACCCCAACGATGCCGTAGCGGTGATGTGCCAGTGCCTGGAAGCCGTGCGGATCTGGATGGGAAGTAACGGACTCAGACTCAACCCGACCAAGACCGAGTGGCTGTGGTTTCCGGCTGCCCGATTCAACCAGCTCACTCCATCGCTGGCCATAGGGGGCGAACATCTTGCCCCTGTGGATGGGGCGCGCAATTTGGGTGTCCTCCTGGATGCCCGGCTGTCTATGGAAGATCAAGTGACAGCCGTGGCCAGGAGGGCGTTTTACCAGGTTCACCTGGTTCGCCAATTGCGCCCCCTACTGGATCGGGACGCCCTTCGCACAGTCACTCATGCGCTCGTGACATCCCGACTGGACTATTGTAACTCTCTCTACATGGGGCTCCCCTTGAGGTGCACCCGGAGACTTCAGCTAGTCCAGAATGCAGCTAGTCTCTCTTTCTATGGGGTTTTAAACTTATTTATAGCCGCTGGGTATTTTAGTTTAACGGGTTTTAGCACAGGAATGGATTTAATCTGTTTTTATATTATGTATTTATATTTGTATATTTATTGTTTTTACTTTCCCTGTGCACCGCCCCGAGTCCCTGTGGGGAGAGGGAGCGGTTCTACAAATTAAATTTGAATTTGAAATTTGAAGCAAACATACAAATTAATGAATAAATATTTCTTACATTTAAAGTAGAATGTTCAAAGATGATTTTAGTTTAAGGAGGTCTGAAAATACTGTTTCCTTCTACAAAATGCTATTTTTGTACACAACTGCTTTTCAGTACACTTCTTTTATTTTAAATAACTAAGGGCTACGTTACAGGTAACCCCCTTGTGTTCCAAATGTAGTGCAGTATTAAGATATGATAGTAGAAACAGATACATAAACCCATACCAATCGCACATTGATTAAAGTTACTGATCTTTCCCACAGACCTGATTTCTCTCCTTGTTGAGAACAACTACAAATCAATATGGTTTGGAACAATCTCAAAAAAACTGAAACATCTCGTCATCTCCAGGGAGGTGTTCCTACATACAGCTTTTTTAAACAATATATCCAAGACCTGGAAGTTTGATAGGACCAGCATGCTCTCTCTAAGAATCCCCCCCCCTTTTTTTTTACCAACCAAGCCCCTTTTTTACAAACCAGCAAGATGCTGACACACTGTTTCAATATTCCAAAGAGCACTAACTATTTAGCTTTTGTATTAAGAGGGCCAATACAAAAAAGTGATTCTGTGTCCTGTGGAGAAGGGGCTGTTTAAAATACAACTTGTGTCCTTTTAAACCGTACCCTTTATAAAGATGCAAGGGTCCTATATAAGGACTTTAGCGCTATATCGCCTTACCTGATAAAAGACCAGGGAAATTCTAATCTTTTTAATGTATAGCTGTTGTTATCAGAACAGTATGATTCAGTCTCTAAATGTAGCTGAATTTTGTTATAAACATAAAGGTTCCCCTGCACATGCGTGCTAGTCGTTTCTGGCTCTAGGTGGCGGTGCTCGTCTCCATTTCTAAGCCGAAGAATCAGTGCTGTCTGAAGATGTCTCCATAGTCATGTGGCCAACATGACTCAACGCCGAAGGCACATGAAGCGCTGTTTCTTTCCCACCAAAGCGGACCCTAGTTTTCTATTTGCATTTTTCTGTGCTTTTGAACTGCTAGATTGGCAGAAGCTGGGACAAGTAACGGGAGCTCACTCCATTACATGGTGCTAGGGATTTGAACTGCCAATCTTCTGATTGACAAGCTCAGCATCTTAGCCACTGAGCCACCACTCTAAAATTAGGCACTTTTATTATTCAGTGATGAACCCACCACCAACTGTAACACTTTATGTTGCTTTGTTTTTACTTCTGTTTTTTAATTTTTAATGTGTTTTTTTGCAGTTCTGGTCAGTAGTCATAATTGAAATATTATTTCATTCATTAATAGATACAAATTGATGTAATGTTACAGTGATAACTGTAGATATTTATATTTATAAATATCTAATATTAACTTATTTATTTATTTTTATTTTATTTTATTAAATTTATACCCCGCCCTTCTCCAAATGGACCCAGGGCAGCACACAGGAATTTTAAAATACATACAAAATCAATAAAAAATTAAAAAAAACTTATTTAGTAACTGTCCTGTGCTAAAACCAAATTAAAATCCCCATAAATTTAAAACTGTCTAAAATAGTCAATTGCAGAGGTTACGCTAGGCCGGCTAGATGAAAAAAATGTGTCTTTAGACACTGGCGGAAGAAGCGGAGGTTGGAGATGGTGCGAAGTTCAGGGGGAAGGTCTTTCCAAAAGGCAGGGCCCGCCACAGAGAAGGCCCTTCCCCTGGGTGTCGCCAGACGGCATTGTCTGGCCGATGGCACCCTGAGAAGGCCCTCTCTGTGGAGCGTATCGGTCTAAGGGACTTACAATAGAGCGTATCGGTCTAAGGGACTTACAATAGAGCATACCTGTCTAAGGGACTTACAATAGAGTGTATTGGTCTAAGGGACTTACAGTAGAGAGTTTTTTGCTAAGAAGCAGAATATAAATCTCAGCAATAAATTATATGAAAACCAGTTTGGTATAATGGTAAAAGTGCCAGGCTAGAAACCAGAAGGCTGTGAGTTCCAGTTCTACCTTAGTCGTGAAGCCAGCTGGGTGACTTCAGGCCACTCACTTTCTCTCAGCCCTTGGAAGAAGGCGAACCATTTCTGAAAATTCTGCCAAGGACTTGTCCAATTACCAAGAATTGAGAATGATTTGATGTACATCTGTGTACACACACACACATACACTGCAGTATCAGGAGTTCTGTTGGTTGCAAAACTTCTCCTAAAACTAAAGTTGGCCGAGGAACCATCTGTAATAGTATAATGACCAATTGTATGACAATGAAAATAATGATGCCAGCTGGGATTTTTACAAGTGTCTGCTTAATTGCAAGGAGCAAGCGGAAGAACTCTTATCACCCAAAATATTCTCTCTCATTTTCTCTGAATTAGTTTACAATCTTCTCTAATGAGACTCAATGAAATATCACATGGAGACTTCCTAGCCAATGACGATTAGACAAAAGCAATGAGATAGCTGCGAAATCATTAAGATTGTTGTATAGATGCACCAGAAGAAACTGCGGAGAGAGGGAGGGAGGGAGAGAGATAGTCTTAATGTTATTTGTGGATTTTCTCCATAATTGCCATTTTGTAATTTCACCAATCGAGGCCTGCTTACATTCAGGCAAATTTTGTTCAAGATCTCGCTCCTCCCCACCCCAAATTGTAGGTTTGTTCACTGACGCACACTGTGAGGGCTAGATAGTGCGGGTACTTCATGGCTCTGTTTTCAAAATATCCCCCGTGTATAGTCGGTTTTATACATATTTCAGTCTTCACTGAGTAGCAAGAAAGATAATTTTATAGCACTTAGGCCAATATTTCCAGCAATGAAATACTGCAGATTAAAAAAAGAAATATGTTAATTTATAGTGGTTCCTTTTGTAATACTACCGAATGAAAAGTTAGTGATGTTCTTCTCCAGCTTGCTATCCAACAAATATTCTAGCCGGAAGATGTTGCAAATTGTAGTCCAGCATATCTGAAAGGTATGAGTGAAGTGACCAATGAAGTTTGCATTAGTTTGAAAAATGGGCCCAATGTTGATCTGTCCTATCCCCCAAAAGCTGTGTGTGTAACAGGTCCTATGTATGTTTATTAATGATGTATGTTGACTTATTACATCACTGGATTCTATTGGAAAATTTACAAATAACAATGTAAAAATAAAAATTTAAAACTCAGCATAGAGGTGTAAATCCTCTCATTTCTCAAAACTGATTTTTTTAATTAATTAATTTATAAAGTTACAGTGATTCTAGGCAACAACAAACAGATTAAAAACACAACCCATTAAGTTGAAACAATTAAAAAATTGACAATTGGAGAACAAAAAACAAATCAGAAAACAATAAAAGAAAAAGAAGACTCTTTCAGTCAAGGTTAAGGGCAGCTTATGTTTTGATGTCGTCGTGTCCCCCTCCCCCCCCATTCATTTGAATATATGAAAGAACAAAAACTCAAGGTGGTATTTCTTAGCAGCTAATTTTACTTAGATGAACTGTCCTTTCACTAAATTATAGGCATATCATCAGCTTTTTTGGAAGCCACTCAGTTTTATAAAGAAAGGCAAAGCATACACAATCATAATCATGATTATGATTTATCACTTGTTGCTTGCATGTACACGGAGAACTTATGTACCAGAGACAAATTTCTTGTGTGTCCAGTTATACTTGGTCCATAAAGAATTCTAAATCTAAGTATAAATGTATACATACACCCAGGAATTAAACATGGGTTTTGTAGCAGAATTGCTGACATAGCAGGCTGGAGATCATAATGGACCCAAGAAGTTATCTAGAATTTCACACCCTGGCTTCATTTCCTGTTTTGGGTAGCAGCTTGTTAATTCCCATTGCCTCATCTAAAGGCATGGTTCAACAGAATCCTCTCCCTAACCCAGTGCATGAGAGGTAGGACTCTCTCATATTGTCCTTTATGACAGTTCAAAGGTAAACAATGCATAAGATGATTTTTTTTTACATTGCATTCTCTAGTCGCGTAGCTTATAAGCAGCGATTAAAGATTTCAGCCCATCTTCCCACTTTGAAACCTAAACCAATCAATACCAGGACCCAACAAGACCAAATCTTATTTTCAAAAGACAAAGATAATAATAATAATAATAATAATAATAATAATAATAATAATAATAATAATAATAATAATAATAATAATAATAATAATAATAATAATAATAATAATATTTAATTTATAGACCGCTTCCTCTCCCCGAAGGGACTCGGAGCGGTGCACAGGGGAATTAAAATATACAAACATAAATATAAATAAATATAGATAAAATCAAGATTAAACAATTTATCCCTGCGCTAAAAACCCAAAATACTAAAAAAGCTAAACCCCTTAAAACCCCCGATTAAAACAATAAACAGATGACTAAAAAGTCTGCAGTCTGAAAGAGATGTTTATTGGGAACATTGCAGTTGTTCTGGCTGGCAAGAGAACTATATTCCTAACAAGTTTACATCACCCAATCAATAGTATATTGATATTTATGTTACAGTTTGGTAAATAATGTTAAAATATTATTTGACAAAAGATGAACACAAAAAGTTATATGATACTGTTCATGTATTGATGTTGATGTATATATAAAAATAAAATAAAAACATTTAAAAATAGTGTTATGATAGTGGTTCTATAGTTAAACATGCTCACTTGAATGATCTCCTATAAAATGGAGACACGAGCTACTGAAAGAATTTGGTCCTAACTAAAATGATGTACAGTACTTAATGACAGAACAAAATATAAGTAAGTGCTGAAGTCAATGCTTTGGATATCAACATTCTCTCGACGAAAATGGTGATAAAGTGTTATAATACTTATATCATCTGAGTTTTAAGTTTCTTAATATCCTTATTAAATGCCATCATGTCTATAGTGTTATTCCTATTATTCAGATTCTTAACATTATATTTGGATGCGCCTTCATATCCAAGTTTAATTCCAGAATGAAAACAAAATGAAACAATGCTTCAGACTACATATTAATTCAAGGATCAACAATATGCCACTTCCAGGTACCACTATGTACTGGTATATTAAAGTGATGTGCGCAAAGTTCCTGGTCCCATCTAAACATTCCTTTAATAAAAATAAATACATAAAAAAGAAGCTGGTGCATGGCAAAACAAAATATACTCCTTTAGCATCTTATTTTCAAAAATGTTTTTGAGCCCCATGGATAGCAGGCAACATTTTCAGAAAGCTAATTTATCTACTAGTGTTTTTTTTTTCCAGTAGCCACAGCCAATGATTTTATTAACAGATCATTCTTATTGGGCAACCATTTTATAAGTGTGTCCATTAAACGCACTGAACATTTCGCATGTGATCCTATCTCTAAAAGATTCCTTTCTTTTGTTTTAGGAAGCAAGGGAATACGTAAACCTCTTATGGGAGATTCATATGGACATTAGATGTGTGGTAAAGGTCCAGATCCATTAATTACAGTACATATGCAACCTCATCACACTAAGGAAAATTTATCCCTAGTCTATATATATAGAAGCAACCACAAAGAATAGGAACTATGTAAGAGTTTGAGACAAATTCTATGCCAGAAATGGGGAAATGTTGATAGCTGGAGACGGCAGCTGACAATCCCCCTCTGTCCTCTTGGGTTCTTGGCATCAAAATCTGCATCATTACTCTTTAAAACAATGATAAGCCATCTTGAGTGTCAACACAGGTCATTTTACTCTCTAAGTAATAGGAAATTGGGTTTACCAATGGTGATCAAAGAGAACTCTTAACTGGGAAGCAGATATACTCATGTGCTTCTCCCAGGGGTGCAAAAACATTCTGGTGTTTATGCTACTACTAATATCTGCTATACATTTGCCCACTCAGAGAGCAGTCTAGTATATCAGTTAATGACCATGACTCTTGTAGCCTTCTAGAGAATAGGTGCAATCTGGCTTTCCACACAATTTTTGGTGATTAAGGGTAAAGGTTCCCCTCACACATATGTGCTAGTTGTTCCTGACTCTAGGGGGCGGTGCTCATCTCTATTTCCAAGCCGAAGAGCCAACACTGTCCAAAGACGTCCCTATGGTCATGTGGCTGGCATGACTCAACGCCAAAGGCGCACGGAACGCTGTTCCCTTCCCACCAAAGTTGGTCCCTATTTTTCTACTTGCATTTTTACATGCTTTCGAACTGCTAGGTTGGCAGAAGCTGGGACAAGTAACGGGAGCTGACTCCATTATGCAGTGCTAGGGATTCAAATCGCCAAACTGCCGACCTTTCTGGTCAACAAGCTCAGTGTCTTAGCCACTGAGCCACCGCTTCCCTAAATGTGTGGCCTAGTGCTCACACTTATTTATTTGTATTCTGCCTTTATTAGTTCTTTTTTTTAATAACACAATCAGCAAACATATCCGACACACTTTCCTCCTATTTTGCACACAAGAACCCTCTGAGGTAGGTTGGGCTGAGAGAGAAAGAAAGTGATTGTCTCAAAGCACCAAGCTGGCTTTGATGGCAAAGACAGGACTTGAGCTTCACAGTCTCCTGCTTTCTAACCTGCTGCCTTAACACTAGACCAAACTGGCTCTGGTTGGACTGATACTGAGAAGACAAAAACTAAAAGCCTTTATTCAGTGACTTTGGGCCGGTCATTATCTCCCTCAGCCCAATCCATCTTCACAAGTTGTTTTGGAGAGAATTTGTAGAACAGAATGCCACATACACTGCCCTTAGCTTCTAAAGGAAAAGCAGATATAATAGTAAATCAATAATATGTGATGAGACTGCATCCCCCAAAAGACATATGTGAAACTAAATAGCATGTCAAGTTTGAAAGATGCTAGATATTATGTGGAAAATACAGCTGTAATTGACCAGAAAATCTTTTCAGTTTACCACACCCTTGTTTTTTGAAGAGTTCAGAAAAAAAGTTATTCTTCATAGTTGAGGGCCTTTTCTGAACTCTTCCAACAACCTAGCATCTGATTCTTGAACTGTGCAAAATACAAAAATACATTTAGGGGTTTATAGTTGTAAGAGGAAAATTCTTTCCTGCAACCCTAAAATGTAGCATGTTTCTAAAATAATGCTATCTGTGCCACATGAGAGAAATCCATTGCTTTGCTCAATGATAGCAGTAGACCATAATTGGTCTATCAACTAACGTTACAGCACTTAAAGCTCATTGTGTATTCCAGATTGATGCCGAGAGCACTGCCACAATAGTCCCAGGCTGCCTTGATAACAGTTGTGAGATGACATGAATCCAGCATTGCTCCAAAGAACCCTCTTTGCAATTCGGCAGGAGTCTCTTTAGAACTTATTATGGCAGGGATATCATTGGCAGGGGTGGGGAGGGAGGGAGTGGGGAAAGAGGAGCGATAGCAACCAGATTGATTTTTCCTCTTGAATCCTTTCTACACTTTATAGCTATTCTCTTCAGCAGGAGCCTATCATTCTCCCTTCCATTCCATGCATCAGGATGCCAAGGTTTGGTTCATCACTGCACAGTTGTGACTGGAATAGAAGTAAATCTAGTAGGTGCTGGAGCGGTTAATCTCAGGGTGTCTTGGTGGCAGGGATGAAATGCAGCATGTTCTGGAGAACCGGTAGCGGAAATTTTGAGTAGTTCGGAGAACTGGCAAATGCCACCTCTGGCTGGCCTGAGTGGGTGGGAATGGAGATTTTGCAGTGTCCTTCCCCTGCCATGCCAACCAAGCCACGCCCACAGAATCAGTAGTAAGAAAATTTGAATTTCACCACTGCTTTGGGGGTGTTTTGTTTTGTGGCAAGCACAGAGTCTGAGTGGGCAAACGTGAAAAGAGCTTTGCTTGGATTGGATCAAAGGTCATAGGGTCCAGCTTTCAACCTGCGCACTCAACCAGGTGTCTCTGGGAAGATGATAAAGAAGGCATCATCTTCTACAGCAGGGGTCTCCAACCTTTGCAACTTTAAGTCTGAAGTTCCCATACTTCTCCAGCCAGCTTTGCTGGAATTCTGGGAGCTGAGGTCCTTCAGACTTAAAGTTGCAAAGGTTGGAGACCCCTGTTCTACAGTACTTATTTCTCAGCGTCCGCAGCATTCTAGTCCTGAAGGTAATGTAGAACACTCATGAAAATTGTAGTAATCATGGTTAGACTTATCTTCATGGCATGAGATGGTGCAGCAGTTAGTTTGCAGGCTAATTCTGCCAATTGCCAGCAGTTCGACCGTGATCAGGTTAAGGTTGACTCAGCCTTCCATCCTTCAGAGGATGGTAAAATAAAGACCCAGATTATTGGGGGCAATATGCTGACTCTATAAACCACTTAGAGAGGGATGTATGAAGCGGTATATATGTCTAAATGTTATTTCTATGTACGGTATCTTGTTCTTGAGAATTTCCATGATGCAATGGTTGAGATGTTGGACTAGGACTGGGAGATGCTGATTGAAATTAATCCTCTGCAACTACGGTTAATAACTCTGACCAATCACTCTTTTTGCCCAATCTCCCTTACAGAAATGTTATTGTCGTCGTTGCTATTGTTGTAAGGATATACTGAAGGAGAGTCCCATGTAAGCTTCTTTGATTTCTAGAAAAAAAGGTGAAGCAAAAATAAATTTCCTTTAGAGCTGGTGATCAAGCTGTTTGACCATTCCAGTTGTGACTATATCACTGTCTCACTATATCCTGCAAATTATTTGTCACACCCTTGTGAGAGGAGCAGCCAGATAAATATGATAAATCACTTAACATCTGCTGGCAATTTCTTCCCTGTGTTTGTTATTTTGCTTTAAAGATTCCTTTAATTGATTACTATATTATATAAAAGCACAATAATAAACTCTTACAGTATTCCTTATTGTTCCTCCCTGCTCTCCAAATTTCTAGAATATTGGTACCGGAGTGACATATCAAGCCTTAGAACATAGGACCAGGAACTTCTTATACAATAAGGCTTCAGCTGTAACCACTACAGTGCAAGATATTATGATACCATTTTGCTGGGAATGAATTAGGTAATCCTAAATACAGTTGCAGTTTAGTTTTAATTAAAGAATGTAAGTGCCAATTTTTAAGAGGGACGTTCTTTTACTCATATGCCTTTTCTCTGAATGAATCTTTCTGTCCAGAATGATGTTTCAGTGGGAAAGGCGATTTATTTTAGTATAACTTTCAGTATGTGTTGATTTTTGTACTGATTTTATGTATTGTTGTGATTTAGTTTTATTTTACAATTGACCTTGGAATATATGCTTTCTACCCTTTGCATAATGCTGCTTATCTTAACAGGAATACCATGACTCATATGTAGTATATAGGTGATTATGGGTGCCTCAAGGCAAACCCACGTAACACCTCTCCTGCGCGAGCTGCACTGGCTGCCTGTGGCCTTTCGAGTGCGCTTCAAGGTGCTGACGACCATCTTTAAATTGCTCCATGGCTCGGGGCCTAGCTATATACGAGACCGTCTCCTGCCCCATACATCCCTTCGTCCGATCCGCTCCCACAGAGAGGGTCTTCTCCGGGTGCCGTCAGCGGGGCAATGCCGGCTGGCGACACCCAGGGGAAGGGCCTTCTCTGTGGCGGGCCCAGCCCTCTGGAACGACCTACCCCCCGACCTTCGCACTATCTCGGACCTCCGCCTCTTCCGCCAACGTCTTAAGACGTATCTATTCCAACAAGCCGGCCTAGGATAGCCCCTACTTCTGACTTTTAAATTTAAAATTAATTTGGTATGGTTTTAAAATGGGTTTTTAGCACGGGTCTAATAATTTAATATATTTTAATCGATTTTGTATTTTGTATTTTGTGGTTTTAATAATGCCTGTGCGCCGCCCTGGGTCCTAACAAGGAGAAGGGCGGGGTATAAATTTAATAAAATAAAAAATAAAAATAAATAAATATAGGTATGGAGAAATACTGTCTTTCCCTGAAAATAAGACCCCAGAGGGTGCTGCGTGCGTCAATCTGGAGCTCATTTCTCGGTTGCAGAGGCCTTTCCTAAAGACCTCTGATGGCGAAACAGAGGCTTGGGGCAATGTACAAGCCGTGGCAAGCGGCCGCAGAAGAAGTGGGTTGACAAGGTGAGGCAGATGTTGAGGTGTAGGCCTGTCTGCAACTGTCCTAAGGTAAGTGGGTGTGGGACACATGGAGAAGCTCCACCCTCCCATCCCCACCCTAGCTTGATTTTTACCCATATATCTCGCCCCATCTTGTGCAACCAGGTGTAATGAAGTGGGTGGGGGTCTTAACTAGGGCTTATTTGGGGGGCTATATTGGATGCAGGTCGAAAAATCAAGCTAGGTCTTATTTTCAGGGTAGGCTTTATTTTAGGGAAAACACAGTAAATGTATTTATCATGTACATAATAATGTTGCTTGAAGCAAATAGCAAGATGCTTTCCTCCGTGCCAAATCTGGTGGCACCAAACCAGATTGGCTACTAAATCTCAAATCAGTACTGGCAATGGAACAGATTCCTCCATAATTCTTGAGGGCATCAAGACTGGTTAGGGCGGTTCATCTCTCTTCAGCATTTACTGTATAAGCAGCGCACGCTCTTCCAAATTTAAAAAAATGGTTCTGATAAGAAAGGATTAATTAGTTCCATGCATACCTATATGCATTTATTTGGGTGGCTGTGTGTTCAGATTGCATATCCTTCTTCTCACCAAAGTCTCAAAGCCAGGAAATCAGGTGCTACCACATATAAGGTTCATCTTGTATGCATCGAAGAGGAGCATGGCCCATTCTATACATTTTTGGTATATAAATTATTTATATTCCCAGTGTAGGCATGTATCTCAATTGTAAGTAAGTACATACAGTTAATTACACACACTTGCAACCTCTTCAGACAGAATGAGGGCATCACAATGGGGCTGAATCCCTGCACATTTCATTTTAATTATTACAGAGCATTAAAGCTTTTGTGGCTTGGCCCTATTTTCATTGCGAACCTCCTGCTCCTAGCGTGAATGTTGTTTTGCAGTCTTCTATATTGCTCTATAATGCTATAACCTATTGTGTCTTTCTAAGTAAATATAAAATAACATGTTTGATTTTATTGGAAGTAAATATCAGGATTAAAATCCGCTTTGTACTCAGATGTGTTAAATCACAATTCCTGTTACTCTAGAACAGAGGTCTTCCAACTTGGCAACTTTTAAGACTTGTGGACTTCAACTCCCAGAATTTTCCTGCCAGACTTCAATTCTGGTAGTTGAAGTCCACAAGTCTTAAAGTTATCAAGTTTGGGGACCCCTGCTCTAGAATGAGGGTGATAGCAATTTAAATCTAATTAGACAACCTGTGACCGATGGGGTCATTCTTTTCTCATATAATATAGGATGGTGCCATTTTCCTTCTCATGACCCTCAGAACTGCCCCAGTGAAGCCTCCTCTTCCTCCTTCTTAGCTGACTCGCTAGTCAGTCAACTTCCTGCCATTTTGCTGCAAGGAGAAGGAACAAAAGGGAGCTGCAGACCATGAGGAAAACCGTACACCCCCCCACTCTGCATTTTAGCATGTTCCCAAGGGCCTATTCCCTACAGGGAGAAAGGGGGCTCACCCATCAACCATCAGTGCCCTCCAACCAACCCTATCTTGCCAGCAAGCATCTGAGTCACTCCTTTGTCCATTCCTCACTGATCACCACCATTAAGAGTTTTCAAATTTCAGCATCAGTTGCAAAGCAATGGTCTCAAAGAGAGATGGGAAGAGTGTTGATATGTCCCTCCCATCTTTCTTTCTACCACACAACCTTCAAGTTTATGGGAAGTATAATTGGAAGGTGTGATGGCACTGAAGCAGCCACAACCTCACAAATTATCCAGGGGTGGGATACAGCCGGTTCAGGCGATCAGTTGGCCCTGCCCATCCACCCCAGTGCTAGTCTTCCACATATTTCCTTTGTTTGAAGCCCAGTGGATTACTGCACCTTGGCTGTTTTATTCACTGGGGCTGCAGTAGAAAATAATAATAATAATAATAATAATTTAATTTCTTGACCGCTCCCTCTCCCCGTAGGGACTCGGAGCGGTGCACAGGGAAACTAAAAAACCATAAATATACAATAGATATACAACATCTTAAAAACAAATTAAACAGTACCTGTGCTAAAATACCCATTTTAGACTAAAATTCCCACTAAACAACTAAAACCCCATAGAGAGAGACTACCCTAGGCCGGCCAAGCAGAAAAGATATGTTTTTAATTTTAGACGGAAGGAGCGGAGGTCCGTGGTCGTTCTAATGTCGGGGGGAAGGTCATTCCAGAGGGCTGGGCCCGCCACAGAGAGAGCCCTCTAAAAAGTAAGTTTTAGATTTGTTTTCAAACACAATGCACGTTTTGCAAAGCATGTGTTTGGCCCACGCACGCGCAAAGTTTGTGCTCAGTGAACCGGTTGTTACACCAGTTGAATCCCACCAGTGAAATTATCCCTACATGCCATGGGACTAGGGTAACTGAAAAGCCATCTCTCCCCTATGGGACTAACCCACCCAACTTGTGCCTGCTATGTATTCCATTTATAAAGGAATTCCAGCAAGTGGATTCAAAGAAAAGAGCCTGTTGTGATGTGGCCCCATCTCTGTGGGATACTCTATCACCAGAGAATTGCTTCTACCCTTTGGGAACGACATTAAAACTTGGCTTTGCTGGTTAACCTGGGGCCCTGGGAAGGGGTGCTCAGTGATGGAAGTGGCTGGCGGGGTAAGACCTTGTTCCACTACCATCCATCTCTTAGTTCTGGTTTCAATATAATTTTAAAATCTTAATCTGTGTAGTTTTAATATTTTAATAATTTTTCAACTTGTTTTATACCTTGTAGGCTGCCCAGAGTCACCTTAGAGGGGAAATGGGCAGCATAAAAATTTAGTAAGTTAAAAAAAATCATTCCCATTGGAGTCATGGTCCCAGCATTCTGTATGTTAGCCCATTTGAGTTACCTTTGTTTAATCATTGTTGCCCCTACACCTTCCAATTTTGCCCAATTGAAGGTGATAAATAGACAACAGAATTGTAATAGCATCTAGATAGGTCTGCTAGGCCAGTGATGGCGAACCTATGGCACGCATGCCACAGGTGGCATGCGGAGCCATTTGTCAGGGCACGCGAGGCGATGCCCTGTCAGCTGGCCAGTGTGCATGTGCTGGCCAGCTGAATTCGCCCTTTTTTACATGCTTTTTTCACCCTCCCCAGGCTCCAGAGGCTTTATAGGAGCCTGTGGAGTGCGAAAAGAGCCTCCCCCACCCCCCGGAGGCCCTTTGGGGGCTTCATGAACTTCCCTGAAGCCTCCGAGCACACAAAATGACATGTTGCCGAAACCAGAAGTGACGTCCGATTTGCTTGGAGCGCCATTTTGAGTGGTCTGGAGGCTTCAGGGAAGCCTCCTGAAGGTCTCTGAAGCCTCCGGACCACTCAGAATGACACTCCAAACAAATTGGACATCATTTTGAGTGCTCGGAGGCTTCAGAGAAGCCCCCTTAAGGTCGTTGAAGCCTCTGGAGGGCCTTGGGGGGGGGCGGGGGAGGCTGTCTTCACCCTTCCCAGGCTCCTATAAAACCTCTGGAGCCTGGGGAGAGCGAAAAGAGCATGTAAAAAATGGAGGATCGCGCCTGTAGTGCGCGCATGCGCACTGGGAGGGTTGCGCATTGCATTATGGGTGTGGCACGCCCATGCACGACCCCCCTGCGCTCTCCCCACTTATGGCACGCGAGCCAAAAAAGGTTCGCCGTCGCTGTGCTAGGCACTAGACAGGGAAAGTCTGGCCTAGTGCAGTGCTTCTCAAATAGTGGGGCGGGCCCCCCAGGGGGGGCGCGAGGCTCCGTAAAGGGGCGCGTGTTTGACCTCGGCAAAGGATTTAATTTTTTTAAAATTTCTAATGCACTTTAAATCTTTTCTGCTACAGTTAATAAAGCTATTCTTTGTTGTAAATTGATCCACATTTCTTTCTTTTTTTATTCTCTTATACGTTAATAAGGATACAGTGTTATGCAGAGGTGTACTTATAACAATTTTATAGACAAATGATACTATTTACAGTCGCGCGGGGGGGGGGCGCGAAATGTTTTCTTCTTCCTAGGGGGGGCCTGACAGAAAATAATTGAGAAGCACTGGCCTAGTGTGACATTTGATGGAATGTCCAAAACAGTGGTGCTTCGGGAAAATCGGTAGTGGTTTGGTGGCCTGGGTCGCTGGAACTGGCAGCGACCCAGGCCTGCCACGCCCCTGAACTTCTTCTCCCGGCGGCACCATAGGCCATCTTTTTTTTGCTTCTACGCATACGCATTTTATTGTACTGCGCATGCACGCGCTACGCGACCACAAGCAAACCAGCAGTAGCGGCTGCTGGAACCCACCCCTGGCCCAAAATATGCAAATGATCCTTGGTGTTCCTTGAATGTCAAGATGCGGCTCTGGTGATTGCATCTGCTCAATGAGACAACCTCCCTTCAGTGGCCAGTGGTTGAGAGTGTCCTGAAAACTGGTAAAGATACTGTATGTTCAGGGAGCTTTCAGAGAATAATGGACTAGATCAGAGGTTCCCAAACTTGGCAACTTTAAGACTTGTAGACTTCAACTTCCAGAATTCTCCAGCCAGCAGAGCTGGCTGGAGAATTCTGGGAGTTGAAGTCCACAAGTCTTAAAGTTGCCAAGTTTGGGAACCTCTGGACTAGATGATTTTGGTAGGTTCAGTTTCTGTTGTCTTTTATGAAACTTTTTTAAAAATCTATTTTTGCTTTATTACATTTTCTGATATTAGCAAAAAGGCTTCTAGTGTGTCATTATAGCATACCAAAACATGTAAAAAAAGATTATTTTCAAATGAGCAATTCCTTTGATGGATGGGATGAAATTCTCCACCATTGTTCTATAGTCATTGGTTGTGACGCTAAATTGTGATGCTGGCTGGATCACACAATATTCTAAATCATGCTTTGTTTCATATATATTTTGTTGAAGAAGTCACAATTTCTAGGAGACCGCTTCCGCCTTCCAGAGGCGACGGTTGTGTTTTTCTGACGTCCGCCACTAGTTTTCTCTAGTGGCCCTTTTGGGGGTACGGGGCTCTTGTAGAAAGCCCCAACCGTACGAGCGGCTTGCGGTGAAACCCCCCATCCCGACGGCGGTCGGGGGGTCGTTCCCGCTTCGCTCCAGGAGCCGGAGAACAGAATGCGGGGGGAAGAGTTCCCCTCGCCGAAGGATCGCTGGAACCGCAGAAATTGAAGCAGCGGGCTAAAAAGCCGGAGTTGGTGGAAGTGCCGAGGCTCCGTTGCAACAGAGTGGCTTGTGAGTTGGTTTCTGAATTTTTGAATGTTTTCAACTTTTTAAAAAGAAGAATAGAGGGGGGACTATGTTAAAAAAAACCCTCTCGGAACAAGCGGCGATTTAAAATGCTCCCCGGGCGCGGGGAGAGGGAGAAAGTAACATCCGGTTATCTAACAAGTGAAAATGAAAGTTTTTGCTAAATGTGGATTTGCGGTTGATACTTTGTATCTGAATCTTGCTATAGCAGAAATGGACTTTCACTAATTCTTCTCAAACGCCAAAGAGGCGGAAAAATGGTGCTTCCTTGTTCACAATTTCTCATTTTCCTAGGGTACAAAGCCATAAATCAGAACTTATTATCACAACAGCTTGGTTTGCACATGTCATAAAGTGGTTTGTTTGGTTTTGGCTGAATGTACTATGTGAATCCAAGTGTTGTTTGTAAACCATGATTTATGGCTCAGAGTCTTGTATGACCCCAGCCAGTTGAAGTTTAGTCCATAAACCTTAGTTAAAGAAATTGTGTCAATCCATCTAGACATAATTTATTTCAGTACGCAATGAAACTACAAAGAGTATCATCTATATCTTTAGGCTCTTTTTAAACAGGAAATAAGGGAGAAATACATTGACTCAGACATCTAGGAAGCTGGATTTTTTACCCCTACTGTGATCCAAATAACTTTATATGTGCTTCTAATTGCAAACTATTATAACATAATCCAAACTCCCCTTTTCGTCTAATATTTTATTAGTTGTTATTTCCATATTTGTGCAATCTGTTAATTCATTTACAAAAAGATGTTTCAGATTTGAGTCATATCAGTTCAAAACATTATTACTGAGACTTATAAAGGCATTATATTGATAACACTCACAATAAACAACAACAAAAAGGGGAATCACCTGGAAGAAAATTTTAAAAAATTGGAAAAACATAGGAATGGAATTGAAAATGAAAGCCATGCCAGCTGATTGAATTTGGGCAGGTCACTCTGTCAGTTCCACTATTTTATAGAGTTGTTGCTGTGGGAAAAATAGGAGGAGGAAAGAAGATTAGATATGTTTGTTGCCTTGCTTATAAAAATAATAAAGACTGGATGTAAGTAAAATACTCATAAAAAACCCAAAAAAACCTCAAGTACATATACTTTTCGGCTTAAAATAATGTTTGACATTATAATGGCACTGAAAAAAGTGACTTATGACTATTTATCATACTTACGACCCTTACAGCATCCCCATGATCACATCAAAAGTTGGATCCTTGACAACGGAGTCATATTTATGACGGATAAAATGTCCCAGGGTCATGTGATCGCCTTTTGCAACCTTCTGACGAAGCAAAGTCAATGGGGAAGCCAGACTCACTTAACAACCGCCTTATTCACTTAACAGCTGCAACGATTCATTTAACAATTGTGGCAAGAAAAGTTGTAGAATGGGGCAAAATATCACTTAATAGCTGTCTTTGCTTAGCAACAGAAAAGTTTGCACTCAGTTGTGGTTGTAAGTCAAGGACTACCTGTATAACTTTGGATCCAGTTACCACAGTTGGGACTACTCTTGTCTGCAGTAGCCAAATGACTACTAAATAATAAAAAAAGAGATACTGGGAACTCTAACTCTACTGGTTGTCCAGATATATGGTCCTGCCATAACTACTTCTAGAAATCAAATTGTTTAATCGTTATCTTTTTTTCAATGTTGTCCCTTCCTTGCAAGCGGAAGGCTTGGTTTTTCATTTCATAAATCCATGCACACAAGCAACTCACAAGCCCATGCCAGGGCACTGAACAGAAGCAACACACAGTAGTCTTAACTTCTGCATCTCCGTCCAGGGAAATATAACAGTACAGAACAACTGAGTTGACTTTGTGTGGCTCACTCTCTCAATAGATGCAAACTTAAACTGCTCCCGATTGGATTGCAGAAAATACTTCAGCAACTGAGTGGTCAATGTCTGGAATGCACTACTTGACTCTGTGGTTTTATCCCCAAACTCCCAAAACGTTAACCTTAGACTGTTTACTGTTGACCTCACCCCATTCCTAAGAGGTCTATAAGAGGACGTCATAAACGCACCAGCGTGCCTACCGTCCCTGTTCTACTGTCCCCACTTATTCAGAGCCATTTCCTGTATTCTTAATCTTGTTTATACTTGTATCTGTTATCTTATACATGCTTGACAAAAATAAATAAAATAAATAAAAATAGATAAGAAGAAAATGGGGGAAACAGAAACTTCCATTATTTTTATTTCTCATTAACAGAGTTGGAAGGGACCTTGCAGGTCATCTAGTCCAACCCCCTGCCCAAGCAGGAGACCCTACATCTTTATGGAAGAGAGTAACAAATCCACTAAACAATCTAGGATCCCAAAATACTTCAGCCTCTCCCCAATCAACCCTATTTTCTAGGACAGGGCTCCCCAACCTTTGCAACTTTAAGTCTGAAGGACTTCAGCTTCCAGACTTCTCCAGCCAGCTTTGCTGGCTGGAGAAGTCTGGGAGCTGAAGTCCTTCAGACTTAAAGTTGCAAAGGTTGGGGAGCCCTGTTCTAGAACACAGAAATATGAATGCCAAGTTTTCATCGTCTTAAACTTGGGAGTGTTCTAAAACCTGCAGACTTCAGTCCCCATCCTGCTCTTTTGAACCTGGAATACCGCATGACAGCCACTCAAAATTGCAATATTCAGAATAGTCTTTCTGAAGACATTTGGCTTTAAAGCAGCAGTTCCCAACCTTTTGGGCACCAGGTTCCACGGAGAGCGGTTTTCCCCCCCCCGCGGACCGGTGTCGGGGAGGAGGGCTTCCCCCCCCCCCCCCGCGCGCTGCCTGCATCCCCGCGCGTGCGCGGATGGGGGCTTCTTCCCTGGCTTGCGCGCCCCGCGTGTTGGGGGACCCCTTCTCTAAAGAGAGAGAGAGAGAGAAATGAGCTCCGCTGGGCAATGCATTTCAGTCTTGGCAGGACAAAGCTGCTCTCCTCGGCTTCATGCCCTCCAGAACTGTTGGATACGTTCCAATTCCACAGCACAGGGATAATGGGACGGGGAAGTTGAAACACGCGGAGGGTGCCAAGTTAAGGAAGAGCGGAATAGATTTCAAGAACGGTGGGAAAAGCTGGTTGGAACCTATTGTGCAATCCGATTCTTTTGGCAACCTGAACATTTCTAAGTGCTATTAAGATTTCTAATCTGTTAAAAACCAATACTGAGGCATAAACTGGGGATGTCCACACGTGCCTAATCCCTCAAACAAAACAAAAGTACCTTCAAGCATTTTTCTACAAGTGCCACATGATGGGAAAGGCCACTGGCCAAGGTACCCTAACCCAAAGCTATTCACAAAGTAAGGCACCGTGGTCCCCGAACACCTTTGAGGGCATCAGGTTGGAGAAAAGCCTTGCTCAGCCCTACCTGCAGATGGCTGGGGAAGACTTTAACCCTTTCTACATTCAACCTTCACCCACTGAGCTACGGTGGGAGTTCATGGTGGGCATTCTGTAGTACAGCCTTCTCCCAAAGGTGCTTTTTCAGGAGACAATTGGATTTTCTTGGGGGGGTTGTTTGAAGACCTTTCACTGCTCATCCAAGCAGCTTCTTCAGCTCTGACAGCATAGTGGGGGAGCTGAAGAAGCTTCTTGGACTGGAAGTGAAACATCTTAAAACAACAACAACAAAGTCCAGTTGTGTCCTGAAAATGCACCTCTGGGACAAACGTGACCTTCCTGGGCGACTGAAAATCTCTCCAGACTTTTAGCACAGCGTTTTTTAGCTTCCGGCCCTTTCATTGCAGCAGAAAGTGATTGAACATATATGGCATTTATAATCTTTCCTATTATTTTATTGCCTGGAATACTGGAGTCGTGTGTGTGTGTGTGTGTGTGTGTGTGTGTGTGTGTGTGTGTGTGTGTGTTGGAAGATATAACACAAACAAGTCGCCCTGCACCATTTTATATAGCAGCCTTCCCACCAACCTGCTTACACGCGTTGGACTTCAACTCCCATCATTCCCGATCGGCAAACTTGTTAGCCGCGCTGGCGGAGAGGAGCGCTCCCTTCCCGTCGCGTTGCAACTCCCCCCCCCCCCCAAAAAAAACCCCAACCCCACAACAACACCGCCCGGGGGAAAGGGAGTTCTCACCTGCGCTCCCTGAGCTGCTTCCCCGCAGGGACGACGGAGGGGGACGGGATGCCACCCAAAGACGGCGGGAGGAAGGAGGCCCGGCGTTCCTCAAGCCCTGCCCTTTTCCTTGCTTCGCGCTCCTCCTCTGCCTCCCCCCCCCCACTTCCACTGCTGCACCGGGACGTCTTTCAAAGCTGCGGGACGCCCGTGTTGTTTATAGGCTCTCCGCTGCGGCGCCCACGGACAGAGCCCCCTGCTCTGCTCGATCCCGTTGCGCTCTGCAGGTATTTGCAACCTTCTTTCCCGGGAGAGGTGCGCGCTCGGTCTCTTCTTCCGAGGTCTCGCTGCTGAGCATCCGCAAACCAGCCCCATAGCCGGTAGCGCCAAAGTTTCGGGACCCCCCTACATTCCCCCCCCTTCCCGCTCCCCACTTTTGCTGCCTCCCACTACCCCCATCCTTTCTTCTATCGTCCCGGGGCAAAGGAAACTTCGCTCCGTGCGCTGCTGCAGCTCGGGTGCCCTTCTTCGCGGCTTCTGGTGCTTCCAAGTTTTCCCGGCACCGGGGAGCGATCAAGAGCCTGGGGTGGTGTGATTTCTCTTTTTTTTCTCGGTTGGGACGTCCTTCTTTCTACCCGGTCACAAAACGGAAAATCTCTCTCTCGGTGAAGGAGGAGGAAAGAAAAGCAGAGTCCGGTTTTATACTAGCTAGAAAATCGGAGCCCTAAGCCGGGACGGTGCATCTGGGACTGACTTGGAGTCTGAAATCTCCGCTCGGATTTGGTTGGGACGTCGCCCCTTTGCGTTGCAAGTGTGCGCTGGCTTACTAGAGGAGGCGCGGTACTCTTTATCTAAACTCGCCGGTTCCCAAGGCTGAATTTTAGCTAAGTTATTCGTGTTTTGAAGGAGGGTTCAAAGGCGGCGCTGGAGGGGAGGAGTGTCAGCTTGGTGGATCTTAAAAGCCAGGCGTTAAAGTATCCTACAGGCACTGGTAGAATGGGGATGAAGAGAGAGAGAGAGAGAGAGAGAGAGAGAGAGAGAGGTGTGTGTGTGTGTGTGTGTGTGTGTAGGGAGATGCTTTCCTTCACTTTGAACAATGGTGATCCCGTTCCTTGCAAGATATTTTACCTTCTAACCTTAAAACTGCTCTAGCTAGTAACGTCTGTGGAATTGGACTGTCTGTTCCTGTTTCTCACCGCGCTTGGTGGAGAGAAATAGGGTTCCCAGCTGCTACGGTATGATAGCTCCTGAAAGGCTTGTTATTTCCAAGGGAAGAAAGTCAGGCTTGCAGAGAGCTATGGTATTTTCCCAAAATATATTTTTGACAGGAGTTTAGATTGATTTCCTTTAAAGCATTGTTTACAACTGCAACCATTGCATCCTTCCTTAGCCTGTTGGCTGTAATAGTAATTGGAACCCTAAAAGCAGGGTATCTTTTTCAAATCAAGAGGTTGTTTGCTTTTTAGAACATCTTACTTGAATTTTAAAAGTGTGTTTGGAAGGGTTTAATGTTTTGAGTTTTTTTTTTAATGGTTCTTCCCAGAAGATGGAAGGAGAGTCGATCAGCAATAAACATGTCAGTGGTCCAAGTCTTACGTAAAGAGAAGTATGGGAACAAATTTGCACAAGCAAAGGAGTAAAGCAGGCAGAAACTTCAGATGCATTAATTATGGACTATGGGATGAGCTTGCTGTACAATTTATATTTCTATAATGTGACCCATCGGTGAGAAATTGCAATATCTGTTTCTGCAAACATTGACTCTTGTTCTGCCTCGCTGTGCTGAATCTTAGTCCAGTTTGTCAGCAAAAGTGGAAAGTCATTAATTACAAGAGCACAGAAATATATTTCAATGCATTTCAGCAAGAGAAGGAACAAGGGGGTGGGGGAGGAGCTGGATTGATGACTGCTGTGGATTTGTACCTGTGTCTCTGGTGGAATCGGGTGGATTATGTTTTGATTACGGTAGATGTTTTATATGCCCATTTTTTAAAAAAATAATTAAGCTGCAACTTATATGCTTTGTTGGTAGAAGCAAGTGTGGTAGAGGGGATTTCTAAGGGCCATATGCCTTGTTACAGTAGTAGTATATTGTTGTGCCTTGTTAGTTCTTAAAAAGAGCAGTTGTGTTGTGCATGCATTCCTGAGGAATCTGAAGCAATATTGTAGCCCAGAACATCATCAAAGGGCATTTTATGGGAAAAGAACACAGGAGGGACAAATAAAATTTGTTCGCATCACATTGTGGTCTCAGTCTGGGTTCTTGCCCATTCCTACACTCTGGCTTCTTTTGGATAAGAAATAATAAGCTATGCCCCACCCACCCCTCCCGGTCTTCCTTTACAGATGTTGAGTTATAGTTTTGCCCAGCATCTGTGACTGGTTTCACTATCCAGGCTAAAAGTCAAAGTTTGGGTCTTTTAGAAATTCCAAGTGGCCAGCAGGGATATTGGTGAGTTTTTCCACATGTGCCTGAAGTGTTTGTGGATGACATGAAGGCTTTACCTTTGTTGAAGACATTGTGGTGGGAAATTGACTTTGCAGGTAACTGCATAAGATGTCTTATTGCTGACTGTCTTGCTGAACTTGCTTTCTGACCAGTGATGACAGGCTGAGAAATTTTTGCAAGCTCATCTGCAGAGTTATGCAACCTGCCAACCTCTGGGCCAAGGATCCAGAAACGATCAAACTTCGCAGCGAGATATTCCTTTCTACCTTTGTAAAAATTTGGAAATGGATTGTTTACATTTGGCTACAGAATACATTTTTTCTACCTACATCAAACCAGGATTCTATTCCCCCCCACACCAGAACAAGCTTAAGAATCCTTATTCACTGCAAAGAAATTAAGTAATTCCAGTGGGTATACTTTCGGGTTTACTTCTAGTTGCCGCATGCAAATTTAAGACTCAGGATCCAATCACACATACCTTAAGTCTGATAGAGTTTAAAGAGCAAAACGTAGATATGTTGTTTATGCCTGTTTAAGGGGCAGCCTTGTTATTTAAATGTGTAAATGTACCTTATGCAAGTGAAAACATTTTCACTTCTGTTGCAATTGAAATGAAGAAACTTGTACTTCACTTCAGAAAATAAATGTTTAATTGACTCTTCCAGAGTATGCAGAATTAAGTGTATTCTCTTTAGAGTCTAGGGAGTGCAGCTGATAAGTGGGCCCCAAAACAAGTGCCAAGCTCTGAGTTGCATAATCTCATTGTACGTAGAAGCAGTAAGAAGCCAAGAATAATCTCAGCTCCTTCTGATTGAGTAGTTAGGTTTGTTTCATGGACATGTTTGGATACACACACTGAACTTTAAGTATACACTTACTTTTTTTTTTTTTTTTTTAAAACCATACATTGAACATCCACCACAAGGTGTGAGTGATTTAACAACAACCAGAAAATGTGTGAAATGCTGGGCTGGAATTATTTCCTAAAATGAAAAGTAATATAATGCTATAGTCCTGCTGTATTTATACTCTTAGGGGAGGAAGCTTCATTCAACTCCACATATTTCTTAGTAATAATGATGCGGAGCTTCATTACAAACTTTGTAAAGACAAAATTAACAATAGTGATCTGGTGTCAGGAATAAATTTTACTGAAAAGAGAAAAAGAGAAAGAGAAAAAGAGCAGTGAATGAATGAGCTGATAGAGATGTTCAAAGAATTCCCTTCTGACTTTTTATTTCTTACTGTACTTTTCACTGTATAAGAATTTGAAATTGGTAGTAATAACAGGAATGCTAATGGACTATAAAACCAGGACTTTTCTTATAAATAGAAGATGACCTTTAGAAAAGATGGGAACATCTGATTTGAATAATTCTTTAGAGACAAAAAGTACAGAGGATAGGTCAGTTTTTGCCCTGTCTTGACCCCCTGAGACACACAGGAAACATTCCCACAATTACAGTTGAAAACACAAGCCAGCATGGTCCAGTTGAGGAAGATGAGGTGGGGGAACTGAATGAATCACTGGCATTTGGCCCTCAGGGTAATCCTAATTATTTAATACACTCTCCTAGAGCAGTGAAAAGTCTTAATGGCCAAATCAATGTCACCTGGGAAGTGTAATCATGTGAAAGCTTTTGGCTCCAATTCAGCTTTTGCTGAATCACTTTGCTCAAAGAGAGTCTCACTGCAGTGATCTGGAGGATTAGCTGGGTGACTGATGATATACAGTAATGGCTTTGCAAGTCCTCACAATCGTCCAAAGTGAAAGCCGGGCTGGATTAGATATTTTACCTTTTCTCTAACAAAGCCTTCCCTCTACCAAGGATCGCCCCTCTTCCTCCAGTCCCTAATGTGTGGGTTCCAATGAGTCAGAAGGGCTGAATGAAGCTGCGTGTATAACATCACCCATCATCCAACATCAAATCACTGAGTAGCCAGACTAGAAAGGACTATTACCAAAGCTACATATATTTTAAATTGCTCTTTGGCGGCAAAGCATCTGTAGAGAGATTGATGCCATTCAGGCTTCTTCCTAGATGGGTTTGTTTGCTTTTGCTATAGGTTTTTTCAGCAATTTAAACAGCCTGTGCCAAACTGCAGCTGCAGGAATGCTTTCTCCAGCCTGGCGGGATTGAACCTGTACGAACGATCTCCTTATTGTAGTGCTGCAAATATGATATACAAGATGGAAATTTCTTAAGCAATACCATTCCGTGTTCTGTCTTTCATTTTGTAAGGCAGGGCAATAAAACAGGCTGAAGTAAATGTAAAATACTTATTTCTTCCTTTCTGAAAGGAAAAACAATGATGCCCACATTTCAAAAGGAAACATTTTGCACAGTTTGCTCACTGGGTCGCATAAACTGTTATTCTTAGATAAGAATAGCAATAGCATATACCGCTTCACAGTGCTTTTACAGCCTTCTCTAAGCGGTTTACAGAGTCAGCATATTTTCCCCAACTATCTGGGTCCTCATTTTACTCATCTCAGAAGGATGGAAGGCTGAGTCAACCTTGAGCCTGGTGAGATTCAAACTGCCAAATTGCAGGCAGCTGGCAGACAGCAGAAGTAGCCTGCAGTACTGTACTCTAACCACTGTGCTACTGCAGCAAGAATACAAAACATTTCTAAATTGGAGAAAAAATACATTTAGGCCGGCGATGAACCTAGAGACAAGTTTACTTAGGGTTTCATTATGGCTCTATGACACTCGTGGGACAATTTCCCGAACCATCTTCCTTTTGCTTTGCTTTTTCCTCTAAAACTGAGTTTATAATGGTTCTTTGTTGATTGTGCTTCGTAAATTCTAATTAGAGTGGTATTCTTCCAACTGTATGTCAGCTCTCACTTGTGGGGATTTCGAAGTCTGGCCTTCTGGAAGTTTCAGAGTTTGGTTGACTGAGAGGAATAAGAATGGGCCTGCCAGAGTTTCTGCAAGGCAAAGATGGTGGCCCATCATTTAAATAGCAGAGCAATGCTGATAAAGAAGATTAAAGGGAAAACAAATAACATATCTTCTGGATCACCGCCAATAAGAAAAATTCTAGCTTCAATCTGAAGTCCAGACTGGAAGCAAGGAAGATGGGGAGTTAAAGGAGGGAATAGGTATTTGCAAAACGTTCTGTGTGTAGAACTGCTCATGTCCAAACTGGGCAATCAAGCATGGATTGAAGTGCACTTGGTTTATGCATGGATTCAGAACACAGGCATCTGGTTCATGGGCAAACCGGGTGTAGAGATATTCTGATGTGGAAACAATGGTGGGAAAAACCTGCTTGGCAAATGAGGGGCAGAGAGTTTGGGTGGGGTTAGGGTTAGCTTGTAGGGTTGTGGGGATGAGGGCAGAGAAAGGAGGTTTGGAGAAGGTAAGGAGGGTTCCCCGTGGGTTAAGCAAATATATTGTAAACGTTTTATTCTAATTAATAACTTAGAAGGTCATTAGAACCTTCTAAGTTATTAAAATGTAGTGTTTTAAGAATCTTTGGCTATGGTCTTCAGGAAGTAGACCAGAACCTCTTGAAGAATGCTAACTCAACTATTTCATAAACCATTTAGATCACGGGTGTCAAGGTTGCTGTGTCAGGTTGCCGTCACATGATGTTTCCTGATGCTTTACCCCTTCAAGGAGCTGGGGTGGGCGTGGCCTATGTGTGACGCATCTGGCCCGTGGCCTGCCAGTTTGACACCCCTGATTTAGGCCACTTAAATTTGAATGGGCCATTTAGTACTTTGCTGAAGATGGCAATCTTAGAATTAGTGTCAGGTGCAAGCAACCAGAACCACTCATCAATAGTCTCAAAGTAGAAGCTTTATTGTTAGTCACCTATGTTTTTTTATTTTTTATTTTTTATTTTATTAAATTTATACCCCACCCTTCTCCAAATGGACCCAGGGCGGCGCACAGGGATGTTAAAATACATACAAAATATATAAAATATATAAAATTTAAAAAACTTATTCTAATAAATAAACCCTGCGCTAAAAACCGAATTAAAAATCCCAAGTTTAAAACTGTCTAATAGTCAGTAATGGAGGTTACGCTAGGCCGGCTAGATGGAAAAGATGTGTCTTCAGACACTTGCGGAAGAGGCGGAGGTCGGAGATGGTGCGGAGTTCAGGGGATAAGTCGTTCCAGAGGGCTGGGCCCGCCACAGAGAAGGCTCTTCCCCTGGGTGTCGCCAGTCGGCATTGTCCAGCCGACGGCACCCTGAGGAGGCCCTCTCTGTGGGAGCGTATCGGTCTGAGGGATGTATGGGGCAGGAGGCGGTCTCGCATATAACTAGGCCCCGAGCCATGGAGCGCTTTAAAGATGGTCGTTAAAACCTTGAAGCGCACCCGAAAGACCACAGGAAGCCAGTGCAGCTCGCGCAGGATAGGTGTTATGTGGGAGTGTCTAGGCGCTCCCGTAATCACCCGCGCGGCTGCGTTCTGGACTAGCTGCAGCTTTCGGGTGCACCTCAAGGGGAGCCCCATGTAGAGAGCATTACAGTAGTCGAGTCGAGAGGTGACGAGTGCTTGAGTGACTGTGCGTAAGGCACCCCGGTCCAGTAAGGGGCGCAATTGGCGCATCAGGCGTACCTGATGAAACGCCCCCCTGGCCACGGCTGCCACATGATCTTCCATAGACAGCCGGGAATCCAGGAGGACACCCAAATTGCGCGCCCTCTCCACAGGGGCCGGTGTTTCGCCCCCAATGGCCAGAGTTGGAATAATCTGGCTGAACCTGGGTGCCGGAAGCCACAGCCACTCAGTCTTGGACGGGTTGAGCTTGAGTTTGTTACCACCCATCCAGATCCGTACAGCTTCCAAACACCGGGACATAACCTCGACGGCATCGTTGGGGTGGTCTGGGGTGGATATGTACAACTGAGTATCATCAGCGTACAGATGATATCCCACCCCAAAACCACGGATGATCTCACCCAGTGGCTTCATATATGTGTTGAACAGTAGGGGCGAGAGGACCGACCCCTGAGGAACCCCACATATTAGGGGTCTCGAGGCCGACCTCTGCCCCCCTGCCAACACATATTGCGACCGACCAGAGAGGTAGGACGAGAACCACCGCAAAACGGTGCCTCCCAGCCCCAACCCCCCCAGTCAGCGCAATAGGATACCATGGTCGATGGTATCAAAAGCCGCTGAGAGGTCTAATAAGACTAGGATAGAGGAATATCCTCTATCCCGCGCCCTCCAGAGATCATCAACCAACGCGACCAATGCCGTCTCGGTGCTGTGCCCGGGTCGGAAGCCGGACTGGCGCGGGTCTAGATAATCAACTTCCTCCAAGTGTCGCGGAAACTGTTGAACCACCACACTCTCAACAACCTTCACTAGAAAGTGGAGGTTGGAGACGGGACGATAGTTCTCTAATAATGCTGGATCCAGGGACGGCTTCTTGAGGAGGGGCCTTACTACCGCCTCTTTCAAGATGGCAGGCAAGGATCCCTCACTCAAAGATGCGTTGACAATGCCCTGGAGCCAGCCTCGTGTCGTCTCCCAGGATGCCAGTACAAGCCAGGAGGGACACGGGTCCAATAAACATGTGGTAGCCCTAAGTCTCTTTGACAACTTGTCCATATCCTCGGTGGTAACAAAATCAAACTCCTCCCAAGATGGTGTCACAAGAACAGCCTCGGCCCGCTCCACTGGACCACTGTCGATGGAGGGTAGCTCGTTCCGAATCCGAGTGATTTTCTCCTGCAGATAAATCCCAAATTCCTCTGCTCGACCCTGTAAAGGGGCTTCCCGCGGCCTCTGTTGAAGGAGGGAGCAGGTCACCCCAAACAGGGCGGCAGGGCGGTTATCTGCGGATGCAATAAGAGTGGCACAATACTCACGTTTGGCCACTCTTATCGCCACTAAGTAAGTCCTAATATGGTCTCTCACTAGTGTTCGGTCGGCTTCGGAGCGAGAAGATCTCCATCTGCTCTCTAGGCGTCTCTTGTGGCGCTTCATCTCCCTAAGCCCCTCGGTAAACCAAGGAGCCCAGGTGGTTCGTCGCCGCAAAAGAGGCCGCAAGGGCGCGACTCAGTCCAAGGCCCCAGTGGCCGCACTTAACCATGCGGCCACCAGGTCCTCAGTCGAGTCGCGGGGCAAGTCCACAGGAATTGGCTCAAGCTCCCTTTGGAACCTTATCGGGTCCATCAGGAGCCTGGGGCGGAACCATATAGGAATGTCCGGTTCCGCCTCCCCGCAGTGAGGTGCGGCGATCGGAAAGTCGAGCCGAAGGAGAGCGTGATCTGTCCATGACAGGGGTGTGATGACTAGATCCCCTATTCCCAGATCACTACTCCACTGTCCCGGGACAAAGATTAGATCCAGGGTGTGTCCGCCCTCGTGGGTAGGGCCTACAACTACTTGGGTCAGGTCCATGGCTGTCATGGAAGCCATGAACTCCCGAGCTAACCCAGAGGTTTCGCCTGCTGACGGCAGGTTAAAGTCCCCCATGACTAACAGTCTGGGGGACTTTAACCTGCAGGAATCTTACCAAATTCACTAATTCCCTTGGAAATGTTCAGTTAAGGCTTAAGGATTCTGGGGGGAGTTAAGGCCTGTGCCACGTTCTGCAATGCAGGGCCTCTATGCTCAGTACCTTCTTAACACCTTCCTCTAGTCTAGCTGGATATTCCACTACAGTTGGTACTGGAATATAACTGAGAATTCCTTTAATGATGTTAGATGTATATCTATTTTTAAAAATATTGCTTAGCAATCAGCTAGTTAATGTATTTGTGTATAGTATTTTGCAATCTGGAGACTCTTCCTTTGCCATGAGTATAGGTGTGGAACTGTACTGCAGGTCTCCTTGGGTGAAATTGCTGGTTAGGCGATACTATATTTTTAAAATGTCTTTTGACTTCAAGTTGTTGTACAGTACAGTTATAGTTTCGATGAATGTTTGAGGCCTCTGGTGGAAACAACAGTTAACAGCCTGCCTCTTTTGTATTAGAAAACCCACTAGAAGTCTGGTATGGAATTCTTTTACCATGTTTGAAATGCTAGCCGCAAGCAAAAATGATTTTCAAAAGCTCTTGGCATTGGAGAAGGCAAATTAACTTCAAGAGGTTCAATGAGCTAATTTTCTCCATCCAAAATATTGAATAGAAATAGAAATACTTGGAATGGAATGGACCTTATGTATTAATTTGATGCCTTTCAATGTATTGGAAATGTTTTAGAATTCACTTAGTAGTAAATATTTTTATTGGCAGGTAACTATTTGGGGAAGGAGATGCATTTCATTCTTGAGAAAGAGTAGTAACTATTATACATTCATATTGAATAGTGGAGAGAGGTTAAAAAGGACTTTATATGAAAAATTATACAGAAGTTATATTTAAAAGATTTTGATGGCTACTCATTTTGAAACAGAATTCTGGATAGCTCACAACAACAGTAGAATCTCAAACTATAACAATTAAATAAAACCACAAAGCACCATAAAACATATGGTGATATGATTGATTGCATGAAGTTATGAAATGATATATGTATGTATCTCTTTCCACTTTGTAGGGAAATGGAAAATTTATTGTATCACCCTTTTTTTTCTGTATGAAGCCTCGGAGGGGGCTGACACCTCCGACATAGATGTCCTCAAAATGCCTCATTAATACCTTATACCCTTTTCCTGATTGAAAAAATTTGTAAAAACCAATAAAACTTTTCTTAACGAAAACATCTGGTGATAGTGTTCCTCATTAGTTTGTTTATCAAAATTTCCATAACAATAATTTTACCCTTTTTTATTAAAAAGAAAACAAATTAGTTATCCTTTGTCTGCCTTCATCTTTGCTGGCATATTACCTGTGCAAGCTACTTGATTGTGTTCTAAGCCATGGGTAGTCAACCTTTTTATACTTACCACCCACTTTTGTATCTCTGTTAGTAGTAAAATTTTCTAACCTCCCACCGGTTCCACAGTAATGGTGATTTATAAAGTAGGGAAGTCAATTAAATTTAAAAAAGGAAAGTGCTTCAGTATCGGACAAAACCCCTACCACCCACCATGAAAGCTGGAACGTCCACTAGTGGGCGGTAGGGACCAGGTTGACTACCACTGTTCTAAGCAGTTGAATTATGACAGGATTGGACATCCATGCTGAATGGCATTTCAAGCCAAATGCAATGCCTTTTGCTAGAATTTATTGCCGTGTACATTTATGCACGTCGCTGAGAATAGGTGCTAAACTGATTTTTGGGACAAGTAGTCCCAGTTAACTTAATATTTTCTATTATTTAATGGTCCTAGCTTGCACTTTTCTGAAATGCCGGATCGATAACTTGCAGATCTCCCCACCAGTCAAAGCATTTGATCATAGTGGCTGTCTTGAAGGCAACGGATGGAGAGGAGTCTAGCATTATAACCTTCTAATTAGATGCGCTATGTTTTATTCAAGTGATATAAACTGTCAGGATTTCTCTTTATTTAGATCAGAGTGCCTAAAGCTGTGTTGATTATCTTGGCCCAAATAAAGCCAGGCTGGAATTGAAGCAATACATATGTTTTAGGTGAATGAGCTTCATACAAAGAGTCATAGTGAATATTTGTTTATGGTATATTCTAATGTTCCCTTTTTAAACTGACCAATTCATGTCTTGCAAATTCTCACGTTTCATATTTTGTGGAATCAGCGTTCTACCGTTGGAGGTGAACAAAATGAAGCTAACGATCCATATATAAATACAGTGAACTGTCTTAAACAAGCGATTCCCACTACATTTTTTCTTTTACTGCTTAGCAGTCCATTAACCTTAATTAACCTTTTATTTTTTTAAAAGCCTCTTTTTTTGCTATACCAAAATCACTACAATGTGATATTAGTGTTTTTTTCGTGGGATCAGCCGTCTCTGAGTGCTCATTAATCTCTATAGTATAGGTAATCCTTGGCATATGACCACAGTTGGAAATTGAATCTTGGGCATTGAGTGAGTAGTCATTAAGCGAGACATCCATGTATCCTTTTCAGGATTTTATTATTGACATCAAAATAGAACACTTTGGGTCATTTTGGAAATGGCATAATACATTTCTATAGGATTATTTATTTAGGGTATGGCATATCATACATGGACTAGCAACATTTATATTAACATTTCATTTAGAGGAGTAGAACACAATGAAATACAAATGTTAAAAAAGATCTATGTTCAAATACCAAGGTCTAGGCCAGGGGTCTCCAACCTTTGCAACTTTAAGTCTGAAGGAGTTCAGTTCTCAGATTTCTCTGGAAAGCTGGCTGGAGAAGTCTGGGAACTGAAGTCCTTCAGACTTAAAGTTGCAAAGTTTGCCCACCCCTGGTCTAGGCCATCTAACCATTGAAGCGAAGCATTGTTTATATTTAAAAAATCAGACGCTGGAGTGACATATGCCCTCAGCTTACAGCCGGTCATGATGTGATCTAAAGTTTGACATGGTATGCTGCAGTCACACTAAGAGGACGCTAATATGCCCCATTTATAGAGAGACGCCATGTTAGGTGTGAATTCTGTTCAGGATTGCCCACTGCTGATATGGTAGTTCGAAACCTGGCACCTTTTTTGTGGGGTTATTTATGTTACTTTTATTGTTTCGGATGATACTGTTTTTGACAAGTCAGTGTTCTCTATCACTCCAACATACAGACACAAAATAATAATTATTGTTATTAGACTCCCACCCCCTACCTTATTACTTTTATAAGGAACTCAAGATGGCAAACATATCTGATATGGCTCCATGGCTCGGGGCCTAGCTACATACGAGACCTCCTCCTGCCCCATACATCCCTTTGACCGATCCGCTCCCACAGAGAGGGCCTTCTCCGGGTACCGTCAGCCAGGCAATGTCGGTTGGCGACGCCCAGGGGAAGGGCCTTCTCTGTGGCAGGCCCAGCCCTCTGGAGCGACCTACCCCCCGATCTACGCACCACCTCGGACCTCCGCCTCTTCCGCCAGCATCTTAAAACGTATTTATTCCAACAAGCCGGCCTAGCATAACCCCCCGTTTCTGACTTTTATTTGTATAAATTTTAAATTCTTAAGGTTTTATAAGGGTTTTAGCATGGGATATAATTTAATAGTTTTTTAATAATGTATTTTTGTAATTTTGTATGGTTTTTTAATATTGCCTGTGCGCCGCCCTGGGTCCTTGCAAGGAGAAGGGCGGGGTATAAATTTGAAAAATAAATAAATAAATAAATATTCCTTTAAGTCACAAGAAGACAAATTTCACTGAATGGCAAGACCCATTTTCCTAATAGTAACACCATTTGGAAGGGAAAGTCAGTTACTCAGAGAAATAGTGTTTGCTGAACATGACCAAGCAGACCTTAAATAGTCATATATCACAAATACTTTAATCTGAATGACTGCATTGAGCAGAAAATTGGATTTAATAACCTCAGTGGCCCCTGCCAATGCTCAGAATTTATGATGACTATCAACGTCTTTATTTTTGTGGAGGGACCTAGGTTGTAGCATCAACTGCTATTGGTATTTTATTGTCACAATAAATTAGAATTACAGAGTAATAAAATTAAGAACAAGCTGCTACTGAAATTGAACTCCCATCATTGTTAAAGTTTAGAAAGGAACTTAAAATGTATTTACCCAGAACTTTTAATGTTTCCCCTTAATTTCAAGTTTCTTTTAAGCTTTTAATATTATTGTCATCTATGTTTAAGTGATTGTAAGGCTTCCAAAGCCAATCAGAGATTGGGCAGAATGCAAATTTTCTAAACAATACTTAATTGCAATTATTATCCTGATATTTTGTGGCACCTGCAATTTAGCAGTTCAAATCTCACCAGGCGCAAGGTTCACTCAGCCTTCTATCCTTCCAAGGGGGGTTAAATGAGGACCCAGATTGTTGGGGGCAATATGCTGATTCTGTAAACTGCTAAGAGGGGGCTATAAAGCGGAATGTAAGTCTAAGCGCTATTGCTAAACGCTATTTTGAAGGTACAATATGTTAGATCTAGATCAGAGGTGGGTTGCAAATATTGGGGCTACCAGTTTGCTCGTGCTTGCATGCGATGCTTCTGCACCTGACCAGAAGCATCTGGGTGGGTGGGTGGAGCCTCCCACCACCGCCACTACTGGTTTGCCTGATCCTGGCCAAACCAGGAGCAACCCACCTTTGATCTAGATGTGGCTATAGGAAATGTGACTCCTGTAAAAACCACTGGTATATTGTATGTATGAATGTATATATGGGGGAGGGATGTGTATGTGTTTTTGTGTATATACAAAAACACCACAGGAGTAACTTTCAGTTCCTTAGTTATTTGTGCCGATAAAAATCTTTATATATCCTACCCGTTTATTTAAAAAGAATGTCCAGAGACATCATAATTTCAAGCTGGGAATTCTTACCCTGTTTTCCCAAAAATAAGCCCTCCCTGGATAATAAGCCCAATCAGACTTTTGAGCGCAGGCACTAAAATAAGCCCTCCCCCCAAAATAAGCCCTCCCTGAAAATATTGCAATACAGCAGCAGCCATGAGGTGACGCTTGTCACCTCCTGCACCTCAAAAATAATAAGGCCTCCCCGAAAATAAGGCCAAGCACTTATTTTGGGGGATTTTGGGGGAAATAAGGCCAAGCACTTATTTTGGGGGATTTGGGGAGAAATAAAGCCAAGCACTTATTTTGGGGGAATCAAAAGAAAATAAGACCCTGTCTTATTTTCGGGGAAACACGGTATTAAAATATAGCAATGTACAAACTTTACCTGTAAATGGATAAAATAATTTTAAAATTTGCAACTTGAAGGGTTTTCCAGTCCCTAGGTAGGAATTACCCAGGGTCCTTTTGGAGAAGGGCGGGATATAAATCAAATAAAACTAAATTAAGATTTTTTAGCCTTAAGTGAGAATAATGCTATGCAGAGAAAGAGCATATGAAAGTCTGAGTCAGCTAGTAAAACCACAGATGGCATGAGGAAACCCGGAAGTAGAGACAAACGCTTCTGACTTGCTCCATTTGGACCACAAAACCTCAATCATCAAATCAAGGCTTCCAGAGGATTTGCATTGCAGATACATAGAAGTGAGAACCTGTGGTTGAACTTGGATTTAGGGATTATTTGGGTTTGTTTTGGCTGTACTGCAGAGGTGGATTGTTACTGGCATTACTGCCAGTTCGGCGCATGCACATTTACATCTCCAAAGGTCTGTGCATGCACAGAATGTAAGAAAAGGAGGGAAATGCATTTTTGCAATGGAGATTGTTCTGCGCATGCGCAGAAGCAAAAATAAAGATGGTGCCACCTCAATAGAACCGGTTTGGGTGTGTGGGCAGCCGAGTTACTACCTACTTGGCCAAACCGGGCCAAACCAATAGGAACCCACCTCTGCTGTACTGGTTTCCCTGCTCTGCTGTGACATTCCTGCCCGATTTGGTGCTGGATTTTGTGACTAATAATCTTAAGTAATTTCAGCTTGGCCTTATGTTCTGACCCCCCTTACTCCGACTAACACAAGACTGGCTGCCTGCCACTAACTCTCTTGGCTGCTTGCCTGAATGACTCTGAACAGATACGAAGCTTCCTAACTCGACTAAACACGAACCTGAAAATCAACACGAATAAACACGAACCTAGAAATCCAACGTTGTTCTCTGCAAGGACTTCCTTAGCGAAGACTTCCTTTTAAACCCTCTTGGGAGGGGCCAGTCATTAGGCAGCTGGGACTAATTCAAATCCTCCGAGTTTGCTTCTGATGCAACTGAAGCCTCCTTTTTTCAGCCCTTCTCACTCTAGCATCAGGGACAAACTGGCCTTGATCCTCCCCACTACTCCAAGACCCAGGTGCCTCCTGATGACCAGCCGGGCTCTCTGCTCTCTCAAGGTCACTCTCCTCCTCCAGAGCAGACTCATAGGACTCCTCACAAGAGGAGTCCATCAGCAGCTCATCCGGAGCCGGCTTGGCCACAACACCTTATGTGGGAATTGAGTTTTGGGAGCAACTCAACAGTTCATGGCCCCAATGGCAACCATGGATCAATTCAGAGGTCATGGAAACCTCTAACATAAATCTTTTGTAACCACATTTCTTATATCTCTTTTTTTTCCCTGATCAGCATTGCTTTCATCGCCACTTGTCTTAAAAGCTGTGTGGGTAATAAAATAATCATGGCCTGTTTGTTTTCTTTTTTTTTGCCCTCAGGGATCTTTGAATGTTTTCGAACGTGCAGAATTTTGGCAGCTTGAAAGTCATTTCAGTTCTGGTTTGGTTGAATGCTGGTAGAAACAATCTGCTACAGTAGGAAATGCTTCTAGAACTGGCAAATGCCTTAAGAAGAGACTTTTTATCTTTCCTGGTAAGTAGCAAAATAAGGATTGTCAGAAAACGAAGAGGGGAAAAAAAAAAAGACAATCAGATATTTCCCAGCTGAATTAAAATGCCAATATTAAATGCTGTCCTAAAGAATGTGCCTTTGCTTGTTTTAGAGATATTAAACCGGACATGATCACATAACCAGTTTAATATCAAAACCAAATAACAGGAGAGATAAATGGATGCTAAAAACAAGCCTTTGCAGATTATAAAATCGTATCTATTATTCATACACCCACACAAGTCACTGATGACGTTACCTAATTGGGTAATGAAACATCTGCAAGCAAATAAATAAGCTCGAAGAACACCAAGGACTCCACAGTTCAACCCTGATATATAAAGGCCGAAGTTAACCTTTAAAAGCTAGAAGGCTTGGCTCTTAGGTATCTTCAGGACTGCCTCCTCCACCAAATCTTAAGCATGTTCATAATAGGAGAAACCAGTTCCGTGTGGAGGAGGCAGTCCTGAAGATATCTAAGAGCCAAGCCTTCTAGCTTTTAAAGGTTAACTTCGGCCTTTTGGATTCTCCCTGAAATCCTACATGAAACTAATCCAGTGCCCACAACACAAGCATTATATGGTTCTCACCCATCACCATGTGGGTAAGTGTCCTGGGCAGCAATAGCAGTTTCCAGGTGGATTTCCAAACGACCTCACATACCAATTTCATTGTATACATGATGTACAATGATTTTGATTTGATTTGATTCGATTTATGCCTTCTCCATCGATTTATGCCTTCTCCATCGAAATGGACCCAGGGCGGTGCACAGGAAATTAAAACCAACAAATAATAAAACAATACAATAAATAGATAAAAAGAATTAAATAAGAGCCTGCGCTAAAATTCCCACTAAAAACCCAACGTCCATTTACGTATTTGGCAGAAGCTATGTAACAATAAAATCTAACGATTAGGCAAGACCAGCTTGCTGAAAAAAGTATGTTTTGAGTGAACGGCGAAAGAGGGGAAGGTCCGTGATAGTGCGAAGTTCGGGGGGTAGGTCATTCCAGAGGGATGGCCCTGCCACAGAGAAGGCCCTACCCCTGGGCACCGCTAGCCGGCATTGACCGGCGGTTGGTACCCTCAGTAGGCCCTCTCTGTGGGAGCGTATCGGACGCAGGGAGGTATGTGGCAGGAGACGGTCCTGCAAGTAACTAGGCCCCGAGCCATGGAGCGATTTGAAGATGGTAACAAGCACCTTGAAGCGCACCCAGAAGTATAGTATAGTATAGTCTTTATGACAATAAAGACTATACTATACATAGAACATGTTGCAGTAATGCATTCTAGGTGTGGTGAATGAGTCGTCAAGGCCTCTTGCTTCAGATATCCTGGCCATGGCATCCACCTGTCAATCTAGCAATAACTGGGACTCTTCCAAATTGCAGATCTGTTCTTTCAAATAAAATGACAGAGTTAGAACTAGAACAGATCAGGAACCAAAATCCATTCTGGGCTTTTTTCCTATTGAGAAAAGGAAAAATAAGTTTGCCTGGAAAGAAGTGTTAATTATCTGGAAGATTAATATTAATTCAAGTGATACAACTGTGAGAGCAATAAAATTGCTATTTTGTATTTTTAGATAGCTGGGTTGATGGGAAAGGTAGGAGAGTACAAGGCATTCTTTATTGTATACAGATTTGCTACTTCTGACCTAATTAACTGCCTTTTAAGTAATTTAACAGCACTTCATTGAAAACATTTAGTACTGCAAGATCCAATATAGATCGGTCAACAGAACCAGAGATTTAGTCTTTCGAGCTTTCAAAGTCATGCTGGAGCCCATCCTGGGGGAACTTCTCTCTACCGGAATATGTTCTGCTAGAGAGAAGTTTCTGGAGGATGGGTCCATCATGAGTCCGAAAGCTCGGAAGACAAAACCGTTGGGTCCGGTGACTGACCTAGATTGGAATTTGCAACACTGTTTGCCTTCATTCATGATATTTAGTATTGTTTGTAATTTTCCTCCTTCTGTTTTAAACTGTTGCAATGAACACCAAACTAGATTGGGTCATCTACCTGTGCTTTGTGTTGCCTTTTTAGGTGCAGTGTAATATTATGTGCCTTGCAAGCAGAGCTCACAGTGATCAAAATGGTGTATGGTGAATTCTTCCACAGACCAGGACAAGATGAGGAGCTGGTCAACTTGAATGTTGGTGGTTTTAAACAGTCCATTGGTCAAAGCACACTGCTCAAATTTCCTCATACAAGGCTCGGAAAGCTACTCAGGTGCCATTCAGAAGAGGCAATTCTGGAACTTTGTGATGACTACAGTGTGGCAGACAAGGAATATTACTTTGACAGGAACCCTTCTTTGTTCAGATACGTGTTGAATTTTTATTACACAGGTAAACTCCATGTTATGGAAGAACTTTGTGTCTTCTCCTTTTGCCAGGAAATAGAGTACTGGGGGATCAATGAACTCTTCATTGATCCGTGTTGCAGTAGTTGGTACCAAGAAAGAAAAGAAGAATGTCCTGATAGAGAATGGGATCAAAGAAGCCCAGGTGAGAGTTTAGATTCTTCTGATTATGAGACCTCTTCCATCTTTGAGAAGGAGCTTGAGAAGTTTGATAAACAGTGGCTTGGAGAGTTGCGCAAGAAAATATGGATCCGAATGGAGAACCCTGCGCATTGTTTATCAGCCAAACTGATTGCTGTGTCTTCCTTAAGTGTGGTCCTAGCATCTATTGTGACTATGTGCATTCACAGCATGCCAGAGTTCCAGAAGGTGGATGTCAATGACAAAGAGATTGAAAACCCAATCCTGGATGTTGTGGAGCTGATATGCATCATCTGGTTCACCTCTGAGCTTATGATCAGGTTAGCTGCTGCTCCGAGCCAGAAGAAGTTCTGGAAGAACCCACTGAATATCATTGACTTTGTATCTATCATTCCATTTTATGCCACTTTGGCTGTTGACACCAAAGATGAAGAAAGTGAAGATATTGAAAACATGGGGAAGGTGGTTCAAATTCTGCGCTTAATGAGGATATTTCGAATATTGAAACTAGCACGGCATTCTGTTGGATTGAGGTCTTTGGGAGCGACCTTAAGGCACAGCTATCATGAAGTTGGACTTCTGCTTTTGTTCTTGGCTGTTGGGATTTCTATTTTTTCTGTTCTGGTCTACTCAGTGGAAAAAGATAATGATAGTTCAGAGCTGAGTAATATCCCTATTTGCTGGTGGTGGGCCACAATCAGCATGACTACCGTTGGCTATGGGGATACCTTCCCAGTCACCCTTGGAGGAAAAATCATTGGCACAAGCTGCATTATCTGTGGAATATTGGTGGTCGCTCTTCCCATCACTATCATTTTCAACAAGTTTTCAAAATACTATCAGAAGCAAAAGGATATTGATACCGATCAGTGCAATAACACTCCCAAGGAAAAGACAAACGATCTCCCTTATTTTAACATTAGGGATATTTATGCAAAAAGGATGCACTCCTTTATTTCTAGCCTTTCTTCCATAGGAATTATAGCCAACGATCAAGATTCAACCGATGCTTCCAGTATTCAAGATCTTGATGATGTTTATAACGCAACATCTTTGCAGAATGGTACAGGAAAATGAGTTGAATCTCTCTCTCTCTCTCTCTCTCTCTCTCCCTATTTCTTTATGGTTTCCTTCTAATATCAGCACAGCTTTTTTATAAAGACCACTTAATTCTCAGGGTATTTAACTCTCTGCCATATTAGGGCATTCTTTGCTCTGAAGATGTCACACATTCTTTACTGTTTAGATGAGGCTTAAGGATAGACAGATGGTGGTTTAGCTTTTAACATGACATAAGAAAAAGGGATTGAATGTTTGTTTCTGGACTTACAACAGTGGTGGGTTGCTAATCGGTTTACTACCGGTTCGCTTGTGCACACAAGCACAATGCTTCTGTGCATGCATAGAAGCGTCTGGGGGGTGGGGGGGTGGAGCCTCCCACCACTGCCACTACCAGTTCAGCCAAACCGGGCCGAATTGGCAGCAACCCATCTCTGACTTACATGTATTAAATTGAGGTCTCCAGAGAAAGGGAGAATTGTGTGCAAGTAGGAAATGTGCCCCAATGAGGTGGAATTCTAAGATGCAGATATTCTTGGGAATGTATACAAGTTCAGATGAAAACCTGTTAATATGAGTTACAGATGCTCTTAAGGTCAATCATGGGTGCCTGCTAGCACAGAAATTCCTGTTCCATAGAGAGGCTTCATTTCTCAGCCATACTTTGTTAGTCCTAAAGGTGCTTTTTCAAGAGGCACCTTCCATTCTGGAACGATTTATTCCCCGCCGTCCAGGTAGAGCTGAAGAAGCTTCTTGGATGAGAAGCCAAATGTCTTCAAAGAAAAACCAGAAAATCCAATTGCCTTTGAAAAAGCACCTTTAGGACAACCATAACCTGGATGACTGAGAATCTCCATAGGCATACTTTTGTTAGGTTTCCTTAAACTTACAAAAGCCTCGGGTATTAATCAGTAACCCCAACTGAAGAGATAAGTTTCATCTCTGCTTCCCATTTATAAAATGCAATGTATAGCTTCACATTTATCTTGCGAGATATGGACATCAAACTTGCATGCCTGACGATAAGAGATTAATACATTATATCTCCTAGGCAGCCCCTTGGGCTTCTATTATGCTGTTTGAATCTTGGGAATCAGATTGTGGTAACGATGTGAATATCAGGTTGTCATTTCACTGACCTTGAAATTTTTACGTAAGGTAGCTATAAGGATCCTCAAAGCCATAGTTTGTTTACCAACCTGTACGATCCAAATCAAAGTCTCATGGTTACTGAGAATAAGCCACATCATGTCCTTTGAATCAGCAAAGCAGAACTAGATAACAGGAAGTGAATTTCAGAACTCTCGCTGACCCACCTTAAAACCTCATCTTTCCATCCATTCATGTGACTCTGGTCTTCCGTGGCTATTTCTGCTTTGGCTACTGGGGAGAAAAGAATAATCCTTGACAACCAAGAGGTTTGGCTTTGGTTGCTCAGGAAAAATAAGGAGCTCATGGAAAAGCTTCCATGAAGTCAATATTTACATTTCTGCACAATAATGACCAATTCTACTGTTGGTCCAAGTTCTGATCTCCATGTTTGCATCCTTCCTACTTCCTCCTAGTAATAGGGCTGCTGCTGTTTTCTCTACTGCACGTCACAACGCAGCCCATAAAGGCAGAGTTGCTTGTCAGATTCTAGGTAGCCCATTGCCTACCATTGATGAGGCATCACAAGTTGCCAGCTGTGGCTCCAGGACGAGAAAAGAATGGAATGGTGGCAGCAGTATTTGCCGTACAATAGTGCCAATTATATGGGTAGTGGAGAGGCAGTTCATCCAGACAGCCTTATTGAGAGTCCCAGTGCCTAGCTAGCCCAATAGAATGCTGCCCAACCTGACCTTCTTATGTGATAAGAAGAACCTGGGGAGAGGACAGGACACTGTAGAAGTTTTGAGGCTGATTTCCTTTCCTTCTTTAGTAATTGAGCTCAGTTGTGCCTCTTTTACTACTCTGGATCCAGAGGTGGTATTCAACCAATTTGGACCGGTTCAGGTGAACCGGTAGTGGTGACCTGCGGGTGGTCCCATTCACCCGTCCCGTCTCTATGCCATCTTATTTGGCCACTGTTTTCTAAGCTGTGCACATGCGTGCAAGCTGCGTGTGTGAGCAAAGTGCTTGCGTGGAAGGCGCACATGCTCACTAAGCAAGCGTGCACACACACACACAGTGAACCAGTGGTAAACTTAGGTGAAACCCACCTCTGTCTGGATCCAGGACTACTTGAGGGGATTCACTCCAGTGTGATAAAAATGTGATGATTCTTTTTTTTTTTAGTTACATTGGTTTCCAGTTTGGAAAAGGACAATCCCCTCTCTTTCCTTAGTGTGGTAGACTTTGTCAATTGGCTGAATAAAAAGCCTGGATGTCAAAATGTGCCTTTGCATTGTGAGGGGAGTTGTGTCTTCTCGCCTGTGTACTTCTTTTGTTTTGGTAATGGTGACAGGATCCAGGATGATCCAGGAAGAAGCTAGTTTACTTTTTTTCTATACTGATAACATAGAAAGAATTCATTAGGAGCTGCTATAAATGGTACTGCCTTTCTTGCTTATGGAATTCATTCTGATAGATTTACATCAGCCAACCAGTTCCTGAAATCTTGGGGAATCCTTGTAAAATGTCAGATTACCAGATGAGCTCATACATAGAGAACAAAAGCTTTTAAAGCCAGAGGACCTATTGCAATACATTTTCTGCAAATCCTACCACCAGTCAGTGGTAGTATTCCAATTTTTTTACTACTGGTCCTGTGGGCATGGCTTGGTGGCAGGGGTGGATTTCAAATTTTTTAGAACCTACTCTGTAGGTGTGGCCTATTTTGTGGGCGTGGCTTGGCAGTCATGTGACAGGGTGGGAGTGGCCACCTTTTAAAATGTGGTGAAACTCATTTAACAACGCTCTTGCTTAGCAACCAAAATTTTGGACTCAATTGTGATGATAAATTCTTTCTTTCTTTCTTTCTTTCTTTCCTTCCTTCCTTCCTTTTTTCCTTCCTTTTCTTTCCTTCCCGTTGGGTCACTGGCAGTGGCGGGCCAGATTTACTTCCAGGTACGCCGGTGGAACCCCCTCTCACCGGTTCTCTAAATTTCACCAACCGGTTCTCGCGAGTAGGTGCGAACCTGCAGAAACCCACCACTGCTTGGTGGGCATGGCTGGGGAAGGTTACTGCAAAATCCCTGTTCCCTCCGGATCAGCTGGGACTCGGGAGGCAGAGAATAGATGGGGGCGGGGCCAATCAGGTGCTATTTACTGTTACTACTCAAAATTTCTGCTACCGGTTCTCCAGAACTGCTCAGAACCTGTTGAATACCACCTCTGGTTCCCGTCTTGTATTTGTGGCAGCCAGAGTGTTTAACCAACTCCCAGCAATTTAGCTAAATACCCTTCTTCTGGCCATCTTGTATCTTAGCCTCCCTGTGTTTGAAAAGGCCAGTAAGTGTTCAAGAGAAGAAACAATTTTTATCATTTTAGTAGAAAGTAGAAAACTTCAAGGTATTGTTATCTTAGCTGTAAGCTCCCCTGCTCACAAAAACCCCACTCCCAAAACTAAAACAAAAGCATAACAACAACAACAACAACAACAACAACAACTCTACTGTTGAAGTGCAAGAATAAGTGAGATGTTTTCATGTGCGTTTTCTTGTAAAGTCACCAGATTGAAAGGAAATTACTTTGTAGAAGTTAGAGGGATAGTGTGATTACACTTCCGCACAATAGTTTTTCCCAATCTCATTGGTCCTGTGTTCTTGAATTATACATTAATAAAGTTAATACACATTGGCCACGGATATGGGTGTCAAAAATTAACATAGCATAGCAGCACCTTTTGCAAGCTGTGGTTATGCAAAAAATGACCAAGTTGATGTAATACATCACCTTCTCCAGCTGCATGTTGATAAAAAAAGAAATCTTCCGTTGGTCATGTAGAAACTAAAATAAAGTCCCCCCCCTCCATGCTTTTTTCATGAATGAATGGTGTTCTTTTACTAAGGAAGATAGATATTGCTCCTTATCACTTTACTACAAGCCTTTCCTTTTCCCTTGATGACAGTGTTGAACTGCCGGTGTCAGTAAAGATTAAATTTCAACTCAACCACAACGTTTCCTTGATAACATTGGACCAGTAAGGATCTCCTACTTGCAACTTGCAACATAATTGGGAAGGGGGGGTGGGGGAGAGATAACCCGAATCTCTCTAACTGAAAAGACAAATAATTCATACATATTGGCTCAACTGGCTCATGACATCACAGTGTTACTAAGTACTTCTCCAAGGCCCCCAGGCAAAGCACGGAAAAATTAACCATCTGGATTTGAAATGGGGGAAAAAATCCACTACCAAATTTCATGCCTATTCCATCAGGATGCTCAAAAGAGTTTTGGGCTGTGCTGACTGAGCTCCTAGCATAGCTGGAGGGCAGCAGGTTGAAAATAACTGATGTCGTTTCTTGCTTTTATTCATATTTCACATGTTTCCTTCAGTGAATCCCATATTCTCTCATCCGCACACTAAATGTATAACTCTGCATAATTGTGCTGGTTGTATTGGATCTCTGACTTCTTTTAATTCAAATTACCTGAGCAATTAATATTCATGATATGTAGTCCACTTCTCAAAATGGTCATTTCTACAAGTGGAATAACAAATTCTGCTGTTTGAAGAGTCAGTCTATCTAGTTGGATTATAAAACAAGTTCAGAGATGAGTTCCAGGTTCTGTTACTGCCGGTTCGCTCAGGGGCATGCTTTGCGTGCTGTGCGCGCATGCACTGTAATAAAAAATGGCTTCTGTGCATGCACAGAAGCAAAAAACAAGATAGAATTGGTTTGGGGGTGTGGCCAGCCAAGTTACTACCTACTTTACTTTTACTTTTACTTTACTTTTATTAAATTTATATACTGCGCCACTCTCCCAGAAGGGACTCGGGGTGGTGCACAGGAAAGATAAAATACGCATATAACAAATACAAACAATAAATATGTCATAAATATTCTAAAAGCTTATTAAATTAACCCAACCTTGTGCTAAAACCAATTTAAAACCCCATTATTAAAACCTAATTCAATTTAAAACCAGTTGATAACATAGTCTCGGAAGTTAAGCCAGGCCAGCTAAGTGAAAAAAGTGCGTTTTTAATTGTTGGCGGAAGAGGCGGAGGTCTGTGATGTTCCTGAGATCGGGGGGGTAGATCGTTCCAGAGGGCAGGGCCCGCCACAGAGAAGGCCCTCCCCCTGGGCGTCGCAAGCTGGCATTGCCCGGCCGTAGGCACCCGGAGCAGACCCTCTCTGTGGGAGCGGATCGGTCGAAGGGATGTATGAGGTAGGAGGCGGTCTCGGAGGTAACTAGGACCCGTGCCATGGAGCGCTTTAAAGATGATAATCAGCACCTTGAAGCGCACCCGAAAGACCACAGGCAACCAGTGTAGCTCGCGTAGGAGAGGTGTTACATGGGAATGCCAAGAGGCTCCCAAAATCCCCCGCGCGGCCGAACTGGTAGGAACCCACCTCTGAACAAGCCGTGTTCTGTCTAGTCAGGCTATGCTGGATTCAGTGATACATACATAATATTCGTCACTAAAGTTGTCAAATCTTTAGCTGAATTCTAGAAGCTTTCCACCACTAGGCACAACACTGTTAATGTGTCATAATTTTTAGGAAATATTATTCCCTAAAAATACTTCTTCTTTCAACTGTCTCCTACATTAATTTTACATGAATGTATGCACAAATTCAAATCCTGTGCTCCTGCATCATATGGAGTTGGCCGTTATGTGTAGCTGCTAGCAGGTTGCTCATTCTTGTGTTAGGAGAAGGGTGGTTTTGAGGCAGGATGAACAAGATTTATGGTAGCAGCAGTTAATAGTCTAAGGCTAAGCCCTGAGTCCTGTATGTTCAACCTTGGCAACTTTAAGACTTGTGGACTTCAACTGCCAGAATTCTGGCTGGGAAATTCTGGGAGTTGAAGTCCACATATCTTAAAATTGCCAAGGTTGGATACCCCTCCTGTGGGTCTTTCAAGCAAATGCAGTAAGAGCACATATATACCCGAGAGACAAACTCACTTACAAAGGAGTAAGTCTTAGTCTTACTAATGGTTATTACTAACCATTAATAATAGAAGCAAGATTGAGAACTGGGGTAGATGACTTTTGAGGCCCCTTCCAAATTATGCCTTTTTGTGCTTTAGATTGTAATAGTCTGCTACTACAGGGACCTTTCCCGCTATTTTAGATACAGGTCTTGCTTTTGAAATGCAGATGAAATACGGGGTTCATTATATACATTTATTTTGTGGATATAACTTTTAAGGTTGTTTTGTACAGTATGAACAGATGGAAGTTGTAAATGGTTCACTGGGAATGGTTCGGTTTTTGAAAGCGGTTTGTCGTTTCCTTACTTTTTCTTCACTCAGCTGGTCTGTCAGTCTGAAAATGCAAAAACCCTTTTGGTTTCCTTGGTTGTTGTTTTTTTTAAGTGAGTTTGGGAAATTTGATTGAGAAAAGCGAAGCAATAATTTTGGCTTCTTAAATGCAGCAATTCATTGGGTGTTTATTCCCAGCACTCATCCATAATCCCCTGTGTTACCTGCAGCAGATGTTGAAAAAGTCTGAAATCTATTAGAAATCTGGAGAAAGTTCTTTCAGAAGAATTGATAGCTTTTATAAAACCATTACCTCTTTTTTGATCCTCTTGTTCCCTGATGCTCTCTTTTTAAAAGGCCTAAGTAACCACATTCTGCAATTTGCGTAACTTAACAGGGTTTATAAAATCCCTGTGGCTGATGTGAAAGGATCCATTGGGTATGCCTCTTAGCATTATCAGTCATTTAATCGCAATGAAGTGAAAATCATTAGAAAGTCAGCTACATCCTGCATTGTGCTCACTTTTCTAAGGCCCCATTCTCTTTCTGTTGCCTTTGAACTTTTAGGATTAAAAGTCATTTTATGCAGTGGAATTAATAAATCAGAAGTCTCCTGCAGTAATATTCATTGTAGTAGCATGCAGACAAGGCTCCAACCTAGGATATTGCTAAATTCAGCCTGTACCATGATATTATTATTAACTATTATTCACGGTTCCTTGACTTTTTATGGGGCATTTATGTGTCTTCTTTGAACCTGGAAGCTGTGCTCTCCTGGGAAATCATGCAGCTAAGTTAAGTGGCAACAACAGTGTACCCCTGCTTGCTTCATAGAGCCCTATTGTACTCTATTGGCTCCTCCTGAACCTAACTATATATTTTTCTGTGGTTTGTGTGATTCCTGTAAGTCCAGGGAAAGATTAAAGAGGTGTACGCAATATAGTCTGAACACCCAAACCTACCCCAGAGCATATTTTTGGCTTCAAATTCAAAGCCAAAATTCAAAGTCCATCCCTATTTCAAGTTTACGTTAAACAAACATTTAATGTTATTTTCCCCCTTTTCGTTAATGTACTTGTTGAGTACTGCATGAGATTTGAAGTATCTTCATCTCTCTGGAGATCCGTCACAGTGGGGCTTTATTTATTTAGGGTTTTAAGACTGCAATATAAAGTTTTGAGAGAATGGGAGATGACCCCACACTGGAAAATATCCAAAAATACTGTTTTCACCATTTTTAGCCAGTGATAAGTAATTGCTTTGGGAATTTGGATACTCTAGTAAAAGTTATATATGTTTTGAGCTCATGCTAACTCACTTATTGAACATAGCCACATTTATCTCATTAAACAATAGGGGGAAAAATTCTTATGAGTAAATTATGAAAGAATTGGTGCCTTATCTGCAATTATTTCAGTTCTGCTAGGCTTTCTTTTAAAGACACCATTATCTCTGTAATTTGAAAGTAGGAAAGGGAGTAGACGAGAAGACCAACAAAGATGATTAGGGGACTAGGGAGTAAAATATATGAAGAACAGTTGCAGGAACTGGGTATGTCTAGTTTAATGAAAAGAAGGACCAGGGGAGACATGATAGCAGTGTTCCAATATCTCAGGGGTTGCCACAAAGAAGGGGGAGTCAAACTATTCTCTAAAGCACCTGAGGGGAGGACTAGAAGCAATGGGTGGAAACTAATCAAGGAGAGAAGCAACTTAGAACTGAGGAGAAATTTCCTGACAGTTAGAACAATTAGTCAGTGGAACAGAAGTTGCCTCCAGAGGTTGTGAATGCCCCAACACTGCAAGTCTTTAAGAAGATGTTGGATAGCCATTTGTCTGAAACGGTATAAGGTTCCTGCCTAGGCGGGGTGTTGGACTAGAAGTCCTCCAAGGTCCCTTCCAACTCTGCTATTGTATATTGAATGTCAGGAAAATAAGGTTTTGTTATATGCAGTAAATGTTGCTATAATTTTTTCTCTCTTTTCCTCTGCCTCACAAGCATTTGCACACATACATATACTTACATATTACTTTCTTGTTTCAGAGGTTCTAAGTTGTGTACACAACCCAGGACAATACAAAACATACCGTATTTTTCAGAGTATAAGATGCACCGGAGTATAAGACGCACCCAGGTTTTGAAGAGGCAATTTTTTTTTAAAGTAGGTAGGTAGATAGAGGGATCGAGAGAGAGAGAGAGAGAAAGAGAGAGAGAAATACAGTAGATAGGTAGGGAGAGATAGAGTGTAGATAGGTAGGTAGAGGGAACGAGGGAGGGAGGGAGAAATACAGTAGGTAGGTAGGGAGAGAGACAGTAAGAAGGTAGTTATATAGAGGGGGGAGAGAAATACACTAGATAAGTAGGAAGAGAGAGTATAGATAGGTAGGTAGAGGGATAGAGAGAGAAATAGAGAGAGAAAGAAATACAGTAGATAGGTAGGTAGAGGGATAGAGAGAGAAATAGAGAGAGAAATACAGTACATAGGTATGTAGGTAGAGAGAGTAGGTAGGTAGGTAGATGTTTCCAGGTGATTTACCCATGTGCTGGAGAAGGAAATCACTGACCATCTTTGGAACAAATCTTTGTTTCTGCAGGCACAGTACTTGACCACTGTAATTCTCATCAATCACTCTATCTAAACAGCTTTCCAAAAGGGAACCAAACCGCCCCCAAACGGCCCGTGTTTCGTGAAAATGGGGCCACTTTTTTTCCAAATAAAAGGCATGAATAGCCTTGGGGGGGCTTGCAGAGTGCTCCTGGGGGGGGGTCAAAAATGAGCAAAAACCCGGCCCATTTATCACAAAAACGGGCCGTTTTTTGGTCACAAAAATTGCATGCATAGCCTTATGGAGGCTTATGGAGTGCTGCTGGGGGCTGGGGGGGCAAAAACGCCCTGTTTTTTGCTCATTTATGCCCTCCCCAGCCCCCAGGAGCTCTCTGGAAACTTCCATAAGGGTATGCGTGTGGCCATTTTGGTGAAGGGATGGGGTTTCGGGAGGCCAAAATGCTGTATTCGGTGTATAAGACACACCCAGATTTTCAACCTTTTTTAAGAGGAAAAAAGTGCGTCTTATACTCTGAAAAATACGGTAGTTGGTTTTTAAAAAAAATCTTGAAACAATAACAAACCATAACAGCACAAATTTACAAATGTGTAGCAGGTATTAGTAGTACCATAACAGCCAGAATGTTTCTGCACTCCTGTGGGAAGCATATGAGTATATCTGCTTCCCAGTTCAAGATTTCTCTTTCATCCCCATTAGTAAGCCCAATTTCATTTTACGTAGAGACTAAAATGACCTATGTTGACACTCAGATGGCTTATCAGCATTTTAAAAAGTAAAGATGCAGATTTTGATGCCAAGAACCCAAGAGGACAGAGGGGGATTGTCAGCTGCAGTCTCCAGTTATCAACATTTCCCCATTTCTGGCATAGAATTTGTCCCGAACTCTTTGTGGTTGCTTTCTATATATAGGCTAGGGATAAACTTTCCTTAGTGCGGTGAGGTTGCATATGTACTGTAATTAATGGATCTGGTACTCTGTGGTTATGGAACCCTTTCAGCTCCTGGGCTTGATACATTATGCAGTATCTTCATCTAGCCCTAGATTCTATGAAGAATGTGATGAAACCCGACACTGGGATGACTGACACCCCCGACATTTTGTTCTATGGAGAACATCACCACCATCAAATCCTGCTTAGATTTTAAGGACCTTTTCGCAGGGCTGCTCTCCAATTGTTCTTCTCTGCTCCCAAAGTAGAGGTGATGGGCTGCTTATAAGGATTTGAGTGGTGTCGTTCTGCATTATACAAATAGGGCAGGAAGCATAAGGTTAGCACATTGTCCCCACAGAAGGACAATACATTAGGAAGGTGGAGGTCCAGATGCCTTTAAAGTTCCACTCTTTTCATCCCCATAGCCACAGATTGCAAGTGCTCCACCCAGGGGTGGTTACTTACCTTCTCTACCGTTTCGCAAATGTGAGCATTCTCGCGCTTGATTCGCTCGCACGTGCCACCTCCGTGCATGCGCTAAGCAGAAGTTGTATTCAGCAGGTTCTGACCAGTTCTAGAGAACTGGTAGCGGAAATTTTGAGTAGTTCAGAGAACCGGTAAACACCACCTCTGACTGGCCCTGCCCCCATCTATTCTCTGCCTCCCGAGTCCCAGCTGATTGGGAGGGAATGGGGATTTTGCAGTAACCTTCCCCTGGAGTGGGGAGGGAATGGAGATTTTACAGTATCCTTCCCCAGTCACACCCACCAAGCTATGCACATAGAACCGGTAGTAAAATTTTTGGTGCTAAGCCTTCCGCCCATACCCTTTTTGCTAAAAATGAGCCTAAATGGAATGCCATAGAGCTGGGGTGGGGCTACCCGCGATTTCAGCTACTGGTTCAGGTGAACCAGTCAGAACCAGTAGAATACCACCTCTGACTCCACCCCATGTGGCTTGTGTTATCCTATGTATATGATTGGAACTTTTTAAAAATCTACCGTCCATGTGTATCGATAGCCTTATTCATTTTAATGATGACGGCCGTTTATATTACCACAGTCTAAACTCTAAAAGCCTCTGCTGAACTGGGGTGCAACCAGATCTAAAAAGATCCCAGTCTTTCCTGAAGGGACCAGCCAGGCAAGGAATCTTCCACTAAAAAATATAACCTTTAAGCATCAAAAAGCCTGTTTTGAGCCCTTTTTTTTTTTGCCATTGCACAGTAATCTCTGCAGATAACATACCTTTGAGCTGAAAAAGTTGTACTTTGTACTGTACTATGAGTTAGTCCTATTCAGAGTCTCCTTACTATGAAATAATGGCCTTTGTTTGGGCTGTGAGAAGCTCTGAAATTATACTGAGATAAATGCCTATTAAATGGCAGTCAGAAGTGTTTTCAGGAGATAGAAGACAGTCGCTGATGGGCTTTACTTCTGAAGGCTTGAAATGTTGAAAACAAGGACTAAAAATCACTGCGCACACTGCTGCAGTTTCTAAATTTAGAGGAAAGCAGTGAATACATCTGTGCTTAATTGTGCAAGATTTATCAATTTTGTCCTCATTGGGGCTGAAAGAAGATGGCAATTATAAATGCACACACACTGTGGGCATGCATTCTATCTATCTATCATCTGTCTTCCATCCATCCATCCATTCTAAAAGCCTTTCCTAATCTATAGTGCTGAAGAAATGCAAATCTCCTTGTTTTCAACTCTAGGGATGAAGTACCTGGGGCCTTTTGCGATGTTGCTCAATCACAACTTCCAGGATCTGTTATCATTGTTCATGATGGCCTAAGCTACTGTCAGCAATATCAGGCAGGCCCAAAGTTACTCATTCCTGTTGTTGCCCCAAGGTTAATGCAGCGTCTAGCTCAGTGGTTGTCAACCTGGTCCCTACCGACCACTAGTGGGTGTTGCAGCTTTCGTGGTGGGCGGTAGGGGTTTTGTCCAATACTGAAGCATTTTCCTTTTTAAAATTTAATTGACTTCCCTACTTTATAAATCACCATTACTGTGGAACCAGTGGGCAGTTAGAAAATTTTACTACTAACAGAGATACAAAAGTGGATGGTAGGTATAAAAAGGTTGACTACCCCTGGTCTAGCTGGAAAGCAAACTCTTTTGCTTTGTCCCTTCTCTGGTTAGCACTGGTGGCAAACCTTTTAGGCACTGAGTGTGCACGTGCCCAAATTGGAAGATGTGGGCGCATGTGTGCATGCTCCATATATGCGACTGTGCCCCGCCCAAACTGCAAGGCACGGGTGCATGTGTGCCCCAGTGGTGGGATTCATTTTTTTACTACCGGTTCTGTGGGCGCGGCTTGGTGAGAGTGACAGGGGAAGGATACTGCAAAATCCCCATTCCCTCCTGATTAGCTGGGACTCAGGAGGCAGAGAATAGATGGGGGCGGGGCCAGTCAGAGGTGGTATTTCCACTACCGATTCTCCAGAACTGGTCAGAACCTGCTGAATACCACCTCTGGTATGATGTATGGCTAAAGGAACTAGGTATGTCTAGCCTAACAAGCAAAAAGCCCACAACCCGCACATGTGTGGCAGGGACCCAAAGACCACTTGGCCGGCAGGAGATGCGCATGCCAGAGACCTGAAATAGAGCTGGGGCGACAGCACACCTGCCCACAGAGAAGGCTCTGCCTGCCACCTCTGGCAAGCATGCCATAGGTTTGCCACCATTGTCCTAGGAGGTAGGAAATACCAAGCTTCCAGGAGTAGATTATTTTATTTTGGGTCCAATCCCAAGTAATTGGAAACTACAGGTTTGTTGTCAGGATAGGTCAGTTGCTGATAAGGTTTGCTTAAAGCAAAGGTGGAGAACTACAGCCCTGTTACCATCTGTGAACTTCAACTCCCAGAATTCCTTAGTCATTCCTACCTAGGAATTCTGGGAGTTGAAGTTCACAGATCTAAAAGGGTCAAAGTTCCCCACCCCTGCCTTAAAGGATAATCTTCTCAAATAATGATAATACTACATTAGCAATTATAATCAATGCTAATGCCCGTTGTTCCCCCTGTTCTGGGTTTTCTCCCTCTTTCTAGACAACTAATGTGTTTCTCTATCTATTTGGTTAATGCATGTCATGTTGCCCACTGTTTTGAATAGATTCTGACTGGATAGCTGTTGCGTTGTCATTGCTTCCTAGAAAATTTGGTACCTGACTTAATGTCTGCTAATGTTGAAGTGCTGATCAAATCATCACATTAGAAAAAATATGTGGTGCATTCAAAGTAGTTCATAATTAATTCAGATGTAAAATGTTTGTTACAAGCAGAATAGGCACGTGCGATTCCAGAAACGGGAATTTTGAAACTGTTAAATGCAAGTGAAAGAAAGCTGTCCCTATGTATAAGTCTGATGAGATGATTTTTAACACTGGGATTGATGACCCTACATACTGATGTTGAAGAAATACCCATCTGGCTCAGATCCAGGTGGGGAGAAAGACACTGGAAACATGAAGCTGATTGGAAAGATGGTTTATTGATGGGCAGTATCACATGGGCTTGAGGTCCTGGGCAGTGACCACATGGAGTGGCGAGGGTGGGTTATTTATAGCCTCTCCTGGGCTTTTCCCTTGAGCTTCCTGTTCCTGTGCAAGAAATCTATTGTATTGGCTGTAGTCAGACTCCCATGGGGCCATCTGGGGTCATGTTTCTCTGAATTAAGTTTGGTTGAACCTTGGCCTGATGTAATGTCCTCAGGTGTTTTTGCAATGCAGTGAGCCCTGCTCCTAGATACCGGTAATCCTATTGTGTCATGTCTTAATCCCATCATCCTGGAGCTGAAGGTCCAATAGTCTTGCATATAGGCTGGTCCAGTCCTGCTGGGGCTATTAAGAAAGGTGGGGGCTGCTTTCCAAGAGCATGTTTTTCCTTTAGGGAAATATAATATTCTGCCTTTTTAATCTTTCTCAGAATATTTCATTTTTGTAGGAGAGGGGTGATTGCTAACTTTCTACACTGAACACTGCACTTCAGTGTTAGGGCCTACTTGTGCAGTTTTAAGTAAGTTAAACAGAATTAACAATATGAAATCTTCAAAAGTCCCTCCTTGTGGGAGACAAGAGTCTAGAAACACAAAATATCAATAAATACATAAATAAAATATGCTGACTCCCTCCACACTTGAGAAGTTTCACTTAATGAGCCACAGATGGTGCAGGCCTGGGTTAGATTTACTGTAGAGATTTACTTGCATTATTGTTAGGCATACATTTAAACCCTCCGCTCCACTCAGTCGCCCTGACCCCACCCTGAAGCAAGGGATTACAGGGTCATTAAAAAGAAGAAAAAGTGACAGGTATATATTCAGTCTGCATCCAGATTAGAAGGTTTAACTATCTGCAGTTGTGGGTGATTTTTCTCCTCATCCCACTATCTCCAAAATACAAATTTTAAACACTTTGTGAAAACTCACAGTTACGCAACGCTAATCTCTAGAAATAACCAATTCTTTTAAAACTTTACGTGGACTTTGTTAACTACTTTGAGAATACTCTTATCTTTAAGATAAAGAAATAGAAATGTTTGGGCAGTAAGGATGAGGAGATGCCTGCACAGAATTATTTGCAACAAAAATAATGACTTTTTCTTTAGATTAGCTCTGTGTGACACTCCGTTTGAAGTTCCCGGTTTACTTTATCCCTGTTAAAGGGCTTCTTCTGTTCGGATTGGTAATCATATGGGAATATAGTTAGGGCTGCCTAGTCCCAGTTGTCACGTTCCTTTGCCCCCCAGCAGGTAAGGAGAAACATCATTACAGCGGAAAACCATCTGTGTGCACGAAGGATTTAAAATTCCTGATCATGTAGCGTTTGAATCATAGCAAAAGCCTGTGTGCATAGAATAGTCTTTTCTTAATTAATGTTTCTCCCTGCTGTAAGGATAGAGGTGCTCTAAGAATGCTAATGCCCTCAATCCTTACCAGTCTTCAAAATAGGTCCAAAATGTTCAACCCTCCCCATTCCTGAAGGCCCTAAAGGGATCCTTAGTAGTTGCTTGAAACCCGCTTAATCTTTTTCCACTTACAATAAATTGAAGGGAGGAAGTCTGGTTCTTGAAGGCAGCATTGTGCTGTCAGACATTTTCCTTGATACCCACTGTTATACAGTTTCCCCCCCCTTTTAATTAAAAAGATTGTTTTAATTTTAAAAGTAGGTGGCTGTCATGCTGTAAGGCTAAATGTGAATCTGTAGCATAATATTTATTTGCAGCATACAAATATTATCGTAGTGGAATAATGGAAATGCCTCTGAGGGTAGGACTAGTTTGACATGTAGTAAATTGGTATTTTGTGTTTTAAAATGTCATTTGTTTTGTAAGTAAGTCTCTATGCTAGCCCTTTTCTCCATGAACCAATCAGAAAATTCAAAGTGGGCTCATGGTCTCCCCCAAATGTGTACTTTAAGCTAAATGTTTGATTCTTCCTACATGTGCTAGTTGTTGGATAGAAGTTGGGTAAATAAAGTTGAAGACTCTTGTATATCCAGGAATGGATTGGATATGAGTGTAGCTGACTGAATAACAGTCAATTGTGTGCGGGAATAGAATAGGCACGTGAAAGTGGAGATGTGATAATAGATGTAAGGTCGTTGGACTTAGATACAGAAAACTGTTTCCCTCATAAATATGGGTTGGAATGGAATGGAATGTTTATTTGTATACCGCTCCCTCTCCCCGAAGGGACTCGGGGCGGTGCACAGGGAATGTAAAACATAAAACATACAACAATATAAATATCTAAAATTAAATTAAATTACAATGACCCTGCACTAAAACCTAAAAAACCTAAACCCCTAAACCCCTAAAAACCCAATTAAAAATTTAAATGTACAGACCGGAGGTGTGCGAAATAGATTAGGCCAGGTTGGCCTGTTGGAAGAAATATGTTTTTTTTTTTTTTAATCTCTTTTTTTATTATTTACTTTATTAATTTTTTTTAATTATTTTGCATAAACACAGATAATACAAACTTGGAAGCCATCTTCCATTACAGGTTACAAATTTTTTTTTTTTTTTTTATTGAAATTTTTATACTGTTTTACAATATATCACCCAGTGCTGTACAAAACAAAAGGAAGAGTTGGTTTCAAGTATCATCTATTATCTTTAGGATCTCCAAAATCCACGTTCCCTCGGTACAGGCGTCGAGACGTCCAAAGTTCCAAGTGCATAGTCCACAAATGGCTTCCAAGTCTTCCAAAAGATATCGTTTTTATAAACCCCCTCTCTAAATTTAATATCACACGTCATTTTATCATTTAAGGCTAATTTCCACATTTCACAGTACCATTCTTCTATTTTAATATTTACCTCTATTTTCCAATATCTTGCTATTACAATTCTACCCATTATAATCATAATTCTAATCAGTTCTTTCTCATGTTTTGTTAACTCTGGTTCATTAATTATCAATAACAATATAGTTTCTGGTCTCAATATTATTATTCTTTTCATCATTTCACACATCGTTCTTTCTAATTGCTGCCAAAACTTTTTAATTTTCACACATTTATACCACATATGCTCATAAGTTCCCAATTCCGTATTACATCTCCAACATTTATCACTCATTTTTTTATCTATCAGTGATAATCTTAGTGGGGTCCAGTACCATTTCCAAACAACCTTAAAATTATGTTCTTTAATCCTTATAGATAAAGTCCTCATAATCCGACTCTTCCAATTCTCGTTCCAATCCAAATCCAATATTTTAATCTTTAGATCTTCCTCCCAATTCCTTTTCATTACCATTTGTGGATTTCCATCAAAGTTTATAATCTTGTATATCTTACTGACGAGTCCTTTTAACCCAGTTTCATCTTTAATAATTTGAGATACTAAACTTTCAAATTTAGTTTTACTTCTATCTATGTTACATATTCCCCTTACTTTCATAGTCCATTTTTCTACCTGTATTTTTTCAAACCAATTTAACTCCAATTTTTGAATTACTTTTTTCTTCCTACTTTCAGTTCCTAAAGCTCTTAACCAATCTACTATATTTCCTATATTTTCATCCTCAATTACTTTGTTCCGACTTATATTAGTTTTAATCGGCCAACTTTCAGTTGTCTTTCCCAAAAACGTTATATCCGGAATCAATTTTTTAACAAATTTATTCCAAGTTTTACTCAACCCCTTTAACCAATAACTATTAATTGTCTTTTTTGTTTTTGCTCTATCTAAAAACCATATAGACCCAAATCTCTTAATATCTTTTAACTCCAGATCTCCCCAATGACCATCTCCACCTTTAAGTATTTTTATCACAGTTCTAATATTATACGCCCGATAATAATTAAGTAGATTGGGAATTCCCAATCCACCCTCTTTTTGGTTTTGATACCACAATTTCTTCATTAATCTTGGTCTTTTCCCACCATTACAAAATTTATCTAATTTTTTCTGATATTCTTCTATATCTTTCTCTGTCAAATTTAATGGTAGCATCTCAAATAAAAAGTTAAACTTTGGTAATAACATCATTTTACACATTGCAATTCTACCAAACCAAGACAACTTTATCTCTTTATATTTATCTATCTTTTTCTCTACTTCCTTCAACATCACCTCATAATTAATTTTTTTTAATTCTCTAACTTTAAGTGAAAGTGTTATCCCCAAGTATTTCAATGTATTCTTAGCTCTTATCCCAAATTGTTCTTGCATACTCTCCCACTCCTTACCATCTTTATTCATTAATAATTCAGATTTTGACCAATTTACCTTTAAACCTGTCATTTCTTCAAATTCTATCAAATGTTTATTTATCCTCTTTAAATCTCTCTCTATATCTTTCAAAATAATCAAAGTGTCATCCGCATACAAATTTATCTTATATCCCTTGTAACCTTCCAACTCTTCATCTGCTTCTATCAATTTAATCAAAACCTCCATAACTAACAAAAATAATGTTGGAGACAAGGGACATCCTTGTCTCGTGCCTGCTTCCAATTTAATCTCTTCCGTCATTGTTCCATTCACCTTTACCTTTGCACTACTTTTTTGATACAGTTTTGAAATAACATGTATAAATTTATTACCAAAGCCTAATGCCTCGATAATTACTTTTATAGTATCCCATTGTACAGAATCAAAAGCTTTGCTTCCGGTTCCGGCTCCTGCGGCGACGGGCGAGCCTAGCGCTCGCTCGCCGCTTTGTTTCTTCTTCTGCCCCCCAACGGGGGCGAGACTCCTCTGTTTGAGGGTCTCCCGTAGGGCCGGCTCGTCGGGGGGCGTGCCCCCCACGGCGGTGGAGGAAGCGGCTCCCGGCGCGGCTCAGGTGAGGGAGAACATGCTAGCGGGGGGTTTTCCCTTCGCCCAGGGAAGACGGCGCCATTTACAATTATGAGGAGGGCTGATCGGCTCAGTCAGAAGGACTCCCGAGGCTTCAGCTGCGAGGAGAGAGTGAGTCTTTAAAAAACTTTTTTTCCCTGCTGCCAGCCAGACTGAACGGACTGGGAGGGGGGTGTTTATTTTTAAAAAACCCCCCCTCGGATTTAAGCGGCACGTTAAAATGGCTTCTCTGCAAAGGGAAAGCGGAAACTTTCACTCCGGATGGTCTCTAACAAGGGAAAGTGGAATGTGACTTTTTGCAACATTGTTTCTAGGTCTGGCTGAGTTTAAAAAAATTCTTTTTTTGCTACTTTCTCCCTCTGGCTGAGATGGGCGGTGGAAGTGGCTTCTCTGTGTCCCTGCCTGATTATTTCAACTAAGGAAAATTTCCAGCGTCTCTTTGAAAGCAGGACTCTCTCTGGATTTTTGGAAAAAAAATTTTTCTTGATGGATTTGTGATTTCTTCTTTGGAATACCTTCGTTATTACTATTTGTTGATTTGGGAAATTGTGTCTCTTTTGGTTTCTGAATTGTTTGCAACTTCACGGCCCTGAACTGAACTGAGCTCCTGATCTGCCCTACCAGCCCCACCCGGAAAACGCCATCTTGGTGGCAGTGATTCTAACTTTTAACCATGGCACAAGAAGCAGCACTTGTAAATTTGGAACAAAGGATGGCTTCTCTTGAAACCTCTATGCAGACTTTGATAGCAGAAATAAAGGCCCAGAGGGCTGAAAATAGTACTTTCAAAAAGGAACTATTGGATACCCGGAAGCAAGTGTTGGAGAATACACAGAAGAATGAAGAATTGGAAGGAGGGTTGGAGGGGGCTAAGGGAGAGATTAAAAATATTTCTAATGAGGTGGGGGAAATAAATGGGCGTGTGTCTAGGATGGATATGGAAAGAATGACATATTTTTTGAGATTTCAGAATGTTCTTGAGGATTCTGGTGAATGCCTACCTGATCTTATGAGTACAATTTTAGCAGATTATTTACAAAAACCTAAGGATGAGATCAGGGGGGACATTGACCTAGCCTATAGAATTAACTCTGCATATGCCAGGATGAATGAAGTGCCTAGAGAGATACATGTGAAATTTGTTAGAAGGTCAACCAGAGAGGAAATCCTGAAAGCGCAGAGAGAGAAACCTTTAACTTATCATCGAGAAACGGTCACTATCTTGAAGCAGATCCCTAGAAAAATTAGAGACTCAAGAAGGAAATTTTCCTTCTTGTCTAAAACCTTGTTTGATCACGGGATTTGGTTCAAGTGGATGACACCTGAAGGGATGCTGGTGTTCTGGGAAGGAGGAAGAGTGAGGATTAAAACAGTTGCTGAGGCGGAAGCCTTTCTTAAAAAACATTCCTCTGCCCTGGGGGAAGATCCAGGGGGGACGGAGGGGGCCACGGCTCCGCCTGCGGGGGGCCAGGGAGGAGAAAAAGAAGATACAATAGCCAAAAGACTTAGATCAAAAAAATAACTTTGCCTTGATTTTTTCCTGAACAATTTTGCATAATATTTCTATCCGGACCTTTTGTAAATGTCTGACAGCATGGAAGGGAGAATTTAGGTAAATGTACTTGCTTTCAACTTGTAGTGGTATGGAAAATGTTTTCTATATTAACTTTTTTAATGTGTATTTTGAGGTCTCGGAAGGTCCGATGACTCTGACGTGAATGCTCTCAAAATTTCTTTGTAACCATTACCTTACCCTGTTAAAAAATGTAAAACCAATAAAACTTTTTCAATATAAAAAAAAGCTTTAAAAATATCTAACGATATTATACCTAATTCATCTCCATTATTCTCTGCTACATCTATAATATTCAATACTCTTCTAATTATATCACTCATATATCTACCTTTAACAAACCCTACTTGGTTATAACTTATATATTTGTCTATAAAACTATTTAATCTATTACTTATAATAGCTGTAAATATTTTAGCATCTTGGTTGATTAAAGAAATAGGTCGATAGGACTCGATCCTCTCAAGATCTTTATCCGGTTTAGGAATTATAGATATTACTGTCTTATTCCATGACATCGGGACTTCTCCACCATGTAAAATTCCATTGAATAATTTTTGCAGTTTTGGTACTATTAGTTCCTTGAAATCTTTATAAAATTCAGCAGGTAATCCATCTTCTCCTGGGGTCTTCCCTAATTTTAACTCTTGTATTATTTCGTTGATTTCCTCCTGTGTTATATCTCTTTCCATCAAATCTTTGTATGTTTGATCTATTTTCATACCATATTTTCCAAGATGATTCTTCAATTTTTCTAAATCAATTGATTTCTTTAAGTATAATTTTTGAAAAAAATTCCTAACTACTTCACATTTCTCCAATCTCTTATAACACCTTGTACCTTTTTCATCTATCAGAGAACCAATTTCTCTCTTTTGAGTTTTATTTTTCGCCATCTTTGCCAATAACCTAGAATTTTTATTACTAAATTCAAAAAAATCCCTATTCAAATATCTTAAATTTTTTTTAACCAATTCAATATCTTCTTCTATCAATTTAGTTTTTAATAAGGTCAATTCCTCCAAACATTTTTTATCTTTCGTAAGTGAGAATTGGTTCTCCAATATCTTAATTTGTCTTGTATCCTGATCAATTTTAGCTTTGTATTCTCTATATTTCCTGCTTGACAATTTAATACTTTCTCCTCTAAATATGGCTTTCATGGTATCCCAAACAATTTCAAATTTAACCTCTTCATTATCATTCAATTCCCAACTTTCCTTCCATTTTTTGAATATCCATATTTTATCCTCCTCCCTTTTGTACAATTTTTCATCATATCTCCAACCTCTTTCCTTTTTCTCAAAATTAAAATCTATTTCCATCATAACTTCTGCATGATCAGAATCCTTAAAAATTCCCACATCTATTCTATCTACTTTATTCAGCAAATCTTTAGAAACAAAAATATAATCAATCCTTGAATAAGTATTATGTACCTTAGAACAAAATGTATACACCCTTTCAGAGCCTTTCAACTCTCTCCAAACATCTGCCACACTGTTTTGAAACATCCATTTATTTAAAATTTCCCCTTTATTTGTTTGTTTAAAGCGGGTGGGATTATTACTATCAGTTCTATCCCTAATTAGGTTGAAATCTCCCGCCACAATTACTTTCCCTTCACTTTCTGTTTCCAAAATCTTAGTAATTTTATCCAAAAATCCCTTTTGTTTTTCATTCGGTAAATATAAATTAACCAATGTCACTTTTTGCTCGTTAATATTCCCTATAATTATTAAATATCTGCCTTCCTCATCTCTAATTACTTGTTTTTTCTCAAAGTATACCCTATTTGATATCAATATCGCAACTCCTCTAGCTTTGGAAGTCCCAAAAGATTTTTCATAAATTTGCATACCTTTAATATTCATTCTATTAAAATCCTCAGATTTTTGATGAGTTTCCTGCAAAAATAATATATCTGGAGAATCCCTTTTAAATTTAAGTTCCAATCTTTTCCTTTTTATATGATTGCCTGTACCCTTCACGTTCCATGTCATTATTTTTATAAACCGCATTTAAGCGGTAACTTTTTTAATCCTGACCCCTCCTCTTCCTTTATGTGCACACCAAACACCAAACAAAAAAGACATACAAAAACATAAAACTCCACAAACAATATATAACAAACAACATAAACATAAAACTCAAATATCAGACACAACAACCACAACAAATAACAAGCAATCTTCATCCCCCACATCCTCAATCAGATATCGCCTCTATATAAAGAGTGTGGGGGAGTGGGACGTGCCGATGGTCGGATCACCTCTTCGGGCTGTTCTTTAAATTCCACTTTCAAAAAAAGAAGACAAGACTGGCTTCGCCCCGGACTCAGCTTCCTGCTTTTTACTAAGATCCTCCATCTTGTCTGGCGTTCGTTCAGTATCTTCACGAATTTTCTTATACTCAGAAACTGCCGGGGAAATTTCTTTTCTCTTTAAACTCTTGGGATCCTGGCCGCCAATTGCACCTCTTTCTTCCAAAATTGGGGATTCCTCTTGTACTCCACCCGTCTTAAGCATATAATCTTTAATTTCTACCAAATCTTCCTCTTTCTCAATCAGCCCAAGCCCCCGAATTAATCTTAATACATCTGTTTCTGGAGTAATAGTATGCATCCTTCCTTTATAAAAAAATTTAAGTTGCTGTAGTGGCCTCCAATTGTACTTAATATCATTGTCTCTCAAGAGCTTTGTAACTGGTTTCAAATGATATCTCCAAGCTCTGTCTTCCCTGGAAATATCCGGAAAAACTTGGATTTCTTTCTCCTCAAACTTAGGAACACCTTCCAGTTCCCTTATTTTTGCCATGACCTCTAGTTTATCTCCAAGGTTTGCAAATCTTACTAAAACATTTCTAATCGCTCCACCTTGCCTCTTATAACCAATTCTAAAAACACTTACTAAATTTGCTGCTGTATATTCAAATCCAAAATCATTCAACCATTTTAACACCCTCTGCTTCAAATCATCCGATCTATTTTCTGGAATATTACGTATAACAATATTGAATTTTCTAGCGTCTTCCTCCAAAAGACTAATTCTCTTATCTTGTTGCTGGTTTTTATAAAAAATTCCTTCCATCTTACGATCAATTTGTGCATCGTGTGCATGGATTTGTTCAATTTCATCTTTAATAAATTTCACCTCCGCGTTTTGCTTTACAAAACTAACATTCAATTCACTTATCTGTTCTTTAGCTTTTTGAACTTCCAATGTCAAATTCGCCACATGATCCGTCAGTCCGGTTAACTTTTCGCCAATTGTATTTAAAGCTCCAAAAATCCGTTCCAGCTCTGAAGGCTGTTGAGTCGACATTTCAGTTCAAAGACAAACTTTATATTTATATTTCTTTGCCAAGAGGGTCTTTTATAAAGAATAAGGGCAAACAGTGTCCCAAATCAGATAAGGCTAAGCCGGCTTATAATGCACCAAAGGAGCCAAAAAAAAAAAAAGCCTAGGAGAGCTTCCCCAGTTTATTTAACTTTTAAGCCTCCATTTTAAGTGTAATCCAAAAAGCTTGTCCGCTACATTCAGCTCACACAATCCACTTTAAAAGAATTGGAAAGTTCAAAGGAGTTATAATCCACATGCCATCACCAACTTCCTTCTTTCTTAAACTTCAGCTTGTGTTTATAGCCTTGTAGCGAGACAAAAAGCATGCAAATGATCTTTGCCAAAGACAAAGGGTAACCCCCCTTACCTCGGCCGCTCGCCCAACCCTCTGCTCCACGGAGAAACAAAACTTTGAAATTCGAGCAGTTCGGGTTGTTCAATCACTTTGAAAAAGCAATTTACAAGTCACACCGACCTTCCAAAACATCTGTAAACATTTCCAGCTCCCAACGGCGCGTTTTAATCACTTTAATCCACATTTGTTAGTAAAAAAAAGCCCTACGAGGTGGAGAAAACGTCCTCACCTCATCCGGCCATAACCACGCCCCCGGAAGAAATATGTTTTGAGCTTTCGACGGAAGGAGCGGAGGTCCGGAGTTGTTCTGAGGTCGGGGGGTAGGTCGTTCCATAGAATAGGGCCTGCGACAGAGAAGGCCCTTCCCCTGGGAGTCGCCCGCTGGCATTGCCTAGTGGACGGCACCCGGAGAAGTCCCTCTCTGTGCGAGCAAATCAGTTGAAGGGATGTATGGGGCAGGATGCGATCTCGCAGATAGCTAGGTCCTGTGCCATGGAGCGCTTTAAAGATGGTAATCAACACCTTGAAGCGCACCCGAAAGACCACAGGCAGCCAATGAAGCTCGCGCAGGAGCGATGTTATGTGGGAGTACCTGGGGGCTCCCAGAATTGCCTGCGCAGCCGCATTTTGAACTAGCTGTAGTCTTCGGATGCACCTCAAGGGAAGCCCCATGTAGAGAGCATTGCAGTAGTCTAGACGGGATGTCACGAGGGCATGAGTGACCGTGCGGAGGGCATCCCGGTCCAATAGGGGACGTAACTGGCGTACCAGGCGAACCTGGTAAAAGGCCCCCCTGGCCACGGCCGTCACTTGATCTTCCATGGACAGCCGGGTATCCAGGAGGACACCCAAGTTGCGTGCCCCATCCACAGGGGCTAGATGTTCCCCCCCCTATGGCCAGTGATGGAGAAAACTGGTTGTACCGGGATGCCAGAAGCCACAGGCACTCGGTCTTTATATCACATATCATAATATAGCTATCATCTAGCTTTTCCCAACCAGACACTTGTTATGTATACAGGGCAACTCCTTGTACAGTATTTGTAGCTCGGAATTCTGGACGCTGAAGATTCTTCTTCTTCTTCTTCTTCTTCTTCTTCTTCTTCTTCTTCTTCTTCTTCTTCTTCTTCTTCTTCTTCTTCTTCTTCTTCTTCTTCTTCTTCTTCTTCTTCTTCTTCTTCTTCTTCTTCTTCTTCTTCTTCTTCTTCATTTTTTATTTATTTTTTTATTTTATTCGATTTATATCCCGCCCTTCTCCAAAAGGACCCAGGGCGGCGCACAGGAAAATTAAAATAATATACAAAACAATACAAAAATATAAAATTTTAAAAGCCTATTAAATATGATATCCTGTGCTAAAACCAATTAAAACCCCCCATTTTAAAACTATCTAAACTAGTCAACAGCGGAGGCTATGCAAGGCCGGCTTGATGAAACAAATGTGTTTTTAAACATTGGCGGAAGAGGCGGAGGTCAGTAATGGTACGGAGTTCAGGGGGTAGGTCGTTCCACAGGGCAGGGCCCGCCACAGAGAAGGCCCTGGGTGTCACCAGTTGGCATTGCCCGGCCGACGGCACCCTGAGAAGGCCCTCTCTGTGGGAGCGTATCAGTCTCAGGGACGTATGGGGCAGGAGACGGTCTCGCATGTAGCTAGGTCCCGAGCCATGGAGCGCTTTGAAGATGGTCGTCAGGACCTTGAAGCGCACCCGAAAGACCACAGGAAGCCAGTGCAGCTCGCGCAGGATCGGTGTTATATGGGAGCATCTAAAGGCTCCCGTAATCACCCGCGCGGCTGCATTCTGCACTAACTGTAGCTTTCGAGTGCATCTCAAGGGAAGCCCCATGTAGAGAGCATTACAGTAGTTGAGTCGGGACGTCACGAGGGCCTGAGTGACTGTGCGAAGGGCAGCCCGGTCCAGTAAGGGGCGCAATTGGCGCATCAGGCGAACCTGATGAAACGCCCCCCTGGCCACGGCCGCCACATGGTCTTCCATGGACAGCCGGGAATCCAGGAGGACACCCAAATTGCGCGCCCTCTCCACGGGGGCCGGTGTTTCGACCCCAATGGCCAGAGTTGGAGTAATCTGGCTGAACCGGGGTGCCGGAAACCACAGCCACTCAGTCTTGGACGGGTTGAGCTTGAGTTTGTTACTACCCATCCAGATCCTCACGGCTTCCAAGCACCGGGACATCACCTCAACGGCATCGTTGGGGTGGTCTGGGGTGGATATGTACAGCTGAGTATCATCAGCGTACAGATGATATCCCACCCCAAAACCACGGATGATCTCATCCAGCGGCTTCATATATGTGTTGAATAGGAGGGGCGAGAGGACCGACCCCTGAGGAACCCCGCAAACGAGAGGCCTCGAGGCCGACCTCTGCCCCTCTACCAACACATATTGCGACCGACAAGAGAGGTAGGACGAGAACCACCGCAAAACGGTGCCTCCCAGCCCCAACCCCCTCAGTCGGTGCAATAGGATACCATGGCCGATGGTATCGAAAGCCGCTTAGAGGTCTAACAGGACTAGGATAGAGGAATATCCTCTATCCCGCGCCCTCCAGAGATCATCAACCAACGCGACCAATGCCGTCTCAGTGCTGTGACCGGGTCGGAAGCCGGACTGGCGCGGGTCTAGATAGTCAATTTCCTCCAGGTGTTGCGGAAACTGTTGGGCCACCACACTCTCAACATCCTTCGCTAGAAAGTGAAGGTTGGAGACAGGACGAAAGTTCTCCAATAATGCTGGATCCAGGGACGGCTTCTTGAGGAGGGGCCTCACTACCGCCTCTTTCAAGACGGCAGGCAAGGACCCCTCACTCAAAGATGCGTTGACAATGCCCTGGAGCCAGCCTCGTGTCATCTCCCAGGATGCCAGTACAAGCCAGGAGGGACACGGGTCCTATAAACATGTGGTAGCCTTAAGTCTCTTTGACAACCTGTCCATATCCTCGGTAGTAACAAAGTCAAACTCCTCCCAGAATGAAGCCTCAAGACCAACCTCGGACAATCCGACTGGACCACTCTCGATGGAGGGTAACTCATTCCGTATCCGAGTGATTTTATCCTACAGATAAATCCCAAATTCCTCTGCTCGTCCCTGCAGAGGGGCTTCCCGCGGCCTCTGGTGAAGGAGGGAGCGGGTCACCCCAAACAGGGCGGCAGGGCAGTTATCTGCGGATGCAATAAGGGTGGCACAATACTCACGTTTGGCCACTCTTATCGCCACTAAGTAAGTCCAATATGGATTCTCACTAGTGTTCGGTCGGCTTCGGAGCGAGAGGCTCTCCATCTGCTCTCTAGGCGTCTCTTGTGGCGTTTCATCTCCCTCAGCTCCTCGGTAAACCAAGGAGCCTGGGTGACTCGTTGCCGCAAGAGAGGCCACAAGGGCACGACTCGGTCCAAGGCCCCAGTGGCCGCACTTAACCATGCGGCCACCAGGTCCTCAGTCGAGTCACGGGGCAAGTCCACAGGCATTGGCCCAAGCTGCCTCTGGAACCTTACCGGGTCCATCAGGAGCCTGGGGCGGAACCATATAGGAATATTCGGCTCCGCCTCCCCGCGGTGGGGTGTGGCGATTGGAAAGTCCAGCCGAAGGAGAGCGTGATCTGTCCATGACAGGGGTGTGATGACTAAATTCCCTATTCCCAGATCACTACTCCACTGTCCCGAGACGAAGATTAAGTCCAGGGTGTGTCCACCCTCCTCCTCCTCCTCCTCCTTCTTCTCCTTCTCCTTCTCCTCCTCCTCCTCTTCCTCCCCCTCCTCCTCCTCCTCCTCCCCCTCCTCCTCCTCCCCCCTCCGCCCTCGCAGGTGCAAGATCCATTCCCCCCCCACACACACAATTCAGGCCCTGAAATTTGTCCACACACAGCAGCTTCCATAATATTGGATTGTTCCACTATTCCAGAGACTCTCATGGAAGGAATTTGCATGAGTAGAGAGCATATTCTCCAGTTTTGTTTTGCTGTAAGGAAGAGAGAGTCTGTTGAGTACAAAGGGAAAGCGTGAATAGCATCATGTACAGTAGGTACATCTTGGAAATTTCCCACTGATGCAGAAACTTCCGATGCAACTACATTTTCTGCTGATTGTGAGCTCTTGGTAAGAGAAATAATTTTAGAACCGATCTCATTTTAGTTGATGCCAAAATAGCCATTAGTATCGTTTCCTTTTATCATTTAGGATGCATGGGGAACTTTTGCTGATTGCCAACAAGATTCCTGCTTTTTTTTGTAAGCTTTAAAATGTTTAAGTCATGTTGCTATGTTTGTTTTTACATCATGATCAAAACAAAGGCATTGAGGGCTGAAAAGAAAGGAAAAGGAGACAATATTTTCATGTAGACAAATTATAAGGAAGATTTCAGACCAGCAAAGCACACTATACAATACAATACAATAGCAGAGTTGGAAGGGACCTTGTAGGTCTTCTAGTCCAACCCCCTGCGTGGGCAGGAACCTTATACCATTTCAGACAAATGGCTATCTAACATCTTCTTAAAGACTTCCAGGGTTGGGGCATTCACAACTTCTGGAGGCAAGCTGTTCCAGAGGTTAATTGTTCTAACTGTCAGGAAATTTCTCCTTAGTTCTAAGTTGCTTCTCTCCTTGATTAGTTTCCACCCATTGCTTCTTGTCCTGCCCCCAGGTGCCTTGGAGAATAGTTTGACTCCCTCTTCTTTGTGGCACCCTCTGAGATATCGGAACACTGCTATCATGTCTCCCCTGGTCCTTCTCTTCATCAAACTAGACATACCCAGTTCCTGCAACCGTTCTTCATATGTTTTAGCCTCCAGTCCCCTAATCATCTTGGTTGCTCTTCTCTGCACTCTTTCCAGAGTCTCCACGTCTTTTCTACATCGTGGCGACCAAAACTGTATGCAGTATTCCAAGTGTGGCCTTACCACTAATTTAAATAAACTAAAATAAATATATGAAGAATACTTCTTAGTCTTGGTTGGAGGCATGAACAGAAGTATGAATTGAAAAATAAATCTATCAGGTACTCTAAATAGTTGGGTTTAACAAGGAAAATAAACAATTGTAAATGATACTTGTAACCCTCACTTAACTCCTGTCCCCTTTACCAACCATTCAGAATTATGATGGGGCTGATAACCAGTCCTCACATTTATAGCAGTTGCAATGTTCCAGCAGTTGTGTGATCGACACTTGTGGAGTTTCACCGCCAGGTTGCAACAGACAGAAGCCAATGGAGAAGATTTCAGTAAAATTGCAAGTCATAGACACAACTTGCCTAGCTTTGTTGCAAACCCATTGCAATCATATGATGTCCTGCTTAATTGCTGCATTGTTTAGTTACTGATTTGCTGGAGCTTATTGTGGTTATTAATTGAGGACTACCCATATATAAATGGTGAAAAACTAGACCAAGTGGATAATTATGTGTACCTTACTACCTTGCTAAAGATGAGGAAAATGATATAGAAGCTTTAAGACGGCAAACATGGTGAGAATAGTAGTGATTGTATTTGATCTGTTGTAAGTCATGAATATTTGTTGAGTGAACATTATATAACTATCAGTTTCTTCCCCTTTATTATATGTAATAAGAACTGGGTATGTCAGAAGCACCATAAAAATTGGAAGCAGTGGGAGCAGATACTCAATGTGTGTGATAAAACAAGAAGAGACAGAATGAATGCTTGCAGAATATACGTGGGCTGAATACAAAATGAGGTATCTGTCTGAAATATACATATTGAGGTGGTTTGGTCATAATGAGAGAATCAAAAACAAATACAGAAGAGCGAATGGGTTAAGAGGAAGTGGAAGGGCTGAGAAGGTTGTAGCTGGAAGGAGTTGAGATTTTCTGAAAGAAGTGGGAAATCGAACAAAACAAAAGGCAATGCATGACATGGTATATGGATGTGTGTTGGGAGCAATAGTTGGGACTTATTCCAAGGGTAGAAATGAACAGAGAAATATAAACATATTTATATACTATAAGTATACAGATAAATTATATTTCCTTAGTTGCAAGTAGACCACAACTGAGCCCAGAATTTCTGTTGCTAAATGAGACAGTTGTTAAAGAGAGTTTTGCCCTGTTCTTGCCACAGTTGTTATGTGAATCACAGCGTTGTTAAGTTAGTAACATGGCTGTTAAGTGAATCTGACTTCCCCATTCACTTTGCTTGTCAGAAGCTCACAAAATCCTGCAACTGTCATAAAACATGACTCAGTTGCCAAGCCTCCAAATTTTGATCACATGGCCATGGAGATGCTGCAAAGGCCATAAGTGTGAAAGATTGCCATGGGTCATTTTTTTTTAGTGCTGTTGTAACTTGGAATGGTTGCTAAGCAACTGATGTCAGGGTTCCAAATAGTATCCTCCATCAAATAAGAATCCAAGGCTAGTAGTTCCTCAAACTTCACATTTATTAAAGAATTATTATAAGTTGAGGACTACCTACAGTTTATTTTTTCACCAATGTTTACGATTATTCGCCGTATAATCTGTAGTTGGTTTTATACATAGAAATGGCAGCTACTATATTAGAGCTTATTCTTACGTTTTTGTTAACTTGTAACCCATGACTAACGAGGTTGATTCTTAATTACCTGAGTTACCTGGATTCAACTAGTAAAGACACTGATCTTTTAATCAAGTGCCCAACCATGATTGTGGCATATTTTAAGTGGACCTCAATCCTTGTATTTGCATTTCTTAGAAAACAGACTATACAGCCCGATATTTATTTAAACCTGCTAAGAGCCAGCTTAATGGTATGTATCATTTCTGTATCCAGCCGGCTGGATCACAGTATAACGGATTATCGGTCCCTGTCAGTCTATATTTATCTGTGCAAAACACTTAGAAAAGTGCTTTGACAAGCGTAGTAGTACAGCTGCAGCTTTGTCCTCGGACTATTAAAGCAGCCAAGGTTTGCACAGCTGTCTCGAAGGTCGGACACTAGCATTTTTCTCAGCAAAGCAAAATGGTCCTGTATTCCTTTGCAGGCGGAATCAGCTGTGAGCAGTGAGCCTGGGAAAGGACACATTTGCATCAATTGGTATTTTATACATGCTGTCGTGTATTAAAAATACGCATTAACCCAGAGGGTGAATGTAACCATAGAAGGGAAGCTGCCAATTGAAGAGAATACTTGTATCTCAAGGGCTGAACTGAGTGGTCCGTGATGCTCTCTGAGCTTGGTGGTTTTCTTTCAGACGTTTCACTACCAAACTAGGTAACATCATCATGGCAATTACCAGAACCAGCACCAAGGACCCCACAGAAGGCTTGCTAGTCAAGTGATCTGTCCTTTCAAAATTAATGACAGGAAATGAGATTGCGCTTTTCCCTTTGAAATCAACACATGAAGTGTTGTTTTTTTCTAGTGGAGGTGATGAGAATGAAGATGAGTTGGATTGCTTTATCCAAGGAACCTTCCTTAAAGTAGGGTGAACATATTGGTTAGCGGTTCTTGGTATGTACCTAATATATTTTTCATTTTCTGGGAATAAAATAATGATGTATATTAAATTAAATCCTCAATTATTCATTTCCTCTTCCAGATGAATGAATATTTTTATTGTAATTTAAAAAAAACCATAGGAAATAGCATGCACAAATTTCAAAAAGTAGATATACACATAGCCCATCCAACGGTTATGGGATATATTCACATTCCTTTTAATTAGTTAATTTACTGCAGACAAAAGTAAAAAAAAAATCAATATGTGAAATGGATATAAATCTGTTAACTCAGCCTGCCTGCCTGCTTACCTACCTACCTACCTACCTACCTACCTACCTACATACCTACATACCTACATACCTACATACCTACCTGTATTGAATACTTGATTTATTAAATTTATGTATAAAACTATTCTTATAAAATATAAAATCTATGCCAAACAATATCTTTTTTAATTAGTAGAGAAAAATAGCATTTTAAAAAGCTAGGATTTTTAAAATCCAGTCTTTGTTATAAAGAGCAGTGATACTTTTCTAGTCGCCAATGAGTCTCTTGGGGTGCAGAACCCCAGAGAACCACTAGGGGGCAGGCAGTAAAGGATTATAATTTTTTGTACCTCTTTGCTGCTATCTGGTGATCCTTTAGAATTTTTATAGCTTGGCTTTGATAATCTTATTGAAAAGGAGAATATGTGATTAGTGTGCTGTCCATTGCTTTCTTTTTAAATGAAAGTTAATATACTTGGAAAGAAAATGTTAATTTCTCTAATATATGAAAGTCTGAAAACTTTCATTTAAGGTTAGCAAAATACAATGAGCAAAAAGTTATGTGTGATTAAATGTCTAAAGCTGTCTTTTCTCAGTATTTTTCTTAACATTTACTTAGATTAAGTACCTTACATGTCTAAAAATTAATAAAGGCCATCATTCTGCATGACAACTAATAGAGACAAAAAGGGAAGAAAAATAAGTGACTGGCATCCCATAAATATTGCTGTAAGGTTTTTAAAAGATGAGATTTATTTTTTTAGACGTTTAGAGTTTCCAGAGGATTCCCTAATAAAAAGGTGGGATGCGGAAATGTAGACATATCGCCCTTCCTATGACTTTTAGAACATAGTTTTAAATAAATGTCACGCAGGATGTGCACTTTATACAGTCCGTGAGGCTTTGACTGATAGCAAAGTTTTGCACTCGATTGAATCAGCTCTTACAAGAGCCAAAATTGACCATTAGGATAAATTGGAAAATTGCTTTGAAATTCTCATGGCTGACGACAACTCTAAAATTAGGTCCCCATTTGTTCAGTGGGCTATGGTGATGGCCTGAATGGCTTTTTAAATTTGAAGTTCAAAAGCAGGGCACTCTGATTCATGTCTGAAACTAAGTAAGAGGACTTTAATCTTTGTCTCCCACAATGATCTGGGCTCTGCATTGGATATTTTCATTGAAGCTCTAAGTCACACATCATTGGAAGCTTTTCCAATGCAACCAGGAGGGGTAAGGAACATAAGACAGTATAGAACCACAGCAGTAAACAAACAAACTGCATGCCACTGTGGTACATTAGCCTCTTGCATTTGCTGTTTGCTTTAAAACTTACAATGTACGGATGTTTTTTTACAAAATTCTTTGGGGTATTAGCCAGAGGAATCTGGTTATCTGCGGGACCGCTTCCTACCACATACCTCCCTTTGACCTGTCCGCTCCCACAGAGAGGGCCTCCTCAGGGTACCATCTGCCGGACAATGCCGGCTGGCGACCCCCAGGGGGAGAGCCTTCTCTGTGGCAGGCCCTGCCCTCTGGAACAACCTGCCCCCCGACCTTCGCACCATCACAGACCTTCTCCTCTTCCGTCAAACTTTAAAAACACACCTATTCCATGTCGCTGGCCTAGCATAGCTTTTATGATAGTCCCAATTATAATAATTTTAATGGATTTTAAGTATAAGTTTTAGCACAGACCCATTGTATTTAATGTATTTTTAACTTTTATATTATTATTGTGTTTACTACTTTTTATTCTTTCTGTGCATCGCCCTGAGTCCCTTTTGGGAGATAGGGCGGTATAAAAATCCGATTAAAGATAAAGATAAAGATAAAGGAATATTATTATGGTTTGTAGACAGATGTTCATATTTAATAGGGCATTTTTGTCTAGCTATTGAGTCCTTCCTAATTATTATCATCATTATTTTTATACGTCCTTTCTATTTCATTTAACTTGGTTAAATCCTATTTTCAGTCTCTTAAGTACATAAACTTAGGCACATAAACATAGCCAGATATTACTTTGTCTATACTAAATGCATAGTTTTGGGGTTTTTTTAGCCTAGATCTTGAGTCTGCAAAGAACAACAGCCCCAAGGTTAGCATTAAATCACCCTAGAACAGGGGTGTCAAACTCGATTTCATTAAGGGCTGCATCAGCATTGTGTGTGACCTTGGGAGGCGTGGTGGGGGTGGCCAGCTATACGTCACTTATGTCAGGGGTGCCTGTGACGGCCCGAGAGCTCTACCAGCAAAAATGGGCCATTTCCAGGGTGGCCCTGCGGATCAGATCTAAGCACCCTGTGGACTGGATCTGGGCCCCGGGCTTTGAGTTTGACACCCCTGCCCTAGAATGTTTAAACCAGCAGTGGGATTAATTTACCTTCCCTACCAATTCACAAATGTGAGTGTGGGTGTGCACTTGCTTTGTTTGGACATGCCATGTCTGGGCATGCGCATCACCTTCTGTGCATGCACAAAGCTCGCACATAATGTCGGGGTGGGTGGGTGGAGCCTTCCACAGCCACCACAATTGGTTCTCCCAAACTAGAGAGAACCGGCTGAATACTACCTCTGGTTTAAGCTAAAGGCAGATTTACACATCCCCCAGTCCAAGATTTTAAGGCACGCATAGTTCTGTTCAATAGTCAAGGACCTGTGGATGAAGCAGTAAAGCATTCTCAGGTTGAAGTATCAAGTGTTAGAGCTTCCAGATAGCTGGGTAGGTTTTGTAGATAAGACAGAAAATACAGGAGGCTGGTTGTGCCAGCAATTAAATCTTAAAGCAAAGGCTCAGATATTAGGTTCTGATCATAGTTGTGAAAGAAAGGCTACTCAAGAACAATAATCTATATCCGGGTAGATCACTGCTCCCAAGAGGTTCTTCCAAAAAGCTCTCCCTGCAGGTCTTTCTGTGGCAATGACATTGTAGGGATGTTGTTCAGAATAAAGCTTGCCCAGGGATCCACCTGGCCATTGCTCATCTTGTTCAGATGTAGCTCTGTCCCCCCAAAGTCACTGGATAGCTGGAAAGTCCATTGGTGAATTCACTTAAAAAAATCAAACAAACAGAAAGCCATTAAGATTCCTAATATTCTGCTGTAGCTGCAGTCAGTCCAGCAGGATGTTGCAGGTCAGGATAAAACATTGTACAGTTCCATGAATTTCAGTGGGAACAATTAAGCCTCCGTTGAATTATCATCCTGAAATTAATAGAATTTGAAAGTACTTTCCAGCATGAGAAGCAATGATGATCACACAGCATAGATCCAAAATTAAAAACCTTCAGATGGAGTTGCTTGACCAATGAAAGTTCTTTGGAAAAATATGACATTCTTAATATAGATACTACACTGGACATGTTTCAAACGATCATAAATAAAACTGTGACTAAATTTTCTTGATAGTATTCAGTGGCTCTCCGTTCCTCCTCCCCCTCCCTCCAGACAAACAATGTTAGGAGCATACTTCTTACTCCCATCCTCCCACTCCATTCAACATAAACATCATCATAGGGAGGCTAAGAGCTTAGTATCGAATGAGTAAGGGACAAGGCATAGGAGACATGAACATGTTTTCAGTTCATTCCTCATTCTTCTTCTTGTCCATTATGCATAGTTGGTAGTTGGTGAAAAATAGAACCAGGAAAGATTCTTTATACCCCAAAAGCATGTGAATTGGAACAGAGGTGGGTTGCTCCTGTTTCAGCCCAGTTTGACTGAACCAGTACTGGCGATTTGGCCTGGGCTGCAGATTTGGTAATGGCTCAGGCGGGCCACGCCCCCGAACCAGTTCCCAAGTCTCTTCAGCTGTCGCTGGTATGGTTCTGCGCAGGCACAGAACAATTTTCAGTCAACTGAGCATGCGCGAGCAACACGCGGCTGATGGGTGCACGAAGCAAACTGGTACCAACCAGTAATCCACTCCTGAATTGGAAGATGTCTGATCAGTAGTATTCACAGGGGGGAAAGGTTTTCATAACAACATAACAGTATTGTGATAAAAGTCTCTTTTTCTATGTGTGTAGCAAATGTCTCACACATACATCCCCCCCCCCAAAAAAAACAGAGCTTGCAGCGGAATGCTGCAACATTGTTTTTTGTCAGAATAAGGAAAGCAGCAACCTTCTGCAATTGCCCCTTTGTCTGACTTCGAACAGCATAATCTGATCTAATATTTCATAGTTGAATTTTGGCTATGTTGCATTATTTTGTGAGGTGAAAGTGAAAGGGAGCAGATCAGTGCTGAACGGTTTCATTATAATATTATTCTAAAACGGCATTTTAGCTACTGTAGCCTCTCTTAATCATTGCATTTTAAGGAGGGGAAAAAAAGGCTTGTGTAACCTCTATAAAGTCCAGGCATTCAATAACTAGAAGGAAGGAAGGAGGACTGCGGGATAGTCCTGTTCTTTAGGGACACAAGGAATGATTAGAACCCCATTAGAGGTGGCGCAGTGGTTGGAATGCGATATTATGGGCTAATTTTGCTGACTACCAGCAGTTCGATCCTGAGAGGCTCAAGGTTGACTCATCCTTCCATCCTTTCATGGTCGGTAAAATGAGGACTTAGATTATTGGGGCAAGATGCTAAGTCTGTAAACCACTTAGAGAGGGCTATAAAGCACTGTGAAGCTGTATGTAAGTCTAAGTGCTATTGCTATTAGCATGCCAGTGTTATTGTTTCCAAGCACATCCTTGACTTGTGCATAAAAAAGTTGACTTTGAAGAAGCCAAGCATTAACGTTTATGTATGTATATAAGCACCTGTATATATGTGTTGTGTGTGTTTGTCTCCCTCATTTAGAACGTGCATCTCTAGTCTCTTCGAAGACCCATCTGTGACTGGACCTATCTGGTTACCTCGGGCACTAAGCACAGCCAAATGAATCCATGTATTGTTGACGAGACGCTTCAGCAACACAACTAAATCAGGATGGTTAAAGGCGCTCTCTCTCTCTCTCACAGCACTAGGGGAGAAGCAGTAAGTGGCAAACATGAGGCACTATTAGCAAATTTCGCTACCGCTTACTGTGCATTTGCTGCTGCGGCTTCCTGCCAACCCCCATTTCACCCTAAGCAAGCCATATGTACCATGAATAGCCTCATTTTATACTATGGGCCAGGGAAAGAATTTATACGGAATACATCTCCCCCACATGACCTTCTTCTCATGTTCCCTCCTCCCCATGAATTAACAAAGCACCAGCCCTTCGGGTCCCTTCAAACACTCTCCCCCCCCCCCCCAATCATAACTGCTGCCACTGACTTTGGCTGCTGGATGACAATGACGATACTGAGAACTATGTATTTGCTTGCTGCTCTTCTGCTTGTTGTTATTACCAATGTCAATAAAACCGAAACGTCAGCAGGGGGACTCTGCAAATCTCTCACCCAACTTCTTCACAAGAAGGCAGGCTACCTCAACACTAATAAAAGTTTTGACATGAACAATTTTCCTCGGCGAGTGTGAGTGTTCTTGCGTGCATTTTTATACTGAGCGACGGGAATTTCTGCGGTGGTTTTGATATTTATAATCTAGGACTATGCAAATTGCTGAATTCAGGGCTCAGCAGGCAGCCTGCAAAATGCAGAGAAATCTGGATTAATTGTTTTGTGGTACATTTGTTTTGTTTTCTTGTCGAGCCGAGGTATTCTCTGGTGTCTTCTCTAACCCCAACCTTTAAAAGCGTCAATATTCTTTCTATTTTTAAAGGCCACTAATAAAAATTCACATTGTATTTGTGTGATGATGCCATGCACATTTCACCAGCCGCCTCTGTTGTAGATGTCCAAGCTAAGTATTGATCGTCCTTGACATAAAAATCACAATTGAGCCTAAATTTTCTGTTGCTAAGTGAGACATTTGTTAAGTGAATTTTGCCCCCTTTAACCACCTTTCTTGCCATAGTTGTTAAGTGAATCCCACTGCAGTTGGTAAATTAGCAACACGGTTCCTAAGTGAATCTGACTTTCCCCATCGACTTTGCTTGTCAGAAAGTTGTGATCAACTTATAAAAAGAAGTCAGTTGCCAAGCGTCTGAATTTTGATCACATGGTCACACAGTCACCTTTTTTCGGTGCTGTTGTAAATTCGAAAGGTGAACTGCTGTAAATTGAGAACTACCTGTACATCTTGCATTGCTCATCCTTCCTAAGGGTGCTGGGAATTGAAGTTCAGAAATATCCAGTGCCATTCTATGAGGAGCTCAGTTGAGGAGAAAGAGGTTCAAATCTTAACTGGAGAAGCTCATTTTGTGACTTGGGTAAGCCAGCCTACCATAACGGGCATGTTTGTCTTGAGAAGCACAAAGTCAACAGTTTTGCATACTTCTGTGACTCTCTATACCTTGGGAAGTTTAGCAAACAAAATACTGTTAGGTTTCTCTGAAATAAGACAGCTAGGAGATTTGGCAGTGCAGCATAGTTTTATGTTAAGTTAGGAAGAACAAAAATCTCCTAATGCCATGATGACGAACCTATGGCATGCGGGCCACAGGTGGCACGTGGAGCCTTCTCTGCGGGCAAGCGAGCTGTCACCCAGCTTATCTCCACCGTGCATGCATGCACACCTCCCGCCATCCAGCTGATTTTTGGGTCTTTGTTGCACATGCGGGAGACTCAAGAGAATGTGCGGGGCGGCAGAGGGGTCATACACACAAGGGTGGGGGGAAGCCCAGGAGGGTGTGGTGCGCCCCACTGTGCCCTGTTTTTGGTCCCAAGAACATTCAGGGAGGCTTGCTAGGCCCAAAACAGGGGGGAGGGTGTTGCACACACATGCCTGGGTGAAGGGGGGAGTGTGGGTGGTTGCACGTGCATGGGGGATTCAAGGGGGATGTTGCGCACACATTGCATTATGGGTGTGGGCACACGTGCGCGCTGTCATGCCGCGTGCACATGCTTTTGGCACACGATAACAAAAAGGTTAGCCGTCACCGTCCTAATGTGTCCACAATATCCAGAAGATTCCAGTCATTTGGTGGTATCCAATTGAGGGAAACAACTGTCCCTCCCTAGTCAATGTATTTCTATGGGGCAGGGAGGTCTCTGGAAGAAACTTGGGAGAAGAGTTACTCCCCCCCTCCCATTCCACCGAGCAATCTCAATTCTGCAATGTTGTTTCTGCAACAATGGATTTAGCTCATTGTATGTCACAATGGGACGCTCCTATTGTATCTTATTAGAATTTTATTTTCATATTAGTTATCAAGTCACATACATCATAAAAGGCAGACAAACAACATTTCAATCTGATTAAAAAACATGGCCATCGGCAGATGGTGCATGACCACTTAATTGAAAATTGCCTTCTGTTTTTTAAATTTGCATAATACTAGTGGATAAATAATCACAGCAGTTGGCTCACTTTGTGTTATATGCTGTTCCTTTTTGAAAAACCAGCTCCATTTTCTTCCTTTAATAGTTTTAATTCAATGATGTGTTCATTTCATGATTATTTTGTCTGTGCGTTGAAAAACCAAGATTATGTGCTATCAAAGTTTGCTTATGGTACTTAGTTAAACCAATGTATTTAAATGTTGGCAACTTTAAGGTGCATGGACTTCAATTCCCATAATTACTTGGCCAACATGTTGGATAAGGAATTTTGGGAGTTGAAGTACGCACCTTAAGACAAATAGTTCCAAATGTTCATACATTAAGCTGTAATTCCAAAATAGACATTGCAATAAACAAAGCTACCATAGATCATAGGAGATAATAGCCTTTCATAGAAGCATTTGATAAGGGTCATTACACCCTTCATAGTCATTTTACATTTATCGATTTGAAAACTAGTAGCTGCATTTGTGGGTGATTCCAATCAAAAGTTTTAGATCTGTGGTAATGAAACTCATAATTAATTCTTACAGTTTAGGAACATCACATATTTATGAGGACGCTCCAAATTATTGGCATCTGAATATGTAAACTAGCTCCATTGCAAAATCAGAATTTGTACATCAGCAAATAATCTGATTTTACGGTTAGGAAAACCTGCTTGTAGTGTACATAACAGGTTAAGCTCAAAAACTCAGTTAATGCACATACCGCCATTTTCTCTCACACAAAGCATTTAATCAAGGTTGAAGAACTATACCTACTTGAAATAATTCAAGTTTGGGATTTGACACTGGGTGTAAATCCCTAGTGTGATTGAAGTTTGGACAATAGGGTTAGCCTTGAACTGCTATTAAAACAGTGTGAAATAGAGAATAAAATTGTGGTGTATTCCCTACAGCACGGGTGTCAAACTCGATCACGGCATGTGAAGTTTTTTGCCTTCGTGGAGCCACCAGTTGGACACCTGGGTGGGCGTGGCCTGTGTGTGACACATCCGGCCCGCAGACCACCAGTTTGACACCCTTGCACCTACAGGGTTCTTTATTTTGTAAATAAAGTGCAAATAATCCCAAATGACATTGTCAGAGTTTGCTGCAGCAATCACATCCAGAAAGCACACACAAGTAACTGATTCAGCAGGATTCATTAACTTCTCTTTATAATATAACACATGAAGTAAATATACAATACCAAAAGCAGGTTTCCAATGTGGTAGTAAATACAAGCAAGCACAGGCAGAGGAGAGAACAGTTATAGCCAGAGCAGCAAACTAGTTTTTGTGCTCAGCACAGACTCGGAGCTTTAGCACAGAGCTAAGCCACACCTAGGCTCCTTGCTGACTCTGTTGCTCACACAGCAAATACTGTTTCAGTTTCCAAACAGTCCCCATTGGCTGACCTTTACCATGGCTATCCAAGCAGTCCCCATTGGCTGATCTGTTGCTTATTCCAATCTATGAATATTCATACTCTGACACAGTGGTGGGTTTCAAATTTTTTAGAACCTACTCTGTAGGTGTGGCCTATTTTGTGGGCGTGGGTTGGCAGTCATGTGACAGGGTGGGAGTGGCCACCTTTTAAAATGTGGTGAAACTCATTTAACAACGCTCTTGCTTAGCAACCAAAATTTTGGACTCAATTGTGATGATAAATTCTTTCTTTCTTTCTTTCTTTCTTTCTTTCTTTCTTTCTTTCTTTCTTTCTTTCTTTCTTTCTTTCTTTCTTTCTTTCTTTCTTTCTTTCTTTCTTTCTTTCTTCCTTCCTTCCTTCCTTCCTTTCCTTTCCGTTGGGTCACTGGCAGTGGCAGGCCAGATTTACTTCCAGGTACGCCAGTGGAACCCCCTCTCACCGGTTCTCTAAATCTCACCAACCAGCTCTCGCGAGTAGGTGGGAGCCTGCAGAAACCCACCACTGCTCTGACACATATACAGTCACTCACATGTATGACACTCGCAATTACCCTTATGGCCATTGCTAGGCAGAGAATTCCAGAGGTTGGGGCAGGAGAGGGGAGAGGCCCAACTAATGGTTTTCAGAGTCCTTCCTTTCACTTATTTTGTGCATGAAGAGTTAAACTTCATTTTTTGCAAATCTACCCATGTAAATTCTCATGGGATAAAAAAGCTAGTCTTGAATACATGTATATTTTCCTTGTTTCTGCAAACTCAACATGGCTTTATGCGCTTATCTCTTCTCTTGCTTTCTGCTTTCCTCTCGCAAAAGAAATGCTTTACATTCCTCGTGGGAGGGATTTATCATCTTCTGTCTCCATCTGTATGTACTTTGGTAATAATATTTCATAGCCCAGAACCCCTCAGAATTCAGAATCTTTACACTTTTACGTTCTTCCAAAGAAAACAAAAATATTTTCCTATCTGCAAAATAAAGAGGTAGAAACATTAGAGAAAACTGGGTCTGGGTAGGTATGGGACCTGGAATCTTTCAAATAAAAACTGGAACCCTGTCCTTGAACTAATGCCATGCATATACAGGTAGTCCTCGACTTATGACCATTTTGTTTAGCGACCAAAGTTATATTGACACTAAAAAAGTGACATACAACACACACTTGGAAAGATGACTGCCACAGCATCCACATAGTCAAGTGATCAAAATTTGGGTACTTGGCTACTGGCATGTATTTATAACAATCACAATGCTCCGGGGTCACATTTGTGATCTTCCCAGATGGCTTCTGACCAACAAAGTCAGTGGGGGGGAGCTGGATTCACTTAACGACCATATGATTCACTTAGCAACTACAGCAATTTGCTTTACGAAAGAGGCCAAAAAATTGAATGCTCCTTGACAGCCACCTTGCCTAGCAACTGAAATTCTGGTCCCAGTTGTGTTTGCAAGTCAAGGACTCTCAATAACTATCCTGAAGGAAAAGCACTATAAAAACCCGTTTTAGTAAATGAAAGAGTAAAGACAGAAGAAAGCAGAGGAAAACAATACATTTTCTGTTAAGGCCAAGAGATTGTCATACAATTCAGTAGTCCAATGAAATTGCCGCGATAACGCAAATCAATTTCATCCACATACATTGGACTATAACTCCTATTCTCCCTCCCACAAATATTCATGGTCATAATGACTAAGATGAGAATTAGTTGTTTATTTATTTATTTATTTATTTATTTATTTATTTATTTATTCATTCATTCATTCATTCATTCATTCATTCATTCATTCATTCATTCATTCATTCATTCAATTTCTATAGCTACCCATCTCAGTCAATGACTCTGAGCAGCTTACAATTTAGAAAACATTACGGTTAAAACACTATAAGAACATTTTAAAACAATAAAAAAAATGCCTAATATACTCATTTTAGAACAACCGAGCCGAAACCATTTAGCTGCTTTTGTGCTTTGAAAACGCTGGCCACTTTGAGTGATTTGCAGCACTTTCCTGAAGACATCCATGTTTGCATTGATGTTTTATTTATTGGCTGGAATCCTTACCTTCCAACTCAAAGGTTTTATTCTCATTAATTCGTATTTCCACCCTCATTTTGCTGACCGAGGAGACACACATGAGTCTTGTTGAGGACACAGTGATGTTCCAACTGAAGTTATTGTGTCATAGACTTGAAATTTCATAAAGAAAAGGTGATGTGGCTTGTCACAGCTGGTCAGCGTACAATAAATGGCAGCGTGAGCAAAGGATATAGGGGGAGGTGAACCATAAAGGACAAAAATGGGGAAAGAATGCAAATGTTTGATGAGTTGCTTTGTTTTTATCATTATTTCATTTGCAGTATTTGAATTTGGAAAAATTATTTTCAGTGTGAATGAGGGGGTAAGGGTGGGGAGGATGCAAATTGGCCCTGTTTCATAGGGACTCAGAGAAATCAATAAGTTTTAAATTAGTCATGGCTGACTGAAATTCCATTGATTTCAGTGAAACTCCTAAATTACTCACGTGAAATTTGGAACCAACCTACTGACATGAGATAATATTTTAAATTTAAGGGATAAAATAGTTTCTTAAACTTTACTGAAATACAATAAACAGATAAGGGGACTGGAAGCTAAAACATGTGAAGAACAGTTGCAGGAACTGGGTATGTCTAGTTTAATGAAAAGAAGGACTAGGGGAGACATGATAGCAGTGTTCCAATATCTCAGGGGTTGCCACAAAGAAGAGGGAGTCAAGCTATTCTCCAAAGCACCTGAGGGTAGAACAAGAAGCAATGGGTGGAAACTAATCAAGGAGAGAAGTATCTTAGAACTGAGGAGGAATTTCCTGACAGTTAGAACAATTAATCAGTGGAACAGCTTGCCTCCAGAAGTTGTGAATGCTCCAACATTGGACGTTTTTGAGAAAATGTTGGATAACCATTTGTCTGTAGTGGTGTGGGGTGTGGAGTGGGTTAGGTTTAGAGTTAGGGTTAGGGTTAGGGTTAGAAATCAATAGATTGGGCCTGAAGCATAATCTTAGTAGAAATCAATAAATAAAAGCCATAGTTTGGATTCAACTGACGCCATTTCTGCTTCCATGTATATAATTGCATTAAAAAGAACTCTGTTTTTAATACTCTTGAATGTGCCTGCAAAAATCTGTATACTATTAAAACTCTCCTATCTGTAATTGGGCGAAATGGTGCAACACAGGGCAAAACGTTGTCAATAAATGTACCTCAAATAGGCTAATTTGCATGACTCTGGAAGGGACGAAATTTAAGGACGTTGTAGCTGTTTCAAGCTACCAGGTCACTGTTGTGCGTTAGGGTTCCGATGGAAGCCCTAATTAAATCATGAGCCTCGAGCCAAGCTTCAAAAGAAATCCAGTTATTTATTAGGAGCAACAGATTTATTTTTAATCCAAATGGTTCCACTGCTTTCTGCAGCTTCTGTATGTGTATTTGTAACACTTCTGGGTCTTGTGAGAAGAGAACAACATCATCTGCACATTTCTTAAGTGATTTAAATAGTCGGTGTTGATTTTTATTCCATCTTTTGGCCAGTCTATTTTGCGAAATACTTCTTCAAGGCTGGCTGAGAAAAGGATGTGTGATTTAGTGTCCCCTTGTCATACACCTCATTCTATGTTGATTTCCACTTTAAGATCATTAAGGCAAATCGTTCAGTAAAATCTGTCCCTGAAGGACAGGAACTTCTGCTTTCATTTCCCACAGTCATTCAACTTCTACTTGCAAGGTCTTTGTAGTTTAGGATTTTTCTCTTTTTCTTTTCGGTTCTGCCTTTGTATGCATTTGATGTCAAGCCTTGGTCTTATGCAGCTGTGTCTCTTTCTTCAACTTTCCTGCTCTCAAGCCATTGCCCAGTCATGTTGCCATCTGCTTTGCCTGCTATTTTTAAAAAATATAACGACCATATGATACTTTTCTGTCCATATCTCTTTTTTTGTTCTTCATTTGGTCTTTCCTGTAGGCCAGTTTGATCTCTCTAATATTCAGCAAGCCTTTCTGGTGGTCAGATTCATTGCATCTTCTTCACTAACCTTCAGATAATCTTCCAATACTCTCCTTCAATTGTCTGAGCTACTTGCAACATTCTACACCCACCCATTTTCTTGATAAGTAGAGTCTATCATAATTGCTGTGTTGATGAAGGGCATGATTCCTTTTTTGTTACCTTTCTGGTCTTCCTATCTGGGACCCTTAGTTCTGCTTAAGTCCAGTCCACTGTTCCAGGTTTGCATTTAATGACAGGAATTGCCCAGGCTCACATTGCCTTGATGCTATTTCCTCCACTGAATTTGGACTTTAGGATCGATCTTCTTCACTCTCTTCATGTATTCACTTCCAACCTTTTTCTTGACTTCAGTGTGTTTGATGAAGTCAGCTTGAAGGATGCTCAGGTATTTGTTGTGATCATCTTCACCCAGACTCTTGATGTTATTTCCGTAAGGCATGTTGATTCCTTCAGTTTTCCCCATTTTGCCCTGTTTGATGGTGAGGGTGGCACATTTGTCCAGTCCAAACTCCACTGCAATATCTTGGCTGTATATACAGATAGTGTCGAGCTGTTATTCTATTTCAGATGGGCTTTCCCCATGCAGCTTCAGATTTTCCTCTAAAGCAGGAGTCCCCAACCCCTGGGCTGCGGACCGGTGCCAGTCCGTGGCTTGATAGTAACTGGGCCGGAGTGAGCGGCGGAGAGAGTAGCGCGACTCTTAGGAAAGTGTAGCAAATGCTCCGCTATCCTGGCGGCTGGCCAGGGCACTCCCCTGGGGCAGGACAGCGGCAACGGCCTGCATTGGGGGTGTTCAGGGCACCACCCGGCCCTGTGTGGGGGGAAGGGGCTACCAGGCCCTCCTGCCCAGGACACAGCCCGTCTTTCCCTGCCCCAGCCGAAGATCCTTCGCCTGGGACCCCTGGCAGCTTTCCCACCCAGTTGCACACAAGGCGCCCTCCCTGGGTCGCCTTGTGTGCAACTGAGTGACAACTCGCTGTTCCCACGAGATGCAGGCTCCCATCTCGGGTTCCACGTGACCGCCGAATGCACGTGCGGCCCACGTGACTCGACTCACCCGCTGGAAGCTCCTACCGGTCCAGCAGAATTTTTTTTACATGAAACCGGTCCCTGGTACCAAAAAGGTTGGGGACCCCTGCTCTAAAGGAGATGGGGTAGTCTGGCAGATGTTTTTGACGTTTGAGAAACATGGCCTGAGTTTTTCAGTATTTTTGACAGAGGAATCAGTGCAATGACAAATAGCAATGGTGACACGAATCTCCTTGAAATATTCCTCTCTTGATATTAACCTCTCCCATTCTCTCACCATGGAGTTGTAATATCTTTCCATTGTGCCATAGATTTTGGGCAAAACTTCTGCTGTTTCTGTTGACTTATGTTATTTCTAGGCACTTGATTATCCACTCATGTGGCATGGAGTCAAGCGCCTTCTTGTAATCAATCCATGCTAGATTCAACTTGGTCTTGCAGTTTCCCAGAATCATCTTGTCTTTCAGCAGCTGAACATTTGTTCCTCTGCCGTTGGGGCAGTTTCCTTTCTGCTCAAGTGGAAAGAGGTTGTTTTCAGCTAGACGTTTGGACTGTATCAGTTATCACACCTTAGCAATTAGAAAACGTTTGTTAAGCAGGTAATTGGCCAGTAGTTGCCTGGTAGCTCCCCTTTTGCTGGATTTTTCATTATCAGCTAGGGTTTTCCTAGATGTTAATCACTCTTCAATTGTATCTCCTTGCAATATGTTATTAAACTGCTTGGCAATGCGTGGGTGTAGACCAGTTAGATTTTTCAACAAAAAAACATGCAGTTCATTTCCAACCTTGTGCTGATCAATTCTTGATCTTCTTTGCTTTTCTCTCTCTCCACCATTTCTATTGCTATTACAAGTTCTTTCATTTCAACCTTTTTTTAAAGTTCAATCTCTCAATTGATGGATAGATAGGAATGTTTCTGATTGTGTTAAAATTGAAGATTCTGCCTGCAATGTGGAATTTGAACTTTATTCTGCTGATCTTCTTGACTGTAGCTGTTATTTACCTCTTTATTATTTCAATGCTTCCTTAATCTTCCTTGTTTTTAGGTGATATTTCTTGAGCCAGTATGATTTGGTCTTGTTCTTCAGCTTCTTTTCTTTCATTTGTTCTACCCTGCTTGCATCTGATCACGGCCTGCTTATCCTATTTTCCATCCCGATCTTCCATTTGGAGGCGTACCATTTAGCTGTTTTTCCCCTTTATTGATTTTGTATCCCAGGTATTCAGTTATAACTGCAGCTACTCTGTATATTACTTGGTGTTTCTTGCAGTGAGCTGCTGTTTATATTTGATATTACAGTATTGGCATCTCTCAATGTTTGTGCTAGCTGTTTCTTTGGAACTTCTTTGGAGGTTTTAGTGCAGGCAACTTTATTCTGTGTTTTTGTGAGATGCTCCGTGATTCTTTGTTTCAATTCGTCTACTACTTTCATTAGAGAGCTTTGCTGTTTCTGAGGCAAAGAATAGGGTCCTGGTTGCTGAATATAAACAATTCAATAGCTGTGCTGACTTCTATTGCCAACTTCCCATGGTTTGCCTTTTCAATTTGGGTTCCTTCTGCCAAGGCTGCTGACCCTGGTTACTCAGCCAGCAGCCCTGAGCCCTGGATATTTCCCACCAAATGTCCAGAAACTCCAAAACCTAGCAAGGTTCCTGTAGCCCAGGCAATGACCGAGCTGGAATGCATCTCTTTTAATTACGTCTCACCGTATGTGTATGGCAGAGACACTGATCGTCTGACTCCTCCTGAGGAGGAGGTTGGACATTTGGGCAGATGGAACATATTAACTTGGCTGGAATGGATATTGCCCAAAGGACGCTTGATGGCTTCCATCTGGGCGTTCTTGAGGTTTTCTTTCTTAATATTCCAGGTACTCAGGACAGAAACCTGCAGGGCACGACCACCTGCATCACATTTCAATTCCTGGAAGACTTTCTCTCACTTTAAACTCCAGACAAGAAGAGGATGCCAAAAGCAATTTCTTCAGGAGCATAATTGGTGATGAAAGAGAATTTTCACAATAAAGGTAGTCTTCATGTTACAATTTCAAATGGTATGAAATTCGGACCAATTGCCACTGGTATTTTAAATGAAGAGGTGCAAAAGCGGATGCCACATGACTGCATCTTTTAGCCACAGCAATCCAGCCAGTCCTGGTTGTCCTGGTTGATTGGATTAAGCCATAAGCAGAAGGAGTCCCAAAAAGGAGTACAGGTGTCTTTGAATTCTCTGAAATAGATTAAAAAGAAATAGGTTACAACAGAATCACGTTGGTACAATCCTGCATTTGAGGACTGTATTTGAAGAGAAACCAGATCTTCCTATTTATAAGTATTTCAAAGGGAAAAAAACAACTAACACATTAAATTATATACCAAACAGCAGTTTTATCCAATGAAAACTAGCTAAATTGAAAGAGACAATAATGTAAGCTGATGAATAACTTCTCAGCAAAATTTACCAGGCAGAACATTAGCAAGATTTTTCATCACAATTCTCTTTCTAATGCCATGAGAGAGTGCATTAAAATCTAAAATCTCTTATTTCATAGCTGAATTGTATCGCCTAATTATGGGCTATCCTTGGCCCTTTTACATCCCTGGTATAGAATTCTGAAGAATTTGAAAATCTTGGAAAAATTCATGGAAAAATTAAGATAAAAAATTTGTCTTCGCTTTTTCTGCATGACTCCCATGTCCCTATTTTTTGGTGTATAAGACACACTTCCCAACACCCCAAAAGTGGGTGGAAATGTCTGTGTGTCTTATACAGCGAATGTTGCCAAAGCCCTGCCTACCCGCCAGTCCCTACACTTTGCCTCCTTACAGCAAACAGCAAACAGCCTAGTCAGCTTCAGCATGAGCAACTGATTGGAGGTTGGATCTGCTTTCTGGAATACCACCTATCAGCTGTTCCAGGCTGTGGGGAATGCCACCGCCCATTGCCATCTCTGCACGCCCCATTTCCAGTCTCCGTGCATCCCGTTTTCAGCCTCCGCGGCCCGCGCACTCCATTTTTGGCCTCTGTGTACCCCATTTTCAGCCTGTTCCAGGCAGTGGTGATAGGTGGCAGCGGCAGTGATTCCCCCTGCCTGGAACAGGCTGAAAATGTAGCCCATAGGAGCGGCGATAGGCAGCAGGGGCAATGGGCAGCAACAGCAGTGATGGGCAGTGGCGATCCCCGCAGCCTTGAACAGCTGATAGGTGGCATTCTGGGAGGACGATCCAACCACCAATCAGCTACTTGTGCTAAATCAGGCTGGCCAGACTGTTTGCTGTTTGCTGCAAGAAGGCACATTGCTGAGAGGCACAGGCAGAATTTTTTTTTCTTGTTTTCCTTCCCAAAAGCTAGGTGCGTCTTATAATCCAAAGCATTTTATAGTCAGAAAAATATGGTAAATCTCCTATGAAACAGCTTGTGCTCAATATGATTATTTCAGGTTCGTTCAATAAACAGGGCATCTCATTTTTGTGGTATGTTGTATTTGGTTAAACAAAAATGTTCTCTGTTCTGCCCAATAATATTGTGCAACATTTGTAGGGCAGAAAACCAAGCATTGCATCATAACGTTTCTTTTTCTAATAGAACCCTGCCTCATAATTAGGGCTAAATTTAGCATCACTAGATCAGTGTTTCTCAACCTTGGCCACCTGAAGAAGTGTAGACTTCAACTCCCAGAATTCATGCTGGTGAGAGAATTCTGGGAGTTGAAATCCACACATCTCAAAGTGGTCAAGGTTGAGAGACACTGCCCTAGTTAGTGGAGATGGGGAGAGGGGAAGAGAGAGTGAGGCCCTCTACTGACTATATCCATGCTTTCATTAATTTTTGTGGCAGCACAAATCAATGGTTGGTAAATGTCTTCTTTCAGATTAAAAAAAACAAGGCATTTCTGTGAAATTACACTTCCAAGGTTTTATTTCAGATGGTCTGTTGCTATTGGGGTCAAAGCAAGTCAACTCAATTTTGAAAGAAAGGATGCTAGACACAGAAGGCCAATTGGATTTTTTAAAAATACACATAGGGTAGATTTTCTCAGTTATTTAAAAAAAAAAAGATTAACAAGAACAAAGTTCAGTTGGATCCTATATGCCAGTGATGGGGAACCTTTTGTGGCTCGCGTGCCAAAAGTGGGGGGGAGCACAGGGGGGTCGTGGGTGGGCGTGCCACACCCACAATGCTATGTGCGCACCCCCCCCGCTTTTGGTGCTGTTTTTTCGCCCTCCCCAGGCTACAAAGGCTTTCAAGGAGCCTGGGGAGGGTGAAAACAGCCTCCCCCATCTCCCCAGAGGCCCTCCGGAGGCTGCCCTGAAGGCTCCGTAGGGTTAAAACCAGCCCTAGGAGCAACCTGGAAGTCACTTTGGGTTTGCTCATAGTGTTGTTTTTTGCCCTTCGGAGCCTTCAGGGAAGCCTCCCGAGGGCTCCTGAATGCTCAAAAAATGGCCTCAAAAGAAGGCCAAAGTAAGCTGGCCAGCGCACACATGATTAAGCTCCCATTATGTGTTCTAGCTTCTGCCAACCTAGAAGTTCGAAAGCATGTAAAAAACGCAAGTAGAAAAATAGGAACTACCCTTGATGGGAAGGTAACAGCACTCTGTGCGCCTTCAGCATTGAGTCATGCTAGCCACATGATCACAGAGATGTCTTTGGACAGCGCTGGTTCATCAGCTTTGAAACAGAGATGAGCACCTCCCCCTAGAGTCGGGAATGATGAACACATATGTGCAAGAGGAACCTTTAGCGTTACCTTTTATGTGTGGTGTTCTAAAGGGTAAAATTAAGGGAATAATCAGGTTATGAGAATGATAGCAAAACCTGAAGATTTTGAATTCAGCTCTTTACAAGCCATTTGCAGGGAAAAGTTGTGCATTTTTTATTCTAGTGACCTAGTAGTGACCCACAGGGTACTCTTGTGTGCCCCCATATACCCTTCCTAACCCATACCACTTACCCATGTGCGCTCCTTAACATATGCATTTCTTGCACACTGTTCCCAACCACCACCTCTGTGTAATCTCTGATTTCCTGAACCATCAGGAAGCAGCCATTTTTCTGCTTGCCTTGACCTTGCTCTTGCTGTTGAAACTTCTTGCTGGCTTCCCCACTGATTTTCCTCTTACAAGCTTCCAACAAGCAAAGTAAATTTAATACAATACAATAGCAGAGTTGGAAGGGACCTTATAGGTCTTCTAGTCCAACCCCCTGCGTGGGCAGAAACCTTATACCATTTCAGACAAATGGCTATCTAACATCTTTTTAAAGACTTCCAGGGTTGGGGCATTCACAACTGCTGGAGGCAAGCTGTTCCAGAGGTTAATTGTTCTAACTGTCAGGAAATTTCTCCTTAGTTCTAAGTTGCTTCTCTCCTTGATTAGTTTCCACCCATTGCTTCTTGTCCTGCCCCCAGGTGCCTTGGAGAATAGTTTGACTCCCTCTTCTTTGTGGCACCCTCTGAGATATCGGAACATGTCTTCCCTGGTCCTTCTCTTCATCAAACTAGACATACCCAGCTCCTGCAACCGTTCTTCATATGTTTCATATGTCAAATGGGGAAGCCAACTGGAATTTGAGGAAGGGAAAGAAGGAACGAACAGAGACAGATGGAGGAATACTGAGGAAATAAGAGAGGGAGGAAAGGAAGGAAGATTTCTGATTATCTCTGCCAGTTCCCCACAAGACAGCAGGAAGCCAGAAGTCACTCCTGCTCCATGGTCATTCTGCTTCTCTTCAGGTAAGGAAATATCCCAACAGGACACTGGTTGTCTGGTATGAACTATAACTTTTCCTCTATAGTTAAAGATTCTGGGACTCAAGAAAAATATGCCTTTAGTAATTAACATTTTGGAAGTGATTGGCTTGGAAAACTTTAATTGCTGATACAAACACAACATATACAACACACCTACCCCAAGGTAGGGAAAAGAAACACAACTGGTTACATACTCTGTGTGCTTGACAGCATATTTCCTACATGTTTCATTTGAGCCTGAAGCCTAATGTATTATAAGTTTTTAAAACTATCTGCTGCATACATTTTTCTTCATTTCATTTGGGCTCTTCCTACTTTTAGTAAAAAATAATTATCTTGGTGCTTTTGCACAATAACTAGGGGTTGTTTCTTGAAGTAGGCCACCAATTATCTAAACAAGCTTCTTAAACCAACTAATATGGAGCAAGAGTTATCACCTCATTAGCATACTACAATAATGGTACAGCTTTATCTGGCACCCTTGACTAGCCTCAGGTTTATATGAGCAACAAAGCCGTGCAGCTTTTAATTTCTCCCTTCCCCAAACTCCTGAAACATAAAATAGCAAGTGCTCTAATGCTCAAAAAACATTTTAAAAAGTGTAAACATAAAAAATAATTTCTCACCTTCTTTCCTGACCACCTAGCTATCCCCAGGCACAGGGGTCTGCAAAGTCGGCTCTTTTAAGATTGGTGGACTTCAACTCCCAGAATTCCCCAGCCAGCTATGCTGGCTGGGGAACTCTGGGAGTTGAAGTCCACCAGTCTTAAAAGAGCCGACTTTGCAGACCCCTGCCCCAGGAGAATGGAGAGGAGCAAGTCACGTTGAGTTACCCAAGAGTTGGATTCTGAGTCTGAATCAAGTTTCTTATACCATGTTTTTATACCTTGTTTGATAATGATCCTTGATGGCTTCCCACATTTGTAATCGGCATCTGGGGATGGGATGAGTAGGGGTGTGTGTGGAAAAAGAGGAGCATACCAGGGGTGAAATCCAGCAGGTTCTGACAGGTTCTGGAGAACCAGTAGCAGAAATTTTGAGCAGTTTGGAGAAATGGCAAATATCACCTCTGACTGGGATGGGAATGGAAATTTTGCAGTATCCTTCCCCTGCCACGGCCACCGAACCGGTAATAAATATTTTTTTTAATTTCACCATTGGCTTATACCAATTTAATTATACCAGTAATTAATATTGGTTTAAACAATAATTAATTGATTATACCAATTTAAGGGGATCAAGGAGTCTTGGTGGCTTGGAATGCAGTATTGCAGGCTAACTAGGCCCACAGCCAGGAGTTCGATCCCGATGGGCTTAAGATCGACTCACTCACTATCGAATTCCGAGGTCGGTAAAATGAGGAGTCAGATTGCTGGGGACAATATGCTGACTCTGTAAACCACTTAGAGAGTGCTGTAAAACACTAAGGGGCAATATATAAATCTATTGCTGTAAAACCCTGTGGGGCAGTATATAGGTCTACCGTGTTTCCCTAAAAGTAAGACAGGGTCTTATTTTCTTTTGACCCCCGAATTAAGCACTTGAGCTTATTTTCAGGGAGGTCTTAGTATTTTTGAGGTGCAGGAGGCGGTGAGTGTGGTCACCTCATGGCTGCTGCTATGTTGCAATATTTGGGGGGAGGGCTTATTTTCAGGTGAGGACTTATTTTAGCAAATGCGTTCAAAAGCCTGATTGGGCTTATTATCCAGAGAGGTCTAATTTTCAGGGAAACAGAGTATTTCCATTGCTATAAACAGGTATCCCCACTTTAGCTTTTTGTGTTTTAGTTATAAAATTTCAGGATCTAAAGGGATATGAAATATGATATTGCTTGTATCTGCTAAGTTTTCCTAAATAGTCACATCTTAATTAATAGAAAATGCTCTGTATGATGCAGTCATACTTTCAGCTATGTAACTTAATCATGTAGAGCAGGGATGTCCAAACTTGGGAACTTTAAGACTTGTGGACTTCAACTCCCAGAATTCTGGGAGTTGAAGTCCACAAGTCTTAAAGTTCCCAAGTTTGGACATCCCTGATGTAGAGAAATTGTTAGTACGGTCTGTCCTTGACTTACAATAGTTCATTTAGTGACTGTTCAAGGTGATAATGGCACTGAAAAATGTGACTTATGACCATTTTTCATACTTACAACCGTTACAGCGCTCCATGGTCACGTGATAAAAATTCAGATGCTTGGCAAGTGGCTCATATTTATGATAGTTGCAATGTCCTGTCCCAGGATCATGTGACCCCTTTGGGTGACCATCTGGCAAGCAAAATCAATGGGGAATCCAGATTCACTTAACAACCATGTGACCAACTTAACAAATGCAACGATTCACTTAACAACTCTGCCAAGAAAAGTGATAAAATGAGGCAAACTCACTTAACAAATATTTCCCTTAGCAACATAAATGTTGGTCTCAATTATAGTCGTAACTCGAGCACTACCTGCGCTGAACATTTCCTGGAGATTTAGTGGGATATAATGGAATCTTCCTTCAACATTTGTTTTCAAGAAGAATCTCAACACCCACATTATTTCCTTGTGTATCATCAACCTTCATTTTCTCATCCAGGTATACCAAAGAGGACTGCAATTTGCACTTCACACAATTCACAATGTTCAATTGCCCATTCCTCATCTTGCCAAAAAAAAAAAAAAAAAAAAGGGATTTTCTTCCTGGTATTACATTACTCCCCAGCATAATGAAAATTTTATAGCTAGAATGGTCAAATTGTGACAGACCTCCTTATCCATTTCAGGAGAACTCTAAAATTCTGAAATGATTTTCAAGCATCTGGGCGGAATCCGAAATGCGATATTTCAATGAAGGTTTTAATTATTAATCCGAAGAATTCCATTCTGGAAACTACTCATCTCCTAAAGGAAAGATTGCAAACAACAGAGGACTGCTGCAGAATCAGACTTCATATGCTTTATTTTTTCCAGAAGAAAGATTACATTGACAAATATCTATCTTATTCCTTATAATGCCTTTTAATCTTAAACAGCTCCCGTAGTGCTTTGGCTTACAGTACTTATTTTTCTTATCACGGCTCTAACGGTTTGTTCAAACAATTCTACTTTTTCTTCCAAGCAAACCAATTTGCAAAAGTGATCCTATCAGCTGTGGGATAAATGACAGAACATTAATCTTCCATCAGTATTTAAATCCCGAAGTCTAATCACCTGATACCCTCCTTTTCCCCCCTTCATAGTTAATAGGGACAGTGGTGGGATTCAGCTGGTTTGCACTGGTTCGAGGGAATCAGTTGTTCAATTACTCAAACTCCACTCCCCCACTATCAAAGTGAATCCTGGGTGTTGCACTGCAATGGAGAAATGGGCAACGAAGCAGCTGCGTGAGGGAAGGAGAACACCCTCCTCCTTCTGTCGTGCCAGCTGCTCTGTTGCCCGTTTCCCCCTTGCACCACCCCCTTGCATAGGAGCCTGCATGGTAATGGCACTTCTCCCTGAAGTTCATGAATTTTAACGCCTCATACATTTATTTAGCATTTCGTAGGTTAAAGTGGTATTTCTTAAAATTGGCATCTTTAAGGTGAACGTCAGTTCCTAGACTTCCCCAGCCAGTATGACCTAACATCATGCTCATCTCTTACAAACACTACTTAGAAGACATGAATAGCTGTCTTATGCATGCAAACTCTGTGGTGGCCATTTGCAGTTTGTGCCAGAGACACAGTCACAAGCAGCTCACACCCAATCACAACAGAATCAGTCACTGCATCATCCTAATAATGGGATTTAGATTGCCTTTCAGGTCCATTTTTAATCATAGATGATACAGTCAAGATCACTATCTGATTTTCCTGAGACGGTGTGTTTCAGAGAATTTCATAATGCTACAGGGCATTAGAACATCTGCTGGCAGCAGAGTCAAATGCATTCCCAACAGAGGTGGATTGCTACCAGTTTGCACTGGTTCGGGTGAACCGGTAGTGGTATTTTGGCCTGGTTTGCAGAACTAGCAGCAACCCAGGCTGGCCACACCCCTGAACCGGTTCCCGGTCTCTGCTGCCATTGCCAGCAAAGTTTTTATTAGGTTTTAATGGTCCTTGCGCATGCACAGAACAATTTACATTGTGCATGTGTGAGGAACACACGACTGGCACACGCACAAAGCAAACCATCAACAACACCAGCAGCAACCCTCCCCTGATTCACAACATGCTTAACTCTAAAGAAGCGGCAAGATCTGTGATTTTGTTTTAAACCACTAGATTTTTTTTTCACGTAAAGACCTTTAATTTCTGGATTATAGGACTGGTTGATAAATTATTTAGAAAATACATATATATTGGTGTGGGGGCGGGGCTATGGTACGGCATGCAGGCCGTAGGTACGTCCCTTTCTGATACTCAGTGGACATCAGCAATCTCTCTCAGCTATTCTTATTCATCATTAAGGATCTATCATAAAGATTGGGCATCGATGATACTTAACTCCTATGAATTTATATCCGGCAGCTATTGACATTATTTTCTTTGTTTTGAACAAATATTAGAAGCGTAGGAATTCTAATACAGAATTCAACCACTAAGAACTTTCTTTCCTGGGCTATCATTATTTAATCATTATTAAATGATTAATTTATGTTTTGACTATTGCTCAGTCTGAGAAACACACATACAATATTTAAAAAGTTAAGAGAATGGAATTGGCTAAAATCCTGTTTCCTTTTATTGTGTTTATTATGAACCAAAGATGTCTTCCTATTTTCCCCAAAGACTCAGCTAATCTTTTAAAGCTATATAGTTTAGGACTGAAGGGCAGTAAGAGAAATATATCATAGTTTTCATGGAGAAATTCCCTGCGTTGTACAAGCACAGACCACAATGAACAAATACAGTAATTAGATAAGAGAGGGCTTCTCTGCTGTAGTTTTTATTGCCTGAAGGTAACTAATTATGCTCTGGGATACTGTTGATATGTTTTATATATTTCAAAAATTCTCCAAAATAAAATACTTTTTAAAACAACTCTCTGCAAATGGACCTCTACTTGCATTAGAGCAAGAGTGTCAAACTCAAATTCATTGATGGCCACATCAGGGCTGTGTTTGACCTCGGGGGGGACTGGTTGGGCATGGCCAGCTTGATGCCACTCACTGGGCATGGCCAGCTGGGTAGACATGGCAGCTGGGTGGGTATGGCCAGCTTGAAGCCACTCGCCAAACTGCTGGCATGTTTCCTCTTTGCATTGGGTAGACCGGATCGAAGCCACGCTGGCCTGATGTTTCCTCTTTGCATTAGGTAGACATGGCTGAAGCGATGTGGGTAGACCAAGCCCAAGTGACGCAGTCTAGCCCCTTACATTTTCCAGGACAGCCCCGCAGGCCAGATCTGATCCTATCTGTAGGTCTTCAATTTGACACTCCTGCATCAGAGGCTTCACCTTGGTTTATTCATTCATTCATTCAGGTTGTTCTCCTGCCTGACTCCAAAAGCTCCCTATATCCCGTTGCTCCATCCCTCCACAATAGATTTGGCTGTGTGTTCTAAGAAGAAGAGAATGAGTGGAAAATATTTTTATATATATCGATTCTATCTTGTTAGGAACCAGGCAATAATCATGACCATTCTCCGCTATTGACTATCCTTTTCTCCCCTTTTCCTTGCTCCATTAACTGTGAGTGATGATTTTCTTTTGATGTGAAATAGTCAGCGGCAACTAAAATCTCATCTTTGGGCTTCTCTCCGTGTCTTCTGTTCAGCCTGGGATACGGTCAGGCCAAAGTTACAAGAGCTTGGAGCAGACTCAAAGTGCCAATTGAATATAGGCAGGTCCCCCAACTTTACTGCCAGCGAATCCAGCTCTGCCTCCACTATGGTATACATTAACTAATTCAAAGTACCTAGACATGGAGGGCTTTTACTTTGGCACAATATCATGCCCTCCCTTCAACTGCCCTACAAGGCCAATATAGGAAGATTCCTTTTGCTGGAGAGATAATGGCCCAGTGATTCTGGACGTACAGAAACAACAGAGTACATGCTCTTTCAGTACCTGTATTATAAACATATTTGCACTAGCCTCCTCTTAACCACTATTGCAGAAATGTACAGAGAGCACAGGATAATTTTATACCTCCTTGTAGCTTCAAGATACCAACCCTGCACAATGCACAATGTTGCCAGGCCCTGCTCATCAGTACTCAAAATTCATCAGACGAAGTGTTATAAATTAGAAGTGTTATAAATTAGACTTCACCATAATAGGATGTTCTGTAATTTGCTAGATATTGTGTTCCACAAGCAGCCTTTATGGTTCCATAGACCCATCTAATGTCCCTGCCCCTCCTTTTAGATTCTTTTAGAGTGGAGTTTTTATATATACTTTCTGGTTTAAAGTATATACACATTTATGTATCCTCTAGCTTTTTTAAAAAAAGATTCTGATGTAGGTTCTATATTTCTATATTTTTTAATTGAGTGTACCTTATCCTCCTCAGCAGTAAATTCATACTTTAAATATACCCTAAAGTCTTCCAGATGTTGCTGAGACACTGCAGCACATACTAGTTTGCAAAGAGCCTGAATTTTGATCACATGACTGTGGGGATGCTGCAACAGTTATAGGTGCGAGAACTGGCCATAAGTCATTTTTTTCAGTGGCTTTGTTGGGGGATATCTCCGTTGGGAGACAGAAAGTTGTGCAGCGGAATGTGCAGCTAGAGAAACGTTGCAAGTAAACACACAAATAGTATCTCAGACACTGCTAGTAAAAAACCATTAGCTTTACTGGTGTTGTAAAACTAAACTACTGCTTCACTAGCAGTGATAGTTTGTAGTTAGCCAAAGTCCTTAACAATCAAAAAATTGCTTACAGTCAGCAATCCACAATTCTTCCTCCTTCAAACAGTCCGTCACGGCACACGAGCAGATAGCAAAAAGTAGAGATATTGAGCAGAGAGAGGAAGATGTGCTCTCCTGACTTCCTCTTATTGTGGAGATAATTACAGACTCTAATTGCATTCCAACATTCCAACATCCTTAAAGCAACAATGACCATTTGTCATCATGGTATTATATATTGCCTACCCAACTCTAGGAGTCTACTCCTAACATTTTTAACTCTGAAAAAATCACTAAATGAATGGTTGTAAGTTGAGGATTACAGGTACCAAGGAATGATGACCTAGTGCCGTGATGGCGAACTTAGGGCACACATGCCAGAAGTGGCATGGAGAGCCATTCTCTCTACACCCTCCAACCATCACCCATTGCCTTTCCAGGTTCATGGTCTTCGTGCGCGTGGGAGCACCAGAAACCGGAAGAGCATCTCCCTGGCGTGTATGTGTGCGCCAGGAAGCTGAGCTTCTGGTTTCCAGCACACACATGCACACTAGTCTTCATGTGCGCATGCATGGCAGAAAACAAAAGGACAGGTGACCAGCGGCCACGTGCATCCCGGAAACAAGAAGCTGCTCCAATTTCTGGTGCTCCCGCACACGCGCCTGTGTGCGGCACTCACACTCGATGCCGAAAAGGTTCGCCAATACTGACCTAGTGTCTCAAGCATTAGAAATGAAATGGCCACCCTTCAAAATTCACTGGGAGAAAAGATCATCATCATCGTCATTATCATCATCACATTTGTCCTGCAGGTGCAAATGCCATCTTCTGCGAATAAATGCATCATCCAGGTTCAATTGGGCATTTTTCATGTCCACATTTATTGTACCTTGCCCTCTTTGCTTTCTTTCTTTCTTTCTTTCTTTCTTTCTTTCTTTCTTTCTTTCTTTCTTTCTTTCTTTCTTTCTTTCTTCCTTCCTTCCTTCCTTCCTTCATTTATTTATTTATTTATTTATTTATTTAACTTATATACTGCCCTTCTCCCTCTCAGGACTCAGGGCGGTGAAAAGCCATAATAAAAGAGGAAATACAAAAGTTAAAAATAACAAATTAGTAAATATTAAATCATTTAGCCTATTGTTATAAAACCCAATACTAAAACCCCAATTAAAAGACTATGACAGGCCGGCTGAATGAAATAGATGTGTCTTCAGGGCCCGACGGAAGAGATGTAGGTCTGTGATTGTGCGTAATTCAGGGGGGAGGTCATTCCAGAGGGCAGGAGCTGCCACAGAGAAGGCTCTCCCCCTGGGGGTCGCCGGCCGACATTGTCTGGCCGATGGCACCCTGAGGAGGCCCACTCTGTGGGAGCGGACTGGTCGGAGGGAGGTATTTGGCAGCAGGAGGCGGTCTTGCAGATAACCAGGTCCCTTACCATGGAGCACTTTAAAGATGGTCACCAGTATCTTGAAGCGCACCCGGAAAGCCACAGGCAGCCAGTGCAGCTCATGCAGGAGAGGTGTCACATCGAAGCGTCCAGGTGCTCCCAAAATCCCCCACGCGGCCGCATTCTGAACTAACTGGAGCCTCCGGGTGCATCTCAAGGGAAGCCCCATGTAGAGAGCGTTACAGTAGTCCAGGCGGGAGGTGATGCGAGCTTGAGTGACAGTGTGTAAGGCGTCACAATCCAGAAAGGGGCGCAACTGGCGTATCAGGCGAACCTGATAGAAGGCCCCCCTGGCCATGGCCGTCATGTGCTCTTCTAAAAACAGCCGAGAGTCCAGGAGGACACCCAAGTTGCGAGCCCTCTTTGGGTTTCCACCTGGGTGCTTGCCATCTGTATTAAAGTGGAAGGCTAGGCAGGCAATAGGGTGGGGTGTTGCTTGTAGAACATGGGGGTACTACTGTAGATATTGGCACATTGCTTCCATACTGCCACAAAAGAGCAAAACAATGTCCAGGGGGAAGAGAGATAGAAAGAGAGATAATAGAGATAGAGAGGGGGGAGGGAGAGAGAGAGAAAGAGAGATAGAGAGGGGGGAGGGAGAGGGGGGAGGGGGGAGGGAGGGAGGGAGAGAGAGAAAGAGAGAGAGATCTGTACCTGTATCAACATTTATCAGTTATGCATAGTTTAAAGAACAGAATCAAAGAAATGGCATTCTGAAGATGCATCAACTGTCATCTATTTTCTCTTATGAGCACATCTTTAAACCAGGGATGGGTTGGCACAGACGACAAGAACATCTGGCTAGGACTAGATTGCCTGCTCTTGCTTAAAACATTCCCAAGATATATGACTGCATTATTTCATAGCAACTATTGTATGTTGCTCTCATTAAAGTATACATTTTATGCAACAAAACTTTACTTGGAAAAGGAGGTTGAACAGTGGATACTTTATTTTCTAGCAAAATGTTTGCTCAGACACAAGATCTATTGACTTCAGGGGACCTACTACTAAACACTGGGGAAAACTTATCGGAAACTCAGTGGGGTTGAAATCTTTCTTACACATGTAGGATTGCAGTATAAGACATGCATGTGTGCTAAAGTTTGACCTCTGGAGCCTGGGGAGGGTGAAAACCCCCAATCCGCGGGGGGCGCGTGTCCATGCAGGGGGGAAGGTCATGCACTCATGCACAGGTATGGGTGTTGTGTGTGCATGCGCAGCTGTGTGGGCACCCATGCACGTGATAGCACATGTGCAATTTTGGCACATCTTTAGAAAAAGGTTTGCCATCACTGTTCTAGTATGTCAACCTATCTATCATTCTCATACTTACATTCCAATACATACATTCCATGTCCACCTAACCTGATTTTTTCGCATTCCAACTTCTACCGCTCCAACCATTGGTAGAATCTATTCCATGTAGCGTAGTATTCTGTATCTCCTTTATTTTTAATTTTTAGAGTTAGTCTGTCCATTTCCGCACAGACTAGTATCTTCCTTATTGTCCAAAATGTTTAGCAATATGCCCCCAAACTATTGGAAATATAAACAAATATCTGGCACATATTACCGCATGTGGTGGACCTGTATAAAGGCAAGGAAATTTTGGATACAAAGTCACACGTGGTTAGAAAAAATGACCAGACTATGTCAAGGATGGAGTTTGAAAGAATATCTTTCTTTTTAAGGTTTCAGAATGTCCCAGAGTCAGAAGCAGAGGATTTGAAGGATTTAATGAGTACAATCTTAGCAGAATATACTAAAAAGAATAAAGAATATATCTGGGGGGACATAGACCTGACTTACAGAATTAACTCAACATATGCTAGAATAAATGATGTACCTAGAGAGATCCACATTAAATTTTTAAGAAGATCCACAAGGGATGAGATTCTAAGGGCACAACGAGGGGGGGCTTTGATATATCAACAAAAAGAAGTTGCCATATTGAAGCAGATTCCAAAAAAAATTCGGGAGATAAGGAGGAAGTATTCCTTCTTATTTGATTTGATTTGATTTGATTCATATTTGTATCCCGCCCTTCTCCACGGAGGACCCAGGGCGGCGCACAGGAAATTTAAAAATATACAAAATACAAAATAAATACATAATTTAAAATATATATTAAATTATCCCGATCCTATGCTAAAAATCGAATTATTAAAATACCCAATTTAAAACTTTCTAAGAGTCCCCGTGGGAGGTTAGGCTAGGCCGGCTTGTTGGAAAAAGTATGTCTTTAGACATTGGCGGAAGAGGCGGAGGTCGGTGATGGTGCGTAATTCAGGGGGTAGGTCGTTCCAAAGGGCAGGGCCCGCCACAGAGAAGGCTCTTCCCCTGGGTGTCGCCAGTCGGCATTGTCCGGCCGACGGCACCCTGAGAAGGCCCTCTCTGTGGGAGCGTATCGGTCTAAGGGATGTATGGGGCAGGAGGCGGTCTCACATATAACTAGGCCCAATTTATCCAAAAAATTATACAAAAAAGGAGTATGGTTCAAATGGTTGATGCCTGAAGGAATGTTGGTATTCTGGGATGGAGGTAGAGTTAGGGTTAAAACAGTAGGAGAGGCAGAGGCCTTTCTAAAAAAACATTCATTAATCCTGGGAGATGAAGAGGGAACGGGAGGGGCCATGGCCCCGCCCATTGGCGGGAAAGAGGAAGAAGAAACAATAGCAAAGAGACTCAGATCACAAAAATGAAGGTTTTTTTTCTTTGAAATTATTATTGTAATTCCTGAAAACGGATGTTGATATGAAACAAACGATTGAATGTATGAAGTATATGATATGATATATATATGTATCTCTTGTCACCATTTAATTAATTATATTATATTTTGTATGAAGCCTCGGGGGCAGTCACCGCCCCTGGCATGGAAGTCCTAAAATGTTAAAAAAAATACCCTATATACCCCTTTCCTTTTTATATATGTAAAACCAATAAAAATTGTTTTCAAAAAAAAATATGACCAGACAACATATAGAGTTTAAGGCAATATTATTTTTATTGGGCATTATATCAGATGGTTATGATAAGGGACAATATACCTAATATTACACATTTTGTAATTTTATAATAACATTTCGATCGCAGCAAGAATTGTGTATGCGCAGGAGTGGAAGAACGAAAACACCCTTTCAGAGGAGGAGATGATAAAGAGAGCACACAATGTTTGTTTCCCTTACTTCACCCTACATGTTTTTCTATAGACGCTTCATAACATAGAAAGAGGATTGAATTATTTGTATTCCCTGGCATCTTTCCTATAGTATTCCTTAGGCAGCACCTTTCTATATCAAGCCCTTTCACATTGATCTTTCTGCTTTCAAACTTTGCAGGGGAAATGCTTAATCTCACCATTGCATGGATGCCTGACTTCTTTGAAGCAGAAGAGTGGAGGGGACATTTATACCCAAAGAGTGTCAGAAAGTCCCCCCTGCCATCTCCCCTGTGGGTTGTCTATAACCTAAGAAGTTGCTGTAAAATTGAGAAAATTAGTGAAGCTGCTGAAATTGATAGGGGTTTGGTATTAGAAGCAAGGTGATAACTTGAAAGCTAGGAAACTGAGACTTTATGGCTGGTAATTAACAGAATGTGAGGCCTTGTGGGTGTAGATGTGGATATAAAATAATAGGATCACTAAATGAAATAAATGACTTTTTTTTAAACGAGAAGGAAGTCAAAATAAGGGAATGGAAGATTACCATAAAGACGTGCAAGAAAGATACAAATGAATTTGGAAAACAAGTGGAGTTGTCGGTGAAACTAGTGCCTCTGTTGAATTGAAACTGACTCAATTTATAGCAGGTGTCACCTGTATAGTGGAACCTGTGGCTCCAGAGCCAATTTCAGCTCTTTTGTCCCTCTGCTATGGCTCCCTGTCAGATGATCCAACCAAGTTTCCCACAGAAAAGAAAACACCAGGAGCCACAAAATGTGGGTAGGCATGACTGGGGGTCTGTGTGTCATGTGACTGGATGGGAGTGAGTGAAGTCGAGTTGGCCACACCCACCTAGGTTTTGTGGCCCCCGGTGTTTTCTTTTCTGTGGGAAATGGGTCCAAATGGCTCTTTAGGTGTTTAAGGTTGCAGACCTCTGATCTAGAGAGACCATGCTGGAAGAAACAGCTAGGAAAACAAAAAGGAAGTGGTTAGCTTAGGGAAGCAACCTGAGGAAACAACAAGGATTTAGTGGTTTAAAATGAGACTAAAAGATCATTCGAGGGAAAGAAAAGAAAGAAAGAAAGAAAGAAAGAAAGAAAGAAAGAAAGAAAGAAAGAAAGAAAGAGGAAAAGCTTTAAAATGAGTGGAAGATGACTTACTTGCAAGTCAGTTTAAGAAGCCGAAAGGGAGGGGGGAAAAGATAAAATTAGGAAATAAAAGATTACTCATGAGCAAGGGGGAAACGGAGACCCCACAAGGCTTTCCGCCTGCTGGGTGTTTTGCTGACTTGCAGTTTGCGATGTGGATCAGTGAGCAAGTCACCTTGAAGGGAATCTGTAAGGGGACCTATAACCTAACCTGTCAGCTGGAGAGAAGATTGAGTTGGAGAGAGTAAAGAGTGCCTGGGGGTTGGATTGTGACTGGAAGAATTGATGAGCAGCTGGCCTGCTTTTGACTGGAGCCAGTGAGGAGGAGATATTGGAGGAATCTAGCAGAGTCAAAAAGAAAAGAGAGAGAAAAGTGCTTCCTGAGACTTTTGTAAGCCAATTAGGATCATGATTAAAATCATTGAGTGGTGCTATAGGTAAAGGTAAAGGTAAATGTTCCCCTTGCACATATGTGCTAGTTTTTCCCGACTCTAGGAGGTGATATTCATCTCCGTTTCAAAGATGAAGAGCCAGTGCTGTCTGAAGACGTCTCCTTGGTCATGTGGCTAACACGACTAAATGCCGAAGGCACACAGAACACGGTTACCTTCCCACCAAAGGTGGTTCCTATTTTTCTACTTGCATTTTTTACATGCTTTCAAACTGCTAGGTTGGCAGAAGCTGAGACAGGTAAAGGGAGCTCACTCCATTATGCGGTGCTAGGGATTCGAACTGCCGAACTGCTGATCTTTCTGATCGACAAGCTTGGTGTCTTAGCCACTGAGCCACTGTGTCTCTTCAAGTAGTGTTATATTTGGCATTTAAAATGGAAAGGTTTTTAACCATTGGGTGACAAGAATCTGTGTTCACCAAGAAAGCCTGTTAGACAGGTAATGGGGAATTCATTCTCACTCACTTCAAAAACGTTTGTGGTATAACATCATTCTTGAGCTTCTCTACAAGATAGTCCTCAACTTAGAACCACAATTGAGCCCAAAATGTCTCTTGTGAAGTGAAACATTTGTTAAGTTGGTTTTGTCCTGTTTCACGACCTTTCTTGCCGCAGTTGTTAAGTGAATCTCTACAGTTGATAAGTTAGCAACCCAATTGTTAAATGAACCTGGCTTCCGCCATGGACTTCGCTTGTGAGAAGGTCGCAAAAGGAGATCACATCACCTTGGCACACAGCAATGGTCATAAGTATGAACCGGTTGCCAAGCATTTTTTTGATCACATGATCCTGGGGATGCTCCAAAGGGGGTAATTGAAAAATGGTCATAACTCACATTTTTCAGTGTTCTAACTTTGAATAGTCACTAAATGCACTGTTGTAAGTCAAGAACTGCCTACGGTGTATCTATACAAATGTGGTTACAGCTCTGTAGGGTTATTGGTTTAATGCAGGGGTTCCCAAACTTGGCAACTTTAAGACTTGTGGACTTCAACTCCCAGAATTCTCCAGCCAGCTATGCTGGCTGGAGAATTCTGGGAGTTGAAGTCCACATGTCTTAAAGTTGCCACGTTTGGGAACCCCTGGTTTAATGCAAGAAGTAAAATAGAGGTGTTCTCTATCTGGCAAAGCAGAATTGGTGACATGACAATTGTGTTTCTTTTCCTATAACTGGAGAATCCTGCCAGATCAAAAGCTCAAGCAGAATAGACCTTGACTAACCATTCATACAACAATGATGATTGTAACTCTAATGCTTCACTTCCCTCTCTGACTTTTTCCCTCTGGCTACTCTACCAATCAGGGTTATTTCTGGAGTCACAGCTCTTGCTTAAGCTGTTGTTAGCTGGACAGGCTTCTCTCAACTTCCGCTAGTGCACCAATTATGAACCTACTTAGATCAGGACGTCCTGGTAGCTGTGACACATACTTAAACCCTACATACTTGGACTGTTGCAATGTATTCTATAAAGGACTTGCCTTAGAGATGATACAGTGATGGGATTCAAAGGTTTTACTACTGGTTGTGTGGGTGTGGCTTGGTGGGTATGGCAGGGGAAGAATACTGCAAAATCCTCATTACCTCCCCACCCCTGGGGGAAGGATATTGCAAAATCCCCATTTCTATCCCACCCCACTAACCTGCTTTCCAGCTCTGTTCTCCTGTGCAGGGCAATAAAAGAAGAGCCAGCCAATCAGCTGGGATTCAGGAGGCAGTGAACACATTGGGGGCAGGGCGAGCTGGAGGTAGTATATGCTGGTTCTCCAAACTACTCAAAATTTCCGCTACTGGTTTGCTAGAACTGATCAGAACTGGCTGAATACCAGCTCTGATACAAACTCTGCATCTGACCCAAAATGTCTTGGCCAGATGTTGGTGGGGCAATGTCTCCATTGCAGAACAACATCAACTCTCGTGTTGCCGAAGTACTGTCATTAGGTTTCTGGGCTCAAGTCAAATGTTCATTATTACCTTCAAATTTCATTTACAGCATAATTCTTGGTTACATCAAGCACAACTTTTAACAGAACAGAATCCGCCCATTCAGTCCAAATACCTAGAGAAGGTCTGCTGAGAATTCTTCCTTGAGAAGGCATGGAGGATGGGCCAGATGGCAAACCATCTCTATTGAGGCCACTGTACTCTGGCTGATACGCCCTCTTTGCAACCCGCTTGGCAGGTAAAGTCGTATTTTTCGTGATATGTTCAGCTCAAACTGATTGTCTGGGGGCATTTCCCTTGGGCATGTATTATAGAGCTTTTTTATTGTGCTATTAGTGTTTCCATTTTGCTTTACTGTTTGCAGCCCGGAGTCTTCAAACGATTGCAGAGGTCTAATCCATTTTATTTTATTCCTTTGTTTATTATTTTAAATAAATACATGATTTACAAATCAATAAAACATGGCATAAGGGGGCAGGTAGCCATGCAAAAAAGCTCTTAAAGCAGCAGCATCTGTTTCTCTCAAAGCAACAGACCGAAGTTCAAAGCCTTTCTCCAGCTGCGGTTTTGCCCACTGGCTTAGACGTGGACATGGCCTGATATATCCATCACTTTAAGTCAGCTGGGAATCCAGCCATCGTCGTTAGAACATAACATAAGAACATAAGAATAGCCTTGCTGGAACAGGCCACAGCCCATCCAGTCCAGCATTCTGTCTCACACAGTGGCTCACCATTTGCTTCAGGGTATTCCCAAGCAGATGTCTTCACCTGCTTATGATTCCCTGCAAATGGCATTGAGAGATATCCTGCCTATCTCTCCAACCCGGAGGGTGTCCTTAGGCATCCATAATGATAGCCATTGATACCCTTGTTCTCCATGAACTTGTCTAATCCTTTCTTAAAGGTGTTGAAGCTGACAGCTGTCACCACTTCTTCTGGCAGGGAGTTCCAAAGATCAGTGATCCTCTGGGTGAAAAAATACTTCCTCTTATTTGTTTGAGGTCTAGCTATCAAAAGTTTCATGGAGTGCCCCCTAGTTCTAGTGTTGTGCGATAGGGAAAACAGTTTTTCCTTTTCTACTTTGTCCATACTGTGCATGATTTTATAGACTTCAATCAGGTCACCTCTCAGGTGCCGTCGTTCTAGAGTGAAGAGGCCCAGCCGTTGCAGCCTCAGATGGTAAGGAAGGTGTTCCAGCCCCCTAATCATTCTGGTTGCCCTCCTCTGCACCTTTTCCATTTCCATAATATCCTTCTGAAGGTATGGTGACCAGAACTGTACACAATACTCCATATAACACATTGCATGTTGGGGGTAAAGGAAGCCATGGGGAAAAAAAGAAAGACAGTGTGAAGTTTAAAAAACAAAAGGTAATGTGAGAAGCTGGGTAGGGATCTGCTTGAAACAAGAATAGAAAGGGGGGGGGTGTTATCATGCATGGGGTTGGTTTAATTTTATTTCCCCTCGCATCCTGGACATAAATTGTTTCAACTCCTACTCTCAAAATGACGCTATAGAGCACTGCACACCAAGACACCTAGACACAAGGACGGGTTTTTCCTGAATGCCATCACTCTGCTCAACAAATAATTCCCTCACCACTGTCAAACCATTCACTACAGCTGCGTTACTATTACTATTAGTCTTCTCATTGTTCCTATCACCCATCTACTCCTCCTTATGACTGTATGACTACAACTTTGTTGCTTGTATCCTTACGATTTATATAGATACTGTTTCCTGATTGCTTGTTTGTACCCTATGACTATCATTAAGTGTTGTACCTTATGATTCTTGTTGAATGTATCTTGACCTTTTATGTACACTGATAGTATATGCACCAAAGACAAATTCCTTGTGTGTCCAATCACACTTTGCTTATAAAGAATTCTATTCTATTCTATTCCATTCCATTCCATTCTATTCATACCTTTTCTTTCTTTGGCTTAGTATTTCTTTCTGCTTTTCTGCATTCTGCATCATGCAACTTCTTCCTAAAGATGGTTAAGTGATGGTGTGTGTGTGTGTGTGTGTGAATTTGGTATGATATGACCTTTACTTTTACTTTTATTAAATTTGTATACCGCCCTTCTCCCTTGCGGGACTCAGGGCAGTGAACAGGCATAATAAAACAGTAAAACATCCGATACAAAAATACATTAAAATACATTAAAACTAATTAAATTTAAGGGCCCGTTCTAAAAACCATATAACCATATAAAAACAGTAAATAAAATCAACTAAAATCAATTAAAAAATTACAATCGATTAAAAGAAAACTACACCAGGCCGACCGCACGAAATAGGTGCGTTTTCAGGGCCCGACAGAAGAGGCGCAGGTCGGTGATTGTACGAAGGTCGGGGGGCAGATCGTTCCAGAGGGCAGGGGCTGCCACAGAGAAGGCTGTCCTCCTGGGGGTTGCCAGCCGACATTGTTTGGCCGACGATACCCTGAGGAGGCCCGCTCTGTGGGAGCGGACTGGTCGGTGGGAGGTATTCGGTAGCAGGATGCGGTCCTGCAAGTGCCCATGCCATGGAGCACTTTAAAGGTGGTTACCAACACCTTGAAGCGCACCCGGAAAGCCACAGGCAGCCAGTGCAGCTCGCGCAGGAGAGGTGTCACGTGGGAGCATTTTGAGGCTCCCAGAATCCCCCTCTGCACCAACTGGAGCCTCTGGGTGCACCTCAAGGGGGTAGAGAGCATTGCAATAGTCCAGGCGGGAAGTGACGAGGGCTTGAGTGACTGTGCGTAGAGCGTCACGATCCAGAAAGGGGCGCAATTGGCGAATCAAACGAACCTGATAAAAAGCCCCCCTGGCCACAGCCCTCAAATGATTGTCTAATGACAGCCGGGAGTCAGGAGGTTCTACCCAGAGTTCTCAGCTGAGGCACAAATGACCAGGCAGAAATGATCAGAGTTTGGTTAGCAGAGTTTGGAGAAAGGAGGAAGGAAAGAAAGAAATAATCCAATCCATAGCAGGGAGGGGGGGTAGACTCAGTTACAGCATCAGTGGGTGCCGGACGTACATGATTGCTAAGATTCAATGCCAAGTTGATGATGCATAATAATTCGATCTCCAAAACAAGAGCCTCTTCTCAGAATGAGATGGGTGACATATTAAATAATTAAATAACTCCCTGGATATGAATACATTTTAAGAGCTGTGGTGGCACAGTGGTTAGAACGCAGTATTGCAGGCTAATTCTGCTTACTGCCGACTGCCAACAGTTGGATTTTGACTGACTCAAGGTTGACTCAGCCTTCCATCCTTTGGACGGCAGTAAAATGAGGACCCAGATTGTTGGGGGTAATAGGCTGACTCTATAAACCACTTAGAGAGGGCTGCAAAGCACTGTGAAGCGGTATATAAGTCTAAGTGTTAGTGCTAGTGCTGTTGCTATTTTCCATCTTTATGGAATTTCCTTTAATCAAGGAAATAGTAAGACAATCTTGGACTCCATGTAAGATGAATGGAATACAACCTGCTAATTCTGTTATATCTGTATTTTCTATGCCTATTCTGAAGATGGTTTACAATGCAGTTTGTAATATGGTTTCTTATTATTCTTGAGGCTTCTTGATCACAATCTTTATTTCATTATTTGGAATGAAAAGAATAAACTTTCTTAGATAACTGTTGAAAGAACTGCCAATGGTAGATGTCGCATAAAAATGAAAGATTTGGAGAATAAAACGTGTGGCTTGCAGCAAGGCCAGAGCACAACTCTGTAATCTGTTCTTAGTGTCACAGAACAACCCAGTAATGTGTGAAATAAAATGAAAATAATGAGGCTTCTACTCCTTTAATTATAAATAATACAGTATTCCCTCATCAAAGTTCCTCAACCTGCCCACTTCTTGGTAGGTGTCATATCTACTTGCTGCCAGAGCTGGGAGATACCATAGTTTAACAGGAGCTTATAGTAGGTTATTTGACAGTGACATATACAATTTATTTCCAGCCAAATAACATTTCTGAAATAAGGAAACTGGACGATCAAGAAGTATGAGCTCCATTCAGTTCTGGACTCAAACAAATCTCAAGGCTCTAAATTCTTTTATTCCTTTAAATAAATCTGTCTGCCATCTATGACACTCAAATGAGTCTTGTCTCTTACAGCAGGGGTCCCCAACCCCTGGGCCGCGGACCGGTGCCGGTCCGTGGCTTGATAGGAACCGGGCCGCAGGGCCGGAGAGGAGAAGGAGGGGTCAGCCCCCTGGGCAGAGCACACACCGGATTTGGGAGAGCGCAGGCACAGCCGTTCGCGCCGTTGGAAGCCCTAGAGGGCCGAGTAAGCCGACTCCCCCCTGCATGCGCTTGCGCATGCGTGGCTGTTCACACCTTTGGAGGCCTTAGAGGGCTGAGTGAGCCGACTCCCCTCATGTGCGCATGCGCCACCTGTTCCCCCTCCCACCCCGCTCCTCCTCTACGCCAGCCGGTCCGCAGAATTTTCTTTAAAATGAAACCGGTCCCTGGTGCAAAAAAGGTTGGGGACCCCTGTCTTAGAGCATTCAGCCGGTTCTCTCTGGTTCGGGCGAACCAATAGCGGTAGCTGCAGGAGGCTCCACCCGCCCCCGACATAATGTGTGAGCACTGTGCATGTGCAGAAGGCGCGTGCGGTCACATTTGCGAACCACATATCAGAAGGAAGGGAGGGAGGGAGGGAGGGAGGGAGGGAGAGAAGGAAGGAAGGAAGGAAGGAAGGAGAGAGAGAGAGAAAAAAGGAGAAAGAAATAAGGAAGGGGGGGAAGATGGGAGGGAGAGAGAGAAGAGGAAAGAAAGGGAAGGGAGAAGGGAAGGGAGGGAAGGGGAAAAGGAAAGAAGCAATTGTTCTCATATGAAGCTCTTTCATGGAGCCTTGTTGATCAGTATTCTTCCTGCCTTTCAGCCAGCTGAGAAATACATCAATATAAATTGTGCTGGTGCCACAGCTGAGTTTTATTGTTCCTCAGCAACAAAGCTGGTCTTAGAGGCTTAATGCATGGTGGTTTTGTGCCAGTGATTGGTGACTTTCCCAGCTTCATTTCCCTTCCCACCAAGCATTACCTGCTGTGGGAAAAACAGCCATCTCTCTCTCTCTCTCTCTCTCTCTCTCTCTCTCTCTCTCTCTCTCTCTCTCTCTCTCTCTCTCTCTCTCTCTCTCTCTCTCTCTCTCTCTCTCTCTCTAACATATGACAGTCTCACCCAGTTTACCCTGCCTCTCCCCTCCCCGCCCTACCTTGAAGAATAAAATACGTTTGTATAAAATTATACAGCACCTTCACTTCCCTCATTCCCCACCCCTATCCCAGATAACACAAAACATCTCAAATCGGGAGACTGATATTGCCTTGTAAATAGCAAACAAAAAAGCAGCAATCTGGGTGTGGGGAGGAAATTAAAAACAAAACCGAAGTATCGGTGTGTCAATTTGGACAGAGCTTCTTTGCAGAACTTTATCCAGTGTGTTCCTCTGATCCCCCTATAGAGCTCATTCTTCCTCTCACCTTGCAATCCATTAAACTGGTTTTGCCTAGGACTATCGATCTTGCAGAAGATCATTAGGTCTATGGGAGAGCAATCCTGTCATGCGTAGAGAGCCATAGTGCTCAGCGGGAGCAAACTTCCTGGTTTTCTGGTTCCAACTTCACAAAAATAACAGGATTTTTCTTCTTCTTCTCAAGCTTTTGTGTTCATGTAAAAACCATTAATCTCCTGACACAATTGGCTGTTCTCCTTTTACTCCTGTATTGTAGTGGCTGCTGTCATCCCGAGTTGCCGGATATGAAACATTTATCTTTCTAAAGGGAGGACGTATTTTGTACTTCCATTTCGAAAACTGGCAGTCCATTTAAAGTTTTAGAACGTTGGGAGTTTTACAACATTGAAGAAAGAAATGAGAAAACTCTCATAAAGCAGAGCCTGCTTTCTTTGAAACCCAAAGAAAATGAAACTAGCTAACTAATGCAAAATATTATTTTGATTTCTAATTCCAAACTTGTGAGAAGTGATTATAATCCCAAACAAACCTCAGCTGAGATGATCAGGTCCCTTTGCCTGGAAGGTTGAATCTCTGGCCATCACTGCTCTTTTCATACCCTCATGGGCTCTGAACATGGGAACGGTCCAAGTTTTGTTTGTTGCAGCAATACAAGCTCACAAGTAAATGAACTTCAGCAGGATTCAATTATGTATAAGAAACTTCTTTATATACAATACCGTACAGCAGAATTCAGCATACAATATCAGGAACACAGAAGCAATATTCATAGAAGCAAGTCATTACAGAGTAGAGAGATACAGAGGCTAATATTGTACAGAGGCTGAAAAGGTACAGGGGCCAAATCAACTCTTATATACAGTTCAAGAAATCTAAGCCATACCCAGATTTCAAATTGTCTCTTGGGCCCCCATTCAAACAAATACTATGTTTCAGTTTCAAACAGAGAGGGACTTCTCCGGGTGCCGCCCACTAGGCAATGCCAGCGAGCGATGCCCAGGGGAAGGGCCTTCTCTGTGGCGGGCCCGACCCTCTGGAATGACCTTCCCCCTGACATTAGAACAACCACGGACCTCCGCTCCTTCCGTCAGAAACTCAAAACCCACCTGTTTCATCTAGCCGGCCTGGCCTAATTCCATCCTTCCCGCCTCAGTTTGTAATTTTAAATTATGTGATTAGGTTTTAAGGTTAAGTTTTTAATTTTTATAAATTTGTATAGGGGATTATTTAATTCGATTTTAGTTTATATGTATTGTTGGTTGTCATAGTTTTAATTTTTACCTGTACACCGCCCTGAGTCCCTTCGGGGAGAGGGGGCGGTCTAGAAATCAAATAAATAAATAAATAAATAAATAAATAAATAAATAAATAAATAAATAAATAAATAAATAAATAAATAAATAAATAAATAAATAAATAAATAAATAGTCCCCATTGGCTGACCTGTTACCATGTCTATTCCAGTCTATGAACATACTCTGACAAGGAACTGCATCTTATCCAGAACACTTCTGTATACGTACCACAGATATGTCTCTTGCGGTTTAAGGGTTCATCTTCTTAGCTTCTTTGCTCCGCTTACCATCCATTAGCAACATGTCCTCATAATGGAACTTCCATCTCTTTGTTAGCCTGCTGCTGTGGCATGTTGAAGCAAGTCCAGATTATTTTGGCTTGAAAGAAACATTTAGCCTGGGGGGCGGGGGGGGGGGGGAGGAACTAAGGAAAACCAGCCATGTGGACATTCTAAATTGCAAAAGAAGATGCATCCCACAGTCTTCTACTGGCCTGCTGCAGAACTATTTCCTTCCAAAATAAAAATAGAATCGATGAACCAATACAGGTGCATTTGCTGTTCTTCCGGAAAAGAAAAGGACCAGACTGCATCAAAGTTGGTAGCCTGGCTAACCTGCACAGCTGTGACATCTCACCCCTGTCTACCTCCACAGGCTCACAAGCACAGAGTGAATCCTGGATCAGCCTGACAGCACATACCATAGAGTGCTGGAGAAGAGAAATCAGGACTTGGAGAGACTATACACTGTATGCACAATATCCTTGCAGTAGGGGACTTCTACTCAGAGAGGAGTCTCACAAACCTCTACTGAAAGTTCTTCTAAACCCCTCCCCCCCAACGACTTATTTCTTTAAGGTGCTGAATCAGTGGTGGGATTCAAAATTTTTTACTACTGGTTATGTGGGCGTGGCTTGGTGGGTGTGGGATGGCATGGCTTGGTGGGAGTGGCTTGGTGGACATGGCAGGGGAAGGTTACTGAAAAATCCCTATTCCCTCTCAATCAGCTGGGGCTCGAGATGCAGAGAATAGATGGGGGTGTGGCCAGTCAGAGGTGGTATTTACCGGTTCTCCAAACTACTCAAAATTTCCACTACCGGTTCTCCAGAACCTCATCAGAACCTGCTGAATACCACCTCTGGTGCTGAACTTCCTTCTTTGATTACAGTTGGCTATTGCCAACATAATAGATCTCACCTGTATTAAACTTTTCCTGTCTCTATCGTGTTTTCCCAAAAATACAAGCTGTCCTGAAACTAAAGCCTTGCCACATTTTTCAGGTGGGCAAAAATATAAGCCCTCCCCAAAAATAAGCCCCCTGGACAACTCCAACCCCTCCAGCCAGGCAGAGCACCGCTCACTGACCTAGCGATATCCCGAAGGCACCAAGCCATGGGAGCTGGGGGGGGGGGGGAGAGAAAGGCAGTCATGTTGTTTGGCACCTTCGGGATACCGCTAGGGTGGGGAGTAGCATTCTGCCTGGCTGGAGGAGGGAGTTGCCGGGTGGCTGCTCCCTTGCAAGCGGGCTCCCAAAGAGCCAGGCACAGCCTCAGGGATGAAGCAGCCATTAGGTGACCATACTCACGAGCAGCCCCCCAGCAAACCCCCTCTCCAGCCGGGCAGAGCACCATTCACTGGCCTACAGAGCATCCCTAAGGCACCAAGCCATGTGGTGCTCTGACCCCCCCCCCCCCCAGCTCCCACAGCTTGGCACATTCGGGATACCCCCTAGGTCAGTGCATGGAGTTCTGCCCAGCTGGAGAGGGGGGGTTGCACAAGCACCTGTTCCACCTCCAGCTCGCATGCCTCCTAGCCTCACCATGCCCTAGCCCAGCTCTTCTTGCAGGACCAGGGCACTGCCGCTGCTGCCGCTGGTGCCATGCTCCAAGCAAAACATCTTCTCCGGCTTCCATACTCCGGAACTTGGCTTCTGATTCTTCCAGCAGCAGCCGCTCTAGGAGTGTGCTCTATGGTTATGGGCATGCTGCTGGAAGACTCTGTCCAGAAGACTCTGGGGGGTGGGCAGAGTGCCACATGGCTTGGCGCCTTAGGGATACTCCTTAAATCAGTGAATGGTGCTGTGCCCAGCTGGAGAGGGGATTTGCCAGGCAGCTGCTCGTGAGCATGGTCACCTCATGGCTGCTTCACCCCTGAGGCTGTGCCCAGCTCTTCGGGAGCCCACTTGCAAGGGAGCAGCCACTCGGCAACCCCAAAACAATAAGCCCTCCCCTGATAATAAGGCCCAAGCCATATTTGGTGGGTCAAAAGAAAATAAGAACTTGTCTTATTTTCGGGAAAACATGGTACTAAGTTATAAAAAATAATAATAAAATACAGCTCCTTATAACATAATTATCTTTTCAGTAGAGAACATCAAATAATGCTGCGTTTAGCTCTTTATATTAGCTTTGGCTCTGATAGAACACAGTCCAAGGCAATTAATTTGAGTAAACTGGTTCCAGGTTTACAAAAATCTAAGAACAAAAATGTTACAATCCTAGTAAAGACCAGGTTCTTTGCCCAGGCATATGATGATGTTCGCCCATCATGTTTGAAGAGGAGCTTGACATCTAACAGGTTGTGGGCTGTCCAGGATGTGTCCGTAGGGGGCTGGTAAGGCCTATATGGGCATGAAATGTTCTACCACATGTTGGGCAGACATATGTGGACGCTATTTTTGCAGCATTTGCAGCTCTGGCTTTGCGGCGTGCTCGCTGCTCTTGTGCTATGGTTGTTTTTCTGTCCTCAGATGTCTGGCAGCCTTGGTGGATCAGCATGTGCCATGTTGAACGATCTTGTGCCAGGGTTTCCCAGGAGGTGGTGTCAATTTCTAGGGACTTGAAGTAGGCATATAAGAAGGAGGCATATAAGAAAATCCAGACAGAGGATGGAAGAAAGAAACAAGGATCAATGAAAGAAGCCAATAAAGCCCCAAAACAGAAGTTAAGGAGAATAGATAGATAGATAGGTAGGTAGGTAGGTAGGTAGGTAGGTAGGTAGGTAGGTAGGTAGGTAGGTAGGTAGAGGTAGAGGTAGAGGTAGAGGTAGAGGTAGAGGTAGAGGTAGAGGTAGAGGTAGAGGTAGATACACACACACACACACACACTCAAGAAAGTTTAAATGTGATTAGAGGTAATCACCCAATATATCAGATGAGTAAAATAAGAGGGTTAAAAATTGTGAAACTCAAATGAAATATATTAGAAGGGGAAATAACATAAGGAGAATTGTGCCGATTTGAAACTGCTAAGGAACAGGAAGTTCCAATGTATTGCGTAAATGTAGTGTACGTCTAAGTTCTGTATGTGTGTATTTTGTATGTTGTAAATAAAAGAAAAAAGAAAAAGAAAAAAAATCATAGACCAGGATATTTGCTCAGGAATAAAATAAATTCTCTAGCGTTCTAAAGGGGCATTTTGTTTTAGTGGAGATTTGAGCAAAGTGTCCCTTTGAAGCTCACGAAACAGCAAAGCCCACTCACTTCTAAGGGTGAAGTGACCACATTGCTTTATCTTACTCTGCTTTTCAGCAACCCTTAATCTTTCTCTGAAATGTATGAAAATCCCAGAAGAGGTTCCTGCAGATGTTCAGAGACCTCGCTTGGTTTTGGTGAGAGCTGACAGAGAACATTAAGGAGGGCATCCAACAAAGACTTCATTTCCTTTATGGACTCTCCTTTGTAGCAGCACTTCTCCAACCAGAAGAGAACCCCTTTTTCACCTTTAGCACGAGCCAACCTCGAGGGGAGGTTTCAGGGTGACACAGTGAGACCAACTGCATTGCTTCTTTGCATCAACAGAGTGACTCATATTTTCTGTCAGGCATATTTCCTTTGTCAAGATCGATTTATGTTGACTTACACAGGCATACACTGAATAAAGTAAGAGAAGGAGCTGAAACACACGATTGACCCGAGAGCCACTGGAGACTTCACACCAAAAGAGAAGCTTGAGAACAGTGGGCAGGTTCCAGAAGAGCACTCAGAACACTGTTTTGCTACCAAAGAAGGGGTCAGAGAGTGGAAAGGTCATCCCCAACAGCAAACTGCTAGCCTAATTCAGACATGAAATAATCAGGTTATGAATCGACAGCTTTGGAGTCTCAAGGGATGAGGATCTTGTGGATCCAGCTGGTTTCTAGATTGTTTATTAGTTGTGTGGCCTCATGAATGTCACTCAGTTAAATAACCAACCATACAATATTTACATAACTTCCCCTGTGCTCCCGCTAAAACAACAGAGTTGTAAAAATTGTAAAAACTAAACAGTTGTAAAAATTGTAAAAAAAAGAGCTAAATGGGAAAGTTGTAGTGCGCCGCCCTGAGTCCCTTTGTGGGAGATAGGGCGGGATAGAAATTTAATAAAAGTTAAAAAGTAATGATCGGAAGTCACCAAGGGAAATCAATGTGACAAAAAGAAAAAGCAGAGCAGCAAATCCTGCCAAAAAGAAACGTGCAAGTGATGTTGAGATTATGGCAAAACCCATTCTGCAATACCATTACCGGGGATAATCAGACTACAGATAGTCCTCAACCTATGACCACAATTGACCCCGAAATTTATACTGCTAAGTGAGGAATTTGTTAAGTGAGTTTTGCCCCATTTTATGACTTTTCTCGCCACATTTGTTAAGTGAACCACTGAAGTGCTTAAATTAGTAACACGGTTGTTAAGTGAATCTGATTTCCCCATTGACTTTCCTTGTCCGAAGGTCGTAAAAGGGGGTCACATGACCCCAGGACACTGCAACCATCATAAATGTGAGTCAGTTGTCAAGCATCCAAATGGAAATCACATAAGCATACTGCAATGGTCATACGTGTGAAAAATGGTCGTAAGTCACTTTTTCAGTGCTGTTGTAACTTTGAACGGTCACTAAATGAACTATTGTAAGTCGAGGATTTCCTTTACTTACAATTTCTCAGCATTATGAAGATACATACCTGAAAGTATGACTGCATCATGCAGAGCATTGTAATTTTCTTAACGTTTATGCATGTGTTTCAGTACTGGTTTATTTATACCTGTGATGTAGTTCTGTAGTCCAAGTTTTATTTATTTTATTTATTTTATTACATTTATATCCCGCCCTTCTCCGCAAAGGACCCAGGGCGGCGTCTGTACAGTTTGATTCTGTACAGATTTTGTTGTTGTTGTAATTTTCTCTTCTCATATCTTTTAAATAACACCCATTGTCTATTATAATTATTTGGTTTCCAGCCTGAGGTCAATAGTTGTGTCCAAACTTGTTTTTATTTTACACCCTTCTTGCTTCTCAACCTTCTGGAATAATTTGGCATATCTTTTAGCGGAAGGGATGTCCTTTATAAAATTAATATATTGTTACACTGATGATAGAACTATAATGACACACTTGAAAAAAAGAATAGTATCTGATAATGCTAACTATACATCAAGCTTCAGGCAAATGGCTTTATTATACTCCCAAAAGCTATGCACTATGAATATGCTCAAATATATATTTGATCACTTCTTATTTACATATCACCTTTGAATCATTTAGAATGTTTAAAATAAGACCTTGATGTGGTTGTGGGGTTTGTGTGGTCCCAGGAAGATAAGACTGAAGACAGAAGTTCAACCATAGTGGACGGGTCTCCTCAGGGAAGTTCAACAAAGAGTGTCTCTTCCACAAACAATGTGGTGAGATGTAATTTCCAGAAACCCATACTGGATCGGTCATTGCCTGGGTCAACAAGGACCACACTACTGTAGATGTTGGCATTCGTGGACATCTGGTGACATATGGGATGCAGGACTCAGGACTGCATGGCCAGTGGAGAAAAAAAAATGTGTAGAAATATATAAAAATTGAAAACAAATGCCAATATCATGACAAAGTAATAACAATGGTACTTTGGAATATCAGCAAGAAATACCACTTCCCTGCAAGCAAAAACTAGTGGGCACACAAAATAGATAAAGTAACTGAAAGGAAAGACGCTAAAGGGCTCTAAGACTTAGAATTCAAACAGACAAGCATCTGCCACATAACACCTCAGACTTAATGACTGTCAATATGAAAGACAAAAAAGGCTGGATAGTGGACATTGCAATACCAGGAAACAGCAGAATAGAATGAAAAGAGCTGGAGAAAAATGGCAAAATACAAAGAGCTACAAACAGAAATGGTATGACTGTGGCAAAAGAAAGCAAAGATAGTACCAATAGTAATAGGCTCCTTGGGTGCAATTCCAAAACATCTGGAGCATCACTTGAGCACCCTTAACCTTGACAAATTCACCATCATTCAAGTGTAAAAGGCAGCTTTACTTGGAATAGCTTATGTCCTGTGACATTAACACTCTGAAACATCATCTGCTTATTCCCCGGAAGGACTCGATAAGTAGACAAAAATGGTAAACATGTGGCTGACTGTGCAACCAACCGTTATAATTTGTTTGCTACCAGTAGGTCTAAGCAAAATATCAAGAACACACATGTTAGAGCTCAATTAATGCAAATAAGTTGCCTCTTATGCAAATACCATTTAGCGGAGAAATGGGAATTCTAATCTGCATAATTGAATGTGTGTATGGAACAGGAGGTGATAATCTTTACAGCTTAATTAATACAGAGTGCAAGGGTTGACATTGCTGTATGGATACTTACTTCATCAGAGAAGAATTGCTCCCTTATTTTCTCATTATTTTTATTACTTATTTTATCAGGTGTGTTTGGAGATTAATCCTTTTTTTAAGGCGTATAGTATGCCCATAAGCCCATAAGATGACATATGCACAGAGCTCGTTTAAATATTATTATTTTTCAATTCTGATGAGACAGAAATAGAACCCACTTATGCATTGTTCATTGGGCATTCAGGGAATAGCTATTTCCGATTCGCTAATTGGAAGAAAAATTAACATGAACTCATGCATAACCATGAGGAAGGACTCCATTCCAAAACAATGAGAAAAATGTAGCTTAGACAAGCAGATCAGTAAATCTGTTTTATGCATACAAATAAACAAGAAATAAACATTCGTTTTACAGAGGAAAAAATAAAGCAGCCTACTTCTCCTCAGGATTTCTCTGATGAGCAAGACAATCAAAACAAGACAAAAAAGAGAGAGAAAGGAACACAATATGCATTTAATTTTAATTTTTAATGCAGCAAATATTTAACTCTGATTGTTGTGATCAGAGGACATCTTACAAGAAAAATCTTGTGCAATATAAATTTCTTGTGAATGGAAGTAAAGAAATATTACATAAAATAGACCAACCAACTCAATGTACAGGTAATGCATCAGGATTGGCAGTTTTGAAGATCTTCACTACATTTCCAGTGGTTTCAATATCACAACTCTGAAAAAAGTTGTGGCTGCTTTGAGAGCTGCAAAATGTTAAGCGTTAAGACTGTAAAGCATCTACAGTTTTTTTCAGGCCTGTGTAGCACTTTGGATGGATTGTAGAGAGATGCTGTGCTCATCAGTGGTATGAAGCACTTATTTTAAAACATGCACAAAGTACACACAGCCCTAATAATGACCAATATTCTATTCTATTTACACTTATATACCGCCCTATCTCCCGAAGGACTCAGGGCGGTGCACAGAAGAATAAAAAGTAATAAAACACAACGACAATACAAAAGTTAAAAATAGATTAAATACTAGATCTGTGCTAAAAACTTATGGTTAAAAACAAGTAAAAATATTATTAAATTAGTATAAAATTGGGACTGTGTCGTTAGAACTATGCTAGGCCAGCCACATGAAATAGATATGTTTTTAAGGTCCGACGGAAGAGGAGTAGGTCCGTGATGGTACGAATATGTTCTGACATGCAATAATGTGTGCTTTGCAGTGAATAAACCTGTATCATGGGTCGGCAACCTTAAACATTCAAAGAGCCACAAAGGTCCTAACCGAAAGCCCCCTGTTCAATTCTGGAGCCAACCGGAAATCCGATTCCAACACGAAAGTGTCTCCTCCTAGCGTGCCGCCCCTTTTCCTCTGCCAAACAGAACTCTGGTTCCCCCCACCATAGAGTCTCTTCCTAGCACAACGTCTTTTTTCCTCTACCTGTCGTAACAAAAAGCCCTAACCCTATCAATTGTGGAGCAGACTGGCAACAGGGAGCCGCAGTAGAGGGATGAAAGAGCCACATGTGGCTCCAGAGCCGTGGGTTGCTGATGCCTAATCCCTGACCGAAATCTAAATTTTCAAAGAATTTTCAAGCAAAAACAAGGAAATGGGATTAAAATTTAACTATAGAAATATGAACTATTAAGAAAAGAAAAGAAATAATATGAAAAATATGGTCAGCCCACATGATGGCCTTCAAAAATAAATATGAGATCTTTCAAAGAGGAAACAAGTGGTGATGAGGGATATGGAGGCCTTCATGGCAGAACAACATGGAACTGCGGCGAACAAACAACTCCAAAATATTTTGGGAGAGAAATCAAGCTAATTGAGTCCTTCAGGTTTCCCGGAACTATTAACAGACACAGGATATTAAACAAACAAACAGAATTGATATTAAAAGAGAACACGAAGAACACTTCTCTATATCATCAACATCTCCATAATTATATATGATCTGAAGCTTGAATTCAGACATCCAGGAGCCGTACAAGTACAGTTTAAAATATTCCTCTGTAGCCCTGTCATAATTTGACATCCCAACAACTCTGTAACTTCTGATTACGCAGCTGAGGTCAATATGTTAACTAGGCCTAGAGAATTTGGCCCTGATTCCATTTGAAATGGAAATGGGAGAGTTGATGAAATCATGATTTGATCTGAGTTTGTTATTCAAAGACAACTCTGTACAACTCAAGCCACTTTGGGATTCAGTTGGAGAAATAGATTTCTTCACACACTATAATGGAGATTTTCAAAATGCCTGAAGCTTCTTCAGTTTTTGACACAAAGGGGATGAAGATAGCAAGAATGATTGACCTTTAAGAGATTATGACTGCCAAGTTGGAAACTTTCAAGGGTTTTAGCAATAATCTTTTTTGAAATATCCTCCCTAGTTCTTTTTATAGGACAGAGATACCAGGGAGGAAAAAAGGCAGGACAAGAGCTTCCAGTTTTTCTACAAAGAATTAGAGAGTGGGTTTCAAAAAATTTTCGAACCTCTTCTGTAGGTGTGGCCAGCTTTGTGGGAGTGGCTTGCCAGCCATGTGACTGAGTGGGAGTGGCTTGTCAGCCATGTGATTGAGTAGGAATGGCTTGCCAGCCATGTGACTGGGTGGGAGTGGCTTGGCAGTCATGTGACTGGGTGGGCCTGGCCAACTTGTAAAATGTGGTGAAACTCACTTAACAACGCTCTTGCTTAGCAACCCAAATGTTGGCTCAGAAACTCTGGCATTTGAAGCACACAAGTCTTAAAGCTGTCAAGTTACAAGACCCTTGCACCCCTCACCCTTTAGGAAAAAAAACTCCAGGGGTGTTCAAACTTGACAGCTTTAAGACTTGTGGACTTCAACGCCCAGAATTCCTCTTCTCGCTTCTTCATCTTGATGATGTGCGAACGGGCGTGGGGAGAGAGCTGAAACCGGTTCTAAATGGCACTATAGATTTGTGGAACCTCTTCTATACAAGAAGTTAAAACTGGCAGGAACCCACCCCTGCCCACCTCTCTCCTGGGCCAGCTGGACCAAGGTTTTTTAAGGAGGTGCTACTCCTCCATCACTCACCCTTTGTCCTGGCTTGTGACAGGCAGAGTTTGGCTTCCCAAACATTGGGCCCAGGATGGCGAATTTGGTGGAGTGATACAACACCACTTAATCTCCTGTCTACAACACAGTCATTTCAGCAGTTCCAAGAAAGTTTCATGTCCATTTGCACCCTGATTCAGGTGACTCTGAGGGTGCAGATAAACCCTCAAGTGGTCTCAATGCCTTTCAGAGAGCTAATGACCAGATGACTACAAAGAATATAAGTCCTTCTATTGCCCACCATTTAATAATAATAATAATAATAAGTTGAATTTATTGACCGCACCCTCTCCCCACAGGGACTCGGGGCGGTGCACAATGAAATTAAAAGCGAAAAATATACAAAATACATACAAATTAAAACGAATTAAACTCAATCAATCCTGTGCTAAAACCCCATTAACTAAAAATACCCAATAAATATAGTATACATTTAAAAAACCCATAGACAGAGAGACTACCCTAGGCCGGCCAGGCGGAAAAGATGAGTCTTCAATTTCAGGCGGAAGGAGCGGAGGTCCGTGGTCGTTCTAATATCAGGGGGAAGGTCGTTCCAGAGGGCCAGGCCCACCACAGAGAGAGCCCTTCCCCTGGGCGTCGCCCGCTGACAAAGTCTAGTGGACGGCACCCGGAGCAGTCCCTCTCTGTGGGAGCGAATCGGCCGTGAGGATGTATGAGGCAGGATCCGATTCCGCAGGTAGCTAGGTCCCGAGCCATGGAGCGCTTGTCTTTAGTCCGAAATGAAGAAGCTTCTTGGATGAGAAGCGGGAAGTTTTCAAAGAAAAAGCCAAGAAAGACCAGTTGTCTTTTGAAAAGCACCTTTGGGACATTTCTTCCTCCAATTATCTTCTAATTTATGTTGCCAAGGCTCTGCTTGTGTTAGTCTGGCTCATTGCCAGAATGGCCTTCTCAGTAGCAGGCTCTCAGTCATGATCCCTCCAAAGGAAAATGTGACTAACTCTTCCATTAACAACTGGGCTAATGAGCAACTATTCAACCAGCATGACGGCTACTGCAGGGCCTGTCTTTTAGATGGCCTCTTATATTGCTTTATGCTTTTGAAATGAATCCGATTGCTTTTTAGGAATGTTGATTTTATTGTTGCTGCAACTGTTCACATCATTCTATGAATTCAACTTCAGGAGGACGACTGACATAGAAATTAATTAAATGAATTAAGGAACAAATTAAAATTTTATGGGAAGTTCTCAAGACACCTGATCATCTGCCAAATTGATCTCTGCAGAGAGAATTTACAGGTGCAAACACAACTTTCAACACAAACTCTTTAAGGACACTACTTTCAAAGAGGATATCTAAAAGGTTTTAGTAATTCAACACGTAAAGGAAATTGCCATATAACCTTTACTGATTTATGTGATGTAAAAAGCAAACACGTAATATAGGTGTATGTGAAATAATAATAATAATAATAATAATAATAATAATAATAATAATAATAATAATTATTATTATTTTAATTTATAAAACCGCTCTCTCCCCCCAAAGGGACTCGAGGTGGTGCACAATAGTGTTAGGATATGCAGCCTTATATTGGGTTGACAATATATATGAGCCTATGTCCTTAAGACCTTACGTAGCTTTAAGAACTGTCTTAAATTCTGTGGCTGTGAGTATCAGCTATACTATATAATCAAGGTCAGGAATGCAGCTCATTCCCTGTTTGATTCCTTGTGATCCTGTGTTACCTGATTGTCGTTTGAGAAGCTGAACTGTTAAGGAGGAGTATTGTTTGCATCACTGTAAGATAAACTCTGTTTGATGTAGGACTGTTATCATTGTTTGAGAAGTTAGTCGGAAGAAGCATTTTAGTTGCTACAAAGTAAAGACTATTTATTTTCTTATTATCACTGTTTTAGAGTTTGTGTGTGATTTACAGCAACGTATCTCTTTACTGCCCGGTGACTTACACTATTCCGCATATATTAGCTAACATTGGTTATGGGACCAGAGTTCTAATACTGGTTCTGAACCCAGAGTTGCTAACAAATAGTTTAACTTTAACATAATGAACACGAGCCACAGTGACACAGCGGTTAGAGTCCAGTACTGCAGGCTACTTCTGCTGCCTGCCAGCTGCCTGCAGTTTGGCAGTTCAAATCTCACCAGGCTCAAGGTTGACTCAGCCTTCCATCCTTCCAAGGTTGGTAAAATGAGGACCCAGATTGTTGGGGGCAATAGGCTGACTCTGTAAACTGCTTAGAGAGGGCTGTGAAGTGGTATGTAAGTCTATTGCTATAATCTCATGGCCTTTAAGCAAGCAGCAAATAGACAAAACTCCTCTCTCTTGACTTGTCCTTTTTTCCCATGCATTTCCTAAGAAAAGGAATCTGGAAACATACAGAGAAGAGGAGATGAGGAGTCTGCTAATAACATCATGCAATCATCTAGGGACAACATCTGCCCACAGCATTCATGTAGGTCATGTTCCGACTCTTCCCTTGTTGACTGGAAAGATCTCTAGGAAGTTAGCACCCACCCTTCTCCTAGGAAAATGAGATATTTTAGGAAAATTTTAAAAGGGCAGAATATTTCCCATAAAAAGGAGGCAGAAAGTCAACCCTCCCATCACGTCTGTCAATGGGCCATTAAGGCCTGAGCCAGTCTAATGACATCTCATAACAAAGATCTACCTCCTTCAGGCAGAACCGTAGTAGGAATTGCCCAAAACCGTTTCATTACATCGTCACCAGAAAGGTTCAACCAAGCTTGGGACTCAAAAAACACAACCTACAAAGTTATCCCTGCATGGCCCCATGGAAGTCTGACAACCAATCAGAAGACAACATCAAATCTCTCTCAGCACATACATGGTCCTGAACTGAGCTGGGGCGACGGCTCATGTGCCTGCACAGAGGGCTCTCGCATGCCATAGGTTTGCCATCACGGTTCTATGTCCTACTTATAAGTATCATAGGGGTGAACGAAAGTAAAAAAAACATATTTCTGATAAAGGTAGCACTACTTAGTTTCCAGCTATTTTACAAATGGCAAAACATCATTGTAATTAGTTCTAAGACAGAGCTAAAGCAGAGGTATAAAAATAATTTGAAAAAAATCATGAGAAACCCTTTAATTGTTCTTGCAAGGACTGTACAAATGTATTTATTAAAGCAGTGATGGCTCACCGTTTTTGGCTCGTGTGCCAAAAGCGGGGAGAGCGCAGGGGGGTCGTGCGTGGGCGTGCACACCCATAATGCTATGTGCATGACCCCGTGCTTTTAGCATGCTTTTTCCGCGCTCCCCAGGCTCCAGAGGCTTTCTAGGAGCCCGGAGAGGGTGAAAACAGCCTCCCCTCCCCACCTCAAGAGGCTTCAGGAACTTCTCTGAAGCCTCCAGAGGGTGAAAAATGGCCTCAAAAGAATGCCTAAATCAGCTGGCCTGGAGCTGACAGGGCAATACCTCGCGTGCCCTAAGAAATGGTTCCGCGTGCCACCTGTGGCACCCGTGCCATAGGTTCGCCATCACTGTATTAAGGGGAAACACAGAGCCAATGCCATTTTGAGTTTGAGAAAATTTAAAGAAAGTATAGTAATTACTAAACTTACTAGAACAGGAGTGTCAAACCTGATTTCATTGAGGGCTGCATCAGGGTTGTGCTTGACCTTGGGGAGGTCCAGTGAGTGTAGCTAGGGTGGGTGTGACCAGCTCAACGTCACTCATTTTGGGGACGACTGTGGTAGCTCGAGTGCTTTGCCAGAGAAAACGGGCTGCCGAGCCGAGCTCTGTTTTCGGCTGGGACAGTCTCCTGCAACCCTCTGACAATGAAAACAGATCTCAGGGCTCCATTTTCACTGCCAGAGGCACCACAGGCCAGTCCTTCATTGTTTCCAGGGTGGTCCTGTGGGCCAGATCTAAGTACCCCAAAGGGCCACCCTAGAATTGATACTTGTCACCATACCAGGTATGCTGCCTTTTCTGAATTTATCCTCTTCCACATAAGTTAACTGACTGACTGAAAATTATTAACCCAGTGGCTGGAAACATGAGGTCAGAGATGATAAAGAAGAATCCCAGAATATCTGCTATATCTCTATAATATGCATTCTTCAAATCCTTGACAGGATTTTTTTTTCCTTTAAAAAAAAATCCGAGTATTTTTCCAGTTATTAGAATTAGCCAGCTTTGTATAATCTAAAATGCTTTTACAAACTTCTTTTCCCCAAATAAATAAATTACTGTCTGAGGAGGGAGAGCAAAAGAATTGAATTTTTTTCCCCATTCTTGTGATGGATTTATTAGAAGTTCATTGTTTAAGTTGAAATGGTGCAATTGAAGTTCAACCTCTCTAGTCGTTAGAGAAAGATAGGAAAATCAGAGGTCAAGGCAAGTGCTACAGAAATTTAGTTATAAGTTAATGATCCTTGAAATGCATCAGCCAATAGTTAATATGATATTTACAGTTTTCTTTGTGCTCCAACCCAATGATGGGCTTTCACCACAATTTACTGCTTTTATTAACTTCAGTGATTGTTGGGTGGGAGTCAGCTGCTACATTTACAGTGGGTGAAAAATTATATTTATTTCTGTATTTGTTCAGCAATCTTACCTTTAAAAGGAGAAAAGCTACTCTGTACAAAATGTAAAATATACATTGGCAGGTGCACTCAGAGAATCAAGGAGAGCAAGAAAGAAACCAATCATTTCAAAATAAATAAAAATCATAATTATGAAGTACTGTTTGAAAGCAGTTTGTACAATGCTTCTTTCCACATTTTGGCTTGGATTTGTAGGAACCTAGCATCCATCCCTCTCCTAGAAAAATGAAATATTCTAGGAAATATTAAAAGTTATTTGCGGGATCGCATTCTGCCTCATATATCCCTGCGGCCGATTCGCTCCCACAGAGAGGAACTTCTCTGGGTGCCGTCCACTAGGCAGTGCCAGCAGGCGACGCCCAGGAGAAGGGCCTTCTCTGTGGTGAGCCCGACCCTCTGGAACGACCTACCCCCCGAACTGAGAACAACCACGGACCTCTGCTCCTTCCGCCAAAAGCTAAAAACTTACTTTTTTCATCTGGCCAGCCTGGCCTAATCTATCCTTCCTAGGCTGTAATATAAATTTAAATTGTTTTAATAGAGATTGCTGGGTATTAGTGTAAAGGGTTTTTAAGGTTTTAAGATTTTAAACTTTCAGCGCAGGTAAATTATTTAATTCTATTTTAAATATTGTATTGTTGTATTTATATATGTTTTTAAAGTCCTGTGCACCGCCCCGAGTCCCTTCGGGGAGAGGGTGCGGTCTACAAATCAAATAAATTGAAATTGAAATTGAAAAGGGCAGAATATTTCCCCTAAAAGGGAGGCAGAAACTCATCCCCTTCCTGCCCTCCCAGGGGTGGGATTCAGCCAGGTCTCATCACTTCGGGAGAACTGGCTGTCAACTTTCTGAGCAGTCTGGTGAACTGGTTGTTGGAAGAAATCATTAGGGCAGAGAACTGGTTGTTAAATTATTTGAATTCCACCACTGCCCCCACTTTTGTTAATAGCAATAACAATAGCACCTAGACTCATATACAGCTTCACAGTGATTTACAGCTCTCTCTAAGCGTTTTACAGAGGAAGCATATTGCCCCCACAATCTGGGTCCTCATTTTACCCACCTCAGGAGGATGGAAGGCTGTGTGAAGCCTTGCAAGTGAGATTTGAACTGCTAATAGTCAGCTGAAGTAGCCTGCAGTACTGCACTCTAACCACTGCGCCACCTCGGCTCTTATGGGCTATTAAGACCTGGGTCAGTCTATTCTACATAACAAAGATCCACCTACTTTAAGCAGAGCCATAATAGGAATTGACCAAAGCCCCTTCATTACATCAAGGCTCAACCAAGCCCGGGACACAGACTACCTAAAAGTTACCCCTGCATGGCCCCATGGCAGTCTGACAACCAATCAGAATACAAGCTCAAATTCAAAAGGCCAGAGAGGGCATAAAACTCAGGCATTCTCAGCATCTCTTCCCTTTTTTGCCCTGATCTCAAGCCACGTGATCCTGTTCATCATTAATGAACAGAATCCATGTTCATTACAACCTCCAAACAGCCTCCATGTTTCCAGTGTCCTTCTCCCCACTTGGAACTGAACCTAGATGGATATTTCTTCCAACAGATTCAACCATTATTTGTATCTGGTGGGTGAATGTACTGTAGAAGGGAAGGGGAGCAGATAATATTAATCACTCTGTGAAGCCACTCTTAAAACAGTTTAAAAAAGTAAATGATACCTTGTGTATCATTTAGTTTGTGAATAGATTTTTAGGATCAAGGAAACCCACATCATCATCATCATCCTACCATTTTCCTGCAGCTATAGGCCCTGCGTTTTGGATCAATAAACGCCATTTCACAGAATCGAAATTGGCCAACTGGATGATTTTCATGTCTGTGTCAATTGTGTTCTGACAACTTTGCTTTGGTCTCCTGCATGAGCATTTGCCATCAATGTTAAAGTGGTTGGGGAAAGGGGGCAAGTGGTGTAATTCATTTTTTTACTACCAGTTCTGTGGGCGTGGCTTGGTGGGCGTGGCAGGAGAAGGATACTGCAAAATCCCCCTTCATTTTCCACTCCTAGGGGAAGGATACTGCAAAATCCCCCTTCATTTTCCACTCCTAGGGGAAGGATACTGCAAAATCTCCATTCCCTCTCCGCTCTGGGGCCAGTCAGAGGTGGTATTTGCCGGTTCTCCAAACTACTCAAAATGTCCGCTACTTGTTCTCCAGAACCTGTCAGAACCTGCTGAATTTCACCCCAGGGTGTGTGTGTGTGTGTGTGTGTGTGTGTGTGTGTGTGTGTGTTACAGGCAACGATATGGGGTGTTGCTTGTAAAGCACAGCCAAAGAGGCTGAAAAGCTATCATAGGTTTTTATACTTAGAACTGGCTCTGGATGGAGCAATGACATCCAATTACGTAAATTGCTGGAGAGTTTTGTACTTTTTTAAATTTATTTTTGGTCTGTGTGTTTTCCCTGCACGGCTCTGTCTGTGGAGCCTGTGGTGAGTTGTACTCTTCACCTCTTAACAATGAAGGGCAGAGCAGCAATTTGAATCAATCTGCTCCCGACTTTTTGGCCTATGATTTTCCACTGGCAATTTTGCTAATGCTGCCTTTAAGCCACAATGTCGAAAGGAGTTGCAGCGTTTGCTAGGAAAAGGGGCTCCGTTTCTATAGTCTTCCCTCCCCTTGAGGGAGGCTGTGCAATTAATCTTTAATCACATTCAAAAGAGACATCACTGGCAAATAAAAAAGCATGCCTGATGAATGCTGATAGGTCTTCCTTTTCTGAGATCAGAATGTCATTGTTTTTCTCCATGGCAAAACTTTATCGCTCATTTTCCTTAATACCCTTTTCAGTATCCTGATAATATACACTCTCACTTTCTCTCTCTCTCTTTCTCCCCTCCCTCCCTCTCTCTCTCCCCTCCCTCCCTCCCCTCCCTCTCTTTCCCCTCACCCCTCCCTTTCTCCCCTCTGTCTCCCCCTCCATGTCCTGTCCTCACTCCCTCTCTTTCTCTCCCCTCCCTCTCTCTTCCCCTCCCTCCCTCTCTCTTCCCCTCCCTCCCTCCTCCCCTCCCTCCCTTTCTTTGCCCTCCCTCTCCCTCCCTCCCTCCCTCTCACACCATTCCTCCCCACTCTCTCTTTCTCTCCCCTCCCTCTCTCTCCCTCCCCCCTCCCCCCTCTCTCCTCCCTCTCTCTCTTCCCCTCCCTCCCTCTCTCTTCCTTCCCACCCTTTCTCTCCTCCTCTGTCTCCCCCTCCATATCCCTCCCTCCCTCCCTCCCTCTCACACCCTTCCTCCCCTCTCTCTCTTTCTCTCCCCTCCCTCTCTCTCCCTCCCCCCTCCCCCCTCTCTCCTCCCTCTCTCTCTTCCCCTCCCTCCCTCTCTCTTCCCTCCCACCCTTTCTCCCCCCCTCTGTCTCCCCTCCCTCTCTCTTCCTCCCTCCCTCTTTCTCTCCCCTCCCTCCCTCTCTCCCCTCCTTCTCTCTCTTCCCCTCCCTCCCTCCCTTCCCCTCCTCCCTCTCTCTCCCCTCCCTCCCTTTTTCTCTCCCCTGTCTCTCCCTCCCTCTTTCTCCCTCACTCCCACTTTCTCTGCCCTCCCTCTCCTTCCCTTCCTCCCCCCCTCTCCCTCTCTCTCTCTCTCTCACACACACCTGTGATTTAATGGGTTTATTAATATTCTCCCTCAACTCCCTTCATCCAAAATCCAGAACTGTCCCAATTTAGTCCAGCCGTGAGCAGACCAATGCTAGTCCACAGAGCGATGGCCAATGAGTCCACAAGACACTTGAAAATTTCCCAATCAAAATGAACCCACCAGGCAAAAATCAAATGCCCAATATAAAAAGGTTCATGAGCCAAGAAAAGCCCAGAGTTCACGATCCAAGTCAAGGCACAGTGTCAATCCAAAGCAAGGCAAGAATCACAATGACCAGAAAACACAAAGCTAGGAAATGAACTGGTTGTTCCCAGCATCTCTTCCATCTGTCGGCTCTGTTAAATAGCCAGCTTCTGGTGCAGCCCATCAAGACGAGCGAGGCTTTCTCCTTGCAAATAATCTGGCTGACCTTCTTTTCTCCTGCCTTTTCTCTGCTCTTTGTGTTCTTGGATCTAGAGCAGAAGGCAGTTCCTCTTCCTCTTCACTGACCAGCTGCAACTGGAGGCTTTCCCCACCTGGAGCCTCAGGACTGTCCTTCTGCAGTTGCGCTTCCAAATCCCTCTCAGACGGCTGCTTGGAGCCATTGGCCAACTTCCCTCCAGAAGTGTCTGGTACTGGTTCATCTTCCTCCGAGCTGACATCTGGAGGGGTATCTCAGGTAGCATCCAGGATAATCATCACAGATAAAATATTTTCAGAAACGAATTCCAGGTAATCCTCAATTTACAACCATTCGTTTAGTCACCGTTCAAAGTTAGAACTGCACTGAAAAAAGCATCCCCATAACAAAGTGATCAAAATCCAGATGTTTGGCCACTGGTTCATATTTATGACCGTTGCTGTGTCCCAAGGTCATGTGATCACCTTTGGCGACCTTCTCATGAGCAAAGTCAATGGGGAAGCCAGGTTCATTTAACAACCGGATTACTAACTTATCAACTTCAGTGATTCATTGAACAACTGTGGCAAGAAAAGTCGTAAAATGAGGCAAAACTCCCTTAATAAAGGTCTCGCTTAAGGACAAAAATTTTGGACTCCGTTGTGGTCGTAAGTCAAGGATTACCTGTGCCTTATGGCATGCCGCAGAATGGCCCAGAGAGGCACATTTGCAGATTTGTTTTTTGGGAAAGGGAATTGGAGAAGAAACATTAAACAATGCAGCAAGGGCTTAGCGATTTTCCTCCTGCTTCTTTGGAATGATCAATGGCAGTTTTGCTTCTTGCACATTCTACAGCTGTAGAATAAATCTGCCAACTCGTTGGATTGGTGGAAACTAAGCTATTGTATGTCCTTGGCTGATGTTGGAATAAGAAAGAAAATGCTACTCAAACTATGGACAAATGAAGGCAGTGACGGCAAACCTTTTGGGCTCGTCATGTCAAACTTTCAGAAAATGCCTGACTTGACCCTGCTGCTGTGTCACCTCCACACTGACCCACAAGCAAAAGTGAAACAATTTCCCTCCCCCCCCCCCGCCCCCTTCAACAGCAGCAGGACTCAGCAGCAGCATGAGGCCTTGACTTCTGCCCTATTGCCACTGCTGTGTCTCAAAATGGTGGCCTTGTTCCAGTGGTGGGTTTCAAATTTTTTAGAACCTACTCTGTAGGTGTGGCCTATTTTGTGGGCGTGGCTTGGCAGTCATGTGACAGGGTGGGAGTGGCCACCTTTTAAAATGTGGTGAAACTCATTTAACAACGCTCTTGCTTAGCAACCAAAATTTTGGACTCAATTGTGATGATAAATTCTTTCTTTCTTTCTTTCTTTCTTTCTTTCTTTCTTTCTTTCTTTCTTTCTTTCTTTCTTTCTTTCTTTCTTTTCTTCTTTCTTTCTTTCTTTCTTTCTTTCTTTCTTTCTTTTCTTCCTTCCTTCCTTCCTTTCCTTTCCTTCCTGTTGGGTCACTGGCAGCGGTGGGCCGGATTTACTTCCAGGTACACCGGTGGAACCCTCCCTCACCGGTTCTCTAAATTTCACCAACCGGCTCTCGCGAGTAGGTGCGAGCCTGCAGAAACCCACCACTGCCTTGTGCTATTCAGCAAGACATGAGAGACTGAGGGACAGTTTGATCTAAACCAGGGGTTCCCAAACTTGGCAACTTGAAGACTTGTGGACTTCAACTCCCAGAATTCTCCAGGCAGCATAGCTTGTGGACATAGCTGGCTGGAGAATTCTGGGAGTTGAAGTCAACAAGTCTTCAAGTTTGGGAACCCCTGATCTAAACCAATTTCAGGCCAAGTTTGGGGTCAGCTAATAATTACTTTTTTGAACTGTTAATAAAGTTGATTTTCAGGGTTAGGAAGAGAACTACTACCAATATACTGCTGGTAGTAGTAGTAGTAGCAGCAGACACAACAACAACACAACAATAGATAGCAGGGAAAACAGATAAGAACAAGACTTGGCAATGGTTAGCAACAGGAAAGTTGGCTACAAGCAACAGCACAAATAATAGAATAACAGAGTTGGAAGAGACTTTGGAGGTCTTCTAGTCCAACTGCTCAAGCAGGAAACTCTATTGCCATTTCAGACAAATGACAAAGTAGCAACAATGGTACCTTGGAAGATCTGCAAAAAATACCATTTGCCTGCAATTAAGAGCTTGCGGAACCATAAACTAGAGAAAGTTTATGAAGAAAATGAAGAAGCTAAAATGCTATGGGAGTTTAGAATTTAAATAGACAGCATATGCCACATTACACCCCAGGCTTAACAACCGATGATAAGAAAGAGAAAAACCTCTGGAGAATAGACAATGCAAAACCTGGAGACAGCAGAATAGAAGAGAAAGAACGGGAAAAGATAACAAAATACAAAGAACTGCAAACAGAAATAGAATGAACTGTGACAAAAGAAAAGAAGCCAAGGTAGCATAAATAGAAACGGGCGCCTTGGGTGCCATCCCAAAACTGCTGGAGCATCACCTGAACACCAATGGCACTGATAAATTCAATCCATCAATCACCTGCAGTTTTACTCCGAACAGCTTACAGATAGTCCTTGACTTGTGACCACAATTGAGCCTAAAATCTCTGTTGCTAAGCAAGACAGTTCAGTGAGGTTTCCCCCATTTTTATGACCTTTCCTGCCACAGTTAAGTGAATCACTGCAATTGTTAAATAAGTAACTCGGTTGTTAAGTGAATCTGGCTTCCTGTTGGCTCTGCTTGGGAGAAGGTCACAAAAAGTGATCTCATGACCCAGGGGCACAGCAACGGTCGTAAAGATGAGCCAGTTGCCAAGCATCTGAATTTGATCCTGTGACCACATGGAAGTGCAAAAAACAGCCCAAGGTCATTTTTTTCCAGTGCCATTGTAACTTTGATCAGTCACTAAACGAATGGTTGTGATCCAGACAAGGTTCTGATGATTAAAACAAGTATAATGACAATTAAAACCTTCCTGGTAAATGCAATAAGACTAATGGTTATAATAAGCCAATTAGCATCAGGTATAAACGCAAACCCTATATATCCTTTTTAAAAATTGGGACACATTCTTTCTCTCTCATATTTGTTTTTCTTTTAATGATAGCAATGCATCTGTGACTATTATATTACTAGCTCTGTTTTTAAAATATACCTAAATATTTCAAAGCAATGGACCTCGTGCTATAAATATCAACACTCGTCAGAATAGAATGGCATTACATTATTCATGTATTTTTCCTTTTTTTAACCCTATCTTTTCCATAGCCTCGGAATGGCTCTGAAGACATGCAACAGAGAGTTTTTCCTCTATTCTATGCAGTGCAAAATGTTCAGTAATGTTGAGATGAAAAGAGAGGAGGTATTTCTATGGAATGGCAAAACATGAGGTAAAAAAGGTAAAGGTTCCCTTCGCCCATAAGTGCTGGTTGTTCCTGACTCTAGAGCAGTGGTGGGTTTCTGCAGGCTCGCACCTACTCGCGAGAGCCGGTTGGTGAAATTTAGAGAACCGGTGAGAGGGGGTTCCACCGGCGTACCTGGAAGTAAATCTGGCCCGCCGCTGTCAGTGACCCAACGGGAAGGAAAGGAAAGGAAAGGAAAGGAAGGAAGGAAGGAAGGAAGGAAGGAAGGAAAGAAAGAAAGAAAGAAAGAAAGAAAGAAAGAAAGAAAGAAAGAAAAAGAATTTATCATCACAATTTATTTATTTATTTATTTATTTATTTGAATTTATATCCCGCCCTTCTCCACAGAGGACCCAATTGAGTCTAAAATTTTGGTTGCTAAGCAAGAGCGTTGTTAAATGAGTTTCACCACATTTTACAAGTTGGCCACTCCCACCCTGTCACATGACTGTCAAGCCACGCCCACAAAATAGGCCACACTTATAGAGTAGGTTCTAAAAAATTTGAAACCCTCCACTGCTCTAGAGGGAGGTGTTCATTTCTGTTTCAAAGCCAAAGAACCAGCGCTGTCAGAAGACGCCTCTGTGGTCATGTGGCTGGCATGACTAAATGCCAAAGGTGCACTGAATGCTGTTACCTTCCCACCAAACGTGGTTCCTCCTCGCACTTCCTCTGCTCATCTGGGCTGCAGGTGAGCCCACTGCGCTGAGCGGGCGGACAGAGACACTGCTGAGTCCGGCTGGGAGCGTGCTAACCTTGCCCTCCCTACTGCCACTGCCCTCTCCTCCTGCCGCCCTCTCCAGCATGAGAAGCTGGAATAGCAGAGGCTTCAGGAAATGCTGGCTGGGAAGGGGGGAGGCTAGGGTAGTGAGACTGCTGCTTACCTGTGTGTTGGCAGGAAGAAGCAGTTGTGTGGATGCATATGGCAAAGGCGAGAAAGAGCATCCAAGCGAGCCGGTTTAGGGGTGTGGCCAGCCAGCCAGCCATCGCTACTGATTCGGTGACCCACGCCCAATTACCACTACCAGTTCTCCCGAACCAGGAGCAACCCAACCAGATCTATGCTTAAGAAACACGACAACAACTGTTGAGTCAAGTATTGAAGGAATGTATGTTAATGTAATGCTGGAAGAGCTCATACAGGTGATGTGATCAAATGGAATTCATCACAGCCAATTCCTTCTGAATGCTGTTTTGACACTGAAAGTTCTTAAAAGAAGCAAAAAAATCTCCCCCCCCCATCCCAATAATATTTAGAAAGGATTTGTGAATAAAAACAATCTTTCTTTCCTCTTCCTTCCTTTCCCTCTCCCTCCCTCCCTTCATATTTCATATAACTAATCTACTATATCTCATCTATAACTATACCTACGAACAGAACTAAGATCTCTCTCTCCTCTCTGTCCTCTCTTATCTCTTTTCTATCAATAAAATGCAAACGCTGAGAGAAGCAAAACAAATCTTCTGCTTCATTTCTCATCTGTTCCTCTGAGGAATTTCTCTGCTTGAAATTATTTGAGTAAGGGTGGGGCTAAAATCGATGGTTTACAATGCAAGTAATGGGAAGCATTGATTTTGTTTCATAATGTATATACTGAATCAGCAGCAACTAAGCAAAACTATGTGGCCATAAAAGGATAGATAAAAATATACCATAACCCGAGAGAGAGAAAATACAGAATAGAAAACGTAAAGAAATTTACATGCCCTCAAGTTGTCCTAGCCCTCTAAAGGGGCAGAACAAATAGCCTTGAAGGACAGGAGGAAGAGCTTCTACCAAGACGATGGTCAGATAAGACGCATTTGAGCCCAGGCCAAGAAACCAGTTTGAGCAAACATCTCAGACAGGCCTCCCTCTGGTTCCCATGAAAGATTAAAGTAAGGAATGGAGAACCACATTCTGACTTGCAGAATCCTGTTACTATAGTTGTTGCAATCAAAGTAGTCCTGACTTACATTATGTAGCATTGGATTCTTACTTTGGTCTTTCTTGTTGGGCTGAGAGAAGCTCACATTATTTGTTCACTGGAACATCAAGATAACAAAGTACTCAGGATTATGAAATTAAGCACAATGCTGAATTCAGATGTTGAAGTCTCTTGGCATGAAGGTCTCAGTTGATACGTCTTTCTGGATCAGTCCATCTCCTCCTTGCTTGTTTATTCATTCCTTTATTTCCCTGCCCCCTCTGAATCCATTCTATTCAGAGGTCTCCCTGCAAATTTTGTCTTGCACAGAGCACCCAGTGGGACCACCCACTGCCAGGCACATAAGTGTCTGCAGCAGTGGTGAAATCTAATTTTTTTTGCCACCGGTTCTGTGGTCATGGCTTGGGGGGGGGGGGTTCATGTGACTGGGTGGGTGTGGTTTTTCACTTTTTAAAGCAGGGGTCCCCAACCTTTTTTGCACCAGGGACCGGTTTCATTTTAAAGAAAATTCTGCGGACCGGCTGGTGTAGAGGAGCGGGGGGGAGGGGGAACAGGTGGCGCATGCGCACGCGGGGGAGGAGGTGGACAGGTGGTGCATGCGCACGTGGGGGGAGGGGGGACAGGCGGCGCATCCTCACGTGGGGGAGGAGGGGGGACAGGCGGTGCATGCGCATGCAGGGGGAGGGGGGGACAGGTGGCGCATGCGCACACGCGGGAGTCGGCTCACTCTAGGGCCTCCAACGGCGCGAACGGCCACGCCTGCGCTCAACCACATCCGGCGCGTGCTCTGCCCAGGGGACTGCCCTCTCCCCCTCCTCCTCCTCTCCGGCCCTACGGCCTGGTTCCTATCAGGCCGTAGGACCGGCACCGGGGATTGGGGACCCCTATTTTAAAGCATTTCCCCCCTACCTATTCTCCTGAACTGGCAGGAAAAAAATGCTTTAGAAGGTGGGGGGAAAAAGGTTCCGATGATTGCACGGATCAGCTGTGAGCCACACAATTGTCGGAACCTCCCCCCCCCCCATTAAAGCTTTTATTTTTACTACCAATTCGGGCGAACCTTAGCATTTTTTGCTGCCGGTTCTAGTGAACAGGTCAGAACCAGTAGCATTTTGCCCCTTGTCTGCAGGAAGCAGAAGGACTGGTATACATCTGACCCCCTCATTGACAGAAGAAAATGGAATCATGAAGGAGATAAATACAGGTAGTCCTCAATTTACAACAGTTCATTTAGTGACCGTTTGAAGTTACAAGGGCCCTGAAAAAAGTGACCTACGACCATTTTGCACACTTAACGATTGTTGCAGCATCTCCATGATCATGGGATCAAAATTTAGATGCGTGGCAACTGACTGATATTTATGACGGCTGCAGTGTCCTGGGGTCATGTGATCGTCTTTTGCGATCTTCTGACAAGCAAAGTCCACGGGGAAGCCAGATTCACCTAACAACCGTCTTCCTAAATCATTGCAATGATTCATTTAACAACGGTGGCAAGAATGGTCGTAAAATGGGGCAAAACTCACTTAACAAATGTTTCACTAAGTAACAAATTTTGGGCTCAATTGTGGTTGTAAGTTGAAGACCCCCTGCAGTCATTTTTTTTATTTAACAAGTTTATTTTTACAATTTTAAAAAGGTAGATTTTTTCCATATATACACTCCAACAAAATATTGCAACGAGTGTGTATGAATATACATCCATTAATCATATAACTTCCAAATGGTTAGAACTATTTTTGATTTCCCTTTCATTGTTTCATCCAATTATACCATAAGTTCCAGCAGTTATAGTAATCCGTATCCTTCTGGTTCCAGAGTAGTTTCGTTAGACGATCTGCTTCCGCACATTCTGTAATTTTCCAAATCAGTTTATTTTCTGAAGGTAACAACTCGTTTTTCCATTCCTGCACAAATGATATCCTAGCTGCTGTGATGATATGAAGGGGCAAATACCATTTTTCCTTGTTTATTTTGTCGGGTTCCATTCCCAGTAGAAAAACCTCTGGTCTCATATCAATTGTATATCCTGTAACCTCTGTGATCCATTTCCTAATCTTTGACCAATATTTGCCTGCCTTTGGGACAAGTCCACCATTGGTGGTAGTAAGTCCCTTTGTTATTTCTGCATTTCCAACACTCTGGGGATGTTCCTGGATACATTTTAGCAATCCTTGCGGGCGGAAGATGCCAGGGATAAACCATTTTATATATATTTTCCTTGTAGGGGGTTGCCAATGTGAGTAAATTCCTTCCCCAGGCAATCATAGAATCCTTAACTACTTCCTCACCAATCCATCATTATATCAGAAGTTGATAACATCTAGACTAACCTTTTTTGGCTCGCATGCCAAAAGCGGGGGGAGCGCAGGGGGGGTCATGGGTGGGCGTGCCACACCCATAATGCTACGTGCGTGACCCCCTGCTTTTGGCATGCTTTTTCGCCCTCCCCAGGCTCCAGAGGCTTTCTAGGAGCCTGGGGAAGGTGAAAACAGCCTCCCACCCACCTCCAGAGGCTTCGGGAGCTTCCCTGAAGCCTCCATAGCAGGGGTCCCCAACCTTTGCAACTTTAAGTCTGAAGGACTTCAGCTCCCAGAATTCTCCAGCCAGCAAAGCTTTCTTGATTGGATTTGGCAAGAAGGATTGGATTTGGCAAGAAGGAAAAAAAGTCTTTTTACTCTCCGTTGTCAATAGTTTAGAAGCATCCCAATTCTCGTCCCAGTTTTGCAGTTGTGGACAACAATTTAAAAGGAGGTTGAGAAACAACATAATGTTATGATATCTCATTCCCTTTTTTCTGGCAAGCCATTACAGTTTGCATTTTATGCCAGGGTAAAGATATTGTGTAAATGGCTGGCTGATATACAACAGTAAGATAACATGGGCAATTGATCAAAATCCACCTCAGCATGAATCGGCATCTTCCTGATCTTGGCTGATCTGGGAAGCTAAACTGGTTGGCTCTGGCAAGTATTTGGATGGGGAAACCGCCTGGCAATTCCAAGACTATTGGCTAAACTAAGAAATTTAGTTCAATATAAGCCAAACTGTTTCTGAAATGCTATCAAGAAAATGGCTGGATTAGATGTTGATCTTGATTTAAAGACCTCTTTGCCTTTATCTTCTACCAGCTGAAAATCTGGACAAGAAAACTAATGGAAATTATGTGGAAGAGGTCATCTACAGCAAAGTCAGCAGCCTTTGACATTTAGTTGAGAGTAGTGAGAACCTGTGGAAGCTTATGGTTCTGTCCTACCAAATACTACAGTACTACTAGTTTAAGAAGAGCAAATGTTCTTCTCTTGTCCTATTCAAAGGAGCACTGAAAAAACCAACGGACACAGGTAAGAGCCCATTTACGGACTTACATTGTGGCGCTGAGAGTGGCCAAACGTCATCATTGGGATTGCGGAGACCTGGTTGGGCCACGAGGGAGGACTTCCCCTCGTTGAAATCTGCCCACCAGGTTACCGCGCTTTTCATCAGCCCCGGGCCCTGGGTAGGGGCGGTGGGGTAGCGGTCATTGTGAAAGAAGGTCTTGAGCCGAGAGAAACCATTGTGCCACAGACCACCGGTTGTGAGTCCCTCTGCGTGAAGTGGGGCCTAGGGAGGCAGTTGGGCTTGCTGGTTGTATACCTGGCTCCTCGCTATGCAGCAGCAGCCCTGCCCGAGCTCCTAGAGGTGATCGCTACGGTGGCAATTGAGACCCCCAGACTTTTAGTCATGGGGGACTTCAACTTGCCAACGGTTGGCGTATCATCCGAGGTAGCTCGGGAGTTCATGGCTTCCATGACGGCCATGGACCTGACCCAAGTAATTCAAGGCCCCACCCACGAGGGTGGACACACACCGGATCTCATCTTTGTCTCTGGCCAATGGACGAGTGATCTGGGTATAGGGGATATAGTCATCACGCCCTTGTCATGGTCAGATCACTCACTTCTCCAGCTCGACTTTCCGACCGCTGCTCCCCTCCGCGGGGAGGCGGAACCTGAGTCACCAATCTGGTTCCGCCCCAGGCGCCTGATGGACCCAGATGGGTTCCAGGCGGCGCTTGGGCCACTTCCTGTACCCCTGACCCGCGCCCCGATGGAGGACCTCGTGGCCGCATGGAATATTGCGACCACGGGAGCCTTGGATCGGGTCGCGCCCTTGTGGCCTCTCGTGTGGCGCCGAGCCACCCTGGCTCCTTGGTTTACCGAGGAGCTAAGGGTGATGAAACGCCACAAGAGATGCCTAGAGAGAAAATGGAGGGCTACCCGCTCTGAATCTGACCGGACACAGGTAAGAGCCCATTTACGGACTTACATTGTGGCGCTGAGAGTGGCCAAACGCCATCATTGTGCCACTCTCATAGCATCCGCAGATAACCGCCCTGCCGCCCTGTTTAGGGTGACCCGCTCCCTCCTTCAACAGAGGGTGCGGGAAGCCCCGTTACAGGGTAGAGCAGAGGAATTTGTGTCTTATCTGCAGGAGAAAACCGCTCAGATACAGAATGAGTTAGCCCCCATTGCTGGTCCAGTGGAATACCACGAGGCGGATCTTGTTTGGGAGGAGTTTGACTCCGTTGCTTCCGATGATATGGACAGGTTACGTGGGCGACTGCGAGCCACCACATGTTTATTGGACCCGTGTCCCTCCTGGCTTGTACTGGCATCCTGGGAGGTGACACGAGGCTGGCTCCAAGAGGTTATCAACGCATCCTTAAGTGAGGGTTCCTTGCCTGCTTCCCCAAAGACGGCATTGGTCGCGTTGGTCGATGATCTCTGGAGGGCCAGAGATGGGTGTTGTTCCTCCATCCTGGTCCTATTAGACCTCTCGGTGGCTTTCGATACCATCGACCATGGTATCCTATTGCATCGGTTGGGGGGGTTGGGGGTGGGAGGCACTGTTTTGCGGTGGTTCTCCTCCTACCTCTCTGGCCAGTCGCAATTTGTGTTGACAGGGGGGGAGAGGTCGACCTCGAGACCCCTCACATGTGGGGTGCCTCAGGGGTCGGTCCTCTCGCCCCTCCTGTTCAACACATATATGAAGCCGCTGGGTGAGATCATCCGTGGTTTTGGGGTAGAGTACCATCTCTACGCTGATGATACTCAGCTGTATATATCTACCCCAAACCACCCCAACGATGCCGTAGCGGTGATGTGCCAGTGCCTGGAAGCCGTGCGGGTCTGGATGGGAAATAACGGACTCAAGCTCAACCCGACCAAGACCGAGTGGCTGTGGTTTCCGGCTGCCCAGTTCAACCAGCTGTCTCTATTGCTGGCCATAGGGGGCGAACATCTTGCCCCTGTGGATGGGGCGCGCAACTTGGGTGTCCTCCTGGATTCCCGGCTGTCCATGGAAGATCAAGTGACAGCCGTGGCCAGGAGGGCGTTTTACCAGGTTCGCCTGGTTCGCCAGTTGCGCCCCCTATTGGACCGGGATGCCCTTCGCACAGTCACTCATGCTCTCGTGACATCCCGACTGGACTATTGTAACTCTCTCTACATGGGGCTCCCCTTGAGGTGCACCCGGAGGCTGCAGTTGGTCCAGAATGCAGCCGCGCGAGCAATAATGGGTACCACAAGGTACACCCATGTAACACCGCTCTTGCGCGAGCTGCACTGGCTACCTGTAGTCTTTCGGGTGCGCTTCAAGGTGCTAGTCATCATCTTTAAAGCGCTCCATGGCTCGAGACCTAGCTATCTGCGGGATCGGATTCTGCCTCATACTTCCTCACGGCCGATTCGCTCCCACAGAGAGGGACTTCTCCGGGTGCCATCCACTAGACTTTGTCAGCGGGCGACGCCCAGGGGAAGGGCTCTCTCTGTGGCGGGCCCTGCCCTCTGGAACGACCTCCCCCCCGATATTAGAACTACCACGGACCTCCGTTCCTTCCGTCTGAAATTGAAAACGCACTTTTTCTGCCTGGCCGGCCTAGGGTAGCCTCTTACCATAGTATTATAGGGTTTAGCGTTTTAGTGATTGGTTTTGGGGAATTTTAGCGCAGGGTCTTATTGTTTAATGTGTTTTTTAACTGTTTTGTATATCTATGTATATTTATTGTTTTAATTTCCCTGTGCACCGCTCCGAGTCCCCTTGGGGAGAGGGAGCGGTCTAGAAATTAAATGTTATTATTATTATTATTATTATTATTAGGAAAACTGGACCAGCAAAAAAAAATTTCTCGCAGACTGCAAGCATCAGATATAGATTCACACCATTGGAGTGGGTTGATCCAGGGGTGAAATGCTATTGGTTCAGGGCGATTTGCCTGAACTGGTAGTAAAAAATGCTTTAAAAAGTTTTTTAAAAGTTCCGATGATCAGTTGTGCGACAATCAGCTGTGCTGCACATGTCAGAACTTTTAAACTTCTTTTTAGCATTTGTTTTACTACACATCAGCTGTGTGACAATCAGTTGTACCTTATTGTCTGTGAAATTCCAGCTTATTGCAGAGGCCATTTTGTATGAAATCCAGCTGCTTTTGCATTGTGTGTGTCAGTTGTGTAGTTTTTGGGTTGCTTTTGTGTAAAGTGTGGCAGTTGGTTTTTGAACCCTCTGTGATTATATGAGGTTCCTGCTTGTTGCAGGGGACATTTTGTGTGAAGTCCAGTATTGTGTGTGAGTCAGTTGTGTAGCCCTACGGACCCAGTCACATGGCCACCAAGCCATGACCACCAAACCACGCCCTTAGAACAGGTAGGGGAAAAAATTGAATTTCATCACTGGGTTTGTCAGCTGGAGAATTAACCTCTTTTAGTTTCAACTCCAACACTTGTCACTGCTTGGAAAATAGCTAGTAAGTCAACTGCAGCTTAATCAGGTTTTTGACTCATGTCCTGATAACTTCAAGATCATTGTAATAGCCTCTTTTATTTATTTATTTATTTATTTATTTAAATTTATATCCCGCCCTTCTCCACGAAGGACCCAGGGCGGCGCACAGGAAAATTTAAAAACATACAAAATACAATAAATATAATTTAAAAACTATTAAATAACCTATCCTGCGCTAAAACCAAATTTTAAAAACCCAATTTAAAACTACCTATAAGTCCCCATGGGAGGTTAGGCTAGGCCGGCTTGTTGAAACAAATATGTCTTAAGACATTGGCGGAAGAGGCGGAGGTCGGTGATGGTACGTAATTCAGGGGGTAGGTCATTCCAAAGGGCTGGGCCCGCCACAGAGAAGGCTCTTCCCCTGGGTGTCGCCAGTCGGCATTGTCCGGCCGACGGCACCCTGAGAAGGCCCTCTCTGTGGGAGCGTATCGGTCTAAGGGATGTATGGGGCAGGAGGCGGTCTCGCATATAACTAGGCCCCGAGCCATGGAGCGCTTTAAAGATAGTTGTCAGAACCTTGAAGCGCACTCGAAAAACCACAGGAAGCCATTGTAGAATGACCTTCCAAAATTCCATATAATCTGTGTTCAATTTCACTTGTTCCTGGTTTCCTTTGAAGCCCAGTTTAAAGGGCTCACAATAGTGTGTAAAGTTTAGGATCAAGTTAGTTGCAGGATTGCCAGCTCCGTGCAGTCTGTCCTGCATTCTTAGATAATCAGGCAGACAAGTTTTACAGGATATTTTTGATATCACTTAATACTGTATTCCCTGGGGCAGGGATCGTGGCTGCATGCTTGTTGTTGTCATTGTATTCCTGTAAATTGCCATGTCATTAATGGAGCTGCATACACATTCTTCAAATAAATAAATCAATAGAGCTTTTTTTGGTACCCATGATTTCACAATGTGGATATACAGATTTTTTTGACATGCTGCTTAGATAGTATTACAGAATCTCAGAATCTTCATATTTGACCACTCACATATTTAGAGATACTTAAAATATGTTTTTCTCAATTCCAGTGAGTGATGCATTATTTCCCTTTAACTGGATTTAAAATGCTTTACAGGCTATTTTCATTTTATTGGGTTATATTTATGCAAAGCACTGAAAACAAACTGAGATAACTGATATAAATAATGAAATTATTATTGACAGGTGTGCCTTAATGATTTCATTATTGATTAGTCTGCTTTATATTTTAAAAAGTATTTGGTTGCAATGAGTCCATTATGTAGATGTTTGGCCTTTTTGGGAAAACACAGCTTTGGATTATATATTATTTCTGTAATGAATTCAGATATCAACCAGAGATAGTAAAATCCTCAGGTAATAACAAAAGCAATAAACTCCTCCAGATAGCAGGGATGTTCTTTGTGTTCTTAAGTCTTTGAGTTAAGAAAATTCAAGATAGCCAGGTCTGGGTGAACAAAACACCATCTCTGTTTTGATAGCATTGCAAATGCTTTTGATGTGTCCAGGAGTTATACATTTATTACACAGGATTCCTCAATCATGTTTGACTTTGGTGGTCAACCAAATATTTGGTCACCTGCTCTTCCCCAAATGATATTGACCTTGGGCACGAGTTGTGTCATGAATAAACCATGACTGCAGCGATGAAGCTTTTTTTGACTTGAGACTAAATCTGTGGGCTAAGTGGTTTGGCAATATTTCTGGGGGAAAGAGAAAGGGAAGGGAAGGAAGGAGAAAGAAGGAGGGAGGGAGGGAGAGGGAGGAAGGAAGCGGGAGAAAGAAAGGGAGGGGGGAAAGAGAGGGAGAGAGAGAGAGAGAGACTGAGACTTACATACTTTAGACTTTAGAGATAGACAGATTCAGTGCTGTTCACATTTCCCTACAGGAAGCATTTTTATTTTCCCAAGGGAGATGAACTATTTGCCTTTGACGACATATTCTCTAGTGCAATTCAAACTTTGATTTCAGATAGATTAAAAATATTGGGCAATTTCTAAGTTAATCTTTGTCTCATTGCAGAAATGGAATTGTAACTTGGCCAAGTGCTTTGTTGATTGTTTGGCAAGATCTCTGAATTTTGGTGGGCGCTGCCAAATTACACCTAGGTGCAGCACTTTCCACATTTCCAGAAATTTCTGCTGCAACTCTAGCAAGAAAAAATTACTTTCATTCCCCCGTCAAGCAGAATTGGAAGCCCCCTTTAATTCTTGTTGCTAAATTAGAATCTTCTGTCAGACTGAAAATCAACTTCGCAAGGAGCGGCAGTTTCCTTTTCCTTCAAATGTCTATGTTTCTTTGCAACAGGGAACATTCAATACATTGTACTTCACTTCAACATGACAGAGTATTGCATAGATTTTAGGCTGTTACTTTTTAAGGATGGTTTTACTGGGTTTCCCGAACATTTGACGTGTTGTATGATCCTTGTTCCTTCCACCATTCTTTGAGTAGGAATTCATTAAAGTCCCCTACAGTGTCCTTATAGGAAGAATGAGAAAAGATTCCCTTCCCTATAGAAGACTATTAGAGATTGTATGTCCGGGCAGATAGGGCCCAAGGACAGTAGAGTTGAAGCCATCATAAAAATCAAGTATTGCTGGCCCTTCCCACTCTGATCTTTTCCTTCCTTTCTAAGTATTCCCTATTTTTCCTTCTCGACTTATTCCCTCTTTGCTCATGGAACCTGGGATTGCTCTTGCAAAAAAATGTGATACCTACCTGAGGCTCAGAGGAAGTAGGAAGTAGGAAGAGGCCGCCATAGATATTTTTCCATGCTGGCATGGAATCCAGCATGGATTGCCTTTGTAAAAGGAGGGTATATTTTATCTCTTCATTTTGGCCCCGAGTAGTGTAAACAACTGCTTTTTCACCAGAGGTAGCCGTAACCCACTCAACATTACCCTGCTCCACAGTTATGTATGTTCGGTATCAGGTTGCTTTTGTGCTGATTCCATTATCAAAACTCTTGAGCAGCTCACAGCGGTAACATAATACACACCAATTGTATCAATCATATTTAGTAAATAATAGCATAATGAAATCATAATCACATGAACGCACTGATTTAGTTTACACAATTTCTTCTAAAAGGAAACATCAGGAAGAGGAATAATAATGTAAAATAGCTTTCTGGTTGATTAAATGCTCATTGTAAAGATCAGATTTGCTCCATAAATTATTTGCATTGTGTGGATGAGACGCTGCTATTTCAACACTGGTAGACTCAATCCAAGTAGATATCCAATAGTTCACAGTCCATTTACAATAAAATTCTTATGGATTGACAATTGAAGTAAGATTTTGTATTGTTTATTGGTAGGTTTGTTTAAAATTCCTAACACAGATGCATTGTCTGTAAGCCAAATATTGGAGATATAATGATTTAATATTAGGGGCCCTGGTCATTGCTTTACTTTAGTAGGGAGAGTCCAATTAATAAGCTCAAAATCTATGCATCCTTTTTGGATGCCTGAAAATAATTACTGTTTTTATTATCCCTGAAAATAAATTGTTAAACCAAAGTTTAATTCAAGTTCTGTTAAGGATGAGCAATCTATTAAGGATTCCATTTTTAACAAGTGCCTGTAATGGCATGTGGGAAAGGCCTGAGATGGGGCGAAGAGATGCTGCCTAGGGAATGGTCAGAGAAGAGACAGCATAGCCTGCAGCTGTATAATGGACAGAACACGAGTTGCAGGAGGGACTATCTCTAGTTTCTTAGAGCCTAAGGGTGATGGCGGGAAAACTTACAGACTTTTACGTTCCTGTTAATATAATTTACAATACAGTAGAATTAGCTTTTGTGATCCTGTTTCCTGTGTGGTCTCTCTATAAGGTTGTCAGTGGCTATATTTTGGCTGATTCTTCGTTTGTATGTGCATGTGCACGTCCATATATTTTAGCTGCTTCTCTAAGAGCCAACCAGTAACATTTTAATTTCAGGAAGCAAACCAATTTGAAGGTAGCATATGATAAAATGTTGCCATCAATTTAATTGTTTCTCTTCTGTCATGAACGAGAAGAAAAACAAATTAAAAGACATAGGTTGTCAGTATATCTTATTTCCTGCTGATGCAGCCTTTTAATTGGTAAGTTATTGACCTCTGAAAAATTGAAGTACGTAATGAAATACTGACACACTGTAAATTAAGCCTGTTGCTTAGGTAGTGTGGATTGTAATTATGGGGACATAAATATTCTTCAGTCATTCCTTTGCAAGAGCAGATGCAAGCCACCTGAAACCATTGCATGTCATGGAATGAACTACTGAGAGGAGTGACATAGCCTTGAATTTTGGTTGTTTTGACACTGTGCATTCTCCAAGTTATCAAAGGTAAATGCCATCTTCATTTATTTCTTTGACATTTGTGTTTGATGCAAAACAGAAAACATGTTCCTTAGAGCTCCTGTTTAAATGATATATGTTTATATCAATAAAAAGATCCACATTTGAAAAATATAGTTCAGAATGCGGTCTTTCTTAAGCATTCTAATTTTCTCCTATGTCTTGAGTATTATTGAGGAGCGAGAGCTTTGAAGCTTCTAGCTTCTATCGACAGTCCCATTTTTGTTGTTTTGCTGTTACGGCCATGGAAAAGGACACCAAGTCTGGATCCCCTACGAGATCACTCTCCAGTAATGGATGGGCCTTGTGATCCACCATACAATGTCTGAGATATGATTCCAATTACCAAAGGGCTGCAGCAGCTTATTTATCAAATATTAAAACTAGTACAATGCAGTGGTCATGACTTGTATAAAAATACCATTGTTCTTTCATCTTCCTCTCTATACAATGCCATTTTAGGTTCCTAAGCTTTCCATTCAGCTTTTAACGACCTTGCTCATCTTAATAGTTCACCACTAATGCACAATAGCTAAATTGATTTCTTTTCGGTTTTCATTAAAAAAAATTCCCAACCTTTGAGTAATTTCTGTCTCCATCATCAAGAGCTTTATCCTACCATGTCTTCAGTGTATGCACCTAACTATGTATTTCCACAAAGTTTATACGCCAAACACTAACACTATTAATGTAGAAATTGTGCTAGGACTTCTGTAGACTGTTAGAGACTTGGGCTTGAATAGTAATTGATTCTCAGTGGTTATATATTACTCAATAATGTGCAATCTGGGGTAATTTACATAGTGGAAGATATACACAGGAATCCCTATCTTCCATTAATACATGCAGTGATTATATTGATCACTGATTTATGTTTAATTTATTGGAAAATGAACTTGAAAGCAACACAAATCATGAAATGAACTTTCAGAAGAGGACATTAAGAATATACCTGGAAATTATTTTAATTATTACATAAATTATTTCCAGGATAATATATGTAACGATATTTTATGTAATAAACCATGTATCTGTCCATACCACTTGTTATTTTTATTAATGCATTTTATTATTTAGTTTTCTACATTTACAGTTATTTCTTCTTCATGGAAAAATATAATGATTTCTTTGAACAGTGTATTTTATTATTATTATTACAGAAAAGAAAGGCAGGTTATATAAATATTGCTTAAAAAAGAAACAATTATTTTCTCATATATTGCAATGAACATAAACAAAATTCTGGAGCAAGTGGCTATGTACAAATGAATCACCTTTTCCATGTAAGAAATGTATCTCTATTAAACATTCAAGTAATCAAGAATTTAAGTCAGCTTTTATACAAAACTTCTGTTAGCTATGCTGTTTTCCTCCAGCAGTTAATGTTGCAAAATTCTTTGCTGCTTTTGGAGATAATGTTATGAAAAAAGCAAAGTGTTGAAGGAAGGTCAGAGCAGGAAGAAGAGAGCAAAAGAGCGGCTAGATAGATAGATTTAGATAGATTTTATTTTTCTATACCGCGTCCTCTCCCCAGGGGGACTCGGAGCGGCTAGGCTTTAAATATTCTGAATCAAGCATTTCTTCTTGTTACAGATCTCTCACAGCCTTTTCCCAGAAGAGGCCATGCCTTGAATTTGACCGAGAACCCTGAATGTAAAATATAAGCTATTTCAGAAGGCTTGGACTTCTGCCATCAAGGCCTGAACAGCTGATCAGAGAGACTGTAATATTTTGATAGTGCTTCAAGGGTTGGCAATAACCAACCAATGCATTTTGTTTGGGTCACATACTGTAATATTGTTTCAGCGAAGAGCTGAAGAAGTGGCATATCTATATTTATTTTATACATATATTATTCTGCACTTCAGGGCAAAAAGTGATCATGACTTTTGCTGTTCAGTCCTTTCCCACTAAAATTCATCTCTACCTTTCCTGCAATCTTTAAAAAATGCTCCACTTATAGAATATGACTCATGCAAAGAAATATTGCAAAGGCAAAGTCCTGCAAAGAATAAATTAAGAAAGCAAATATTTGTTTACATCAAATTCTTATTTTCATTTAAAAAAAAACTTTCCCTGGTTGGCTATTTTAAAGCTGGATTCAAATTAGTTTTTGTTATAAGAGTAGATGGATTTAATTGCTCTTATATGAGTGATTCTTCTTCTTTGTAACTCCCTTCAGTATTTCAGGCCATGTATAGTTCTAAATAATGCATAAAGACACATCAGGATCCATTTCTTTTTCCTTCTTCCTTTTCCCCTGTAGTTGTCCTTTGCGTCCCAAAGTTTAGGTCACCTGGGACAACTTTTGAGGATGTAACAAAAGGTATTCTGAGGGGAATTCTCCCCATTCCAGTCCCTCCAGGAGCAAATACTTACATTAAAGGACACAGATGGTTGCTTTCACCTGCATAATTTAATAGGCCACAGAACTGTGGCAGAGTGGGCAGAAGTTATAGTTGCTGATTTCTTGAGCTTGGACACAGTGCTTGCATTTATTGCACATCCAAAACTGATATTCTGTGATGGGCCTTCCTGTAGCAACACATGTTGGAAGCTTTCCTTCTCCCCTATAAAACACAAGGAAGAAAAACAGTATCACAAGATGTCAATTTGATAGAACTATATTAGCCATCCATTCAAATTTAAGATACAAATGTGGATTACAAACATTTTGTCAGTATGCAGCAGATAAAGTAAAAGGTAAAGGTTTCCCTTGCACATATATGCTAGTCCAGTGATGGTGAACCTTTTTCACCTTGGGTGCCTAAAGCACACACGCTCGCGCTATTGTGCACGCTCATGTGCCCACCCCCATAATTTAATGCCACCCATGCCGTGCCTCCTGAGAATACAAGTGTGACACCCCTGCTGTACAGCTTTTTTGGAGCCTGGGGAGGGCAAAAATGGTCTCCCTCAGAGGCTGGAAACGGCACGTTTTCTGACTTCCAGTGGGTCTGGTAGGTCCATTTTTTTGCCCTCCCAAGGCTCCAGAAGCTTTCTAGGAGCCTGGGGAGGACAAAAAAAGGCCCAACACACAAACCAGAAGATCAGGAATGGAGTTCCAGGTTGCCCATTGGGCCATTTTTCTCCCTCTGGAGGCTTCAGGAGGACAAACAATGGTTGAAAATCAAGGCTGAAAATCAGCTGGCAGCACGCTCATGTGCACTGGAGCTGACAGGGCAACGCCTCGCGTGCCCTCAGAAATGGCTTCGCGTGCCACCTGTGGCACCTGTGCTACAGGTTCGCCATCATGGTGCTAGTCATTCCCGACTCTAGGGGGCAGTGCTCATCTCCGTTTCAAAACCGAAGAGCCAGTGTGTCCAAAGACATTATCTGTGGTCATGTGGCTGGCATGACTAAACACTAAAGGTGCACAGAACACTGTTACCTTCCCACCAAAGATGGTCCCTATTTTTCTATTTGCATTTTTACATGCTTTCAAACTGCTAGGTTGGCAGAAGCTGGGACAAGTAACGGGAGCTCACTCCATTATGCGGTGCTAGGGATTCGAACCGCCAAACTGTCAAATTTTCTGATCAACAAGCTCAGCATCTTAGCGTCCCTAATATGCAATAGGTGTGACTGGTTAAAAAGAAGATTGAATTGCAATACAATTATTTTTAAAATAATTGCAGTGTCAAGGTAAGACAAATGCTCTCAAAAGGATTTCCCATTTATATATGTGACAAATATTTCCAGGAAACAAATTCTTTGTGTAGAAAATTACTATGGGGTTCTTCGATTCTGAGAATATCTTTACAGACAGTGCAATTACCAACGAATGAGGATTTGGTTTTCCAAATTTGGAGCTGTATCATATGCTTACCTATTGTCAAGCATTAAATAATGGAAGCCAACAATTAGTGTTAATTTTCTGAATAGGGCAACATTGGGATACACATACATAACACTTTTGATGGAATGTTTTGGGGGAAAATAGTGGGCTGTATAAATGTGATTGTGGGATAGAATCTAAAATTTCCAGATGATAATGTTCTTTTGCATGCCTAGTATTTGGAATTTAACAACTTGACAACTGAAATGGATTGCCCATGTCTTACAATGGTCAAATGACCGATATTGCAGTATTGGAAAAGTAAATACCTTTTAACTCCATGGATTGTGAACTTAACTGCCACCTATAAACGGACTGCCTAGGCGTACCTTGAATGAAGTATAATAAAACATAGAACCCATTTATACAAAATATAGGAAGCTAAAGAGCAGGCCAGTTATATATAGGTATTAGAAATTTATGTATATGTAATTGAATAATTACATTAAATTACATAGAGAATTGTAATTATTTATTGTTAAAATGATATGTTGTTGTATTTTACTTTATTTTAAAAATATGTATGCATTTTTATTTTTCCAATTTGTTCTTTTTTATTTTCCCCCCATTACTATTTTAAAAACAAAAGAATACATTAAAAATGAGGTGTGCAGGTAGTCCTTATTTAATAACCATAATTGGGTTATTAAATCAGTAAGGGAAGCGATTACTAAAACCCCAGCTGTGTTTATGAACTTTGCTTCAGCTTCCCTTTGCTTTACAAACCTGCAAAGGTTGTAAACATAAGGATTGGGCCCCTCAAAGTTATGTTTTCATCCCTGTCATAACTGTGAATGGTCGCTAAATGAGGACCAACCTGTATAAAGAAACCTTTTCAACATAGCATGAAGGCTTTTGCAAAGGGAGAATCCTCTTCTCTCCCTTCTCCTATGTTTTTCTCCCTTAATCCAAATGGACTTTGGGAACAGACAGAACTGCCGGGAGAAAGGGAATATGTATCATCTACAATATTTTTTCCCCCTGTTGCACCACTGATTTCCATCAAACTCAGGATATTGTATGGTAATGACAAGAAAGAGCACCATGCTTACTCTTCAAGAAGACCATCCAAGTCTGACTTTTTGCTATCTTTAGGATAGTGTTTTGTGAATATTTGCAGGGCAAGTTCTTCATATTGCTGCTTCTGGTCTGCATTAAGATTTTCTAAAGATTCCAGTTTAACAAAGGCTTTTGAACAGGTCCCGAATGCTCTGTTAGCACACGCACAAAGAGCCAATAGGGAATATATTTCTACTGCAGGAATAATGTCTTCGTAATCCCTCAAGTGAAGAGCTGTTAATGTAGAAAGCAATAGATTCAGAACATATCAATCTATTAAATTAAATAAGCAGTTTTGTTACATTACTACTCCTATGTTAATGTATTGAAACCATTGGCTGGCATCCAACTGTTGTGATCCACAGTATGAAGTGACTTAATGCAAGCAACAGGAAAGCGTGGAAGAGAAGATCTATACTAAATCCCCAAACTGAAAGGAAAATGTTCAATATCCGGAATACAATAGTTGACTACTTAAGTAGTCAATAGCCATAAATGATTCAGGCTAGGAGTTTTAGATCTTTAGCGATTTTAGTAGGGTTTCTTTTGAGGAAACAATTTCTCCAGATATACAGAATAGGAACACTGAAAACATCTGCTTAAGGACTGGATACGTAACACAAAAATTGCCCCATGAATCTAAAGTGAAAAAAAGGCGGCAACGTACCTGTTTTCATTGCTGTATCCACATAACCTTCATATAGCTGCCTTTGAGCAAGTATGAAAAAATGGTAAGCCTCAGCTCCTCGCCAAGCATTATCGATCAGGCGACTGTCTGTGGAAAGAACATCTTCTTCTAGCAAGCCAGCTAGGGCTGAAGTAGCCTGGCATAAAAGATGTAATAAAAAAGTAAACAAGTGATAGCATGCCTATTATTTACATTAGGTTAGTGTGCATTTCATGCATTGTAACAATGCAATTCATGATATATAACAATTCTAAGTTGTGCGGCAGTGAAGTATAAACAGGAAAAGCTTTTAAAGGGAAGTAAACCCATGCTTATATCTTAGATTACACATTAAACATAAAAACCAAACATAGTTAGCACTAGCGCTTAGACTTATATACCACTTCATAGTGCTTTACAGCGCTCTCTAGGCGGTTTACAGATATTGCTCCCAACAATGTTTACAGCAAATTGCCCCAAACAATCTGGGTCCTGATTTTACCGACCTGGGAGGATGGAAGGCTGAGTCAAACTGCAGCTGGTGAGAACCAAACTGCCAAAATGCTGGCAGTCAGCAGAATCAGCCTGTACTGTAACCACTGCACCACAGCTCTTTACTTGGATAATAGTCAGATGAACAGAAATTATTCATTTCAGAACGGGGAGGCCACTTTGTATACAATCAAATGTCAATAAAAGGGACCAAGAAGCTCTTTCACCCAAGGTTTTCCTCCTACCCTGTTTCCCAGGATAATAAGCCCAATCGGGCACTAAAAGAAGCCCTCCCAAAAATATTGCAACACAGCAGCAGCCATGAGGTGACCACGCTCGCTGCCTCCTGCACCTCAAAAATACTAAGACTTTCCCAAAAATAAGACCAAGCGCTTATTTTGGGGGTCAAAAGAAAGTAAGACTCTGTCTTATTTTCAGGGAAACACTGTACTAATTAGAATTTTTCTTAAGGGAGAAATGTCATTGGAAATTCCACGATTTTCCTTTTTTCTATGGAAGATGCAAACAAAGGAAAACTGTGTGAGGAGCAGCAGTGGCTTCTGCAAGATGGTGAGCATGGAATAAGTGTTTTGATTGTGCATCAATTATCACCAACATACAAAAAAAGAACAGGGCATAGTCTGTAATGATGCGTCCACCATCTTGCATTACTAACTTCTCACTCCAAAATGCTTAAGGTGCGGAATCTATCCTATTTTGACATATAGCATTGACTGGATGCATTTGTAAAACCATGTTTTCCAAAGGATGTTCTAAATATTGTTGGATAATATTGATAGGAAATATGAGTTGTCACGTTATGGAAATACTTCACAACTCTATTCTGAGGTGTCCCTTGCAGTCACACCGGAGATGATGAAGTCTTCTGAAATTTTACCTCTGAAGTTTTTCCTTTGACTTTTTCTCTCTGCAAATTTTTTATTTGTTCATGGTATTGTTCAACAAGTAAAGCCGACATAACATATAGCTTTTTAACTCGTAAAGGTTTGGTTCTCTTTTTAGTCTCTTCATCTGCAATCTTTAAAAAGGCAAACATTACAAATTAGATTTATTTTCTAATTACAATGCCATTTACAAAACTAAGGCTATAAAAGCATTTTCATAACTTACTCAGACATTTGTGAAAAACTGACAATACTCTAAACAGTTTTCCCATAACAATTTTCTCTCTTCCCTGGAAGCAAAGGATTTCTTAAGATCATGGTATCATGCTGCACCGGTTGAAGGGGTTGGGAGTGTCGAGCACCGTGTTACGGTGGTTCTCCTCCTATCTCTCTGACCAGTCGCAGTTTGTGTTGGCAGGGGGGCAGAGGTCGACATCAAGGGGCCTCACCTGTGGGGTCCCACAGGGGTCGGTCCTCTCACCCCTCCTGTTCAATATTTATATGAAGCCGTTGGGTGAGATCATCCGTGGTTTTGGGGTAGAGTTCCATCAGTACGCTGATAACACCCAGCTGTACATCTCTACCCCGGACCATCCCAACGATGCCGTGGAAGTGATGTCCCGGTGTCTGGAGGACATGCGAGTCTGGATGGGAAGGAACAGGCTCCGACTCAACCCATCCAAGACCAAGTGGCTGTGGCTCCCAGCGTCACGGTATAGTCAGTTGATGCCATCTCTGACTATCGGGAGCGAGACACTGGCTCCCGCAGAGAGGGCTCGCAATTTGGGCGTCCTCCTGGACTCTCGGCTGTCTCTAGAAGATCACATGACAGCCATGGCCAGGGGGGCTTTCTATCAGGTCCGCCTGATACGCCAGTTGCGCCCCTTTCTGGATCGTGACGCCTTGCGCACGGTCACCCAAGCCCTCGTCATTTCCCGTCTGGACTACTGCAATGCTCTCTACATGGGGCTTCCCTTGAGGTGCATCGGAGGCTCCAGTTAGTTCAGAATGCGGCCGCGCGGGGGATTCTGGGAGCTTCTAGATGCTCCCATGTGATACCTCTCCTGCATGAGCTACACTGGCTGTGGCTTTCTGGGTGCGCTTCAAGGTGCTAGTGACCACCTTTAAAGTGCTCCATGGCAAGGGACCTGGTTACCTGCAAGACTGCCTCCTGCTGCCAAATACCTCCCTCCAACCAGTTCGCTCCCACAGAGCGGGCCTACTCAGGGTGCCTTCGGCTAAACAATGCCAGCTGGCGACCCCCAGGGGGAGAGCCTTCTCTGTGGCAGCTCCCGCCCTCTGGAATGACCTACCCCCTGGACTAAGGATGATATCAGACCTACATTTCTTTCGTCAGGCCCTGAAGACGCATTTATTCTGCACTGCCGGCCTGTCGTAGTTTTTAAAGGTAGTTTTTAAAGAGATTTTATAGTGATTTTAGTATGGGGTTTTAAAATGTAGGCCATTTATTTAATATCTTTTTAACATATTGTTTTAGATTTTGTACCGTTTATTTTATTGTGGCTGTACACCACCCTGAGTCCCAAAAGGGAAAAGGGCGGTATATAAATCAAATAAACTATAACTAAACAATAACTATAACTTAATAAAAGTCTTTTTCCATTCTTATTAAGTTGAATATGATGCATAACTGAATGGAAAAATAGGCATAATATGGATCTCTTTGGAGGGAGTGAAAAACATCTGTACTTTTTTTTTTAGTTACGAACCAAATGTTAATTTGTATGTGAAAGGTAAAATGAATCAAGTTTAATATCACAGACATTCAACATTAAAGGTATCTTCATAAGCCTTCATCCAAAAATCTGTATGTCAAAAATATCATGTGTGATTAGTCTTCATGCTCATGGCCTGGAGTCTCAGAAGAATATAGGAAAAAACAAGCTGTAAAAGCAGCTTCTAGTTCAATAAAATACTATTGCCGAACAAATTGATAAATGCTAATGATGTGCACAAAATCTCCTTTAAGCCTGTAAAGGCTTTAATAGATAAAATATATAGTATGACAAGAGAAGTGTGTATATTTACTGAATTCCTATTAATAGAATCATTAATGGCAAAATAAAAAAATCTGAATAAAATGAATAAAATCTGTCAATTTCTTAAATAGTTAGCATCAAGCTATGCTCCGTACTACACCAGTAGACTTTTGGATCTGCCAAAACCTGCCCTAAATCTTCTGCAGCAGAAAAAGAAGAATCTATTCCATCAGATATTTTTAAAACATCCCTGTTCACTCCATCTCACCCTTTTTTTGTCCAGATATCCCTTAATAACAGTACCTTGAACATAAGTTTCGCTGCATCAAAGAAATAATTGGCTTTACGGTATAGTTCAACAGCATCAAGAGGTTTATTCTTTTCCAATAACTGAGACGCATATCTAGCTAGAAGAGAACCAATCTCTTTCATGTTGTGTTCCTTAGCTAGTTCAACAGCTTTACTCCACTAGAAGAAAAAGCAACAACCATTAATCAATGCAAATCTAAATTTAGGAGCAAGTCTGACATAAATGTACTCTCTTATCACAGAAAGTAATCTAGGGGACTTAAAGATTACTAGGCCATGGGTACATTTCATTTTGTAGGGATATATTGGGGCTGTAATCTTGTTGAATAGTTCTCAGAGTTGTGGGAAAGTAGGGCAAAATAAACATGTTTTATAGCAATAACCCTTAGAGTTATATTCACAGTACTGTACAGCCCTCTCTAAGCAGTTTACAGAGTTAGCCTATTGCCCCCAACAATCTTGGTCCTGATTTTACTGACATCAGAAGGATAGAAGGCTGAGTCAACCTATAAGACTTAAAGTTATTGCTATGTTCTTTTTACATGGCTTCTTAAGATAACTAGATGTCGTGGAATTACAAGAAGATTTACTAAACGGTATTTTAAATGTAAAAAATTTGTCTTTTGTGATAAGGTAACAGTTTAAGTTTAACAGTTTAAATAGCATATAGGTAGTCCTCGATTTAACCATTTGGAATTAAGACAGCCTTGAAAAGGGTGCTTTGCATACTTCTAGCCATCATAAAAGTCACACATAGACACACACAGTCACATCATCACATTTTGGGTACTTGGCAGCTGGCTCAGATTTATGACTGGAGTCCTAGAGTCACATGACCATAATTTGTAAAGCTGTTTGCTGGTTTCCAGTATTTTTTGCTGGTTTTTAACAAAAAAGTGCCCATCTGAGAGAATGGATTCAGACAATGCGTGATTTGCTTAACAACCATCATAAAAAATTGACCATGATGTGGATGCCTCCACTTGTGACTATCATGACTTACGACCAAAATTCCAGTTCCAGTAATAATTTGAGGACTACCTGTAATTCACTATTTGCATCACTGGAGCTAGAATTGAGTTTTTAATCTAAAAAACCAAAAGTAACAATTGAAATCACAGAAAGATGGATGATGGTGAAAATGAAAGTTTGCAGGCCTTGGTGTTATCGGAGTTTGGTTGTTACATGGATGCCATCACTAAACTGTGAGTTACAGATATTCTCTTCTATAGAAATAAAGTTTTTTTTTTTAAATTGAAAAAGTTTTATTCAAACCAATTTCCCCCCTTTTTACCCCCCAACATATAATATAAATCACAAACCAATACTATACCCCCTCCCCTCCCCCTGTCTTAAAATTAATTTGTCATTCCAGTATTGTGTCCCCTCACCTCCAAACAATCATAATATAAATCTCTCTTAAGATAAGAATATCCCATTAACCCCATCTTCTAAATTAATTGAACATATATAAATCATAATATAAATTTCTCTAGACATAACCATATCCCATTAATCTCATCTTCTAAATTAATTATGCATATGTACTTCCCCACCCTCCACCCTAACCCTCCCCCACCTCCCATTCAAACCCACCCCCCTGACTTCCGCTATACACCACTCTAATAATTCCAAACATCCCATGTAATATTTGCTCTATTCACATTGTTTCACTCGCATATCACCCTATCAATCTAAACATTCTTACCTAAAGGCTACATAGTACTTCCTGGTCTGATATCTATTCTGTATATAATCAATCCACTTTGCCCATTCCTGTGCATAATTCTCCTGTTTCTGATCTTTTAAAAAAGCTGAAATTTTTGCCATTTCGGCAAACCACGCCACTTTTTGAATCCATTGATCAATTGTCGGTAAGAAATCTTTTTTCCAATGTTGAGCAATCAACAACCTCGCTGCTGTAACCATACATACATAGATGGTGAAAATGAAAGTTTGCAGGCCTTGGTGTTATCGGAGTTTGGTTGTTACATGGATGCCATCACTAAACTGTGAGTTACAGATATTCTCTTCTATAGAAATAAAGTTTATTGTACATTTGTTGGATTACAGAAAATGTGATAAACAGTAGGCTTTTATTACAGAATGTTTTGTGAAACTATAGATTTTTAGTTCTTTACTGACTGCTTAAGAGTATATACTATTATACTACCCTTATACATGTGGAAAGCCTAATGAATGGTTCAACATGGAGCAGAAAATAAGACAAGTATGTGCTATTTCTTCAGTAATTAAGCGCATTTATGTATAAACGTTTAAGAAATGATTATGGTAATATTAAAGATATATGTCAGGGACATGAATGTACATATTAAATGCAAATGATGCCATGTTGTTAGTCAAATGTTAGATGCAACAAAGAATATGGATCTGGAAATTAACTTTTAGTCTGACAGGACAATGGAGTGAACAATTATAAAACATATCCATGGCAAAAATAGAGGATGGGAGTCCCTGGCTTACAACAGCAATTGGGACTGGAATTGCTAAATAAACTGGTCATAAAGCACAATGTCCCATGGCTATTGTTTAGTGATGGCTGTTCTCGCACTTGCAGTTGTTGTCATTAAGTAAGGACTGCACATAACTATCACGACCGACTTCCTGCTGGCTTCACCACTGAATTTCCTTGTGGGAAGTTGGCAGAGAATGATGGAAATTGACACCCATTTCTATCATGTTGCAGGGATGCTACAACAACCAAAACTTTGAGGACTAGCAAATCCCCCAAATTCAGCACCATCATAATTTTGAACGATCACCGAGTGAATGGACATAACTCAAGGATCACCTGTAATAAATTAATTTGTGCACCTTAGAAGAATGTTTACTAAATGCTGGTAGAAAGAAAGTTTATCAGAAGGAGAGAAAAAGGTTGTGTATAATAGCCTGCTTCTCTCCATTGTGCTATGTGAAAATCAGAATTTGGTAAGCAAGGAAAAACATAACAGTAAGATGAAAGCAGTGACTGGGGTGCATCACAACTGTGTGCAATAAAACAAGAATATAATAGTGGGTGTAATAAACTTAAGGAAAACAGACCCATAGCGAAAGAGTGTGTGTATTGTGTTTATATGTGTGTGAGTGATCTGTACAAAAGAAATTCATTAAGATGGTCTAAGCATATAGCAAGAATGAATGAAGATTGAATTGCAAAATAAATATACAGAGGAGAAAATGAATTGAAAGGAAATGAAAAACCAACAAGGCTATGGTTGGATAAGGTAATTGAGATTCTCAAAAGGAGAGAAATGCACTGAAGAAAAAAAGTTTAATAATAAAATGCCCATGAGAATCAATATATACTTGTGTTGCTACTGCATTAATCTCTTTCCTAACTAACAATGTAATTCCAGCTCCAAATGGAATCTCCATTTTTTTTATATTTGTCTATTCCTCTACCATTATATTATTTGCTGTGGTACCTACTTTTGTAGGTAATATTTTTATTACACAGGGAAGCAGGGATGGTTGATACAATCATTAGATTTCAGATGTGTTGTCATTTAGGAAGATGAGAATTTTAAGAGGTGAAATTGGTTCTTTAAACATTTTGTCCCATCAAATGGGGGAGGGGCATGTTTAGTGTTATTTAGACAGCAAAATGGGTCCTTTTTCCTTTATATTCTTCCAACTTCCACAAAAATGATTTGATTAAATATTTTGTCCCCACTGATACAGGGTGTTTTTGAGGCTGCAAATGGGATGGAAGCAGGAGATTGCATATGATCCATGGATTAAACCTCACCCCCCCACCCCCACCCCATATAATTTAGCTGCAGCATCATTTCTCCCTACCCCCAACAACATATTTTAAACAAGTAGCCAAACTATGTGAGTCAGGAGATACCTAAATTGGACCTCCCTTATGTTTCTAAAATTAGTTGTGCAAGAGCTTTTGAATGGAACCATGGAAGAAGAGAATTAATTTCCCCCATTGTTAATTGTTTGAGATCCCTTGAAAAATAGGTGGAGTGTATGTTTTGATATTTGGGGACTATGAAAAAATATTTAAGCTTCTCAAACTGGTCCCTGTGTATCCAAACATGCTTTGAGAAAGTAAGAGAACTGATTATATATTTATCATGTCATTTCTGATTTGGCCATTAGAGACACAAAATATGAAGACACATAAATCCTTAGGTTGTTATATTCTCTTATATATTCAATCTTTTAGCTGCCAGTTGAAGCTGAAAGGGAAGCTATTTTGAAATCAACTATTAAATTAATATGGACAAGCTCCCCCAAACCATGTCTCCTATATTACGCTTATATTTTTACCTGGTTGAGATTTACACAGACATCTACTGCATCCTTTGGTCTGTTACATTTCAGAAAGGCAGCTACAGCTTGTTCACACATTCCCACAGTAACAAATTTATGGCTTATATCCTACAAGATATGAAAATATATTATTATATTCTAGAAGAGTAGCAGCATACGATATCAAAACTCCTTAATATCTAGCAAATTGAATGAGGCAGGTGCCAGCAAAGAAATTCATTTGAGAGGAATACAAAATGTGATATTCTACCCTGTTTCCCTGAAAATAAGCCCTCCCCAGATAATAAGCCCAATCGAGCTTTTGAGCGCATGCACTAAAATAAGCCCTCCCCTGAAAATAAGCCCTCCCTGAAAATATTGCAACATAGCAGCAGCCATGAGCTCCCCACCGCCTGCACCTCAAAAACAATAAGACTCCCCAAAAATAAGGCCAAGTGCTTATTTCAGGGGTTAAAAGAAAATAAGACCCTGTCTTATTTTCGGTGAAACACGGTAGTAACCAAGATTAATCAGGGGAATTAGTATTACCATCGTTTCTGGTATTTTATTCTTTATATTTTTGATATACTTGTCGAAGTATATCAAGTTAACATAAATATATCAAGTTTTATAAATGTAAAGGGTAACCTGTGCTGTGCTGCTTTTGCTTTATTATGTACAGAGAGCCATTTCACAATCACAGCCCCTTTGGGTAATTCGATCTTAAAAATGTGTTAAGAGTATGACTGATGTTATTTTTGTTCTAAAGGTCATATATGATAAAAAAAATATCATTTTTAAGTTTTATTGGACGGCATTATATTTTCTATTAGAGTTCCCTTTCAACACGAGGAGCAACCTGGTTATCAAACTTTCCATTTATGTCTTTAGTATTGTTACCCTCAGTAGAATCAGATCAGGAGGATTTATTTTTTCAGATGAAAAAACTTGCTCAAATCAATAAAATACAGAATACAGTCATATGCGTATGTAACTAGGAACAAGCCTCCCAGAACTTAGCAATAACACTTAGACTTATATACTACTTCATAGTGCTTTGACAGCCCGCTCTAAGCAGTTGACAGAGACAGCCTATTGCCCCAACAATTTGAGTCCTCATTTTACCGACCTCGGAATTATGGAAGACTGAGTCAACCTTGAGCCGGTCAGGATTGAACTCCTAGCTATGGGTAGAGTTAGCTTGCAATGCTTCATTCTAACACCTGAGCTATTATGGCTCTTAATCGATTTCATTCAACATAAGCAGCTTACAGTAATTAATCCCAAGAAGCTGGTTTTTATACTCACCGGAAGCAACTTGTTATTTTCTGGAAGGGAATTAGCCAAATTTTCTAATGCTTGATAGTCTTCCAGCATATAGTAACATTCAGCTAAACGCTCATGGTTTCTGCCTTGTACAAAGTAGGGAACTGCATTCGCCCTACAATGGAGAGAGAAAAAGGGAAATGGCTGATGATTTGTGAATATTGTTAAATGTGTAATGAATTCTCAGGGTATAATCAAGCAAAGGCATGATTGCTGGGAGGAAGAAGTCCAGTTATTTATAATTCTATAACAGAATTTTAACAGATTTTGCACCAGTCATTTTATACTTCAGTTTCTCAAAAGAATAATTTTCTATTTTCTGCAAACAATTTCTTTATTTAAAATTACACCCAGAGAAATACATGGTACTATTCCATTTTCATCCTTTGCTCTGCAAAATGCAAAAAATGCTCCATCTAAGTCAGTCGCAATCACAATTGCAACTGGAATTACACAATTGCAGTTGGTCACAACTAGAAGTTACAAGCATACCATTTCTGCCTATCAGCGAAGTACTCTCCAATTTCATTGTGCGCCTGTTCAAGGAGGCTGTCGTCTCCATGGCCTGAGCCTGTTTGCAACAGCTGCACTACTCGAAACCCATTGCCTAGTTTCATTCGTAGGTCAACGGCAAGATCTCTGTAAATGTGACAAATAGACAACTTCAGCAAAACAAAAACAATGCTATGTTAATTTAGTTGTAGAAGTTGGGACATCAGACTAGAAACCGGGAGACCGTGAATTCTAGTCCCACCTTAGGCACAAAGCTTGTTGGAACCTTGGGCCAGTCACTTCCTCTCAAGTCTAGGAAGGAGGCAAGGGCAAACAGCTTCTGAAAAACCTTGGCAAGAAAACTTCAGCGACTTGTCTAGACTGTTTCCAAAAGTCAGGCATGACTAAAAAGGGTAGCAAATGAAGACAGTATTGTTTCAAATCTCATCTCAGTGGACAATCAAGATCTCAGCTCCTTGGCCTTGCCATCGGCATCATTTGCAGTAACAGCGGTCTGTTTTACACAAACCAGGTTTAGAAATTATTGGATTATGGTTAGAAATGCTCTGTACTTTGTAAAGCCATGTCAAAGCGATACAAAATATTCATCTTTCAGCAGCAAAGATGGTAATCAATGGGGAAGCGGGTGGAAATGACAAATGCAGTGTTTGCATTGTTGTACCGCAACTCCACCTGTTCTGTACATGAGTCAAAATGTCACATACATGTACAAAAGGGGGGAAAGCCTGAAGGGAGAAACGACAGAAAGCTGCTTTTGTTATTCAGACATCTCTGGACACCACTGAAAGCAATTTCATGTTAAGCAAAAAATTTGAATGCTGCAAATTTAAATTGATGTTTCTGTAATACTTCTTCATGCTTCATGTTCTTGTTAGTCTTTCTAAGGAGTCCAGTTTTGGAAATGTAATTTATGTATGCACTCACACTTTAAAATTAATCAGTTTAAAAACATGTCTTCCCTCCATCATATGCTATTATATACTTGGGATTTTTTTTTACTCTTAATTAAATTTATCTAGGGCAATTACCTTCTATCCATGTCCAAATACATTCTTTCAGCTTCTTCAAACCTTCCAAAATAAACTGCCACTTCAGCTTGCCTAAGTGCTTCACTCTGGAGATTGTGAAGGCGTTTTACAAACTTAATACCCTGGTAATTTTTATAACGTACGAAAGCTTGCTCAGCAGTGTGAAGATCAAGTTTCTGGAGAGCTGTTTCAGCCAGGAGACGCCTGTACAAAGTACACATATTTTATACCTACATAGATATCATCTTTATTTGAAATACAGATAGTCCTTGACATATGAGCATTTGTTTAGCGACTGTTCAACGTTATGATGGTGCTGAACAAAAAGATTTATAAACCAGTCTCCAACCTTATAGCCATTACAATGATTAAGATCTGGGCATTTGGCAATGCATTCACACTTACAACCAATTGGTAAATGCCCTGTGATTATCTTTTGCAATCTTCTCTGCTGGCTTCCCCAGGAAGTCAATAGGAAAGCTGACAGGGTAGATCACAAGCCATTGCCACTTTCTAAAAGGATCCTTCCTGTCTTTAGGGACTAGCTGAAAAAGCTATGTGCTGAAATCCAAGAGGATTTTGGCATCAGGCATTTCAGCCAGCCCCCAGAATCAAGAAGGATTTTCAGCCATGGAGGATTTTCAGTCCCAGATACAGAGACTTCAGAAGCGACTGGTATGGTGGCTTACTGATGAAGATTCTGAGCCTCCCACTCGGAAGATTGAGTTCAATTCTAGGTAGCGAAGGATATTTGTCTTCTAGGACGTGAAGAAAACATATCTGCTCTGAATTCCACATAGGCATCAGGAAGGGCATCCAGTTAGTAAATGCTCAGCTCCATCCAGTCACCCTGACTATACAATTAAGGGATTACAGCATCGTAAAAAGGGAGATTTTTGTTATGGGAAAGCCACTTGACTCTTGGGCTGAAAATCTAAGTGGTACTGAGGGCTTTGCACACATACCCTGACCCTCTCCCATACCCTTGAAAACCGTCTCTGACCCATGCTATACTCTCATGCTCCTGCACCATGCCCCCATGCACCCTGTCAGACCTTCTCATATATCCCCTTGCTCCCTCCCTCACCCAGAAGCCTGTGGAGTTTGCAACTTGCTTCCGGCTTCCCCACTGATTTGATTATGGGAAGCTGGCAGGAAGTTGCTTCCCTTAATGATCAGGGCTTTCACTACCTTGGATAGCCTGGTGTGTTGTTATAAGCAAAGTGATTGCACTTTTCAACCATCCTGCTTAGCGACGGCAATCACAGTATTTCACGAAAAGCTTCACTATTTCAAACTTTTTAGTTGAAGTCTACTTTTTGGAATGTGAAAGCTAACTGTCAAATTTGAAGAGGGGCATGCCAGTAATGAGTAGCTAAAAATGCTGTGTGTATCATTCTTCTGAACTTATTTCTGAAGCATATTTAGTCCTATTAAATTTATCCTTCAAAATCACAAAACTGAAAGAAGTCTCTGAATGTCTTAGTCCCAATTTTCACCTCTGCATTTTCTTTTGTTTGTTCTCTTTTATTTTTTAAGTAGGATAATTTAAAATACTGGGAAAAAAATCTCTGTCTGACCATTATAGAATAAGGGATAGTCATTATAAAATAACTATCCATGGTTTAGAAGGAATAGCCCTGAAAAATTTCCCATAATTTCTCAATGTCCAGTATTCTCTGCCAGTAATGTTTATTCTAGGAATGTAATAGGAATTACTACAAGCTACCATTATGAACCATTATACTGATGATACATAAAAGGTGTAGGAAAAAAATGGAAATAGATTTTTACCAAAGCCTTGGATGTGAATTTTCTTCAATGAACTGAGAAGATTCTGCAATTCCTGCCTCTTTAACAATTGCCTGAGCATCTCGTAGTGATCTAATATCAAAATGTATTATGCAGTCCTTATTAGGGTGTTCAGGATTCTATTTGAATAGAAAAAAATCTCTTACTCATTCCAATCAAGCTATTTTTTCGTGTGTAGCATTTTCTTTGATTAAAATGTATTTTTCTTTACTTACCTTTAATATTTCATCCAATAAGACAGATTTGATTTCTAAATCTTCAAAGTTGCAAATGTAGCCAGAAGTTTGAATGGGCTCCTTGGAATATATAAAGGTAATTAATGGTAAAAGAAAAACTTAAATGCATTTTGAAAGTCCTATACAAAGTCTCTTTGAATCCTACTTAAAAAAATTTTATCCATGGTATCATAGTTTCTACACCTGCAATTACAATGCTCAAGGGATTGAAACACCACAGGTTTGAAACCCCAAATATTTGAAACGTTTACATCAGTGAGTAAGGGAGAACTATGAGAATAAAAAATATCAATTAAAACAGATAGGACTGTAATTGTTCTGAAGGGTAATCAAAGATGACTTCAAAGATAATTCAGACAATTGGAAGATATTCAATTTTGGTGATAGCCAAAAGATGTGAAGACAAGTTAATTATTTCTTACCACATGATTAGGGTAAAAAAAAAACCTCAGAGAAATAACCTTTATACTTTACTTGTAATCTTCTAAAATGATAGCCTAAAGATAAACCATGCTAAACTAAATATTGCTATTGTTCAATACTTTTATGCTCAATAAATGAATATTTAATTCATTTATCACTTTATAAATGGTCAGATGGAGAGGCACGGAATGGGGGTTAGTGGCAAAAATCAAAAGTAAAACTCCTCATGGAAAATGGAAAACCTTTAGCCCATTTAAATGACCTTCATCACTTATTTTCTTTCTGAAATTCAAAGAGGCAGTGATGATAGTGATCACTATTAAATTAATATTTTTTTCATTATTGTTAGTCACTCTACCTCAGGATCCAGGTTTCTAAACACATACATCCTTGTTTTTTCCATCATGGCAAACAAATCTGGATTGTCTTTGGCCCATTTCATATCCCAGACATCTCTCCGTTCCAATTTAAGTTGTTCACCGACTCCTTGGCATCCTGAACCATCTGTTACTCGTTTATCCAAGTCAAAGAAAGTCAGCAAACCTAACATATCTATGATAGCTAGACGACTACAAACATAACAAAAGCAGAGGAGAAAAAATACTTTTGATGAATATTTCAGTGTTAAATTAAAAAGAAATGTTTTCTCTGGATACCTCTTCAGCAATTACAAAAAGAATTTTAAACTGAAGTTTGCTCTGTAATACAAATATAGAGAATTTTTCCTCAGTTCTAAGTTGCTTCTAAACTAATTTGTTTAAACAAAATTTGGCATTGCATCATAGTTGCTTTTTACCTGTTTTAAAATCTTGTTTTTAGTATAGTAGATTATCTACAATCCTTCAACATCCATTTAATCAATTTATAAGACCTGTAACTAAAAAAAACGAGAATTGATTTAATAACAAACCTTTCTTTTCTTACCTAGACTTGCAATTCAAAGACATTTGGTAGGGCCGACAGTTTAGGGTATATTTTCGAATTAAACCAACATTGGGCAACCTGTAACTCTGAATGGTGCCAGATTCTCTTCCCTAGGCAAAAATAAATAATGAGGCACTATGAAGCAAAACGGTTCCTCATTAGAGGCACTTAGTAAGGCAAATACTGTATCATGTCATTTAATAAACCTTTGCTGCACTTCGGAAAGGCTTCTATATTAATATTTTGATTAAATTAGTAACTGGCTAAATGAATAATTGGTGCATTCCTGCATGCATATGTTAGCTTAACAAACTGATATGGGAGATCTTTTTGCCTGCGCATCTAGAATTCCTCCCTTCAAAACACAGAATGATTATAGAGGCTTTTTTAGTCATAATTAAGAAGATACTGTTGTTATGTTTGGTATACATTTCTATACCGCCCTGAGTCCCGGAAGGGAGAAGGGCGGTATAGAAATTTAAATATTAAATTAAATTAAATTAAATCAGATTCTTAAACTACAAAATGCAAAATACTTGTGCAGATTTTCTCCCTGAAATGTGTCATTGTGTTTCACTCTTAAATTTTGTCTGTCAATTTATTTTTATACAAATAATACTTAGCTCTAATTCTGCATTTTTAACTGTTATTTTAATTATCATCCAGAAAAATATTTAATGTGTAAAATTCTTCATGTATGTGGTTGCAATGAGCTTTTATGTAAGATGTTATAATCCCTGCTGGGGTTAGGCTGAAACACTTGGCCTTCAATTTTCCAATAAACTAATTAGAATACTGTTAAAGTACCAGGTACTATACTCTTGTGTGTGTGTTCTTGCAGATTACCTTTCATTATAATTTTTCCCAATTACTAATACAATTCTGTTCGTTAATGCACAATATATAAATTCAAATCCATCATGGCCAGATACACTATTTACTTTTAAACTAATTTTACTCTTCTCCACTGCTTTAAGGATTGTTATATTTGAAAAACAAACAACAAATATTGCAAAATAAAGCAAAATTACTTCTCTATTACTTACAATAATCAGTGTCTTATCCGATGCAGTTAGTGCACAAATAGGATCCCTTGTTCCCTGAAACCATAAATAATAACAGTATAATAGGCAAAAGTAACTTATTTCTCTAGAACAAGATGCAAAGCAAGCCACTAGGATAGGTGAAATAACATTAAGAAATGTTGTTGAGCTATAACACAGAACATGTATTTTTAAAATAAAAAGGTGACTTCATCTTTAAATTGGAAATAGTAACCCATAAACAAACTTGGCACCTGTAATTCAGCTACCGTTTAAAGGGGGAACTTACTTGAAGGACTTTAGCATAGTCAAGAGCTCCATCACCTGCTCCGGAAGGACTATCATCCACATGGTAAATCCTGAAAGAAACCAAGGAAATATTGCACTGTAGTTTACATTGAGAAAGGGTACAACAGTTTGGGATAACTTATTCAAATAAAAGAGCTTTAAATTCCAATTATGTCTCCTGGCATCAGCATACTTTCATTTTCCAAGAGTTATGCAAGTTCTTGACATGAATGTGCATGCAATTTTCTACATCCTTCTCCTAGAAAGTATTTTTTTTTCTCCTGCTAAGGTTATTAACCAAATGTGATAAAGTCATCATAAATGACAAGATATACAGCACAGGAAAATGAGGTAAAAAACAACAACAAATGGACAAACCTTTCCTTGCCTTCTTTTCTGGTCCGTGCTACCTGATTAATTTCCATTGCTGTGAGTTTCTTGTCTACACGGTATTGCCAGATATAAAATGCTTCTTTTGAAGCTGCTATGACCTGGGTTTTGGTCATTGTAACAAACAGTGGGGCTATTAAAAATTCAAATAAAAAACACAAATTAAAAAGTCACCCTACAAAGGAGATGGGCAGCATAAATATATAATAATAGATAAAATAAATAATAATTAGAACAGGACCATGAATACTTTGATGCAAATTCATCTAGTATCATGATGTGAACAATATTGAAAAGTTTTTTGCAAAATTGTTGTGCTTAATTAAACATATTAGGCAACGTAAGTTCTTTTAAAAAACATAAATATTTTTGTAGTCTAAAGACTGAGTTGTAGTTTGGAAGAAAGATTTGTCATTTTATCTTATCCACCAATTCACAAAGTGAGTGATGTAAATTATATTAGTTATATAAGAGGCTGTCTCTCAACCACAGACCTACATTGACAATAAGAATATAATATTGTCCATCTTTTTATTATAATCTGATCTAGTTTATACTACATTGAATATCATATGCTGTGTCAGTTTAGGAACTGGGTCTAGGAAAATATATTTAAAAACAATGCAGAAATCAGAAAAGCCTAAGTAAAACAACTTGTAACTTGCAACAAAAAGTCTACCAAATAACTAATGTTAATGAGGACAGCAGACTGAGAATAATGTTCATACAAACATATACAGATATACATTAAATATTTGCTTACCAATATCTATATATTTTGGATCCAAGGGTGTGCCAATGGAATTACAAAGCACAAGTACATACTAGAGAAAAAGTAAAAATTTACAGTATTATGTAAAGAGAGCTATCATCCTCTTCTTTTGTACTACAATATACATTATATATTCTTGTGCAATACAAAGCCCCCCCCCCAATTTTATCATCTATATAAATAAAAATGTAAAATAGTTTGTGCAAAGCCACTAATCTCAGAAAGTACTGCACCAATCGGCACCAAATTTTAACACAATGTTCCCAAGGACTTCCGATGCAATCATACATACATTTTGTGTGGCTGGCACACGTGTGTCATGTGCAAGCAGCACAAACCTAAAAGGTACGCACTTCTCATGTTTTCACCTCCCTGTAGCTCCTCCCACCCGGCTGCTTCTTATGATGCATCACGCACACACCCCTCACAGTCGTTTCCTCAGCAACCGAATAAGCTTCCAACATTCCCACACTGCAAGGAGGCTGTATGGACACCTAATAGGCCCAAAACTAGGCATGGGGTGTAGCACACTCCCAGGTGGCCCATTTTTGGTCCTAGGAGGCTGTATGGATGCCTACTAGGCCCAAAACTAGGCATGGGGGGTAGCACACTCCCAGGTGGCCCATTTTTGGTCCCAGTAGGCTGTATGGAGGCATACTGGCCCAAAACAAGGCATGGGGGATAGCACACTCCCAGGTGGCCCATTTTTGGTCCGAGGAGGCTGTATGGACACCTACTAGGCCCAAAACTAGGCATGGAGGGTAGCACACTCCCATTTTTGGTCACAGGAGGCTGCATGGTAGGTAGGTAGAGGGAGAGAGAGGGGGGGGGAAATACAGTAGGTAGGTAGGTAGAGGGATAGAGAGAGGGGGGGAGAAATACAGTAGGTAGATAGAGGGATAGAAAGAGGGAGGGAGAAATACAGTAGGTAGGTAGGTTGGGAGTTATACGGTGGTTGTGTGTACGTGTTTGTGTGTGCAGGTGTAGATCTATACACAGATTGGTTGGCCATTTAACCAGACTGGGCCACAGCAACGCGTGGCCGGGTACAGCTAGTTCATAATAAAAAGAAGTACAAAATTTCAATTGAGAAAAATGAAATCTCACTAAATATGACAATTGTGCAAATTGGAGACTTTTCCAAGATTGTATTAATGTCAATATTCCCCCACTAGAGGCCTCTAGCCCCTTCTTCCTCCCCATTGTCCCACATGGTCCAGTTTATTCTGGACAGGGTTAACAATCACAGTTAGCTGCCTTGGTCAGGTCACTATGGTCTTGGTCTTCTGCTTATTTAATCTTTTCTGACACTTTAAGTGTCCCCATACGTGCATGGAGCCCAATTCTTGCCTCCTACTAGGGTTATTTGCCTATTTTTGGAATTAGTGCAGATTTCACTTAGTCATTACAGTGTTTTGTTTCACTGTGGCTGCGTTCCAGCTGCAAGGCAGTATTACTGCCGACCTCCAAGCTACGCTCTAAGCATCGGCATGAATTCCCAAGATGAGCTTAAACACCGCTGCTACTTAATGTGGCTCTTGAGCCAGCAGCTTCCCATTTAGGTCCTTGTAAGTCTTACAGTAGCAGTTGGTAATGTTGCTCAAGTCTTGCCAATGTCATCTCTACTTCCTTTGTTTTTCTCCATTCTCCTCTTCACATAAACCTCTCCTCAGTTACCTCTCCCTTTTTATCCCAAGAGTCATATGAGATAGTTATGAATATCTTCAGCGGAGACCCTTCAACCTTTATTGTCTTTACAGAAATAAGGAGGGTAATAAACCAAATGAGCACATCTATTTTCTACTCTATCTTTTTGCCACTAGGCCAAATCATTCTATTCTTATTTATTTGTATTCCACCTTTATTATTTTTACAAATAACTCAAGGTGGCAAACCTATCCAACACACCATCCTCTTCATATTTATCTCACAGCAACAACCCTGTGAGGTGGATTGGGCCGAGAGTTAGTTACTGGCTCACGGTCACCCAGCTGGCTTTCATGGCTAAGGTGGGAGTAGAATTCATGGTTTAAAAGTCATGTCTTTCTGATTTTTATATTACTTTGTACTTTGCTTCTTCTTTGTTTTACTACATTTTATTATTGAGAATATCTATCATAAACCCATCTAGAATAACTGTTATGAAGAATTAAAATAAAACAAACATAAAATAAACATTTTCCCAGAGAATTAAAGACAGTTGTGTAGATATATTCATGAGGATTATATATACATTTTGATCCATTTCACCCTATGTGAGTAGATAGTTATTTTTCTCATCTAGCAACATCTGTGAATCAAGAAAAGACAATTGTAGAAATTCTAATGAACTGAGGTATGATTTATACCAATTGCATCGTAAGAAAATGCTATTTTGATAGATATATTATCATATAACCACCCCTTTATCAATTAAGGCAACATTTTAAAAGAATTGTTTTACCATTCCACCAACGGATTCTGTTTCATCCTCCTCCTTTGTAAGCATTGTGCAAGAGATATGAGAAATAATGATTTTTTTTCAGAAGATAAAGCAGTAGCAGTTACAGCTAAGTATAGCAAAACATTCTTGCATGAATCATTTGGATTTCTGAAGTAGATGTTGCTGTACGTGGTAAAAATTTACAAAAATGCAGTCACATACAGAAGGAATGGACTTGCTGAAATCAAAGGGAGTACAGGCAGAATACTAGGATAAATTTCACAATGATAAGTACTGTTATGTAACAGAAGAGATTTCCCAGGAGAGTGGCACACTCTTTGCTGGATGAACTGGGGCAGGATGGGCACCTATCAAGAGATGGTTTAGGGGATTTCTATATTGAGCAGAGGATTAGACTAGATAACCTATAAGATTCTTTCAAATTTATATGTTCTGTAGTACTAGGAACAATTTAGAATTTCATGATAAGAATTCAATTATAGATCAAGAAAAAATAACAGTTGGGACCAACAGATAAGATTTTAAAATAAGCAATAATACCTGTAGTTGATTTTCATCAGCTTTAGTGGCCAGAATACAGAAGTCTCCACAGGTTGTTATGGAGATTAAACTCTTGACAAATTTCAAATACTTTTCATTGTTTTTTATATCCCAGAAGACAACACAATATTCTGGACGGTCAGGTCGGGTATATGCATACACTACTGTGTTCGTGCAATAACCCCACTGTTAACAAAAACAATAATATTAATATTTCTCAATAACATTGTAATACAGTATGTAGAAATTTACTTATAAAGTCAACAATGATGAATATCTTTCTCATACCGATAATTCATCCCATTTAAAATTTTGAACACTTTAGATAATTATTGTTTGTGAGAATGGTATAGGATCTTGAAGGACATCCCCTCTCAACCACACCCTCCAACTGATGTTCTGAATCACAATTCCAATAATTGAAATAGAATTTATAACAATAAAATAATCATAACTAGTGAACTATAATATACCAAAACCCCACCCAAAAACATATTAAGCAATACAGTAGCAAGTAGCTGCTCAATTAAAACCTATTCAGGATCTGATAATATTTTAACATGTTCCTTACCTTGTAGTCTGGTCGAATATTTGCAAAATAAATACACTGATCAACAGCTAATGCTATTTTTAAACCACCTCCTTCCCAAGATAAAGCTGATACTTGTTTCCCTGGAATCTTTAATGTACGCAAATGCTGAAATGACATCAACAATAAATTAACTGCATACTATTAGAAGTATTTTGAAAATAGAAATAAATAAGTAGCATATTGAGTATTTTTGGGGAAGTTACTGAAAGAGCTATGAAAATTTTTGAGAAATATTTATCTTGAATCTTAAATTTTAAAAAATTGTATCTCCTAATAATGTTACATATTTAGGTGAATAAATTACTTGAAAGTTTACTACTTCCAATGTAAACCTTACTTTTGAATATTAATTACGGCAAAAAAATCAGATATTAACAGGTTTGAATAAATGCAAAAAACCCTAGATGACAAAAATATCATCTCAATCATGTGAAAATGATTGAAAAAAACATATATACATTGGAATTAGATAAGCACACCACAGAAAAAATAACCTATTTTAAACAAAACATTACAAATTCTAATGTTAGAGGAAAAAATAACCTATTTTAAACAAAACATTACAAATTCTAATGTTAGAGGATACAAGTCATTCCCAATATCTTCACAATCACTATAACTGAATTATAAATCAAAGTCTTTCTGTGATTCATTCATTCTACCTATAAGGATAAGTACTGTATGTTATATAAGCTGGTAGAAAGATTAAAATAGCCCCCACCCCAACCTTAGAAGATTGTGCTGTGTTAATCTTCACAGTCACACTTTACAATATAAGCATTCAATTTTTTGACTTTTGGAAAACACTGTCCTATTTGTTTTTCTGCCAGGCATGTTGAACATCAGTTATCACTTGCATATTAAAAGGATGATTTTTTTTCATTCACATTTTGTGTACACAAGTTACAAAAGGCAGTCTATAAGTCTTTTGGACTAGTTACCCCAGATGTTACAGAGGAAAATTGGTAATCTGGCAAGTTTCAGGAATATTTCTCAGTCTTTACTGATTCTATCACTTCTCACATGTTCAAAATGGTTTGAACACTTCGTGTTTTTCAGCTATCAATATTTGGTTCTTTTATTTTACACTGAATCTAGAAATAGGAAAATCCACAAAATCCATAATTTTTACCTCACCAAATGGAGAATAAAACTGCACAACATTTATATCTTTATCTTGCACAGGTATCTTCTGGACGCCTGCAATAGCCAGCACGTTGCCACAGTGGTTCCACTGGATGCTCACAACACTCAGGGTCGCATCAATTAAGACAGGATCTGGTTGTTGTTTTAAATAAACAAATACTGATATAAAAGGCATATAGAAATATATTAACGGAAAGATAATTCTTATAACAACATATATCCCTTGAATGGAATACGGAAATGGAATGGAATATTCTTTATAGCCAAGTGTGATTGGACACACAAGGACTTTGTCTCCAGGGCATAATCTGTCAGTGCACATACAAACAGCAAAATGATAAGTCATAGATCATAAATTATAAGACACAATCATAAATCATAAGATACAAACAAGGGATAAATCCTAAAATACCAACAGGAAAAGATAGTAGGAAAGATGAGAAAATAAGAAAGATGAGAAAATGAGGATAGAAATAGCAATAGAATTTAGACTTATATATCGCTTCACTGTGCTTACAAGTCAGTATTTTGCCCTCCAACAATCTGGGTCTTAATTTTACCGACCTCAGGAGGATGGAAGCCTGAGTCAACCTTAAGCCAATGAGAACTGAACTGCCAAACTGCTGGCAGTCAGCAGAATTAGCCTGCAATGCTGCATTGTAATCACTGGGTTACCATGGCTCTTTAATAGCAATACAGGATAATAGCAATGCAACCTTACTACATGAGTAGTAAGGTTTCTTTAGGCGTAAGACAGTGCTCTGGGAGTTAGGTCTTTAGCAGAATAATGGCATGGTTGAAAAACATTTTTGTGCCAAATTGTTTTGCATGCAATGGCCTATAGCAGCAAGCTAAGGGGAGAAGTTAAAAACAGTTTATGTCGAGAATATGATGGGTCTTTAGATATTTTCTCAGCCTTCTTTAGACAACTTAATTTATGGTACAACTTTTAACCGCAATTATGCTTACTTTGATCATTCTCATGTCTCATTATTTGGCATCTTCCATTGTCAAAACAAATGGCAAGGCAAGGACAATCTGGTTCTACATAGCCCTCTGTTCCTGGGTACCAATGGATTCCTGCAATGCTGAATGCTCCAGTTACATTCACCAAACAGTTCATTTTCATTTTCATCTATAATAGTAATTCAATATGCACAGGTAAATATATATTTTCACAAATCTAATTATTGTATGATTGGCTGAAACACTATTTAACTAACAAACATTTAACTGAGCTTACTTGCAAGAAAATGAAGAAACCTAAACCACATAATACTACAATCAGTTTAATATTAGTATGTAAATTACAATGGTCTTTTAAAAAGTGAATACACACACACACACACGCACACACACGGTGTATTGTAAGAAATGGCTACAAGTCACAAATCAAGAGGATTTCCCTTAAATCAACTTCACGAATAGGCTGATTATCATCCCTGTGTTGTGCTATATTAAATAGTATAATATACTATTTTAAATCTCTGTGATGATTGGAAAAATCTTTTTAAACTCTGAAATTGCAGAATTAAAAAACATGATTTTATATTCTATCACTGTAGATTGGGCTGGAATGCTTAGAAAAACATTTCTAACAACTGGATACTAAGGTATTCAAAAGGTGACTACTTATTAGAATATATCTCTAAACTTACCATAAAAGTCCCATTTTTGTCATAAATGTGTATTTCTCCATTGGCCATTCCAAAGAGTAGAGTTCTACCATCTGGAGACCATGCAACATGGTGAAGCTGTACTTTTAAATCCTTTCCCCAAATACGATTCCCTTTTAAAGGAAAATAAGTTCAATGCATTCACAACTAGAACAAAAGTTCAAAACTGAAAATATTAAAAATGGAACTTTACAAAGAATTTTATCTCTTAAACAGCAATGAAAGCTTTATTTCTCTTTTCTCTACCGTTTCAAAATTACTGATATACAATCTTGAATATATAAACCTGGATCCAAATATGTGATTCTTACTGTTGATAAGACTACCCTTCAGTCTTCCTTTTTGTGCTGTGTTGTAACATACCATTCTGTTTCAGAAGATCATCTCACTCAGCATTAAATGCATTAAAAAACATAAGGATTATGGAAGACAGGAAGGTTCCATTCTTGGAACACAACTCTGTTTCTTTCATACTGACTAAATTAGATTAATTTAATTAGGGCATTAATTGCTTTAAGAATATATGTCAAAAATGGAAATGGAATTGTAATAAAATCATATTATTTTGGCTTTATTCTCCTCCTGACATTGTACATCCTCATAATTATACATTAACATAAATATATGCCTATCTATATTATAATAAAGCTAATTGGGTTATTTAGAAATGATATTCGTGTACTGGGAAAGCAAAACTTAAATGTGACTTAATTTCAAATGTTTCCTTTAATATGGAAATAAATGCTAAAGTAAAAATATATGGAAAATTCCTTCTCTTTGATTGTCCAGTGAATCTAAGTTATTGAAAAATAGTGGCACATTCTTTTTGAAGAGCAATCTGGTGATGGTAATGTATCTTGGAATGGAAATGTTTGAAGGGATATGTGGGAATATATGGTTTAACTTCTTCTGATCAAGGACAAATGAACATTTATGACCCCTACACTTTTGGGGGCTCCCTCCCTAAGCTTTGTACATTGAACAGAAAAACCTGATAGAAAACTGCACAGTTGCTGAAATAAGTTTCAAATCCTACATAATCTGAACATTACAGCCATTGGGAAGATCTTAAAATGCATTCATCTGAATATGTGGAAACATACTTTGTTCTTCCTTTCCATGGATGGAGTTAACAGGGTAATTGTGCACAGGAACGATTTCTGAAGGGGGTCAACACTATAAGAGTTATTAAACCTTTAAAAAAACTGCACATTCTATTAACGTAAGTAGTACTTTACCGTCCACAGAACCAACAATAACAGCACCATCTTCATATATGATGCAAATTTTCTGCCCGTCAGCATTCCATCTCATGCTTCTAACCACCGATTTATTTCTATTGTTGATCATCTCTTCATACCAAGCACCTAAAGCCAAAGGGGAAAAGAAATCATCCGTATCTACCACACTCCTATTTTTCATCTGAACTGTTCTTATTGAGAGTAATCCAAAAGGAATTATTTGCAAACTCGTTGATTGGTTATTGTGTAGCTACCATGAAGTTGCTCTGAAGAGCAGTCCAACCTGAGAGATGGAACTAAAGGTGCCAAAGAAGGAACTCTTAAAAACTGCTCCTCCATTCTCCTTCCTTAGCAAAAGGAAGTTTTGATGTGTATATAATAAGATATTTTTGTTTATGTGTTTCTGCTTTTTTTAAACAGCTCATGCAGTTCTAGATTTCATCTGGGTGTTTGTGGTTTTTCACTCTTTGCTCCTTATATACAAAGACTGGGAAACTGAAGAAGCTTCCCAAATATTCAACACAGGGCCAAAGCAATATATTTAGTTGGTGAAAAGAATGTCAACATGATATTAACTTAAAAATAAATCTCTTAGACTAAATGGCCATATTAATTTTTTGGGAATAAATAATTCTTTTTAGAATCTTTGAGCTTACAACTAAAAAGCCAAAGGTATACTGTAGAAAGCTTGGAGCCAACTAGGAAATAAAATGCCACAAATATATAATAACCATTCTCCAGCAAGTCACCTACCTTTATACAGCATCCAAACTATAATAAGTCCATGCTCATCACTACTAGTTAGCTTTTGATATTGTTCATTCCAAGTCACTACTTGCACAGCACCTATAAAATTGTATAACAATACTGTTGAATTACACTAGTAACAACAAGATTATTTGGGGGGGGAAATAATGTGCATTTTTATTAAAAATAGGCATCATATATAAAGACTGATCCAAACCCAGTTTTCAACTGATGGACTGTCAAGGACTCACAATTCCTGCTTGATGAACAGGTGGCAGTTGTGGATTGGAGAGTCTTTCTTTGCACAGCTTTGGTTTGTGTACCAGACTTTCCTGATTCAGAACTCCCGGTGCTTGGTCACTGAAGCCTTAGTTTAGTGATGGCTAACCTTTTCCGGACCGAATGCTCAAAGTGTGTGCGTGCACACAAATGTGCATGTGCACGCCTGAACCAAAATGCAATGCATGTGCGGCCCCCATGCATGTGCCCCACTGAGCATGCATGCACCCCCGAATGTACCCCGCCCCCTGCACATGTGTGTGCTCCCCCTAGCATGCCCCTCGCCCCCCCCACACATACACAGCAGAGACCCGAAGACCAGCTGGCCAGCATGCATGCATGCATAGCGGAGCTGAACTGGTGCAACTGCTCACAGAGAGGACACTGTGTGCTACCTCTGGCACGTGTGCCATAGGTTTGCCATCACGGATCTATGAATTTGTTGTTTAAGGAAATTGTCGTGACTTTTGAAACAACTACCTTTTTCCATCTCTTGAAATGCTCCCTTTCAAAAACTTGCGCTTACTGTCGTCAAGAGGGTAACCTCTGATACTTCCTTTTCATCTGCAGAGTTGTGCTGTCAGAAGCTTCCCTCATTGTCAAACCTTCTAACACCAGAGCCTACAGAAGGCTATTTCTACAATCAATATCTCAGCTACCATTAGTGGGGCTTTGGAAAGGCAAAGATTTCCTTGTATTGTCCCAGTCCTTTTAGAGGCACTTGAAGGTAATTGTATCAAATGTGCAAACAATTAATTTCTTACTGCTAGCATTTCCAGCATTTTGTTCTGATTATTCTTCTTACTGTGTAAATATATTCTGAACCATGAATAGGCTATTTTGAAGTTGCAAGGAGAAAATTTTCAGTATACGAGAGGTACAGGCATATTTATACTTTATCTTCACCTCTACCCACCCACCCACCTTTCTATCTATCAACCCCGGAAGCAATTTGTTTTCTTTTATATTCAACAATAGATATTTCCATACTATTATTATTTTATTTTTAAGCATGCCAATTTATATCCCGAGAAATCCATTAGAATTGATCTAGTAGAAAGTTCATCACTGAAACTATCATTTTTCTTAAAAAATTAGTAAAAAGGAAATGTTATTTTACTGAACAGTAATAATTTTTACCTGTGTGGCCCTCAAGTGTCTGATTCATTGACAGATTGCTAGGTGCAGCAAGCCCTTTTAATTTGGCTTCATCTAAAAACAAAAAAAATGTTCTCATAAGACATGAATCCTAAATAAACTAGCATTTATAATTTTTACTAGCTTACTTTTTCCCTAGATGATGCCCCCTTTCAATTAATTGTAATATTTAACCTTTGTATGTCTTGCGGAACCTGATCAGGGAGAAGCAGGAATTCCAAAAGAACTGAATTTCCTCTTTTGCTCTTTAAAATGAAGTTGAAATCCCAAATCCAACTTCTCTTTGCATTTTTTTTGAAAAACAGTATTTTGATTATCAAACTGTTGGAGAAGGTGTGTTAGAACTTTGGAGCAAAGTTAAAAGAGGGATCAGCCTGGAATCCCTGTATAACCACAAGCAGACTAAATCCAGCCTCTCTTGAATTCATTCTGTGGACCCTTATCTAACTCCAAGCAAGTACTAAACTTTTTAAATCAGTTTAATCAGACCTTTACATGTGGATCTTTCATTTATGTACCTGTCTGCAGATATTGTGATTTCACATAAATGGGAAGGGAAAAGTGTTTCCTCATTTTAAATTCTTTGATTGAATGAATGAATATGTGTATGTGTATATATATATTAGTACTTATAAATTAGTACTTATAAAGCACAAGAGAACATGAAAAAGAATAAAAAATAAAATACAAATGAATAAACCACAAATTTTAAAAACTTTGCGGAAGCTATAGTTTGGTAATATATATATTAGTTAATTGTAAATCATCACTAAACTTGAGCTAAAGGTTAATATCAACAATCAGAATCAGCACAATATAAATCATGAATGGAATTATAAACTAGAAGTTCATTCCAATTATTCTGATAATTATACCTGAAATCCTGCCTAGCATCAAAGGATTTTTAAAAATGCCCATAACAATTAAGACCTATAAAATAACATATTCCTTATCAACTATATTAAGATCTTATTAGGCTTTGCATGAAAAATACTCAAAATACCTTTTCTGTAACTTAGAAAAGATATATTTTTTATTCATGCCTTTGATATCGAATACTTAATATTCTGGACTCTTTATCATTGAGGCAATTTTGCAAACAAGTAGTCCTCAGTTAACAATGGAAATAGGGCCTGGAATTCCTGCCACTAAGTGCCATGGTCATAGTTTTAATCTTCCAATGACCAAAATCAGTGGGGAAGCCAACAGAAAGTTGCAAATCCCACATGATTTGCAAGGAGGCAGGAAATGGCTACTGCTGGGTGGAGGATGGCGTGTGAGGGTGAACAACTGGTTGGTTAGGTATAGTAGGTTTGGGGGTGTCTGTTGCTGAGTGAATGCAATTGTGTGAGGGTGCAATTAGTCCCAGAGCAATGGTGTGTGTCCTCCCCCCCGCCATGCATGGCCAGGATGGGGAGCCCAGCAGAGGGAGGCAGGTGAAGTTGATCATCTGCTGCAGGAGATAGCAGGAGTGGAAGGTGTGTGTGATCACAAATGCGGTTTGGCTCAAATTTTTTATCATGTGACTGCAGGGGTGCTAATGACCTGTCACAATTCATTTTTTTCAGCACATTAATAATGTTCAATAGTTACAGAACAGATCTGGAGTGAGGACTACCTCAACTTTATATGAATAGGAAAACTGCAAATTACCTATCTCTGCTTTGTAAATATACAGGGAATTTTAATAAAATCTGTCTCAACAAAATGTGTCTCAAATACGTTTCATATTGTTCAGGTTAGTTATAGTAATGTTCCAAAACATTGGAAAATTAGACTACAACAGAGATTGTCGGATTGTCCTAGAACAAATAATGTGAGCAATGCATGGAGAGAACAAGATGGACAAGTTACAACACAGCAAATAAAGGAAGAAAATCACTCTATGCCCTAGGTTGCAACAAATTTATAGTGCTATAAATGTCATTTACCTGTTTTTATTTCTAACTTTAAAACTTTCAGTAGACCATCTTCACCTCCACAGGCTATATAACCTTGGTCTTTGCTCCAACAAATAGACCTAAGTCTAACATTACCAGGAATTGTAATCTGAAATAAATACATTTTAAATAAAATGAAAGCAATAACAACACCGAAACTGGACTCTAATTGTGAATTGTTCCAGCAATTAATTTAACTCAAATCAAAACTGGCATATACAATATTTTTAGGTACAAAATGTTTTATATATATACAAATAACAAGCCTGCAGCAATTATTAACAATTTCCAGAGGTCCTCTGCTTTTAAACTAGTTCATGCAGCATATCTAAAAGTAAAAATATTTAACACAATAGCTAATTTTACAACAACATCAAAATAGGAAGTAGGGTGTGGCAGTTCTGAAAATGTTTGCAAAATCAAAACAATATTTTAAAATTTCTGTTTTAATTTTTAATACAAAAAATATTGTTATTTACCACATAAACCCAAAAAATTTCTGTACCCAATTTTTAAGAATGAGGCCAAATAGTTTGAGAACTGTTGCTATATGGAATAACCTATTCCTTATAGAATAATAATAACCATTAATAACATTCCATATTATTATGCCATATAATATTGTATAATATATCAATTAACCAATCAGAATAGAGCTGGAAAGGACCTTGGAGGTTTTCTAATCCAACCGCCTGCGCAAACAGAAGACTTTATACCATTTCAAATAGGTGGCTGTCCAGTCTCTTCTTAAAAGCCTCCAGTCATGAAGCACCTATAACTTCTGAAGGCAAGCTTTTTTTCTCACTGTTAGGAAGTTTCTCCTTAATTCCAGGTTGCTCTCTCCTTGATTAGTTTCCATCCATTGTTTTGTCTTGCCTTCTGGTGCTTTGGAAAGTAAGTTGACCCCTTCTTCTTTGTGGCAGGCCCTCCAATAGTGGAATACTGCTATCATGTCACCCCTAGTCCTTCTTTTCTCTAGACAAGCCATACCCAACTGTTCTTCATATATATTTGTCTCCAAGCCTTTAATCATCATAGTTGCTCTTCACTGCACCTTTCCCAAAGTCTCAACGTATTTTTGTAATTTGGTGACCAAAACTGGATGCATTATTCCAGGTATGGTCTTACTAAGGATTTATAAAGCTGTTCTAATACTTCATGTATGGGACTCAGTTGCTAAGACACTGAGCTTGTTGATCAGAAAAGTCGGCCTCTAGCACCACGTAACAGAGTGAGTTCCCGTTACTTGTCCCAGCTTCTGCCAACCTAGCAGTTCGAAAGCATGTAAAAATGTAAGTAGAAAAATAGGGGCCACCTTTGGTGGAAAAGTAACCGTTTTCTGTGTGCCTTCTGCGTTTAGACATGCTGGCCATATGACCACAGAGATGTCTTTGGGCAGCGCTAACTCTTCAGCTTTGAAACAGAGATGCCCCAGAGTCGGGAACAACTAACACATATGTACAAGGGGAATCTTTACTAATACATGTGATTTTGATTTTATGCCTCTGTTTATACAACCAAGGATTGTATTAGCTTTTTTTGCTGCTACCGCACACTGCTAGCTCATGTTTAAGTGATCATCCACTAGGACTCCAATGTCCCCCACACAGTTACTGTTTTTGAGCCAGGTTTCACCTAATCTGTACTTGTACCTTTGGTTTTTTCTGCCTAGGTGTAAAATCTTGCTTATCTCCACATTAAATGCCATTTTGCTGTATAGGACCCATTGTTCAAATCTGTCAAGATCTTTTTGGATCCAGACCTTATCTTTTGGGGTATTGGCTTTTCCTGCAATCTTAGAGTCATCTGCAAATTTAATGAGTTCCCCTTCTATTCCCTCATCTAAGTAGTGTCCTACTTGAGTAGGTGGTTGGGCTAGATGATCTCCAAAATCCCTTCCAACTCTGTTATTCTGTTTTAACTGGAATGTCAACATCCCCAGTTAATGTCATTCTAAATTGATTTGGATCACTGTAAGTAGAAATTACCAAATAGAATTTTAGTCTTTCTTAGTAATACTTTAATGAAGATTTTAGCATTTTAGAAGGCATTCATGTCTGTTTTTGAGTTTTTGATAAATTAAAGCCATTTCCTTTAAGGAAAGGATAAGGCTATATTCTGAAGTCATTGATTAGAGTAGAAAGTGCTACAGAAACAAACTCCAGTGGGAAACAAGGAAATGCAACATAGCTTAAGAGGGTCTTTTCACAAATTTAACAAAAAAAAAAGACTTCATGTCATTTATTGTTTGATTTGTTACTTTCTGATGCATCACATATCTCAAATTTGTTTCTATACCTTATATAAAGACGACCCCTATTTAATACATGCTTTTAATTTTGTCTGAAGTACTTGTGGTTTATATTGTTGGATGTATGTGTGTGAAAGTATTTGCAAACTATCTGCAAAAGTATTGGGCATTCTCAAATTCAGAAACTAGGTTCTTTCCAGCTCTATGCCAACTTGGGTGCCCAGATTTTATGGGCAAGACTATTTCCTCCAACCTCATAGGATTTGCTAAGTCTCTTCAAATTCTAGTTATAATTACAATACAATACAATACAATAGCAGAGTTGGAAGGGACCTTGTAGGTCTTCTAATCCAACCTCCTGCGTGGGCAGGAACCTTATACCATTTCAGACAAATGGCTATCTAACATTTTTTTAAAGACTTCCAGGGTTGGGGCATTCACAACTGCTGGAGGCAAGCTGTTCCAGAGGTTAATTGTTCTAACTGTCAGGAAATTTCTCCTTAGTTCTAAGTTGCTTCTCTCCTTGATTAGTTTCCACCCATTGCTTCTTGTCCTGCCCCCAGGTGCCTTGGATAATAGTTTGACTCCCTCTTCTTTGTGGCACCCTCTGAGATATCAAAAGATATAATTGATCTTATAATGCTCATAAACAGTAGTACAATGAATTCATAATACTGTGAAGTTTGTTGTCATGCCATAAATTGACATCAACAAAGAGAAACAACAAATATTTGAAGGGAAAATTGTAAAATCTTTCCCCCCTGCAAAAATCATGAAATTGAAATACTGGGGAATATTATACGTATATAGGGGTGGGTTTCAAATTTTTTAGAACCTACTCTGTAGGTGTGGCCTAGTTTGTGGGCGTGGCTTGGCAGTCATGTGACAGGTGGGAGTGGCCACCTTTTAAAATGTGGTGAAACTCATTTAACAACGCTCTTGCTTAGCAACCAAAATTTTGGACTCAATTGTCATGATAAATTCTTTCTTTCTTTCTTTCTTTCTTTCTTTCTTTCTTTCTTTCTTTCTTTCTTTCTTTCTTTCTTTCTTTCTTCTTTCCTTTCTTCTTTCCTTTCTTCCTTCCTTTCCTTTCCTTTCTTCCATCCTTTCCTTTCCTTCCCGTTGGGTCACTGGCAGCGGTGGGCCAGATTTACTTCCAGGTACGCCGGTGGAACCCCCTCTCACCGGTTCTCTAAATTTCACTAACCGGTTCTCGCGAGTAGGTGCGAACCTGCAGAAACCCACCCCTGTACGTATATGATACACACACATATCTATTCTCTCCATAGGCATACATGTGTGTCAACATAGGTTATGTTACACATCGTTGTGAAAATAAAATTGGGGTAGAGAAGCCACAGTGAACACTTTGGGAAAAATATAAGTAAAAGGTATAGTTCATTCACACATGTAAAAAGAATGTAAAATAAATACTGTGAAGGCTTCACTTATTGCCAAAATATGGATCCAAATACCCAGCTACAAAAATAGGACTATGTACAGTTTAGAAGTATGAATATTTCTATAGGTAGTGTTTGCTTCTCGACCATTAAGGAGCCCAAAATTGAAATGTTGTTAAGTGAGACATTTGTTAAAGTGAGTTTTGCCCCATTTTACCACCTTTCTTGCCGCCATTAAGTGAATCACGGTAATTGATAAGTTAGTAACCTACTTGTTAAGTGAACCTGGCTTCCCCATTGACTTTGCTTGTCAGAAGGTCAGAAAAAGGGATCATTGAACCTTGGGACACAGCCACGGTCCTAAATATGAACCAGTTGCCAAGCAACTGAATTTTGATCACATGATTATGGGGAAGCTGCAATGGTCATAACTGTGAAAAACGGTCCTAAATTCACTTTTTTCAGTGCCACATTGAAAGTTTGAACGGTCACTAAATGAACTGTTGTAAGTCAAGGACTACTGGTATATAAAGAGGCAGGGTTAATGACTGGAAGCACAAACTCTTGCAGGTCCCTTCTCCAAACTGCTTTTTAATCTGCACTGGGAGTAATACATAACACATTTCAAGCAATCTCAAGACATTCCCATATAACACCACTCCTGCGCGAGCTGCACTGGCTACCTGTGACCTACCGGATGCGTTACAAGGTTTTGATGACCATACTCAAGGTGCTCCATGGCACGGGGCCTAGCTACCTTCGAGACCGTCTTCTACCCCATACATCCCTTCGACCGACTCGCTCCCAGGGAGAGGGTCTTCTCCGGGTGCCGTCGACCGGACAATGCCGGTTGGCGGCTCCCAGGGGAAGGGCCTTCTCTGTGGTGGGCCTACCCTCTGGAATGGCCTACCTCCCGACCTCCGTTCCATCACAGACCTCCGCTTGTTTCGCCGGCACCTAAAAACTTATTATTTTCATCTGGCCGGCCTAGCATGATCTACTCCACACCCATTATTTTATAACAAATTAAAATTGTAATTTGGGTTTTAAATTTAAACTTATTTTAAGCAGGGTATCGATTTAATTTAGTTATTATTTAATAATATTTTGTATTTATGTATAATTGATTTTAAATCTCTGTTCGCCGCCCCGAGTCCCTTTGTGGTGAGATGGGTGCGGGTTATAAATGTGAAAAATAAATAAATAAATAAATAAATTTAGAGATTAAATAAGAATAGAATAGAATAGAATAACAGAGTTGGAAGGGACCTTGGAGGTCCTCTAGTCCAACCCCCTGCTTAGGCAGGAAACCCTACATCATTGCAGACAAATGGTTGTCCAATCTCTCCTTAAAAACGTCCAGTGTTGGAGCATTTACAACTTCTGGAGGCAAGCTGTTCCACTGATCAATTGTTCTAACTGTCAGGAAATTTCTCCTCAGTTCTAGGCTGCTTCTGTCCTTCATTAGTTTCCACCCATTGCTACTTGCCCTACCCTCAGGTGCTTTGGAGAATAGGTTGGCCCCCTCTTCTTTGTGGCAGCCCCTTAAACAAGAGCAACAAAAATGGAAAGAAATCGTTAAGAAAAGTTATTTAAGCGAGAAATTCTGGCCGCGTCCCATTAGCCCCTTCGGGTTTAGACGGCTAACTTTTCCTGCAAAAAGAGGCGGGGAGGGGAGGAGGGGGAGGGAAGAAGACGAAGAAACCACAGAAAAAGCACCGATCCCACCTTTTTGCTCAAGTAGACAAACATCCTGCCCGCTTTTATCGCTCCTTGCCGCTGCGCCGCCTGGTCCTCTGTGCCAGCGGGATAGGCTCTTCAACTGGCCGGAGCTGCTGTCTCCATGACAACAACGGGCGCCGGAGTGCGGCCGCCGTGGCAACCGACCCTAAACCGGAAGAACAATATATATCTAGCAAGGCGAAATCGCAACGCTTCCGGGTTAAAGGAAATGGAAGGTCGGGTCCCTTTGGACCGTTAGCGGCCTTTTCAACCCCTGCTCTAGTGGGTTGTTCTCCGCTGGGGGGAAACGAAGGAGCGGAGTTTTCGGTATCTTTTAGCCTTTCCTTGGAAGCTAAACGGTTCTGAATTATAAGCGCCGAAATAAAGATCGGATCCTTGAAATAGTCTTTGTTTCCTGCGAATTGGGCAGGATGAATAAATATTACATTTATATATCGCCCAACTACCTGCGACTCCGGTTGCTTTTCCAGCGGTAGCTACTTTCAGTCTAATTGTATTTTTGGGCTCTTTTTAAAAAAAAAAATCCTATTCAAGCTCTGTCTTTTAAAAACTGTTGAGGCAAGAATTCGATAGGAGTGCATACATTTTTGTCCCTAACGTTCATTTCTTTCACCTTTGTTCCAAATTTGGAGGATCAGCCTTGATTAGGGAAAGTGTCGTGTTGTTGGTTTGAGGCAACAACAGGAAAAACGTGTGTGTTTTAAATAATATTTATTAGCCCATATTCATCATTGTGAATGCTCCCAACGCTGGATGTTTTTTAAGAAGATGTTGGTTAACCATTTGTCTGAAGTGGTGTGGGATTTCCTGCCTAAGCGGGGTTGGACTAGAAGACCTTCAAGGTCCCTTCCAACTCTTATTCTAAGTCTTCATCATTGCCACCCATCATTTTCCCAACACTCTTCTGAGCTCCCTCCACGATTTGTTTTTCCTTAACGCTGAGCTGACCTTGAAAAGGTTAGCCCTGGTTTGCAAGTGTAGAAAGTTAGCTACCACCCCTCTTAGAAAAATGAAATATTTAAAAGGCAGAATATTATATTTTCCCTAAAGAGAAACATGTTTCAAAAGACAAACTCAAGAGCTTCCTGCCCCCAGCAGATATTTGGTGCCCACTGAGAACGACTGGGTCAGCCTTTGTTTTGCCTACAAAACAAAAAAAGACCTTCAGCTCTAGGATGATGTGATTATCCTTCAGGGCAAAGCCATTCAGCCACAATAGAAATTGCAGAACAAAGCCCCTTCAGTGCGTCAGTCCAAGGTCCAACCAAGCTTGAGTCAGATAAGCTACAAAATCATCCCTGCAACCAATGGGACTCTCACAGCAACCAATAGAATACATGTCCTTGCCACAGGAAGGACGCTCAAGGACAAGGCCCCAGAGAGAGTATATATATCCTTGATGCCCGGCTGTCCATGGAAGATCAAGTGACAGCCGTGGCCAGGAGGGCGTTTTACCTGGTCCGCCTGGTCCGCCAGTTGCGTCCCCTATTGGATCGGGGTGCCCTTTGCACAGTCACTCATGCCCTCGTGACATCCCGGCTGGACTATTGCAACTCTCTACATGGGGCTCCCCTTGAGGTGCACCCGAAGGCTTCAGCTAGTCCAGAATGCAGCCGCGCGGGCAGTTATGGGAGCCTCTAGGTTCTCCCATGTAACACCGCTCCTGCGCGAGCTGCACTGGCTGCCTGTCGTCTTTCGGGTGCGCTTCAAGGTGTTAGTTACTATCTTTAAAGCGCTCCATGGCACGGGACCTAGCTATCTGCGGGATCGCATTCTGCCTCATACATCCCTGCGACCGATTCGCTCCCACAGAGAGGGACTTCTCCGGGTGCCGTCCACTAGGCTGTGCCAGCGGGCGACGTCCAGGGGAAGGGCCTTCTCTGTGGCGGGCCCGACCCTCTGGAACGACCTTTCCCCCGAAATCAGAACGACCACTGACCTTCGCTCCTTCCGACAGCTTTTAAAAACTCATTTCTTCCGTTTGGCTGGCCTAGGGTAATTTTAATTAGTTATAGTGTTAAGGGGTTTTAGGGACAGTTTTTAGTTTTTATAGATGTTTTTAGCGCAGGATATGTTTAATTGTGATTTTAAATTTTGTACTTACTTTGTGTTTATTGTTTTTAATTCTCCTGTGCCCCGCCTCTCTCTGGGGAGAGAGAGCGGGCTACAAATAAAATTTATTATTATTATTATTATTATTATTATTATTATTATTATTATTATTATTATTATTATTATTATTATTATTATTATTATTATTATTATTATTATTATTATTATTATTATTATTATTATTATTATTATTATTATTATAGAACCCTTACTCTCCACGTGGTCAGCTACTCAGAATCACACGTGCTTGATGGTTCTGCTCCATTAAATCATCTTCCCCATCAGCCTCCATGTTTCCAGTGTCTTTCTCCCCACTTGGAACTGACCCAGATGAATATTTCTTCCAAGTGGGAACACAGGGTTAGATTTGAGTACTGAAAAAGCAGAGGCAACCAATATTGATCATGTTTTCAGGAATTGGGAAAAAGTATAGACAAATAGTGATCACTGGAACATGCTTTCCTCTGCACGGTTAAAGCAGAATCTCAGAAATTAGGCTTTGCTTTCTTGATGTCACTAGGTTAGTATTGGATCTTGCTCTGATGGAATTGCTGGTCTTTTTAGGAATATTTTAAAAATAGTTTTTTTCCAGTAGCTTTCTCATTTGAAAAATTTGCCATGTTATAACTCTTTCCCACCCAATAAATCTTACTAATGAATTAAAAGACACTTGGTCATTTTCAGTACTGATTATTAAGGGAAACCTGACAATGTCAAGGACTAAAGGAAGTTAGCAAGAAGGCTTAGGGAGAAAGACAAGAGAAAAAAGAAAGGTCTGGGGATCAGATTGAATCTGGCTGTTATTCAGTTTGCATATTAAGAGTTTTTTATTTATTTATTTTTTTATTTTGCATGCAAACATCCCTGGTTCTAATCAGCTATAAACTTCAAGATTTTTAAAAACCTGGAGGACGGGGCTGATATCATGACGATTCGACATGCAATCTTGGAACTCCAAGATTGCTGTTGATATCTCTGCCACTGGATGGTTCTTTTTGGACCTAAACTGTCCCGTAGAGATGGCGATAGAGAAGGGCACATCCTGCTGATCTCAGGGACATTGCAAAGACCCTTATTGATCCAAAAGTTCTTTTTTCCGGCAACAGAGAAGCAGCCATTAAGCTGCAGAAGGTTGGGACAGCCCCTGAACGGAAGAAAAGCAGGAGAGTGTGTTGAAATGGTGAGATAAATTTTACTATTAGAGAGCACCCCAAAAGACTTAGAGTAAAATTAAAATTGAAGACAGAAGAGAGTAAGTGGCGAATTAAGCTTTAATTAAACTTACTGTGTTATCTTTTTTTAATTTTGTTTTTTTATGGATGGAATTTTTACAAATGCCTCTTTTTAAATTGGACAGGTTTCTTTTGTCCTTCTATTTTTCCTCTTTCATATTTGTGGTTTATGAATTTCTTTTCTTTTTTCAACACTTGACTGGATTGTTTCTTTTTAAGAACTCCCCCCCCCCTTAAGTTTGGAATTTAAAGAGAGGGATAAAAGCAGAGAAAAAAGAAGTAACACTGTCACTTAGAGGCTGGAGGCTTGGAAACATTGTTTTTTTCTTATTCCCTTTGAACATCTGACTTATATCTTATACCTCAAGGCTCCTGATTTTGTTTATTGAAAGGAATAGTGGGAAGAGTACGGATTGTTTATGCAGGTTCTCTTCTGGAGTACTATTAATAGCTGGACTAAAGAGAAGAGAAAGCCTTGACTTGAAAGATTATAATGAACTTGTTTGAAATTTAACAAAAAAAATCCTTGGATGTTTTAGTGGCAGTGTTTATAACCTGGCAGAATGGCGCAACACGAAGAAGAAAAAGAACTAATATAGCAAATGATTATGCTAGAAATTAAAAAATTACAAATAAGTACAGAGAATATTGAAAAGAGAATGGAGAATATAGAACAAAAGATAGAAAAAATAGAGGGAAGAGTTGAGAATATTTACAAAACGATGATGAAATTTGAGGATAGAGTTCAAAAAATGAAGAAAAATATGAACAAAGTGATAAGAAAATTGTTGATATTGACAGCAAATCGAGCATGGTTGGAAATGACAGGAGTGGAATGTTGAAAGGAGAGATTAACAAACTGGAACTCTATCTCAAACCTCAAAACATGGAAGAAGAAAAGGGAGAAAATCTGGCAGAAACAATGAGAGAAATTCTGGCAGAAGTATCAGTGATAACTAAAGGCAAGCTGATGGAAGGAACAGATGGAGGGTTTGAGTCTTTACAAGATATGCAATGAACAACAAGGTGCCAAGAGAAGTCCACATAAGATTTATCAAGAAAACAATTAGAATACAAATCCTACAAATGGCAAGAGATATAGGATTGCACTACTACTGGAAGGAAACAGGATGATGAAATGAAATGTTATAATAAAAATTAAGCTAAACTTAGTTAAATTTAGAGTATTATGTATAAAATAAAGTAATAATAGTTATAGTCAAATAAATGATTAATAATGATAATAATGCATACACACACACACACACACACGATTGATAATATGAAATTTTATACAAATTGTAAGTGAGGACTATGGAGAGGATGCTGAAAAGCTTTGTTGTAAAAGATAAACAATTCTATATAGAATAGAATATAAAGATGTAATACTATTGGATGATTTCAGGATGATGTAATGAAATGCCATAATGTAAATTTATTTTAAATTTAGAATATTTTTCATAAAAAGGATGTAACTATAGCTATACTCAAATGAATGTTTAATAATCATACTAATTGTATACATATATATTAGATTGATGATATGCGACTTTATGTAACTTGCAAGTGAAGACTATTGTGAGGAAGCACAAAAGTTTTGTAACCAATCGACACTCTGTAAGTAATTGGAGGAGGGTTTTTATACTCTGTGTGTTTATGTTTGTTTGTTTTATGTTTGTTTAAAAATAAAACTTTTTACATATATAAAAAAGATTTTTAAAAACCTAAAATTCTAAATCCTTTTTTTTCCCATTCACTTTTATTTTTTCCAACTCAATGCAATATTTTATACACACACACACACACACACACACACACACACACACACACACACACAGGTGCTTTTATAAAGTATTATTTCATTTGAAGCCAATTCGAATCCTTCAATCTCAAAGTTGAATTGGATTGAATCTTGGCTAGTTCTCACATGTTTAGTTAAGCATAATTTGATTTGTTTAGGATCTAGATCAGAGGTGTCAAACTTGCATCATCATGGTGTCATCATGTGATGTATCAGGACTTTTTCCCCTTTTGCTCTAGCGGGCGGAGTCAGCATATGACACATCCGGCCCGCAGGCCACAGGTTTGACACCCCTGGTCTAGATGATAAATAATTTGAGACTTAACTGAAGTCCGGTTTTATATAAATAACTTTTAATTAATATAAAATAATAACAAACCCAGTAATGTCAATGTGACTCAAAATGTCTAATATATCACTCATTTTGCTCCCTTATTTATAATTAATCACTTAATTTTTGAATGTTTGCAATGATCAAATATGCAGAAAATCGAGTTTATTGCCCTACCAAGAAATCGAGGTTTATTTAGGATCTTAACCCAATTGTAAGTAACCAAATCATGAATATCTCATGAGCTCAGCATCATTTTGCTTTTAACTTGTTCTCAGCTCGTGAGATCTCCTTAAAATTGTCTTAGCTGTATTTTCCTTTATTTCGATACTGTCCAAGGTCAGAGACTTTGTAAAAAATGATCATTATCACTAATGATTGCAGTAGCTGGGAAGTACTGTGCGGCAGAATATGGATTGGCAATGGAGAGCAAATTTCATGCCTCCATGGTTTTCTGCTGACTTAAGGATAATTAGATAGCACTATAATTAGGACATCTAGCCAGTTTGGTGTAGTGCTTGAGGTATCAGGCTAGAAACTGGAAACTGAACTCTAATTGTGCCTTAGGCACAATACTAGTTGGTTGACTTTGGGCAGTTCTCAGCCTGGGGAATTACGGTAGGTAATGCCAATCTACTTCCATTTATTTTAAGACAACATTGCAATCAATTGCCTTACTAATGTTCTTCAGCTAATACAATAAGGATGTTTAAAATTATTAATTATATTTCATTGGGGGGGGAAAGAATATTTAGTATTAAATATCACAAGACCATGTCTCTTCAGTCAAAAATAACCAGATTAACAATAACTATAAAGAGTTAAGAAAAACGAAATATAAATAAATGAATTGCTAATTCAAACATCAAAGTTAAGTATGATTTATAAAAGAAATCAGAAAATAAGAGGAGATTTCACATGCAAATGATCTGGAGAAAGTAAATTTAACACAATGTTACACAGAAGATGATCTTAATTAAATCACAGTGTGACATTTATTCAGAGTCATTCAAAGAAACTTGGTATTATATTTTTCACAGTCATACATTATTTTCCTTTGGACTAATCAGTTTTTGTGGGGGTTTTGTTTATTTGTTGCACCAATGATAATGGGAAAAAAGAGGGCATGAATGAATTGCTGTGATTTATAGTTGATGTAATTATCTAATTGAAGCCAAATGCTGCAAATTCCCCCCCCCCCCGCCCTTACATTGGGTTACATTGAGTTACGACGTACAAGGCTGCTTGGTCTGCCTAGACCCGTGATGGCGAACCTATGGCACATGTGCCACAGGTGGCACGAGGAGCCATTTCTGAGGACATGTGAGGCGTTCTCCTGTCAGCCTCCTGAAGGTTCCAGAGGGGAAAAAATGGCCCAATGGACAACCCGGAAGTCTGCTCCCAAACTTCCAATTTGCATGTTGGCCTGTTTTTTGCCCTCCCCAGGCTCCTAGAAAACCTCTGGAGCCTGGAGAGGGCAAAAAATGGAGCGACCTGGCCCACCGGAAGTCGGAAAATGGGCCATTTCCAGCCTCCGGAGGACCTCCAGGGGGGCAGGGGAGGCCATTTTCGCCTTCCCCAGGCTCCCAGAAAGCTGTGCACATATGCATGGGAAAGCGATGGGGAGCATGCACACATGTACAGGGGCAGGGCACAGGGGGCATTAAATTATGGGGTTGCCCCCCTGGCACATGTGATAGTGCGTGCACTCATACTTTTGGCTCCCGAGTTGAAAAAGGTTCCCCATCACTGGCCTAGTCTATAGGTTATTCTAAGTAGATACCTAATTCAAGGGCCCAGGATATTCTCACAAATTTCTATTCACCGACTTATTTTTGGCTCCATGTTATATTAGGTGAGTGCTGGCCTGTGATCAGAAGGTATATAGCACTTGTGAAGAACTGCAATGTCTGGCATGAATAACATCCAGAAGAGTAAAGACAACAGCCTCACAAACAAATGCAGATTAGTTAATGCAATAATTTTTCCAATTGCTACTTACGGCTGCAAAATGTGGACTCTGAAAAAGGCATATAGGAAAAGGGTGGATGTGGACGCCTTTAAACTGTGGTGCTGGAGGTGACTATTGCACATCTCGTGGGCTGCAAAAATAACATACCCTATAACAAACGTCACCCAAAAAATCATTTAAAGCCAAGATCACCGAACATAGACTGTCATGCTTTGGTTATGGCATGTGAGCTGACTCACTCAAAAAGTCAATTGTACTGGGAGTGATCAGTGAAAAAAGGAGAAGGATCTGCCCTAGTACCTGCTGGTTGGATATTATAAAGGAGGATACTAGAATGACCATAGTGGATCTGAAGGAAATGGTGCAAGACAGTGGGGCACAAAAAATGCTGATCCACAGAGTGGCCAAGGTTCAGACACAATTGAATGACTTACAACAACAAGAACACTACATTGGGACTTAATGAGCTCACCCAATATCTTCAATGAACCTCTTTTTGCACTGCATCTGCAGTAGGATTCATTTGGTCAATACCTTGGGACAGTTCTTTCAGAATTTCAATCTTAGCAGTGTGTGAACATATTACTCAGCCCTGATCTCCAGGGATGTTTACCAAATTTGGCCAACCAAAGGTATTTGTGGTACCTAAATTAATCCTAAAATACCATTTACCAAATCTGGCTCCCAAGATATCACAATAATAATTCCATTAAATTGGTTCCTAAGAATGTCTCTTCCTCAATTACGCACTTACACACATCACACATTACACACATCACACATGGCCCCAGAAGAAGAAACAGGAGTCACCTATAACAGACAGTGTAAGGATTGCAACAGCTACTCCATAGCACAAGCAGGCAGGAAACTAGTAGAACACATCCATGAAGACCAACTAGTAGTAAGAAGACATGATGAAAACTCCTTAATTGCACAACACATGGACAGGATTAACCAAATGAGAAACTGATCATCCTAAATCAGTGGTTCTCAACCTTCCCAATGCCACAACCCCTTAATACAGTTCCTCATGTTGTGGTGACCCCCAACCATAAAATTGGTGTCTTGGTTCCTAAGACCATCGAAAATATGTGTTTTCTGATGGTCTTAGGTGACCCATGTGAAAGGGTCATTCGACCCCCAAAGGGGTCCCGACCCACAGGTTGAGAACCACTGTCCTAGATTAAGCCAAGTCCAAAAACTCTAGAGAATTCGTGGAAATGTGCTTTTCCTTGCATTAAACAAAAATGTGGGTAACTAATTTATGGTTGTGTGTTCAATGCTTTAGTTGCTTTAGCAGGGATTAAAGCTTTGTTTGAACACAGATCCAACAAAATACAACAAAATTAAAAAGAGATAACTGTATGCATGTATGTACTTACAACTATTGAGCTATATCAGTTTTAAGAGCCACCTCATCTTCCAATATTTAAATGAAGTTGATGCATTTTGTATTCTTGGCAAAAGCTCATTTTTAATACCCTGTGATAGAAAAATGTTAGTTCTTTGAAGCTGAGGTAAACCAATAAATGCTCTTTTAAAGCAACTGCAGGGATATAAACACATACTTTGCTTATTTTATGGAGAACCATAAGAATGTTGATTTTTAAAAAAAATCTTCCTCTCTACCTTTTTCCAAGTATATTGGCTAATGTTTCCATTAAACCCAGAGCAAAAACTCATTAACAGCTAATGTTCTGCAACATCATTAAATCATTTCATCTAAAAAGAATCATGGGCTCAATGAAAATTGTCCATTAGGCAGGGTTGGGAGAACAAGTATCAAAAGATAATGTGGCTTTGGAAATCTAAAGACATACTATGATAAATCTTCTTTGAATATAGAGTCCACCTATTATTTTTCTTAAAGTCTTTCGAATGATCCAAATAGGTGTTTAAGATCTGTAGGCAATACCATTTCATTGTTACAGAGTATATTGATTATTCAGTATCTAAAACTGTTAAACTATAAAAGCTTACAAAGCTAGACAGCACCATTTTTTTGAGCTTCCTATTCCTGTAGCAAGGCAAGTATCCTATTGGTTGCTGTCAGACTCCCACGGGACTATGCAGTCATAGCTGAGGTTGTCTGTGTTCCAGGCTTGGTTGAAATTTGCTGGGTGATGCAAAGAAGGGCAATTTCCTATTGGGGCTGAATGGTTTTGCTCTGAAGGATAATCCCATCACCCTGAAGCTGAGGTCTTTTGTTTTGTAGATAAGATGGCACCAAAATATCTGCTGGGGGCAGGGAGCTGTGGTTGAGTTTCTGCATTAGAAACATGTTTCTCCTTTAGGAAAAATATAATATTCTGCCTTTTTAATATTTCCTAAAATATTTCATTCTTTTAAGAGGGGTGAGTGGTAACTTCCTTCACAACATGGCCACTTTTGCATAAACATCTTAATTCCAGTAGTTATTTTACCATTAATTGTTTCCCTGCAAGTGCAGGATCTGCTTTTTTCAAAGCACCTGAATATTGATCCATTGGTTGCAACAAGAATTGACTGACCAACTTATCATCCAAGTCTGAGAGATGATGAGTAGCCCATGATCAGCCAGCCAGTTTCAGGCCTAAGGTGGGACTAGAATTCACAGATTTCTAACCTGGAGCCTGAATTATTACCCTAGACCAGTGCTTCTCAAATAGTGGGGCGGGCCCCCCAGGGGGGGCGCGAGGCTCCGTAAAGGGGGGCGCGTTTGACCTCGGCAGTTTATTTTATTTTAAGGATTTAATTTTTTTTAAATTTCTAATGCACTTTAAATCTTTTCTGCTACAGTTAATAAAGCTATTCTTTGTTGTAAATTGATCCACATTTCTTTCTTTTTTTATTCTCTTATACGTTAATAAGGATACAGTGTTATGCAGAGGTGTCCTTATAACAATTTTATAGACAAATGATACTATTTACAGTCGCGCGGGGGGCGCGAAATGTTTTCTTCTTCCTAGGGGGGGCATGACAGAAAATAATTGAGAAGCACTGCCCTAGACCAAACTGACTCTCTGTCTTTCCTAAATAAATAGTAATTATGTTTATAATAGCTTATTTGTATTGTGTTGTATTTTTTAATTTATTTATTGGGTATATATTCTGCAATTCCTCCAGAAGTCCAAGGTGACAGGCATTATATTTCTCCAGTTTTTTCCACCCATAGTCTTAATAAGGTAGTTTGAGCTGTGCAAGAATGATTGACTCAACCTCACTCAGTGAACTTCAGTGGCTGAAAGTGAATTTGAGTGAACTTGAATATTGGGTATCTTTCCAGCTTTAATTTAATACCTCCATGTGAAGAAAAGCATGTTTACGTAACAAGACAACTAGACTACATTTTTTGGCTGTAGTAGTTTGACAAATTGACCGTTCAGTATCTTCTTTCCAAAAATATCTGGTTCATTATGATTTTTTTTCCTGGAGCTGAACCTTTTCTTGTAGATTGAATGCAATTCTAAAATCAATAAAAAGATTATTAAGAAACTACCTATTTTTGTATTATACTCTTTCCTCTTATTGTATCCTGACTGTTATTCCACCTCCATACATAGTCTTCAACTTTAGTAACCATTCAAAGTTATGACGACAGTGAAAAAAGTTACTTATGACCAGGGGTGAAATCAACTTACTTTTACTACTGGTTTGCAAATGAGAGAGCGTGCCCTCATGCACAGGAGTTTCCACGCATGCGCAGAGCATCAAAAATGGGACATGATGACATCTGGGTGGGCGGGTGGAACCTCCCACCGCCATCGCTACCGCTATGCCCAAACAGGATAGAACCGGCTGAATTGCACCACTGCTTATGACTGTTTTTTACACTTACAACCATTGTAGCATCCCCATGGTCATGTGATCAAAATTCAGATGCTGGCAACTGACTCATATTTATGATGTTTGCAGTGCCCCAGGCTCATGTGATCACCTTTTGCGGCTTTCTGATGAGCAAAGGCAATGGGGAAGCCAGATTCACTTAATACTGCAGTTATTTAAGAACTGTGGCAAAAAAGATTGTAAAATGGTGCCAAACTCACTTAACAAATGTTTCACTTATCAACAGAAATTTGGGGTTCAACTGTCATAAATTGAGGACTACCTGTTTTAAGAATTATTTCCAATTTCTAGTTGGTTTTTTTCCCCCTTAGAAACTATATTCTAAATGTCTAATCTTACCTTGCATTATGTAATATATGAAATATAAGGAGGGGCATTCTTACCTGATTAAACTTCTATTATGAATATATACAATATGTTTTGCCAATTGGTGTGTGTTACCCAAGTTTAATTTCCCAATCTGATGTTGTCTACAAAAATGGGCCAAATCATTTTTGACAAGGTTTAATGCTATTAAGTAAACTCACAAAATCACATGAAGTGTTAATACCACTTTATAATGCCTTGGTAAGGCCACACTTGGAATAAGGCATCCAGTTTTGGTCGCCATGATGTAAAAAAGATGTGAAGACTCTAGAAAGAGTGCAGAGAAGAGCAACAAAGATGATTAGAGGACTGGAGGCTAAAGCATATGAAGAACGGTTGCAGGAACTGGGTATGTCTAGTTTAATAAAAAGAAGGACTAGGGGGAGACATGATAGCAGTTTTCTAATATCTCAGGGGTTGTCACAAAGAAGTCAAGCTTATTGAACATAGCTACATTTATCTCATTAAACAATAGGAAAAAATTTCTTATGAGTAAATTATGATAGAATTGGTGCCTTATCGGCAATTATTTTAGTTCTGCTAGGCTTTCTTTTAAAGACACCGTTATCTCTGTAATTTGAAAGTAGGAAAGGGAGTAGACGAGAAGAGCAACAAAGATGATTAGGGGACTAGGGAGTAAAATATATGAAGAACAGTTGCAGAAATTGGGTATGTCTAGTTTAATGAAAAGAAAGACTAGGGGAGCCATGATAGCAGTGTTCCAATATCTCAGGGGTTGCCACAAAGAAGAGGGAGTCAAGCTCTTCTCCAAGGCACCTGAGGGTAGAACAAGAAGCAATGGTTGGAAACTAATCAAGGAGAGAAGCAACCTAGAACTAGGGAGACATTTCCTGACAGTTAGAACAATTAATCAGTGGAACAACTTGCCTCCAGAAGTTATGAATGCTCCAACACTGGAAGTTTTAAAGAAAATATTGGATAACAATTTGTCTGAAGTGGTGTAGGGTTTCCTGACTAGGCAGGGGGTTGGACTAGAAGACCTCCAAGGTCCCTTCCAACTCTGTTATTCTGTTACTCTGTAATATTTCAACTTTCTAAAAGTCCTCTCCAAGCCAAACTTCCAATATTCAAACAGATTCACAACCAGTATTTCCAGGGAAAAGCTGAAGAAGTGAATTCATAGGTCCTTTAGATCAAGGGTAGTCAACCTTTTTATACCTACTGCCCACATTTGTATCTCTGTTAGTAGTAACATTTTCTAACTGCCCACCGATTCCACAGTAATGGTGATTTATAAAGTAAGGAAGTCAATTAAATTAAAAAAAAGGAAAGTGCTTCAGTATCAGACAAAACCCCTACCACCCACCATGAAAGCTGGAACGCCCACTAGTGGGCGGTAGGGACCAGGTTGACTACCACTGCTTTAGATGCTCTTCTAGGAGTGGGCAATCCACTTTCCACATCTTTTGTCTGGACCACAATCGAACTGTCAAAATTCATCAGCAAAAGACTGAATGATGGTGGTCTGATATTTCCCTTTAGAAAAATGTTTGGTTGTTAAATGGACTAATTTGACTTTAAAACTAAGTGAATTGCTTTCTTTCTAGGATCAGTTTAAGTGGTTTGTTTTCATATCTGTTGAGCTTTGGATGGATAGACTTACCCTTGGGTGGTTTTCCAACTTCCTGCAGTTGTAACCAGAGAGGCTTGAAATTCAAGGTACATTGAGTTGTTCATTCCATGCTCCCAAAGTATCCCAAAATCTAGAAGACAGCGCACCCCAACACATGACTGATTGGCTAAAAGTTACAAAGGTAGTCCTCGACTTAGGACCACAATTGAGCCCAACATTTCTGCTGCTAAGCGAAACATTAGTTAAGTGGGTTTTGCGGCTCCATTTTACGACCTTTCTTGCCACATTTGTTAAGTAAATCACTGCAGTTGTTAAGATAGTAACACAGTTGTTAAGTGAATCTGGCTTCCCCATTGACTTCGCTAATCAGAAGGTTGCAAAAGGGGATCATATGACCCCAGAACAGTGCAACGATCATAACTATGAGTCAATTCAATTCAATTGGTCAAACGAGTCAATTGCCAAGTGTCTGAAGTTTGGTCACGTGACCATGAGGATGCCACAATGGTCATAATTGTGAAAAACGGTCATAAGTCACTTTTTCAGTGCCGTTGTAACTTTGAACAGTCACTAAAAGAACTGTTGTAAGTCAAGGACCCCCTGTACATGCCCTGACCAAAGACAGCAGAAAACAGGAATTTTGAGCAGAAGGAAAATCTATTCATAAGATTCTATCCAAATCCTGCGGTAATTAAATATTCTCCCCAGATGACACCATAAAATGATACTGTTGTTTCTACATTAATCTAACTGGCGTATAAATCAACAATATATTTTGAAATTCTGATTAGACTCTGCTTGTAATTTATTGAGTTCCAGCTGCTGCTAGCATCTCATAAGTAATTGCTACTTTTTGTTTTTGTTTTTGGTGACATCCTATTGGACTGTTACCAATTTCAGCAGAGTCCTGCAATTTATTAAAGGATTTGTGTCTAACTATCGCTGCTTTCATTCTAAACAAATAAACAATCTCATATAAACCATTTTCTTTTTCTCTTCCCAGAACCCTATTTCATCTGGTCTCAGAGTGGTCATAATATAGAAGTCACTGAATCCCTGGCTTTACAGTTCATACTGATTCTTGAAAACAAGCGAAGGAGAATGTGACCACAGGATGTAGTCCCTGGCAATCGTAACTTTAATTTATGTTTTTTTTTAAAGCAATGTCATAACTTAAGGATGCAAACACAGAGCTGGATATAACTGCAGGACAAATGAAATCCCAGTAATCCACTGAGATGGGCCTCAATATCCTTTGCCTTTCCTTGTAATTGGTGAAAGAAATTGTGCAAAATACACTTTACTATGTTAAAAGGAGAGCCAGATCAGTTTATTTTATTAATCAAATTTTATTTATTAATCAAATATGTAACACCCATCTTACTGAAGGCAACTCTGGGTTGCACACTTAATATATAGAAAGTATAAAGACAGAAAATGCAAATATAAAAATCATAATATTAAATATCCTAAAAAGAAATAAAATATAGCTACATATAAAGGGAGAATAAAAATGGCCCCTTCAACAATGGAGCCACCTAAACAAGTCTTTGGTTCAGTTATTTAAGTCACCATATTCAAAACTGGGAGATAGTGAGTTCAAGTCCCACCTTAGGCACACAGTTGGCTAAGTGATCTTAGGCCAGTCAGTTCTTTCAGTCCTAGGAAAAGCAATAGCAAATCACTTGTGTTAAAAAAGAAACTACAATTGTGGCATTGCATAATCTGTCTGCCTGTCTGTCTGTAGCAATTTGAATCAAACTTAGTACACAGATGATTTACTCTCTGGAGACAAATATTATGCAGGTAAGACACCCCTAACACTCCTCGGGTGTGTGTGTGTGTGTTCTGTTAAGATACAGCCTTTTGGGCCTTTAAAGGAATTCTACTGTACTTTCGTAAAATGGATTCTACTGTACAGTGCAGTGAAGTGGCCATGGTAATGGCTTCACAGTACTCCACAAGGGGGCTCCCTCTGGTAAGGGGGAAAACCCAACATTAGAAATTATGTTGGGTTCGGACATTTTCCCCCTATAAATAAATACCCAAGGAAACGAGAGTTTATTGGCTATTCTAGTATAATTAGAATAGTTTGTGTGCATTATTAAAACCTGGGAAGTTTATAAATTTGTATAAATATATAGATCTAATGTTGTTCAGACTGTGAAAAATGACCCATAATAGAAGTGATGACTGGAGCAACCAAACTCCAAGTTCAAATCTTATCTCTGAAACCTGAAGCTCCGATCTAATCTCCTAAAATAGGCTAGGTGAGGATAAAATAAAAATGTAAGGAGCATCTGTATTCTCCCCACATCTTTGGAATAAGAGCAGGATATTAATATTAATAGCTATAACATTAAACTTTCCCTACAAAGTTCACATTTTACAGAGAAGCTTAGAATCCATGACATCTACATTTCTTTTTTAAATATGAGTAATAGTTTTGTTCAAGGCAGAATATTGAAATAACTTCTGACATAATAGACTGGAATAATAAAATCTGAAACTATTTGCTTTGTTCCGTTACTGTTTATGCATAAGCTGTCAATAGACTATCCAAGTTCAAGAAACATAATTTGCAGATATATTATGCCCACAGCAAAACTCTGCAGTCATGATGTGGATAAAATGCCATGCTGTGTTGGTTTCTATGCTTTACTTTTTGTATCCTTTTCTTGTTTAACACTGCTTAAAAAGAACGGATTTGAGAAAACGATTCTTTAATAGTTTGGCAGCTGTCAGGACAGTCAAACCGAGGCATTTTTACACTCTGACAATTTTATACTACATCAAACTGCGGACTAAAAAAGCATTCAGTAATCTCGCTTCTCAGGATGAGAGATCAAAATGAGAAATAATGAAAATGTACAAACATGAAATGAGACATTAATCTGTTTCTAAAGTACTAATGCAATGGTTCCATTCTGGGAGCGGAAAAAAGTGAAGCTCAGAAGAACTGATTCCATGCTATGAATCTGGCAGGTTGAAAGTCGACATCTTGGATGGAAACATCCTGGAGTTGGGGGTGAAGCCAGCAAGGGTCAGAGAGCATCTGGCAGTGATGGATTGGGGATGGGGCAGACTTTTTGGGCCCTCTTCTCCAGGTTTTTAGGGTTACTTAGGTTACTTACTTATTCTGAAAAAAAGATGCATTAATTCTATCAGCTGCTTAAAGCACTTTTTAATGCACTAAAGAAAATAAAACGTCTGCTCTTTCTTCAAATTTCATGCAGCATTTTGCTTCTGAATATAAAGATTCAAATAGCAAAAAAGGTCTGCAAAAGCTTTTTCCCCCTCAGCCAGCAGAAAGGCAGTCTTTCCTTTTAATGGAAATCCAAACCACTTTGCAAAGAAGCATTATCAAGTGAAATGGCTTGAGGGAGCTGACATTGCCATGGAATTGTCCAGTTTCAGCTGGAAAGCCTCATAGCCTTCTCAACTGTCCTGATGTTTTGGCAGATGATGGTACCACTTCTGTTGCTAAGAGATCCTGAGATGTGTCCTCTGTAAAAACCACATATTTACTGTTAATGATCATTGGGTTTAAACACCTCCCACCCCTAGAATTGCAATGAACATTAGGTGCTTGGTTGGACGCATGAAAGATGATAGTTCCCTAGCAGAGGAAAAACAAAACATTGGAACAAACAAGATATAAGATTTTCCTCTAAATACTGTGGTAAGGGAAGTACTGAAACAGGGTAACAGTAATTAGTTTTGGGGTTGTTTTTTCACTTTAAATTAACAGAGAACTAAATCACATTCTCAGAAAGGATGGTGGCCCTGTCATCTTCAAATTCTGTAATAAAACTGAAAATAACATGGGAAGTTACTGCAGCATCATGACAGGAATTTAATCTTCTTTGGCCTGAGGCTGTATCGAATTCTGCTATATTCAATTTCTGCTTGAACTGATAAGTTGCATTGCTTTAATTTAACTCAGGTGTTCAGGACAGCCTATTTTCCCATTTAAAAAGGAAAAAAATTACTTTCAAATCTTCACTCTGTTCATTTAGCTTCTGGCTCATCTTATGCCAAATCTGTAAGAAAAGTAATTAAGAAAAGAAATGTGTACTTAAAAAAAAATCAGCACCTGTTGTTATTTGAATGCTTGAAGTAGGCCATACTTTGGCTTAATCTATTGTAGGAACACTATGAAGATAAATGTTTCAGATAGTGACTTATAGGAGTGTAGACTAATCTAATAGAAAACAGATTGCATATCAATTTCACATGCACTCATGTCTACGTATATATGAAAAGGACTGAAATGTTCAGTGGTTCATGCCCTGATGATTTCATCATGCATTTCCCTTCATTTTAATGTGGAAAAAAGTATTAATATTTAACTCACTAAGTGTCTTAAATAGTATTTTTAGTGAATTTATAGTGAAGCAGTATACACCAGGGTGTATCGCAATGATCTCTGAAAGCTCTAAAATATCCAACAAACTGATCCTAATTGTAGCTAATTATTAGCAATAAGCTATGGCTGAATATAGAAAGTTTCCTGGATTTTCTTAGACTCGTGGGATTTGATAATAGATTGTGTAAATGCTGAGCAAAATACCCCTTGGCCCAATTTGAAATTGATGCTGTTGGAAAGCATCGCAAAAATTCTGCCTTTCCAGAGTTTCATGGCCAGCTGTTAATGATTTTACTGGCATAGTAATATCACTGTCCCCAGTGGATCACTATTTCATTTTGCCTAACCTTCATGCACTGAGCACTTGCTAGGTCAGGAAGCTGCCCAGAAATTCAGCATATCACTCACCTCCCACCTCAAAGATACAGCTGCAAGAATGTGTTAGATCTGGATGACAAGTCACAACAAAGGAAGCAATGCAAGGACAGCCAAGTGAAGAAAATAGGACAAGAAGCAGACCAAATAAGCGAAGTTTTTGGTTGGAGTCACACAGTTCATCACAATCAGTGGGACTTAATAAGCAATGAAGATTAAAGAAATCTGCCACAATAAAGCATCTGGCTTTTTTAAAATCACATTGCTTCATAGCTTGATAATTTCTTTAGTTGAATAGTTCTCTAGGTCAGTGTTTCTCAATCTTGGCAACTTTGAGATGTGTGGACTTCAAGCTTAGAATTCCTCAACCAACATGCTGTGAATACCCATCTTAAAAGCTGCCAAGATTGAAAAACTCTGCTCTGGGCTATCATACTTCGCCTTTGTGCTCTGAATAGGCTCCAAATTAAGGTATGCAAATCATAGGGTTCTCTGGCCTTTAAATGCATGCAGTGGAGAAGATATACATCATATTTCCCTTCCAGGCAAAACATTTGAATATCTTTTTACTCTCTCTTCATAGATGCAAGAATTTGTACCCTGATGCTCTCTGGCTTTGAACATCTACTAGTTTCTCTAAATTGTGGTGGCTGGGCTCAATACTTTCCATAGGTTTTGACCATCATGATAGCATTTGCTGAGGTGGTTGAAAGAGGCAAGATGGTTTTGTGGCATTGTAATTGAAATCCCATCCCTTTTGTATGTACATTTATCATGTGATTTTTTAAATACTTCTTTGGATGGAGCTTAACATTACATTTGCCTTTTTTTTGCAACTGATTCACAATTTATAGGTAGTTCTTGCTTAACAACACTAAATAAGACTAGAAACTCCATCACTACGGTAAATGAGTGTTCATAATTTGAAAACCACATGACTGTCATTTGGTGAAGACATGTTTTGCAGTCCCAGTTGCTGTTAATTAAGAACTGTGCAAGTCATGAAATGAGGGCATCATGTGTCCATGATTTACAACTTCCTGCTGGCTTCCCCATTGATTTTGCCTGTTGGAAGCCAGCAAAGATGCATCAGTTTTCTGGTCTCAGAAAAAACTGACGTTATATTTTAACTATCAGTGGAGGGCAACTCGCTCACTGAGTGAGGGGTTCTTGCCGGCCTCCCTTAAAGACGCGATGGTGAGACCCCTCCTCAAGAAGCCTTCCCTGGACCCAGCATTGTTGGAAAATTACCGTCCGGTCTCCAACCTTCACTTTCTTGCAAAGGTTGTAGAGAGTGTGGTGGCTCAACAGTTTCCTCATCACCTGGAGGAAGTTGATTATCTAGACCCATGCCAGTCTGGCTTCTGACCCGGTCACAGCACTGAGACGGCATTGGTCGCGTTGGTTGATGATCTCTGGAGGCCACGGGATAGAGGTTGCTCCTCTATCCTAGTCCTATTAGATCTCTCAGCGGCTTTTGATACCATCGACCATGGTATCTTATTGCACCGACTGGGGGGGTTGGAGCTGAGAGGTACCATTCCGCGGTGGTTCTCGTCCTACCTCTCTGGTCGGTCGCAATGGGTGTTGGCAGGAGGGCAGAGGTCGGCCCCGAGGCCCCTCACATGTGGGGTTCCTCAGGGGTCGGTCCTCTCACCACTTCTGTTCAACACATATATGAAGCCGCTGGGTGAGATCATCCGTGGTTTTGGGGTGGAGTACCACCTGTACGCTGATGACACCCAGCTGTACATATCCACCCCAAACCACCCCAACGATGCCGTCGAGGTGCTGTCCCGGTGTTTGGAGGCTGTACGGATCTGGATGGGTAGTAATAAACTCAAACTCAACCCGTCCAAGACCGAGTGGCTGTGGTTTCCGGCACCCCAGTTCAGCCAGATAAGTCCAACACTGGCCATCGGGGGCAAACAACTGGCCCCTGTGGAGAGGGTGCGCAACTTGGGTGTCCTCCTGGATTCCCGGCTGTCCATGGAGGACCATGTAGCGGCCGTGGCCAGGAGGGCGTTTTATCAGGTACGCCTGATACGCCAGTTGCGCCCCTTACTGGACCGGGGGGCCCTTTGCACAGTCACTCAAGCGCTTGTGACTTCTCGGCTGGATTACTGTAACGCTCTCTATGTGGGGCTCCCCTTGAGGTGCACTCGAAGGCTACAGCTAGTTCAGAATGCGGCCGCGGGGGTGATTATGGGTGCCCCAAGGCAAGCCCACATAGCACCTCTTCTGCGCGAGCTGCACTGGCTGCCTGTGGCCTTTCGAGTGCGCTTCAAGGTGTTGACCATCTTCAAATCGCTCCATGGCTCGGGGCCTAGCTATATATGAGACCGCCTTCTGCCCCATACATCCCTTCGTCCGATCCGCTCCCACAGAGAGGGCCTTCTCCAGGTACCGTTGGCTGGGCAATGCCGGTTGGCGACACCCAGGGGAAGGGCCTTCTCTGTGGCGGGCCCGGCCCTCTGGAACGACCTACCCCCCGACCTTCGCACTACCTCAGACCTCCGCCTCTTCCGCCAACGTCTTAAGACGTACCTATTCCAACAAGCCGGCCTAGTGTAGCCCCCCGTTTCTGACTCTATTTATAAATTTTAATTTTTAGGGTTTTAAACGGGTTTTAATTTAATTTAATATGTTTTTAATAGTATATATTGTTTTGTTATGGTTTTTAATAATGCCTGTGCGCCGCCCTGAGTACTAACAAGGAGGAGGGCGGGGTATAAATTTTAAAAATAAAATAAATAAAATAAATAAATAATAACTAGAGGTGGATATTCCAATCTAGATGATTGTGAATAGTTGTCTTGAACTTTATCAGTGGAGGGATTTATGCTAAGAATGACTCAAGGCATGCTTCAAGTGTTGGAAAAAATATAATTGATGCCACACATAGTGAGGAATGAAGCAATAATAGAAGACCATCTCAGTATGCAGAAGGTTTCATGTTTAATCAGCTGTACTCAAAGAAGTGGGATAATTGTTGCCATCAGCACTAGTTAGACGGACTAGTAAAGCAGCTTACTATGCTCACATAATCAATCAGCCTTAATTAATCAGTTACTTGCCTCTGGGAAAAGGAAGTTATCAGGGAAGCCGCTTGAAACATTGATTTGATCTGAAAGATTAAAAAAAAATGTTCTTAACATTATATCTTGTATTGATATATCAGAAGCAGCGGTGGGTTTCAAATTTTTTAGAACCTACTCTGTAGGTGTGGCCTATTTTGTGGGCGTGGCTTGGCAGTCATGTGACAGGGTGGAAGTGGCCACCTTTTAAAATGTGGTGAAACTCATTTAACAACGCTCTTGGTTAGCAACCAAAATTTTGGTCTCAATTGTGATGATTCTTTCTTTCTTTCTTTCTTTCTTTCTTTCTTTCTTTCTTTCTTTCTTTCTTTCTTTCTTTCTTTCTTTCTTTCTTTCCTTCCTCCTTTCCTTTCCTTTCCTTTCCTTCCTGTTGGGTCACTGGCAACGCGGGCCAGACTTACTTCTGGGTCCGTCGGTGGAACCCCCTCTCACCGGTTCTCTAAATTTCACCAACCGGTTCTTGCGAGTAGGTACGAGCCTGCAGAAACCCACCACTGATCAGAAGGCTACTGCTGACTGTCGGCTGCCTGCAATTGGCAGTTCAAATCTCATCATTTTCAAGGTGGACTCAGCCTTCCATTCTTCTGAGATGGTAAAATGAGGACCCAGATTATTGGGGGCAAGAGGCTGACTCTGTAAATCGCTTAAAGAGGGCTGTAAAGCACTATGAAGTGGTATATAAGTCTAAATGCTATTGCTATTTATTCATCCTAATGATAAACCTAATTTCAGAGGCCTACTTGACATATGTCCAATATGATGTGATGGAAATCCATTTATTTGGACTAGAAACACACACTGTTGTTCAAATACAATCAAAGTGTTTTATCTATAGAGGTTAGCAGAAATTTGGCAATAGGTACTGTAGTAGTACAGGGAGTCATATGACTGAGAACAAGAATTTTTGCTATTGAAAGAGAAGCTGTATAACTTATAAAATTGAAATGAATGCTTTAGAGATAATCTATATTAGTTTTCCTGCAGGTTTAATAAATTTCTAGGCTCTAGCAATTATTGTTGTATCTATTTGAGCTGGTAAGAATTCAGCAATAAAACCAATTAGCTATGATAGAATCAATAATCAATCAATAATTTAATTTGTTGACCGCTCCCTCTCCCCAAAGGGACTCGGAGCGGTGAGAAACTACAAATACTTCTCAGACAATGCTAAATAATGCAGAGGGCCAAAATATCACCAGTCCTTTCACAGAGTTTGGTCTAGTGGTAGGTTTCTGCAGGCTCGCACCTACTCGCGAGAGCCGGTTGGTGAAATTTAGAGAACCGGTGAGAGGGGGGTTCCACCGACGTACCTGGAAGTAAATCTGGCCCACCGCTGCCAGTGACCCAACGGGAAGAAAAGGAAAGAAAAGGAAGGAAAGAAAGAAAGAAAGAAAGGAAGAAAGAGAAAGAAAGAAAGAAAGAAAGAAAGAAAGAAAGAAAGAAAGAAAGAAAGAAAGAAAGAAAGAAAGAATTTATCATCACAATTGAATCCAAAATTTTGGTTGCTAAGCAAGACTTTTGTTAAATGAGTTTCACCACATTTTAAAAGGTGGCCACTCCCACCCTGTCACATGACTGCCAAGCCACGCCCACAAAATAGGCCACACCTACAGTGTAGGTTCTAAAAAATTTGAAGCCCACCACTGGTTTGGTCACACACACACACAAACACAGACAGAGAAAGAGAGAGAGAGAGAGAGAATATTGCCTTATATAAAAGGAAAATCACACATACAAAAACACAGAGAACACAAGCCCTATATACAGTGGTACCTCGGATTACGAACGCCTCACTTCACGACCAATTCGCTTCACCACCAAAAATTTCACAAAAAATGTGCCCCGGATCACGAACACCGTTTCACTGCACGAACGGAAAAGTTCGTAAAAAAAACGAACTCCGCATTATAAACGAGGGCTGGCTGGGGGAATGGGTGTGTGTGGAAGCGAAGGCAGGGGGGGAGACCCGCGCCCAGCTTTAAGACCCCGAGAACTGGACGGATACACCGAACAGAGGCACACCAGGAATTCCCAGCCCCAGAGGGCCATGCCCCAAGGAGGCCCATAGAAGCAACCAGCCAGGGCTGCTTCCCCACAAGAACCTCTTGCCCCACCAGCCCCAAACGGATCGAGGGACTCACCGAAGCAAGAAAGCTGCAGGGCTCCGTTGTGGCCGCTGGTGTCCTGTAGCTTGAGGTTGCCGCTCGGGGGGCTTTTGTAAGAGCTGCGCTGCCCGTAGAGCGGTGGCGGCGGTCGGGAGCGCCAGCCGGAATGTCCGTCTGACTCTGGCGCTTGGGGCTGTTGTTGCTGCCGCCGCTGCCACCTCCTCCTCCGCCGTTCCCAAAGCTTTGTCCTTTGCTGGCCAGGAAAGCGGAGCTGAATTTCGGCGCTTCTGCTTCTCGGGACGCTTCCCGAGAAGGACAAAGCTTTGGGAACGGCGGAGGAGGAGGGAGACGGACATTCCGGCTGGCTGTAGCGACTCCGGCGCTTCTGAATTTCGTCCCCAAAGCTTTGTCCTTCTCGGGAAGCGTCCCGAGAAGCAGAAGCGCCGAAATTCAGCTCCGTTTCCTGGCCAGCAAAGGACAAAGCTTTGGGGACGGCGGAGGAGGAGGGAGACGGACATTTCGGCTGACTGTAGCGGCTCCGGCGCTTCTGAATTTCGGCGCTTCTGCTTCTCGGGACGCTTCCCGAGAAGGACAAAGCTTTGGGGACGAAATTCAGACGCGCCGGAGTCACTACAGCCAGCCGGAATGTCCGTCTCCCTCCTCCTCCGCCGTTCCCAAAGCTTTGTCCTTCTCGGGAAGCGTCCCGAGAAGCAGAAGCGCCGAAATTCAGCTCCGCTTTCCTGGCCAGCAAAGGACAAAGCTTTGGGAACGGCGGAGGAGGAGGCGGCAGCGGCGGCAGCAACAACAGCCCCAAGCGCCAGAGTCAGACGGACATTCCGGCTGGCGCTCCCGACCGCCGCCGCCGCTCTACGGGCAGCGCAGCTCTTGCAAAAGCCCCCCGAGCGGCAACCTCAAGCTACAGGACACCAGCGGCCACAACGGAGCCCTGCAGCTTTCTTACTTCGGTGAGTCCCTCGATCCGTTTGGGGCTGGTGGGGCAAGAGGTTCTTGCGGGGAAGCAGCCCTGGCTGGTTGCTTCTATGGGCCTCCTTGGGGCATGGCCCTCTGGGGCTGGGAATTCCTGGTGCGCCTCTGTTCGGTGTATCCGTCCAGTTCTTGGGGTCTTAAAGCTGGGCGCGGGTCTCCCCCCCTGCCTTCGCTTCCACACACACACCTGTCCTCCTCACTCGCAGAGCCCAGAAAGAGACGGGCGAAAGTCATGCTGGCAGCCGCGCGCGGTTTGCTCCATCGCCCCTCAGCTGCTTTACATTGAACCCTATGGGAAACTGACTTCGCGAACAGAGTCAGTTCAAGAATCACGACCAAAAAACAAGGTCGGAACGGATTAACCGGATTTACATTGAACCCTATGGGAAATTGTGCCTCCCATCACAACCAAAAAACAAGGTCGGAACGGATTAATCGGATTTACATTGAACCCTATGGGAAATTGTGCCTTGCATCACAACCAATTCGGATCGCGACCAGAGTCGTTTCACCAATTAAGTTCGTGATCCGAGGTACCACTGTATATATCATTGAAGGAAAACATACTTTTTCAAGCTGTTAAAAATGTCTATAGTTTTAATGTATTCACTGATTATATCACGACCATAACAACTGAACAATATTGGAATGCTATGAAGCTTGGCTCAAATACAAATTGAATAATTTTTCTGGGGGTCTTTAGTTACCCATGTTAATATTTTTTCCCTTGGTGATCTATGGGGATTTTTTTTCTTTTTGGTTTTCAGTTTTAAATTAATAGATATGTGCAACCAAGATAAACAGCAACATTTTTGTGTGCACACAAAATGCCCTCACTCAGTGAACCGGTAGTAAACAGGTAGGAACCCACCACTGTGTACCCCCCACCCCTAGATGATGGCCTTTATCCCCCCTTTAATTGGTGGCTTCATCCCCATTGGCAAAACCATGCCTTCATGGCCTTTCAAGTTGGGGGCCAGTCTTATCTTTGCAGAAATGATTGATGTTCCATAGGGTGGAAACCATCACCAAAAAGGCCCTTCTTCTTGGGCTTACTAAGTGGACCAATTTAACTGGGGAGGGGGGGGGGTTGTTGGGGATCATGCCTCTATGATCCGGTGGGCCATGCAAATGTAACTCGGATGAGATGGTCATTCAAATAATATCACTCTAATAGCCACATAGGACTTTAAGAGTAATAAACACCATTTTGAATTGGGCCCAGAAGCAAATCAGCAACCAAAGCAGATCCTGCAAGAGAAGTGACACTTGAACAAAACTGGATTTGCACAAAAGCATGCAGGCCACTGCATTTTGAACCAATCGAAATTCTTTCTTTTAAAAATTTCCTGGAATGAGCACATACTTGGCAGTATATACTGTAGTTTCCAATCAACATTGCAATAATTTAAGTTCCTCATCATGCTGAATAACTTCTTTAAAATACCTGAATTTGCTGTGGGGAGGTATCGTTCTTTGGCTGAATAGACTGTAGCAGTACTGATAAGAGTACGACCAGTCATGGGCTGCTGCGTGGTCGCATGGGTTTGGGCGAACCCTTAGCTTGGATCACTGGCTGGGCCCACCCACCTACCCTTGTGCTAAGCTATCCATTTATAAGTAACTTTCTGGCTCAGTTCTCTCCACCCTCGCTGCCCAGCTGAGTTTTGCACTGCCCTTGCTTTACTCACCGTAGCTGTCTGAGTTGATTACCTGCCTCTTTGAAGCTCCATTTCACTCCCAAAGGAGCACGTGCGCTCACAACCAGCAAATTGCTTGTGAAACTAAGTGCAGCCCAGTGGTGAGTTTCTGCAGGCTCGCACCTACTCGCGAGAGCCGGTTGGTGAAATTTAGAGAACCGGTGAGAGGGGGTTCCACTGGTGTACCTGGAAGTAAATCTGGCCCGCCACTGCCAGTGACCCAACGGGAAGGGAAGGGAAAGGAAGAAAGGAAGAAAGGAAGAAAGGAAGAAAGAAAGGAAGAAAGAAAGAAAGAAAGAAAGAAAGAAAGAAAGAATTTATCATCACAATTGAGTCCAAAATTTTGGTTGCTAAGCAAGAGCATTGTTAAATGAGTTTCACCACATTTTAAAAGGTGGCCACTCCCACCCTGTCACATGACTGCCAAGCCACGCCCACAAAATAGGCCACACCTACAGAGTAGGTTCTAAAAAATTTGAAACCCACCACTGCTGCAGCCCACCTTTGAGTATAACCTTTGTCTTTTCCTCCATAGTATTTCTGGCTACATGCACTTGTATTTTTCAGCAAGTATGGATTCTTTTAATATGCAGTACAACTCCTCTTTTCTGACATTTCTGTTCTTGTTGAAGGAACAGACTTATATTGTTCAATTGTTGTATTCCCATCCAGGGAGTCACACTGTAAAGTCTCAGCTTTCAATCAATTAATAATTTTTATTTAGTAATTGAACAGCAAATAAAACGAAAAGAATAATTATTTAGGACAAAAAGGAAAAGAAAAACTATTGTTCTAAAGTATCTAAAAAAGGATGAGAAGAAATACTGTTGTGCAAACTATAGTACTTAGCTGTAGTCAAAGAAGTAAAATCTGATAATAACAACTTAAGATAAAAGAAGTATGAATGACCAGGATTTTTCCTAAGAAATTGAGACAATAATTCTTGGTAAATGTCTGTGCAGAGGGGACAATACAAAATAATGTGTTTCATTGTTTCGATTATTCCTCCGCAATATGGACATGGTGTCTGTTTAAAGGGAATCTTTTGGTATCGCCCTTTAGTAATAGCTGTTGGGAGGCCATTGAATCTGGTCAGGGATTAGGCCCTTCTAAATTTTGGAATATTATGTGATTAAATATCAGATTGGTTGGAGAAGGTATGCAGAGTGGTCTAAGGCAGATATTACTAAGTAGAGCCAGACAATCCGCTTGCCATTCTAAATCAAAGGGCCGCTGTTTAAGATCTGCTAGTGTACTTTCATAGGCCATCAGGGTGATAACAGGTGAAAAGCCATCAAAATCCAGTTTGGTCTATATTGCCTTGCACCAGGAAGTCTGAAAGTTACCAGCCATAATTAAAGGGGTCAAAGTAGCTGAACAAAAGGAGAGTTTATGTCAATTGCAGTAAAGGAAAACTAATATGGACAAACTATGGACAAATTATGGACCATTTTCAAACTCAAATAAATAAAATATGGACTATTTTCAAACTCAAATTTATGAACTATGGATTATTTTTAGATCCAAATCTACCAATCAATTTATGTTCAGCCTGATTTTGCTTTGGACTATATTTCTGTTGACGGACTGTGTTACTATGTATTGTTGTCACTGTTTACACCTTGCTGCTTGTCTTGATTTTCCTCCTCATCGCCAGTCCTCTCCCCTCAATACCATCAATACCATCATGACTTTTGCCTCCCTGCTGTAACCATCTGATATGCCTTGGTCCATCGGGCTTTGCAACGCACACAAGCACTTTAAAAAAAAAAAAAAAACTATAGTGACTGGCTAGTGGCTTGCTAACAGTGCCACTGTACCTAAATATGACTATGGGCTGTGGCTATTTTCTTATGGCAGCTCTCCTCTCCGGAATTAATTATGAACTTGCTATCTATTCGGCAGCTGACCTCCGCGCCCTGCGAGAGTCCCCCCTCTCGCAGGTTTGGCCCTCTGCTCTAACGAGGGCCCACCTTGATGATGGATTTCTTAATCTTGAGAGGTGGCGGAAAAGGAAACTGAGGGGTTTTTTAGGGGGCTTTTTAACTCGGTTTTTAAGGGGTTCTGGGGTGGGTTTTTTAGGGGGTACCAGGGAGGTGGGTGGGCACAGACAGGGAGAGACAGAGGGAAAAAAGGAAAGAAAGGGCCGGACCAGCAGTTGGCGGAGGGAAGCGGAAGGATCCGGCAAGAGGGGGGAAACACAAGTCATTCCGGTGGAGAGCTTCCCCATCCAGAGGGTCGTGGGGAGGGGCAGGTCCGAGGGGAGACAAGTTCCATCCTCCCGGCTGGAGGCACGTAGCCGTTGGTTACAAACGGTCAGTTGCCACAACCCCCGCAGGCTAGGTGGTCAGGGAGTACAGAGCCAGGGCCTGCGGCTGATGTTTTGCAACGCCAGGTCCGTTGTCAACAAAGCCCCCCTCATTAATGACCTGGTGTCAGAGGGGGAGCCGGACCTGGCTGGAATTGCGGAGACCTGGTTGGGCCACAAGGGAGGACTCCCCCTCGTTGAAATGTGCCCACCAGGCTACCGCGCTTTTCATCAGCCCCGGGCCCTAGGCAGGGGTTGTGGGGTAGCGGTCATTGTTAAGGAAGGTCTTGAGCCGAGAGAGACCGTTGTGCCACAGACCACCGGTTGTGAGTCCCTCTGCGTGAAGTGGGGCCTAGGGAGGCAGTTGGGCTTGCTGGTTGTATACCTGGCTCCCCGCTATGTAGCAGCAGCCCTGCCCGAGCTCCTAGAGGTGATCGCTACGGTGGCAGTTGAGACCCCCAGACTTTTAGTCATGGGGGACTTTAACCTGCCATCGGTGGGCGAATCATCCGGGGTAGCTCGGGAGTTCATGGCTTCCATGACGGCCATGGACCTGACCCAAGTAATTCAAGGCCCCACGCACGAGGGTGGACATACACCGGATCTCATCTTTGTCTCAGGCAAATGGAAGAGTGATCTGGGTATAGGGGATATAGTCATCACACCCTTGTCATGGACAGACCACTCACTTCTCCGGCTTGACTTTCCGACCGCTACTCCCCTCCGCGGGGAGGTGGAACCTGAGTTACCAATCTGGTTCCGCCCCAGGCGCCTGATGGACCCAGATGGGTTCCAAGTGGCGCTTGGGCCACTTCCTGTACCCCTGACCCGCGCCCCGATGGAGGACCTCGTGGCCGCATGGAATACTGCGACCACGGGAGCCTTGGATCGGGTCGCGCCCTTGCGGCCTCTCTTGCGGCGGCGAGCCACCCTGGCTCCTTGGTTTACCGAGGAGCTGAGGGTGATGAAACGCCACAAGAGATGCCTAGAGAGAAGATGGAGGTCTACCCGCTCTGAATCTGACCGGACACAGGTAAGAGCCCATTTACGGACTTACATTGTGGCGCTGAGAGTGGCCAAACGCCATCATTGCGCCACTCTCATAGCATCCGCAGATAACCGCCCTGCCGCCCTGTTTAGGGTGACCCGTACCCTCCTTCAACAGAGGGTGCGGGAAGCCCCCTTACAGGGTAGAGCAGAGGAATTTGTGTCTTATCTGCAGGAGAAAATCGCTCAGATACAGAATGAGTTAGCCCCCATTGCTGGTCCAGTGGATTGCCACGAGGGGGATCTTGTTTGGGAGGAGTTTGACTCCGTTGCTTCCGAGGATATGGACAGGTTACGTGGGCGACTGCGAGCCACCACATGTTTATTGGACCCGTGTCCCTCCTGGCTTGTACTGGCATCCTGGGAGGTGACACGAGGCTGGCTCCAAGAGGTTATCAACGCATCCTTGAGTGAGGGTTCCTTGCCTGCCTCCCTAAAAGAGGCCATGGTGAGGCCCCTCCTCAAGAAGCCCTCTTTGGATCCAGCTTTATTAACCAACTATCGTCCAGTCTCCAACCTTCCCTTCCTGGCGAAGGTTGTTGAGAGTGTGGTGGCACAACAGTTTCCCCGTCATCTGGAGGAAGTTGATTATCTAGACCCGCGCCAGTCCGGCTTTCGGCCCGGGCATAGCACCGAGACGGCATTGGTCGCGTTGGTGGATGATCTCTGGAGGGCCAGAGATGGGGGTTGCTCCTCCATCCTGGTTCTGTTAGACCTCTCGGCGGCTTTCGATACCATCGACCATGGTATCCTATTGCATCGGCTGGGGGGGTTGGGGGTGGGAGGCACCGTTTTGCGGTGGTTCTCCTCCTACCTCTCTGGCCGATCGCAATTTGTGTTGACAGGAGAGCAGAGGTCGACCCCGAGACCCCTCACATGTGGGGTGCCTCAGGGGTCGGTCCTCTCGCCTCTCCTGTTCAACACATACATGAAGCCGCTGGGCGAGATCATCCGTGGTTTTGGGGTACAGTATCATCTCTACGCTGATGATACTCAGCTGTATATATCTACCCCAAACCACCCCAACGATGCCGTAGCGGTGATGTGCCAGTGCCTGGAAGCCGTGCGGATCTGGATGGGAAGTAACGGACTCAGGCTCAACCCGACCAAGACCGAGTGGCTGTGGTTTCCGGCTGCCCGATTCAACCAGCTGACTCCATCGCTGGCCATAGGGGGCGAACATCTTGCCCCTGTGGATGGGGCGCACAACCTGGGTGTCCTCCTGGATACCCGGCTGTCCATGGAAGATCAAGTGACAGCCGTGGCCAGGAGGGCGTTTTACCAGGTTCGCTTGGTACGCCAGTTGCGCCTATTGGATCGGGACGCCCTTTGCACAGTCACTCATGCTCTCGTGACATCCCGACTGGACTATTGCAACTCTCTCTACATGGGGCTCCCCTTGAGGTGCACCCGGAGACTTCAGTTGGTCCAGAATGCAGCTGCGCGAGCAATAATGGGAGCCTCTAGGTTCACCCACGTAACACCGCTCTTGCGCGAGCTGCACTGGCTACCTGTCGTCTTCCGGGTGCGCTTCAAGGTGTTAGTCATCATCTTCAAAGCGCTCCATGGCTTGGGACCTAGCTATCTGCGGGATCGGATCCTGCCCCATACATCCTCACGGCCGATTCGCTCCCACAGAGAGGGACTTCTCCGGGTGCCGTCCACTAGACTTTGTCAGCGGGTGACGCCCAGGGGAAGGGCCTTCTCTGTGGCGGGCCCAGCCCTCTGGAACGACCTTCCCCCCGATATCAGGACAACCACGGACCTCCGCTCCTTCCGCCTAAAATTAAAGACACATCTGTTTCGCTTGGCCGGCCTAGGGTAGTCTCTTTTTAGATTGGGGTTAGTTTTAATATGGGATTTTAGCGCAGGGTTAGTTTAATTTCATTTTATTATTGTATACTGTTTGTATTTTATATGTATTTTAAATTCCCTGTGCCCCGCCTCGAGTCCCTTCTGGGAGAGAGAGCGGGTTATAAATTAAATTATTATTATTATTATTATTATAATACATACATATATGTGTGTGTGTGTGTGTGTGTGTGTGTGTGACAATACCCTGTTAAGCCCCAATTAAGGGGGGAAGCATAACTGCTTTCCTTTTCTGCCTTTCAGCTCATCACCAGAGACCATCTAGACAAAAAACTATGAGTATTGCTGTGTAATTTTTTTTTAAATATGCGTGTTAGGTTTTTGAGCTGATCAATAAATAACATGTAATACAGCCTAACATAAATAACATGTAAAATCTGCCTAACATGTAATACAGCCCCGGTTCAAATCCCAGTAAAGGGTATGGCTAGCTGATGAGAGCTAAAAAGCTCGAAATAGATCTATACTAGTCTCCCTGATTTATTTATTGATCAGCTCAAAAACCTAACACACACACACACACACATATATACCTACACCTGTGAAAATCTACGAAAAAAGACATTTTGTGTGTGTGTGTGTGTGTGTATATATGTGTGTGTGTGTGTGTGTGTTAGTTTTTCTTTTATGAGCTGATCAATAAATTTAAATTTGAGAGACCAACTTCCTGTTAGGGCCCCATTAAGGGAGGAGACATACTGTTTCCCTCTCTGCCTTTCGGCTCATCAGCAGAGACCATCTAGACAGAGAACTATGAGTTACGTTGTGTAAATTTTTTAGATATGTGTGTTAGTTTTTTTTTTATGAGCTGATCAATAAATTTAAATTTGAGAGACCAAGATAGATCTATTTCGAGCTTATTAGCTCTCATCAGTTGGCCATACCTTCCACTGGGATTCGAACCAGGGCTGCAATGCATCCAAGGCAGAAGCCTAGCAATTCAATATATATATATATCAGGGGTGGGTTCCTACGGGATCGCCCTGGATCGCGCGAGCCTGATCGTAAAATTTAGAGATCTGGGCCGATCCCGTTGGACCGTGGACCCGGAAGTAACTACAGGAACACGTGGCTCGCTCGTCCATTGTGTATTGCTAGCTCCAGCCCTAGCTCCAGTCCAGCCCGACGCTTCCAGCAAGCTGCTCCCCTTCCCCAGGTAAGCAACTTTGCTTGGGGGAGGGGGCAGGAGGCTAGCTTCGAAGCCTCCTTGTGGAAGCCAAAAGCAGGCTTCGCACCCGACTAGCGGTGGCGTCCCCGCCTCCCCCGCCGCCACTAGCCACGTGCAAAAGGCCCTGGCACCTTCAAAAGTAAAGAGAGGGGGCCGGGCCTTGAAGGTCTTCCATTGTTGGCGTGGCTGGGGGGGGGCGGAAGGCGCTCTAGTTGCACGAAGGCCCCCGCGCCCCCCCCCCCAGCCGCGCCAACAGGGAAAGTTTCAAGGCCCAGCCTGGGCCCTTTAGTTTTGAAGCTGCCGGGCCAGGCCGGGCCTTGAAGCGTTTTCCCTGTTGGCGTGACTGGCGGGGGGGCAGGGGGGGTTCACGCAGCCTAGCGCACTCTTTTTTCGCCACCCCTAGCCGGCAGGCTTCAAAGCTAAAGGGCCCGGGCCGAGCCCTTCAGGTCTTTCATTGTTGGCGCGGTTGGGGGGGGGCGGCGGAAGGCGCTCTAGTTGTGCGAAGGCCCCCGCGGCCGGCTGCCAAGCCGCGCCAACAGGGAAAGTTTCAAGGCCCAGCCTGGGCCCTTTAGCTTTGAAGCTGCCAGGCCGCTCTTGGCGCGATGCGGAGGCTGGGGGGGGGGCTTCGCGCAGCTATTCGCTAGGTGTGCGAAGCCGTCCCAACCCCCTGCAGCCACGCCGGCAGCTTCTAGGCCCCGGTGTTTTAAATTTGAGGCTTCCCAGGCCCGGGAAGCCTCAAATTTAAAACACGCCACTAACGTGTTGAGAAAGGGGCCGGCAGCTTCATAGACTGGCCCTTCAAATTTCGCGTGCCGGCATCCTCCCCCCCTCAGGGGCGCGAAATTTAAAGGGCCCTGCTATATATCTGCCGGTGTCTTTCACGCGCTGGGGGGGATGGGGCGGGGGAGGCGAGCTGGCTGATGCCACAATGCCCAAAAGCCCCCCAGCTCCCCCCTCTCTCAGCCTCACCTGGCTTGCTGCCTCCCTTCTCCCTCTAGTCCGATACATTTACCTGTGTCCTGTTGCCTCGTTGCCTGCCTGCTCCCTGCTGCATCCTTCATCAGAGAGCTGCTGATTCTGCCTCCTGGTAAGTGACCTGGTTTTTTTTCCTCTTTTATTTTTTTTAATGATTTTTTAAAGATTATTTTATTTATTGTGCATATAATTTTTTTAAATCGTTTTACTTAACTGTATTGAATGGAGAGTTTTAAAAAATGGTTTACTTCAATTTATTGTGTGTGGGTTCCTTTTTTAAATTGTCTTAGACTATTTAAAAAAAGATTCTATGAAAAACAAATTCATATAAACCATTTTTAAAAATTTTATACTCAGTACTTTAAAATGTATTGATTAAAGAATTTTTTTAAATGGTTCACTTCAATACATAGTGTTATTCTACCCTTAACATGGTTATATTTTAAATTATTACAAGGAATATCTTTAAATGGTTTCAGTATACATTATTGTTGATAGAATTGTGTTTGGTAGAATTGTGTCATTTTGTGAAATGCTTAATGGTTTTTAAGGATTTTTTTATTTGTAAAATATCTTTTTTAATTATTTTAGGGAATTTTTATTTTGTAATTGTTTATAAAAAAATTTTTTTTCAAGAGATTTTATTCCTTTTTGCAAATGTTTTCTTTGAGATGCAATATGTTGCTTTTAAGTGGTTTATGTGTCTCAAAGTGGCTGCTTTTCTATGGGCTGCCAGGTTGGTGCAAGGCAGCTTTGCGAGAAAGAGTGTGCTTTACCCTGGTTGTCTAGGTAATTCTTAGGTGGTTGCTGGTTCTGTGAGCTTGTGTGTGCTTTATAATTTTCCCGCAATGTCTTGATGGTTTTTATTCCAATGGCTTTGTCTCTCCTGTCCCTAAGGTTTGGGGGAAAAACTGGTTTCATTTTCAGTCTTTTGTAGGAGGGATTCTATTTTCTGGTGTTTTCCTGGCACTGTCATGGTTTGCGTGGGTGTATTATGTCCAGCAGCAGTTGTACACGTTAATAATGATCAAATACTACTAATATTTCCTTATACATTTTAGTGACCTTTCCTTACATAATTGGTGTTGTCTTTCATACTTTTGGATTTCTATTTTCTGTTTCTCTTACTTAGCAATTGCTAAAACAAATCCAACGTGAAAAAATATTCAAAGCCTTCTTGATTTTAATTGTCACTTTATTTATTCCTGCACATTGTAGTATTTATTCATTTTCATATCTGTTTTTCCACTGTTGTACAAACATAATTCCAGCAGCTGCTAACATTCCCACCTGGTCACATGGCCGGCAAGCCACTCCCACCCAGTCACATGGCTGCCAAGCCACTCCCACCCGGTCACATGGCTGCCAAGCCACTCCCACCCGGTCACATGGCCGGCAAGCCACTCCCACCCGGTCACATGGCCGGCAAGCCACTCAGACAAAGCAGGCCACACCCACAGAATATGTTCCAAAAATTTTGAAACCCACCCCTGATAATAATATATATATAATATATATATAATATATAATGTGTTTTTGTAGATTTTCACAGGTGTAGGTATGCTGGTTTTATTGTATTCAGGTGTTTTCCCTTGTAAAAATGAGATTATATATATCCCTAACACCCCGTGGACTATGTGTTATGTTACAATACAGCCTGTTGTGCCTTCAAATGGCTTCTACTATACTGCCATAAAATGACTTCTATTATACAGCGCAGTTGAGTTGTCATAGTAACGGCTTCGTGTTCTATTCACAGAACAAGTGTGGGTGCCGAATAACTGAGGCTCAGGCAGAGGAATAAAAGGCTAACACGTTTATTCCTAGCGAACGGCAACACAAGTAACTTCAGCTCTCTGACAGGCAACAGCTGCGGCTGCCGTCTGACAGCTCGCTTTTATAGCGAGCTGTCAGATGGCTCCGCCAATCCGCGGGCTGCATGACCCCCGCCAAAACTGGTAACTGCTGCACAGGCGCAGCTCATGACAGCTAGAACACAACAAACGGCTTCGCAATACTCCACAAGGGGGCTCCCTCTGGCAAGGGGGAAAACCCAACATTAGAAATTACATTTGGTCTGGGCATCCCCCCCCCCAATAAATAAATACCCTGGCAATGTCGTATTATCAGCACTCATCGATTATAAATAGGCCGGCTTCATGGCAAGGCACCACATTCATAATGCAGTAAGGTGCTTGAAGAATTTATCTCAATAACTTGGATTGAACTCTTTCCTCCCTGACTCCCAAATGAGCTGGAGTGGGATCTTAGCTGAAAAGTCTTTAATTGCTGCAGATATATGGTGAGCTACGTTGGAGAACAAGAATGATTGTAAAATCAATACTGTTTTTTATGTGTTTAAAGTAACATGGTGTGAGATTTTGGTTGCCTGTAACATGGAAAACCATCCTCAGTTATTTGAAATTCTTTATTTGCACTACTGAATGATCATTTAGCTGCCAGTCATATGCCTTAGGGTACTTAGCAAAAAACATGGTCTTCGTTTTGCAATAATTGATTGCTAGTTATCTTGTGGACAGTCTTCAGCAAGTATACAGTATAAAATACCAGCTTCAGGCCAATCTATGTCTGAGAAAGCAGCATGCATCACCTACATACAAAATAACAGAAATGTGCTTGTTTGTCCATTTTGATGGATGAAGAGATGGACTTTTCAGTTTGCTTTAAAGAGTGAATATATAGATTAAAAAAGAGGGGAGCAGAATACAGCCTTGTCTCACTCCCATCTTGACAAGAATTTCCTTGGTGCAGTGACCTTGTGCATTACATCTTCATCCAGGTGAAGCCTGTATATAAGGACAAGTAATCTTGTATCAGTTGAGGAGGAATTCAATTTCTCCCAAAGTTTAGATGTAGTGGTGAGATCAAAAGCCCATCTAAAACCAATAGACACTACACAGAATGATGAGCAAGCACTGGAGAAGTATTTCTCAACTAGATGTTGAAGAGTTAACACATGGTCAATAATTGAGTGACTTTCTCTGAAGCCTGCCTACTCATCAGTTAAGATGTTCTCAGTTATAACTCAATTCAGTAGCTTGTTGTACAAGTATCTAGTATATAATTTACTAAACACACTGAGAAGTCCAATGGGCTGGTATTTGTCAGGTGAATCTCTACCTTCTTTGTAGATGGGAATCACCAAAGGTAGGCCCCAATCCTCAGCATGGATATCAATATGGGTGAATATGTGAACAGGGAAGTCAAAATGAATACCACCGATCAAAATTGTTTTGAATGGCCTCCACTGAAATGAAATGAAGAGCAACAGATCCTGGTATGAATAAGAAAAAAAGGATCCTTTTTATATTAAATAGGAAATTAATATTCCTTATTTTTTGGCTGCATGGCATTCAACTGTCAAACCAAGGTTGGTTAAAAGAACACTGATTCTTGTTAACAGCAGATGGACAAGTAGAGAGAATTGGCTGGAGAAGATAAATGTCAGGGTTCCAACCAGTGCCCTAATGCAATTAAGAATCTCAAGCCACCCAGCAAGAAAAATCCAGTCTTATTAGGAGCATCATGTCAGCATTACCTAGGTGAAGCCAACTCTGACTTCACCCCCTTCACGTGAAACTCTACATTGTCTCAGACAAATGGCTATCCAATCTCTTCTTAAAAACTTGCAGTGTTGTAATATCTACAGCTTTTGGAAGTAATCTGTTCCACTGATTAATTGTTCTGTCAGGAAATTTCTCCATTGTTCTAGGTTGCTTCTTGTCTTGTCTCCAGATGCTTTGGAAAATAGGTTGATTCTCTGTTCTCTGTGGCTGCTACTATGTCCTTCTTTTCATTAAAATAGACATACCCAATTCTAGCAACCGTTAGCTGCCAGTCCCTTTTTATTTCTTATCTTTTCTCTCAGGCTCTCAGGTTAGCCAAATACACACGATTCATTTAGAGAGAAACTTTGTTCGGAATGTTCTACTGAAACCTCACTGTCAAACGATTTGCTTTTTCTGTTAATAGATTCAGATTTGCTCCCTGACAACTGGTTGCCTTATATTCCTACAGCCCCTGCTTAATCATCCACAATAGGCAATCAGTAGCTCTAAGGACACACTCTTGCAATCAGCAACTATTCAGGAGTCATTCAAGATTAATCTTTTCTTCCCCTGCAGCTGAGCATAAAATCCATCAGAACATGTTATTTATTTGGTCACTCTCTTTCTTGCCTTTTCCTCCTAGTGAGCTCCACTGATGTTCACACATGAAATTTGCAGTGCAACTGTAATTTGGTTTTTTTCAATTATTTTTTCAAACACAAATAATACAAACAGTACATATACAACTGAATACCAAAAAAAGACAAAAGAAAAAGGGGAAAAATACATATTATAGTGTACCCCCCACCCCCTGGAGACCTTCACTCCCTATATTTCTTAGATACACAATATATTCAACTGCATAAAGGCACAATTGCAACCGTAATTTGGAGCCACTTTGCACTTTTTAAAAATTCAAATGTAAATGATAAATTGCCTCTAAATCTGTTCTAAGTTTTCCCCAGGCTTCAGCAATTAATCCTCTCTCTGCATCTTAGTATTCTCCTAGGAATTCAGGGAGGGGACTGGAGAAAGGAAAGTCTATCTTGCTTACTCCTGCAATTATAGAGGTTCTGCTTCTCAGTGGAGATTTGTGTCTGTTGGAAGAAATGTCCTCCTGGGTTCAGTTCCAAGTGGGGAAAAAGACACTGGAAACATGGAGGCTGCTTGGAAAGATGGTTTAATAGTGGACAGGATCACATGGCTTGAGCTCCTGAAAAAGGGGTATCACATGCTTCCAGAGGTTGGGTGAACAAGAAAACAGGGCGAGATGGTGAAAGTTCCTGGTTTTATGCCCTCTCTGGGCTTTATTCTTCATCTTGTATTCTGATTGGTTGTCAGACTCCCATGGGGCCATGCATGGACAACTCTCTAGGCTGTCTTGAGGTCAGGTTTGGTTGAGCATTGCTTCTTCCCAGATGCCCTGTGGTGAGATGGGTAAAGGAGTAATACTATAAGGTGACCAGATTTCAAGTTTACTAAAGTGGGACACCATTGACAGGGGGAGGGGAGGCAGTGGCCTTTCCTGGCTTCGCAGCCGCCACAGAGGCCGCCTTGCTGCCCGCTTCCCTCGCTGGTTGGAGGGCATCTGGTGGGGGGGCACGCAGACTGACCCCCTCCCTCCCTCACCCCCGAGCGGGGCACTTGCAGGTGTAGACATTTGGTGGGGTGGCAGAGCAGGGCCAGGTGGGCACGGGCGCTCTGCACGCGCTCAGAGGTGCGGGGCACGGCCAGGAAGCAGCGGCCAGAGCGGGCTGGCGGGCAGGCGGAAGGGGAGGGCCAGCGAGGGAGGAGCCAGGCAGGCAGCAGGTGGCGGCGGAGGAGGAGAGCTGTGAGTGGTGGGGCGCCAGCCAGAACCCGCGCAGCCCTGAACTTTGTGCCACCGCTGCGATGTGCTGAGAGCGGCCGGCCAGAAGCCCCGCCTCCTCTGCCTCCCCGACCGGCTCGTCCTGGGCCCCCCTGGCTCTCAGCACATCGTGAAGGCAGCAAGTTCAGGGCCGCGCAGGCTTCGGCTGGAGCCCCACCATGCACAGCTCTCCTCCTCTTCTGCCGCCTGCTGCCTGCTTGGCTCTGCCCTCGCCGGCCCTCCCCTTCCACCTGCCTGCCAGCCCGCTCCAGCCACCACTTCCTGGCCATGCCTTTGAGCGCATGGTGAGCCTACTTCCTGCCTAAAAACATGTTTCTCCATTTCTGATCCAGGGAAATATAATATTCTGCCTTTTCAATATTTCCCACGATATTTTATTTTTTTAGGAGGGGGGTGTTAACTTCCTACATGTCTTCAAAAGCCTGGTGGGAGCGGGATGATGTTGGATTTTCATTTTTTCTTGAGTTAGGAGGACATTCTCCAGGAATATCACCTCTCCCTTGGCCCCAGAGTTTCCTTTTCCTCTTTCAATGATGTCCCTCTCCACAGTGGACAAGACAATCACTTTCAGATGGAATGGGTCAACCTGCCACAGCCAACTCATCACGGGTCAACTCGCTGTTGGACAATTTAACAATTTAATGTAATTATTTAAAATAATTTAAAAAATATTTAATTTTTTGTTATTTGCATTTCATTCTGCCCCTCCGCCTTTTGCATCCTTTCTTTAATGATTCTATTCCACCATTTCTTTGATATTAGTGCAACTTTTGTCCCCTGGTGTGTTGGCTCCGGCGAGTTGGCCATGTCGAATTATCATAGACCCTGCTGCTGTGGCCTAGAGGTGGAGCTCTCACCTCACAATCAGGAGGTTCCGAGTTCGATCCTAGGTAGAGGCAGATGTAGGGTCTCCTGCTTGGGTAGGGGGTTGGACTAGATGATCTTGCAAGGTCCCTGCCAACTCTGTTAATACACCCCTTTCAGAGGTTTAACATTTGTTTTCTTTCTTTTAACCACTCCATACCCCCCTCCATTAGAGTAAAGGCTGTCTGCTGGTACTGAAACAGCACTGCTGGGCTAATCTCTGGTCTTGGATTTATGCAAATCTTGCAAATGGAACTGCTGAAGAACAGAGGGTGAAGAGATGATACTTGCTTGTTCCCAGATATTTGAGTCTAGGACTTTCAGTGGTGAGAACCTAAATGCATTCCACTTCAAATTCCTCTTCCCCCTCCCTCAAATTGGGGGAATGATGGGGATGCAGAAGTTCATTAAGAGGATTGTCCAGGACCAAGGAGGAAAGGCGAAGGGTTGAATGCATTTTCATTATGACTTGAAGTGGCAGTCAAATGGATTTATGGGAACAGTGCAATACAAGTGTTAACATCATCATACGGAGAGTATTAACTTAATGTAAAGCCAGAAGGAGTTTCCCATAGCAAGAGGGAGAACCCTTCTTGGTGATGAAAATCAGCCGAGAAGTTGTAGACAGCTTTGGCACAAACCAATTGTTCATTGATAAATTGTTGCACAGTTTGGAGTTTCTGAGAAGTGGGATTCCACTAGGAACTGGAGAGAATTTGGATATGTTAAATATACACATCTGCAGCAGGCAGATGTAGCCTGAAATGGTGAAAACCTGCTCAGTGGTCAGAGCTACATTACTGAGGCTTTCCAATAAGATTCTTTTCTGACATGAACCAGCATCTGAGGAAGCATCGGAGCAGTTGTCCAAAGGAGACATCATACCATGGCCCTGAGCTTTGTCTGGGCCACACCTTGGCTGTTTAAAAGACCCTTAAAAAATAATGATTCTGATGATAGTGATGATGATTATGATATCCATTCAGTCGTGTCTGACTTTTGGTGATTCAATGGGCTAGGTCTCTCTACATCAGGGATGTCCAAACTTGGGAACTTTAAGACTTGTGGACTTCAACTCCCAGAATTCCCCAGCCAGCTATGCTAGCATAGCTGGCTGGGGAATTCTGGGAGTTGAAATCCACAAGTCTTAAAGTTCCAAGTTTGGACATCCCTGCTCTACGTCTTCTGATTTTGCACTACTTCTTTGAGTTTTCTTATGCTCTGGCTAGTGTCAGCTTTAATGACACTATCCAGAGTTGTGTTCTTTCATGGTCTGGTTTCCGTTTACTCTTTTGGTTATAGTGGTTGTCTTTTCTGGTTATTTGGAGACTTCCAATTGTGTTCCAATTGTTTCGGGTGTTTTGTTAATGTTGTATTAATAAAACATTTCCTGTGTTTTTTAATGTTTTTATTGTACTGTGCTCCAAGTTATTACAGAGTTGGCTGGCCATATACATTTAACTAGGGGTGAAATCAACTTACCTTCAATACTGGTTCTCAAATGTGAGCGTGCGCGTGCTAGCTTCACCGGCACAAGCCACCTCCACGTATGCGCAGGACCTCACTCGCATGCGAAGAGCGTAAAAAACGGGATGCGATGACGTCTGGGTGGGTGGGCGAAGTCTCCTGCCCCTCTGCTACCAGTTTGCCCAAACTGGATAGAAAGGGCTGAATTACACCACTGCATTTAACTAATGAATTAAATTCTAATGACTTTAAATAAAAAGTGCCACGCATTGTTTCAACCACAGGAAGCAAAAATCGAGCCTTCTTTATCCAGCCTTTGAAAACTCAGCTTTATATCAAACTTCAAATCAAAGCTGCATCTGTTTTGGATATACAATTAAGCATTTAACCTGATGGTTTCATCATTTGTCACATCATTTGTAGTACCAATTATTTTTACTAGTTTAGTTTTCAAGAACCGTGTCCACAGAAGTATTCGTGTAACAAAACTAGATGTGTTCTTTCTCTATCCACAAAGCTATTTGGAAGACAATCTTTCCTATTTTTTTCAATCCATGCATTTGCACGTTTTTTATAATGGGCAAGATTCTGAATGTTAGTTTTTATATGTTTGGACTCTATCTTCTGCTTGTCAATATTTTAAATATTCATCTTTCCCTATAGCAGTGGGAGATGGCTGAACTGGGTTTCAAAAGTCTATATATTGTATTTCATATTTCTTTTCTTTCTAGGCAGATATGTAATAGAGTTTTATGTACAAGTGATTTGATGGCCTTCCAATCTTCCCTTTTAGTATACAGAACACATTTTATGCATTGATTTTAATCTTTGCAACAAGAGAAAACATTGTTGCCTTCTGGTGATAGATGTAATAAAAGCCCTGTGGATATATAATCACCCAGTTCAAAGGAATTGCCTTCAAAGTTGCTTATAATTAAAATTAGTCTTCTTTCATAGCTTCTTAAACATCTATTGTTTATCAAGCCATAGCTGTCTAGATTTCAATGATTATGACATTTTAAAGTTTGTCACTTTAGCTTGAAAAAATGAAGTGACATTTTTAATGGAAATGATTTTTTTACATGGTTACAAGTAAGTAGTCCTCAACTTACAACCACAATTGAGACCAAAATGTCTCTTGCTAAGGCAGTTGTTAAGTGATCACCCCCATTTTACAACCTTTCTTTGCCACAGTTGTTAAGTGAATCATTGCAGTTATAAAGTTAGTAACATGGCCATTAAGTGAATCTGCTTTCCCCATTGGCTTTGCTTGTCAGAAGGTTGCAAAAGGGTATCAAATGATACCGTCATAAATATGAGTCAGTTGCCAAGCATCTAAATTTTGCTGCAACCCTCATAAGTGTGAAAAACGATCATCAATCACTTTTTTCAGTGTTGTAATTTCAACGGTGACAGAATGTGATCCATTGTTTGTATTTCAGTCTTGGCAACTTTAAGATGGGCGAACTTCATGCTGCCTGGGAGATTCTGGGAATTGAAGTCCATGCCAAAGTTGCCAGACTTGAGAAGGTGGGGTCCTTGGTGCTGTCTGAGCTTGAGGGTTTTCTTGCAGATGTTTCATTACCAAACTAGGTAATGCTATCAGTACTAGAAGGGAGTGGAGCTTGCTCTTATTTTCATATACTAGTGCAGTGATGGCAAACCTATGGCACGGGTGCCACAGGTGGCACGCGGAACCATTTCTTAGGGCACGCGAGGTGTTGCCTTGTCAGCTCCAGGCCAGCTGATTTAGGCCTTCTTTTGAGGCCATTTTTCGCCCTCTGGAGGCTTCAGAGAAGTTCCTGAAGCCTCTTGAGGTGGGGAGGGGAGACTGTTTTCACCCTCCCCAGGCTCCTAGAAAGCCTCTGGAGCATGGGGAGGGTGAAAAAAGCGCTCCAAAAGCAGGGGGTCATGCACATAGCATTATGGGTGTGGCACACCCACGCATGACCCCCCTGCGCTCCCCCCGCCTTTGGCACACGAGCCAAAAAAGGTTAGCCATCACTGTACTAGTGGCTTCCCCCTGTCAGTGTTGATCAGTTGCTTCACAAACAGTGTTTTGATTGCTGCTAGGTCTCTTCAGCCTCAGGCAGAGATAGGCTATTCTGCACCCCTCCCTCAAATGTTTTTTTAAAATACAGTTTCCCAACATTCCTTTAGGAACCTCCAACATGCAAACTGGTTACTCATCCTAAAACGAACCCTTTTATCTGGAGCGTCAAAATTTGCTGTTTGCTAGGAAGATGTGTAGCTAAAGGTCAATCTACATTTAGTGTACACCTGACTTTGGGGATATTTCTTCATAACCAAACAAAAGTGTATTTTTTGTGCAGTTCACACCACCTTGCTCACTGGGTCTGGATGTCACAAAGCAAAGCCCACATTTTGTAATTAAGCACTGCACCCTGTTTTGACTGGCAGAGTGCTGCAGGAGACTGAATGCTGTCACACACCCTGGCCATGCCCTTTCACCCAGTCATTAGGACAGAGAACCAGTTGTTAAATTATTTGAACCCCACCACTGTGCCAATCCTCAACATTACTACTGCCCTACCACTCCCAGTCACCTGATTGCATTTTGGGCCCTTGGCAGTTGGCCCACATTTTCAACTGGTCCTGCAGGCACATGGTCATGGTTTGTAATGCTTTTTGCTGTTTCCTGGCAAAATATGCCCCTCGGATAAGCTGGATTTAGACTTATGACCACACGATTGCCTTAAGCTACTGTGGCTTGTTTAACAACCATAGTACAAAAAGTTGTAGAATCAAGTCTGACCACATGGTGATTCAATTTACAACCGCAGCAATTCCGGGCTCAATTGTGATTGTAGGTCAAAGATGTCCTGTATACTGCAAACAGCAATTCTTGATCGCAACAAATCTATATGACCCACCTTCTTTGATTCCCATAATGCCATAACGATCAGCAGCAGTCAATAAACTTTTTCAGCTGTAAAAGAGTATTTTCAGTTTCAATTCTTAAGTTGCCCTAAAAGGAATTCTGCTCAGAAAGCAAAATTGGATGTTTTTGCATTGGCAAAGTGTGCTGACTGGAGCGGCACTGAAATTAAAGCATTCTTAAATGCTCTGGAAGCAAAAACAGAGAAATGGAAGGGAACTGGATGTTACTCTTCTGCATATTGTATTTTTCAGTACATAATCCCTACATTGCCTACAACAGCAGTTCCCAGGCTTTGTATTTATGTGAACCATGACAGGGGTAATGGCAAATCACCACACTAACCAAGGTCAGCCACATAATGCATTCAGGCAGCGTGACATAATCAGATGTTATCCCCAAATAAACTGAAGTTTAAAGGGGTAAAATCCATAACTAAGCTGCCTGATGTTGATGAAGTTTGTAATGTAAATTTAAAAGGCTTACACGAGAAGGAGGAGGAGGAGGAGGAGGAGGAGGAGGAGGAGGAGGAGGAAGAGGAAGAGGAAGAAGAAGAATATGATGATGATTTGGGGGGGCCTGCACCAAGAAACAGCTACGATATTTAGCTCACCAGAAGGAATACTTAAGAGATAGAATCGGAAGCTGGCTGTCAGCAGGCTTTAATGTTTACAAGAAATCTTCTTATACTCTTGAATATATATCCTAAAACAGAGAACATAACAAAACAGAACAGAATAGAATTCTTTATGGGCCAAGTGTGATCAGACACACAAGGAGTTGGTCTCTGGTTGCAAAAGCTCACAATGTATATATAAACAGCAAGTAACAGGTTATAGGTCATAAATCATAATTACAAACAGTAATCATAAGTTGCAAACAACAATTGATAAATCCTAATAAATCAACAGGAGAAAATAGTAGGAAAGATGAAAAGATGAGTAACAAGCAAATGCTTAATTGCATTGGGGGGGGGGGGAACCATATGTCTGGTTGTTTTAGCATGCAATGCCCTATAGCAGTGGTGGGCAAACTTATTAGTCAAGAGAGCCAAATATCAACAGTACCACGACTGAAATTTCTTTTGAGAGTCAAAAGGTGTGGCCTGTTCTATGGGAGTGGCTCAGCGGTCATGTGACTTGGAAAATGTGGTGAAACTCATTTAATGACGGTCCTGCTTAGCAACCAAAATTTTGGGCTCAATTGTGGTCATAAGTTCTTTCTTTCTTTCTCTCTCTCCCACTTTCTTTTTCTTTCTATTTTTCTCTCTTTCTCTCTTTCTTTTTGTGTGTGTGTCTCTCTCTCTCTCTGTATCTGTCTCTCTCTCCTCCCTCCACCCATCTGTCACTCTGCATGTGCGTGTGTGTTTGTGTGTGTGCAGGCCCGGATCCAATAAGTGCGGGCCCCGATTGGATTTTTTTTGCGGGGCCATCTATATATTAAATATTTAAATAAAATGCAAATTCAATTTATATATAAATCAAATATCATGGATCATAAGATAGGTAAACTTCTACATACATTGAAAAATAAAAATACACAAAATATAAAAACAATTACATTTTATTGAATATAAATTTACATCATTGAATATGAATATATGAATTTACATATTTCTAAGTTTTTGTTCCGTAAAATCTTCTAAAATAGTTTGAAAATCCAATTTTCTTGCTTCTTCACTTTCAATCGACATAATTGCTAAACTATTTAATCTATCCTAAGTCATTGTCGATCTCAGATAGTTTTTTATTAGTTTTAGCCTGGAAAATGATCTCTCTCCAGAAGCAACGCTCACTGGAATTGTTAAATATATTCAGAGAGCAATAAACAAGTTTGGAAATGCCGTTGCTCTGTCATTTTCCGATAAAAATTTGAACATTTTAAATGGATTTTCAAAAAATTCTGATGGAAGGATAGATTTTAAAGCTCCCATTTCTTCAACTAACATTTTTCCATCTATATCAGCTTCCTTCACTATTGGTGCATCATTTTCTGTGAACCTAGAATCTGTTAGAGCAGGGGTCCCCAACCTTTGCAACTTTAAGTCTGAAGGACTTCAGCTCCCAGACTTCTCCAGCCAGCTAAGCTCCAGCCAGCAAAGCAAAGCTGGCTGGAGAAGTCTGGGAGCTAAAGTTCTTCAGACTTAAAGTTGCAAAGGTTGGGGACCCCTGTGTTAGAGAAATTTCTAATTTAGCTGCATGTTTTTGAAGTGCTTCTTTTTCCATATTTTGAAATTTTCCCAGAAACCCAAATAAGTCATTATGATTTTTCAATTGTTCAAAACGATCTTTTAGTGATTCTGTAGCTTTATCTAAAACAAAATTAAAAAAAGATATCTTGTATGCGTTTATCGGATCTACAATAGGTTCATCATCGCCTTCATAATTGAAATGTTTCTTTCTTTTCCGAAGCCTTTTATTTCGAATTTCTGTAGATATTTCCAAATCTTGTGCAAGAATTTTTGCTTGAACTAAAACTTGTTCGAATCCAGTATTTCTGTAGTCGCTTAACCATTTAAAAAGTTTTTCAAATGAAGAAAGTGCAATGGATACATCTACAGATTTACTTTGAAGTTCCTTGCTTACATAATTGACTTGGAACAGTAAATCGTACCAAAAAACCAGTGATACTAAAAATTTATAGTCTTTCATTGCATTTCCAAGAGATTCTGCCTCGCTTTTAATTTGTGGATCTTCGGAAATTTCTGATATTTCGAAAAGAGCATCATAAAATTCACCTATTTGGTATCTCACTGCTTTTACGCTTTGAATCCGATCAAAATTTGGGAGCTGGGCAACTGGTCGGCATGTATGAGGATTGCAGAGTCCCCTGCTCAACATTAGTGACCAAAGGTTGTTGAACATGGGGATTTAATTCTCTCCCAGCCCACCTCACAGGGTTGTTAGAGGGAAAAAGAGGAAGGGCTTGCAAGTCTGTTTTAGTGCCTGGAGTTATTACGGTGGAACACAAATATATCCGTAAAATAAAAATAGGTAAATCGATGTTCTTGTAGCCCCTGAGTGGTTTGTCTTTATCTCCATCCTTTCTTCACTCTTCCTTCCTCTTCCTTTTCTTCTTCATCATCATCCTCTTCTTCCTTGTCCCTACTTTTTCCTCCTCTTCCTCTTGGTGGCTCTCCTTTTCTTCATTTTTCCTTCTTTCTTCTTACTCCTCCTCCTCCTCCTTCATTCTCTGCCTCCACCCCTCTTCTTCTTTCTTCTTGGCGCTCTCTGTCTGCATTCCTTCCTCCTCCGTTTTTTCCCTTCCACCTCTTCCTCTCCTCCTCCCTTCATCTTCCTCTCTTGGCATTCTCTCCACATTCTTCCCTCTTTTCCTTCCACTTCTTCCTCCTCCTCCTCCCTCTTCTTCTCCCCCCCTCCTCTCTCTCTCTTCCCCTCCCTCCTTCCTCTTCTCTCCGCACTTCCTCTCCGCATTCTTCCCTCCCCCCCCACCCCTCTTTCAGAAAGCAACAGTTCGAAGGAAAATCTGCCTTCCCAGCCCCTCCTCATTCCCTCCCACTTGGGGAAGGGAGCCCGTCCGAATCGAGGGGGGAAGAGTTGCACTTTGAGACAGCGGAGAAACTTCTTTCTGCCTCCCCCTCCCCAATTTATCTCTTCTTTCCTCTTTTTCTTCTTTCTCTTTCTCTCTCTCTCTCTCTTTGCCAGCGGGCGCCCACCTCCTCTTCCCCCCCCCCCGTGCCGCATCCTCCTCCTCTTCTCCCCCCTCCCCCCCCCGGGTTATTTCCCTCCCTCCTTCCCCCCGCTCTCCCATAGCTTTGGCGTGCTCGCTGCATCGGGAAGGAAAGGAAAGGCACTCCTTGCAACAATTTGGATTTTTTGTGTGTTTTGCTTTTCATTGTTTCCCCGCCCCCCCCAGCCAAAACTGTTGCAAAAGAAGGCAGAGAGAGAGAGGGAGAGAGGGAGAGAGAGAGAAAGGAAGGAAGGAAGGAAGGAAGGAAGGAAGGAAGGAAGGAAAGAAGGAAGGAAAAAAGAGGGGTTCTCCTCATTCTTCCCCCCCCTCCCTCCCTCCCTCCCACGGCCACCCGCAATGCTCCGGAGGTCTGGAGTGGCCCAGGCGAGCGAGCGAGCTTTTGCGGGCGGCTTTTTCCTTGGCCGCTGCTGGGTTTTCGGCTTTGCTTCGGCTCTCTCCGTTGGGAGCCTCGGCTCGTCGGGGCAACAGCCGCCTGCAGAAGCCATCGAGGGGCATTTTCCAGGGCTGCGCACCGCACGGACGGGGAGGGAGGTCGGCGTGCGGCATCTGGACGGCCTCCGCGGCGTTTAGATAGGCGCAGCCTTGGGTCCTCACCCCGCACGCCTGCACGGCCGCTCGCTGTGGGAGGAGGGAGGTGGGCGTGCGGCTCCCGGAGTCTGCCCGTGGCTAGTTAAAGGAAGAGCCGCACTCAAGGGGCCAAAGAGCCACTCGTGGCTCGCGAGCCGCGGTTTGCCGACCACTGCCCTATAGCGATGTTCTGAGGGGGAGAAATTGAAACAGTTTATGTCCAAGATGGGAGAGGTCCATAGATATTTTCCCAGCTCTCTTTCTGGTTCATGCAGTATACAGATCTTCAATGGAAGGCAGCAGAGATGGTATTGACCAGTTCTGGATGACCAGTTCTGGAGAAATTTTCAGTAATTCAGAGAACTGGTAAATACCATCTCTGACTGTCCCTGCCCCCATCTATTTTCTGCCTCCCGAGTCCCAGCTGATCAGGAGGGAATGGAGATTTTACAGTATCCTTCCCCTGCCACACCCACCAAGCCACGCCCACAGAACCAGTAGCAAAAATTTTTAAATCCCACTACTGGAAGCCAGGCTGGTTGCGATTACATCGTTTTAATACATCATATTGCTAAAGTTTGCCATGCAACTTTCCCATTATATACTGTGATATTCCATTAAAGCAGTGGTTCCCAAAGTGGGCGGTAACGCCCCCCAGGGGGCGGTGGCTCACGTTAGGAAGGCGCTAGGAGGCCAAGCGGCTGCAGGGGGGCGCTAGGAGGCAACAGGGGGGCGCTGAGGGCGAGGAAGAAACTTGCCGAGCGGAAGATGGGCTGTTAAAGCCTATCGGAATGGACAGAAGGACGACATCATTAAAACAAACCTGGAAATAGCGGGTTTCCCTTTAAGCAACGTCACCACCCTCCCCTCCAATCACCGCCTTCCTCCCAGTAGAGGCATGAGCACGCGCGCTGCTTCAATCTCCTGTCCCCGACCAGCTCCAGCGTCCCCTCCTCCCTCCGCAAAAGCCCCTGCCAGGCCAGCAAAGATCCCCTCCAGACCACGCTCTGGATCCGGGTGAGGAGGACCAACCTGGGGGCTTTCGAGGGATCGCTGCCCGCTCCAAAGCGCAGCTCAGAGCAAGGGAGCCGCTGCGGGGGCGCGGGGGGTTCCAGTGCCGCCTGGTCCGGATGGGATCTTTGCTGGCCTGGCAGGGGCTTTTGCGGAGGGAGAAGATGACCCCGGAGCCGGTCGGGGACAGGAGATTGAAGCAGCGTGCGCATGCCTCTCCTCGGAAGAAGGAAGCCGCTGCTCCAGCCCCAAAGTGAACCAGAGGGAGCTGGAAGAGAGCTCGGAGGTTCTCTAGTCCAGCCCCTGCTCAAGCAGGACTAGAGCCTCCACTAGTCCAGATCAGGGGCTGCCTCCTTCCTTCTGAAAAGCCTCCGGGGATGGAGCTCCAGCGCGGCTGTTTTTGGCCCCTCCATGCATCTCGGGAAGTGGCATAGAAGATCCGGTGCATGTCTTGCAACCTCCCCGCATGAGAGGCAAGGGGCGTGGGGGGCTTCGGGGGGAGGGTCCGACTGGAGCGCAGTGGGTGAGTGGGGTGGGCAGAACCGGGCAGGTGCGGGCTGTGCATGATGAGCTGGCAGCCAGGGCCCCCTGAAGCAGCACCAGCCAGCATGTCCCTTAAGAACAGCCCCAAGGGCAAGGGCTGCCGTGCTGCACCCCCACCCCACCCCACCCCTGCACACTGCCCAGCAACACACCCCTGCCGCCTCCTCCTCAGCAGGCAGCCCGGGGCGTGGGCCCAGCGGCAACCATGGGTGCCACTTGGCCAGGACAGGGGGCCCAGCGCCCACCCAACCCAACTACCGCTTGGCGGGCCGGGCGGAGGGCTGACGCTAACTCCCCTTCTGTTTCTTCTTCTGCGGGGTGGGGGGGGCACTGCCTTGCTTTGACAGCCACCTGGTTTCCAATTGAGGGGTGGGGAAGAAATCCTCTGCATGGATCTCCCCAATTGGAAGGAGGAGGCTCTGTTGCTCCGGAGCAACGCTGGGGGAGCTCCATGCAGAGGATTTCTCTCTCCTCCACTCCGCCCCCCCCCACTTGCATACTGCTGCTGGCGGGAAAAAATCCCCTCCTGTTCTTCCTTCTGCTGTTTGAAGAAGACACGCGGGGGGTGCTCCCTTCCCTTTCATGGCCACCTCATTTCCAATTGGGGGGGATCCATGGAGATGGAGGAAAAACATGGATTCCCCGCCCCCATTGGAAACAGGGCGATTCCAGCAGCTGCATTTTGCCTTGAAACTTGCTTTCCTAGCAATCCAAAGGGGACATTCTCCCAGCGGCATCTCAGGCGCTTCCACCCTTAGCTGGGAAGGAGTAAGGACGGCTGGACGCAGTTTGGCTCTTCCCGGCTCCCATCAGATCATTGGGGGCCTCGCGTGCCTGCTCTGCAAGAGAGAAAGTTGCCCGGGAGAGTTGCCGCTGGGAGAATGTCCCCTTCGGGTTGCTGGGGCAGCAAGTTTCAAAGCAAAACGCAGCTGCTGAAATTGGTGCGCCTGCAACTTAATGCGAGAAGCCTGCATTACCAGCAGCAGCAGAAACAGCAGACCCCACCCCCACCCCCAATGTCCAGCATCCTCCTCGGAAGGCTCGCAGCCATCTCGGGAAGTGACCAACGGCAGAGCCTCCAGGTGGAAGGTGAATGAAGGGTGCAGTGGTGGGAGAGGCTGGCCATCCCTGAAGCCAGCTCTCGAAAGAGGAGGCAGAGATGAGGCCTGGGGCTCACTTCCCTGCCTCCTGCCTCCGAGAGCTGCAGGCAGCAGGGAAAATGAGTCTTCTTTGCTAGCCTCTCAGCTGGCAAAACAGAAATTTTCACCAACTGGAAAGTATGTGTGAGAGAGGGGTGGGGGGGAGAGAGAGAGAGAGAGAAAGAGAGAGAGAAGAATAAAGGAAGGAAGGAAGGAAGGAAGGGAGAATGACACAAGAAAGGAAGGAAGGAAGAAAAGGGAAGGAAGGAGGGAAGGAAGGAAGGAAGGAAGGAAGGAAGGAAGGAAGGAAGGAAGGAAGAGGGGGAGAGTGACACAAGGAAGGAAAGAAAGAAAGAAAGGGGGAGAATGACACAAGGAAGGAAGGAAGGGGGGAGAGTGACACAAGGAAGGAAGGAAGGAAGGAAGGAAGGAAGGAAGGAAAGAAGGAAGGAAAGAAGGAAGGAAAGAACGAAAAAGAATTTATTATCACAATTGAGCCCAAAATTTTAGTTGCTAAAATTTAGTTCTGTTTTGCCAACTGGAGAGTGTTGTTAAATGAGTTTCACTACATTTTACAAGGTGGCCACTCCCACACGGTCACATGACTGCTAAGCCACGCCCACAAAATAGGCCACACCTACAGAATAGGTTCTAAAAAAATTTGAAACCCACCACTGGTGGGGGCACTGATGATCAGTTTGTAGCAGCAAGGGGGCGGTGGACTGAAAAAGTTTGGAAACCACTGCATTAAAGGTATAATGTGAACTTGAAATAATTCCAAGCCACCTGTTGAAAAGAGCACCCAATGCAGGTCTAGGACAACTCCCTGCAGCCCTCTTCCCAAGGCCTGCTTGCCGCGGGAAGGCCTTCTTATCACAGCCAACCAAGCTCAGCCATCTTGCCATGGTCATCTTGCTGCACCTAACTCGCCACAGGACAACTCACCATGGGCAATTCGCCGCAAGACAATTTGCTATGGGACAATTTATATGGCATAGCTCAACATGATAAATGTTATCTACTCCTGTTTCTTCTATATTAATTTCATTTTTGTCAAAAGAATTGCCATTTTTGACCATGGATTAATGCTTGGTTTCCTTGCTTAGTGTCTTATCAACTGTTCAAGTTAATGAAAGTTTTCTAAAAGCTCCTTCACACACATTTTGAGAGAAAGGAGTCAGGGATACTGCTCCATAGTAACAAGAATCAAATTTAGAACCAAGCTTTTCTACAAGGACAAAAAAGGCAGATTAGGTCACCAGGATGATTAATTAGAACTATTTTAGTTTTTCATCTTGTTGTCCAGCTGACAGGCATTTCCATTATTTGCCCTAAAGAACAAGAAGCAAAACCAAGTCCTCGAGAAGAAACTCCATACCTTGGAGAGCTGAGGTTTGGCATTCAATCATAGCAATTGTATTAACATTTGAGCACAAGATTATTGAAAGTAAGCTTGATTGGTTGCCAAATAACAAGCAAGGTGACAGAGGAAAAAGAAGTGCCCATTGTTAGATGGTGCAAATTCATAGCTTGGTTCCTTTGTCTGTGTTAAGATATTTTTGGGGAACCAGATGCTGGATGAATTCACAATGTAAAGATGCTTATAAACCGTGATTTTTCTTCTTCTTTTTTTAATAGAGCAAGGCTGAATTTGCTTCAGTAATTTAATTCAGGGGCATTCAGCAGAAATTTAGACAATAGTGGGGAATTTTATGGCCTTTGTGGTTTTTAAAGTAGAAAGTAGCCAACTCTGCAGAGCTCTCCAAAAAGTTTAAAAAGTTTTTTGTTTTAAAATGAACAAAGAGAAGAGAAAGGGCATGGCATAACAATGCAATAGATGTGGTTCAGATTCAAAGACAATAAGCACATTATAATGGAGAAAAACTGAAGACATTTGTTGAGCCACGGTGGTGCAGTAGTTAGAGTATAGTACTGCAAGCTACTTCTGCTGAGTCCGGCTGCCTGCAATTTGGCAGTTCAAATCTCACGAGGCTCTGGCTATCTCCTCTAGAGGCGATGATGTATCCGACTCTCTATAATAACCTCTATCCCTAACATATCAGGAACTGTTGGATCTCTCAGGAAGACTGAAATCCCAAAGCGAGTTGACAGATTTAGGTTATGACTTAGATTGCTGGATTTACAATCTGGTTCAATGTAGAACTGATAAAGATAGAAATAAGGGGGGAATCTATAATTCTCCGCAAGAATTAGATAAATTTTTTATAGAGAATGATGAGAAGCTTTTATCCAAATTTTATCAATTTCTATTAGAGCGTTGGATTCGAAAGGAATCAATGGTTGCCTGGGGGAGAAATTTGGGACACTTGATTAAGCTCGAGAAATGGGAAGAAATTTGGAGAAAAAACTTTAAAATTAACAATGTCGGTCTCATACAATGAAAACACATACAAAATGCTATATAGGTGGCACCTCCCGCCAGCTAGACTATGGAAGATGTTCCCAGAGACACCCCGCTCCCCCAATTTGCTGGAAATGTAAGGTAGTTCTGGGAACTTATTTCCATACTTGGTGGACTTGCCCTCGAGCAGGAATATATTGGACTAGAATTCAAAAACTGGGCTTTTGAAATTACAGGATGCAGGATTAAGCTGATCCGGGAAACATTCTTGTTAGGCATGAAGCCAGATAATTTAAATAAAACTAATTGGTACTTAATTCTCCACATCATCATTGCAGCTAGAATCTTGTTTGCCTGGAAAACTAGCGATATACCATCAGAAACAATGCTAATTGCAAAGATTATAGACTGTGCGGAAGCAGCCAAATTTACCAGTCTGCTGCGGGATAAACAAGAATTGGTATAGGCAGATAGCAAAGGTCTTGGTGAATGGAGAGCTTACAGGTGTAATCAACATTGGGAAAGGCATAAGACAAGGATGCCCGCTATCCCCTCTATTATTTATTTTATCTTTAGAAGTGCTGTTAAGGCAAATTAGGGCAGCCTCTAACATTTTGGGTCTTAAAGTTAGGAAGGAAACATTTAAAGTCTTAGCGTTTGCAGACGATATGGTCTGTGTAATGGAAAAGTCACTTTGGGTTTAGGATTGATAAAAGAGATAGAAGAGTAGCGGCTGGTTGCGGGATAAAGGATAAACAAAGAAAAAAACAAGGTGTTAACTAAAAATATGAAAGAAGATCAAAGGAAAGAATTAAGAGAAGTGCTGGGGGTCCAAATAACAAAACAAGTCAAGTATCTGGGCATTCTGCTGACCAATAGATGTTCTTCAATCTTGGAGGATAATTTTGGGAAATTGGTGAAACAGATAAAATAGGAGTTGGAAAGATGGAATTCCTTGCAACTTTTGTTGGTGGGTAGAATGGCGGCGATAAAGATGAATATATTACCCAAGATTATGTTTTGGTACCCCTAAAATTACAGGGTAAGCAATTTCGAGTTAGATAAAATCTGTGGAAGGTTTGTGTGGCAAGGAAAGAAAGTGCGAATTAGGTTGAAAATCCTGCAAGAACCAAGAGAAAGAGGCGGGTTCGGCTTTCCAAATTGGAAACTCTATTACCAAGCTGGGATGTTAGCATGGTTAAAAGATTGGATGAGCTTAGAAGACAAAAGGATACTTACTTTAGAAGGTTATGATTTGCAGAAAGGATGGCACGCCTACATGAGGGGGGAGGGTCCCCCGCTCAGAGGCGTCTTCCAAAGGCATTATGTGAGGAGAATTTTACTAGTGGTCTGGAAGACGGCAAAACTGAAATATTACGAAAAAGTTCTCTTTGGGTGTCGCCAACAGAGGCATTATGTGAGGAGAATTTTACTAGCGGTCTGGAAGACGGCAAAACTGAAACATTCCGAAAAAGTTCTCTTTGGGTGTCGCCAACGGAGGCGACAATATATCCAAATGTTCTTGCTGGGGGCTACAGATGGACATACAAGGAGATCTTAAATTCCAGTGGGGAATTGAAATCAGAAGAGGAGCTGAAAAGACAGGGGCTAAAAATAAATTGGTGGCTGTATTTACAAACAAACAAACAAGAATCGGTATTTTATACGTGCTGGGATCGTTGGTATGCTTGGCTACAAAGAAGGACCTCAAAGAAGCTGAATTAGCAATGCTAACTTAGAATCAATTTAGTTGTTTTAATTGGGAATTTTAGTATGTTAATGGGGTATTTTAGCACAGGTATATGTTTAATTTGTTTTTAATGTGTTTGTATATTTATTGTTTTAGTTTTCCCTGTGCACCGCTCCGAGTCCCTATGGGGAGAGGGAGCGGTCAACAAATTAAAATTATTATTATTATTATTATTAATCTCTCTATGTTTCGATAGCACCTCTTTGCTTTGTTTTCTTTTCTCTCACTTTTTTGCTTTCTGTATTGGAAATATGCACTATATATAAATAAGTGGTAAATCTTAGCTGTATTGTATTACTCTCTGCAATCACTCTGTATTATTTAACTCTTCATTTTGTACACTTTTGTTTTTAATGACTTAATAAAATTTATTATAATTTTTTTTAAAAAAATCTCACCAGGCTCAAGATTGACTCAGCCTTCCATCCTTCCCAGGTGGGTAAAATGTGGATCCAGATTGTTGGGGGCAATAGGCTGACTCTATAAACCGCTTAGAGAGGGCTGTGGAGCACTGTGAAGCGTTATATAAGTCTAAGTGCTATTGCTATTGCCAGAAACAGGGTGCTGTAACAATCATATATAGCACAAAGATATCCTTACTTTCCTTTTGCCTCTCAAGGACGACAGTGAACAGATCCCTGAAGCAGAGGGGTGTATCACTTCTCCAGGATTCAGATCTATTCTAAGATCCACTTTTGGGAAGGCGGGAGCAAAATGGAGAAGCAAGATTTTTAGACAGCCATATTTCTACAAGTCTACAATTTCTTTTTGAATTATGCTTTATTATTTGGGTAAAGCATAATGTCCATTCTAGTGGTGGGATTCAAAACATTTTACTACCGGTTCTGTGGGCATGGCATGGCTTGGTGAGCGTGGTAGAAGAAGGATACTATAAAATCTCTATTTCTTCCCCACTCCAGGGGAAGGCTACTGCAAAATTCCCATTCCCTCCCAATCAGCTTGGGTTTGGGAGGCAGAGAATAGATGGGGATGGGGCCAGTCAGAGGTGGGGAGGGGCCAGAGCCTACCGCTTATTTTAAACTAGCTTCCGGTAACTGTGTTTTTAGTCTGTTGTGCCAATAAACGGCTTGCATTAAATCCTGCCTGAGTTGGACTCCAACTTTCTCCTGATACACAACACTGGCGACGAAGGTGGGATCTCAGGTTTGGATTTCTCCGTTTCTTTTGTCTTTTGCGAAGAAAGAAATATTTCTTGTTTCTTTGCGGTACGGCCATACTGACCACCATGCCTACATTCGCGCCCTTCGATGCTGCCAAAGAGCCGTGGGCGGCATTTTTGGCGCATTTCGAGTGCTTTCTAATAGCCAACGATTTCGGCGAAGTCTCCACGGCAAGGAAATTTAGCTATTTCCTCGGCTGCGGGGGCCCTGACCTATTTGCAACCGCAAGGAACATCGCAGCCCCGGCAGCCGTCTACGAGGTGCCGTGGGACACCCTCCTCGCATGGCTTCAGAGCCATTATGCACCAACGCTGTCCCGAATTGCTCGCCACTATGCATTCTGGCAATGCCTGCAGCTGCCCTCACAGACTATAGTCGATTTTCTGCAATCTCTCCGTGCGGCGGAGATACCGTGCGAATTCCCAGCGGCCTTCCTACAAGACTCGCTGGTCGAACAGTTCGTCTGTGGGGTGCGGGACATTCGCCTCAAGCGCGCCTCCTCGCCAAGCCTGAGGTCACACTAGAACAAGCCGTGGAAGAAGCCCTAGCGGCAGAGCTCTTGGAACTTTCCACGGCGGAGATGTTCCGCTCTCAGCCGCCACATACTCTATCATCCCAGGCCTGCCTCATAGAGGAGCTTGCTCCCTTGGAAGACCTCGACTTCGAGGATCACGGTGGCAGTCTATGGGTTGTTGCCCGCAGAACGGCCCGCCCTTCGGCCTCTCGTCATCTTGCTGCTCCTTGCCTCGGCTGTGGGGGTGACCATCTTCATTCTAACTGCCCTTTCAGGGCTGCCGTTTACCGCCGCTGTTCGCGGAAGGGCCACCTTGCCCGGGTTTGCCGCGCTGCTGTACCGTTGCCTGCTTCAGTTGCCGCGCCACCTCCTCAAGCCACCTTGCATGCTCAGCCTCGCCAGACTGCACCATCCCGTTGTCCAGCCGGCTGCCAGCCGCCACCTGCTGACTGTTACACCCTCATCGAGTCTCTGGAGTTGGTCTGCAAGGCCTCAGCTGACAGTATGTGACTTACGACCTTTGTTAAGCTCGAGGGGGTGGTCGTGGAGATGAAGGTTGACTTGGGCTTGTCTCGGTCCCTCATCTCCTGGGCTCAGCTGTCCCAGTTGTGCCCTTCTCTGCGGATGGGAAGCCTTGTCCCCTCCCCAGCTATTTTGAGGGACTATCAGGGTGCTCCTATTTCCACCTGGGGTCTATGCTCCCTTATGGTCGACTACGGCCCCTTCCACGGCTCACTGCCCTCACAGCCTCTCCCTGCCCTAATTGGCCTTGACTGGTTCCTTTTTTTGGGACTCTCAGTCCAGGGAGTACACCGGGTGCCCTCCAGATCGCCCATTGAGGAAGTGTTGGCTGACTTTGCTGACATCTTCGACAGGTGGTTGGGGCATATAAGGGGACTCCCGTCTCTTTGAACATCGACCCCCAGGTGGCTCCTATTCAAGGCCCGCAGGCTGCCGTTTGCTCTGAAGCCCAAGGTTGAGGCGGAGTTGGACCAACTAGTGGCACAGGACATATTGGATCAGGCTAAGTGGGAGACCCCAATAGTACTCCCCATCAAGCCTGATAGGTCCATTCGCATCTGCGCCGACTATAAGTCAACGATCAACTGAGGACTTCAGGAAAACCCATATCCAGTGCCTGTGGTGCAGCACCTGTTCCACTCTTTGGGGCAGAGCTGCATCTTTGCGAAATTCGACATGGCGCAGGCCTATCAGCAGCTCCCGATGGATGAGGAAGCTGCGGAGGCCCAAACCATCGTCACTCACCGAGGGGCTTTTCGCTGCCGCCATCTCCAATTTGGCGTGTCCATTGCCCAGGGAATCTTCCAGAGCCTTATGGAGCGTTTGCTCCATGGGCTCCCAGGTGTGGTCCCTTACTTCGATGATGTCCTGATAGCTGCTTCCAGCTTATCAGGGCTCGCCGAGGTATTGTGGAAGGTCCTCACTGTTTTTAGGAGCGCGGGCTTGAAACTTAAGCGCAGTAAATGTAAGTTCGCTGTGCCACAGGTCAAATTCCTAGGTTTCTTGATTGACGCCCAGGGAATTCACCCCACCCCCTCTAAGGTGGAGGCCATTAGAAGCCCCCCCACGCCTGCCTCTAAGGCGGAATTGCAGGCGTTCCTCAGCCTTTTGAATTTCTATGCACCTTTCATTCCCCATAAGGCATCGCTAGCCGAGCCGCTTCATCATTTGCTCGACCGATCTGCGGCCTGGTCCTGGGGCAGCCATGAGGCGCATGCATTCACGTCTGTCAAAAGCTATGCTGATGTCAAAGGCTGTCCTAGTCCAAAATAGTGACGGGCTGCCCCTGACGTTAGCATGCGATGCCTCCCCTTACGGTCTGAGGGCAGTTCTGAGCCATGTCCTTCCAAATGGCTCAGAGGCCCCCATTGCTTTTTATTCCTGGACGATGTCTCAGACGGAGCACAACTATAGCCAGATCGACAAGGAGGCTCTGGCTATAGTGTCCGGGATTAAAAAGTTTCATAACTATGTTTATGGTCGGCCTTTTTCTATTGTCACTGACCACAAGCCGCTCCTTGAGCTTTTAGCCGGTGACCGCCCGTTCCCCCCATCCTGTCGCCATGGATGACCCGGTGGACGGAGTTCCTGACAGCATATGACTATACGCTTTTCTGCCGCCCTGGCAAGCATCTGGGACATGCTGATGCCCTTAGCCGCTGCCCCCTCCCAGAGAGAGACCTGGAGCCGGTTTCGGCCGTCATCTTGGCTATTGCTGAATCTAATTAGCCCTTGACCTTCTCGGACGTCACCGCACTTTCTAGGACCGACCCTGTCCTCTCTCAGGTCTCCGCCTGGGTGCTGAGGGGATGACCCTCGGGTAGTGTTGGGGAGGAGTTCGGGCCTTACAAGACCCGCCAGATGGAGCTATCACTCCACTCTGGGTGCTTGTGTTGGGGGGACCGAGTCATCATCCCTCCCCCTTTCTGACACCAGGTGCTGCAGTCGCTTTTTTAGCCAGGATGAAGGCCTTGGGCCGCAGCTATGTCTGGTGGCCTCGCATGGATGCGGATATAGTCGCCTGGGTCGGAGCTTGCCCCATCTGTCAGGGCTCACGTCCCTCTCCTCCCACAGCCCTCCCTAGGGAATGGACACCCCCAAGAGTCCCTGGTCCCGTATTCACATCGATTTTGCAGGCCCCTTTCATGGACAGACATTCCTGTTGGTGGAGGATGCTTACTTCTGCTGGGTGGAGGTCATTCTCATGTCCTCCACCACGGCGGAAAGTACAGTCCGGGCCCTCCGCTATCTTTTTGCGACGCATAGGCTGCCAGACACTGTGGTGTCTGACAACGGACCCCCGTTTCACTCCTCCGCCTTCCAGGAGTTCCTGGTGTCTCAGGGAATCCGCCACGTGCCCACCGCCCCTTACCATCCTGCTTCAAATGGCCAGGTGGAGCATGCTGTCCGTTCGGCCAAGGAGGCCCTTGGCAGGATGGGGAGGGGCAATTGGCATGCAAGGGTGGCTGCTTACCTTCTGGGTCAGAATTCCACCCCTTTCCCGGCATCAGGGAAAAGTCCCGCTGAGCTTCTGATGGGCCGCCGCCTGCGGACAACCTTGGACAGGCTGCATCCCCTTTATAACGAATTGCAGCCAAGCAACCTGGGGGCTGCCCCTCCCCACCTATTTCAGGTGGGGGATCTGGTTTATGCGAAGAATTTCTCCGGGGATCCTAAGTGGGTCCCAGCTATTATCACGGACTTAACAGGTCCCTGTTCCTGCAGGGTCGGGCTGCCCGATGGCAGTGAGTGGCAGTGCCACTTGGATCAGCTAAAGCGGCGCCTTCCATGTACCGGCCTTTTCCGCATCAGGCCGAGTCTACCCAGTTGCCCCTGAATGGCCACCAGCTCCGTTTCAATCCGCTGTTCTTTCAAGTTTGTTTGAGGCCTTCCCCAGTTCAGGCCTCCCGTATATGGATGCCGCCTTTTGGCACACTACCCCATCGCTGATTCACCCCGCAAGAGATGGTGAGGCCCTTGCTTCTCAAGGTCTTCCTGACCTGGCCATCGCCTTCCAGCAGCCATCGGACTCCTCCTGCCTGAGTGCCGCGCCGCGCCGCTGGGACTTACCAGCTCCACCTTCAACCAAAGGCCCCGATGACATCACCCACAGCTACTCCCCTTTTAGGGAGGAGCTTCCACGGGGACCTCCTACCTGGCTGGGCTCTCCGATGAGTCTGAGGTGTTCTGGGCAGGTCCGGTGCCGCCCCACCTATTTGAGCGAGTACGCATGCACGGCTGTGCATGCGTGCTCACTAGGGCGGAAGGAGTGTTGAGGTTCTCAACTTACGGCCGGTCGTGCCTGATTGGCTGGGGCGCGACTGGCTGAGTTGAGTGGCCAGGCTGCCTGATTAGCTTCCCGCGTGACAGCTCTTGTATAAATAGCTGTCGAGTGGGGAGGGGCCAGAGCCTACCGCTTATTTTAAACTAGCTTCCGGTAACTGTGTTTTTAGTTTTTAGTCTGTTGTGCCAATAAACGGCTTGCATTGTTTGCGCATGCGCGATAATGGAGGTCGCGCTCTGAGGACACTGAAGGAGCCCAGGGGGTCGTTTTACCTTAGGAGGATGTCGTCAGCCCTCACCAACCATCTCTGAGCGCTGGCTTGGCAAGCCGATTTGCCAGCCGTCGTGCCGGGCCGCCCAGATGCAGAGGGTGAGCCGTGCAAGCGACGGCAGAGGCGAAGAGCTGGGAGCATGGTCGAGTCGGCCTGTTGCGGCCTAGAGCATCCCGGCGCGGCCGGAAGTAATGGAGGTAGGCCGCGAAGCCGGGACGCAGAAGACCACTAGATGGCCAGATCGGGCCGGGTCAGGAGGACTGCCATCAGGCCACACAACTTGTGGCAGGTCGTGCGGCTGCACCCGACCCCGACCCGAGCATTCCCCACCCGATCCGAGCCCGGAGCAGCGCTTTGAGGCCGGAGCGGCGGAGCGGCGAGAATGGCAGCATTGACTGTTCGCATGGTGTGAGAGGATGTTACTGAAAAGAGGAGAATGTTGGCGAGAGGACGTGTTGAAGGATGTTGCTGCTGGAGGAGTTGGAGGAGTCCGGAAGGTGAGAGGACATGAGAGGAGAGATTGGAAGAACGTGGGGAGAGGAAATGTGGAGATGAGGAAAGAAGGAGAGAGGAAGAAGGCAATGGAGGAGATGGAAGGAGGAGAAGGAAATGGAGATGGTGATGGAAGAAGGAGAAGGAGATGGAGAAAGAGATGGAAGAAGGAGAAGGAGAATGGAGAGTTGGAGGGGAGAAATGGAAGGAAATGGAAGGAAAGTGTTTGAATAGAATGATGAGGAATGATGGAGTGAGTGGATAGATGATGAACACCAAGCAGCCGGATCGTGGAATGGTGGACTGTGGCCGAGGAAGACCCAGGAAGATCTTGGAGTGAGTGCACTGGACTGGAGGAGGCAAGTCGAGCCATCATATGGCAGCACTTTACATCAGGCCGCATGACGGACTAATTAGTCACGCGGCCCTAAATGCGGACTAAGGCCTATGTGGCTGGAAAAGACAGATGGATGGGGCCCTTGATGGGAATAAATTGTGATCTCCCCATCTGTAAGATCTTAGATTGTCTGATTCTACCCCTCCTGTGTTAAGGACTATCTATTGCATACAACTTGAACACCTGTCACTTTAATTTATCCTGGACTCTTTTGGACTTGTTTTATGTCTCCTGGGTTTGGACGACCTCTGGGTTTCTAGATATGTACTCTAGGCGTGATCTCCTTTGCCTGCTAGAGTCTCCCCTCTCGCAGGCCTGGCCCCCTTGTCTAACACGGGCCCACCTCGATGATGGACTGATTGTTCCTGAGAGATGGGCAAAGCGCAAACTGAGGGGGTTCATGGGTAATTTTTTAATTCGGCTTTTAGGGGGTTCCAGGGGGGAAGGGGGGAATAGTCCAGGGGGGGACGGCAAATGATTGGGCCGGCCGGTGGAAGTAGGGTAATGGAGGAAGGGGAAAGGGGGGTCATTTCCATTGAGGTTTTATCCATCGATTCGGTCTTAGGGAGGGGCAGGGGCGGTGGGAGGCGGAATGGGCATCATCGGTTGGAAGACCGTGGCCGCTGGCTACATGCGGTCATGCGCTCCAACTCCCCGTGCTCCCATCGCAGACTAAGAGGGCAGGAATCACAGACCTGGGGCCTTAGGTTGATGTTATGCAACGCCAGGTCCCTGGTACAGAAAGCCCCCCTCATCCATGACCTTGTGTCAGAGGGGGACCCGGACCTGGTGGGTATAACGGAAACCTGGTTGGGCCACGAGGGGGGTTTACCCCACATGGAAATGTGCCCACCAGGTTACCGAGCCTTTCATCAACCTAGGGCCCTAGGGAGGGGTGGGGGAGTTGCGATTATGGTTAAGGAAGGTCTTGAGCCGAAGGAGACCACGATCCCTCAGGTGACTGGGTGAGTCCCTCTGCGTGAGATGGGGCCTAGGGAGGCAGTTGGGCGTGTTAGTTGTGTACCTGGCTCCTCGCTATGCAACAACAGCCCTGCCCGAGCTCCTAGAGGTGATAGCCGAGACGGCAGTTGAGACCCCCAGACTAGTAGTCATGGGGGACTTTAACTTGCCGTCAGTAGGCGAGGCCTCTGGAGCAGCTCGGGAGTTCATGGCCTCCATGACGGCCATGGACCTGACCCAGGTAGTTTTAGGCCCTACTCACGAGAGAGGACACACCCTGGATCTAATCTTCGTCTCGGGACGGTGGAGCAGTGATCTGGAAATAGGGGATTTAGTCATCACTCCCTTGTGATGGATTGCGCCACCCTTATTGCATCAGCAGATAACCGCTCTGCCGCCCTGTTTGGGGTGACCCGCTCCCTCCTTCACCAGAGGCCGCGGGAAGCCCCTCTGCAGGGACGAGCAGAGGAATTTGGGATTTATCTGCAGGATAAAATCACTCGGATTCGGAATGAGCTACCCTCCATCGACAGTGGTCCAGTGGGATTGTCCGAGGCTGGTCTTGAGGCACCATTCTGGGAGGAGTTTGACTTTGTTACTACCGAGGATATGGACAGGTTGTCAAGGAGACTTAAGGCGACCACATGTTTATTGGACCCGTGTCCCTCCTGGCTTGAACTGGCATCCTGGGAGACAACACGAGGCTGGCTCCAGGGCATTGTCAACACCTTTTTGAGTGAGGGGTCCTTGCCTGTCGTCTTGAAAGAGGTGCTAGTGAGGCCCCTCCTCAAGAAGCCTTCCCTGGACCCAGCATTATTGGAGAACTACCGTCCGGTCTCCAACCTTCACTTTCTTGCGAAGGTTGTAGAGAGTGTGGTGGCTCAACAGTTTCCTCGTCACCTGGAGGAAGTTGATTATCTAGACCCACGCCAGTCTGGCTTCTGACCCGGTCACAGCACCCTGACGGCATTGGTCGCGTTGGTTGATGATCTCTGGAGGGCGCGGGATAGAGGCTGTTCCTCTATCCTAGTCCTGTTAGACCTCTCAGCCGCTTTTGATACCATCGACCATGGTATCCTATTGCACCGACTGGGGGGGTTGGGGCTGGGAGGCACCGTTTTACGGTGGTTCCCGTCTTACCTCTACCTGTATGGTCTAGAATTGGGGGGGGGGGGTGGAATCAGTCTAATAGAGGGCTATTCCATCCAGGCTGTGTGTGGGAGGGGCAGGTATGGTGGGAGCCGAGGGCCATAACATATAAGGAGAGGGCACACCCGCTGTCTGCAAGCGGTGGCGCGCTCCAGCCCTCATCGCCCTTCTTGCGACCCAGGAGGTTTAGGATCTCAGGGCCTGGGCCTTCGGCTGGTGTTGTGTAATGCCAGATCTGTGGTTAATAAAGCCCCCCTCATTCACGATCTGGTTTTGGAGGGGGGAGTGGCCTGGCGGGTATTACTGAGACCTGGTTGAGCCAAGAGGGAGGGGTGCCCCTCGTTGAGATATGCCCACCGGGTTACCGTGCATTTCACCAGCCACGAGCCCAGGGTCGGGGTGGGTGTGGGCGGTTGTTATAAAGGAGGCTTTGGATCCGAGAGAGACCACTGTACCGCAGACAGCCGGCTGTGAGTCTCTATGTGTGAAGTGGGGTCATGGGAGGCAGTTGGACTTGCTGATTGTGTACCTGGCTCCCTGCTACGTATCAGCAGCCCTACCTGAGCTTCTCAATGTGATAGCCGAGATGGCGGTTGACACCCCTAGGCTGATAGACATGGGGGATTTCAACTTGCAGTCGATAGGCGAAGCATCTGAGACGGCACGGGAGTTCATGGCCTCCATGACGGCCATGGACCTGACCCAGTTAGTTAATGACCCCACTCACACTGGAGGACACATGCTGGATTTAGTTTTTGTATCCGGCCAGTGGGTGAGTTATCTTGGTTTAGGGGACATACTCATCGAACCCCTGTCATGGTCAGATCACTCTCTCCTTCGGCTGGACTTTCCTACCACTGCACCCCACCGCGGGGAGGTGGAACCGGAAGTAGCAAGATGGTTCTGCCCCAGGCGCCTGATGGACCCTGAGAGGTTCCAGAGGGAGCTTGGGCCAATACCTGAGACCCTGACCCGCGACTTGACTGAGGACCTAGTGGCCGCTTGGAACAGTGGAGCCACGAGGGCCATGGACTGGGTCGTGCTTTTGCGGCCTCTCACCCGGCAGTGTACCACCTTGGCTCCCTGGTTTTCTGAGGAGCTGAGGGTGATGAAGTGCCGGAAGAGATACCTAGAGTGTGGTTGGAGGACCACCCGTTCCGAATCTGACCGGACACTGGTAAGGTCGCATTTGAAGACCTACCTAGTGGCGATAGAAGCAGTGAAGCGTAACTACTTCTTGACTCTTATCACGTCTGCAGATAACCGCCCTGCCTCCCTGTTTAGGGTGACCCACACCCTCCTTCATCAGAGGGCACGGGATGCCCCATTGCAGGGTCGTGCGGAGGAATTTGGATGTTATCTGCATGATAAAATCGATCAGATCCGGGCTGGGTTGGCCTCTGACTGGACTAGTTCAGATGGGCTGATGGAGGCAGGTCTTGAGTCAGTCATCTGAGAAGATTTCGATCCTGTGACTCCCGAGGACATAGACAGGATGCTGGGGCGTCTGAACACCACCACATGTTTATTGGAACCGTGACCCTCCTGGTTGGTACTGGCCTCCCGGGAGGTTACACGAGGCTGACTCCAGGGAATTGTCAATGCTTCTCTGAGTGAGGGGTTCCTACTGGCCGCCTTGAAAGAGGCAGTGGTGAGGCCCCTCCTCAAGAAGCCCTCCCTGGACCAGGCTGTGTTGGCCAACTACCGTCCTGTCTCCAACCTTCGCTTTCTTGCGAAGGTTGTTGAGAGTGTGGTGGCGTGACAGCTCCCTCAGCACCTGGAGGACTGTCTATCTGGACTTGCGCCAGTCCGGCTTCCAGCCTGGGCACAGCACAGAGACGTCATTGGTTGCGCTGGTGGATGATCTCTGGAGGGCTCGGGATAGGGGTTGTTCCTCTATCCTGGTCCTGTTAGACCTCTCAGCGGCTTTCAATACCATGACCATGGTATCTTGTTGCACTGGCTGGAGGGGCTGGGGATGGGGAGCACCGTTCTACGGTGGTTCTCCTCCTACCTCTCCGACCGGTCGCAATTTGTGCTGGCAGGAGGGCAGAGGTCGACGTCCAGGTGCCTCTCATGTGGGGTACCACAGGGGTCCGTCCTCTTGCCTCTCCTGTTTAACATCTACATGAAGCTGCTGGGTGAGATCATCTGTGGTTTCGGGGTAGAGTTCCATCAGTACGCTGATGATACTCAGCTGTACATGTCTACTCCAGACCACCCCAACGATGCCGTTGAAGTGATGTCCCGGTGTCTGGAGGCCGTGGGAGTCTGGATGGGGAGAAACAGGCTCCGACTCAAACCATCCAAGACCGAGTGGCTGTAGCTTCTGGCGTCACGATATAGCCAGTTGGTACCATCTCTGGCTATTGGAGGTGAGTCATTGGCCCCCACAGAGAGTGCTAACAACTTGGGTGTCCTCCTGGATTCTCGGCTTTCTCTAGAAGATCACATGACGGCCGTGGCCAGGGGGGCATTTTATCAGATCCGCCTGATATGCCAGTTTCTGATATGCCCTTTCTGGATCGTGGCGCTTTACACATGGTCACTCAAGCCCTCGTCATCCCCCGCCTGGATTATTGTAATGCTATCTACATGGGGCTTCCCTTGAAGTGCACCTAGAGGGACCAGCTAGTTTAGAATGCAGTCGGGTGGGGGATTCTGGGAGCGTCTAGATGCTCCCACGTGACACCTCTCCTGCGCGAACTGCACTGGCTGCCTGTGGCTTTCCAGGTGCGCTTCAAGGTATTAGTAACCACCTTTAAAGCACTCCATGGCAAGGTACCTGGCTTTCTGCAAGACCGCCTCCTGCTACCAAATGCCTCCCACCGTCCAGTTCGCTCCCACAGAGGGCCTCCTCAGGGTGCTGTCGGCCAGGCAATGTCAACTGGCGACCCCAGGGGGAGAGCCTTCTCCGTGGCAGCCCCCGCCCTCTGGAATGACCTACCCCCTGACCTTCGTATGATCACAGACCTGCGCCTTTTCCGTCAGGCTTTGAAGACCCATCTGTTTCAAGCGCCCGGCCTGGCATAGTTTCTAAACTGGCATACTCTTAAACGCTTTAGTTTTATATGGTTTTAGTAGGGATTTTAACAGGTTTTAGACAGGCTATTCATTATTTAATGTATTTTTAATAGTTTTTTATTTGCTCTCTATGTTTTTATTTGTGATTTTACTGCTGCCTGTACACTGCCCTGAGTCCCGGAAGGGAGAAGAGCAGTATAGAAATTTAAATATTAAATTAAATTAAATTTGAGAACTTATGGTATCCAACTACTTTTATTATAAGACTAGGTGATAACCCGGTGTTGTCTGGATATTTATTTATAGGGGGGAAATGTGGCCCAGCTGGCTCCGGATAAGCTGCTAATGGACTCCTCTAGTGAGGAGTCCTATGAGTCGGCTATAGAGGAGGAAACCCAGTTTGTCCTGGATGTCAGGCTAAGGATTGAGAGGAGGCAATTAGCAGAATGACGCCATTGGAGATAATCAGTATCAGCTGCCTAATTGCCTGGCCCTTCCCAAGAGGCTTTAAAACAAATCCTCTGTGATGAGTAGGTTTGCAGGAAACAACAGAGAAGCTACAGAGTTGTAGAATTGTGTCATGTAATCTTTCAGTCTAGTTCAGGTTAGTTCAGGCAAGCTGCCAAGTAGCAGTAACATCTAGTTAATTATCTTGTGAAGGGAGGGAGTCAGAACAGGGAAATATCCAGATCAAATGTAATTCCTAATGTTGGATTTTCCCCCTTACCAGAGGGAGCTCCCGTGTGGAGTACTGTGAAGCCGTTACCATGGCAAGTCTACTGTGCTTTACAGTAGAAGCCATTTAAATGTACAACAGGCTGTATCTTAACAAAACACCCCCCCCACAAGGGGTGCCAGGGATGTCCTACCCCACACAGTGTAGTTTTAGGCCCTACTCATGAGAGAGGACATACCCTGGATCTAATCTTCGTCTCGGGACAGTGGAGTAGTGATCTGGGAATAGGGGATTTAGTCAACACTCCCTTGTCATGGATAGATCACGCTCTCTTCCGGCTGGACTTTCCAATCGCCTCACCTCACCGTGGGGAGGGGGAACCGGATATTCCTAGATGGTTCCACCCCAGGCTCCAGATGGACCCGGAAACGTTCAAGAGGGAGCTTGGGCCAATTCCTGTGACCCTTCCCCACGACACGACTGAGGACCTAGTGGCCGCATGGCTAAGTGCGGCCAGGGGGACCTTGGACCGACTCACACCCTTGCGGCCTCTCTTGCGGCGACGAATCACCCAGGCTCCTCGGTTTACTGAGGAGCTGAGGGAGACGAAGCACCACAAGAGACGCCTAGAGAGCAGATGGAGATCTTCTCGCTCCAAAGTCGACCGAATACTAGTGGGAGAAGGGGGGTATAGAAATTTAAATATTAAATTAAATTAAATTAAACTTGAGGACTTATGGTATCCAACTACTTTTATTATAAGACTAGCTGATAACCCTGTGTTGTCTGGATATTTATTTATAGGGGGGTAATGTTGTGGCTCAGCTGGCTCCGGATAAGCTGCTTATGGATTCCTCTAGTGAGGAGTCCTATGAGTCGGCTATAGAGGAGGAAACACAGTTTGTCCTGGATGTCAGGCTAAGGATTGAGAGGAGGCAATTAGCAGAATGACGCCATTGGAGATAATCAGTATCAGCTGCCTAATTGCCTATCCCTTCCCAAGAGGCTTTAAAACAAATCCTCTGTGAAGAGTAGGTTTGCAGGAAACAACATGACAACATGGCGGTCGCGTTCTGAGACTGGGGAGAAGCCCGGGGGCAGTTTCACCCCCAGGAAGATGTCGCCAGCCCTCCTTACCATCAGCGAGGGCTGGTTTTGAAGGTCCGAAGCCGAGCCGCCCGGAGCTGAAGGGCGAGCCATATGGTGACGACGGAGAGCAAAAAAAGACAGCGGGAGAGGCGACTCGGCATGTCGGCGGCCTAGAGCGTCCCAGCGCGGCCAGCCCTCTTTACCATCAGTGAGGGCTGGCTTGAAGGCCCGAATCTCCCGTCGTCGTGCTGAGCCGCCCAGAGCTGAAGGGCGAGCTATGCGGCGACGACGGAGAGGTATCAACAACGGGAGAGGCGACTCGGCCTGTCGGCGGCCTAGAGCGTCCCGGCGCGGCCGGAAAGAAGGAAGGTAGGCCGCAAAGCCGGGACGCGAAAGAAGATCTGTCGGCTGCGAGATGGAGCCAGGCCAGGAGAGCTACCATCAGGCCGCACGATCAGTGGCAGATCGTGCGGTCCTACCCTGGCCTGTGCCCGGATGACGAGGCTGCTCAGTTGAGAGCGATGGATTACTGTGATGGAGATGTGATGGAGATGGGAAGGAGCTGGAGATGGTGGAACTGAAAGAAGGAGAAGGAGAACGATGATGAGATGGTGAGAGTGTTGAGATGGAGCTGAGTTGGTAAATTGAAAGTTGAATTGGAAGTTGGAGAAGAAAGAGAATGGAGAGTGGAGAAGATCGTGATATGTTGGATTGAGCAGCCAGACGTGGAACAGCATGGAACAGCTGCAGCCGGTTTGTAAAATGGAGGACTTGGCCGAGGACGACCCGGGAAGATCTTGAACATCTGGAACATCTTGGAGTGATTGCCCGGGACTGGAGGAGGTTAGCCGATAACATCTGTGCCATTAGAGGGCAGTATTTTCATCAGGCCGCATGATGGACTAATTAGCCATGCGGCACTAGATACGAACTAATCCCCTTTTGGCAGGAGAGACAGATGGATGGGGCCTGTAATGGGACTGAATTTCGATCTCCCCATCCATAAGATCCTGGATTATCTTGACTTTACCCCCCATCCGGAAAATATCTTTGCACTTAGCCACTTTATTTGCTTTCGGACTTATGTTTTGCCTTCCTGGACTTGGGCTGCCTTAGGGAGCTTTTTACCATGTACTCTAGACGCGACCTCCTGAGCCTGCGGGAGTCTCCCCTCTCGCAGGCCTGGCCCTCCTGTTTAACACGGGCCCGCCTCGATGACGGACTGATTAATCCTGAGAGGTGGGCGAAGCGCAGGTTGAGGGGGTTTTTAGGGAGGTTTTTAATTAGGCTTTTAGGGGGTCCCAGGGAGGAGGGGAAAAATAGTCCAGGGAGGGGACAGCAAATGAGGCCGGCGGGCGGAAGTAGGGAAACGGAGGAAGGGAGGGGGGGGGTCATTTCCACGGTAGCTCTTTCCATCGATTCGGTCTGGGGGAGGGGCAGGGGCAGAGGGAGACGAAATGGGTACCATCAGTTGGAAGACCGTGGCCGCTGGATCCAGGCGGTCACGTGCTCCAACTCTCCGTTCTCCCATCGCAGACTAGGTGGGCAGGAATCACAGGCCCAGGGCCCGAAGCTGATGTTATGCAACGCCAGGTCCGTGGTTCAAAAATCCCCCCTCATTCGTGACCTTGTGTCAGAGGGGGACCCGGACCTGGTGGGTATAACGGAAACCTGGTTGGGCCACGAGGGGGGTATGCCCCTCGTGGACATGTGCCCACCAGGTTACCGTGCTTTTCATCAGCCTAGGGCCCTAGGGAGGGGTGGGGGGGGTGGCGATTATCGTAAAGGAAGGTCTTGAGCCAAAGGAGACCTCTGTCCCCCAGACAACCGGGTGTGAATCTCTCTATGTGAGATGGGGCCTAGGAAGGCAGTTGGGCATGTTAGTTGTATACCTGGCTCCTCGCTATGCAACAACAGCCCTGCCCGAGCTCCTAGAGGTGATAGCCGAGGCGGCAGTTGAGACCCCCAGACTGGTAGTCATGGGGGACTTTAACTTGCCGTCGGCAGGCGAAGCCTCTGGAGCAGCTCGGGAGTTCATGGCTTCCATGACGGCCATGGACCTGACCCAAGTAGTTTTAGGCCCCACTCACAAGGGGGGGAACACACTGGATTTCATCTTTGTCTCGGGACAGTGGAGCCGTGATCTGGGAATAGGGGATCTAGTCATTACTCCCTTGTCATGGACGGATCACGCTCTCCTTCGGCTGGACTTTCCAATCGCTGCACCCCACCGCGGGGAGGCGGAACCGGACACTCCTATATGGTTCCGCCCCAGGCTTCTAATGGACCCGGAAAGGTTCCAGAGGGAGCTTGGGCCAATTCCTGTGACCCTGCCCCGCGACTCGACTGAGGACCTAGTGGCCGCATGGTTAAGTGCGGCCACGGGGGCCTTGGACCGAGTTGCGCCCTTGCGGCCTCTCTTGCGGCGACGAATCACCCGGGCTCCTTGGTTCACTGAGGAGCTCCGGGGGATGAAACGCCACAAGAGACGCCTAGAGAGCAGATGGAGATCCTCTCGCTCCGAAGCCGACCGAACACCAGTGAGAACCCATATTAGGGCTTATTTAGTGGCGATAAGAGTGGCCAAACGGGGGTATTGTGCCACCCTTATTGCATCCGCAGATAACCGCCCTGCCGCCCTGTTTGGGGTGACCCGCTCCCTCCTTCACCAGAGGCCGTGGGAAGCCCCTCTGCAAGGGCGAGCAGAGGAATTTGGGATTTATCTGCAGGAGAAAATCACTCGGATTCGGAATGAGCTACCCTCCATCGACAGTGGTCCTGTGGGACTGTCCGAGGCTAGTCTTGAGGCTCCTTCTTGGGAGGAGTTTGACTTTGTTACCACCGAGGATATGGACAGGTTGTCAAGGAGGCTTAGGGCGACCACATGTTTATTGGACCCGTGTCCCTCCTGGCTTGTACTGGCATCCTGGGAGACGACACGAGGCTGGCTCCAGGGCATTGTCAACGCATCTTTGAGTGAGGGGTCCTTACCTGCCGTCTTGAAAGAGGCGGTAGTGAGGCCCCTCCTCAAGAAGCCGTCCCTGGACCCAGCTTTACTAGAGAACTATCGTCCGGTCTCCAACCTTCACTTTTTAGTGAAGGTTGTCGAGAGTGTGGTAGCCCAACAGTTTCCGCGACACCTGGAGGAAGTTGATTATCTAGACCCGCGCCAGTCCGGCTTCCGGCCCGGTCACAGTACCGAGACGGCATTGGTCGCGTTGGTTGATGATCTCTGGAGGGCGCGGGATAGAGGGTATTCCTCTATCCTAGTCCTATTAGATCTCTCGGCGGCTTTTGATACCATCGACCATGGTATCCTATTGCACCGACTGGGGGGGTTGGGGCTGGGAGGCACCGTTCTGCGGTGGTTCTCGTCCTACCTCTCTGGTCAGTCGCAATATGTGTTGACGGGAGGGCAGAGGTCGACCTCAAGGCCTCTCCTATGTGGGGTTCCTCAGGGGTCGGTCCTCTCGCCCCTCCTTTTCAACACATATATGAAGCCGCTGGGTGAGATCATCCGTGGTTTTGGGGTGGAGTACCACCTGTACGCTGATGACACTCAGTTGTACATATCCACCCCAAACCACCCCAACGATGCCGCCGAAGTGCTGTCCCGGTGTCTGGAAGCCGTACGGATCTGGATGGGTGGTAACAAACTCAAACTCAACCCTGCCAAGACTGAGTGGCTGTGGTTTCCGGCACCCCGGTTCAGCCAGATCACTCCAACTCTGGCCATTGGGGGCGAAACACTGGCCCCCGTGGAGAGGGCGCGCAATTTGGGTGTCCTCCTGGATTCCCGGCTGTCCATGGAGGACCATGTGGCAGCCGTGGCGTTCCATCAGGTTCGCCTGATGCGCCAATTGCGCCCCTTACTGGACCGGGCTGCCCTACGCACAGTCACTCAAGCACTCGTGACGTCCCGACTCGACTACTGTAATACTCTCTACATGGGGCTTCCCTTGAGGTGCACTCGAAAGCTACAGCTAGTCCAAAACGCAGCCGCGCGGGTGATTATGGGAGCCACTAGATGCTCCCACATAACACCGATCCTGCGCGAGCTGCATTGGCTTCCTGTGGCCTTTCGAGTGCGCTTCAAGGTTTTGACTACCATCTCTAAAGCGCTCCATGGCTCGGGGCCTAGTTATATGCGAGACCGCCTCCTGCCCCATACATCCCTCAGACCAATCCGCTCCCACAGAGAGGGCCTCCTCAGGGTACCGTCGGCCGGACAATGCCGACAGGCGACACCCAGGGGAAGAGCCTTCTCTGTGGCGGGGCCAGCCCTTTGGAATGACCTACCCCCTGAATTACGTACCATCACCGACCTCCGCCTCTTCCGCCAATGTCTTAAGACATATCTGTTTCAACAAGCCGGCCTAGCCTAACCTCCCTTGGGGACTTAAGATAGTTTTAAATTGGGTTTTAAAAATTTGGTTTTAGCGCAGGATGGGGTTATTTAATAGTTTTTAAAATTATATTTATTGTATTTTTGTATGTTTTTTAAATTTCCTGTGCGCCGCCCTGGGTCCTCTGTGGAGAAGGGCGGGGTATAAATTTAAATAAATAAATAAATAAATAAACAAACAGAGAAGCTACAGAGTTGTAGAATTGTGTCATGTAATCTTTCAGTCTAGTTCAGGTTAGTTCAGGCAAGCTGCTAAGTAGCAGTAACATCTAGTTAATTATCTTGTGAAGGGAGGGAGTCAGAACAGGGAAATATCCAGATCAAATGTAATTCCTAATGTTGGATTTTCCCCCTTACCAGAGGGAGCCCCTGTGTGGAGTACTGTGAAGCCGTTACCATGGCAAGTCTACTGTGCTTTACAGTAGAAGCCATTTAAATGTACAACAGGCTGTATCTTAACAAAACACCCCCCCACGAGGGGTGCCAGGGATGTCCTACCCCACACAGTGTAGTTTTAGGCCCTACTCACGAGAGAGGACACACTCTGGATCTAATCTTCGTCTCGGGACAGTGGAGTAGTGATCTGGGAATAGGGGATTTAGTCATCACTCCCTTGTCATGGACAGATCACGCTCTCCTCCGGCTGGACTTTCCAATCGCCTCACCTCACCGTGGGGAGGCGGAACCGGATATTCCTAGATGGTTCCGCCCCAGGCTCCTGATGGACCCGGAAAGGTTCCAGAGGGAGCTTGGGCCAATTCCTGTGACCCTTCCCCGCGACACGACTGAGGACCTAGTGGCCGCATGGCTAAGTGCGGCCACGGGGACCTTGGACCGACTCACACCCTTGCGGCCTCTCTTGCGGCGATGAATCACCCAGGCTCCTTGGTTTACTGAGGAGCTGAGGGAGACGAAGCGCCACAAGAGACGCCTAGAGAGCAGATGGAGATCTTCTTGCTCCAAAGTCGACCGAATACTAGTGAGAACCCATATTAGGGTTCTCCTGCTACCAAATGCCTCCCACCGTCCAGTTCGCTCCCAGAGAGCCTCCTCAGGGTGCCGTCGGCCAGGCAATGTCAACTGGCGACCCCAGGGGGAGAGCCTTCTCCGTGACAGCCCCTGCCCTCTAGAATGACCTACCCCCTGACCTTTGTATGATCACAGACCTGCGCCTTTTCCGTCAGGCTTTGAAGACCCATCTGTTTCAAGCGCCCGGCCTGGCATAGTTTCTAAACTGGCATACTCTTAAACGCTTTAGTTTTATATGGTTTTAGTAGGGATTTTAATAGGATTTAGACAGGCTATTCATTATTTAATGTATTTTTAATAGGTTTTTATTTGCTTTCTATGTTTGTATTTGTGATTTTACTGCTGCCTGTACACTACCCTGAGTCCCGGAAGGGAGAAGGGCGGTATAGAAATTTAAATATTAAATTAAATTAAATTAAACTTGAGGACTTATGGTATCCAACTACTTTTATTATAAGACTAGCTGATAACCCTGTGTTGTCTGGATATTTATTTATAGGGGGGTAATGTTGTGGCTCAGCTGGCTCCGGATAAGCTGCTTATGGATTCCTCTAGTGAGGAGTCCTATGAGTCGGCTATAGAGGAGGAAACCCAATTTGTCCTGGATGTCAGGCTAAGGATTGAGAGGAGGCAATTAGCAGAATGACGCCATTGGAGATAATCAGTATCAGCTGCCTAATTGCCTGGCCCTTCCCAAGAGGCTTTAAAACAAATCCTCTGTGAAGAGTAGGTTTGCAGGAAACAACAGAGAAGCTACAGAGTTGTAGAATTGTGTCATGTAATCTTTCAGTCTAGTTCAGGTTAGTTCAGGCAAGCTGCTAAGTAGCAGTAACATCTAGTTAATTATCTTGTGAAGGGAGGGAGTCAGAACAGGGAAATATCCAGATCAAATGTAATTCCTAATGTTGGATTTTCCCCCTTACCAGAGGGAGCCCCTGTGTGGAGTATTGTGAAGCCGTTACCATGGCAAGTCTACTGTGCTTTACAGTAGAAGCCATTTAAATGTACAACAGGCTGTATCTTAACAAAACACCCCCCCACGAGGGGTGCCAGGGATGTCCTACCCCACACAGTGTAGTTTTAGGCCCTACTCACGAGAGAGGACACACTCTGGATCTAATCTTCGTCTCGGGACAGTGGAGTAGTGATCTGGGAATAGGGGATTTAGTCATCACTCCCTTGTCATGGACAGATCACGCTCTCCTCCGGCTGGACTTTCCAATCGCCTCACCTCACCGTGGGGAGGCGGAACCGGATATTCCTAGATGGTTCCGCCCCAGGCTCCTGATGGACCCGGAAAGGTTCCAGAGGGAGCTTGGGCCAATTCCTGTGACCCTGCCCCGCGACTTGACTGAGGACCTAGTGGCCACATGGCTAAGTGTGGCCATGGGGGCCTTGGACTGACTCACACCCTTGCGGCCTCTCTTGCAGCGACGAATCACCCAGGCTCCTTGGTTTACTGAGGAGCTGAGGGAGACGAAGCACCACAAGAGACGCCTAGAGAGCAGATGGAGATCTTCTCGCTCCAAAGTCGACCGAATACTAGTGAGAACCCATATTAGGGTTCTCCTGCTACCAAATGTCTCACACCGTCCAGTTCGCTCCCACAGAGGGCCTCCTCAGGGTGCCGTCGGCCAGGCAATGTCGACTGGTGACCCCAGGGGGAGAGCCTTCTCCGTGGCAGCCCCCGCCCTCTGGAATGACCTACCCCCTGACCTTCGTAGGATCACAGACCTGCGCCTTTTCCGTCAGGCTTTGAAGACCCATCTGTTTCAAGCGGCCGGCCTGGCATAGTTTCTAAACTAGCATACTCTTAAACGCTTTAATTTTATATGGTTTTAGTAGGGATTTTAACAGGTTTTAGACAGGCTATTCATTATTTAATGTATTTTTAATAGGTTTTTATTTGCTTTCTATGTTTTTATTTGTGATTTTACTGCTGCCTGTACACTGCCCTGAGTCCCGGAAGGGAGAAGGGCGGTATAGAAATTTAAATATTAAATTAAATTAAATTAAACTTGAGGACTTATGGTATCCAACTACTTTTATTATAAGACTAGCTGATAACCCGGCGTTGTCTGGATATTTATTTATAGGGGGGAAATGTTGTGGCCCACCTGGCTCAGGATAAGCTGCTTATGGATTCCTCTAGTGAGGAGTCCTATGACTCAGCTCTAGAGGAGGAAACCCAGTTTGTCCTGGATGTCAGGCTAAGGATTGAGAGGAGGCAATTAGCAGAATGACGCCATCAGAGATAATCAGTATCAGTTGCCTAATTGCCTGGCCCTTCCCAAGAGGTTGCTTGTGTTCCATGTCCGAGCCGGAATTGGCTGCCGTACGCAGTTGGCAAACCCCATGGAGAGTGAAGGAGCCGATCCGGAAGCACCCTGCTCCTCATCGTCCATCATGAAGAGGGCAGAGTCCTCGTGTACTGCAGACCCGCTCCAACCTTGGATACTGTTGCCTGTCGAAGCCTTCGCTGCAGTCCATGAGCCTTTGGACTTATGGCTTCAGATAAGGGACGCAGAGCAGCATGACAAGTTGGTGGAGCAATGGAAGGACGAGATGGGGCTGGCGTCTCTGTAGACCTTCGATGATGAACTCTTGTGGTATAGGGGCCAGCTCTATGGGCCGGGAGGGCCTCTCTGGGGGCTTATCCTGGCCCAGTGGCATGACAATCTGGCGGCGGGGCATTTTTACCTGTTCAAGACCCTGCATCGGGTCTCCAGTAGTTTCTGGCGGCCTCGCTTGCGGCACTGCATGCAGTCGTACGTTACTACCTGTGTCCAGTGCCGGCAGGCAAAGTCCGCGATGGGAGCTCCTCCAGGGCTGCTGTAGCCGTGGCCGCCTGCGCACGAGGTGGCCAGGATCCGGAACTTGAGGAGGCCCAAGGGCCGCTTCCAGTATTTGGTAGACTGGACGGACAATGGACCGGACGGGGAGACGTGGGTCGAGGTGACGGCCATGCACGCCCCTGCTCTGGTGCAGGCCTACCATGAACAATTTCCCTTGTGGCCCCACCCTGACAGTCCGACTCGGGGGAAGGGCCTTGCGGTGAGGGATAGTGTTGTGGCTCAGCCGGCTCTGGATGAACTGCTGATGGATTCCTCTAGTGAGGAGTCCTATGAGTCAGCTATAGAGGAGGAAACCCAGTTTGTCCTGGAGGTCAGGCTAAGGATTGAGAGGAGGCAATTAGCAGAATGACGCCATTGGAGATAATCAGTATCAGCTGCCTAATTGCCTGGCCCTTCCCAAGAGGCTTTAAAACAAATCCTCTGTGAAGAGTAGGTTTGCAGGAAACAACAGAGAAGCTACAGAGTTGTAGAATTGTGTCATGTAATCTTTCAGTCTAGTTCAGGTTAGTTCAGGCAAGCTGCCAAGTAGCAGTAACATCTAGTTAATTATCTTGTGAAGGGAGGGAGTCAGAACAGGGAAATATCCAGATCAAATGTAATTCCTAATGTTGGATTTTCCCCCTTACCAGAGGGAACCCCCGTGTGGAGTACTGTGAAGCCGTTACCATGGCAAGTCTACTGTGCTTTACAGTAGAAGCCATTTAAATGTACAACAGGCTGTATCTTAACAAAACACCCCCACCCCCACGAGGGGTGCCAGGGATGTCCTAACCCACACAGTGCAGTTTTAGGCCCTACTCACGAGAGAGGACACACCCTGGATCTAATCTTCGTCTCGGGACAGTGGAGTAGTGATCTGGGAATAGGGGATTTAGTCATCACTCCCTTGTCATGGACAGATCACGCTCTCCTCCGGCTGGACTTTCCAATCGCCTCACCTCACCGTGGGGAGGCGGAACCGGATATTCCTAGATGGTTCCGCCCCAGGCTCCTGATGGACCCGGAAAGGTTCCAGAGGGAGCTTGGGCCAATTCCTGTGACCCTTCCCCGCGACACGACTGAGGACCTAGTGGCCGCATGGCTAAGTGCGGCCACGGGGACCTTGGACCGACTCACACCCTTGCGGCCTCTCTTGCGGCGATGAATCACCCAGGCTCCTTGGTTTACTGAGGAGCTGAGGGAGACGAAGCGCCACAAGAGACGCCTAGAGAGCAGATGGAGATCTTCTTGCTCCAAAGTCGACCGAATACTAGTGAGAACCCATATTAGGGTTCTCCTGCTACCAAATGCCTCCCACCGTCCAGTTCGCTCCCAGAGAGCCTCCTCAGGGTGCCGTCGGCCAGGCAATGTCAACTGGCGACCCCAGGGGGAGAGCCTTCTCCGTGACAGCCCCTGCCCTCTAGAATGACCTACCCCCTGACCTTTGTATGATCACAGACCTGCGCCTTTTCCGTCAGGCTTTGAAGACCCATCTGTTTCAAGCGCCCGGCCTGGCATAGTTTCTAAACTGGCATACTCTTAAACGCTTTAGTTTTATATGGTTTTAGTAGGGATTTTAATAGGATTTAGACAGGCTATTCATTATTTAATGTATTTTTAATAGGTTTTTATTTGCTTTCTATGTTTGTATTTGTGATTTTACTGCTGCCTGTACACTGCCCTGAGTCCCGGAAGGGAGAAGGGCGGTATAGAAATTTAAATATTAAATTAAATTAAACTTGAGGACTTATGATATCCAACTACTTTTATTATAAGACTAGCTGATAACCCTGTGTTGTCTGGATATTTATTTATAGGGGGGTAATGTTGTGGCTCAGCTGGCTCCGGATAAGCTGCTTATGGATTCCTCTAGTGAGGAGTCCTATGAGTCGGCTATAGAGGAGGAAACCCAATTTGTCCTGGATGTCAGGCTAAGGATTGAGAGGAGGCAATTAGCAGAATGACGCCATTGGAGATAATCAGTATCAGCTGCCTAATTGCCTGGCCCTTCCCAAGAGGCTTTAAAACAAATCCTCTGTGAAGAGTAGGTTTGCAGGAAACAACAGAGAAGCTACAGAGTTGTAGAATTGTGTCATGTAATCTTTCAGTCTAGTTCAGGTTAGTTCAGGCAAGCTGCTAAGTAGCAGTAACATCTAGTTAATTATCTTGTGAAGGGAGGGAGTCAGAACAGGGAAATATCCAGATCAAATGTAATTCCTAATGTTGGATTTTCCCCCTTACCAGAGGGAGCCCCTGTGTGGAGTATTGTGAAGCCGTTACCATGGCAAGTCTACTGTGCTTTACAGTAGAAGCCATTTAAATGTACAACAGGCTGTATCTTAACAAAACACCCCCCCACGAGGGGTGCCAGGGATGTCCTACCCCACACAGTGTAGTTTTAGGCCCTACTCACGAGAGAGGACACACTCTGGATCTAATCTTCGTCTCGGGACAGTGGAGTAGTGATCTGGGAATAGGGGATTTAGTCATCACTCCCTTGTCATGGACAGATCACGCTCTCCTCCGGCTGGACTTTCCAATCGCCTCACCTCACCGTGGGGAGGCGGAACCGGATATTCCTAGATGGTTCCGCCCCAGGCTCCTGATGGACCCGGAAAGGTTCCAGAGGGAGCTTGGGCCAATTCCTGTGACCCTGCCCCGCGACTTGACTGAGGACCTAGTGGCCACATGGCTAAGTGTGGCCATGGGGGCCTTGGACTGACTCACACCCTTGCGGCCTCTCTTGCAGCGACGAATCACCCAGGCTCCTTGGTTTACTGAGGAGCTGAGGGAGACGAAGCACCACAAGAGACGCCTAGAGAGCAGATGGAGATCTTCTCGCTCCAAAGTCGACCGAATACTAGTGAGAACCCATATTAGGGTTCTCCTGCTACCAAATGTCTCACACCGTCCAGTTCGCTCCCACAGAGGGCCTCCTCAGGGTGCCGTCGGCCAGGCAATGTCGACTGGTGACCCCAGGGGGAGAGCCTTCTCCGTGGCAGCCCCCGCCCTCTGGAATGACCTACCCCCTGACCTTCGTAGGATCACAGACCTGCGCCTTTTCCGTCAGGCTTTGAAGACCCATCTGTTTCAAGCGGCCGGCCTGGCATAGTTTCTAAACTAGCATACTCTTAAACGCTTTAATTTTATATGGTTTTAGTAGGGATTTTAACAGGTTTTAGACAGGCTATTCATTATTTAATGTATTTTTAATAGGTTTTTATTTGCTTTCTATGTTTGTATTTGTGATTTTACTGCTGCCTGTACACTGCCCTGAGTCCCGGAAGGGAGAAGGGCGGTATAGAAATTTAAATATTAAATTAAATTAAATTAAACTTGAGGACTTATGGTATCCAACTACTTTTATTATAAGACTAGCTGATAACCCGGCGTTGTCTGGATATTTATTTATAGGGGGGAAATGTTGTGGCCCACCTGGCTCAGGATAAGCTGCTTATGGATTCCTCTAGTGAGGAGTCCTATGACTCAGCTCTAGAGGAGGAAACCCAGTTTGTCCTGGATGTCAGGCTAAGGATTGAGAGGAGGCAATTAGCAGAATGACGCCATCAGAGATAATCAGTATCAGTTGCCTAATTGCCTGGCCCTTCCCAAGAGGTTGCTTGTGTTCCATGTCCGAGCCGGAATTGGCTGCCGTGCGCAGTTGGCAAACCCCATGGAGAGTGAAGGAGCCGATCCGGAAGCACCCTGCTCCTCATCGTCCATCATGAAGAGGGCAGAGTCCTCGTGTACTGCAGACCCGCTCCAACCTTGGATACTGTTGCCTGTCGAAGCCTTCGCTGCAGTCCATGAGCCTTTGGACTTATGGCTTCAGATAAGGGACGCAGAGCAGCATGACAAGTTGGTGGAGCAATGGAAGGACGAGATGGGGCTGGCGTCTCTGTAGACCTTCGATGATGAACTCTTGTGGTATAGGGGCCAGCTCTATGGGCCGGGAGGGCCTCTCTGGGGGCTTATCCTGGCCCAGTGGCATGACAATCTGGCGGCGGGGCATTTTTACCTGTTCAAGACCCTGCATCGGGTCTCCAGTAGTTTCTGGCGGCCTCGCTTGCGGCACTGCATGCAGTCGTACGTTACTACCTGTGTCCAGTGCCGGCAGGCAAAGTCCGCGATGGGAGCTCCTCCAGGGCTGCTGTAGCCGTGGCCGCCTGCGCACGAGGTGGCCAGGATCCGGAACTTGAGGAGGCCCAAGGGCCGCTTCCAGTATTTGGTAGACTGGACGGACAATGGACCGGACGGGGAGACGTGGGTCGAGGTGACGGCCATGCACGCCCCTGCTCTGGTGCAGGCCTACCATGAACAATTTCCCTTGTGGCCCCACCCTGACAGTCCGACTCGGGGGAAGGGCCTTGCGGTGAGGGATAGTGTTGTGGCTCAGCCGGCTCTGGATGAACTGCTGATGGATTCCTCTAGTGAGGAGTCCTATGAGTCAGCTATAGAGGAGGAAACCCAGTTTGTCCTGGAGGTCAGGCTAAGGATTGAGAGGAGGCAATTAGCAGAATGACGCCATTGGAGATAATCAGTATCAGCTGCCTAATTGCCTGGCCCTTCCCAAGAGGCTTTAAAACAAATCCTCTGTGAAGAGTAGGTTTGCAGGAAACAACAGAGAAGCTACAGAGTTGTAGAATTGTGTCATGTAATCTTTCAGTCTAGTTCAGGTTAGTTCAGGCAAGCTGCCAAGTAGCAGTAACATCTAGTTAATTATCTTGTGAAGGGAGGGAGTCAGAACAGGGAAATATCCAGATCAAATGTAATTCCTAATGTTGGATTTTCCCCCTTACCAGAGGGAACCCCCGTGTGGAGTACTGTGAAGCCGTTACCATGGCAAGTCTACTGTGCTTTACAGTAGAAGCCATTTAAATGTACAACAGGCTGTATCTTAACAAAACACACACACCCCCACGAGGGGTGCCAGGGATGTCCTAACCCACACAGTGCAGTTTTAGGCCCTACTCACGAGAGAGGACACACCCTGGATCTAATCTTCGTCTCGGGACAGTGGAGTAGTGATCTGGGAATAGGGGATTTAGTCATCACTCCCTTGTCATGGACAGATCACGCTCTCCTCCGGCTGGACTTTCCAATCGCCTCACCTCACCGTGGGGAGGCGGAACCGGATATTCCTAGATGGTTCCGCCCCAGGCTCCTGATGGACCCGGAAAGGTTCCAGAGGGAGCTTGGGCCAATTCCTGTGACCCTGCCCCGCGACTCGACTGAGGACCTAGTGGCCGCATGGCTAAGTGTGGCCACGGGGGCCTTGGACCGACTCACGCTCTTGCGGCCTCTCTTGCGGCGACGAATCACCCAGGCTCCTCGGTTTACTGAGGAGCTGAGGGAGATGAAGCGCCACAAGAGACGCCTAGAGAGCAGATGGAGATCTTCTCGCTCCAAAGCCAACCGAACACTAGTGAGAACCAATATTAGGGTTCTCCTGCTACCAAATGCTTCCCACCGTCCAGTTCGCTCCCACAGAGGGCCTCCTCAGGGTGCCGTCGGCCAGGCAATGTCGACTGGCGACCCCAGGGGGAGAGCCTTCTCCGTGGCAGCCCCCGCCCTCTGGAATGACCTACCCCCTGACCTTCGTAGGATCACAGACCTGCGCCTTTTCCGTCAGGCTTTGAAGACCCATCTGTTTCAAACGGCCGGCCTGGCATAGTTTCTAAACTAGCATACTCTTAAACGCTTTAATTTTATATGGTTTTAGTAGGGATTTTAACAGGTTTTAGACAGGCTATTCATTATTTAATGTATTTTTAATAGGTTTTTATTTGCTTCCTATGTTTTTATTTGTGATTTTACTGCTGCCTGTACACTGCCCTGAGTCCCGGAAGGGAGAAGGGCGGTATAGAAATTTAAATATTAAATTAAATTAAATTAAACTTGAGGACTTATGGTATCCTACTACTTTTATTATAAGACTAGCTGATAACCCGGCGTTGTCTGGATATTTATTTATAGGGGGGAAATGTTGTGGCCCACCTGGCTCAGGATAAGCTGCTATGGATTCCTCTAGTGAGGAGTCCTATGACTCAGCTCTAGAGGAGGAAACCCAGTTTGTCCTGGATGTCAGGCTAAGGATTGAGAGGAGGCAATTAGCAGAATGACGCCATCAGAGATAATCAGTATCAGTTGCCTAATTGCCTGGCCCTTCCCAAGAGGCTTTAAAACAAATCCTCTGTGAAGAGTAGGTTTGCAGGAAACAACAGAGAAGCTACAGAGTTGTAGAATTGTGTCATGTAATCTTTCAGTCTAGTTCAGGTTAGTTCAGGCAAGCTGCCAAGTAGCAGTAACATCTAGTTAATTATCTTGTGAAGGGAGGGAGTCAGAACAGGGAAATATCCAGATCAAATGTAATTCCTAATGTTGGATTTTTCCCCTTACCAGAGGGAGCCCCAGTGTGGAGTACTGTGAAGCCGTTACCATGGCAAGTCTACTGTGTTTTACAGTAGAAGCCATTTAAATGTACAACAGGCTGTATCTTAACAAAACACACACTCCCACGAGGGGTGCCAGGGATGTCCTACCCCACACAGTGTAGTTTTAGGCCCTACTCACGAGAGAGGATACACCCTGGATCTAATCTTCGTCTCGGGACAGTGGAGTAGTGATCTGGGAATAGGGGATTTAGTCATCACTCCCTTGTCATGGACAGATCACGCTCTCCTCTGGATGGACTTTCCAATCGCCTCACCTCACCGCGGGGAGGCGGAACCGGATATTCCTAGATGGTTCCGCCCCAGGCTCCTGATGGACCCGGAAAGGTTCCAGAGGGAACTTGGGCCAATTCCTGTGACCCTGCCCCGCGACTCGACTGAGGACCTAGTGGCCGCATGGTTAAGTGCGGCCACGGGGGCCTTGGACCGACTCACGCCCTTGCGACCTCTCTTGCGGCGACAATTCACCCAGGCTCCTTGGTTTACTGAGGAGCTGAGGGAGACGAAGCACCACAAGAGACGCCTAGAGAGCAGATGGAGATCTCGCTCCGAAGCCGACCGAACACTAGTGGGAACCCATATTAGGGCTTACTTAGTGGCGATAAGGGTGGCCAAACGTGAGTATTGCGCCACCCTTATTGCATCCACAGATAACCACCCTGCCGCCCTGTTTGGGGTGACCCGCTCCCTCCTTCACCAGAGGCCGCGGGAAGCCCCTCTGCAGGGACGAGCAGAGGAATTTGGGATTTATCTGCAGGATAAAATCACTCAGATTCAGAATAAGCTACCCTCCATCGACAGTGGTCCAGTGGGATTGTCCGAGGCTGGTCTTGAGGCACCATTCTGGGAGGAGTTTGACCTTGTTACTACCGAGGATATGGACAGGCTGTCAAGGAGACTTAAGGCGACCACATTATTTATTGGACCCATGTCCCTCCTGGCTTCTACTGGCATCCTGGGAGATCACACGAGGCTGGCTCCAGGGTATTGTCAACGCATCTTTGAGTGACGGGTCCTTGCCTGCCGTCTTGAAAGAGGCGGTAGTGAGGCCCCTCCCCAAGAAGCCTTCCCTGGACCCAGCATTATTGGAGAACTATCGTCCGTTATCCAACCTTCACTTTTTAGTGAAGGTTGTTGAGAGTGTGGTGGCTCAACAGTTTCCGCGACACCTGGAGGAAGTTGATTATCTAGACCCATGCCAGTCCGGCTTCCGACCCGGTCACAGCACCGAGACGGCATTGGTCGCGTTGGTTGATGATCTCTGGAGGATGCGGGATAGAGGCTGTTCCTCTATCCTTGTCCTGTTAGACCTCTCAGCGGCTTTTGATACCATCGACCATGGTATCCTATTGCACCGACTGGGGGGGTTGGGGCTGGGAGGCACCGTTTTATGGTAGTTCTCATTCTACCTCTCTGGTCGGTCGCAATATGTGTTGACAGGAAGGCAGAGGTCGACCTCGAGTCCCCTCTTATGCGGGGTTCCTCAGGGGTCGGTCCTCTCGCCCCTCCTGTTTAATATATGAAGCCGCTGGGCTTGATCATCCGTGGTTTTGGGGTGGGATACCATCTGTACGCTGATGACACCCAGTTGTACATATCCACCCCAGACCACCCCAACAATGCCGCCGAGGTGCTGTCCCAGTGTTTCGAGGCCGTACGGATCTGGATGGGTAGTAACAAACTCAAACTCAACCCATCCAAGACTGAATGGCTGTGGTTTCCGGCACCCCGGTTCAGCCAGATTACTCCAACTCTGGCCATTGGGGGCAAAACACTGGCCCCCGTGGAGAGGGCGCACAAGTTGGGTGTCCTCCTGGACTCCCGGCTGTCTATGGAGGACTATGTGGCAGCCGTGGCCAGGGGCGCGTTTCATCAGGTACGCCTGATGCGCCAATTGTGCCCCTTACTGGACCGGGCTGCCCTTCGCACAGTCACTCAAGCTCTTGTGACGTCCTGACTCGACTACTGTAATGCTCTCTACATGGGGCTTCCCTTGAGGTGCACTCGAAAGCTAGTTAGTCCAGAATGCAACCGCACGGGTGATTACGCGAGCCTCTAGATGCTCCCATATAACACCGATCCTGCGCGAGCTGCACTGGCTTCCTGTGGCCTTTCGGGTGCGCTTCAAGGTTCTGACGACCATCTTTAAAGCGCTCCATGGCTCGGGGCCTAGTTATATGCGAGACCGCCTCCTGCCCCATACATCCCTTCGGCCGATCTGCTCCCACAGAGAGGGCCTTCTCAGGGTGCCGTCGGCCGGTCAATGCCGTCTGGCAACACCCAGGGGAAGAGCCTTCTCTGTGGCGGGCCCTGCCCTTTGGAACGACCTACCCCCTGAATTGCGTACCATCTCGGACCTCTGCCTCTTCCGCCAGTGTCTAAAAACACATCTTTTTCAGCAAGCCGGCCTAGCCTAACCCCCGTTGGGACTATTTTAGATAGTTTTAAATTGGGGTTTTTAATTTGGATTTTAGCATAGGATTATAATTTAATGTTTTTAAATTCTGTGTTTATTGTTTTTGTATGTTTTTTAAATTCCTGTGCGCCGCCCTGGATCCTTTGTGGAGAAGGGCGGGATATAAATGTGATTTAAAAAAAAAAGACCAGTATTTGTCTCTAGAGAGTAGGTCATCTGTGTATCAAGTTTGTTTGAAATAGCTCAAAGCATACCAGAGTTGTGCTGGAATACACACACACACACAGCCATTTAGATAGATAGATAGATAGATAGATAGATAGATAGATAGATAGATAGATAGATAGATAGATAGATAGATAGATAGATAGATAGAGAACACTAGGATGTTCTCCAGAAAAGTTTAATGACTCTTCAACTAGGATCTAAAAGTGTTTGGGCAGGCCAGGTCAGAATCCAGATCCTGAATAAGTGCATACAAGTAATTTAATCATGATTTAAATGACTAAATCATTTTAATTACCTGTATATATTGTGTTTTGAATAAAAATAAACCTTCAATGCACATAACCACTGATATCAAAAGCCCCATCTTCTTTAGAAAGCAAACATGTGTGAAGAAGTTTTTATTTTTATTTCTTTACTTGTTTTCAGAATAACAGAGTTGGAAGAGACCTTGGAGATCATCTAGTCCAACCTCTTGCTCAGGCAGAAAACCCTATACCATTTTAGACAAATGGTTGTGCAAATTCTTTTGTAAATCTCCAGTGTTGGAGCACCCGTAACTTCTGGAGGTAAGTTGTTCCATTGATTAATTGTTCTCACTGTCAGGAAAATTTTCCTTAGTTCTAGGTTGCTTCTCTCCTTGATTAGTTTCCATCTATTGCTTCTTGTCCTGCCCTCAGATGCTTTGGAGAATGAGTTCACGTCTACTTTCTTTGTGGCAGCCCCTGAGATATTGGAATACTGCTATAATGTCACCCCTTAGTCCTTCTTTTCATTAAATTAGACATACCCAATTCCTGCAACCGGTTTTTGTTTGTCTTCATTTTTTTATCTCACCTCACTAACATCTCATTTATCCCATAAATTCACTCAGATGCCTTGCGTGGTTAAGGCAGAGCTATAATGCACACTCTCCTGATCATATACATACATACATACATATATATACATACATATATAAGCCGGAAGCACCAGCCTGAAGATGATGAATGAGACTTCATCGAAACGTCATGAAGATACTTCCAATTCTACGCGGGAGAAAACCCGAACAACCAAAGACCTACATACAAACACCCGTGAAAACCTCAGAAAACATATATATATGTTATATATGATCAGAATGACTGCTGTTGAAACGAGACAGTTTGTATTTCTTTTATTGTGAAGAGAGAGAGCGCATATCCACATTTAACCATTTAAAGATATTCCACAGTAGGAAAAAACTCAGCTGTTTGAATTACATGTAAACACTATGTGTATGCCCATAAACACTATTGCCCATAAATCTAATCACTGACATTTATTCGTCTATTTGTATTATTGTTGCTTCATCTTTGTAGATTTTATTTTGTGTCCTATATTTGTATCTTGCTCTTTGGTTGTAGAATTAATTTGAATCAGAAATTTTATTTATGTATCCTAATGTTAATCAGGCTGATTTTTAGTCTCTTTATCATAAGGTTTATATTGTTATTTTTGGAATGACTGAAATCTTACTGCTTTATGTTGCTTTGTGCTAGAAATAACAAAAGTGGATTGATGGATTCATATTCCCTCAGTTCAGTGTGCATAAAGTATTCAGATGATTATATCGGTAATGAGTTCTAAAGCCTGTAGCACTGATTTACAGTTCTGAATAAAAACACACTATGGACCCAGTACATAGGTATCATTCAAAATACCAATGTTATATTTCAGAAAGACAGTAACATTTTTGCCCGCCAAGGCAAATATATGTAATTTCCAAGCACTTCATGAAACACAATAACTTATTTACTGTATAAAAATAAAAATAATCAACCACAATTGGCTTATAATTGAATAATAGCTTTCATAGTATAATGTTTACTGATGTCTATGGATTTTAATTTTTACATGAATTGCAATCAGAATTTGTGACTGATGAGAATAGTGAGTCACTAAGCAACGTATGCCCCGTTTGGATCATTGTTTCAGAGATACTCTCTTACCTAAATAGGGAAACAGAATAAGCACAGGTGGGCAAAAAAGCCGTGGGAGCAAGAGATAAGTGTAATAAGTACCGTGTTTCCCTGAAAATAAGACAGGGTCTTATTTTCTTTTGACCCCCCGAAATAAGCACTTGGCCTTATTTTGGGGCAGGTCTTATTATTTTTGAGGTGCAGGTGCAGGAAGCATGGTCACCTCATGGCTGCTGCTATGTTGCAATATTTTGAAGGAGGGGTTATTTTTGGGGAAGGGCTTATTTTAGCGCATGCACTCAAAAGTCTGATTGGGCTTATTATCTGGGGAGGTCTTATTTTCAAGGAAACAGGGTATATCCTGGGACAGTCTAGCATGTGGCTATTCTGAACCCCTCCCTCCCTCCCTCATCCATCTGATTTTCCTTTCTCTCTGGAATGTAGTACATTCTGCCTCCTTCCTGAGAAACCATAGTGCTACTGAGATTCTCTCAGTCCCCATTCCACCATAGTTAAGAAGGGTGCAAGAGGTGCTGTGGAAGTCAGAGCTGGTATGTAGAGGAACCATGAGTTAAGGAGTGTTCATCGGGCTTTGCAACAGGTGCTGAGTGGGTTGGGGGAAGGCACTTGGGAGAGTGGCATGGTTTGGAGAAGGAATGTAGGGGTGCAGCATAGGTTTGGAGAGCAGGCAGAGTGGCATCGGTTCATGAAGAGTGCATTCTCCTTTCCCTTCCCTTTCCCTCCCCTCCCACCATGCAGGTACATGGCTGCTGCTGGATGGGGGAGAGAGCGAGAAAGGGATTGCAAGACTGGCTGGGAAACTGGAGAACAAGTATATGTACTGTGTCACAACACCCTGATAAACCCAAAATAAGGGAGGAAGCAAAGCTGCTTTCCTTTTCTGTCTTTCGGCTCATCACAAGATATATATATATATATATATCTTTGCTGTATTTATTACACATAACCTGGCTCCTTTTCAGGTTTATTTTTAAGCAGTGATGGTGAGCCTATGTCATGCCTGCCAGAGGGGCACACAGAGCCCTCTCTGTGGGCATGCGCACCGTCGCCAGCTGCCCTTCTGGTTTTTGACATGTGCATGCATGCCAACCAGTCTTCACATGCACTGGAGTGCCAAAAACCAAGTGGCCAGTACGCATGCATGCGCCAGAAACCAGAAGTGCAGCACAGTGGTGAAATTCATTTTTTTTTACTACCGGTTCTGTGGGTGTGGCTTGGTGAGCATGGCAGGAGAAGGATACTGCAAAATCCCCATTCCCTCCCCACTCCTGGAGGAAGGATATTGCAAAAATCTCCATTCTCATCCTACTCTGGAGCTAGCCAGAGGTGGTATTTGCCAGTTCTCCGAGCTACTCATAATTTCTGTTACCGGTTCTCCAGAGCCTGTCAGAACCTGCTGAATTTCACCTCTGATGTACCGGTCTTTGAGTTTCTGGTACTCTGGCATGACCATGTACACACACACGTTCCGGTTTGGGCACTCAGTGCCGAAAAGATTCACCATGCCTGAGCTATTGTATGTGCTTTTGTAGCTCTTCTGGGTCTTGTGAGAAGGGAATCACAGCATCTGCAAACCTTATGTGATTTAAATAGGCGCCATTGATTTTTATTCCATTATTGCCCAGTCAAGTTTGCAAAATACTTCTTTAAGGCAGGCTGAGAAAAGAATAGGTGATATTATATTTCCTTGTCACACACCTCATTCTGTGTGCGCGCATGCACACACACACACACATACACATACCTTGCTAAATGCATATACAAAATCAATATCTCTTCCTTAATAAATTCAACTATTTTATAACTGCAATATATTTTGAGTGTCTGGATGATTTGTGTGCAGCTCAGGCACAAGAAAGGCAGTGACTTAAACAAATCACTTAAATAGAATGCAGAGCTATGACATCTCCTACCTAGATAAACTGCAAGCCATTAACAGTAAGTTCTGCATGGAATTTTCATTAACTCCAAATCTAGAAAATGTAAATATATTTATATCCTAATTCATAATGTGAACAGTAAGTTCTGCATGGAATTTTCATTAACTCCAAATCTAGAAAATGTAAATATATTTATATCCTAATTCATAATGTGATCTATTTTGCTTTCTCATTATGTTAATTGTGCAAAGTTGAAGATAAAGTCCAGTATGATTTTTGGTGTCAAAACACTTGCGCCTGTCTCTCTTGTATTCTCTGAGACAGGACGGTCACACTTAAAATTGGATTTTAGGATAGAGAAAATTCTAAATAGAATAGTTATTGATAATTTAATAGTAGAGTTTGTGATGCACTAATGGTGGAGTCGGGCTGGGGAACTGAACCTGAATTCCTCAGGTATTTGTGACATGAAGAACTTGTGACCTTCTGCCAGTTTCCCCATTGATTTTGCTTTCAGGAAGCCAACAGGGAATATTGAAAATCAGATATTGTGTGACTGACCATGGCGTGCTGCAATGTTGCAATTGCAGGCTGGGCACTGAACTCCTGGATGATTACCTGACTAGGGGGATGCTGCCATGGTCAGAACTCTGAGGACTGGCCATAAATCCCCACCACCACCATCAGCATCTACTTTGAATAGTTGTTGACACATAGTCATAACCAGTACTCTTGAATCAGTTTCTAAGAAAAAAAATGTTTAACAAATGTTTAAGTATTCTGAACATGTTTTAAAGCACTTTGAGGACTAGGAGTTTTTCTATATTTATTTATTCATTTTATTTTTCAGATTTATATATTGATGTGTAGACAGTTACTTAGTTGAAAATTCAAGGTAGGTTGCACAAGTAAATTTATGAATTAGAGGTGACTTAAGTGTTATTTTTCTATATAATATATGAATGCATGCATGGGTGCAATTATTATTTTTTGTTGACATTTTTTGGATCCTTCTGAAATTTTAATACGTAGAATCCTATTCTTAGAGTTTTCAGTGAACAACATATTCATACTGATAAATGTAAATAGGCTGGAAACATGCGCATTATAATGCTGTTTATGTCCACTCAGAAATTACTCCTACTGAGTGCAATATTTAGTTCCAGAAAAGGATAGGGTATATAGAACTTCAGTGTAACTACACTTGAAATCCTAACATGGAATGCAAATCCAGGCATTAAACAGAATACAGAAATAGAGTTGGAAGGGATCTGGAGGTCTTCTAGTTCAGGGGTCTCCAACCTTTGCAACTTTAAGTCTGAAGGACTTCAGCTCCCAGAATTCTCCAGCCAGCAAAGCTGGCTGGAGAATTCTGGGAGCTGAAGTCCTTCAGACTTAAAGTTGCAAAGGTTGGAGACCCCTGTTCTAGTTCAACACCCACCCACCCCACTGCCTAGGCAGGAAACCCTACACCTGTGATGGTGAACCTATCGTATGCGCGCCAGAGGTGGCATGCAGAGCACTCTGTCATCACCAGCTGCTTTTCTGGTTCCACCTCTCCCAGGAGTCCCCCCGCATGCCCCATTTTGGCCCTGGAAGGCCTCTGGCACTACCCTGGATGCCAAAACAGCACCAATGGGGACAGGGCATTCCTGAGAGGGACAGGGCAGGGTGGGGTGTGGCCAGCCAGAGGTTGGATTAGCTGGTTATCTGAACGGGTAAAAAAATTAACAACTGGTTCACCCAAATTGGTGCGAACTGACTGCAGTCCATCTCTGAGCTCAACGCTAGATCCAAAAGGTGTGTGGACTGCATACTTTTCTTATACTTGTAGCCTACTTGCTAATAGTGGGTTTCCATATTGTGACCCAGAACTGGATTTATGTAAGCCTTCTTCCATCAGGTTTAAGTGAAGGATAGCAGTCAAGAAAACTGACCAGAGGTGGGCGGCATATAAATTAACAACTGGTTCGCCCAGCACGGAAAATGTGAGTTTCCTGACATTTTTTTTTTGGTCTCCTGTAAAGATTCAGTTTATCATTCCTAAGAGTTAGGAATAAGATCCTTGCTTAATATTATCTCAGTGCCAAGAAAATTCCTTCTGGTGAAACCTAAAATCTAAGCCAGTGATGGTGAACCTATGGCACGGTGGCACGCGGAACCATTTCTTAGGGCATGCGAGGCGTTGCCCTGTCAGCACTAGGCCTTCTTTTGAGGGCGTTTTTTGCCCTCTGGAGGCTTCAGGGAAGCTCCCGAAGCCTCTGGAGGTAGGGAGGGGAGGCTGTTTTCACCCTCCCCAGGCTCCTAGAAAGCCTCTGGAGCATGGGGAGGGCAAAAAAAGTGCACCAAAAGCAGCGGGTCATGCACATAGTGTTATGTGTATGGCACGCCCACGCACGACCCCCCTGTGCTCCCCCCGCTTTTGGCATGCAGGCCAAAAAAGGTTAGCCATCACTGATCTAAGCCATGGTTTTATAGTTTTCCAATCCAGCTTGGTAGATAGTAACCAAGCTCCAGGTCCCCTCTGGTGGAAAAAATGTGAAAGGTTTTGTTTTGTTTGGCACAATTCAGCCTGCTTGCTAGGTTGAAAAATATCTGACAATGAGCCCTTCTGGGAGGTCACATCTTTCAGCTTTGCATCTTAATATTCTAGGGCTGTCAGCCTGGCACCATCTGCCAGTTCAAGATAAATAATAAAGATGGAGGATATGGGTCAGAGGAATACGGATCATAATTAACACTTGCTTATGCTTCCTAGAACAACAACAGTGTCTTTAAAGTAGCATGTCTGGTCAGAAGAACCCTGATCAAACCTCCTGAATTATTAAACACGGTAAGAAATCAATGCTCTCCAAAGTATTTTTATGTACAAAAACAACTTACAGCGTGATTTATCCCTCTGCATTGCAATGTAATAAATAATAGATTATCTGTTTTATAGTTTGCCTTAACTTGTATCTTGGCTCTTCTGTAAAACTAAATTAATGAGCCAAAACCATTTTTCCTAGTCAGATCAGGATTGCAATTTGTAAATCAATGCACAACTTTTCCCCAAAATTTCATGGCATATGTGTGTGTGTGTGTGTGTGTGTTAGGTTTTTGAGCTGATCAATAAATAAATCAGGGAGATTAGTATAGATCAGGGAGACTAGTATAGATTTATTGATCAGCTCAAAAACCTAACACACACTTAAAAGAAATTACACAACGGAACTCATGGCTTTCTGTCTAGATGGTCTCTAGTGATGAGCCGAAAGGCAGGAAAGGAAACAGTATATCTCCTCCCTTAATTGGGGCCTATTAACAGGTTGTTGTGGAAACAATTACCTACTGTATAATAATAATAATAATAATAATTAAATTTATAGACCGCTCCTCTCCCCATAGGGACTCGGAGCGGTGCACAGGGAAACTAAAACCACAATACAATATACACATACAATTAAGAAAAAATTAAATATAAGCCTGTGCTAAAATCCCCTTAATCTACTAAAATACCCAATTAAAAAACAGCTAAACCCTGTAGAGAGAGGCTAACCAAGGCCGGCCAAACGGAAAAGATGTGTCTTCAATTTCAGACGGAAGGAGCGGAAGTCCGTGGTTGTTCTGATGTCGGGGGGAAGGTCGTTCCAGAGGGCTGGGCCCGCCACAGAGAGAGCCCTTCCCCTGGGCGTCGCCCGCTGACAAAGTCTAGTGGACGGCACCCGGAGAAGTCCCTCTCTGTGGGAGCGAATCGGCCGTGAGGATGTATGCGGCAGGATCCGATCCCGCAGGTAGCTAGGTCCCGAGCCATGGAGCGCTTTAAAAATGATGACTAATACCTTGAAGCGCACCCGGAAGACGACAGGCAGCCAGTGCAGCTCGCGCAGAAGTGGAGTTATGTGGGCAAATCTGGAAGTACCCAAGATTGCCCGCGCGGCTGCATTCTGAACCATCTGAAGTCTCCGGGTGCACCTCAAGGGGAGCCCCATGTAGAGAGAGTTACAATAGTCCAGTCGCGATGTCACGAGAGCATGAGTGACTGTGCGAAGGGCGTCCCGATCCAATAGGGGGCGCAACTGGCGAACCAGGCGAACCTGGTAAAACGCCCTCCTGGCCACGGCTGTCATATACTATACTAATACCCTGCCTCAGCTGATGCAATAAGGGGAGCCGGCTTGGCTGAAGTGCTAGGCTCCTTGCCTGGCATGCAATACAGCCCCGGTTCGAATCCCAGTAAAGGGTATGGCCAGCTGATGAGAGCTAATAAGCTCGAAATAGATCTATCCAGGTCTCTCTAAAATTTAATTTATTGATCAGCTCATAAAACTAACACACATATCTAAAAAATTACACAACGTAATTCTTGGCTTGCTGTCTAGATGGTCTCTGGTGATGAGCCGAAAGGCAGGAAAGGAAACAGTATGTCTCTTCCCTTAATTGGGGCATAATAATAATAATAATAATAATAATAATAATAATAATAATAATAATAATAATAATAATAATAATCTTTATTGTCATTGTAATAAAATAAAATTACAATGAAATTGGTTAACAGGTTATTCTGGAAACAATTACATATATATATATATATATATATATATATATATATATATATATATATATATATATATATATATATATATATATATATATATATATATATATATGTATGTAGATTTTGGTTTATTCGGGTCTTTTCCCGTGTAAAATGAAAGGTGTTTTTGCAACGTTTCGATGGGATCACCCCCATCATCATCAGGCTTTGGCTTCTGCCTTTTGGAAAAGACCCGAATAAACCAAAATCTACATACCTATACCCGTGAAAACCTACGAAAACAAATATATATATATATATATATATATATATATATATATATATATATATATATATATATATATATATATATATATATATATGCTGGCATAGCTGGCTTCGGGGATTTTCCCGTATATAAGTCACATATACAGCAGGAAGCCTGCCTGATGACAAGTGAGATCTTGTTGAAATGTTGCAATAACATTTCTATGCCTTATACACGGGAAAATCCCCGAAGCCAGCTATGCCAGCATACCTACACCCGTGAAAATCTACGAAAACATATATATATATATATATATATATATGTCCCTGATATATATCCCTGATATATCACCCAATTTACAGGACTCTTAAATGAAGACTAATTATCACAGCTCTTGTGACGAGGTCCCTTTAAGGGGAGGAGACTCAACATCATCCCTCTCTGCCCTTCAACTCAACCCAGAGTCATCCAGACAGAGAACCAAATTAGATTACTGCTGTGTGACATTTTTTAGATATGTGTTAGATTTTTTAAGGGCTGAAAATAAAGAGACCAGGAGATGGATCCATTTCAGGCTTATTAGCCTTCTTCAGCTGGCCATACTCCTACTGGGATTTGAACCAGGGCTTTCCAGCATTTGAGGCAAGCTCTCTATGCCTTGAGCTATCTGGTATCCCTGATATATCAGCCAATTTACAGGACTCTTAAATGAAGAATAATTATCACAGCTCCTGTTCAGAGGTCCTTTTAAGGGGAGGAGACTCAACGTCATCCCTCTCTGCCCTTCGACTCAACCCAGAGTCATCCAGACAGAGAACCAAATTAGATTACTGCTGTGTGACATTTTTTAGATATGTGTTAGATTTTTTAAGGGCTGAAAATAAAGAGACCAGGAGATGGATCCATTTCAGGCTTATTAGCCTTCTTCAGCTGGCCATACTCCTTCTACTGGGATTTGAACCAGGGCTTTCCAGCATTTGAGGCAAGCTCTCTATGCCTTGAGCTATCTAACACATATCTAAAAAATGTCACACAGCAGTAATCTAATTTGGTTCTCTGTCTGGATGACTCTGGGTTGAGTCGAAGGGCAGAGAGGGATGACGTTGAGTCTCCTCCCCTTAAAGGGACCTCTGAACAGGAGCTGTGATAATTATTATATATATATATATATATATATATATATATATATATATATATATATATATATATATATATATATATATATATATATATATATATATATATATATATATATATATATATATATATATATATATGGGTGTATATAGCATGGAGATGTTATTGCAACATTTCGACAAGATCTCACTTGTCATCATCAGGCAGGCTTCTGTCTGTGACTGTGACTGCGGAGGCATCGCCCCTCTTTAAATCTTGGTGGGGGTGGAGTGCTGACTATTGTTGTGAGTTGGTTGATTGGCTGTGCAGCTGCATCATGACTGGTAGATTGATGTTGATTGGTCTCATTTGTATGTTTCTCCTTGTTTTGAATTTCAACGGCTTGGGTGGAGGGTGGGGCTCGTCTGCTGGTCAATGCTGGTTTCCAGATATCTGGTAGGCGGGAGGCAAAGCTGGCTGGAGAAGTCTGGGAGCTGAAGTCCTTCTGACTTAAAGTTGCAAAGGTTGGAGACCCCTGCTGTATAGGGTTTCCTACCTGAGCAGGTGGTTGGACTAGAAGACCTCCAAGGTTCCTTCCAACTGTCTGTTCTGTTCTGTTCCCTTCCTTTCCCTTCCATTCCATTCTAGCAAGCGTTAGTTTTCTGCCCTAGAAATGTTGTACAATCTTATTGGGCAGAAAAGATGTTGCTTTTGTGCATCAATATTATTGATCTTCTTAGAATCTTAGATCAACAACATCTACATATTGTGCAAAAGAAACAGTCAACAAGCCAAAAAGGAAACAAAGTGACCAAAACATCTCCTCACCATAATCAAAACTTAGCTGAGCATAGATTAATACCAAAATTAACATCAGACCAACAATCAAGAAGTAACAAACAATACCCTAATCAAGGAAGTGCCAAACAAGCTAAGTGTAAACAGCCCAACCAAAAAACCTCGAAGACCACTCTCTCCAACCCTGACAGGGCAAGCCACTAGAATATAAATTGCAAATCAAGAAATCAAACCTTGCCAGAAGTAACTCAGAATGCAGAGACAAAACAGGAGAATGGACAGTAGAGAAAGCCAACATAACTATTTTTTTTTTAAATTCTGAAGCATCGGATCTGTGAAAACTTAAGATAGAAAAATGTGGGATAGACAGAATTGCTTACCAGATGAATTTGTTACTGGCTAACCAACTGCATTCAACATGTACTCCCCATTGAAACTACATCTGAAATGATATTGCGGCCCTGTGTGAAACTCATCTAGTCAACGAAGGCCAGCTCACAGAAACAGGAAGTGGTTATACATTCTTCTGGTGTGGACGCAGAAGTGATGAACGTCATGAATCTGAAGTTGGCTTTGTAGTTAAGAATCATCTTGTCTGAGATGTGCCAAAACTGTTGGATAGGGATTTGAACATCTCGGCTGCATCACTGGAGGAGTTGTTTCACACTTTGCCATCCCCTGAGACTTGTGCCCCTCTGGTGGAGCCAGACTGCCCCGTTGCCCTCCCCTGCAACGTGCCTTCTCTATCGGTATGCACAACACCAACAGAGGCAGGCCCTGTTTCACCCTGCTCCCCTCCCTCCGTCCTTTTTGCGGGAGTGGTCGCCTCTAGCTGATCCTGATTCTGTTCCAACGACTGATGTCCAGCTTTTGCAACAGTTCTGTCTCCGCCTGGCCGAATCTTTCTTGTACTTGCTGACCTTTATCAGAATGTTGGAGAGTAAAGTGGACTCCCTTGTGTCACAGTCTACTAGAAATCCAAATCATGCATCAGGCTCGCAGCTAATGGTTAAACACACTCCCTTGTGCTGAAGTATCCAGCTAAGCTCCAATTGCTACCGGATAATATATGCTTGAACCTGGCTCACACCCGTTTTAATAAGCATGACTGGATTACCTGCAAATCTATCCTATCCACGCTGAGGTTTTTGTCCAATTCTTACATTTCAAACAAAGAGCTGCTTTCTGTGCAATGGCTTCCTAGCACTTCCAAACACAAATGTCTGATCCTTAAGTTAATATTATTGGCATCACTGAAACCTGGTGGACGGATGATAACCAATGGGATACAGTTATCCCAGGCTACAAACTGTACAGGAAGGGGCAAACGGGAGGTGGTGTAGCCTTGTATGTCAAAGAAGAGATAAAGTCATACGAATTGGTATATCGAGGTGATTTAGAGTCACCACTAGAAACTCTGTGGTTAAGACTATCAGGCCTAAAGAAGGGTCTAACAGTAGGCATATGCTATCGGCCTCCGACCCAAGCCCATAAGAGAGACTGGCAGTTGGAGAATGTTGTAAAGGAGGCATCCAAAAAGGGAAGCCTGGTTATAATGGGGGATTTCAATTACCCTCACATAGACTGGGCGAACTGTTGTTCAGCATATGACAAAGAGATAAAGTTCCTAGATAGGCTAAATGATTGTTCCCTGGAACAGATGGTTGAAGACCCAACTAGAGGTACAAGAATCCTTGACTTGGTTCTGAGCAATATACAGGATCTGGGGCAAAATGTTAGTGTGACTGATCCAATAGGGAACAGTGACCACAACACAATTACTTTTAACTTAATCATAGACCGCAAATCACCGATAAAATCTAACACAGAGACCTTAAATTTTCATAAAGGAAATTTCCCGAAGATGAGGAAACTAGAAAAAAGAAGCTGAAAGGGAGAATTGAAAAGTCCAAACACTCCATGAGGCTTGGAGGCTGCTCACAAAAACAATAACAGAGGCCCAATTGGAATGTATACCTAAAAGGAAAAAGGGCACCAGCAGGTTCAAGAGGACTCCGACGACAACCATGCAACAAGTGATTCATCAAGATCAAACTGGCTTTATAATGGTAGACAAATGAAAAGTAATGTAAGGCAAATTGTTAACTTAGTAGAATATTTGGGAGGGAACAGGCAGGTCCTCGCGGTGTTGGTTTTTTTAAACGCCGAAAAAGCTTTTGATAGACTGAATTGGCAATTTTTATTAAAATTAATAGAAAAGATGCAATTTGGAGAATATTTTACAAAATCCATTAAGGCAATATATCAAAAACAAACAGAGCAAATAGTATTCAATGGTGGTTTGACAGAAAATTTTAATATAGAGAAGGGAACAAGGCAAGGTTGTTCCTTGTCACCGCTATTGTTTATTTTGATGTTGGAAATTTTACTAAATAAAATATGAATGATGGATGCAATAAAGGAATTTAAAATAAGACAGCATGAGTATAAGCTACAAGCATTCGCGGATGACCTGGTTGTCACCCTAACCCAACTGGTAAAATCGATTACAGTTTTGATGGAAACAATTTGCTCATATGGGAAAGTGTCTGGTTTTAAAATAAACTCAGCCAAAACAAAGATAATAGCTAAAAATATGGTTAGAAGCCAGAAAGAAGAGATAGAAAGATTAACGTGATATGAAATAGTTACAGAGGTTAAATACTTAGGGGTCCATATTATGTCTGTAAACACAAAATTATATCAGCATAATTATGAACTGCTATGGAAAAAAATTCAGATAGAGATGGAAAAATGGAAAAAGTTACAACTGTCCTTGTTGGGAAGGATAGTAGCTGTAAAAATGAATGTTTTACCAAAATTTTTATTGATACTGTGCATGCGCGAAGATGGCGGTCTGCCGTTGAGCTCCGCGCAGGCCGCGGGGCTCGTTGGCAGATAGGGATGTCGCCTGGCCCATTTTACCAGCTTTGAGGGTCGGGCCCAGTAAGTACCCACCCTGGTGTTCCATCGAGGCCTGGGCAGCCTCCCAGGGTGGGCTGGTGGCCCAGAACAGGGGTATGCGCCGGCCGGAAGGTGCCGGCCGGCTGGGGTGCCGGGCGTCGGACTGGATGTTGGGCGGCGACAAAGATCGCGTTTGGGAGAGAGCAGATCGCCGGAGGCTGGGAAGAGCAGAGAGCGGAGCACTGGAGGCTGGGATGCCAAGGCTGGGAGCGCCGGAGGCCGGGAAGAGCGGAGAACGGAGCGCTGGAGGCTGGGATGCTGGGGCCGGGAGTGCTGGAGGCTGGGTAGGGTACAGAGCGGAGCGCTGGAGGCCGGGACGCCGAGGCCGGGAGCTGGGCCGAGGCCTTGGATGACCCAGGCTGGGGCCCAAGGCCCAAAAATAGCTGGGCCGAGGCCGAGAGGATCTAGACCGGGGCCCTATGTCGGAGGATTCCGCCGGGAGATCGCGCCGGGAGAGTGGAAGTACTGGAGGCCGGGAAGCCGGGAGGCCGTTTAACAGCAGGGCCAAGGCCTAAGAGGATCCAGGCTGAGGCCCGCTCCCTGCCCCACTTAGATCCAGCCGCCTAAGCTGAGACCCAATAAGGGGGCCGGGAGATCGAAGAAAGCGTGGCCTCGACCAATTAACACCCTAGGCCGAGGCTTGAGAGATGCTGGGTTGGACCTTCTAAGGCCGTACCCGAGACAGTGCACCCTATATGGACTATTCTATTACTCAAGACTGTATAAACCTCTGTGAGCTGGATGATATTCTTACTGGAAATTAATTATAACATCTATTTTAACATCTATTTTAACACCCTTTTTAATCATCCCTTGCAACCAATTGATGCCCTGCAATTAATTTATGACCCGTTACGTACTCAAGGGCAGACCTTATCCTACTGCGGGAGTCCCCCCTCTCGCAGGTTTGGCCCTTCGCTCTTAAGAGGGCCCACCTTAATGAGGGATTAATTAATCCAGAGAGGTGGGCGAGGCGCAGTCTCAAGGGGTTTTTATGCAAATTTATTATTCGTATTTTAAGGGGTCCCAGGGAGGGGGGAGGGATTAGTCAGGCTAAGGGCGGGACCAGTGCCAAGCCGGCGGGTGGAATTAATAAGGAAGTGAATGGGTCCATTAAGGGGAGGGGGACAAGGGACGTTCCAGAAGAGGGTCATTCCACTCAAACGGTCGTGGGGAGGGGCAGATGCGATGGTAGACAGAGATCTCATCACCGGTTGGAAGAACGTGGCCGATGGGTACGGGCGGTCACATGTCCCAACCCCCGCAATCTAGGTGGTCAGGGTTCACAGAGCCAGGGCCTTAGACTGATGTTATGCAACGCCAGGTCCATTGTCAACAAAGCCCCCCTCATTCATGACCTTGTGTCCGAGGGGGAGCCGGACCTGGCAGGAATTACGGAGACCTGGTTGGGCCACGAGGGAGGACTTCCTCTCGTGGAAATGTGCCCGCCAGGTTACCGCGCTTTCCATCAGTCATGGGCCCTAGGCAGGAGTGGGGGGTGGCGGTCATTGTCAGCGAAGGTCTTGAGCCGAGAGAGACCACTGTACCACAGATAACCGGTTGTGAGTCCCTTTGCGTGAAGTGACGCCCAGGGAGGCAGCTGGGTGTGCTGATTGTGTACCTGGCTCCCCGCTATGTATCAGCAGCCCTGCCCGAGCTCCTTGAGGTGATCACCAAGATGGCGGTTGAGACCCCCAGACTGGTTGTCATGGGGGACTTCAACCTGCCATCGGTAGGCGAATCATCAGAGGCAGCTCGGGAGTTCATGGCCTCCATGATGGCCGTGGACCTGACCCAAGTAATTCAGAGCCCCACGCACGAGGGAGGACACACGCTGGACTTAATCTTTGTCTCTGGTCAGTGGAAGAGTGATCTGGGTATAGGGGACGTAGCCATCATACCCCTGTCATGGTCAGACCACTCACCTCTCCGGCTCGACTTTCCAATTGCTACACCCCACCGCGGGGAGGCGGAACCGGATTCACCTATATGGTTCTGCCCCAAGCGCTTGATGGACCCGGATAGGTTCCAGATGGTGCTTGGGCCATTACCTGTGTCCTTGACCCGCGCCCCGACGGAGGACCTGGTGGCCGCATGGAATACGGCCCCCGCGTGGCTTTTGATACCATCGACCATGGTATCCTATTGCATCAACTGGAGGGGTTGGGGGTGAGGGGCACTGATTTACGGTGATTCTCCTCCTACCTCTCCCGTCGATCGCAATTTGTATTGGCAGGGGGGCAGAGGTTGACCTCAAGGCCTCTCACTTGTGGGATTCCTCAGGGGTCGGTCCTCTCGCCTCTCCTGTTCAATACATATATGAAGCTGCTGGGCGAGATCATCCATGGTTTTGGGGTAGATTACCACCTGTATGCTGATGATACGCAGCTGTACATCTCTACCCCAAACCAGCCCAACGATGCCGTCGAAGTGATGTCCTGGTGTCTGGAAGCCATGCGGATCTGGATGGGAAGGAACAGACTCAAGCTCAACCCGTCCAAGACTGAGTGGCTGTGGTTACTGGTGCTCCGGTTCAACCAGTTGACTCCATCACTGGCCATGGGGGGTGAACATCTAGCTCCCGTGGATTGGGCACACAACTTAGGCGTCCTCCTAGATGCCTGGCTGTCGATGGAGGACCATGTGTCAGCCGTGGCTAGGGGGGCATTTTACCAGGTTCGCCTGGTGCACCAGTTGTATCCCCTATTGGACCGGTACGCTCTTCGCACAGTCACTCATGCGCTTGTGACGTCCCGTCTAGACTACTGTAATGCTTTCTACATGGGGCTCCCCTTGAGGTGCACCCGAAGGCTACAGCTGGTCCAGAACGCAGCCGCGCGGGCAGTTTTGGGAGCCATTAGGTACTCCCATGTAATACCACTCCTGCGCGAGCTGCACTGGCTGCCTGTGGCCTTTCGGGTCCCTTTCAAGGTGTTGGTCACCATCTTTAAAGCGCTCCATGGCCCAAGACCTAGTTATTTGCGGGATCGTATCCTGCCCCATATATCCCTTCGGCCGATTCGCTCCCACAGAGAGGCACTTCTCTGGGTGCCGTCCACTAGGCAATGCCAACGGGCGATGCCCAGGGGAAGGGCCTTCTCTGTGGTGGGCCAGACCCTTTGGAACGACCTACCCCCCCGTGTTATATCCTCAACCTACGACCAAGCCATTCTGTCTAGTGAACTGTAATTGACCCTATTGCTAATTATACATTGTAACAGCCAGTCGCGTCTGATTGGCCAAGACGCCGCTGGCTGGATTCAGATTTTCTGTCTGTCTGGAGTTTTCCCGCTTAAAAGAAAATATAAATAGCTGTCAAGCAAGCCAGCCAGCAGAGAGAAACCGCACTTTTGAACCTATGGGCGGAAGTCTTTGCCTTCCGCCCATAGGGAAGAAGCATACCGTTGTTCCAGCTAGACAGGTGAGGGACGACCGGCACGATGACGACGATGCCACCCTTCGCACCGTTCGACGCTACTAAAGAACAATGGGCTTCGTTCCTGGCCCAGTTCGAGTGCCTTTTGATCACAAACGATTTTGGCGAGCTGTCCCCTGCACGGAAACAGCATTTTCCAAGGGTGCGGCGGCCCCGAACTCTTTGCGCCCGCAAGGACCATCGCCGCGCCGGCCATGGTGCACGAAGTGCCCTGGGATGATCTCCTCGGCCGCCTTAGTGCACATTATGCTCCGGTGCCGTCTAGAATTGCACACCGATACGCCTTCCGGCAGTGCGTGCAGCAGCCAACCCAATCTATTGCCCAATTTCTCCAGGTGCTGCGAGCGACGGCGATTCCATGTGAATTCCCTGCCACGTTCCTCGAAGAGTCCCTATTAGAACAATTCGTCTGTGGCGTAAGAGACGTTCGCCTAAAACGCCGTATCCTCGCCAAAACCGTGATCACCCTTGAACAGGCCGTGGAGGAGACCCGCGCAGCCGAACTGTCGGAGATCTCGACCGCCAACATGAGCTGTGCTCACCCTCCTCCTGGACAGAGGTAGGTAGGGCCCTGGCCTAGCAGAATCTGTGACGCTGTGGAGTGGTGGAAGTGTGTGAGCTGTTACCAGAGAGTCTGACCGTGTCAAATAACTCAGCTTACACCTGCCATAAACGTATTTCCAGAAGGGCCACATTTTTACTCTGGCACTGCACCCTTCACCCTTCCCCTTCTGGCCAATTTATAAAATGGCAACTATAAATAAAAAAAGGAAAGTTGACAGTGAGGGCCGCCATTTCCAGGAAAGGTGGAAAGTGGATTTTTTTTTCATTGAAATACAGAATCACTGTGTTTGTCTGATATGTCAAGAGACTGTGGCCGTTTATAAAGAATTTAATGTCAAGAGACACTACCAGACGAGACATAGCACATACAACAAACTAACAGGGCGCGACCGCAGTGAAAAGTTGAAGCAACTTGAAGCGGTTTTAATGTCACAACAGCGATTTTTTACACGAGCCCGTGAGTCAAATGAAAATGCCACAAAGGCAAGCTATGAGGTAGCAACGTTAATTGCTACAAATTGCAAATTTGATTTCAAGATTTTGCAGCTATTGAAAATGAGATTAGCCTTTTCTCCTCTCCATTCTCTGTTGACCCCGATGATGCTCCAGATCAGCTGCAGCTTGAGCTCATTGAGCTGCATTGTGACAGCAAGTTACGCAGTCGTCACCAACAGCTCTCTCTTGTGAACTTTTACTGCCAACTGGATAAGGGCAGGTTTCAAGAGATTCAGACATTGGCTAAGAAATTGCTGAGCTTGTTTGGCTCAACATATTTGTGTGAGAAGACATTCGCTGTTATGAACTTTAACAAGAGCCGTGTGAGGACAAGACTAAGTGACTCTCATCTGCGTGACATTTTGCGCATCAAAACCACTGCCTTTGTACCTGACCTAGCCTATTTGCTGCAGTCCAGATCTCAGTTTCACCCTTCACATTAGTGCAGGTAAGTTTTTTTTAAAATTTATTTTCAATACATTGTGAAAACTCTGAAAAGTATGTCATTTGCAATTAACTTGGCATAAAATAATTTATTTGAATTTAATTGTAATGGTTCAAAGAATGTTCGGAAAAATGTTCGGCCCTCCACCATGTTCACTTCATCCAATCTGGCCCTCTTTGAAAAAAGTTTGGACACCACTGAGATAGGGCATGCCAATGCCCTTAGCCGCTGCCCCCTCCCCAAGGTGGACCCTACACCAGTTCCGGCTCTCTCCGTCCTGGCCGTAGCTGAGTCCGACCTCCCCTTGTCCTCTTCGGACGTAGCTGCTGGCACCCAGACCGACCCTGTCCTCGCTCAGGTGTCCAGGTGGGTCTTGCATGGATGGCCTTCGGGCAGCGTGGCCAAAGAGTTTCGGCCCTACAAGACACGCCAGATGGAGTTTCGCTCCATTGTGGGTGCTTGTGCTGGGGGGACCGGGTCATTGTTCCTTTTTACTTGCGATGCCAGGTGCTACAATCCCTCCATGCTAACCACCCGGGCATAGCTCAAATGAAGGCATTAGCCAGGAGCTATGTCTGGTGGCCCGGCATGGACAAGGAGGTAGCCGCCTGGGTCGCTGCATGTCCAAATTGCCAATTGTCCCGTTCTTCCCCACCGGAGTCACCTCCCAGGGAATGGGACGTCCCCAAGAGCCCTTGGTCCCGGATTCATATTGACTTTGCGGGTCCCTTCCATGGCCAGTCCTTCCTGGTGGTGGTGGACGCGTACTCCCGCTGGGTGGAATTGGTGATTATGGCCTCCACCACAGCGGAGAGCACAGTCCGGGCTTTGCGTCGCCTCTTCGCGACGCACGGTTTGCCGGACACCCTTGTGTCCGACAACGGCCCACAGTTCCATTCCTCCACCTTCCAGGAATTCCTGGCATCGCAAGGGATCCGCCATGCGCCAGTGGCTCCCTATCACCCGGCATCCAATGGCCGTGCGGAACGAGCTGTTCGCTTGGCCAAGGAGGCCTTGGCCCAGCTTGATAAGAGAGACTGGCCAGCAAGGATGGCTGCTTACCTCATGGGTCAGCATTCCACTCCTTGCCTGGCCACAGGGAAGAACCCCGCTGAGCTCTTGATGGGTCGTCTCCTGCGGACCACCTTGGACAGACTGCACCCCGACTACGACGGGGTGCAGCCGAGCAACCTGGGGGCTCCCCCTCCCCGCCTCTTTGCCAAGGGTGACATGGTCTGGGCTAGGAATTATTCGGGGGATTCACGCTGGGTTCCTGCATCCGTCATTGACCTAACTGGCCCCTGTACCTATAGGGTCGGGCTGCCCGATGGAACTGAATGGCGGCGCCACCTGGATCAGCTGAGGCGCCGACTACCCTCTCCGGCCTTTGCCACTCCAGGCCAGTCCTGCCCGTTGGCCACTGTTGGGCCACTTCAGTTGTCTCAAGCCGAGGCGCAAGGGGGTTTACAAGTTCCAAATTTTCCAGTTCCGGACTATACATTTAATCAACAACTCGACTCTCCGACTTTCCGCGATGAAAATTCGCAAGCCGCCTCAATCGGAGGCCCACCAAGACACTCCGCCAATTACCAATGACCACGCCTTTTCCCAGGTCCAGTCTCCATGCCCCCTTGCTTGAACTTACCTGAGTTGTTGTCTTCGCCTCCTCCAACTCCACCTCCGGGGGTAGGCCGCAGTGACACATCCTGGAGCTCCACTCCCCGGGGGGAGGAGCTTCAACAGGAGCCTCTTACCTTGGAAAGTTCTCCGGTGCAACTGAGGCGTTCTGGGCGGATCCGACACCGCCCCGCCTATTTAGAGGACTACGCATGCGCAGTCATTTGGACTGACAGTTGTATGTAACGCATGCGCGTTGACTGGGGGGAAAGGGGTGTTATATCCTCAACCTACGACCAAGCCATTCAGTCTAGTGAACTGTAATTGACCCGGTTGCTAGTTATACATTGTAATAGCCAGTCGCGTCTGATTGGCCAAGACGCGGCTGGCCGGATCCAGACTTTCTGTCTGGCTGGAGTTTTCCCGCTTAAAAGAAAATATAAATAGCTGTCAAGCAAGCCAGCCAGCAGAGAGAAACCGCACTTTTGAACCTGTACATAGTTTGCTGATTGTTCCAATAAATTCTGTTCTAATGACTAGCCTGTCTCAAACTGAGTTCCTGCAAACTTAACACCCCGATATTAGAACTACCATGGACCTCTGCTCCTTCCGCCCAAAACTTAAGACCCATCTGTTCTATCAGGCCGGTTTAGCCTAATTTATGCTTCTCGCTCCAGTCTGTAATTTAAATTGTTTTGTTCGGTTTTAATGGAATACAGTTTTAACATTTTATAAATTTGTACAGGGCTATTTAATTTGATTTTAATTATGTATGTATTGTCATGTTTTTTAGATGTTTTAATTTTCCTGTAGAACGCTCCGAGTCCCTTCGGGGAGAGGGGGCGGTCTAGAAATTTAATAAAATAAATAAATAAATAAATAATTTCTTTTTCAAATGATGCCTATACTTAAAAAAGATAAAAATCTGAAGGAATGGCAGAAGGGTATAAACAAGTTTGTGTGGGCGGGGAAGAAACCCTGAGTTAATCAAAAGATAATGCAAGATACCCGAGAAAGAGGTGTTCTTAAGATGCCTAATTTAAGATTGTATTATGAAGCTGCGGCCCTCTCAGCAATTACGGATTGGATCAACTTAACGGAAGAAAAATTATTGAATAGTGAAGGATATGATCTGGTCTAAGGCTGGCATGCTTACTTAGTGTATGACAAGAAAATAGATAAGACTTTTAAAAGTCATATACTAAGAAATGCTCTATTGCGAGTCTGGAAGAAGTATCGCACCATCTCTGACCTCCGCCTCTTCCGCAAGTGTCTAAAGACACATTTGTTCCATCTAGCCGGCCTAGCGTAGCCCCCTAAACTGACTTTTAGATAGTTTTTAAATTTGGGGATTTTAATCTGGTTTTAGCACAGGATCCATTGAATTAGTTTTTTAAATTTTTATATGATGTTTTGTATGTATTTTTAAACTTCCTGTGCGCCGCCCTGAGTCCGCTTGGAGAAGGGCGGGGTATAAATTGAATAAATATATATATAAAATATATAAATACAAATTAAATGATAAGTTACCAATATGGACAGTACCCAGGCATGCGATAGAGAATATAAATGTGGAGCTAAAGCAAGAGAGGATTACTTACAAGGAACTCCTTTACACAGAAGGAGTTAAACTACAATTAAAATCTAGGGAGCAATTAAGAGAAGAAGGAATTAGTAGGACTTGGTTCCAGTATGGACAACTGCAGGCCAGATGGAGAGAAGACCAAAAAATTGGTATCTTGCAGCAGGATGAGAATTTGATAAAGTAGATAAGAGACAAAAGTCAAATGCACATAAAAAGATTGTACAGTGTACTGGTGGAAATAGACTCAGAAACTGACCTAGTTAAAGACTGCATGATAAAATGGGCACAAAATATAGGTGAACCAATAATGTTGGAGACATGGGAGAAGATATGGATTAGAAATGTAAGATTCACACAAGCCCAAAACCTAAGAGAAAATTTTTATAAAATGTTTTACAGATTCTCTTGAATTGCAGATGAAGGGTAAGCGATAAATCACTGTAAGTGCCAGTTCAATCAACTGAGAATGGAGATTGGTGGGGGGGAGTTTTCAATCTCCCCTCGGACGTAGTGGCAATTAAGCGATCCCTCTCCATTGAAATGGAGAGAGGAAAGGATTAACTTGCTATTTGAACAAACTATGGAAAAGAATTGTATCATATCGCATTTGCAACAGTTTTTCACGGAGCTCTTTTAAAAAGAAAGTAAATGGAACTTTCACTTTTCTTCCTGTCAGAAGGCGGGGCAAGATGGCTTCTCTTTGTTCTCCGCTTATAACTCCACTACAGTGGTGAAGCTTTTCCCTCCATAATTACCAAAGAAGGATTTATAAACTTTTTACTTCAGACATTCCTCCCAGAGGCTCCCAAGTCTCTCCCAATATGTGGACTCCTGGTTCTGGACTATAAGATTTCCTTTTTCTAAAGTGAATTCTTAAGACTCTTTAAGACTGAACTCTCACTCGGACTCTCTGATATCTCGGACTGTCTCAGTCGTCCGTTTCTCCAGCGCCATTTCTTTGTCAACTAAGAAACTAGAACTGACACAATGGCTTTCAGAAAGCCACCAATGGGAAAGTCAGCTTCTGCCCCATCCTCTGCCGTCTCCAGCGCGACTACACAGTCAAAGACTTTTACACTTTTACAGAAAGAACCTGCTGGGGAGGGCTCAAAGGATCCGTTGGTTGTAGAAATGTTTCGAGAAAAAATGAAAAATATGAATAGCATGAATGAAAATATGAATGAAATTCAGAAAGAAATGTCAGATTTAACATTAGAGCTTAAAGCACAACGGAAAATAAACAAAAAATTGAGAAGCTAGAGAAAGGGGCGGCTGAGATAGAGGAAGAGGTGAAAGGGATTCAGAGGGAGGGTTTAGAATTAGGAGCAAACATGACTAAAATTGAATTTGAAAGAATGTCTTTTTTCTCAGGTTCCAGAATATACCAGAGTCAGAAAATGAAGATCTTAAAGATGTTATGAGTACAATATTAGCAGAATACCTTAAAAGAGAGAAAGATCAACTCTGGTGGGATATGGACCTAGTTTATAGAATTAATTCAATTTATGCCAGGATAAATAACATACCAAGAGAAGTTCATGTTAAATTTCTTAGGAGATCCACAAGGGATGAGATATTGAGGGCTCAACGGGATGGAATTTTAAAATACCAGGATAAAGAGATAATCATTTTGAAACATATTCCGAAAAAAATCAGAGAAATAAGGAGGAAGTATTCCTTCTTGTCTAAGAAATTATATAAAAAGGGAATATGGTTCAAGTGGTTATTACCAGAGGGAATGCTGATCTTCTGGGAGGGAGGTAAAGTAAAAATCAAAACATTAAGTGAGGCGGAGGTTTTTATTAAAAAACATTCTCCCCAGTTGGGAGGTGAAGACGGGGGAACGGAGGGAGTGACGGCCCCGCCCGGGGACAGGGAAGAGGAGTCAATTGCAAAAAGACTTAGATCGCAAAAATGATTTTATTTGAAATACTATTGTAATTGTTGATAAAAGATAAAGTGGCAAAAAAAGATGATTAAATATATAGACTATACAATGTAATATTTTTATATGGTTGTCCTTTACTTTTAAAATTGTAAATTTATGAAGTTTTGGGAGGGCCACCACCAACGGCAGGGAAGCTACCAAAATGTTACCTTTACCCTATACCTTTTCCCTTGTAAAATTTTTGAAAACCAATAAAATACTTTTCAAAAAAAAGAGAGGCATGAATAGCCTTTAGCAGGCTTGTAAAATGCACCTGGGGGTGGGAGTGGGCAAAAACAAGCAAAAGCAGCGCTCTGTAATTAAGATTCAGTATGTTGTATAGATTACATAATGGCATTATCATGACTCAGTTTATCATAGCTTTCTGTTTAAATTCTCAATACACGGGGGCGTGGCTATGATCGAGTAGAGGTGAGGACGTTTCCTCCATTTCGTAGGGGTTTTTTTTCAACGAAAAATGCGGATGAAAGAGGTTAAAATGCACCGTTAGAAGCCAAAATTGTTTACAACGGAATTGGAAAGGCTGAGGAGCCAGCAGATTGATTTTTAGAGCAATAGGTCAACCCGGACTGCTTGAATTTCAAAGTTTCATTTCTTCGTGGGAAGGCAGAGGATTGACCGAAAGGCGGCCAAGGTAGGAGGGAAGTTGTCCTTTGTCTTGATAAATACCGCGATTTGCATGTTCTTTTACTTGCTACGAGGCATAAGCACAGGCTTGAAAGTTGTAAACAGTGGAAGATTAGCTGATGGCACGTGGATGGCAAGTCCTTTGAACTTTTGAACCTTTTAAGTGGAGTGTTTAAGCTGGATGTAGCGAGTAAGTTTCCTGGGCAACGCCTAAAAAATGGATGTTTGAGGGGCTGCAAGATACACTGCATTTTTATAAATTGAGGATTATAGCCCTCTTTCCTTTTTTTTTGGCTTCTTTGGTGCATTAAACGCCATCTCAGCTTTATTTTACTTGGGATATTGCCCTTATTCTTCAATAAAGACCCTCTTGGCAGAGAGGTTTAACTCTTTTCTTTAAAAAAAAAAAGCCTATCGATTCGACATGACGACTCAACAGCCTTCTGAACTCGAACGAATCATCGTGGCATTAAATACAATTGGGGAAAAATTAACTGGTCTAATTGACCGTATGGAGAACATGACATTGGAAATCCAAAAAACCAAAGAGGAAATGAGCGAAATGAATATTAATTTCGCAAAGCAGAACGTGGAGATGAAACTTATTAAGGATGAAATTGAACAGATCCATGTACATGAGGCGCAGACTGATCGTAAGATTGAGGGGATCTTTTTTAAAAATCAGCAACAAGACAAGAGAATTAGTCTTTTGGAAGAAGATGCAAGAAAATATAATGTTGTTATTCGTGGAATTCAGGAAGATAAGGTGGATAATCTGAAGCAAAGAATGTTAAAATGGCTGAATGAACTTGATGCATCAATTGTATATACGGCAGCAGACCTAGTAAGTGTTTTTAGAGTTGGCTATAAGAGACAAAACGGAGCTAATAGAAATGTTCTAGTGAGATTTGCAAACCTTGGAGACAAACTAGAGGTTATGGCAAAAATAAGGGACCTGGGAGTCCCAAAATTTGAGGGGAAAGAAATTCAAGTTTTTCTGGACATATCTAGAGAAGAAAGAGCATGGAGATTCTTTTTAAAACCAATTACAAAGGTCTTGAGAGACAATGGTATTAAGTATAATTGGAGACCACTGCAGCAGTTGAAATTTTTTTACAAGGGGAGAATGCAAACTATTACTCCGGAAACGGATGCAATAAGGCTAATACGGGAGCTTGGGCTGATTGAGAAAGACGAGGATTTAACAGAAATTCAAGATCATATGCTTAAGATGGGTGGAATACAAGTGGAATCTCCAACATTGGAAGAAAAAGGAGCAGTTGGTGGCCAAGATCCTAAAAGTTTAAAGCGGAAAGAAATCTCTCCGGCAATGTCCGAGCATAAGAAAACTCGTGAAGAAACAAAGCGAGCGTCAGACAAGGAGGATCTTAGAAGAAAGCAGGAAGCTGAGTGCGGGGAAAAGCCAGCGTTGTCTTCCTTCTTTGAAAGTGGAATCTAAGAACAGCCCGAAAGAAATGACCCGATCATTGGCACGTCCCCTCCCCCACACTCTTTATACAGAGGCGAAACCCGAATGAGGATGTGGGGGACGAAGACTAATTGTTATTTGTTGTTGTTGTGTTTTATGTTTGTTTTTTTTTTTTTTTAATTTGGTGTTGGGATTGGAGCACGGAAAGGAAGAAGAGGGGTTAGGATTAGGAAAGTCACAGTTTAAATGCGGTTTATAAAAATAATGACCTGGAACGTGAAGGGGACAGGGAATCAGATTAAGAGGAGGAGGTTGGAGCTCAAAATTAAAAGAGACCGACCAGATATACTATTTTTGCAAGAAACTCATCAAAAATCTGAAGGTCTAAATAGAATGAATATAAAGGGTATGCAAATCTATGAAAAATCTTTCGGGACTTCCAAAGCAAGAGGTGTTGCAACATTGATATCAGATAGGGTATATTTTGAAAAAAAACAAGTAATAAGGGACGAAGAAGGAAGATATTTAATAATTGTGGGAAATATCAACGAGCAAAAAGTGACACTGGTTAACTTATATTTACCGAATGATAAACAAAAAGAATTTCTTGGAAAAATAACTAAAATTTTGGAAACTGAAAGGGTAGGGAAAGTCATTGTGGCTGGAGACTTTAACCTAATTAGGGACAAATTAGATAGTACAAACCCTACTCGTTATAGAGAAACAAATAAAGGGGAAATTTTAAATAAATGGATGTTTCGAAATAACGTTGTAGATGTTTGGAGGGAGTTGAAAGGCACGGAAAGGGTATACACTTTTTGCTCTAAGATATATAATACATATTCAAGAATTGACTATTTTTTTGTTTCTAAAGATTTGTTAAATAACATAGATAAAATAGATGTGGGAATTTTTAAGGATTCTGATCATGCAGAGATAACGATGGAAATAGATTTTAATTTTGAGAAGAAAGGAAGAGGTTGGAGATATGATGAGAAACTGTATAAAAATGAGGAGGATAAAATATGGATACTTAAAAAATGGGAAGAAAGCTGGAGACTGAATGATAACGGAGAGGTTAAATTTGAAATTGTCTGGGATGCTATGAAAGCAGTTTTTAGAGGGGAAAGTATTAAGTTATCAAGTAGGAAATATAGAGAATATAGAAGTAAAACGGAACAGGATATAAGACAGATTAAGGCATTGGAGAGTCAATTCTTACTTACGAAGGATAAAAATGCTTGGAGGAATTAAATTTATTAAAAAATAAATCAATAAAAGATGATATAGAGCTGGTCAAAAAAAATATAAGATGTTTAAATAGAATTTTTTTTGAATTTAGCAATAAAAACTCTAAACTATTAGCAAGGATGGCGAAAAATAAAAGTGAGAAGAGGGAAATCGGCTCTTTGATAGATGAAAATGGTACAAGATGTTATAAGATAGCGGAGAAATATGAAGTAGTTAGGACTTTCTTTCAAAAATTATATTTAAAAAAATCAATTGATTTGGAAAAATTGAAAAATCATCTTGAAAAGTATGTAGTGAAAATAGACCAAGCCTATAAGGATTTGATGGAAGGGGATATAACACAGGACGAGATTAAGGAAATAATACAAGAGATAAAACTAGGAAAGGCTCCAGGCGAAGATGGACTCCCAGCTGAGTTTTATAAAGATTTTAAAGAAATAATAGTACCAAAATTACAAAAATTATTCAATGGAATTTTATACGGTGGTGAAGTTCCGACCTCATGGGATAGAACAGTAATATCTATAATTCCTAAGCCAGATAAAGATGTGGAGCGGATCGAGTCCTATCGACCCATTTCTTTAATTAATCAGGATGCAAAAATATTTACTGCCATTATAAGTAAGAGATTAAGTAGGTTTATAGATAAATATATAAGCTATAATCAAGTAGGTTTTGTTAAAGGTAGATATATGAGCGACATAATTAGAAGAGTATTAAATATTATAGATGTAGCTGAACATAATGGTGATAAAATAGGTATAGTATCACTAGATATTTTTAAAGCCTTTGATTCTGTACAATGAGAAACTATTAAAGTAATTACTGAGGCATTAGGCTTTGGTAACAGATTTATACATGTTATTTCAAAATTGTATCAAAAAAGTAGTGCAAAAGTGAAGGTAAATGGAATAATGACGGGAGAGATTACTCTGGAAGCAGGTACGAGACAAGGATGTCCCTTGTCTCCAATATTATTTTTATTAGTTATGGAAGTATTGACTAAAATGATAGAAGAAGATGAAGAATTGGAAGGGTACAAGGGATATAAGATAAATTTATATGCAGATGATACTTTGATTATTTTGAAAGATATAGAGAAAGACCTGAGGAAGATAAATAAACACTTGAAAGAATTTGAGGAAATGACAGGTTTGAAAGTAAATTGGTCAAAATCTGAACTATTAATGGATAAAAGCGGTAAGGAGTGGGAGAATATGCAAGAACAATTTGGGATGAGAATTAAAAATACATTGAAATATTTGGGAATAACACTTTCACTTAAAGTTAAGGAATTGAAAAAAATTAATTATGATGTGATGTTGAATGAAGTAGAGAAGAAGATAGACAAATATAAAGAGATAAAGCTGTCTTGGTTTGGCAGAATCGCAATGTGTAAGATGATGTTGCTACCAAAGTTCAATTTTTTATTTGAGATGCTACCATTAAATTTGACAGAGAAAGATATGGAAGGATATCAGAAGAAATTAGATAAATTCTGTAATGGTGGGGAAAGACCTAGGTTAATGAAGAAAATGTGGTATCAAAACCAAAAGGAAGGTGGATTGGGAATTCCCAATCTACTTAATTATTATCGGGCCTATAGTATTCGAACTGTGGTAAAAATACTTAAAGGAGGAGATGGGCACTGGGGAGATTTAGAGTTAAAAGATATTAAGAGATTTGGTCCTACATGGTTTTTAGATAAAGCAAAATCAAAAAAGGTAATCAATAGTTATTGGTTAAAGGGATTGAGTACAATTTGGAATAAATTCGTTAAAACATTAATTCCAGATATAATCTTTTTGGGAAAGACAATTGGAAACTGGCCGATCAAAACCAACACAACCCGTGAGAAAGTAATTGAAGAGGAAAATATAGAAAGTATAATAGATTGGTTAAAAGCCTTAGGAAATGAAAGCAGAAGAAAAGAAATAATGGAAAAATTGGGGTTAAATTGGTTTGAAAAAATACAGATAGAAAAATGGACTACGAATGTAAGGGGAATATGTAAAATAAGTAGAAACGAAACTGAATTTGAAAACTTAGTATCTCAAATCATTAAAGACGAAATTGGGTTAAAGGGACTCGTTAGCAAGATATACAAGATTATAAATTTCAATGAGAAACCACAAATGGCAATCAATGAAGATGAACTGGGAGGAAGAACTTAAGATTAAAATATCAGATTCGGATTGGAATGTGAATTGGAAGAGTCGAATTATGAGGATTTTATCTATAAGGATTAAAGAGCATAATTTTAAGGCTGTTTGGAAATGGTATCTGACTCCATTGAGGTTATCATTGATGGATAAAAAAATAAGTAATAAATGTTGGAGATGTAATATGGAATTGGGAACGTACGAACACATGTGGTATAAATGTGATAAAGTTAAAAAGTTTTGGCAGTAATTGGAGAAAATGATATTTGAAATGACAAAGAAAAGAATAACATTGAGACCAGAAACTATATTATTATTGATAATTAAGGAATTAGAATTAACAAAATATGAGAAAGAATTGATTAGAATTATGATTATAATGGGCAGAATTATAATAGCAAGATATTGGAAAATAGAGACGAATATTAAAATAGAAGAGTGGTATTGTGAAATGTGGAAATTAGCTTTAAATGATAAAATGACATGTGATATTAAATTTAGAGAGGGTGTTTATAAAAAAGATGTTTTTTGGAAGACTTGGAAGCCATTTGTGGACTATGCACTTGGGACCTTGGATGCTTCGATACCTGTACCCAGAGAACGTGGATTTTGGAGAACTTAAAGATATTTGAAGATACCTGAAGAACCAAACTTTCCTTTCCATTGTATAGCACTGGGTGAAATACTGTATTGTACTGTACATGTAATTTTTGTTATAGTGTTTATAAAAATAAAAAATTAAAAAAAATTAAATTCTCAATACACAGTGGCTCCTTAAACGTAATATATTTTATGTTATTCTCATCATTAAAAAGGCTCTGACAGAAAAACAGGAAGAAAACTTTCACAGTAAATTCCATCGTGAATCAGGTCCTTTCAAGGGTTTTTCAATTTCGGCTAAAAAAAGAAAATTGGCCTCCAAAGCACCCATTTTCCTGACCGTGGGTTCAGGAGTTTTCTTCCTCTGGGTGCAAAAAGCTTGATTTTTAAAAACAGCAAGAAATACCATTTTTAAGATTGATATTCCACCCCAAAATAACTTCCTTCAAGGGTTTTTCAATTTGTGCTGCCTCCAGAGTCTCTAGAGTTGGACATCACCAAGAAAGAGGAACAGGGAACCTGTTCCCAGTGTGTGCATGTGCATAGCTGCCAGAAGGCAAGAATAGTTAAGACAAAAGGGGCAACTCAGGAGCAAGGCTTGAAGATGATTGACTCCTCCCATAGGACATAAAGGAGGAGCAAAGGCATGTGAGCCTTTGTGGGAAGCAACTTTGTTCGTATTGGTCAGTTTAAATTCTGAAGCTCCGTTTTGACTCTGTGCTCAGTGTGGCCTTGTAAAGCTAATTGGCAATTAGGGCTTTGGCAGTATTCCAAAGGAGATAAAGGTGGGTGCTTATCAACCTTATCCCAAAAGACTTTGGCAGACTTCTGTCAAATGCTTTACAAACTATTTGTAACTCATTACAGGCTGTGAATGGACATAATTCACAGCCGTTGAAATAAAAAGAGGGTTTTGGGACTAGGCATGTGCTTTGTATTTGCTCAGAAAGCCTAGGTCAGAGCATCAAAACACACATGAGCAACAAAATGAATGTCAACAACCAGCAGAGGAATGAGAACACTCAGAATATTTTGACTCCCTAAGCATACCAGAAGCACATGATGTGTACCTGGAGAGCATTTAATCCTGACAGAGTGCAGTGCAATATGACAGACCTATAGAGTAGTATGAATGTTACAGATTTGTAAATATGGAACATGTTTGATTATTCACACAGGCTACAGACATTATTCATAATCAGATACAGAGGCTTTCGATGGTGATATCATGGTAGAGCAGTGCAAAGGCATGGGAGCTCTGTTCCTATTGGCCAAATTTTCCTGCTGGAGACCCTAAAAAAGGCAGCACAGCCTTACTCCTGGAGGGATCGACAAGAGAGAGGGGAAACTGAGGATGTTAAGGAGAAAGGCGACTTCAGGGTAAGGAGCTCTCCTGGATACCCTTTCCTTTTTCCAGCATTTGGCGCTTTGATTTGGCCATTGCAGATCGCGTTTAGATCAGCAAAAGAAGAGGAGATCGTGGGGCAGTTGCGGGGGTGGTGCAGACCCCCTAAAAAACCCCAACTTCCCCCGGAGGTGCCAAGAAGGCACCAAATACAGGTGCCCCTTATCTGTAAACTCACCATCATCTGAAGCCAATCAACATCTTACTACAATCATAAGAGGCTTCCAATAGACACTGAAGATCAGACTCTATTTTATTACCTCTATCCTCATTGGATTGATGTTTGAATAACAAGGCAGAGATCAAAAAGCTGTGAAATTGAAACTTCAGACACTCAGGCAGGATTTCCGCCCAGACAGTGACGATTAAGAGATCGGAGCATTTGACAATATCCTTTAACTGGTTACTATTTGGAAGGAGAAGACAGAAGAGAAAGGAAAGAACTCCAGATTTATAGTTATATTTAAAAGGATATTAAAGGCTAAATATTACTTACGCTGGTAACAGAGTGTGTGCTGATTAGCGGGTTAGTTTAAGAATTAAATACTGTTCAAATTAGTTTAGGAATTAAATACTGTTCCTTTAAGTGATTGATCTCTGGGAAATGTAGTTTTTATGTCATGTGGTCGCAACTGCGTTGCTGATTGGTCACTGAATTATACTTCTGATAGGATGCTAGGTAAATATGCCATGCAGAGTAGCGGTCATTTTGAATTCAACAAAGGAGGCTAGTCGTAGCTTTTCCACATGGAGAAGAATGTGCCTCTTCTCACCTACATATAATGGGATTAGATTATGATGTGTGCCTCAGAATAATCTCAGCAGTAATCATGAGTTATCGTTACTGAGAATGCCTAAAGAATAAATGTAATCTGTTTGCCTGGAGGTCTGAGAAGAGTGATCCTACACTTAGACCAGAACAGAGTGGGATCGTGATTAAATTGGATTGGGGATTAAAAAAATCTCTATTAGCCATATAACTCAATAAACTTTATAAACTTCAAAAAACTTTATAAACTTCAAGCTTCAAAGAGAACAAGAGCACCATCTGGAGACTCAAGGTGATATAAACTGAGTAAAGTGACTGATGCAATATCCTTAATAATTACAACACACAGCTGCCAGCACAAATGGTTGCTTGAACGGAGAGCTCCCTGAAGAGCAGCTGGGTCTGGAGGGGTTTCTTGAAAGACTTTTGTATGAGGTAGGCCTGGACTTTGGTTCTGATGAACATCAGAAAAACATGGGCCTCTGGTCAAGCGAAACTGAACACCTTGCTAGATAGTAAATTGCTGTATTAAGCAAGTATATATTTTTATCATGCTGACAGACATCTTCGTCCTGTTATTCAGTCTAATATCCAGTAAGGACAGCTGCACATATGTGGTTATCCCCCCAAATGTCTTAGCTGCATATTTGATGTTGACCTACCCAAACTGTCAATTCGGTTCTTTTCCATTTCCCCAAATACCTTATATGGTTAATGGTTAACTCAGGAAATGTATATGTAGCTTAAAGTATATATGTGTGACTCTGCACATCCCTCAGGGGTTCAGACATTTTTGCTTGGTACTTGCTTGCTGAACCTTGCGCAAAAAATCTTTCCTTCATTGAAGAGCTGGCTCACGTCCCATCTTTTCTACAACAGTTTCATGGCACCCCAGATGGGACATAAGGGCGAGGCGACGTTTCGCTGAGGGTGGCTTGACCCCTCGGACCTGATGAGCGGCAGTTCCCCAACATTCTCCCGGTGCTACGGGGGTCCGCCCTTCCGGAAGACAGTAGCAAAACCTCTGCGGAGCCGATGGTGCTGATAGCCAGTCCAAGGACCTTTGAGTGCAGGAAAGGAGGTCTGAACTGAATCCTGGGCAGGACGAGTGTGAAGATGCTTCAGGCAAGTATGTATTAAAGTTGTGAAATACCTGTCTCACTTGAAGACAGAAGAGGGGGCCTGATCACCCTCCTGGACTCAGGGCGTCACCCCTAAAGAAGTCCATGTCAGGTTGTGTGGGAGGTTAAGCCACTGCAGTTCTCAAGGAAGATATACTTGAGGGTGCCGTGTTGGACTTCCATTCAGGAAGCCCTCGTCTACCCAACACTATATAGAGAGGAGAAAACCTTGACGTACGAGGAGGTCTTAGATGCTCAGGAGAATTTGAAGACCAGAGAAACATTAGTTTTGCAAGGATATAATATGGATTGGTAGCCATACTTCCAGACACTTTCAAGATATAAAAGAGACCAGCAGGCTGAAGGGATATATCCCTTTAAACAGGAATTGGACATGGTTCTTTTTGGGAAGGAGAAAGGGATGCTCTCTAAGTGCTATGCATATTTACTGTTATTAGATGTGGGGGAGGAAGTGGTTAAGGATATGATTGCTTGGGGACGGAACATAGGACGTACACTTGATTTTCAAAGTTGGGAAGAAATCTGGTTTAAAAACATGAAACTGACAATGGCAGCTTCGTATAGAGAGAATATATGCAAAATGCTTTATTGGTGGCACCTACCTCCGGCAATACTTGCAATAATATTCCCTGGAATGGTGCCTAATAGTTGGAAATGTAGCCACAGGGAGGGGACATATTTTCATCAGTGGTAGACCTGTCCAATAGCGGTCAAGTACTGGAAAAAGATAAGACAGTGGCTAATAGAAATTACCTAATATCGATTGGAACTGAAACCGGAAACCTTCCTTTTAGGACTTAAGCCCCCAGATATTAGTATGGATATATGGTTTCTGGCATTGCATATAATTATTGCGGCAAGATTGGCATTTGCCCAGGAATGGAAAAGTAAACAAATACCGACAGATGGGGCCGTAATAAACAAAATCAATGAGTGCAGAATCTGACACATTAACGAAATTACTTAAAGGGAAAAAGGATTCAGAATTATAATTCATGGAAGAGGTGGTATAATTGGATATGGAAATGATGGAATAGTAACGATTGAAGCAATAATATGTGCTTAATTTGGACATTTATTAACTATATTAATAGGAAAATTAATGATGAATAAGAACTGATGAAGTAGTAGGTAGTTTATTTAGATGGGCTGTATATAGCATTTCTTTGGGGGGTATCAAACTTGTGCCCACCAGTGGTCCATAGGTTGCCCACGTGGAACCTCCCTAATGTGTTATGGGCCCTCACGACTCCACCCTTTCAACCATTTAGCCTGAAACTCCTCACACTTAAGGTGTTGTTGTTAGTAGCTATTTCGTCGACTAGGCGAGTGTCAGAGTTAGGGACCCTTTCCTCTAGGGAGGATTTGTGCATGTTCCACAGCAACAGGGTTGTGCCGAGGATCTGGACTTTATGACGAAGGTAAATTCAATTTTCCATTGATCCCAGGAAGTGGTCCTTCTGGATTTCTGTCTGGATCCAGTTAGGGAGCAAGAACAGCAATGGCATTGTTTAGATGTCCGATGGGCCTTGCGTATATATTTGAAGCAGACAGCCTCCATCCGGAGATAGGAAGCGCTTTTCATCCTTCCAGCCTTCATCATTGGAAGGATGCGGAATAGTGCGCTTGGAATAATGTGGCCATGGGGGCCCTGGATCAGGTCGTGCCTTTGCGGCCTTTCACCCGGCGCCGAACCACCTTGGCTCCCTGGTTTTCTGAGGAGCTGAGGGTGATGAAGTGCCGGAAGGGACGCCTAGAGAGCGGTTGGAGTTCCACCCACTCCGAATCTGACCGGACACTGGTAAGGTCGCACTTGAAGACCTACCTAGTGGCGATAGAAGCGGCAAAGCGTAATTACTTCTCCACTCATCGCGTCTGCAGATAACCGCCCTGCTGCCCTCTTTAGGGTGACCCGCTCCCTCCTTCATCAGAGGGCGTGGGATGCCCCTCTGCAGGGTCGTGCGGGGGAATTTGGGTGTTATCTGCATGATAAAATTGATCAGATCCGGGTCGGGTTGGCCTCTGACTGGACTAGTTCAGACGGGCTGACAGAGGCAGGTCTTGAGTCTGTTATCTGGGAAGAGTTCGATCCTGTGACTCCTGAGGACATGGACAGGATGCTGGGGAGGCTGAACGCCACCATGTTTATTGGACCTGAGTCTGGATGGGGAGAAACAGGCTCCGACTCAACCCGTCCAAGACCGAGTGGCTGTGGCTTCTGGCATCACGATATAGCCAGTTGGTACCATCTCTGGCTATTGGGGGCAAGTCATTGGCTCCTACAGAGAGGGTTTGCAAGTTGGACGTCTTCCTGGATTCTCGGCTGTCTTTAGATGATCATATGACAGCTGTGGCCAGGGGGGCTTTTTATCAGGTCCGCCTGATATGCCAGTTGCACCCCTTTCTGGATAGTGACGCCCTACGCATGGTCACCCAAGCCCTCGTCATCTCCCGCCTGGACTACTGCAACGCTCTCTACATGGGGCTCCCCTTGAAGTGCACCCGGAGGCTCCAGCTAGTTCAGAATGTGGCTGCGTGGGGGATTTTAGGGGCCTCTAGATGCTCCCATGTAACACCTCTCCTGCGCGAGCTGCACTGGTTGCCTGTGGCTTTCCGGATGCGCTTCAAGGTTCTAATAACCACCTTTAAAGTGATCCATGGCAAGGGACCTGGTTACCTGCAAGACGGCCTCCTGCCAAATACCTCCCATTGACCAGTCCGCTCCCACAGAGAGGGCCTCCTCAGGGTGCCGTCGGCCAGGCAATGCCGGCTGGTGACCCCTAGGGGGAGAGCCTTCTCTGTGGCAGCTCCTGCCCTCTGGAATGACCTACCCCCCTGACCTACGCACAATCACAGACCTGCGCCTCTTTCATCGGGCCCTGAAAACCCACCTATTTCGTGCGGCTGGCCTGGCGTAGTTTTTAATTGTTTTTACCAGGGGTTTCTATTGGGATTTTAGAGCAGGCTTATTTGTTTAATATATTTTAGCGTATTTATTGTATTTCTTCTTTTTATTGTTGATTTTATTGCTGCCTGTTCACTGCCCTGAGTCCCGCTAGGGAGAAGGGCGGTATACAAATGTGAATAAAATAAATAAATAAATAAAATAAACAGACAAAAGCCATTTATCCCAGTTCAGCGTGATTGCAAGGTATGCTGTTGGTGACACACTATGAGGAAAGTCTTGCTGTTTTGCCTTTGAAAGGGACAACAAGAGGGGAGGATTTATTCAGTCTTTCACTGAGCTTGCTAAAGAAAAAAATCTACCGATGGATAAACTTATTTCGGTGTCTACTGATGCTACTCCATGCATGGTGGTTAGCAACAGCATAACAACGTTATTAAAATGAATTAAGAGACTTATTGTACTTTAAAAGTGTTGGTCTTACATAAAATGCAAACGTTTACTTGTATTTAGTTTTAAACATATTGTATGGCTCTCACGGAATTAAATTTTAAAATATGTGGCGTTCCTGGCTCTCTCAGCCAAAAAGGTTCCCGACCTCTGACTTAGAGAGATGGCAGAAATTGTGGTCTCAAAATTATAAAATGACAATGTTAACAGCATATAAAGAAAATTGTATAAGATATTTTACAGGGGGCATCTATCCTTGACGAGAATAGCAAGAATGTTCAAGAACCAATTGGAAAAGTGTTGGAAATGGCATCAGATACCGGGTTTATATTACCATATGTGGTGGACTTGCATAGAAGCTAAAAGATATTGGACTAAAATCTACACTTGGTTGGAAAAAATGATATAAAAACATATCGATTTTAAACCAGACTTTTTAATTGGGGATTTTACCAGAAATATACAGTAGAGAATTGAAATATTTGATTGTAAATGTGCTAACAGCGGCTAGAATCATATTTGCTAAAAACTGGGAAAATGAGAAAATACCAATGCAGGAGGAAGTTATTCAGAAAATAATGGAATGTGCCAAAATGAGTAAATTGACATTTGAAATTAGAGAACAAGATAAACAATTTTATAAGATATGGGATTTATTTTATCAGTGGTTAGATTAAAAAAACATGGAAATGAAAGATGCTAGAGAATTTTATAACACAAACAATAGAATGATACAGAATATAATATAAAGATGAAATATAATTGCATAGATCCAGGATGATGTAATCATTTATGTCATAACATAAAGAAGCAAGACCAAGAAATGGAGTCACAACTGTCCACTTCATGCAACATACAAGGTGAATTATAATACACAATGATTACTAAATATGAATGTAGACATTCATAAAATGCATGATAGAACTTAGGTATGTCAGTTCTGTTTATCTAGATCAGAATTCTGGGAGTTGAAGTCCACAAGTCTTAAACTTCCCAAGTTTGGACATCCCTGAGCTAGAGCCTATGTAAAAAATAAAAAAGGTGATGGAAGAACTTCTTACAGACACCCAAAATGACATTACCAGTGAAGAGTATGATATCCCAGAAACTCAATCAATAGAGGTATCCAAACACTCAGAAGACTCAAGACTCAATAAACACACCAGAACCAATTGATTGTGCACCTGGGGAGTATTCAAACATGGCAGAGGGAATTTCAACATTACAATGCTATACAATGCTTGTGGCCCAGCCGGCTCTGGATGAGTTGCTCATGGACTCCTCTAGTGAGGAATCCTATGAGTCTGCTCTGGAGGAGGGAGACCTTGAGGAAGCAGACAGCCAGGTTGGTCATCAGGAGGCACCTGGGTCTTGGAGTAGTGGGGAGGATCAGGGCCAGTTTGTCCCTGATGCTAGATTGCGAAGGGCTGAGAAGAGGAGGCTACAATTACGCCAGAAGCGAGCTCGGAGGCCCTGAATTGGTCTCAGCTCTTTAAAGAATGGTCCCTCCCAAGAGTGTTTATAAGGAAGTCTGTGAGGAGGAGGCATTTGCAGAGAACAATCTGAATACAGCTTCATGTGGATTCTGGTTAGTCGTGTCTGAATACGTTTTGTATTTGTTACGAGTAATTAAGACTCGCAGTCAAGGAGATAGTGGCAAGCAGCCAAGGGAGATAGTGGCAAGCAGCCAATCTTGTATCAGTTGGGGGGGGGGCAGAATTGAATACTATCAACGTTACAGATTTGTAAATATTGAACATATTTGATCATTCACAAAGGCTGTAAATGTTATTCGAGATACATAATCTTTTGAACTGTATTTCTAGGGAGGTAAGACCTAATGATTTTATGCAACTTTGGCAAAAGGAATTAAGCAAACCCAGGAGTGTGCTGCTCCAGGTTCACCTGCGTTTGGGTGATACTCTAGTGAAGGTTGTGTACAGTTCGGCGAACACCCAAATCCCACTCCTGGTTGGCCCCTCCAGGAGTCCCCCACACAGCCGGTTTTGGATACCAAAACTCCACATGGAGTTTCGGGGAGGATAAAAAAAATCAGGCCTCCTGGAGTCTCCGGAAGACCAGAAATGTACCCATTTCCAGCCTCCAGGGAGCCTCCAGAACCCAGGGAGGCTGTTTTTGCCCTCCTGGAGGCTTGAGAAAAGCCTCCGGAGCCCATGAAGGGAGAAAAACAGGACTCGTGGAAGTTCCGGGAGATTGGAAACAGGCCCATTTCTGGCCTCCAGAGAGCCACCGAAGCCCGGGGAGGGCAAAAAGTCCCTCCTGCCAAGGTGCAGGAAGCCATCTAGGCCACACCCACCACGGCCATGCCCACTTAGCAACAGGGCAGAGAACCTGTTGCTAAAATTTTTGAAGCCCACCCCTGAGCAAGTCTGTCTTAGGATGTATGCGTGATTCAAATGCTGATCAGTTCCTTAGCCATATAAGTTTGTTACAAAGCAATGTGGACATATTATGGAGGAACTCTTTAAAATAGTCACTATTGTGAAGGACAAGGAAGTGGGAGCAGACTTTGGAAATTAGACCCAATGCTATTCAGTAAGGTGTTGGACAAGAAAGGACAATATTTTGTTTGATTTCAATATGGAGGGGGGATTTCTGTGTTTTGCAGGTAACCTGATATATTTGTTAGGTAACAGTGTGTCTACTAACCAAAAGCCAGGGAGCTTCCTAAACAGCCTTGGTATTTCTACAGGGAGCAGAATTAAAATTTTAGATTCACTTATCTGGGCAAAATTAACAAAACAAAAGGCAGATATAGTATGCTTACAGGAAACACACATTTTAAAAAAAGATATAAAATACCTGGAATGTCCTAAATTAGGGAAATTATACACAGCATTAGCAGAAGAAAAGAGAAAAGGGATAGCAGTATATGTTAAAGAGGGGATAAAGACAAATGTAATTTATGCAGACCCAAAGGGAAGAATATTAATGGTAAGAGATATGGATAAACCAAAATCAGTATTACTGGTAGCAATATATGCCCCAAAGGAAAATCAGGACTTTTATTAAAAAAAAATACATGAAAAAATTAGAGAAATTGGATTGAGGAATATTTGTATAATAGGAGATTATAATGCCATAGTAGATAGTAAGACATTATATAAGTGACAAAAAAAACTAAAAATAAAAAAAGTATTACCAACAACCTGTCTTGAGATGATGGAGGAGTTAAATTTAATAGATATTTGGAGAAAAAGTGAACAAATTAACACTAAAATCAATAGACAAAGACTAGTTGGAATATTATGAAATTTGGAACATTTGGTACAAATGGTTGCAAAATAAGAATACAATTAATTAATTTTATACAACTGTGTATAAGAGTGTAAACATAGGAGCGAAATTATATATATAACTATTATATATAATTATATATATAACTATATATATATGCTGGCATAACTATATATATATATATATATATATATATATATATATATATATATAGAGAGAGAGAGAGAGAGAGAGAGAGAGAGAGAGAGAGAGAGAGAGAGAGGAGAGGGAGAGGGAGAGGGAGAGGGAGAGAGAGGTATGATGACACAAAAATGTTGATATAATGACTGTAATGTGTTGTAGAAGGAAAAAAATAAAAACAGAATTTTTAGATACACTTATTTGAAGAGTACTTGGGTATAACTATAAACATTTTGTTTTATAATCAAGGTGGGTGGATGTTTTTTTCACTGAAGATCCCAACATTATGTTCCTGCAAAATGACAAGCATTACTATTTGGTAAACACCACCAAAGGGTTCATGGACGTATGTTACTTCTGCGAGCTATGCCATATACCACACCACCACAAATTTAGACATGATTGTCAATACTTCTGTTATGCATGTCTTGGAATCAAGTGTGTCATGAAGTGGCTAGGGAGGAAACAAGATGTTGTAAGTACAAATTGTTAAGGCATGCATCAGAGGCCGGGCTTGAATGAGATCTTTCCTGGCACATGAAGAATTATTGACCCTGGGGAGCGCTTCTGGCAGTGACGGACGTGTTTTTGACATGTCCACCGCTTGCCATCTCTAGTGGGTGCCTTCGGGGGCACGGGGGTGTGTCTCATAATGACCCCCCACCATACGGGCGGCTGCAGGAGACCCCCACCTCGACGGCGGTCGGTGGGGTGTCTTTCCTGCTTCGCCCCAGGAGCTGGAGGGCGGGGGGAACAGATTCCTCTCGCCGAAAAAATGCCGGAACAAATGGAACACTGAAGATCGGGCTGAAATGCCGGGGTTGGAGGAACGCTCCGGGACTCTGGCATAGGCAAAGTGGACTGTGAGTGTTATTTTACAATTTGCATCCAATCACCTTTGCGAAAAAAGAACAGAGGGGGGGAGTTTGCTGTAAACCCCCCCCCCATCGCAAAAGCGGCATTTTAAAATGCTCCTCAGATCGGGGAGAGAGTGGATTGCCAACATCCAATTTATTACCATCTAAAAGGGAATGTTTTTTCCATTTAAGGTCCTGTAAGGAGGGGTAATGGGGGTTGATCCCAAGGAGGGTTTTCCCCTCAGATTGGTCCTGGGGAGGGGCAGGGGCAGTGGGAGACAGGGATCTCATCATTTGTTGGGGGAACGTGGCTGCTGGTTACAAGCGGTCACACGCCCCAACCCCCGGAGCTCCCCCCGCAATCTAGGAGGTCAAGGTTCACAATGCCGGAGCCCTAGGCTGATGTTGTGCAACACCAGGTCCGTGGTGAACAAAGCCCCCCTCATTAATGACCTTGTGTCAGAGGGGGAGCCGGACCTGGTGGGTATTACGGAGACCTGGTTGGAAATGTGCCCACCAGGCTACCACGCATTTAATCAGCCACGGGCCCTAGGCAGGGGGGGGGCAATTATTGTTAAGGAAATCTTGAGCCGAGAGAGACCACTGTACCACAGGCTACCGGCTGTGAGTCCCTCTATGTGAAGTGGGGCCTAGGGAGGCAGTTGGGCTTGCTGATTGTATACCTGGCTCCCCAGTATGTAACAGCAACCCTGCCCGAACTCCTTGAGGTGGTCACCGAGGTGGCGGTTAATACCCCTAGACTATTAGTCATGGGGGACTTCAACCTGCCATTGGTAGGCGAGACATCCGAGGCAGCTCGGGAGTTCATGGCCTCCATGACGGCCATGGACCTGACCCAAGTAGTTCAAGGCCCCACTCACAACAGAGGACACGCTCTGGATCTAATTTTTGTCTCTGGCCAGTGGAGGAGTGATCTGGGAATAGGGGATTTAGTCACCATACCCTTGTCATGGACAGATCACTCTCTCCTTCGGCTGGACTTTCCAATTGTCTCACCCCAACGCGGGGAGGCGGAGCCAGAGATCCAAAGATGGTTCCGCCACAGGCACCTGATGGACCCTGAAAAATTCCAGACGGAGCTTGGGCCATTACTTGTGACTTTGACTCGCGACTCGACTGAGAACCTAGTGGCCACATGGTATAGTGCGGCCATGGGGGCCTTGGACCGGGTCATGCCCTTGCGGCCTCTCACATGGCATCAACTCACCCAGGCTCCCTGGTTTTCCGAGGAGCTGAGGGAGATGAAAGGCAGCTAGACAAGCTAATTGCCCAAGGAATCATAGTGCCGATCAACCACGCCATGTGGGAGATTCCCATAGTCACCCGGGTCAAGCCGGATGGTTCCATCCACCTCTGTGCGGATTACAAATGCATGCTAAATAAATTTCCCCGGCATACCCTGTGCCAGTGGTGCAACATTTGTTGCATTCCCTAAGGAACAGGAAGGTTTTCACCAAACTAGACCTTGCCCAAGCATACCAGCAGTTACCTATGGACGAACCCAGCGCAGAAGCACAGACAATAGGGTCAAAATGTACCAGGCTGCACTTTTGGTGATGTTACAGTGAGCGGAGCCGGCTAGAGACATCGGTCCGGAGCCAATCACTCCGTTCACCATGCCTGGCGGCAATTAAAAAAATCAATTTAAGGCAAATAAGGAGCCAGCGCTGTGCGGGTAGCCCAGCGAGTTGAGGGGGAGATTCCAGCCATGTTCAGAGCTTGCAAGCTGAAAGGTGAGGCTGATGACATCCCCCGGTGCTGGCGTGCTGAGAGAGCGCTAAAATGGAATCCCAAAGCCTGTGACAGCTGTTGAAGATCTCAATCCATCCCAGCTCTGATTACTGGCCACAATGACGACCGTTCTAAAAAACAAGATACCAACCACATCCGCCTGGACATCTTCCCCAGTGGCAACCAGAAAATCTACAGAAGACCTCTCGGCAGAGAAAAAAGGACCATGCCTATGGGTTATATATTTTACTGACAGAAGATTTAGAAATGATATTTTGCAGAAGTCCTTTTACTCTGCTCTTCAAATAGATGGAAATCAGATTGGTGTTTTTAAGGAGTTACCACCAGCGATGTTAAAGTCCAGAAGGGATTTTGGATTTTTGTTAGCAGAATTGAAGAAAAGACAGATACAATATAGGTGGGATGTTCCAACTAGTATTATATCAAGATATGAAGGTGTCAGTTATCGTTTGAATACCTTAGATAAAACAAAAAGAAATAAGAAAACAAGATACCAACCACATCCGCCTGGACATCTTCCCCAGTGGCAACCAGAAAATCTACAGAAGATCTCTCGGCAGCAGGCAAGGGACCATGTGTCAAGCGTTACATCGTTCAGAAGCCCCAATCGCCTACTACTCCAAAACCTTGTCACCGGCAGACCAGAACTATAGCCAAATCGACAAGAGAGGCTTGGCTGCAATGGCAGGCATAAAGCGTTTCCATGAACATATCTACAGGTTTTGAACTGGTCATTGACCACAAGCCCCTGTTGGGACTCCTCACCAGTGACCAACAAACCTCACCATACATGTCTCCAAGGATGACCAGCTGGGCCATCTTCCTAACGGCGTATGATTACAAATTGGTTCAATGACCAGGGAAAGACATGAGCCATGCTTACGCCTGGGCTTGCTCGTGGTTGGTTTTAGTAGGGACAGTTCTAAAGCTGGGCGAAGAGAACTGCTGGGGGAAGACAAATAAACTCTCCATAAACCACAATGATGTGTGTAAGTGGGGCAGCACATCCGCATAGGAAGAAAAAAATTGTGACAAAAATGTATTTTTGCCAGATGTTTATGTCGCTGAACCACATAGAATATAAGAAGTTTGGCCAAGGCAATTGGAAAATAGTTAGCCTAAATAGAGATAATAATAATTATCTTTATTGTCATTATAATAAAATTTTGTTTTCTCAAAAGGATTTTTTTAAACCTCCAAATAAGGAAAGAGATACATCGTGTATGGTTTTGAGTGCTATCAAGAAACAGGAGCCCACATACTGAAGTATGTCTATGCTATGGACATGTTGGCGGATGGAGATGTTATTAAGCAGGAATGACTGGATATGGTAATAAATTGTAGGAATTTGCGAAACATTTGTACAACCTAAGTTTAAAGGATGTCCATTTATTGGTCATAACGCCAAAAGCTATGATGGATATCTAATCCTCAGACATATGGTCTGTGAAAAGATGGAAGATTCAGATTTAAACTGTTATGCATAACCCTATCATCCTTTCACATCCAATTGATCAATAGCCTTTCCTTTTTGCCCATGAAATTTTATAGATATAAATAAACTGATAAGATACAAAGATGTAATTAAGGGACAGGGAAATCTGAAAACAGCCAAAGAATTGGCAGACCAAGGGACAAAACTAGATTGGCTAACCTACTTGCAAATCCAATTCAGATACAATAGTGATATTAAAACATACGAATTCCAAGTAGAACAACATGAGTTAGAAAGGATAATCCAAAGCACAGAAAAGAAAACGATAGGGATAATTTATAAATTTCTCTTGAAATACAAAAGGGAAGTAGTAGTAGTAAAGGAACAGATTTTAAGTTGGGCGCAGAACTTTGGCTATAACATCAAATTGGAAAACCTTTGAGGAACAAATATAAAAATGACTGTCTGTGGCATACAAGGAGAACCAGTCCAAAATGTTTTATAGATGGCACTTACCACCAGCAAGACTAGGAAAAATATCACCAACGATATCTCCAAAATGCTGGAAATGTGAAAAAGCACATGGAACATACTATCATATACGGTGGGCTTGCGAGGCGGCCAAAAAATATTGGGAAAAAGTTAAAAGTTGGCTGGAATCTGTAACAGGAAATCAAATTTTCTTCTGCGCATGCCCAAGATGGAGGCAGCAAAACTTTGAGAGGCATATAGGTGGGCTGCTTAGCCAATTTCCCCCCCTTTGGCCTGGCCCAGCAAGCGGATCATCTTGCCGCCCCAATGAGGGTGTTCTTCCCTCACGGGGTATAATAGGCACCGAGCAGCAGCCGGAGGAGGTTGAGGACGAGAAGCGCGGATCGGATGGTGCAGCGCCGATTACATCAGCTGTGAGGCGGTGGGCCCCAGCAGTGGCGGGGTGGTGGCCTGGAGTGGCTGCGGCGGCGGTGGTGTGGCTGGGGCACAGCATCAGCGGCACGGAGGAGCTCGTTGGGACCCGAGGAGTGAGAGGCTCAGGCAGTCGAGGCGGTTAAAGATGCAAGGCTGCTGGCTAGGGCTGCAGCGGCATGGGCGTTGACGGTGGCTTGAGGTGACTGGAGGTGACTGGGACAGCGCTGGCCGTTTGTCACCATTGTTTGGCCCTGCCTGTCCTAACGACCATCATGGAGACCCTCCTGTGACGATCTTACATAAGCCGCTCCATTGGGGACCTTACGATCCATCCGCCCGGAGGCTAAATCAAGATTTATTTTCACACCACTTTCTAACATCCACGATTTCTCTGAATGCAGTCCGCAATGTCTTGCTGTTGGAGGAGGTTATTCCTCCCTGGAACCTTTGCAGCAAACTGGACCCCATGGCTAGTGCTACCTCCTGGTTCTATTTTACTGTTTATATGTACTCAGGGCTGACCTCCTTGCCCTGCGGGAGTCCTCCCTCTCGCTGTTGTGGCCCTCAGCGTTAACGAGGGCCCACCTTGATGATGGGTTTGTTAACCCAGAGAGGTGGTCAAAGCGGACGTTAAGGGGATTTTTAACTAAATTTTTAATTCAGGTCTTAAGGGGCTCCAGGGAGGGGGTGGTCAAACTAAATTGGGTTGTGGGGAGGAGGAAAACCCACCGGGGAATAATTCCAGGCCGGCTGGCGGTCCCGACGGGGAGGGCGTAGTGCCTAAAAGTGGGGAGGGGGTGAGGGTCTGCTTAACAGAGGGCTACTCCATCAAGACTGTGTGTAGGAGGGGCAGGTATGGCGAGAGCCGAGGGCCATATCATATAAGGGCGCACCCGCTGTTTGTGAGCGGTGGCGCGCTCCACCCCTCATGGTTCCTCTTGCGACCCAGGGGGTTCTAGATCTCAGGGACTGGGTGTCAGCCTTCGCTTTACTGCTTGCTTCAGCTGGCATTGAAACGGGGAGGATGGGGGCTGTGGGCTTTGAACATTATGTGTGCTGGAGAAAGATGGAGCTAGGAGGTGATATCGCTATTCTGATGACCGCTGTGGACGTGCTACCCATCTGACATCGTGGATGATATTGCATTGGACACTATTGTGGGGGTCATGGGTTATTGGGGTTGGCTTATGCTTTGATATGTATGCTTTGTGCCTAAATTACTCATTCCTTGCTTAACCTTCGCTGCTGTCCTTTCTTATTCAGTAAAAGTAACCTTAAACATTTACAATGTGCTTTAAGTGTGGTCTTTCTGGAGTAATGGAAGAAACAGCCCTGACAAAAAGCAAGGAATCACTTCCCACTCAGCTTTGAGCTAACAACTTCAGTAGTGAGTGTAATAAAACAATAAATCCGAAGCCAAATGTCGGACCCTGTTAAAGAAGAAACTCTGGGAGTTCTAGATCTCAGGGCCTGGGCCTTCGGCTGATTTTGTGTAACGCCAGGTCCGTAGCTAATAAAGCCCCCCTCATTCATGATCTGGATTTGGAGGGGGGGCAGACCTGCCGGGTATCACGGAGACATGGCAGGGCCAAGAAGGGGCCGTGCCCCTCATTGAGGCAGTTGGGCCTGCTGACAGTGTACCTGGTTTCCCACTACATATCAGCAGCCATACCCGAGCTTCTCAATGTGATAGCCGAGATGGCGGTTGACACCCCCAGGCTGTTGATCATGGGGGATTTCAACCTGCCATTGATAGACGAGGCATCTGAGACGGCACGAGAGTTCATGGCCTCCATAACAGCCATGGACCAGACCCAATTAATTCATAACCCCACCCATAATGGGGGACACACGCTGGACCTAGTTTTTGCCTCCGGCCAGTGGTTGAATGATCCTGTTTTAGGGGAAATAGCTGTTGAACCTGTCATGGTCAGATCACTCTCTCCTTCGGCTGGGCTTTTCTACAGCTGCACCCCACCGCAGGGAGGCGGAACCAGAAGAGGTGAGATGGTTCTGCCCCAGGCGCCTGATGGACCCTGAGAGGTTCCAACTGGAGCTTGGGCCAATACCTGAGAACCTGAAACGTGACTCGACTGAGGACCTACTGGCCGCTTGGAATAGTGTGGCCATGGGTGCCCTGGACCAGGTCATGCCTTTGCAGCCTCTCACCCGGTGCCAAACCACCTTGGCTCTATGGTTCTCTGAGGAGCTAAGAGTGATGAAGCGTCGGAAGAGATGCTTAGAGAGCGGTTGGAGGGCCACCCGCTCCGAGTCTGACCAGACAATGGTAAGGTTGCATTTGAAGACCTACCTATTGGCGATAAAAGCGGCGAAACATAATTATTTCTCCGCTCTTATCGCATATGCAGATAACTGGCCTGCCGCCCTGTTTAAGGTGACCCGCTCCCTTCTTCACCAGAGGGCACGGGTTGCCCCCTTGCAGGGTCGTGCAGGGGAATTTGGGTGTTATCTGCATGATAAAATCGATCAGATCCGGGACAGGTTGGCCTCCGATTGGACTAGTTCAGACGAGCTGACGGTGGCAGGTCTTGAGACTGTTTTCTGGGAAGAGTTCGATCCTGTGACTCCTGAGGACATGGACAGGATGCTGGGGCAGCTGAACGCCGTCACATGTTTACTGGACCCGTGTCCCTCCTGGTTGGTACTGGCCTCCCGGGAGGTAACACGAGGCTGGCTCCAGGGAGTTGTCAATGCTTCTTTGAGTGAGGGGTTTCTGCCGGCCACCTTGAAAGAGGTGGTGGTGAGGCCCCTCCTCAAAAAGCGCTCCCTGGACCCAACTGTGTTGGCCAACTACCGTCCCGTCTCCAACCTCCGATTCCTTGCCAAGATTGTTGAGTGTGGTGGCGCGACAACTCCCTCAGCACCTGGAAGAAATTGTCTATCTGGACCCACGCCACTCCGGCTTATGGCCTGGGCACAGCACAGAGACGGCATTGGTCGCGTTGGTGGATGATCTCTGGAGGGCTTGGGATAGGGGTTGTTTCTCTATCCTGGTCCTTTTAGACCTCTCAGCGGCTTTCGATACCATCGACCATGGTATCATGTTGCGCTGGCTGATGGGGGTGGGGGGCAGTTTTATGGTGGTTGTAAGTACCTAAGAAAGATAAAAATTACAAATAAAGGATAAATGTTATATACATAAAAGAGGGATAAAGTTTGTTTGAGGTAATTAGCCAAAATATAGGCAGATAATGAAAGATAATGAAAGAAGAGGGTTAAAAATGGTGAAACTCAATGGTAAGGTATTAGGATGGAAAACATTGTATATAAAAATACATACTGATCTAAAATTGCTATAAGAAGGAACATGGAAGTTCCGATCTGTTGTATAAATGTAGCCTATGTCTTTATATGTGTGTGTTTTTTTTTTAAAAAGCAGTGCTTAAGCTCAAGAAAGACCTTGCTTACTATTGCAAACAAGATGCTAACTCAGCGAGAAGGTTGTAACCAGTTTAGGGAACAAGTGATGCAAATGACAGCATGGGAGTTTTTCACCGGGAGAGGCTGGAGAGATTATTGAAGAGTCTGAGAGTTGATGCATTGATCTTTTCCAGTGTTAAATTAGCATTTATTTGCATGACTCGGTACCATTTCATATTTTTAAAGGAGGACACCATAGCACTAGAACCTTTGGACAATTATCGGAACATCAAGGAAAGTTATTTCCTCTCTTGGCCTCTCTTGCGGCGACGAACCACCTGGGCTCCTTGGTTTACCGAGGGGCTTAGGGGGATGAAGCGCCACAAGAGACGCCTAGAGAGCAGATGGAGATCTTCTCGCTCCGAAGCCGACCGAACACTAGTGAGAGACCATATTAGGACTTACTTAGTGGCGATAAGAGTGGCCAAACGTGAGTATTGTGCCACTCTTATTGCATCCGCAGATAACCGCCCTGCCGCCCTGTTTGGGGTGACCCGCTCCCTCCTTCAACAGAGGCCGCGGGAAGCCCCTTTACAGGGTCGAGCAGAGGAATTTGGGATTTATCTGCAGGAGAAAATCACTCGGATTCGGAACGAGCTACCCTCCATCGACAGTGGCCCAGTCGAGCGGGCCGAGGCTGTTCTTGTGACACCATCTTGGGAGGAGTTTGATTTTGTTACCACCGAGGATATGGACAAGTTGTCAAAGAGACTTAGGGCTACCACATGTTTATTGGACACGTGTCCCTCCTGGCTTGTACTGGCATCCTGGGAGACGACACGAGGCTGGCTCCAGGGCATTGTCAACGCATCTTTGAGTGAGGGGTCCTTGCCTGCCGTCTTGAAAGAGGCGGTAGTAAGGCCCCTCCTCAAGAAGCCGTCCCTGGATCCAGCATTATTAGAGAACTATCGTCCCGTCTCCAACCTCCACTTTCTAGTGAAGGTTGTTGAGAGTGTGGTGGCTCAACAGTTTCCGCGACACTTGGAGGAAGTTGATTATCTAGACCCACGCCAGTCCGGCTTCCGACCCGGTCACAGTACCGAGACGGCATTGGTCGCGTTGGTTGATGATCTCTGGAGGGCGCGGGATAGAGGATATTCCTCTATCCTAGTCCTATTAGACCTCTCAGCGGCTTTTGATACCATCGACCATGGTATCCTATTGCGCCGACTGGGGGGGTTGGGGCTGGGAGGCACCGTTTTGCAGTGGTTCTCATCCTACCTCTCTGGTCGGTCGCAATATGTGTTGACGGGGGCAGAGGTCGGCCTCGAGACCCCTCATATGTGGGGTTCCTCAGGGGTCGGTCCTCTCGCCCCTCCTATTCAACACATATATGAAGCCGCTGGGTGAGATCATCCGTGGTTTTGGGGTGGGATATCATCTGTACGCTGATGATACTCAGTTGTACTTATCCAACCCAGACCACCCCAACGATGCCATTGAGGTTATGTCCCGGTGCTTGGAAGCCGTACGGATCTGGATGGGTGTTAACAAACTCAAGCTCAACCCGTCCAAGACTGAGTGGCTGTGGCTTCCGGTGCCTCGGTTCAGCCAGATTATTCCAACTCTGGCCATTGGGGCCGAAACACCGGCCCCCGTGGAGAGGGCGCGCAATTTGGGTATCCTCCTGGATTCCCGGCTGTCTATGGAAGATCTTGTGGCAGCCGTGGCCAGGGGGGCGTTTCATCAGGTTCGCCTGATGCACCAATTGTGCCCCTTACTGGACCGGGGTGCCTTACGCACAGTCACTCAAGCACTCGTCACCTCTCGACTCGACTACTGTAATGCTCTCTACATGGGGCTTCCCTTGAGGTGCACCCGAAAGCTGCAGCTAGTCCAGAACGCAGCCGCGTGGGTGATTACGGGAGCGCCTAGACACTCCCACATAACACCTATCCTGCGCGAGCTGCACTGGCTTCCTGTGGTCTTTCGGGTGCGCTTCAAGGTTTTAACGACCATCTTTAAAGCGCTCCATGGCTCGGGGCCTAGTTATATGCGAGATCGCCTCCTACCCCATACATCCCTCAGACCGATACGCTCCCACAGAGAGGGCCTCCTCAGGGTGCCGTCGGCTGGACAATGCCGATTGGCGACACCCAGGGGGAGAGCCTTCTCTGTGGCGGGCCCAGCCCTCTGGAACGACTTACCCACTGAACTCCGCACCATCTCCGACCTCCGCCTCTTCCGCAAGTGTCTGAAGACACACCTATTTCATCTAGCCGGCCTAGCGTAACCTCCATACTGACTATTAGATAGTTTTTAAACTTGGGATTTTAATTCGGTTTTTAGCACAGGGTTTATTTATTAGAATAAGTATTTTAAATTTCATATATTTTTTATATTTTGTATGTATTTTAACATCCCTGTGCGCCGCCCTGGGTCCTAACAAGGAGAAGGGCGGGGTATAAATTTAATAAAATAAAATAAAATAAAAATAAAATTCTGCTTCCACTATACAATGGCTAATGCATACAGTGCATACTGAGACGCTCCATATTCAGCATGCTCTGCAAGGAGCTGAAAAGCAAGTAGGTGTTTATTTTTTGGATGAATTTGCTATCAGAAACAGAATCCCCCGTCTTTAAAAGTTGTTTTTTCCAGGGTTGCTCCATATAACTACAATGGCCACGACTTCAATGGCTGACTTGATTCGACCGAAGGGACACTGCACTCACAAACCAGGATGAAAGAAAACCTGAAGAGTTTATGCTCCATAGTGTGCGGCATCTGGGAACATGAATGGAATGACACGTTGAAGAGCAATGCAGATTTGAAGCAGTTTCTAATACAAAAAGGTTTCAAAGGTTTCAAAACCTTTGAAACCATGAGACAGGTTTTTTTTGGGGGGGGGGTTAGTTTGAACAAATGCTACATGTCTTCTACTATAAACCAGGGGAACAAATCTTATATTACGATTTCACTAGTTTATATCCTTTTGTGAACAAGAACAAGGTGTACACGATTGGTCATCCAAAAATCATCTATCAAAACTTGAGTGATATAGGGGAGGGTGTAGATGATGTTGTGGTGATACGACGCGATCTGCAGAGCTCCAGGGACCGCAGCAAAATTCAGGCTGCCGGGAGGTCTGATTGGACCAAAAATCCCCTTGAAGGGGCAATGAAGAAAGAGAGCACACTCCGCTGATCTCAGGGAGCCTGCAAATTCTGATTGATCGGAGAAGGCTCTCAAACACAACGGAGAGGAAGACGCCCATTGTGTACTGGACTGAAGCTGTGACAGCAAACGGAAGGAAGCATGGAAGGCTGACTGACAGTGTGATCGATCTGGGTGAGATATTTCCAACTTTGAATCCTTAACTTTAACAGAAGGAAAAAACCGATTGAAAAGATTTGTTGAAAGTGAGACCCAAAAAGAGAAGAAAGCCTAAAAGCCATCTTGAAACAGGAAATTAAGCTGGATAACTTTTTAGAAAAAGAGTGCAAATACTTTATTATTAAAAGCCAGACTGGGCACCTCAAATGCAATATTGAATAATTCAGAAGCATTGGATATCACATTTAGATATATATAGAGATATCTTTTTTATTCTTTCTATAAAATCGAACTGGGGTATACTGTACAAAAAGAAAAAGAAAAGTAGCAGAGCAATAGTGCCATCTACAGGCAGAAGTGGAAGCTGTAAAGAGAAAAGTGGGCTGGGGTCTCTGTGAGGGATCCATCCTGGCTTCTCAGGATGAGGTTCGTGGAATTCTCGGAGGCGCTGGGAGCGGAGGCGGCCCCGGGGACGCGGAGGACGGTGAGAGCGTCGGGGCGTTCCCGGAATGGAGGCCGGTGTCGGAGCGGAGGCCGGCGTCCCCAGTGGAACAGAACGGGGGGTGCTGGCCGCGCGTAGGGGGCTCCCAACGCTGCTGTGGTTGAGTTCACCATGGGGCCAAGACGACGGTGAGAGCGCTGCGAGGTCAGCAGCGTCGGCCTGGTGGCGTGAAAGAAAGAAGATGGTTGGTGAGAGAAAGAAAGAGCTGTGAATGGTGGCAGCCGCCGAGTGGCGAGGCGGCTGCCGGAGATGGCGGCGGTGGGAGCGCCAGAGAGGGGAGAGTACCGGAGGATAGAGGGTAAAAGGAAGAAGATAGCGGCGGTGAGAACGCAGCGAGGCTTTGGGAGAGGAATGGATGGAGCAGCCGCTGGAGGCCGGGCCGACGGCGGTGGGAGCGCCGAGAGGCCAGCGGCCAAGGCGGTGGCGTAGGAGAAGGCGGCGGTGTGAGCGCCGAACTGAATGTGAGTTTGAACTACCAGGCTGACCACGCGGATTCTGCTGACCAAATTTGGATTTTGACTTTGACCACCTTTAATAACTTTAACATCTTCCCCGTGGTTTCCTAAGACCAGGATGTAAGACCTAGAGAGCTGAACCACGTTTCCTGAAAGATGTTAACTTTGTCCTAAAAGATCTTAGACCGGAAGAACTAATGCACATTAACTGACATTAACTGACACTACGAACTTATACGAACTTTAATCCTCACAGATGCACTTTACTGCACTTTATTTCACTCGTGGTGCACTTTACTACTGCACTTTATCTTTAACATCTATGAAATAACACCTATGAAATGAATTGTATTTTAAAATCATGGCTAACGACTTTTTTAAAATTTCTGTGTTTTAAACCCACATCCCACCATGAACTCCATCTGATATGTACTCCAGAGCTAGCCTTTTATTGCTGCAAGAGTCCCCGCTCTCGCAGGTTTGGCCCTCCGAACTATCGAGGGCCCGTCTTGAGGAAGGATTTATTAATCCGGAGAGACGGGCGAAGCGCGGCCTTAGGGGATTTTTAATTAGGAAATTTTTGTCTATTTTAGGGGGCACTAGGGAGGGGGGTGGGCATAGACAGATTGAGACAAAAGAATCACATGAAAGGAAGGGCCGGACAAGTAGCCGATGGGAGGAGACGGAAGGTACCGATTTGAGGGGGGAACCACGAGTCGTTCCTGTAGAGGGCATGCCAATCCAGAGGGTCGTGGGGAGGGGCAGGGCCGAGGGGAGACCATCCTCCCGGTTGTTGGCACGCAGCCGTTGGTTACGAACAGTCGAGTGCCACAACCCCCGCAGGCTAGGTGGTCAGGGAATACAGAGCCTGGGCCTGCGGCTGATGTTCTGCAATGCCAGGTCCGTGGTCAACAAACCCCCCTCGTTCATGACCTTGTGTCAGAGGGGGAGCCGGACCTGGTAGGAATTGCGGAAACCTGGTTGGAAACCACGAGAGAGGACTCCCCCTCATTGAAATGTGCCCACCAGGCTACCGCGATTTTCATCAGCCCCGGGTCCAAGGTAGGGGTGGCGGGGTAGCGGTCATTATCAAGGAAGGTCTTGAGCCAAGAGAGACCATTGTGCCACAGACTACCGGTTGCGAGTCCCTCTGCGTGAAGTGGGGCCTAGGGAGGCAGTTGGACTTCCTGGTCATATACCTGGCTCCTCGCTATGTAGCAGCAGCCCTGTCCGAGCTCCTGGAGGTGATCGCTACGGTGGCAGTGGAGACCCCCAGACTTATAGTCATGGGGGACTTTAGTCTGCCATCGGTGGGCGAATCATCCGAGGTAGCTCGGGAGTTCATGGCTTCCATGACGGCCATGGACCTGACCCAATTAATTCAAGGCCCTACCCACGAGGGTGGACATACATCGGATCTCATCTTTGTCTCAGGCCAATGGAAGAGTGATCTGGGTATAGGGGATATAGTCATCACGCCCTTGTGATGGTCAGACCACTCACTTCTCCGGCTCGACTTTCCAACCGCTACTCCCCACCACGGGGAGGCGGCACCAGAACTACCTATATGGTTCCACCCCAGGCGCCTGATGGACCCGGATGGGTTCCAGATGGCGCTTGGGCCACTTCCTGTACCCCTGACCCGCGCCCCGATGGAGGACCTCATGGCCGCATGGAATATTGCGACCGCGGGAGCCTTGGATCGGGTCGCGCCCTTGCGGCCTCTCTTGCGGCGCCGAGCCGCCCAGGCCCCTTGGTTTACCGAGGAGCTGAGGGCGATGAAACGCCGCAAGAGATGCCTAGAGAGAAGATGGAGGTCTACTTGCTCTGAATCTGACCGGACACAGGTAAGAGCCCATTTACGGACTTACATTGTGGCGCTGAGAGTGGCCAAACGCCATCATTGCGCTACTCTCATAGCATCCGCAGAAAACCGCCCTGCCGCCCTGTTTGGGGTGACCCGTTCCCTCCTTCAACAGAGGGTGCGGGAAGCCCCGCTACAGGATAGAGCAGAGGCATTTGTGATTTTTCTGCAGGACAAAATCGCTCAGATACAGAACGAGTTAGCCCCCATTCATGGCCCAGTGGGATGCCACGAGGCAGATCTTGTTTGGGAGGAATTTGACTCCGTTGCTTCCGAGGATATGGACAGGTTACGTGGGCGACTGCGAGCCACCACATGTTTATTGGACCCGTGTCCCTCCTGGCTTGTACTGGCATCCTGGGAGGTGACACGAGGCTGGCTCCAAGAGGTTGTCAACGCTTCTTTAAGTGAGGGTTCCTTGCCTGCTTCCCTAAAAGAGGCTATGGTGAGGCCCCTCCTTAAGAAGCCCTCTTTGGACCCAGCTCTTTTAACCAACTATCGTCCCGTCTCCAACCTTCCCTTCTTGGCGAAGGTTGTTGAGAGTGTGGTGGCGCAACAGTTTCCCCGTCACCTGGAGGAAGTTGATTATCTAGACCCGCGCCAGTCCGGCTTTCGGCCCGGGCATAGCACTGAGACGGCATTGGTCGCGTTGGTGGATGATCTCTGGAGGGCCAGAGATGGGGGTCGTTCCTCCATCCTGGTCCTATTAGACCTCTCGGCGGCTTTCGATACCATCGACCATGGTATCCTATTGCATCGGCTGGGGGGGTTGGGGGTGGGAGGCACCATTTTACGGTGGTTCTCCTCCTACCTCTCTGGCCGATCGCAATTTGTGTTGGCAGGGGAGCAGAGGTCGACCCCGAGACCCCTCACATGTGGGGTGCCTCAGGGGTCGGTCCTCTCGCCTCTCCTGTTTAATGCATACATGAAGCCGCTGGGTGAGATCATCCGTGGTTTTGGGGTAGAGTACCATCTCTACGCTGATGATACTCAGCTGTATATATCTACCCCAAACCACCCCAACGATGCCGTAGCGGTGATGTGCCAGTGCCTGGAAGCCGTGCGGATCTGGATGGGAAGTAACGGACTCAAGCTCAACCCGACCAAGACCGAGTGGCTGTGGTTTCCAGCTGCCCGATTCAACCAGCTCTCTCCAACGCTGCCCATAGGGGGCGAACATCTTGCCCCTGTGGATGGGGCGCGCAACTTGGGTGTCCTCCTGGATACCTGGCTGTCCATGGAAGAGCAAGTGACAGCCGTGGCCAGGAGGGTGTTTTACCAGGTTCGCCTGGTTCGCCAATTGCGCCCCCTATTGGATCGGGACGCCCTTCGCACAGTCACTCATGCCCTCGTGACATCCCGACTGGACTATTGTAACTCTCTCTACATGGGGCTCCCCTTGAGGTGCACCCGGAGGCTTCAGTTAGTTCAGAATGCAGCCGCGCGAGCAATTATGGGAACCACTAGGTTTACCCACATTACACCGCTCTTGCGCGAGCTGCACTGGCTGCCTGTCGTCTTCCGGGTGCGCTCAAGGTGTTAGTTATCATCTTTAAAGCGCTCCATGGGTCGGGACCTAGCTATCTGCGGGATCGGATCCTGCCTCACACATCCTCACGGCCGATTCGCTCCCACAGAGAGGGACTTCTCCGGGTGCCGTCCACTAGACTTTGTCAGCGGGCGACGCCCAGGGGAAGGGCTCTCTCTGTGGCGGGCCCGGCCCTTTGGAACGACCTTCCCCCCGATATCAGAACGACCACGGGCCTCCGCTCCTTCCGCCTGAAATTGAAGACTCATCTTTTCCGCCTGGCCGGCCTATGGTAGTCTCTCTCTCTATGGGTTTTTAAATGTACATATATATTTAGTGGGAATTTTTAGTTAAGGGATTTTAGCACAGGAATAAGTTTAATTTGTTTTAAATTTATATGTACTTTGTATATTTATTGCTTTTATTTTCCCTGTGCACCGCCCCGAGTCCCTGTGGGGAGAGGGAGCGGTCAATAAATTCAACATTATTATTATTATTACCAACTTTCCTTCCCAGCCTGAAGTTTGCTTATCTTCGCTCTTCGGACTGAATCCTGAACCGCTGGTTGTAAAGCGCCTACCTTGCTTCACCAGCTGTTGCTCACACAGCTACAGCCTCCATTTATCTCATTGGCTAGCAATTGAATCTGCCTGTCTGCCTTGTGCCTTCAATTGGGTAAGTAGGTTTTTTTTTACTTTAAAAAAAAGTTACTTGGAGGTTTTTTTTAGAATATTTTTTTTAGAAATAGCCATTTAAAATTTATAAAGTTTTAGCTGCTTTTATATTTTTAGATTTGTGCAGCTTTCTGAGATTTTGTTCTTTTTCTAGGGTTTCGCACTCACTACACAAACACACAAAATCACAAAGCTATCTATATGTGACGTTTTGTGTGTAAAGTGTGAAAACTGGTTTTTGAGCTCTTTATGGCTCTGAGTTTCCAGCTTGCAGCAGGGGCCATTTTGCATTGCTCCCATCATTAGTCCTCAGCTAACGAAGCTCTTTTTCCCCTTTGGCAGCAACAGCCTTTACCCTCAAAGATGAAAAGGAACAAACCTTGGTTCGTTCCTTGGACAAGAAACCAAGCCTGGCATAAAAACCATCAGAATTGTCCTTGGATGATCCAAAACCATCCCAAGCACCCCCACTTCCACCACTTCAACTTGGACTTGAAGAAAGCAGCGAGCCAAGTATTGAGTCATCCGAGCCCGAAATTGAAATCATTCTCCCTGACTGCTAGGCATCGCAACAGTGCAGCAACTTCCAAGGAAAGTATCCGGGATTGAAAGTGTCAAGCAAGAAATTAGGTTGCAAGTAGTGAAATATGATTTCACAATAGAGACCGGTATGTGCCCAAAGAATAGAAGTGTTTCAAGACTGAGGCAGCTGGGAAAAATAAGGAAGTGCAGGAGGCGTCTCTAAGGAAGACCACGAGAGAACATTTCACATCGAAATCGCACATCATTTGTAGAGACGACGTCAAACAAGGGGAGCAGGATGCCATAAAAAGAAGCAATGGAGAAGATGTCTGGAAGGCCTGGCAAAAGCATGTAGACCAATTTAAATTATAGAAGAATTGAGAATTGCAAACTGAAAATGGAGTACATCTGGGAATAGGATTGCATTCAAGGCCAACAGTTGTGAAAATAGTTGAGCGAGAGATGATCCTTTAAAATACAAAAGGAAGGAAATGGTTTTAAAGCAGACTCCGATGAGAGATGGAGAAATATGGCAGGCAAACCAATTCCTGGCTTTTCCAGCAAGCCGGCCTGGCCTGAATAAAATAAACAATTAATTTTAATTGTTAATTTTTAATTTAATTGTAAATTGTAAATTGGTTATTGGATTTTACTATTTAATCTTTTTTTAATCCTCAAACTCCACGATCAGCTCTGATCTCTCCTTATCGGAGGGTCCAAATTCAGACCATAGCCACTCTAAAGGAGTGGTGAAGCAAAGGGGGACTGCCTAGCAGGTAGAGGGGAGCCGCATCTCCCCCCGACTAGGAAAGACCCCTCAGCCGATGACAGGGAGCAGAAGCAGCAAACATGGCCGCCATGAAGCTGAAGACAGCCTGAAAACCTAAGACTGTGCAGAAGTAGATAAAATGAGTGGCTTGTAGACTGGGTAAGAAACTATTGTTTATTGAAAAGTGATCCAAAGAAATTCAAAGGGGAAGCATATTGGAACTATTGGCTAGCAGTGGAAAAAACATATTTAAAAAAAATCAGAATATTTATGAAGATAAATTTGTTGGAAAGAAATTGAACTCTCAAAATAAAGACATGATATTGAAAAGGTATTTTAAAAAATACTGGAATTCGATCTGGAGCTTATTTTTTATTATTATAAATGTTGCCCCCCTGGATTTACAAATTTAAAATAATCAAAATCAGCATTACACAGAGAGGCAGTACCCAGCTGAATTCTGAGCACCATCTGCTACTAAAAGGAGAATAGTGCAACTTTGGAACCTTTTACATTGTTGGTTTATAAGTATTTACCTAAAAATTACTGGTGACTTATACAATAAACAAGACACTGTATCACTATCAACAACCTGGACTGACTGCTGGTGGAATTCGCAGACGTGTTCGATGGGGGCCTAGGTAAATCTACGGAGAAATCCATCTCGTTCAACCTAGATCCCCATGTAACCCCCATCAGGCTAAAACCCCGAAGGGTTCCCTTTGCTCTATGGCCCAAGGTGGATGAGCAGCTAGACAAGCTAATTGCCCAAGGAATCCTTGTGTTGATCAACCACGCCGTGTGGGAGACTCTCATAGTCACCCGGGTCAAGCCGGATGGTTCCATCCACCTCTGTGCGGATTACAAATGCATGCTAAATAAAGTTCCCCAGCATACCCTGTGCCAGTGGTGCAACATTTGTTGCATTCCCTAAGGAGCGGGAAGGTTTTCACCAAACTAGACGTTGCCCAAGCATACCAGCAGTTACCTATGGACAAACCCACCGCAGAAGCACAGACAAAAGGGTCAAAATGTACCAGGCTGCACTTCCGGTGACGTTACAGTGAGCGGAACCGGCTAGAGACATCGGTTCGGAGCCAATCACTCCATTCACCATGCCTGGCGGCAATTTAAAAAATCAATTTAAGGCAAATAAGGAGCCAGCGCTGTGCGGGTAGCCCAGCGAGTTGAGGGGGAGATTCCAGCCATGTTCAGAGCTTGCAAGCTGAAAGGTGAGGCTTATGACATCCCCCGGTGCTGGCGTGCTGAGAGAGCACTAAAATGGAATCCCCAAGCCTGTGACAGCTGTTGAAGATCTCAATCCATCCCAGCTCTGATTACTGGCCACAATGACAACTGTTCTAAAAAACAAGATACCAACCACATCCGCCTGGATATCTTCCCTAGTGGCAACCAGAAAATCTACAGATGATCTCTTGGCAGCAGACAAGGAACCCTGTGTCAAGCGTTACATCGTTCAGAAGCCCCAATCGCCTACTACTCCAAAACCTTGTGACCGGCACAGCGGAACTATAGCCAAATCGACAAGAGAGGCTTGGCTGCAATGGCTGGCATAAAGCGTTTCCATGAACATATCTACAGGTTTTGAACTGGTCATCGACCACAAGCCCCTGTTGGGACTCCTCACCAGTGACCAACAAACCTCACCATACATGTCTCCAAGGATGACCAGCTGGGCCGTCTTCCTAACGGTGTATGATTACAAATTGGTCCAATGACCAGGGAAAGACATGAGCCATGCTTACGCCCTCAGCCACTGCCCACTGTCAGAGTTGGTGGAAGACCCTGTCCCCACCCCCCGAGTCTTGCTGCTTGACATTGATCTAGCCAGCCCAGTCATGGCCAGAGATCTAGTTGAATACACCCATAAAGTAGTGAGTCATCTAGAGAAACACGGAAACTATGTCAGAATGCATTTGATAGACTACAGCTAGACCTTCAACACCATTCTGCCAACCGTCTTTATCAAAAAGCTGCCTGACTTGAATTTTCCCTCTCCCATCTGTGACTGGATTAAAGACTTTCTAATGGACCAGCTACAAATAGTGAGGGCTGGGTCTTTCATATCCTCCTCCATGAAGCTCAGCACTGGCTCTCCTCAAGGCTAAGTGCTCAGTCCATACCTGTATTCATTGCACACATACAATTGTGTATCTTTTGACCCATCCACTGTGATTATCAAGTTTGCGGATGATATCGGGTTTCATTACAGGTGGAGACGAAGTAGCACACAGGGGGGGAGGTTCAAAAAATACGCACACGGTGCTTAGAAAACAACTTGCACCTGAGCAAGACAAAGGAGATGGTCCTAAACATCCGGAAGAATAGAGAAATAGGGGAGGGAATTCAGCCAGTTTCGATCAGTTGTGGTGAAATTTTTAGTAGTTCAGAGAACCAGCAAATACCACCTTCGGCTCAGCCACTCTCATTGAACACATGTGCATTGACAATAAAGGTTTGAATTTGAATTGAACAGCTTGCTATTTGTGTTATGGACTAATTGACCATTGCCTGTGGAATTAATCTGGGCTTGCTCGTGGTTGGTTTTGGTAGGGACAGTTCTAAAGCTGGGCAAAGAGAACTGCTGAGGGAAGACAAATAAACTCTCCATAAACCACAATGATGTGTGTAAGTAGGGCAGCACATCCGCATAGGAAGAAAAAAATTGTGACAATAATGTATTTTTGCCAGATGTTTATGTCGCTGAACCACATAGAATATAAGAAGTTTGGCCAAGGCAATTGGAAAATAGTTAGCCTAAATAGAGATAATAATAATTATCTTTATTGTCATTGTAATAAAATTTTGTTTTCTCAAAAGGATTTTTTAAACCTCCAAATAAGGAAAGAGATACATCGTGTATGGTTTTGAGTGCTATCAAGAAACAGGAGCCCACATACTGAAGTTGGTCTATGCTATGGACATGTTGGCGGATGGAGATGTTATTAAGCAGGAATGACTGGATATGGTAATAAATTGTCTGTAGGAATTTGCGAAACATTTGTACAACCTAAGTTTGTACAAAGGATGTCCATTTATTGATCATAACGCCAAGAGCTATGATGGATATCTAATCCTCAGACATATGGTCTGTGAAAAGATGGAAGATTCAGATTTAAACTGTTATGCATAACCCTATCATCCTTTCACATCCAATTGATCAATAGCCTTTCCTTTTTGCCCATGAAATTTTATAGATATAAATAAACTGATAAGATACAAAGATGTAATTAAGGGACAGGGAAATCTGAAAACAGCCCAAGAATTGGCAGACCAAGGGACAAAACTAGATTGGCTAACCTACTTGCAAATCCAATTCAGATACAGTAGTGATATTAAAACATACAAATTCCAAGTAGAACAACATGAGTTAGAAAGGATAATCCAAAGCACAGAAAAGAAAACGATAGGGATAATTTATAAATTTCTCTTGAAATACAAAAGGGAAGTAGTAGTAGTAAAGGAACAGATTTTAAGTTGGGCGCAAACTTTGTCTATAACATAAAATTGGAAAACCTTTGAGGAACAAATTTAAAATTGACTGTCTGTGGCATACAAGGAGAACCAGTCCAAAATGTTTTATAGATGGCACTTACCACCAGCAAGACTAGGAAAAATATCACCAACGATATCTCCAAAATGCTGGAAATGTGAAAAAGCATATGGAACATACTATCATATATGGTGGGCTTGCGAGGCGGCCAAAATATATTGGAAAAAAGTTAAAAGTTGGCTGGAATCTGTAACAGGAAATCAAATTGATTGGAAACCCTAGACATTCCTATTAGGTATAATAATGACTAAACATAAAAATAGACTCTATATCTGATTTTACGCATAATTACAGCGGCTAGGATTGCCTTTGCATAGAGATGGAAGAATAAGTCAACACCCAATGAAGATGATATAAGATTCTTGACTGTGCTGAGATGGACAAGTTAACAAAAGAAATCCAAGGAAAGGATGAGACAGGATATTATTTTGCATGGGAAAATTAGTACAGGTGGCTGGAGGAAAGAAACAAATAAGTACCTAAGAAAGATAAAAATTACAAATAAAGGATAAATGTTATAGACATAAAAGAGGGATAAAGTTTGAGGTAATTAGCCAAAATATAGGCAGATAATGAAAGATAATGAAAGAAGAAGGTTAAAAATGGTGAAACTCAATGGTAAGGTATTAGGATGGAAAATATTGTATATAAAAATACATACTGATCTAAAATTGCTCTAAGAAGGAACATGGACGTTCCGGTCTGTCGTATAAATGTAGCCTATGTCTTTATATGTGTGTGTTTTTTTTTAAAAAAGCACAGTGCTTAAGCTCAAGAAAGACCCTTGCTTACTATTGCAAACAAGATGCTAAGGCAGCGAGAAGGCTGTAACCAGTTTAGGGAACAAGTGATGCAAATGACAGCATGGGAATTTTTCACCGGGAGAGGCTGGAGAGATTATTGAAGAGTCTGAGATTTGATGCATTGATCTCTTCCAGTGTTTAATTAGCATTTATTTGCATGACTCGGTACCATTTCATATTTTTAAAGGAGGACCCCATAGCACTAGCACCTTTGGACAATTATCAGAACACCAAGAAAAGTTATTCTGCTTCCACTATACAATGGCTAATGCATACAGTGCATACTGAGACGCTCCATATTCAGCATGCTCTGCAAGGAGCTGAAAAGCAAGTAGGTGTTTATTTTTTGGATGAATTTGCTATCAGAAACAGAATCCCCCGTCTTTAAAAGTTGTTTTTTCCAGGGTTGCCCCATATAACTACAATGGCCACGACTTCAATGGCTGACTTGATTCGACCGAAGGGACACTGCACTCACAAACCAGGATGAAAGAAAACCTGAAGAGTTTATGCTCCATAGTGTGCGGCATCTGGGAACATGAATGGAATGACACGTTGAAGAGCAATGCAGATTTGAAGCAGTTTCTAATACAAAAAGGTTTCAAAGGTTTCAAAACCTTTGAAACCATGAGACAGGTTTTTTGGGGGGGGTTAGTTTGAACAAATGCTACATGCCTTCTAATATAAACCAGAGGAACAAATCTTATATTACGATTTCACTAGTTTATATCCTTTTGTGAACAAGAACAAGGTGTACACGATTGGTCATCCAAAAATCATCTATCAAAACTTGAGTGATATAGGGGAGGGTGTAGATGATGTTGTGGTGATACGACGCGATCTGCAGAGCTCCAGGGACCGCAGCAAAATTCAGGCTGCCGGGAGGTCTGATTGGACCAAAAATCCCCTTGAAGGGGCAATGAAGAAAGAGAGCACACTCCGCTGATCTCAGGGAGCCTGCAAATTCTGATTGATCGGAGAAGGCTCTCAAACACAACGGAGAGGAAGACGCCCGTTGTGTACTGGACTGAAGCTGTGACAGCAAACGGAAGGAAGCATGGAAGGCTGACTGACAGTGTGATCGATCTGGGTGAGATATTTCCAACTTTGAATCCTTAACTTTAACAGAAGGAAAAAACCGATTGAAAAGATTTGTTGAAAGTGAGACCCAAAAAGAGAAGAAAGCCTAAAAGCCATCTTGAAACAGGAAGTTAAGCTGGATAACTTTTTAGAAAAAGAGTGCAAATACTTTATTATTAAAAGCCAGACTGGGCACCTCAAATACAATATTGAATAATTCAGAAGCATTGGATATCACATTTAGATATATATAGAGATGTCTTTTTTATTCTCTCTATAAAATCGAACTGGGGTATACTGTACAAAAAGAAAAAGAAAAGAGGAAGAAAGTAGCAGAGCAATAGTGCCATCTAGAGGCAGAAGTGGAAGCTGTAAAAAGAAAAGTGGAAAATACATAAAGTACATAAACTTGAGAGACTGTGAGCGAATATAAGGACTGATTGTTAGAAAAACAATTTTAGTGCTATAAGCTGTTTAGACTGAATAGAAACAGATAGAAAGCGAAATACTGAGATAATTTTTAAACAGGCTAGCTCTTGGAAATCAAAGGGAAACACAAAACAGCAAAAGACGTCTTTGTTTTTTTCTTTGCTGTGAACTCTATTTGTGAATACAAAACAATTGCTGATTAATTTTAGGGCTTAGTGGGCCTATGTCGATTACAATTTATCAACATATTATCCTTCTTTTTTGGATAATGAAGAATCTGAAGAAAGCAATAAGAAGGATGGGGGTCAAGATCGATACCGCTTGGATCGGTGTGAAATCCTCCCGGTTGGCACCGACTCAACTGAACCAGAAGGTATGATTGGCATTGGTTCTCCAAACGGGTAGTAAAGATCCCTGGTGGCCCTGCTTTCACCCGCTCATTGCTTCTGCCTGCTCAGCACTTCGCTTCTGGTCATTTAGTGGTTCTGGCCCACCTACCCCACCCCCTATATAGGTTCTCTTTGCCATGCAGCCTAGCGACTTGCTTCCTGATGCCTGCTCGCTAAGGTGCCTTGCTCACAAGCCTCGGCCATGGCCACTCCTCAAAGAGGTAATCATTGCTGGTTGTGCCCTAGCATTCCCGTCCAATCCCTGGGTTCACATACTGTAGTTTGCGCATCCACCAAAGATCGGTTGCATCCTAGCATCACCCGCCTCCCCCGGGCTTGCCTGCCTGGCCCAGCTAAGCCACCTAGCGAACTACCATAGGAAGACTGCGCATGCGCAAGATGGCGGCCAGCTCCGGAGCTCCGTGTGGGCTGCGGAGGTCGTGGGCCTTTTGTGCCCCCAGCCCCTTCTTTCCATCACTTGTGGGCTGGGGTCTCTGTGAGGGATCCATCCTGGCTTCTCAGGATGAGGTTCGTGGAATTCTCAGAGGCGCTGGGAGCGGAGGCGGCCCCGGGGACGCGGAGGACGGTGAGAGCGTCGGGGCGTTCCCGGAATGGAGGCCGGTGTCGGAGCGGAGGCCGGCGTCCCCAGTGGAACAGAACGGGGGGTGCTGGCCGCGCGTAGGGGGCTCCCAACGCTGCTGTGGTTGAGTTCACCATGGGGCCAAGACGACGGTGAGAGCGCTGCGAGGTCAGCAGCGTCGGCCTGGTGGCGTGAAAGAAAGAAGATGGTTGGTGAGAGAAAGAAAGAGCTGTGAATGGTGGCAGCCGCCGAGTGGCGAGGCGGCTGCCGGAGATGGCGGCGGTGGGAGTGCCAGAGAGGGGAGAGTACCGGAGGATAGAGGGTAAAAGGAAGAAGATAGCGGCGGTGAGAACGCCGCGAGGCGTTGGGAGAGGAATGGATGGAGCAGCCGCTGGAGGCCGGGCCGACGGCGGTGTGAGCGCCGAGAGGCCAGCGGCCAAGGCGGTGGCGTAGGAGAAGGCGGCGGTGTGAGCGCCGAACTGAATGTGAGTTTGAACTACCAGGCTGACCACGCGGATTTTGCTGACCAAATTTGGATTTTGACTTTGACCACCTTTAATAACTTTAACATCTTCCCCGTGGTTTCCTAAGACCAGGATGTAAGACCTAGAGAGCTGAACCACGTTTCCTGAAAGATGTTAACTTTGTCCTAAAAGATCTTAGACCGGAAGAACTAATGCACATTAACTGACATTAACTGACACTACGAACTTATACGAACTTTAATCCTCACAGATGCACTTTACTGCACTTTATTTCACTCGTGGTGCACTTTACTACTGCACTTTATCTTTAACATCTATGAAATAACACCTATGAAATGAATTGTATTTTAAAATCATGGCTAACGACTTTTTTAAAATTTCTGTATTTTAAACCCACATCCCACCATGAACTCCATCTGATATGTACTCCAGAGCTAGCCTTTTATTGCTGCGAGAGTCCCCGCTCTCGCAGGTTTGGCCCTCCGAACTATCGAGGGCCCGTCTTGAGGAAGGATTTATTAATCCGGAGAGACGGGCGAAGCGCGGCCTTAGGGGATTTTTAATTAGGAAATTTTTGTCTATTTTAGGGGGCACTAGGGAGGGGGGTGGGCATAGACAGATTGAGACAAAAGAATCACATGAAAGGAAGGGCCGGACAAGTAGCCGATGGGAGGAGACGGAAGGTACCGATTTGAGGGGGGAACCACGAGTCGTTCCTGTAGAGGGCATGCCAATCCAGAGGGTCGTGGGGAGGGGCAGGGCCGAGGGGAGACCATCCTCCCGGTTGTTGGCACGCAGCCGTTGGTTACGAACAGTCGAGTGCCACAACCCCCGCAGGCTAGGTGGTCAGGGAATACAGAGCCTGGGCCTGCGGCTGATGTTCTGCAATGCCAGGTCCGTGGTCAACAAACCCCCCTCGTTCATGACCTTGTGTCAGAGGGGGAGCCGGACCTGGTAGGAATTGCGGAAACCTGGTTGGAAACCACGAGAGAGGACTCCCCCTCGTTGAAATGTGCCCACCAGGCTACCGCGATTTTCATCAGCCCCGGGTCCAAGGTAGGGGTGGCGGGGTAGCGGTCATTATCAAGGAAGGTCTTGAGCCAAGAGAGACCATTGTGCCACAGACTACCGGTTGCGAGTCCCTCTGCGTGAAGTGGGGCCTAGGGAGGCAGTTGGACTTCCTGGTCATATACCTGGCTCCTCGCTATGTAGCAGCAGCCCTGTCCGAGCTCCTGGAGGTGATCGCTACGGTGGCAGTGGAGACCCCCAGACTTATAGTCATGGGGGACTTTAGTCTGCCATCGGTGGGCGAATCATCCGAGGTAGCTCGGGAGTTCATGGCTTCCATGACGGCCATGGACATGACCCAATTAATTCAAGGCCCTACCCACGAGGGTGGACATACATCGGATCTCATCTTTGTCTCAGGCCAATGGAAGAGTGATCTGGGTATAGGGGATATAGTCATCACGCCCTTGTGATGGTCAGACCACTCACTTCTCCGGCTCGACTTTCCAACCGCTACTCCCCACCGCGGGGAGGCGGCACCAGAACTACCTATATGGTTCCACCCCAGGCGCCTGATGGACCCGGATGGGTTCCAGATGGCGCTTGGGCCACTTCCTGTACCCCTGACCCGCGCCCCGATGGAGGACCTCATGGCCGCATGGAATATTGCGACCGCGGGAGCCTTGGATCGGGTGGCGCCCTTGCGGCCTCTCTTGCGGCGCCGAGCCGCCCAGGCCCCTTGGTTTACCGAGGAGCTGAGGGCGATGAAACGCCGCAAGAGATGCCTAGAGAGAAGATGGAGGTCTACTCGCTCTGAATCTGACCGGACACAGGTAAGAGCCCATTTACGGACTTACATTGTGGCGCTGAGAGTGGCCAAACACCATCATTGCGCTACTCTCATAGCATCCGCAGAAAACCGCCCTGCCGCCCGGTTTGGGGTGACCCGTTCCCTCCTTCAACAGAGGGTGCGGGAAGCCCCGCTACAGGATAGAGCAGAGGCATTTGTGATTTTTCTGCAGGACAAAATCGCTCAGATACAGAACGAGTTAGCCCCCATTCATGGCCCAGTGGGATGCCACGAGGCAGATCTTGTTTGGGAGGAATTTGACTCCGTTGCTTCCGAGGATATGGACAGGTTACGTGGGCGACTGCGAGCCACCACATGTTTATTGGACCCGTGTCCCTCCTGGCTTGTACTGGCATCCTGGGAGGTGACACGAGGCTGGCTCCAAGAGGTTGTCAACGCTTCTTTAAGTGAGGGTTCCTTGCCTGCTTCCCTAAAAGAGGCTATGGTGAGGCCCCTCCTTAAGAAGCCCTCTTTGGACCCAGCTCTTTTAACCAACTATCGTCCCGTCTCCAACCTTCCCTTCTTGGCGAAGGTTGTTGAGAGTGTGGTGGCACAACAGTTTCCCCGTCACCTGGAGGAAGTTGATTATCTAGACCCGCGCCAGTCCGGCTTTCGGACCGGGCATAGCATCGAGACAGCATTGGTCGCGTTGGTGGATGATCTCTGGAGGGCCAGAGATGGGGGTTGTTCCTCCATCCTGGTCCTATTAGACCTCTCGGCGGCTTTCGATACCTTCGACCATGGTATCCTATTGCATCGGCTGGGGGGGTTGGGGGTGGGAGACACCGTTTTACGGTGGTTCTCCTCCTACCTCTCTGGCCGATCGCAATTTGTGTTGGCAGGGGAGCAGAGGTCGACCCCGAGACCCCTCACATGTGGGGTGCCTCAGGGGTCGGTCCTCTCGCCTCTCCTGTTTAATGCATACATGAAGCCGCTGGGTGAGATCATCCGTGGTTTTGGGGTAGAGTACCATCTCTACGCTGATGATACTCAGCTGTATATATCTACCCCAAACCACCCCAACGATGCCGTAGCGGTGATGTGCCAGTGCCTGGAAGCCGTGCGGATCTGGATGGGAAGTAACGGACTCAAGCTCAACCCAACCAAGACCAAGTGGCTGTGGTTTCCGGCTGCCCGATTCAACCAGCTCTCTCCAACGCTGCCCATAGGGGGCGAACATCTTGCCCCTGTGGATGGGGCGCGCAACTTGGGTGTCCTCCTGGATACCTGGCTGTCCATGGAAGAGCAAGTGACAGCCGTGGCCAGGAGGGTGTTTTACCAGGTTCGCCTGGTTCGCCAATTGCGCCCCCTATTGGATCGGGACGCCCTTCGCACAGTCACTCATGCCCTCGTGACATCCCGACTGGACTATTGTAACTCTCTCTACATGGGGCTCCCCTTGAGGTGCACCCGGAGGCTTCAGTTAGTTCAGAATGCAGCCGCGCGAGCAATTATGGGAACCACTAGGTTTACCCACATTACACCGCTCTTGCGCGAGCTGCACTGGCTGCCTGTCGTCTTCCGGGTGCGCTCAAGGTGTTAGTTATCATCTTTAAAGCGCTCCATGGGTCGGGACCTAGCTATCTGCGGGATCGGATCCTGCCTCACACATCCTCACGGCCGATTCGCTCCCACAGAGAGGGACTTCTCCGGGTGCCGTCCACTAGACTTTGTCAGCGGGCGACGCCCAGGGGAAGGGCTCTCTCTGTGGCGGGCCCGGCCCTTTGGAACGACCTTCCCCCAGATATCAGAACGACCACGGGCCTCCGCTCCTTCCGCCTGAAATTGAAGACTCATCTTTTCCGCCTGGCCGGCCTATGGTAGTCTCTCTCTCTATGGGTTTTTAAATGTACATATATATTTAGTGGGAATTTTTAGTTAAGGGATTTTAGCACAGGAATAAGTTTAATTTGTTTTAAATTTATATGTACTTTGTATATTTATTGCTTTTATTTTCCCTGTGCACCGCCCCGAGTCCCTGTGGGGAGAGGGAGCGGTCAATAAATTCAACATTATTATTATTATTACCAACTTTCCTTTCCAGCCTGCAGTTTGCTTATCTTCGCTCTTCGGACTGAATCCTGAACCGCTGGTTGTAAAGCGCCTACCTTGCTTCACCAGCTGCTGCTCACACAGCTACAGCCTCCATTTATCTCATTGGCTAGCAATTGAATCTGCCTGTCTGCCTTGTGCCTTCAATTGGGTAAGTAGGTTTTTTTTTACTTTAAAAAAAAGTTACTTGGAGGGTTTTTTTAGAATATTTTTTTTAGAAATAGCCATTTAAAATTTATAAAGTTTTAGCTGCTTTTATATTTTTAGATTTGTGCAGCTTTCTGAGATTTTGTTCTTTTTCTAGGGTTTCGCACTCACTACACAAACACACAAAATCACAAAGCTATCTATATGTGACGTTTTGTGTGTAAAGTGTGAAAACTGGTTTTTGAGCTCTTTATGGCTCTGAGTTTCCAGCTTGCAGCAGGGGCCATTTTGCATTGCTCCCATCATTAGTCCTCAGCTAACCAAACTCTTTTTCCCCTTTGGCAGCAACAGCCTTTACCCTCAAAGATGAAAAGGAACAAACCTTGGTTCGTTCCTTGGACAAGAAACCAAGCCTGGCATAAAAACCATCAGAATTGTCCTTGGATGATCCAAAACCATCCCAAGCACCCCCACTTCCACCACTTCAACTTGGACTTGAAGCAGCAATCCTAGTATTGAGTCATCCTAGCCCGACATTCAAATCATTCTCCCCGACTGCTAGGCATCGCAACAGTACAGAAACTTCCAAGTAGAGTATCCGGGATTGGAAGTGTCAAGCAAGAAATTAGGTTGCAAGTAGTGAAATATGATTTCTCAATAGAGACCGGTATGTGCCCAAAGAATAGAAGTGTTTCAAGATTGAGGCAGCTGGGAAAAATAAGGAAGTGCATGAGGCGTCTCTAAGGAAGACCACGAGAGAACATTTCACATCGAAATTGCACATCATTTGTAGAGACGACATCAAACAAGGGGAGCAGGATGCCATAAAAAGAAGCAATGGAGAAGATGTCTGGAAGGCCTGGCAAAAGCATGTAGACCAATTTAAATTATAGAAGAATTGATAATTGCAAACTGAAAATGGAGTACATCTGGGAATAGGATTGCATTCAAGGCCAACAGTTGTGAAAATAGTTGAGCAAGAGATGATCCTTTAAAATACAAAAGGAAGGAAAAAGTTTTAAAGCAGACTCCGATGAGAGATGGAGAAGTATGGCAGGCATACCAATTCCTGGCTTTTCCAGCAAGCCGGCCTGGCCTGAATAAAATAAACAATTAATTTTAATTGTTAATTTTTAATTTAATTGTAAATTGTAAATTGGTTATTGGATTTTACTATTTAATCTTTTTTTAATCCTCAAACTCCACGATCAGCTCTGATCTCTCCTTATCGGAGGGTCCAAATTCAGACCATAGCCACTCTAAAGGAGTGGTGAAGCAAAGGGGGACTGCCTAGCAGGTAGAGGGGAGCCGCATCTCCCCCCGACTAGGAAAGACCCCTCAGCCGATGACAGGGAGCAGAAGCAGCAAACATGGCCGCCATGAAGCTGAAGACAGCCTGAAAATCTAAGACTGTGCAGGAGTAGATAAAATGAGTGGCTTGTAGACTGGGTAAGAAACTATTGTTTATTGAAAAGTGATCCAAAGAAATTCAAATGGGAAGCATATTGGAACTATTGGCTAGCAGTGGAAAAAACATATTTTAAAAAAATCAGAATATTTATGAAGAGAAATTTGTTGGAAAGAAATTGAACTCTCAAAATAAAGACGTGATATTGAAAAGGTATTTTAAAAAATACTGGAATTCGATCTGGAGCTTATTTTTTATTATTATAAATGTTGCCCCCCTGGATTTACAAATTTAAAATAATCAAAATCAGCATTACACAGAGAGGCAGTACCCAGTTGAATTCTGAGCACCATCTGCTACTAAAAGGAGAATAGTGCAACTTTGGAACCTTTTACATTGTTGGTTTATAAGTATTTACCTAAAAATTACTGGTGACTTATACAATAAACAAGACACTGTATCACTATCAACAACCTGGACTGACTGCTGGTGGAATTCGCAGACGTGTTCGATGGGGGCCTAGGTAAATCTACGGAGAAACCCATCTCGTTCAACCTAGATCCCCATGTAACCCCCATCAGGCTAAAACCCCGAAGGGTTCCCTTTGCTCTATGGCCCAAGGTGGATGAGCAGCTAGACAAGCTAATTGCCCAAGGAATCCTAGTGTTGATCAACCACGCCGTGTGGGAGACTCTCATAGTCACCCGGGTCAAGCCGGATGGTTCCATCCACCTCTATGCGGATTACAAATGCATGCTAAATAAAGTTCCCCAACATACCCTGTGCCAGTGGTACAACATTTGTTGCATTCCCTAAGGAGCGGGAAGGTTTTCACCAAACTAGACCTTGCCCAAGCATACCAGCAGTTACCTATCGACGAACCCAGCGCAGAAGCACAGACAATAGGGTCAAAATGTACCAGGCTGCACTTCCGGTGACGTTACAGTGAGCGGAGCCGGCTAGAGACATCGGTCCGGAGCCAATCACTCCGTTCACCATGCCTGGCGGCAATTAAAAAAACCAATTTAAGGCAAATAAGGAGCCAGCGCTGTGCGGGTAGCCCAGCGAGTTGAGGGGGAGATTCCAGCCATGTTCAGAGCTTGCAAGCTGAAAGGTGAGGCTTATGACATCCCCCAGTCCTGGCGTGCTGAGAGAGCGCCAAAATGGAATCCGAAAGTCTGTGAAAGCTGTTGAAGATCGCAATCCATCCCAGCTCTGATTACTGGCCACAATGACGACCGTTCTAAAAAACAAGATACCAACCACATCCGCCTGGACATCTTCCCCAGTGGCAACCAGAAAATCTACAGAAGATCTCTCGGTAGCAGGCAAGGGACCATGTGTCAAACGTTACATCGTTCAGAAGCCCCAATCGCCTACTACTTCAAAACCTTGTCACCGGCAGAGCAGAACTATAGCCAAATCGACAAGAGAGGCTTGGCTGCAATGGCTGGCATAAAGCGTTTCCATGAACATATCTACAGGTTTTGAACTGGTCATCGACCACAAGCCCCTGTTGGGACTCCTCACCAGTGACCAACAAACCTCACCATACATGTCTCCAAGGATGACCAGCTGGGCCGTCTTCCTAACGGTGTATGATTACAAATTGGTCCAATGACCAGGGAAAGACATGAGCCATGCTTACGCCCTCAGCCACTGCCCACTGTCAGAGTTGGTGGAAGACCCTGTCCCCATCCCCCGAATCTTGCTGCTTGACATTGATCTAGCCAGCCCAGTCATGGCCAGTGATCTAGCTGAATACACCCATAAAGTAGTGAGTCATCTAGAGAAACACGGAAACTATGTCAGAATGCATTTCATAGACTACAGCTAGACCTCCAACACCATTCTGCCAACCGTCTTTATCAAAAAGGTGCCTGACTTGAATTTTCCCTCTCCCCTCTGTGACTGGATTAAAGACTTTCTAATGGACCAGCTACAAATAGTGAGGGCTGGGTCTTTCATATCCTCCTCCATGAAGCTCAGCACTGGCTCTCCTCAAGGCTAAGTGCTCAATCCATACCTGTATTCATTGCACACATACAATTGTGTATCTTCTGACCCATCCACTGTGATTATCAAGTTTGTGGATGATATCGGGTTTCATTACAGGTGGAGACGAAGTAGCACACAGGGGGGAGGTTCAAAAATTATGCACACGGTGCTCAGAAAACAACTTGCACTTGAGCAAGACAAAGGAGATGGTGCTAAACATCCGGAAGAATAGAGAAATAGGGGAGGTATTCAGCCAGTTTCGATCAGTTGTGGTGAATCACTAGCAGAAATTTTTAGTAGTTCAGAGAACCAGCAAATACCACCTTCGGCTCAGCCACTCTCATTGAACTCATGTGCATTGACAATAAAGGTTTGAATTTGAATTGAACAGCTTGCTATTTGTGTTATGGACTAATTGACCATTGCCTGTGGAATTAATCTGGGCTTGCTCGTGGTTGGTTTTGGTAGGGACAGTTCTAAAGCTGGGCAAAGAGAACTGCTGGGGGAAGACAAATAAACTCTCCATAAACCACAATGATGTGTGTAAGTGGGGCAACACATCAGCATAGGAAGAAAAAAATTGTGACAATAATGTATTTTTGCCAGATGTTTATGTCGCTGAACCACATAGAATATAAGAAGTTTGGCCAAGGCAATTGGAAAATAGCCTAAATAGAGATAATAATAATAATCTAATAATAATATTAGTGGTAGTTTCCGCGCATGCGCGAGATGGCGGTCGGCTTTTGAGTCCTGTGCTGGTCGCAGAGGCCCAATGGCTGCTAAAATTGGTATGTCTGGCCCGTAGGACTACCGGAGGGGCCGGGCCCAGTGAGTGGACCACCCTGGCAGTGGTTTGAGACCAGGCGGGTCCTCCAGGATGGTCGGGGGCTCGAGTGACGAGGTCGGAGGCGAGAGGCCGGCTGACGAAACGCCGGGCCGGGCGCCGAGCCGGCCGCTGATCGCCACCCGGAGGCTGTGAGAGGACCGGAGGCTGTGAGAGAGCCGGGAAAAAAAATCGGAGGCTGTGAGAGAGCCGGAACAATCGAGTGGTGAGCGGTGGGGGCGAGCGACGGGCGGCATGGAGGCCTGGTTACCTGGTAGCCGAGTCAGACGCCGGGCGCTGTACGCTGAGCGCCATTGCCATTCAGAGGCCGTGAGAGGGCCGGAAGGCTGTGAGAGAGCCGGAAAAGTGAGTGGTGAGCGGCGGGGGCGAACGACAGGCGTCATGGAGGCATGGTTACCGGCAAAGCCGGGGGACCGTGAAGGAACTGGAAGAACTAGAAGGAGAGCAGCGAGCGGCGTGCAGGAGAGATTTGGAGGCCTTAACAACTACGGCCTTGAGCTAAATTGCTGACACTGGGAGTGAGATGAGGTCTTTTAAATATCTGACCCAAGATGGAAGATCGAATGCCGAGGCCTGCTCACCAGACTTACCCACATGGACCATTTACCACCATTAACTTCTCCGTTACCCCGACCTTAAGAACTGTAAGAACTGTTTGAGAACTATTTTAGAACTTCTTGAGGAATCTTTAAGAACATTCCAAGATCTTTGAGCCTGATACCATATTATGCACTCCTGGAACTTAATTTATGAATTTTACTGTATTTAACATCTTATATAATATTTTAGCAGCTATTATGCCTTTTAAATAATGAATTGCGACCCATTTTAAATTATTTATTTATTTAATCTATTTATATTAATTATCAATTTATACTATGCACTCTAGAGCTGACCTATTGCGACTGCGAGAGTCCCCGCTCTCGCAGGTTTGGCCCTCCGCTCTAACGAGGGCCCACCTTGATGAGGGATTTATTAATCCGGAGAGGTGGGAGAAGCGCGGTTTTAGGGTTTTTTTAGTTCGTAAATTATTGTCTATTTTAGGGGGTACCAGGGAGGGGGGAGGGTATAGACAGGTAGAGACGGAGGAGGAAAGAAAGGGCCGGACCAGCAGCCGGCGGAGGGAAGCGGAAGGATCCGGCTGGAGGGGGGAAATAAGAGTCGTCCCGATGGAGGGCATACCCATCCACAGGGTCGTGGGGAGAGGCAGGTCCGAGGGGAGACAAGTTTTATTCTCCCAGTTGGGGGCACGTAGCCGTTGGTTGCAAACGGTCAGGTGCCACAACCCCCGCAGGCTAGGTGGCCAGGGAGTACAGAGCCAGGGCCTGCGGCTGATGTTTTGCAATGCCAGGTCCGTGGTCAACAAAGCCCCCCTCATTTATGACCTTGTGTCAGAGGGGGAGCCGGACCTGGTAGGTATTGCAGAGACCTGGTTGGGCCACGAGGGAGGACTCCCTCTCGTTGAAATGTGCCCACCAGGTTACCGCACTTTTCATCAGCCTGAATCTGACCGGACACAGGTTAAGAGCCCATTTACGGACTTACATTGTGGCGCTGAGAGTGGCCAAACGCCATCATTGTGCCACTCTCATAGCATCCGCAGATAACCGCCCTGCCGCCCTGTTTAGGGTGACCCATTCCCTCCTTCAACAGATGGTGCGGGAAGCCCCATTACAGGGTAGAGCAGAGGAATTTGTGATTTATCTGCAGGAGAAAATCGCTCTGATCCAGAACGAGTTAGTCTCCATTGATGGCCCAGTGGGATTGCACGAGGCGGATCTTGGTTGGGAGGAGTTTGACTCTGTTACTTCCGAGGATATGGACAGGTTACGTGGGCGACTGCGAGCCAGCACATGTTTATTGGACCCGTGTCCTTCCTGGCTTGTACTGGCATCCTGGGAGGTGACACGAGGCTGGCTCCAAGAGGTTGTCAACGCTTCTTTAAGTGAGGGTTTCTTGCCTGCCTCCCTTAAAGAGGCCATGGTGAGGCCCCTCCTGAAGAAGCCCTCTTTTACCCAGCTTTATTAGCCAACTATTGTCCCGTCTCCAACCTTCCCTTTTTGGCGAAGGTTGTAGAGAGTGTGGTGGCACAACAGTTTCCCCATCACCTGGAGGAAGTTGATTATCTAGACCCGCGCCAGTCCGGCTTTCGGCCCGGGCATAGCAACGAGACGGCATTGGTCGCGTTGGTAGATTATCTCTGGAGGGCCAGAGATGGGGGTTGTTCCTCCATCCTGGTCCTATTAGACATCTCAGCGGCTTTCGATACCATCGACCATGGTATCCTATTGCGTCGGCTGGGGGGGTTGGGGGTGGGAGGCACCGTTTTACGGTGGTTCTCCTCCTACCTCTCCGGTCGATCGCAATTTGTGTTGACAGGAGAGCAGAGGTCGACCTCGAGACCCCTCACATGTGGGGTGCCTCAGGGGTCGGTCCTCTCGCCTCTCCTGTTTAATGCATACATGAAGCCGCTGGGTGAGATCATCCGTGGTTTTGGGGTAGAGTACCATCTCTACGCTGATGATACGCAGCTGTATATATCTACCCCAAACCACCCCAACGATGCCGTAGTGGTGATGTGCCAGTGCCTGGAAGCCGTGCGGATCTGGATGGGAAGTAACAGACTCAGGCTCAAACCGACCAAGACCGAGTGGCTGTGGTTTCCGGCCGCCCGATTCAACCAGCTGACTCCATCACTGGCCATAGGGGGTGAACATCTTGCCCCTGTGGATGGGGCGTGCAACTTGGGTGTCCTCCTGGATACCCGGCTGTCCATGGAAGATCAAGTGACAGCCGTGGCCAGGAGGGCGTTTTACCAGGTCCGCCTGGTACGCCAGTTGCGCCCCCTATTGGATCGGGATGCCCTTTGCACAGTCACTCATGCTCTCGTGACATCCCGACTGGACTATTGTAACTCTCTCTACATGGGGCTCCCCCTGAGGTGCACCCGGAGACTTCAGCTGGTCCAGAATGCAGCCGCGCGAGCTATAATGGGGACCGCAAGGTACACCCACATAACACTTCTCTTGCGCGAGCTGCACTAGCTGCCTGTCGTCTTTCGGGTGCGCTTCAAGGTGCTAGTTGTCATCTTTAAAGCGCTCCATGGTTCGGGACCTAGCTATCTGCGGGATCGGATCCTGCCCCATACTTCCTCACAGACGATTCGCTCCCACAGAGAGGGACTTCTCCGGGTGCCGTCCACTAGACTTTGTCAGCGGGCGACGCCCAGGGGAAGGGCCTTTTCTGTGGCGGGCCCAGCCCTCTGGAACGACCTTCCCCCCGACATTAGAACAACTACGGACCTCCGCTCCTTCCGCCAAAAATTAAAAACACACTTTTTCTGCTTGGCCGGCCTACGGTAGTCTCTTCCTGTGGGGTTTTTTAGGGAACATTAGTTTTTAATGGGGATTTTAGTGCAGGGACAATTAGTTTAATTTATTTTTATTTTATTGTATTATTGATGTACATATTTTGTGTTTTTAGTTTTTCCCTGTGCACCGCTCCGAGTCCCTTATTATTATTATTAATCCTTATTGTCATTGTAATAAAATCCTTATTATCATTGTAATAAAATTTTGTTTTCTCAAAAGGATTTTTTAAACCTCCAAATAACGAAAGAGATACATCGTGTATGGTTTTGAGTGCTATCAAGAAACAGGAGCCCACATACTGAAGTATGTCTATGGTATGGACATGCTGGCGGATGGAGATGTTATTAAGTAGGAATGACTGGATATGGTAATAAATTGTCTGTAGGAATTTGCGAAACATTTGTACAACCTAAGTTTAAAGGATGTCCATTTATTGGTCATAACGCCAAGAGCTATGATGGATATCTAATCCTCAGACATTTGGTCTGTGAAAAGATGGAAAATTCAGATTTAAACTGTTATGCATAACCCTATCATCCTTTCACATCCAATTGATCAATAGCCTTTCCTTTTTGCCCATGAAATTTTATAGCTATAAATAAACTGATAAGATACAAAGATGTAATTAAGGGACAGGGAAATCTGAAAACAACCCAAGAATTGGCAGACCAAGGGACAAAACTAGATTGGCTAACCTACTTGCCAATCAAATTCAGATACAATAGTGATATTAAAACATATGAATTCCAAGTAGAACAACAGTATCTGGAGGTCCGAATTTGAATGCGGGGTGGGACCCATGGGCCGTTTTGCCCCAGGAGGATGCCGCCAGCCCTCATTGACCACCTTCGAGGGCTGGCCCAGCAAGCTTGTATGCCGTCACGCTGGGCTGTTTTGGGAGCTGAGGATGGGCTGAGGTGTGACGGCAGGGCTGGATGGGTAGTAAGGGTTACTACTGGATGGGTAGTAACAAACTCAAACTCAACCCGTCCAAGACCGAGTGGCTGTGGTTTCCGGCACCCCGGTTTAGCCAGATAAATCCAACACTGGCCATTGGGGGCGAACATCTTGCCCCCGTGGAGAGGGCGCGCAACTTGGGCATCCTTCTGGATTCCCGGCTGTCCATGGAGGACCATGTGGCGGCCGTGGCCAGGGGGGCGTTCTATCAGGTTCGCCTGATACGCCAGTTGCGCCCCTTACTAGACCGGGGGGCCCTTCGCACAGTCACTCAAGCGCTCGTGACATCTCGGCTGGATTACTGTAACGCTCTCTACATGGGGCTCCCCTTGAGGTGCACTCGAAAGCTGCAGTTAGTGCAGAATGCGGCCGCGCGGGTGGTTATGGGTGCCTCTAGGCAAGCCCACGTAACACCTCTCCTGCGCGAGCTGCACTGGCTGCCTGTGGCCTTTCGAGTGCGCTTCAAGGTGTTGATCACCATCTTTAAATCGCTCCATGGCTCGGGGCCTAGCTATATACGAGACCGCCTCCTGCCCCATACATCCCTTCGTCCGGTCCGCTCCCACAGAGCGGGCCTACTCCGGGTGCCGTCGGCCGGGCAATGCCGGCTGGCGACACCCAGGGGAAGAGCCTTCTCTGTGGCGGGCCCGGCCCTCTGGAACGACCTACCCCCCGACCTTCGCACTACCTCGGACCTCCGCCTCTTCCGCCAACGTCTTAAGACGTACCTATTCCAACAAGCCGGCCTAGGATAGCCCCCCGCGTCTGACTTTTAAATATAAATTATAATTTGGTTATGGTCTTAATAATGGGTTTTAGCACGGGTGAATTAATTTAATATATTTTTAATTGATGTATATTGTATTTATGGTTTTATATAATGCCTGTGCGCCGCCCTGGGTCCTAACAAGGAGAAGGGCGGGGTATAAATTTAATAAAATAAATAAATAAATAAATAAATCAGAGAGAGGAGCGAGGCCCGATTTGGCCTGAATCAGCCTAGCGCGGCAGGAGAGGAGGTAGGCTTGCGAAGCCAGGACGCTGGGGGCGATCGATCGACCGGGCCGGGAGGATATTCCATCGGGCCGCGCGAGAAGGCTACGGACCATGTGGCCTACACCCGACCCAACCTGAGTGTTCCCCACCGGATCCGGGGCTGGAGTGGCGGGAGCGGCTGAAGAGTGAGGAAGAACGGCTGAAGTATGTGGGAAGAGTAAAGAGTAAGGAGGAGTCGGAAAGGAGAGTGGACGTGAGAGGAGAGTGGAAGAGAGGAAATGAGAGGGAAGAAGTTGAGAAAGAGAGGAAGGAGAAAGAAGGAATGGAAATAGAAGGAAGGAGTGAATGGACAGAAGGAAGGAGTGAATGGAGGGAGGAGTGGGCCGAGCAGCCGGGTCGTGGAGTGGAGGAACTAAGTAACCGATGAGGACTCAGGAAGAACTGTGGAGTGCTTGCACAGGGCAGGAAGATCCAAGCCGAGCCAGCACAGGCGAGCATTTACCATCGGGCCGTGCGGGGCACCAACTGGCCGCACGGCACCTATACAGACTGAGGCCTGTGTGGTTGAAGAGGACAGACGGGTGGAGCCCCTGCAAGGGGCAGAATGATCGGCAGAGCTGTGGAATGGCAGGCCCAAGATAGCCAAGAATCATCGCTAGCCACAGCCTATTCGAGCTGGAACTCTGGCTCTATTGGACTAATTGGGGTGTGACAGAGACTTGATGGAGTTTCGGATCATACCCCCTTCAATCGAACTACCAGGACTATCCCAGCATTATGCTGATTTGATCCCTTTATCATCTGTGATCCCTCCCCATTTCTCGAACTATTGGACTGATTGACTTTTAATTCTACCTACCCTAATGGATTTGTCATCTTGCCATTCTAACTAACCTGCACTTTACACCTTTACTCTACTTTGACTTTGACTTAGACTTGCGATCAAATTCTCCTTGGACTTTACGGCCTTCGTGTCTTACCCAATTATGTATTCAAGGTGAGATCTTTGCCTGCGAGAGTCTCCCCTCTCACAGGCGTGGCCCCCTGGTCTAACACGGGCCCACCTCGAGGATGGACTGAGTGCTCCTGAGGTGGGCGAAGCGCAAACTTAGGGTTTTTCCCCCCAAATTTTTAATCCGGATTTTAGGGGGTCCCAGGGTGGGGGGTGGGTTTGGGCAGTCAGAAGTGGGTCAGAGTACAGGGCTGGCCAGCAGAACTAGGCAAAAGACAAGGTCTATTAAGGAGCGGGGAGGGGGGGTGTTTCTATGGAGGGTTTTTCCATCTGTACGGTCCTGGGGAGGGGCAGGGGTGGCGGGAGACAGGGTGTCCATAAAGAGTTGGGGGATCGTGGCCACTGGTTAAAAGCGGTCACTTGCCCCAACCCACTGTACTCCCGAGGGCTAGGTGGTCAAGGATTACAGAGCCGGGGCCCTAGGCTGATGTTTTGTAACGCCAGATCCATGGTGAACAAAGCCTCCCTCATTAATGACCTAGTGTCAGAGGACCTGGTGGGAATAACGGAGACCTGGTTGGGCCCCGAGGGGGGTCTACCCCTCGTGGATATGTGCCCACCAGGCAACCGTGCATTTCATCAGCCTCAGGCCTCTGGCAGGGGTGGAGGAGTGGCAATTATTGTTAGGGAAGGTCTCAAGCCGAGGGAGTCCACTGTACCACAGACCACCGGCTGTGAGTCCCTCTATGTGAGGTGGGGCCTAGGAAGGCAGCTGGGCTTGCTGATTGTATACCTGGCTCCTCGCTATGTAACAGCAGCCCTGCCCGAGCACCTTGAGGTGATCGCAAAGATGGCGGTTGACACCCCTAGACTATTAGTCGTGGGAGACTTTAACTTGCCATCGGCAGGCAAGGCATCCAAGGTAGCTCGGGAGTTTATGGCTTCCATAATGGCTATGGACCTGACCCAAGTAGTTCGGGGCCCCACCCACGATGGAGGACATACGCTGGATCTGATTTTTGTCTCTGGCCAGTGAAGAAGTGATCTCGGAATCGGGGATTTAGTCATCTCACCCTTGTTATGGACAGATCACTCCCTCCTTCGGCTGGACTTTCCAATCGTCACACCCCATCGTGGGGAGGCAGAACCAGAGACACCTAGATGGTTCCGCCCCAGGCACCTGATGGATCCCGAAAGGTTCCAGATGGAGCTTGGGCCAGCACCTGTAGCCTTGACCCACGACACAACTGAGGACCTAGTGGCCGCATGGTATAGTGCTGCCATGGGGGACCTTGGACCGTGTCGCGCCTTTGCAGCCTCTCACACGGCGTTGCCTCACCCAGGCTCCCTGGTTTACCGAGGAGCTGAGGGAGATGAAATGCCGCAAGAGATGCCTAGAGTGTAGGTGAAGATCCTCTCGGTCCGAATCCGACCGAACACTAGTGAGAGCCCATTTGAGGACTTACTTAGTGGCAATGAGGGTGGCCAGACATGAGTATTGTGCCACCCTCATCACATCCGCAGATAACCGCCCAGTGGCTCTGTTTGAGGTAACCCGCTCCCTCCTTCAACAGAGGTCACGGGAAGCCCCGTTGCAGGGCTGTGCCGAGGAATTTGATGAATATCTGCTGGATAAAATTACTCAGTTCCGGAGCGGGCTGCCCTCCACAGACAGTAGTCTAGAGGAAGTTCCTGAGGCAGGTCTTGAGACAATTTTATGGGAGGACTTTGACTTTGTTGCCACCGATGATATGGACAGGCTGTCGAGGAGACTAAAGACCACCACATGTTTATTGGACCCATGTCCCTCCTGGCTTGTACTGGCATCCTGGAAGGTGACACGAGGCTGGCTCTAGGATATAGTGAATGCTTCGAGTGAAGGGTTCTTGCCTACCGTCCTGAAAGAGGCAGTGGTGAGACCCCTCAAGAAGCCTTCCCTGGACCCAGCATTATTGGAGAGTTACCGTCTGGTCTCCAACCTTCACTTTTTAGCGAAGGTTGTAGAGAGTGTGGTGGCACTACAGTTTCCTCGCCACCTGGAGGAAATTGATTATCTAGACCCGCGCCAGTCCAGCTTTCAACCCGGTCACAGCAACGAGACGGCATTGGTCGCATTGGTGGATGATCTCTGAAGGGCACGGGATAGAGGACATTCCTCTATCCTAGTCCTGTTAGACCTTTCAGCGGCTTTTGATACCATCGACCATGGTATCCTATTGCACTGACTGGGAGGGTTGGGGGTGGGAGGCACTGTCTTACTGATTGCAGATTTAAAGGATTGTTTTTTCACCATTCCACTACACCCTAAAGATAAACCTTTATTTGCATTTACTGTTCCTGTATTAAATACACAAGAACCTACACAAAGATATCAATGGAAAGTGTTTTACCACAAGGTATGCTGAATAGCCCTACTTTGTATCAAATTTATGTGGCTAAAGCCTTGGAGCCTTTCCAAAAAAGAAATAGTCAGGCTCTTGTTTATCATTATATGGATGATATTTTGGTGGCTGCTCCTCAAATTCCGCAGCATTGGCAGAAGAACTATCAAAAGACCTTGCTGCATTAGGACTTCAAATTTCTCCTGAGAAAATTCAGGTCAAAGAACCATTTTTGTATTTAGGTCATAAATTATTACAAACATATTCGCAACCTCAAATACCTCAATTGAATATTCCTACAAAATTAATGTATGTAAGACTTCAGCAATTGTTGGGATCAATTAATTGGCTCCAACTTTATGTTGGTCTTTCTACAGCTTTATTGAGCCCTTTGTTCGCGGTATTAAAGGATAAAACAAATCCTACCGATGAAATTAAACTTACTAAAGAACAATTGCAAATTTTTGATCAAGTGAATCAGGCATTAAAAATGATTTTGGTAGATAGATGCAAAGAAAATATTCCACTAACTATGATTATAATTCCTACTTTAAAATTGCCCACAGCTGTTTTTAGCACAAGAAATACCATTAAAGAAAAAATCTTGTTAATATTGGAATGGTTACATCTTGGTCACACTCCATCACACACCATCAGCTCTCCAGCTCAATTACAAGCAGATCTTATACAAAAGCTAGAGAGCATAGTCAAATATTAATTGGTTTAGATTTAGTTAATATTATTGTTCCACTCCCACTTAAAGACTGGGAGCATATGTATAGTTTGTCTGTTCATCTTCAATTGGCGTTAACAGGATGTGTGGGTAAGGTTTCATATCATATTCCTTCAGACCCACGATTATTGGCATTAAATCAAGTTCCAATTAAAACTTTTTGGTCATCGTGGATACCCCGATACAAAATGCATTCACAGTTTTTACAGATGGCGGTACAAAATGGGGTGCCGTAGCATGGAAAGAACAAGGACAGTGGAGAACTACAATTACTTCACCACAAGCATCTGCTCAAAGATGAGAACTAGCTGCGGTCATCATGCCTTTGCAATTGTTTTAGTCTCAAGAGCTAAATATAATTTCTGACAGCTTATATGTAACCCAGGTGGTGAGATCCTTGCCTGGTGCATATGTTTCTCCATCTTTAGATTCAAATCTTTTATCTTTGTTTTTAACACTACAAACTTCTCTACAGGGGAGAAGATTTTCACTTCACATTGCACACATTAGGAGTCATTTACCACTTCCAGGGGAAATTTCAGAAGGAAACGCTGCTGCAGATGTAGCTGCAAAAGCTATGGTATTAACCCTAATACCATGGGATAGTCATGGGATAGTCATGCAATGTTTCATCAAAATACTAAAGCACTCAGGAAAGAATTTTCCATTCCATTAGATCAAGCGAAAGCCATTATTCAACAGTGTTCACAATGCTCTCGGGTTACTCCAGCCCCATCAATAGGAGTAAACCCTTGAGGCTTAGGCTCAAATGATCTCTGGCAAATGGATGTGACACAATATCCTTCATTTGCCCCTTGGAAATATTTGCATGTTACCACTGATACATTTTCGGGGTATATTATGGCAACCCCACAAAAGGGAGAAGCTACAAAGCATGTCATTAATCAATGTATTAGAATTTTTGCCATTATGGGAAAACCCAAAACTTTTAAAACTGATAATGGACCTGCTTACTGTAGTAAACAGTTTGCAGAATTTAGTAATCAATGGCATGTTAAACATACTTTTCTTCTGTGCATGCTCAATGTTTGCACCTGCTCAAGGCCAACCGTCCCGCATACCAAGGGGATGGGGCTGTCTGGAGATGCAACCCATGCAACACCTTAGGGAACAAAACGATGGAACGAGACCTGCTCGCTGCCCGGGCCCAACTGGAGGAAAAGGGGGACGGAATCAAATCCAATGAGAATTTGCTCATCACCACCTTGGAAAAAAATTACGAACTGCAGAGGGAACTCCATTTCCTCAGAGGCCAGAGGGCCGAGACTGAGAAACTTGACTGGCGACCCTCCCATACATCTTTCAGTCCTATTGACCTTGATACCACCCATGGCTTATGGCAAAGCCTGCCTATGGATTCCAGGGACAGTTTCTTACATCAAGGCAATGCCCTCCCTCTGACAATTAATTGTTGGTCCAGCTATGTACTCAGCAACAGACCTCCTCGCCCTGTGAGAGTCCCCTCTCGGCAGGTCTGGCCGTCAGTTTAACAAGGGCCCACCTCGATGATGGATTATTGATTCAACAGAGGCGGCAGAAATGGAAGGTTAGGGGTTTTTTAGGAAAAAATTTAATTCGATTTTTAATGGGTTCCGGGGAGGGGGGAGGATCAACAGAAATTAGGGGAGTGGGTGAGAGTAATGACCCACTGGGTAACACCTCCAGGCCGGCCCACGGTCCCGACGGGGAGGACGTGGGGTTCGATATCGAGGGGGGGAGCAAAGGTCTACCTCACAGAGGGCCACACCATCAGGACAGTGTGTGGGAGGGGTAGGTACTGTGGGAGCCGGGGGCCATATCATGTTACGGGAGGGTGCACCCGCTGTTTGCAAGCAGTTGCATGCTCTGGTCCCCACAGCTCCTCTTGCAATCCAGGAGGTCCGGGATCACAGGGCCAGGGCCCTAGGCTGATGTTATGTAACAACGGGTCCGTGGTCAACAAAGCCCCCCTCATCTATGATTTGGTGTTGGAGAGGGAGCCGGACCTCGTGGGTATCAGAGACCTGGTTGGGCCATGAGGGGGGAGTGCCCCTCGTTGATATGTGCCCACTGGGTTACCGGGCATTCCATCAGCCACAGGCCCAGGGTCGGGGTAGGGGGGGTGGCGGTTGTTATAAAGGAGGTTCTAGATCCGAAGGAGACCGCTGTGCTGCAGACAGCCGGCTGTGAGTCCCTATGCGTGAAGTGGGGTCATGGGAGGCAGTTGGGCTTGCTGATTGTGTACCTGGCTCCCTGCTACGTATCAGCAGCCCTACCCGAGCATCTCAATGTGATACCTGAGGTGGCGGTTCATACCCCCAGGCTGTTAAACGTCTGAGATGGCCCGGGAGTTCATGGCTTCCATGACGGCCATGGACCTGACCCAATTAATTCATGACCCCACTCACACCAGGGGACACACACTAGACCTAGTTTTTGTCTCCGGCCAATGGATGTGATCTTGGATTAGGGGAATTAGTCATCGCACCCCTGTCATGGTCAGATCACTCTCTAATCCGGCTTGACTTTCCAACCGCTACACCCCACTGCGGGGAGGCAGAACCAGAAATGTTGAGATGGTTCCACCCCAGGCGCCTGATGGACCCAGAGAGGTTCCAGACAGAACTTGGGCCAAAACCTGAGACCCTGACCCACGACTCGACTGAGGATGTAGTGGCCGCCTGGAATAGTGCGGTCAAGGGGGGCCTGGATCGGGTCGTGCCCTTGCGGCCTCTCACTCGGCGTCGATCCACCTTGGCTCCTTGGTTTTCGGAGGAGCTGAGGGCGATGAAGCGCCGAAAGAGATGCCTAGAGAGCATTTGGAGGTCCACTCGCTCTGAATCTAACCGGACATGGGCAAGGTCACATTTGCGGACCTACCTCGTGAGGATAAGAGCGGCGAAACGAGATTATATCTCCACTCTTATCGCATCTGCAGATAACCACCCTGTTTCACCAGAGGCCGCAGGAAGCTCCTTTTCAGGGTCGTGCAGAGGAGTTCGGATGTTATATGCAGGATAAAATCGTTCAGATCCGGGACGAGTTGGCCTCCGACTGGGTTAGTCCGGACAGGCTAACGGAGGCAGGTCCTGAGACTGTTGTTTGGGAAGAGTTCGATCCTGTGTCTCCTGCTGACATGGACAGGATGCTGGGGCAGCTGAATGCCACCACATGTTTATTGGACCCATGTCCCTCCTGCTAGTACTGGCCTACCAGGAGGTTACACGAGGCTGGCTCGAGGGAATTGTTAACGGTGCTTACCGACCGTCTTAAAAGAGGTTGAGTGTGTGGTGGCACGACAGTTCCCCCAGCACCTGGAGGAAACTGTCTATCAAGACCCGTGCCAGTCCAGCTTCTGGCCTGGGTACAGCATGAAGACAGCATTGGTCGCATTGGTAGATGATCTCTGGAGGGCTCAGGATAGGGGTGGTTCCTCTATCCTGGTCTTATTAGATCTCTCAGCGGCTTTCGATACCATCGACCATGGTATCTTATTGCACCGGCTGGAGGGGTTGGGAGGCACGGTTTTGCGGTGGTTCTCCTACCTCTCCGGCCGGTCGCAATGTGTGTTGGCAGGAGGGCAGAGGTCAACATCAAGGCCCCTCATGTATGGGGTGCCTCAGGGGTCGGTCCTATCACCTCTCCTGTTCAACATCTATATGAAGCCGCTGGGTGAGATCATCCGTGGTTTTGGGGTAGAGTTCCATCAGTACGCTGATGACACCCAGCTGTACATCTCTACCCCGTACCACCCCAGCGATGCAGTCGAAGTGATGTCCCGGTGCTTGGAGGCCGTGCGAATCTGGATGGGGAGGAACAGGTTTCGACTCAACCCATCCCCATCCAAGCCCGAGTGGCTGTGGTTTCCGGCACCATGATATAGCCAGTTGGTTCTATCTCTGACTATCAGGGGCGAGTCATTAGCTCCTGCAGAGGGCCTGCAACTTGGGTGTCCTCCTGGATTCTCGGCTGTCCTTGGATGACCATCTGACAGCCTTGGCCAGGGGGGGCTTTTATCAGGTTTACCTGATACGCCAGTTGCGCCCCTTTCTAGATCATGGCGCCCTACGCAGTCATTCAAGCCCTCGTCATCTCCTGCCTGGACTATTGTAATGCTCTCTACATGGGGCTTCCCTTGAGGTGCACTCGGAGGCTCCAGCTAGTTCAGAAAGCGGCCGCGCGGGGGATTTCGGGAGTCTTGAGATATTCCCATGTAACACCCCTCCTGCGCGAGCTGCACTGGCTGCCTTCAGAGTGCGCTTCAAGGTGTTAGTAACCATCTTTAAAGCGCTCCATGGCATGGGACCTGGTTACTTGCGGGACTGCCTCCTACCACCTACTTCCCTTCGACCTGTACGCTCCCACAGGGAGGGCCTTCTCAGGGTGCCGTCTGCCGGACAATGGTGGCTGGCGGCTGCCAGGGGGAGAGCCTTCTCTGTGGCAGCCCCTGCCCTCTAGAATGACATGCCCCCTGACCTTCGGACAATCACGGACCTGCACCTCTTCTGCCGGGCATTAAAAACACACTTATTTCATGCAGCCAGCCTGGCATAGTTTTAAAAATGATTTTAGTAAGGGTTCTTAATTACAATTTTAGCACAGGTTTTCAATTTTAATCTATTTTTAATATTTTTACTGTATTTATTGTTGTTGCTTTTATCATTTCCTGTGCATCGTCCTGAGTCCAGTCAGGGAGATAGGGCGCCATACAAATGTAATAAATAAATAAATAAATACTTTTGCCATTCCCTACAATTCCATGGGTCAAGCTATAGTGGAACGAGCCAATTGAACATTGAAATTGGCATTGGATAAACATAAACAAAAAGGAGGAAATCCTCCCGGCCTACCTGGAAAACAGGAATGGCTTAATAAAGTATTATTTACACTTAATCATTTAAAAATTTCTTCACAAAATTTATCAACTGCGGTTGGTAGACACTTTGGACATCGTGATGCTCAGCCACAACCAAATTGCTGTATAGAGTTCTCCCGGATCCTACCTGGTTGGGCCCGGTTCCCCTTTTAACATGGGGACGAGGATATGCTGCTGTGCTTGCTCCCACAACTCCTCTTTGGGTTCCAGCTCGCTGTGTAAAACCATAGCAAGATGGAGTGGCATCAAGGGTTACCAAATCCTTCCCTCTTCACTATGTGTAGAACTGCACAGTTGAGTAGGCCTGAGGTTCTTTACGTTTACAAACTGCTGAAGTTGGAAGAGGACTAATAAAAAATAAAAAAGGAGATGTAAAGGAAAATTACTGCAGCCAGGACAAAAAGCGCCATGCTGACAGAATAAACTCACATCGGAACTCCCCGTCTTGCATGTACACACAGCAGTCAGGTCTGGAAGAGATTGTGCACGAGGTCATTTTAACCTATCAGATTTTTACTTCATGACTATAATAAATAGGGAGCCTCCGCTCTCGGGTGGGGTGCCTTCCCGCAAAACCAATCTCTGACTCCAGACTCTTATTCGTACGGCACCACAACAGTTTACATCATAGAAAGACTGTTGGGAAGAAATCACCTCAGTCCTCAGCTGCTAGAAATGGCGCACAACAGAAGAAACAAGAGTGAAGGCAGCAGCTGGAAAAGAAGGTTTAATGGCGACAGAAGCAACAACAGCGTTTGATTATGGGACAGCTGAACAACTGATTTGGTCAGAACATGGACTTTTATACTTTTGTTAATATTGTTAACAGTTGAAAAATCAAGGCACCCAGGTGTTTTTTGTTAATTCTTTGTTGATCAATAAGGACTGAAAATTTAGAGGAGAAAATGGGGCAGGGGTGGAATAAACATGAATCTGGTTGCTTATTTAGTGATAAAGTGTTGGTGTTGAATACACTGGCTGAGGATGAAGAGGGGAAGTTTATTTTTCTTATCTTATTAGGAGGGATTTGGTTTTTTTTTTCTCATATTGTCTTGTTCTTATATTCACACATATGTGCATTAAGTTTCTTTGTATACAATCCTAAATAAAATTATTGTTCTGTAAAAAAAATAAAAATTCAGCTGTGAGAAGGCAGGCTGCCTAAAAGTGACTAGCACCAGGATTGCAAAGGAGGGTTGGGCATCTACGAATCCTTTGCAGCCTGTGAATTCCCGAGCATGCTTCCACCCCTGCTGTAAATAGATATTCATGAGAAAGGAAAATCAACATCAAGATAGAGGAAGTCATTTTAGAGTAGTTTCTACCACACGCCCCACCAGATTGGGTGCAGAAACGCAACCCAGTCAAGTCAAAGGGCAGGTGAACTAACTGAGGACTACATAGCTGCTCAGCTCACATCCTGACTAGCACCAGGATTTTAAAGGAGGGTTGGGGGTATATATGAATCCTTTACGAACTGTGAATTCGACTCCCAGAATTCCCAAGACTGTCGCCGTGCATGCTATAAATAGATACATTCACGAGAAAGGGAAGAGTTCAACACACCGAGGTAGAGGAAGTAATTTTAGAGTAGTTTCTACCATACTCCCCACCAGATTGAGGGCTTGGGTGCAGAAACACCACCCAGTCAAGTCAAAGAGCAGGCGAACTACATGGCTGCACACAGCTCACATCCTACTATACTGAATCCTCTATAGGAATTGATGTACGAAGTAGTTTCTGTGAATGTTAGCACAAGTTTAGTAATATATTCATCTATTTTATTTGAAAAAACTAATATTTTTTGTAATGCTGGTCTGTGGCCATAATAAAAAAAAAAAGGATACTTGGCAGCACAGAAGCCAGAAAAGATGAGAGAAAAAAATGCGGCAGGTAAGAGGAAATTAAGAAACCTGTTCCAGCAATTAAGAACTTTAAGGAGCTGAAAGACAGAAAGGAGAAAGCCTTTAAGCTCCTACCCAAGCCACGGGAACATAATGGTAGCTCAGGGAGACCTGTAATTGTTATACCTGTGGTGAAAAAAGGCCATTTGTCCAGGGGCTGTAAAAGCCAGAGAGAAAAAAAGGAATGGCTGCAGTAGGAACAAGCTACTTTACAGAAAGATTACAAAGGACCCAGCCAGTTAGTGGGATCACTATGAAAGGCCTAGTAGATACTGGGAATAGACAAACATTTAATAAAAGGGCAGGAACCCCTGCGCATGCGCGACATGGCGGTCGCGCTCTGAGAGCTGGAGAAGTCCCGGGGGTGGTTTTTACCCCAGGAAGATGCCGCCAGCCCTCATTTACCATCGCGGAGGGCTGGTTTGACAAGCCGATCCTCGCGTCGTTGCGCTGAGCTGCCCGGAGTTGAAGGGCGAGCCGTTTGGGCGACGGGAGAGCAGAGAAGATCAGCTCGGCCTGTTCGCGGCCCAGAGCGTCCCGGCGCGGCCGGAAGAAGAGAGGCAGACCGCAAGCCGGGATGCGGATTACACCACGGGCGGCGAGAAAGGCTCGTCTGCGGCCCAGAGCATCCCGGCGCGGCCAGAAGGTGAGAGGCAGGCCGCAAAGCCGGGACGCGGATTACACCACGGGCGGCGAGAGGGGCTCAGGGGCCCAGGCCAGGAGAGTTACCATCGAGCCGCACGACTAGTGGCAGGTCGTGCGGTCATACCCTGGTCCTGGGCCTGAAATACCCATCACCCACTGGCAAGGACTGCTCCTGAGAGGAAGGGTGGAAGAAAGTAGAAGATGGATGAGAGAAGGTGTGGAGGTATGGAACGATGGAAACGTTGGAGGAGTTGGAGGAAGCAGAAGGGATGGAGGAGGAGAAGGTGAAAGAGAGAGATGGAGAGGGAGAGAGATGGAAGGAGATGGAATGACGGAGTGAGAGAGAGAGAGACAGATGTAGAGAGATGTAAGGAGAGATGGATGGAGAGAGATTGATGGAGAGAGATGGACGGAGATGGCGAGAAGCTGGAGGCAATGGAAAAGGATGATGTTGAGATGGAAAAGAGCTGGTGATGGAGGACGGAGTTGGCGAAGGTTGAAGGAGAAGGAGAAGGTCGGAGATGGAGTATGGATTGGCTGAAAGTGGTATGTTTGGCTTGAGCAGCCCGGCATGAAACACCTGCAGCCGGTTGGGGAAAGATGGATTTGGCCGAGGACGATCCAGGAAGATCGCAAAGAACATCTTGGAGTGAGTGCACGGGACTGGAGGAGGCTGGCTGATAATATCTGGGCCATTAGAGGGCTGTATCTTACATCAGGCCACATGATGGACTAATTAGCCATGCGGCACTAAATACGAACTAAGCCCCTTTTGGTCGGAAGGACAGATGGACGGGGCCTGTAATGGGACTGGATTCGATCTCCCCATCCATAAGACTCTGGATTCTGACTTTACCCCCCATCCTGAAGAACATTCTGCACTTAGCCACTTATTTGCTTTCGGACTTGTGTTTTTGCCTTCCTGGACTGGGACTACCCTGAGGTTTTTATCGTGTACTCTAGGCGCGACCTCCTTGGCCTGCGGGAGTCTCCCCTCTCGCAGGCCTGGCCCTCCTGTCTAACACGGGCCCACCTCGAGGACGGATTGATTATTCCTGGGAGGTGGGCGAAGCGCAGGTTGAGGGGGTTTTTAGGGAGGTTTTTAATTCGGATTTTAGGGGGTTCCAGGGAGGAGGGGGGAGGGTATAAACAGTTAGAAAGAGAGGGCCAGGCCAGCAGGCGACGGAGGGAAGCGGAAGGATCCGTGAGGGGGGGGGAAACACGAGTCGTTCCGACGGAGGGCATTCCCATTCAGAAGGTCGTGGGGAGAGGCAGGTCCGAGGGGAGGCAAGTTCCATCCTCCCGGTTGAGGACACGTAGCCGTTGGTTACAAACGGTCAGGTGTCACAACCCCCGCAGGCTAGGTGGTCAGGGAATAGAGCCAGGGCCTGAGGCTGATGTTTTGCAACGGCAGGTCCATTGTCAACAAAGCCCCCCTCATCCATGACCTTGTGTCAGAGGGGGAGCCGGACCTGGCAGGAATAGCGGAGACCTGGTTGGGCCATGAGGGTGGACTCCCCCTCGTTGAAATGTGCCCACCAGGCTACTGCGCTTTTCATCAGCCCCGGGCCCTAGGTAGGGATGGTGGGGTGGCGGTCATAGTAAAGGAAGGTCTTGAGCCGAGAGAGACCATTGCGCCACAGACCACCAGTTGTGAGTCCCTCTGCGTGAAGTGGGGCCTACGGAGGCAGTTCGGCTTGCTGGTTGTATACCTGGCTCCCCGCTATGTAGCAACAGCCCTGCCCGAGCTCCTCGAGGTGATCGCTACGGTGGCAGTCGAGACCCCCAGACTTCTAGTCATGGGGGACTTTAACCTGCCATCGGCGGGCGAATCATCCGTGGTAGCTCGGGAGTTCATGGCTTCCATGACGGCCATGGACCTGACCCAATTAATTCAAGGCCCCACCCACGAGGGTGAACATACACCGGATCTCATCTTTGTCTCTGGCCAATGGAAGAGTGATCTGGGTATAGGGGATATAGTCATCATGCCCTTGTCATGGTCAGACCACTCACTTCTCCGGCTCGACTTTCCGACCGCTACTCCCCTCCGCGGGGAGGCGGAACCAGAGTCACCGATCTGGTTCCGCCCCAGGCGCCTTATGGACCCTGATGGGTTCCAGACGGCGCTTGGGCCACTTCCTGTACCCCTGACCCGCGCCCCAATGGAGGACCTCATGGCCGCATGGAATACTGCGACCACGGGAGCCTTGGATCGGGTCGCGCCCTTGCGGCCTCTCTTGCGGCGGCGAGCCACCCTGGCTCCTTGGTTTACCGAGGAGCTGAGGGTGATGAAACGCCACAAGAGATGCCTAGAGAGAAGATGGAGGTCTACCCGTTCTGAATCTGACCGGACACAAGTAAGAGCACATTTACGGACTTACATTGTGGCGCTGAGAGTGGCCAAACGTCATCATTGTGCCACTCTCATAGCATCTGCAGACAACCGCCCTGCCGCCCTGTTTAGGGTGACCCGCTCCCTCCTTCAACAGAGGGTGCGGGAAGCCCCGTTACACGGTAGAGCAGAGGAATTTGTGACTTTTCTGCAGGAGAAAATCGCTCAGATACAGAACGAGTTAGCCCCCATTGATGGCCCAGTGGGATAATAATAATAATAATAATAATAATAATTTATTATTTCTATACCGCCCCCTCTCCCCACGGGGACTCGGGGCGGTGCACAGGTAGCATAAAAACAATAAATAACAACAACAATAAATAAACAACAAAATTTAAAAACCAATTAAATAAACCCTGTGCTAAAATCCCGATTAAACTAAAACCTATTCTATAAAATCCCAAGGCAAGGAGGCTATCCCAGGCCGGCCAGACGGAAAAAGTAAGTTTTCAATTTAAGACGGAAGGAGCGGAGGTCCGTAGTTGTCCTAATGTCGGGGGGAAGGTCGTTCCAGAGGGCCGGGCCCGCCACAGAGAGCGCCCTTCCCCTGGGTGTCGCCCGCTGACACAGTCTAGTGGACGGCACCCGGAGAAGCCCCTCTCTGTGGGAGCGAATCGGCCGTGAGGACGTATGAGGCAGGATCCGATCCTGCAGATAGCTAGGTCCCGAGCCATGGAGCGCTTTGAAGATGATGACTAGCACCTTGAAGCGCACCCGGAAGACGACAGGCAGCCAGTGCAGCTCGCGCAGGAGCGGTGTTACATGGGTAGACCTTGCGGTCCCCATAATTGCCCGCGCGGCTGCATTCTGGACTAGCTGAAGCCTCCGGGTGCACCTCAGGGGCAGCCCCATGTAGAGAGAGTTGCAATAGTCCAGTCGGGATGTCACGAGAGCATGAGTGACTGTGCGAAGGGCGTCCCGATCCAATAGGGGGCGCAATTGGCGAACCAGGCGAACCTGGTAAAACGCCCTCCTGGCCACGGCTGTCACCTGATCTTCCATGGACAGCCGGGCATCCAGGAGGACACCCAAATTGCGCGCCCCATCCACAGGGGCAAGATGTTCGCCCCCTATGGCCAGCGATGGAATAAGCTGGTTGAATCGGGCAGCCGGAAACCACAGCCACTCGGTCTTGGTCGGGTTGAGCCTGAGTCCGTTACTTCCCATCCAGATCCGTACAGCTTCCAGGCACTGGCACATCACCGCTACGGCATCGTTGGGGTGGTTTGGGGTAGAAATGTACAGCTGGGTGTCATCAGCGTACAGATGGTATTCTACCCCAAAACCACGGATGATCTCACCCAGCGGCTTCATGTATGTGTTGAACAGGAGGGGCGAGAGGACCGACCCCTGAGGCACCCCACATGTGAGGGGTCTCGCGGTCGACCTCTGCCCCCCTGTCAACACAAATTGCGATCGGCCAGAGAGGTAGGAGGAGAACCACCGTAAAACGGTGCCTCCCACCCCCAACCCCCCCAGCCGATGCAATAGGATACCATGGTCGATGGTATCGAAAGCCGCCGAGAGGTCTAATAGGACCAGGATGGAGGAACAACCCCCATCTCTGGCCCTCCAGAGATCATCAACCAACGCGACCAATGCCGTCTCGGTGCTATGCCCGGGCCGGAAGCCGGACTGGCGCGGATCTAGATAGTCTACTTCCTCCAGGTGACGGGGAAACTGTTGTGCCACCACACTCTCGACAACCTTCGCCAAAAAGGGAAGGTTGGAGACGGGACGGTAGTTGTTCAAAGAAGCTGGATCCAAGGAGGGCTTCTTAAGGAGGGGCCTCACCATCGCTTCTTTAAGGGAAGCAGGCAAGACACCCTCACTCAAGGAAGCGTTGACCACCTCCTGGAGCCAGCCTCGTGTCACCTCCCAGGATGCCAGTACAAGCCAGGAGGGACACGGGTCCAATAAACATGTGGTGGCTCGCAGTCGCCCACGTAACCTGTCCATATCCTCGGAAGTAACGGAGTCAAACTCCTCCCAAACAAGATCTCTCTCGTGGCATCCCACTGGGCCATGAATGGGGGCTAACTCGTTCTGTATCTGAACGATTTTCTCCTGCAGAAAAGTCACAAATTCCTCTGCTCTACCCTGTAGCGGGGCTTCCCGCACCCTCTGTTGAAGGAGGGAGCGGGTCACCCTAAACAGGGCGGCAGGGCGGTTTTCTGCGGATGCTATGAGAGTAGCGCAATGATGACGTTTGGCTACTCTCAGCGCCACAATGTAAGTCCGTAAATGGGCTCTTACCTGTGTCCGGTCAGATTCAGAACGAGAAGACCTCCATCTACTCTCTAGGCATCTCTTGCGGCGTTTCATCACCCCCAGCTCCTCGGTAAACCAAGGAGCCAGGGTGTTCCGCCGCCGCAAGAGAGGCCGCAAGGGCGCGACCCGATCCAAGGCTCCCGTGGTCGCACTATTCCATGCGGCCACGAGGTCCTCCATCGGGGCGCGGGTCAGGGGTACAGGAACTGGCCCAAGCGCCGTTTGGAACCCATCCGGGTCCATCAGGCGCCTGGGGCGGAACCAGATTGGTAATTCAGGTCCCGCCTCCCCGCGGAGGGGAGCAGCGGTCGGAAAGTCGAGCCGGAGAAGTGAGTGGTCTGTCCATGACAAGGGTGTGATGACTATGTCCCCTATACCCAGATCACTCGTCCATTGGCCTGAGACAAAGATGAGATCCGGTGTGTGTCCACCCTCATGAGTGGGGCCTTGAATTAGTTGGGTCAGGTCCATGGCCGTCATGGAAGCCATGAACTCCCGAGCTACCTCGGATGATTCGCCCAACGATGGCAGATTAAAGTCCCCCATGACTAAAAGTCTGGGGGTCTCCACTGCCACCGTAGCGATCACCTCGAGGAGCTCGGGCAGGGCTGCTGCTACATAGCGGGGAGCCAGGTATACAACCAGCAAGCCCAACTGCCTCCCTAGGCCCCACTTCACACAAAGGGACTCACAACCGGTAGTCTGTGGCACAATGGTCTCTCTCGGCTCAAGACCTTCCTTTACAATGACCGCTACCCCACCACCCCTACCCAGGGCCCGAGGCTGATGAAAAGCGTGGTAACCTGGCGGGCACATTTCAACGAGGGGGAGTCCACCCTCGTGGCCCAACCAGGTCTCTGCAATTCCCACCAGGTCCGGCTCCCCCTCCGACACGAGGTCGTGAATGAGGGGGGCTTTGTTGGCAACAGACCTGGCGTTGCAGAACATCAGCCGCAGGCCCTGGCTCTGTACACCCTGGCCACCTAGCCTGCAGGGGTTGAGGCACTTGACCGTCTGTAGCCAACGGCCTCGTGTCCCCAACCGGGAGGATGACACTTGTCTCCCCTCGGACCTGCCTCTCCCCACGACCTTCTGGATGGAAATGCCCTCTGTCGGAACGACTTGAATCTCCCCCCTCCTAACGGAACCTTCCGCTACCCTCCGTCGCCCGCTGGCCTGGCCCTCTCTTCCCTCACCCGCCTCAACCTGACTACACCCTCCCTCCTCCCTGGTACCCCCTAAAATAGTCATTAATTTAAAAATTAAAAACCCCCTAAGCCTACGCTTTTTCCACCTCTCCAGATTAATGAATCCTTCAAGGTGGGCCCTCGTTAGAACGGAGGGCCAAACCTGCGAGAGCGGGGACTCCCGCAGTCGTAACAAGTCTAGCCTATCATACATGACATAAAGAGCAGTTCAAATACATAAAAGCATAAAGCATAAAAGCATGGGTCATGAAGGTTTTAAAGTGCATCGTTAGCCGCATTTAGATGATGAAATGATGTTAAAAATGATAAATAGATGTTAAAATATCAGTTCCATTAATAGGTTAAAGTGCATCGGTAGGAGTTCAGTTCAGCTAAAGCATTCAGAGTCTTCTTTCCCTTGGGAGGGTTAAAGATCTTAGAAAGATGTCCATGGTCGGAAGATCTTAGTGGTTGCTTTCAATTGAGCAACCATCCCCAGGGCACCAACCTCCGTTTTGGCTCTCTCACAGCCATCTCCACCTCTGACGTGCCACTGGTCTCCGCTGGTCTTCATGGCGGCCCTCTCACCGCCGCCTCCGCACCTAAGCCCATCCTCCTGGCCCTCCAGGCCCTCCAGGCCCTCTGGCTCTCCGACATCAGGGCTTTTTTCAGGCTCTCTCACAGCCATCTCCGCCCTCAAGCCGCTGATCTTCACGGCGGCTCTCTCACCGCCGCCCCCGCACCTGGGTTTGTTCTTCCGTCCCTCCGGGCTCACCAACCTCCAGGCGCACAGCCGACTTCCAGCGCCATCCCAGGGACGCCGGGGAATGCCAGGGAATGCCAGGGACGTCAGGGGAGCACCAAGGGAGCACCAGGGAAACACCATCCCAAGGACGCCAGGGGAGCGTCAGGAAACGCCATCCCAGGACGCCGGGACGCCGGGGAAGCCGACTTCCGGCCCGACGCTCACACCGCCGCCGCCGTCGTCGTCGTCGCCGCCGCCGCCGCCGTCCACCCAGCCGCCTCAGCGAAGACCTCACCCTGTGTCCAGGTGGGTCCCTCTCCGATCCCAGCCCTCAAAATAGTAACTAGAGGGCTGGGGCACTACCAGAGCGGCTAACGAGCTCCATGGCCCAGCAGAGCTCTGAGCTAGACCGCCATCTTCCTCGCGCAGGCGCAAATTATGACTTAATAGTTTTCATCAGCTTGGGGATGCCACAAGACAGATCTTGTTTGGGAGGAGTTTGACTCCGTTACTTCCGAGGATATGGACAGGTTACGTGGGCGACTGCGAGCCACCACATGTTTATTGGACCCGTGTCCCTCCTGGCTTGTACTGGCAGGTGACACGAGGCTGGCTCCAAGAGGTTATCAACGCATCCTTGAGTGAGGGTTCCTTGCCTGCTTCCCTAAAAGAGGGTATGGTGAGGCCCCTCCTCAAGAAGCCCTCTTTGGATCCAGCTTTACTAACCAACTATCGTCCAGTCTCCAACCTTCCCTTTTTGGCGAAGGTTGTTGAGAGTGTGGTGGCACAACAGTTTCCCCATCACCTGGAGGAAGTTGAGTATCTAGATCCGCGCCAGTCCGGCTTTCGGCCCAGGCATAGCACCGAGACAGCATTGGTCGCGTTGGTCGATGATCTCTGGAGGGCCAGAGATGGGGGTTGTTCCTCCATCCTGGTCCTATTAGACCTCTCGGCGGCTTTCGATACCATCGACCATGGTATCCTATTGCATCGGCTGGGGGGGTTGGGGGTGGGAGGCACCGTTTTACGGTGGTTCTCCTCCTACCTCTCTGGCCGATCGCAATTTGTGTTGACAGGAGAGCAGAGGTCGACCGCGGAAGATCAAGTGGCAGCCGTGGCCAGGAGGGCGTTTTACCAGGTTCGCCTGGTTCGCCAGTTGCGCCCCCTATTGGATCGGGACGCCCTTCGCACTGTCACTCATGCTCTCGTGACATCCCGACTGGACTATTGTAACTCTCTCTACATGGGGCTTCCCTTGAGGTGCACCCGGAGACTTCAGATGGTCCAGAACGCAGCTGCGCGGGCAATTCTGGGAACCTCCAGGTTTACCCACATAACACCGCTCTTGCGCGAGCTGCACTGGCTGCCTGTCGTCTTCCGGGTGCGCTTCAAGGTATTAGTCATCATTTTTAAAGCGCTCCATGGCTCGGGACCTAGCTATCTGCGGGATCGGATCCTGCCTCATACATCCTCACGGCCGATTCGCTCCCAGAGAGGGACTTCTCCGGGTGCCGTCCACTAGACTTTGTCAGCGGGCGACGCCCAGGGGAAGGGCTCTCTCTGTGGCGGGCCCAGCTCTCTGGAACGACCTTCCCCCCGACATTAGAACAACCACGGACTTCCGCTCCTTCCATCTAAAACTAAAAACACATCTTTTCTGCTTGGCCGGCCTAGGGTAGTCTCTCTCTATGGGGTTTTAGTTGTTTTAACTGGGAATTTTAGTATGTTAATGGGGTATTTTAGCACAGGTATATGTTTAATTTGTTTTTAATGTGTTTGTATATTTATTGTTTTAGTTTTCCCTGTGCAGCGCTCTGAGTCCCTATGGGGAGAGGAGAGGTCAACAAATTAAAATTATTAATTATTATTATTAGTATCTATGGGGAAACAAATTATTACAAGCGTTTGGGCAGACTGAGACAGACACACTGGTTAAAGCTAAAGCACACACACAACGGAATTGGTAATAGAGGCAGGAGTGATTTCTCTCTTGCCATGTAACCTAGTTGGAAATTGGTTCCCAGTAGAAACTTGAGCTGGAACCAGGACAATAAGACAGCGGTGTATGGCATGAATCCCCAGGAGCACTGAAGGGCTGCCTAAGACAAATCCCAAGTCCATTTGGTCTGGGGGCGGCAGTCAACTGGATGGTCAGTCATACACTAGCCAAAGCAGAGGAGGATTGGTTATTGTCAATGAGCAGCAACTATACTAACATTAGCGCTCATGTCCGTGTCTCAGATCAGAACACTGACTGAAGCTTGGACTCTCAGAAGAGGAATTGAGAAATAGGTTAAGATAGTTGAAACTACATGGGCCCAATCTAAGGCAAAGATAAGGAAGGAGGAGACCCAGGACGGGAAGGAACCTGGGCTTCTTTCTATCTACCCATCCTGATTTAATGGAAGTGAAGGAAAGAGAAAGCTTTAAGAAAGATGGACAAACCTAGGGGAATCCATAGAGATAGAAATTCATCCAGGATCTGTGGGGAGATGACCTCATACTGTAAAATTTCCCTGCTATGTCAACTATCAAGGTCAAAATAAGAACCAAAAAAAATCCCCATGTGCCATCCATGGTCATGACTTCCTCTCCAGACGTGAGCTCCGAGAAGGATGTGCCAGGTCCTTGCACCTATGAGAAAGTCAGTATGGGGTGACGGTGCATGGATATATGGATTAGGAAGCGGGGGCTTCAGCTCAATGAAGTGACCACAGCCTAAGCTACTGGACAGGCAGCAGACTGAGCTGGAGCAGAGAGCTGCTGCTGCTACAGATTAACCTAAAGACTTCAGGTGAAGAATGGGAGCAGCTGTCTGTGGTTAGAGAGGAGGAGGAGGCAGAGTCCACACCTACCCCACCTCATCCAAGGATAGGAAGAGTGGAGAAATGACAAGGGCAACCTGGTCAGCCAGGTTACTCATGAAGAGACAGCCTCACTCATTGCGAGGGCCCATGCTGGTGTTACCTGTTTAATCCCACCCAAGAGACTCATTGCCTATGCCAGACAAATTTGATGGGACTTTGGAGCACTTCCCGATGTCCTTGGGACACTACTTGTCAAACCCCAGTGGGGGTTTGCCATACTTGGGGGAAGGGGATGGGGGAAGGCAGCAGTGGCAATAAGCAGCAGCGGCGAACAGTTCTAGCTGCCTAGAATAGTTATCAGCAGTGTGCTGGGAAGCAGAGAGCCAGCCGCCGACCAGCTGTTCAACGGCAAATGCACCAGCGCTTACCTGGTGGAGGCAGCATTTCTGGTCGCCCGTCCCAACTGATTGGTAGAATAGCTGATAACTATTCTAGGCCCTAGTGGCAGTGGTGGCCCACAGAGCGGATCCCTGCCAGACTGTTTGCTGTGTTAATTTGTTCGGTGGCCAGCCTCTTCACTGAAGAAGCTGAAAGGGCTACTAGCTGAAGCTGGCCAGTTGGCTACCGGATGGTGGTTGAACTGCCGGGGTGTGTCTAGGTGGAGAGGGCATCGACCCTGCCTCCATAAAAAATGCTGGGAGGTGGTGGATCGAGTTGTGACTTTACAACAAACTTTAACAGGATTCAATGCATGCTGAGGGTCTGGCCTGAATAAACTTTTGTTTCTGATTTAACAATTCCAGAGCGATTGTGCTTCTGTTTTGGCCAGGTCTGGAACTTGGACCTTTGAGACTACCAGCTCTTTATGAGTTTGTGGCCAGGTGACTTTCAGATAGACTGGGAGAAAAGTGAGATTTATCATCAGCCACCTGATTGGCCCAGCAGCCCAGAGGACAACCGCACTAATCACACAGTGAAGTCTACTACTGGATTATGTGGGGTTTTGTACCCAATTGAAGGCTACATTCAAGGACCTTGTGAAAGGCCAGTCAACAAACTGGCATTTATGTGAGTTAAAGCAGGAAAGACAGCCAATTGAGGACTGTATCCGTGATTTCTGACTTATTACTTGCGGAAACTTAATCCTTTCGAGCGCAATTATACCATTTGGGAGGAGAAGGAGTTGCTGGCCATTAAGGTGGCGTTTGAGGCCTTGAGGCATCATCTGGAAGGGGGCGAGGCATCAAGTTGAAGTCCAGATGGACCATAGGAATTTAAAATTCTTGAAGACAGCACCAGTTGAACCAGCACTAGATCCAGTCTCTTTGCTTTGCACGGTTCTATTTCCGTGTGACAAATCCCCAGTGTCCAGGCAAGAATCACAGCATGTTGACGTTGCAACAATTGTAAGAACTATCCAAAGTGCGAACCAATGCTGCTAAATTATGTTTTAGGTTACTACTAAGAAGAGACTATTGGCTGCTGAATCGCTGATATATGTGGTGGAAAACAAAAGTTGATCTATCCTATTAGAGAAAGCGTCAAGTGCTCCAGTTGTACATCAGACCCTGAATTATTTAACATACTTCATGAGGCTCATTAGGCCATTGGCCATGGAGGACATCTTTCAATTAGCATGACAAATGTTCTTGTAAGAACATTGGTCATGCTAATTGAACTTTGCATTCTTCTTTGTGAGCTATGCCAGAAAAAAAAAGGGGGGTTTTAAATACTATTGTGATGAATGTTGTTTCTCCTGAAAACTAAGTAACATTGTCACACGCAGAAGACTCCAAACTTGGTCATATTCGCTACATGGAGAATAATCGAATCCCCAAGATGGCAATTAGATCCTCGCTCTACGCCCAATTCCTAAAGAGGCGGCCCTCGAAATACATGGTGAAGAACATTCATGTAAGACTTAAAAGACTATAACTATCACATGGAAAGACGTTGAAGCACTTGCCCAACATTGAAAATGCTGGAGATCCAGCATTGGTTGAAGAGAAAGGTTATGGAAGGGAGGCGGCCGCTGGAAGCCAGGCCAACGGCGGTGGGAGCGCCGAAATGGTCGCAGACGGCCTTGCTGACCAGCTGTAAGATCCTCTCCCTATGGTTTCTCTCTAAGATCGGGAGAATGGAGAACTGAGAACTGAGCCACTAAGGTCTTGAAAGGCCCTAAAGATCTGGGTCTGTCCTAAAGAACTCATGGACGGGAACATCTATGACGCCCAATTGAACTGAACATTGCGAACAAACTTTAACTTATTGTGAACTAAGCCTCACTGGGCACTTTACTTCATTTTAATAACAGCTGAATGAACTTATCTCAATCATGGCTAACGACTTTTAAAATTTTAACCCAGGACCCACTATGAATTCCATTCTATTTTGCTTGTTTTAGATAATTATTTTTAGTTATTTATTCATAAGCATATGTACTCCAGAGCAAATCTACTGTCACTGTGGGAGTCCCTGCTCTCGCAGGTTTGGCCCTTTGATCTATCTAGGGCCCATCTTAATGATGGATTCATCAATCCGAAGAGATGGGCGAAGCGCGGCCTTAGGGGGTTTTTATTTCGTAAGCTGTCTTTTTTAGGGGGTACCAGGGAGGGGGGTGGGTATAGACAGATAGAGACGGAAGAACTGACCAAAAGGAAGGGCCAGGCCAGCAGTCGACGGAGGGAAGCGGTAGGTGCCGATAGGAGGGGGGACACACGAGTCGTTCCATTTGAGGGCATACCAATCCAGAGGGTCGTGGGGAGAGGCAGGGCCGAGGGGAGACAAGTCTCATCCTCCCGGTTGGTGGCACGTGGCCGTTGGTTGCAAACGGTCGGGTGCCACAACCCCCGCAGGCTAGGTGGTCAGGGAGTACAGAGCCAGGGCTTACGGCTGATGTTTTGCAATGCCAGGTCCGTTGTCAACAAAGCCCCCCTCATTAGTGACCTTGTATCAGAGGGGGAGCCGGACCTGGCCGGAATTGCGGAGACCTGGTTGGGCCACGAGGGAGGACTCCCCCTCGTTGAAATATGCCCACCAGGCTACCGCGCTTTTCATCAGCCACGGGCCCTAGGCAGGGGCGGTGGGGTAGCGGTCATTGTCAAGGAAAGTCTTGAGCCAAGAGAGACCATTGTGCCACAGACTACCGGCTGTGAGTCCCTCTGCGTGAAGTGGGGCCTAGGGAGGCAGTTGGGCTTGCTGGTTGTATACCTGGCTCCCCGCTATGTAGCAGCAGCCCTGCCCGAGCTCCTGGAGGTGATCGCTACGGTGGCAGTGGAGAACCCCAGACTTTTAGTCATGGGGGACTTTAATCGGCCATCGTTGGGCGAATCATCCGAGGTAGCTCGGGAGTTCATGCCTTCCATGACGGCCATGGACCTGACCCAACTAATTCAGGGCCCCACTCACGAGGGTGGACATACGCCGGATCTCATCTTCGTCTCGGGCCAATGCAGCGTTTCTTAAATAGTGGGGCGCGCCCCCCTGGGGGGGCGCGAGGCTCTGTAAAGGGGGGCGCGTTTGACCTCGGCAAATCGGCTCTGCCGATTCCCTTTCTCCCTCCTCCTCCCTCCCTCCACAGCCGGCATGCTGGCCACTCGTCGTCTTCCAGGGACTGCCGTTCCTCACACACACACATGCACGCACGCATGCACACACACACACACGGAGGCTTCTCAGCTCCTGGAAGGAGCGGAGCGAGCGAACGAGCGATCAAGCACGGGTGGCCGGGGCAGGCTAAGGCGGGTGAGCCGGGCTGAGGAGACTCCGCGGGGAGTGGGGGCGGGGCGGGGACGACGACACACAGAGAGAGGCACAGACACAGAGAGAGACAGGGAGGGGGGGAGGAATCAGAGAGTGACAGACATACACAGAGAGACAGAGAGAGACAGGGAGAGAAAGATAGAGACACAGGAAGTGCGTGAATGCAAGACACACACACACACACACACACACACAGTGATAGATGGGCAGACGAATGAGAGACAGACAGAGAGAGAAAGAAAAAGAAAGAAAGAAAAAAGTGGGAGAGAGAAAGAAAGAGACAGAAAGGAAAGAGAAAAAAGAGAGAAAGAAAAAAGAGAAAAAGAGAGAGAGAAAGAGAAAGAAATTTCTTTCTTTTTTATTCTCTTATACTTAATAAGGATACAGTGTTATGCAGAGGTGTACTTATAACAATTTTATAGACAAATGATACTATTTACAGTCGCGCGGGGGCGCGCGAAATGTTTTCTTCTTCCTAGGGGGGGCCTGACAGAAAATAATTGAGAAACACTGGGCCAATGGAAGAGTGATCTGGGTATAGGGGATATAGTCATCACGCCCTTGTCATGGTCAGACCACTCACTTCTCCAGCTCGACTTTGGTTCCGCCCCAGGCGCCTGATGGATCCGGACGGGTTCCAGACGGCGCTTGGGCCACTTCCTGTACCCCTGACCCGTGCCCCGATCGAGGACCTCACGGCCGCATGGAATAGTGCAGCCGGGGGAGCCTTAGATCGGGTCGCGCCCTTGCGGCCTCTCTTGCGGCGGCGAGTCACCGTGGCCCCTTGGTTTACCGAGGAGCTGCGGGTGATGAAATGCCGCAAGAGATGCCTAGAGAGAAGATGGAGGTCCACCCGATCTGGATCTGACCGGACACAGGTAAGAGCCCATTTACGGACTTACATTGTGGCGCTGAGAGTGGCCAAACGCCATCATTGTGCTACTCTCATAGCATCCACAGAAAACCGCCCTGCCGCCCTGTTTAGGGTGACCCGCTCCCTACTTCAACAGAGGGTGCAGGAAGCCCCGTTACAGGGTAGAGCAGAGGAATTTGTGACTTTTCTGCAGGAGAAAACCGCTCAGATACAGAACGGGCTACCCTCCATTGATGGCCCAGTGGGATGCCACGAGACAGATCTTGTTTGGGAGGAGTTTGACTCCGTTACTTCCGAGGATATGGACAGGTTACGTGGGCGACTGCGAGCTACCACATGTTTATTGGACCCGTGTCCCTCCTGGCTTGTACTGGCATCCTGGGATGTGACACGAGGCTGGCTCCAAGAGGTTGTCAACGCCTCCTTGAGTGAGGGTTCCTTGCCTGCTTCCCTAAAAGAAGCTATGGTGAGGCCCCTCCTTAAGAATCCCTCTTTGGACCCAGCTCTTTTAAACAACTATCGTCCAGTCTCCAACCTTCCCTTTTTGGCGAAGGTTGTCGAGAGTGTGGTGGCACAACAGTTTCCCCGTCACCTGGAGGAAGTTGATTATCTAGATCCGCGCAAGTCCGGCTTTCGGCCCGGGCACAGCACTGAGACGGCATTGGTCGCGTTGGTCGATGATCTCTGGAGGGCCAGAGATGGGGGTTGTTCCTCCATCCTGGTCCTATTAGACCTCTCGGCGGCTTTTGATACCATCGACCATGGTATCCTATTGCATCGGCTGGGGGGGTTGGGAGTGGGAGGCACCGTTTTACGGTGCTTCTCCTCCTACCTCTCTGGCCGATCGCAATTTGTGTTGGCAGGAGAGCAGAGGTCGACCTCGAGACCCCTCACATGTGGGGTGCCTCAGGGGTCGGTCCTCTCGCCTCTCCTGTTTTAACACATACATGAAGCTGCTGGGTGAGATCATCCGTGGCTTTGGGGTAGAGTACCATCTATACGCTGACGATACTCAGCTGTATATTTCTACCCCAAACCACCCCAACGATGCCGTAGCGGTGATGTGCCAGTGCCTGGAAGCCGTGCGGGTCTGGATGGGAAGTAACGGACTCAGGCTCAACCCGACCAAGACCGAGTGGCTGTGGTTTCCGGCTGCCCGATTCAACCAGCTCACTCCATCGCTGGCCATAGGGGACGAACATCTTGCCCCTGTGGATGGGGCGCGCAATTTGGGTGTCCTCCTGGATGCCCGGCTGTCCATGGAAGATCAAGTGACAGCCGTGGCCAGGAGGGCGTTTTACCAGGTTCGCCTGGTTCGCCAATTGCGCCCCCTATTGGATCGGGACGCCCTTCGCACAGTCACTCATGCGCTCGTGACATCCCGACTGGACTATTGCAACTCTCTCTACATGGGGCTCCCCTTGAGGTGCACCCGGAGACTTCAGCTAGTCCAGAATGCAGCCGCGCGAGCAATTATGGGAACCGCTAGGTCTTCCCATGTAACACCGCTCTTGCGCGAGCTGCACTGGCTACCTGTCGTCTTCCGGGTGCGCTTCAAGGTGCTGATTATCATCTTTAAAGCGCTCCATGGCTCGGGACCTAGCTATCTGCGGGATCGGATCCTGCCTCATACGTCCTCACGGCCGATTCGCTCCCACAGAGAGGGACTTCTCCGGGTGCCGTCCACTAGACTTTGTCAGCGGGCGACGCCCAGGGGAAGGGCTCTCTCTGTGGCGGGCCCAGCCCTCTGGAACGACCTTCCCCCCGACATTAGGACAACCACGGACCTCCGCTCCTTCCGTCTCAAATTAAAAACTCATTTCTTCTGGCTGGCTGGCCTAGGATAGTCTCTCTGTCTTTGGGGTTTTATTGGGGTTTTATAATATAGCTTAGTTTTAATCGGGAATTTTTAGCGCAGGTTTAGATTTAATTCATTTTTAATGAAATGTTTGTATGTATTTATTGTTTTACTGTGCCTGTGCACCGCCCCGAGTCCCTGTGGGGAGAGGGTGCGGTTTAGAAATATTAAATTATTATTATTATTATTGTTGCCTGATATACTAAGTAGCATGGGAGAATCTAATGCTTGTATGAAAGACAATTAAGTGCAATTCAAAATGGCATTCTAGTCTTCCTTGTTGCAACAAATTGGTCAATATTGGTCTTTTTCTTTTTTTTCCAGTAAGGAAGTGCTGTTTATTTCTTCTTTCATGCTCATAAGTCTTTTCAATAAAGGCCTTTTCCATTACTCTCATTTCATACTTTGCCTAAATAGTTCTTGTCATTCTGCATAATACCTAGGTATTATACAGGGAAAAAATAGAGCATATTAAAGTAACAGACATTTCACACTTAGCCCCAAAACGTCACACATTCTGTAGATTTCTTAGGCATTCTATACAATGCCAACCTTTTACACATTGCCGCATATTTTATTCTAGTTAATTTTGGTCATTTAATTAAAATCGGTTAAAATGTTCTTTTTTGAAAAACAAAAAAGGCTAATTCTTTTTCATTTTTCTCTTTCAACGTCAAGCCATAAGAATGATATATTTATTTTGTCAGGGTTCCAAACAGCATCATCAATAAAATCAGAATCCGAGACAAAGGTTCCTCAAAACTCCAATGTATATGGCATATCTGGGAAACCTGAATCTGAAAGCTTCCAAGTTTTTCCTACCCAATTGAAAGTTCAAGATCCTGGTGACTCAGCGAGAACAGCTGGAAAATAGCAGGCTCTGCAGAGTCCTGCGAAAATCAAGCTAGCAACCATTGCCAAGAGACCCTTTGGGGTCACAGCCATCTTGTAGGGACAGTGAAGGAAGGAGAGGCACTTCAGTGACCATGAGGAATCAGCAAATTCCTTGTTAGGTCCGAAGCAAGCTCTCCCTGAATGGCAGCAGGCATGGCCACCATTGCTGGCAGCCATGAAGCCAGGACAATTGAGAACCAAGATTGTTCAGGAGTGTATGGACAGAACATTGAAATTGGATACAATATTTACCAACGTCTACCTTACAAAAGAATATGTAAAGAAAACGCCTAAGTTTAAAATAGTCGCGAATTGATGGGAGGAAAACCCGGAAATGAAAAGGTGATAAAAAGCCCAAGAGAAGCTTTAAAAATAGATAGCATGGAAAAAAGGCCAAATAATTTGAAAGCAACTTTAGGGAGATAAGGTCTATGACTGTAAGACCTCCCTTGAAAGACTATGTTGGAAGTGAATGAGTAGAATCCACACTAAATTAATAAAAGGGGATTTTGTTGGGACAAGGAGTTTGCTTCATGCTCTTAGGAAGCCTAGGTCAGAACAGATGGCTACATGTGAGATGGGTATTTCCATTATAAGCCAAAATTTGGTTCTGATGGATACCTCTACATATTCAACTAGCTGGATAATCCATGCTTCACTACAAAAATATGTGATAGGGCTTGATAAATTGATATTTAAAGCTTGAAAATTAATGAGTAGTTACGATTGGGCTTGATAAATTGACACTTAAAGCTTGAAAATTAATGAACAGTTAAGGTCGCATACTCTCAACCCACCAGGATTACCACCTCATGTCCTCTACCTCAAGGCTGGTGCTCCAATCATACTGATACACAATCTAAGACAGGAGTCGGAACCTATGGCTCATGAGCCAAATATTGCTCTTTTGATGGCTGAATCTGGCTCGCAGACAAATCTTTAATAAGACTGGGTGAAGTATAGTATCCTAAGTGCATCTGTCCTCATTTCTGACCCCTGTTCATGGTTGCAGGTGGCTGGAGCCAATCACAGCTGTCCTCCGGGACAACACCAAAGTTTCATTGGATAATGATCAATGTGTAACGTGCATGGGTAGTTGTGAGGTCAGGAAGTAAACTTCCCTCCTTGTAATCAAGTAGTCAGCTAGCTTAGCTAATTGCAGGAGCCCTTTTATCAAAGAAGATGGCTAAAAGAAAAAAAGATGAGTATCAAAATTTTCAGAAGGAATGGACAGAGGAATTTGCCTTTGTGGAGAGAGCAGGTTATGCAGTGTGTCTAATATGCAATGATAAAATTGCATCGATGAAATGGTCAAATATAAAGCGGCACTTCGACACACGCCATACTACATTTGCATCAAAATATCCTGGGGGGGGACAACAGGAAGAAAGCATGTCAAGAGCTACTGTGCAGAGTACAACCAAGTCAGCAGCAACTCCGTGTTTGGGCCCAACAAGATGACTGGAATTTGGCTAGTTTTGCTGGTGCTTTAGCAATTGTGAAAAACGGAAAGCCATTCACAGATATCGAGTATGCCAAAAACGTTCATGCTTGATGTTGCCAATGAACTTTTTGACGACATTTTGGATAAAGACAAAAGAATCAAAAGAATAAAAGATATGCCTCTGTCGGCATGAACTGTTCATGATCGTACTATCATGATGGCAAACCAAATAGAGGAAACACAAGTGAAGGACATAATAAATGCAGCACTATTCTTTTCTCTCGCTTTGGATGAGTCAACAGACATAAGCCACTTATGTCAGTTCAGCATGATTGCAAGGTATGCTGTCAGTGACACACTGCATGAGGAAAGTCTTGCTGTTTAGCCTATGAAAGGGACAACAAGAGGATTTATTCAAGTCTTTCACTTAGCTTGCTAAAGAAAAAAATCTACCAATGGATAAACTTATTTCGGTGTGTACTGTTGGTGCTCCATGCATGGTGGGGAAAAACTGAGGATTCGTAGCGCTTCTTCGTGAACATGAAGAGACCCATCCTAAGTTTTCACTGCATCCTACATCAGGAGGCGCTTTGTGCTCAGATGTGTGGCGAGCAGCTTGGTGAGGTGATGTTAATGGTCATTCGGGTGCTCAACTTTATTGTTGCCTGAGCTTTAAATGATTGCCAGTTTAAAACACTGCTGGAGGAAGTTGGGAATAATTATCCTGGTCTGCTTCTGCATAGCAATGTGTGTTGGATGTCAAAAGAGAAGGGCTCAGTTGTGAGCCCTTGAGCAAATGACTGAGGAGAGACAGCAGGCAACTATAACTCTTTATTAATGGTAATTGGCAAAGAGATGGACAAATACAACCACTCACATTCAATAGCCACATAGCCCCATTCATAAGATCTATAGAACTATGTCGTGTAAAGACCTTTTAAAGTCCTTTTAAAGACCTTATGGACTGGAACAACTGAACTGATACCCCAAATCGATATTACGAACTATCCCTCACTGATGCACTTTAATTTCATTACCTATTTATCATCTATTTATGAAATTTATTTTAAATCAAGGCCAACGATGCTTTTTAAAATAATTTATTTTAACCCATGACCCATTGATGAATTCTATTCTTACATTGTATATTTATTGATAATTAGTTTTTAATTATTTATTTATATCATAATGTACTCCAGAACCGACCTACTGTTACTGCGAGAGTACCCGCTCTCGCAGGTTTGGCCCTCCGCTTTAACGAGGGCCCGCCTTGATGAGGGATTTATTAATCCGGAGAGGTGGGCGAAGCGTGGTCTCAGGGGGTTTTTAGTTTATAAATTATTGTCTGTTTTAGGGGGTACCAGGGAGGGGGGAGGGTATAGACAGGTAGAGACGGGTGAGAAAAGAGAGGGCCAGGCCAGCAGCCGACGGAGGGAAGCGGAAGGATCCGTCAGGGGGGGGGAAACACAAGTCGTCCCGATGGAGGGCATTTTCATCCAGAAGGTCGTGGGGAGAGGCAGGTCCGAGGGGAGACAAGTTCTATCCTCCCGGTTGGGGGCACGGAACCGTTGGTTGCAAACGGTCAAGTGCCACAACCTCCGCAGGCTAGGTGGTCAGGGAGTACAGAGCCAGGGCCTGCGGCTGATGTTTTGCAACGCCAGGTCCGTGGTCAACAAAGCCCCCCTCATCCATGACCTTGTGTCAGAGGGGGAGCCGGATCTGGTAGGAATTGCGGAGACCTGGTTGGGGCACGAGGGTGGACTCCCCCTCGTTGAAATGTGCCCACCAGGTTACCGCGCTTTTCATCAGCCCCGGGCCCTAGGTAGGGGTGGTGGGGTAGCGGTCATTGTTAGGGAAGGTCTTGAGCCGAGAGAGACCATTGTGCCACAGACCACCGGTTGTGAGTCCCTCTGCGTGAAGTGGGGCCTAGGGAGGCAGTTGGGCTTGCTGGTTGTATACCTGGCTACCCGCTATGTAACAGCAGCCCTGCCCGAGCTCCTTGAGGTGATCGCTACGGTGGCAGTTGAGACCCCCAGACTTTTAGTCATGGGGGACTTTAACCTGCCATCGGCGGGCGAATCATCCGAGGTAGCTCGGGAGTTCATGGCTTCCATGACGGCCATGGACCTGACCCAATTAATTCAAGGCCCCACCCACGAGGGTGGACATACACCGGATCTCATCTTTGTCTCAGGCCAATGGAAGAGTGATCTGGGTATAGGGGACATAGTCATCACGCCCTTGTCATGGTCAGACCACTCACTTCTCCGGCTTGACTTTCCAACCGCTACTCCTCACCGCGGGGAGGCAGAACCTGAGTCACCTATTTGGTTCCGCCCCAGGCGCCTGATGGACCCTGATGGGTTCCAGGCGGCGCTTGGGCCACTTCCTGTACCCCTGACCCGTGCCCCGATGGAGGACCTCGTGGCCGCGTGGAATACCGTGGCCACGGGAGCCTTGGATCGGGTCGCGCCCTTGCGGCCTCTCTTGCGGCGGCGAGCCACCCTGGCTCCTTGGTTTACCGAGGAGCTAAGGGTGATGAAACGCCACAAGAGATGCCTAGAGAGAAGATGGAGGTCTACTCGATCTGAATCCGACCGGACACAGGTAAGAGCCCATTTACGGACTTACATTGTGGCGCTGAGAGTGGCCAAACGCCATCATTGTGCCACTCTCATAGCATCTGCAGATAACCGCCCTGCCGCCCTGTTTAGGGTGACCCGCTCCCTCCTACAACAGAGTGTGCGGGAAACCCCATTACAGGGTAGAGCAGAGGAATTTGGGATTTATCTGCAGGATAAAATCGCTCAGATTCAGAGCGAGTTAGTCTCCATCGATGGCCCAGTGGGATGTCCTGAGGCAGGTCTTGAGTCAGTTTTGTGGGAAGAGTTTGACTCTGTCACTTCCGAAGATATGGACAGGTTATGTGGGCGACTGCGAGCCACCACATGTTTATTGGACCCGTGTCCCTCCTGGCTTGTACTGGCATCCTGGGAGGTGACACGAGGCTGGCTCCAGAAGGTTGTCAACGCTTCTCTGAGTGAGGGTTACTTGCCTGCCTCTCTTAAAGAGGCCATGGTGAGGCCCCTCCTGAAGAAGCCCTCTCTGGACCCAGCATTATTGGTTAATTACCGTCCGGTCTCCAATCTTCACTTTCTGATGAAGGTTGTCGAGAGTGTGGTGGCACAACAGTTTCCCCATCACCTGGAGGAAGTTGATTATCTGGACCCGCGCCAGTCCGGCTTCCGGCACGGGCACAGCACCGAGACGGCATTGGTCGCGTTGGTAGATGATCTCTGGAGGGCCAGAGATGGGGGTTGTTCCTCCATCCTGGTCCTATTAGACCTCTCAGCGGCTTTCGATACCATCGACCATAGTATCCTATTGCATCGGCTGGGGGGGTTGGGGGTGGGAGGCACCGTTTTACGGTGGTTCTCCTCCTACCTCTCCGGTCGATCGCAATTTGTGTTGGCAGGAGAGCAGAGGTCGACCTCGAGACCCCTCACATGTGGGGTGCCTCAGGGGTCGGTCCTCTCGCGTCTCCTGTTCAACACATATATGAAGCCGCTGGGTGAGATCATCCGTGGTTTTGGGGTAGAGTACCACTTCTACGCTGACGATACGCAGTTGTACATATCTACCCCAAACCACCCCAACGATGCCGTAGCGGTGATGTGCCAGTGCCTGGAAGCCGTGCGGGCCTGGATGGGAAGTAACAGACTCAGACTCAACCCGTCCAAGACCGAGTGGCTGTGGTTTCCGGCCGCCCGATTCAACCAGCTGACTCCATCACTGGCCATATGGGGCGAACACCTTACCCCTGTGGATGGGGCGCGCAACTTGGGTGTCCTCCTGGATACCCGGCTGTCCATGGAAGGCCAAGTGACAGCCGTGGCCAGGAGGGCGTTTTACCAGGTTCGCCTGGTACGCCAGTTGCGCCCCCTATTGGATCGGGATGCCCTTTGCACAGTCACTCATGCCCTCATGACATCCCGACTGGACTATTGTAACTCTCTCTACATGGGGCTCCCCCTGAGGTGCACCCGAAGACTGCAGCTGGTCCAGAATGCAGCCGCGCGAGCAATAATGGGGACCACTAGGTACACCCATATAACACCTCTCTTGCGCGAGCTGCACTGGCTGCCTGTCGTCTCTCGGGTGCGCTTCAAGGTGCTAGTTGTCATCTTTAAAGCGCTCCATGGCACGGGACCTAGCTATCTGCGGGATCGGATCCTGCCCCATACATCCTCACGGCCGATTCGCTCCCAGAGAGGGACTTCTCCGGGTGCCTTCCACTAGACTTTGTCAGCGGGCGACGCCCAGGGAAAGGGCCTTCTCTGTGGTGGGCCCAGCCCTCTGGAATGACCTTCCCCCCAATATTAGAACAACTACGGACCTCCGCTCCTTCCGTCAAAAACTTAAAACATACTTTTTCTGCTTGGCCGGCCTAGGTTAGTCTCTACCTTTAGGGCGTTAGGGAATGTTAGTTTTAATGTGGGGATTTTAGTGCAGGGACAACCAAATTTAATTCGCTTTTATTCATTGTATTTATTTTTGTATGTATATTTTACAGTATTTTAATTTTTCCCTCTGCACTGCTCCGAGTCCCCTTGGGGAGAGGATGCGGTATATAAAATAAATTTATTATTATTATTATTATTATTCACCAAGAGCGCTGTGTTGTAAGTCACTGAACTGGAACTGTCATGAAACTTGAAGCGTCTTGTGTTAATTTCATTAGAGCACATGCACTAAACCAGTTTCAGGAATTTCTGAGCTATATGTTGCCTATGAAGATATTTTGTACCACGCAGAAGAGAGTTTTGAAATGTTTCTATGATTTACTTCCACAGGTTTCTGCTTTTCTGATTTCCAAAAATAGATAATAAGTACCAGAGCTCAAAGATGAAGAATGGGAATGGCACCTTGCCTTTCTGACAGATGTGACAGAGCTACTCAGCAGTTTGAATGTGCAACTTCAAGGAAAGGGAAAGCTCACTTCGTTTCCGGTTTCCGAAGGTGACAGACATGATTTGTGCTCTGTCTGCCGCTTGCTGTACCAGTGGGCTCCTTCGGGAGCACGGGGGATTCTGGGGGAGTCTCCTGCCGTAGGGGCGGCTCTCTGGGAGCCCCCAGCCTCCTCGCTCCCTAATCTCCTGGGTTGCTGATGAAGGATAAGCGATAAGACTGTAAGTTCCAGTTCAATCAATTTTAAACGGAGATTGGAGGGGGGAGTTTTTCTTGTTTAAACCTCCCCCTCGGACGAAGCAATCAAGCGATCCCTCTCCATTGGAATGGAGAGAGGAAAGGACTAACTTGCTATTTGAACTAACTATGGAAAAGAATTGTATCGTATCGCAGTTGCAACAATTTCTTACGGAGTTCTTTTAGAAAAAAAAGAAAGTGGATTACATTAAGAAACACTAGACTATTAGAATTAGAGGGACATGATTTGCCATTGGGATGGCACGCAGCTCTATGGTATAGAAACACTAGGAAACATGGTCTTTTCAGAAGGCACTACATAAGAGAATCTTTGATTGTAAACTGGGAGAAGATCAAGAAATTGCACTATTTTAGAATACCAGTCTGGGTATCAACTATTGAAGCATTCACTTACGCAATAATATACAAAAAGGAACGAACAACCAGATATTCGGATCTATTAAACTCAAGGGGTGATCTTAAAACTATTCAGGAATTAAAACAAGAAGGAACGGATATTAATTGTTATACATACACCAAATACATTCAAGATATAAGGAAGATCAAAAAAAAAGGAGGGGTTTACGACAAAATGACGGAATTAGATAAAATATTAACAGGCGTCGTCGAAAAAATAATGAAAAAACTCTATGCCTACTTATTAGAGTTTAAACTCCAGGAAGAGCATGTGAAAGAAACAATGATAACATGGGGGGGAAACTTTGGGCATGGGTTCGACTTAGATAAATGGCAAAAACTGTGGACACAAAACTATAAAATGACGATGTCAACAGCCTACAAAGAGAACTTGTATAAGATGTTCTACAGGTGGCACTTATCACCGAGAATCGCAAAAATGAATAAGAACAAATCCCAAAAATGCTGGAAATGCCATCAGACGCCTGGTACTTACTACCATATGTGGTGGACCTGTTCGGAGGCTAAAAATTATTGGAGTATGATCCACACATGGCTGGAGAAAATAACAGAAAAACATATAGATTTTAAACCCGAACTCTTCCTGCTTGGAATTACGTTAGAAATATTTGACAAGAATTTGAAATACCTAATTGTAAATATTTTGACAGACGCTAGAATCGTGTTTGCAAAAAATTGGACAAATGATAAATTACCATCACAGGAAGAAGTTATTTATAAAATTATGGAATGTGCAGAGATGAGTAAATTAACGTTTGAAATTAGAGAGCAAGACAGCGAACAATTCTATGAAATATGGAATAAATTTTATCAACGGCTGGAAAAAAGGGGAAACTAAGGGATATAACAATAGATATTATATTATTATATAACTTGAAGAAATTTTTGTCTTTAGAAGGACAAAATAATTTATTTTAGTATGATAAAGTTACCTCTAGAGACAATGGAAAACAATGGTATAACATGCGAAGATTTTCTGTTCTTATTCTGTTGGTTTTTTTCTATTTAATATCTTGTTTATATATTGAAGAGTTAGGGGATAAAGATTGATTTCATAAATGGAAATGTTACTGTATGATACAAAAGTGATATATAGATTAATATCTTTGCAAGATTAAGCACTGGCGCACAGAGCGTTTGTCTGAACGACATGTTGTGCAAAGCACGAAATGAATGATGTTTCTTTTTATTTATTTTCAATAATAAAAATAAAAAACTTTAAAAAAAGAAAGAAAGTAAATGGAACTTTCACTTTTCTTCCTGTCAGAAGGTGGGGCAAGATGGCTTTTCTTTGTTCTCCGCTTATAACTCCCCTGCATTGGTGAAGCTTTTCCCTCCATAATTAGCATCGAAGGATTTGAAACTTTACTTTTAGCATTTCTCCCAGAGGCTCCCAAGTCTCTCCCAATACGTGGACTCCTGGATGTAGACTGCAAGATTTCCTTTTTTTTTTCTTAAGTAAACTCTTAAGACTGAACTCTCACTTGGATTACTCTGATACCTTGGACTGTCTCGGTCGTCCGTTTCTCTGGAGCCATTTCTTTATCAACTGAGAAATTTGAACTGACACAATGGCTTTTAGAAAGCCACCAACGGGAAAGTCAACTTCCGCTCCGTCCTCAGCTGTCTCCAGCTTGACTACACAGCCGAAGGTTTCTTCACTTTTACATAAAGAACCTGCTGGAGAGGGTTCACAGGAACCATCGGTTATAGAAATGTTTCGGGAAATGAAAAATATGAATGAAATGTGGAAAGAATTGACAGATTTAACATTAGAACTTGGGAAACACAACAAAGCACAACAGAAATAAACAAAAAATTGTGAAGTTAGAGGGGGCGGCTGAGATGGGGCAAGAGGTTCAGGAGATCCGGAAGGAGAGTCTAGAATTAGGAGTTCATATGACTAAAATTGAATTTGAAAGAATGTCTTTTTTTCTCAGGTTCCAGAATATACAAGAGTCAGAAAATGAAGATCTCAAAGATGTTATGAGTACAATATTAGCAGAATACCTTAAAAGAGATAAAGATCAACTCTGGTAGGATATGGACCTGGTTTATAGAATTAATTCAGCCTATGCTAGGATGCATAATGTACCAAGAGAAGTTCATGTTAAATTTCTTAGGAGATCCACAAGGGATGAGATATTGAGGGCTCAACAGGATGGAATCTTAAAGTATCAGGATAAAGAAATAATCATATTAAAACAGATTCCGAAAAAAATTAGAGATATAAGGAGGAAGTATTCCTTCTTGTCTAAGAAATTATACAAAAAAGGAATTTGGTTCAAGTGGTTATTACCAGAGGGAACGCTGATCTTCTGGGAGAAGGGCAGAGTAAAAATTAAAACACTAAGTGAGGCAGAGGCATTTATTCAAAAACATTCTCCCCAGTTGGGAGGTGAAGATGGGGGAACAGGGGGAGCGATGGCCCCGCCCAGAGACAGGAGTCAATTGCGAAAAGACTCAGATCTCAAAAATGATTTTATTTGAAATCCTATTGTAATTGATGATACAACAGAGCCTTCTCTGTGGCGGGACCAGCCCTTTGGAACGACTTACCCCCTGAACTCCGCACCATCTCCGACCTCCGCCTCTTCCGCAAGTGTCTGAAGACACATCTATTCCATCTAGCCGGCCTAGCGTAACCTCCATTACTGACTTTTAGATAGTTTTAAATTTGGGATTTTTAATTCGGTTTTAGCACAGGATTTTATTAGAATAAGTTTTTTTTAATTTTATTATGTTTTGTATGTATTTTAACATTCCTGTGCACCGCCCTGGGTCCACTTGGAGAAGGGCGGGGTATAAATATAATAAATAAATAAATAAACAAGATGAAATGGCAAAGAAAAAGATGATTGAATATATGGACTATACAATGTAATCTTTTTATATGTCTATCCTTTACTTTTAAAATTGTAAATCTACGAAATTTTTGGGAGGGCCACCACCAATGGCAGGGAAGCTATCAAAATGTTATTCTCACCCTATACCATTTCCCTGTATAAATTTTGAAAACCAATAAAATTTTCTTTAAAAAAAAAAAAGGAAAGGGGAAGCTCATCTGTGATATGCTTTCACATGTGAAGGCATTTGAAGTAAAATTGGATCTCCTCATCAAACAAGTGAAGGCCATCTCGCTACTACTCAAAAGCTGTTGGCTGAAAAACCAACATTTGCATTCCCAAACTAAAGGTGTGTGGATTCGCTGGAAATGTTGCAAAGGGAGTTTCAGATTGAAAGAGCTTCATGCACATGAACAGAACCTACAGCTTTTGCGGAACCCACTTTCTGTTGACATCAAAATTGTTGATCCAATTTGCCAAATGGAACTGGCTGAACTACTGAATTGTGACTCTCTGAAAGACACATCTAAGTTAAGCAGCCTTACCGATTTCTATGCATCTCCCTTTCTGAGATATATCCTAATCACTCAAAATGGTAACTTTTTGAGTGAAGAAGTTTGGGCATGCGCGAAGATGGCGGCATGCCATTGAGCTCCGTGCGGTTCGCAGGGCCCGTTGGCTGAGGAAACATGCTGCCCGGCCCTTTACCCACCTGCAAGGGCCGGGTCCAGTAAGATGCCCACCCTGGCATTCCATTGAGACCCTGGTGGTCTCCCAGGGTGAGGTTTGGCGGCTGGAGCGGGTGAAGATGCCGGACGCTGGGCGGAGGGCGCTGGATGCCGGGCGGCGCTATTTATATCTATTATGATGTACTCCAGGGCAGACCTTATTCTACTGCGGGAGTCCCCCTACTCGCAGATTTGGCCCTCCGCATTAACGAGGACCCACGTTGATGAGGGATTATGTAATCAAGAGAGGTGGGCGAAACGCAGTCTTAGGGGTTTTTAAATGAAATTTATTATTTGGATTTTAGGGGGTCCCAGGGAGGGGGGTGGGATTAGTCAGGCTGAGGGCGGGACCAAAACCAAGCCGGCGGGCGGAATTAAAAAGGAAGCCGGTGGGTCCGTTAAGGGGAGGGGGACAAGGGACGTTCCGGAAGAGGGTTGTTCCATCCAAACTTTGCAGTCACTCATGCGCTTGTGACGTCCTGTCTAGACTACTTTAATGCTCCATACATGGGGCTCCCCTTGAGGTGCACCTGAAGGCTACAGCTGGTCCAGAACGCAGCCGCACGGGCAGTTTTGGGAGCTACCAGGTACTCCCACGTAACACCACTCCTGCGTGAGCTGCACTGGCGGCCTGTGGCCTTTCGGGTGCCTTTCAAGGTGTTGGTCACCATCTTTAAAGCGCTCCATATAAAGAAGATATTTTTTGGAAAACTTGGAAACCATTTGTGGGCTATGCGCTTGGAAATTTGGACGCTTCGGTACCTGTACCCAGAGAACGTGGATTTTGGAGATCATGAGGATATATCCGAAGAACCAAATCTTCCTTTCTTATGTATAGCACAGGGTGAAGTATTGTATGTGTTGTTATAATGTTTAAAATTTAATAAAAACTTAAAAAAAAAAAAAAGCGCTCCATGGCACAGGACCTAGTTATTTGCGGGATCGTATCCTGCCCCATACATCCCTTCGGCCGATTTGCTCCCACAGAGAGGGACTTCTCTGGGTGCCGTCCACTAGGCAGTGCCAGCGGGCGACGCCCAGGGGAAGGGCCTTCTCTGTGGCGGGCCCAACCCTCTGGAACAACCTACCCCCCGAACTCAGAACTATCATGGACCTCCGCTCCTTCCGCCGAAACTTGAAGACGCACTTCTTCCATCTCGCCAGCCTGGCCTAACCCTTACCATCAAGCTTGAGACAGACACAATGTACTTCATGCAAATACTACATGTCCACTAGACTTTGTCAGCGGGCGACGCCCAGGGGAAGGGCTCTCTCTGTGGCGGGCCCTGCCCTCTGGAACGACCTCCCCCCCGATATTAGAACTACCACAGACCTCCGTTCCTTCCGTCTGAAATTGAAAACGCACTTTTTCTGCCTGGCCGGCCTAGGGTAGCCTCTTACCATAGTATTATAGGGTTTAGGGTTTTAGTGATTGGTTTTGGGGAATTTTAGCGCAGGGTCTTATTGTTTAATGTGTTTTTTAACTGTTTTGTATATCTCTGTACATTTATTGTTTTAATTTCCCTGTGCACCGCTCCGAGTCCCCTTGGGGAGAGGGAGCGGTCTAGAAATTAAATATTATTATTATTATTATTATTATTATTATTATTATTATTACATACAAGAAAAGAACTACAACAATTAACAGATTAGTGCATATATCGCAAACAAGAAGCCACTTCTAAAGCAAGGTCAGAAAAAAACATACCCAATGATCATGGATCAGCTAGCAAAACAAGATTGTATCATTTTTCTTGATGTTTCTGAGGGCGCAGGGGAAACATTTTTAACTAATTTAATTGTTGCCAAAATCAGGGCATAGGGAGAAATTGCTCCTGCCATCGCCTCTTCAGGATTAAGGATGGAAGGCAGTCCATTCCGCACTTACGTTGCCGCATGACATCACCAGGCAGGAAAAATCCTACCTGCAACATAAGGCAAGGCAAGTGGTTGGGCGCAGGTGGTCAAGAAATGTAAATTAATCGTATGGGATGAATGCACCATGGCGCACAAGAAAGCTCTCAAGGCCCTTGACCTCAATATTAGAGGACAACTTTAAGTTGCTTGCTCAAGGGTGAGTTCACCCATGGATTTATTTCTTGTTGCTCCTGGAGGTGAAACTAAAAATGTTGTTCACTGTATAATCAAGTTTTGTGTTAATATTATAGTGAATTTGTGAAACATTTTACTTTTTAACTTGCATACACTTATAAATGCCAGTAAATAAAATTACTTTGATTTGACACTATACATATAATTGATTCCTTTTGCCGTCTTCTACAGGATTGGGATAAATAAATACCCAGGCAACACTGGGTTATCAGCTAGTTAAATAACATCACTCAGAATATTTAAATATTTAAATATTTTTAGTCTGAATATTTAAATTGTTTTAATTGGGTTTTTAAGGGGTTTAGTTTTTAAGGATTTTAGGTTTTTAGCGCAGGGATATAAGTTGTTTAATTTGATTTTATATATTTATGTTTCTATGTTTGTACGCTTTTTAATCTCCTGTGCACGCCCCGAGTCCCTTCGGGGAGAGGGAGCGGTCTACAAATTAAACTTGATTTGATTTGAGAATGCTAACAACCCAGCTTCAGGATGTTAATGACAAGACTGCAAGGGTATAAATCCTACTTCAATCAGAACTGAATAAGCTTCTTGGGCGTAAAATGTTTTCATGGGGAAAACAAAAACAAGTCCAGTTGCCTTTTGGAAACCATCACGACCCGATGATTGAGAATCTCCATAGACATATTGCCCTTGTTACTTACGGACATACATTGTTAAATTTACATGTTTTCACATGTTCACCGCGGATTGGTTGCCCAAACCCCAGGTAGTTTAAACAACTGTCATTGGCCGGCTGGTCTGCCGGAGCTCCTTAAAAGGCGAGCTCCTTAAAAGGCAAGCTCCAGCAGCCCAGCCGGCAGAGCGCAGTCACTTACTCTGGAAATAGAAAAGTGCTGAAACTCACTCGCGCCTCTCGCCAATCAAACAGCCCTTGTGGAAAATAAAACAATGCCTTTGTAGCATTAATGGAACTTACATCAATGTTACAGGGGTGGAAACCTGGTGAAAACTTCTACTCTTTGGAACTGAAAAAAAATCATCCTTTGTCTACAAAGTGGGAGGTCATATTTACATTGCTCTGTGTTTACAGCCAATATTGTCAGACAAATCTAAGAAGAGAGGTGAGGCAAGAAACTAGCAAACGGCCTGTTAATATGTGGTGGTTTAGATACCATCCCTTCCAATCACTTAGGTTTATATATATATTCAAATACGTATATTCCATGTATTAATCAACAGGAATCATAGTTATGAACCACCATTTATGTAAAGTTGAAAATAACTCTAAAAAGTCTGTTGCGCATGCGCGAAGATGGAGGTGAACTTTTGGATGCTGTGAGAGCTGGGGGGGACCTCGCTTGGCTGTGGGGATGTCTGCCCGGCCAAAATTGCGATCTGTTGGCCTGGCCCGGCAAGCTGTCCATCTTGCCGCCACGGTGGGGTTATTTGGCCCCACAGGACGAGGCGGGCGACAAACAGTAGTCGGAGGAAGTGAGCGACGGGTTCAGAGGCTGGAAGCCGGATGTCGGAAGGCCGTTGCCGGAGATGGATGGCGAAACAACAAGGGCGGCAATGGCAGCGGCATACTGGCGCGGCGTGGCATTTGGCAGCGACTGAGGATGGAGGAGCTCGTCTGGATCCGAGGGGTGAGAGACCTGGCCAGACGAGGCAAACGCGGTAGATATGGCGGACAAGGATGAGGACGAAGTTGTGGGGTTGCTGTCAGCATCTGGAGGAAACTGTCTATCTAGACCTGCGCCAGTCCGGCTTCCAACCTGGACACAGCACAGAGATGGCATTGGTCGTGTTGGTAGATGATCTCTGGAGGGCCCGAGATAGAGGTTGCTCCTGTATCCTATTCCTATTAGATCTCTCAGCGGCTTTTGATACCGTCGACCATGGTATCCTATTGCACCAACTGGAGGGGTTGGGAGGCACCGTTTTGCGATGGTTCTCCTTCTACCTCTCCGGCCACTCACAATTTGTGTTGACAGGAGGGCAGAGATTGACGTCAAGGCCCCTCACATGTGGGGTGCCTCAGGGGTCGGTCCTCTCGCCTCTCCTGTTCAACCCCAATATGAAGCCGCTGGGTGAGATCATCCGTGGTTTTGGAGTAGAATACCATCAGTACGCTGATGATACTCAGTTGAAGTGATGTCCCAGTTTATAAATTAAAATTATTATTATTAATAATAATAATAATAATAATAGTTTTAATCATATTTTAGCAGACACACCAAATTTAATTCTATTTTAAAATGTGACTGTATTCATATTTTGATAGTTTGTTGTTTTTAATTCTTCTGTGCAACGCCCTGAGTCCCATTGGGGAGATAAGGCGGTATAGAAATGGGATAAGATAAAATAAAATAAATAAAATAAACTCATTGGTGAAATCGGATAATGAAATGTCATGTTCCTCTGTTCTATAAGATTTGAACCTCATGGAAGATGCGAGTCCACCTTCTTACTTGGCTGGATCAGGAGATGATCAATTCAAGAGTACTGAATTGTCTGTTCTTAAATAAGAACGAGAGAAGCAGAATTTGGTTCTGTTGAAGTTTCAAATTCAACGAACTATTTGAAAGACTTAGCCATTAATGATATATTTGAAAACAGTGACACTTCAATGTTTAATTAACTTTGCCTGTCCCCCACCAACTCCTTCAACAATAAAAATGTTGAGGACATTCCCTTCTTGCAACTCAAGCGAGCAACACCCCAATATTCAGAAATGACATCACTGATCTGCTTTAGGACCTCTTTCCAGAGCACGATACCATGTTCTTGAGACTGAAGGATACCAATGGATATCACTGATCTACAGTTGCAAGAAAAAGTATGTGAACCCCTTGGGAGTACGTGGAGTTTTGCATGAATTGGTCATAAAATGTGCTCTGAACTTCATCTAAGTCACAACAATAACAAAACACAGTCTGCTTAAAATAATACTACACAAACATTAGATGTTGCCATGGTTTAATTGAACATAACATGTAAACATTCACAGTGCAGGGAGGAAAAAGTATGTGAGCCCCTAGCCTAATGACTTCTCCAAGAGCTAATTGAAACCAGGAGTGAGCCAATCTGGACTCCAATCAGTGTGATATTGGATGTGTTGCTGACAGCTGTCCTGCCCTTTAAAAACACACACCTGTTTTGGGTTTACTGGTTTCAAGAAGCACTGTCTGATGTGAACCATGCCTTGCAGAAAAGAGCTCTCAGAAGACCTACAATCATGAATTATTGACTTGCATGAAGCTGGAAAGGGTCACAAAAGTAGCTCCCAAAGCCTTGATGTTCATATATCCACGGTAAGACAGACTGTCTACAAATGGAGAAAGTTTAGCAATGTTGCTAGTATCCCTAGGCGTGGTCGTCCTGTAAAAATGACTGCAAGAGCACAGCGCAGAATGCTTCATGAGGTAAAGAAGAATCCTAGAGTGTCAGCTAAAGACCTACAGAAGTCCCTGGCACATGCTAACATTTTTGTTGACACATCTACAATAAGGAAAACATTAAAGAATGGAGTATATGGGAGTACACCACGGAGCAAGCCATTGCTGTCCAAAAAAAATATTGCAGCACGTTTGAAGTTTGCAAAAGAGCATCTGGATGTCCCACAGCACTACTGGCAAAATATACTGTGGACAGATGAAACCAAAATTGAGTTGTTTGGGAAGAACACACAACACTATGTGTGGAGAAAAAAAGGCACAGCACACCAACAGCAAAACCTCATCCCCACTGTAAAACATGGCAGAGGGAGCATCATGGTTTGGGGCTGCTTTAAATGTCTCTTATCAAGACATTTTGCAGGAAAACGTACAACCATCTGTCCGCCAACTGAAGCTCCGCAGAGGATGGGTGATGCAACAGGACAATGACCCAAAGCATACAAGTAATTCAACAAACAAATGGCTTCAACAGCACAGAATACGCCTTCTGGAGTGGCCCAATCAAGAGTCCTGACCTCAACCCGATTGAAATGCTGTGGCATGACCTTAAGAGAGTGATTCACACCAGACATCCCAAGAATATTGCTACACTGACAGTTTTGTGAAGGGGAGTGGTCCAAAATTACTCCAGATTGTTGTGCAGGTCTGATCTGCAACTACAGGAACCGTTTGGTTGAGGTTATTGTTGCCAAAGGAGGGCAACCAGGTATTAAGTCCACAGGTTCACATACTTTTTCCTCCCTGCACTGTGAATGTTTACAGGTTATGTTCAATTAAACCATGGCAACATCTAATGTTTGTGTAGTATCATTTTAAGCAGACTGTTTTGTTATTGTTGTGACTTAGATGAAGTTCAGAGCACATTTTATGACCAATTCATGCAAACTCCACAGGGGTTCACATACTTTTTCTTGCAACTGTAGATCACACGACATAAAAGTTCCCAGGACTCTACCAGAATTTCCAGGTCCAAAGATGTTTTCCTCAGATGCCATAAAAAACTGGTTTGAAAATAACCCACGAAAGTGTTAGGCCAAAATGGCAGCTACAATCACTTTAATGGTTACCAAAAATTCATTAACTCACATCCAAGTTATATAAAATGAGAGTATTTCTGCGCAGAAAAGGACAAATTAACTTTTAAACAGCAAGATAAAGAATACCATACAGTGTGGGATAAATTATATCCCCACCAAAAGGCACCTGGGTCATAGAGCAGTGGGGAGGATCAGGGGCAGTTTGTCCCTGATGCTAGATTACGCAGGGTTGAGAAACGGAGGCAGCAGTTAAGTCAGAGGCAGGCTCATAGGCCATGATTAGAACCAGGTGGTTGCTGAGTGGCCCCCTCCCAATAGAGCTTATGGGTGAGGCGTTGGGAGGGGACATTTGCAGGAAGAAACGGATTAAACTAAAATGTCAGCCTTCTAGTCATGTTTGGAGTTCTCTGGGCTCTTAGCCAGTCTTATCTGGTAAATAAGCAGTGGCAAGCAGCCAAGCCTGTGTGTATGCTGGGTGATTCAGCCTGTGGGACAACAACCACATACATTGGACAAACGAACAGGAGAATAAATGCATGCATCGCAGAACACAAGAAAAAACTTCCTCCCTTTTCCAGCATCTTAAAGCAACAGGACATGAAATTTATTTTGAAGGAACCACATTAATCTCCAAAACTGAACACTTCAACAAGAGAATAATTATGGAAGCCATCAAAATAGAGAAACACCCCCATAACATGAATAAATGTGATGATACCTCCCGCCTACCAGACATCTGGAAACTAGCCCTAGTCAACAAACGAGTCACAGCCACGAAAACCGACACTGGACCCAGAACAACACATGACACCATCACCAATCACCCTCACCAGACTCAAACCCAAACCCATCCCACAGATGAAATGCAACCACCATCCAGAAGCCAAACCACAGCATCACCAGCTGCTGCACCCCTCTCCGACCCCCACACAAAGCAAACTGACATACGCCGTGAACACATGGCCAGACCGCAAACTCAGAGCCAAACCAAAGCCATCTGCTCAGGCAGACATCACAGAACTCAGGAGGTTACAACACTAAAGCCCAGAATTACAACACAGCCCAGGATGTTGCAGCACAGGACTCAGGATGTCACTATACATAGCCCATTACCCAGGTCGTTACAACACAAAAGACTAATGGGCACACAGCCAGTACTTCAGCGACACAGTATGTTACAAAATAGCCGACTAATCTACAAACATCAACTTCATCAACCAATCAAGATGTAACAACACAGCCAGCCAACCTGCTTATAGCAACAAAGCCAGCACTCCCCACCAATATTTATAGAGAGATGGCAGCTCCGATCACCCTTTGCTCGCACAAACAAAGCTGAAGGCACCAGCCTGAAGATGAGTGGGACCTCGTCGAAACATCGCCAAGATACTCTCAATCTTACACGGGAAAAGACAAGAATACGCCAAGACTTGCATATAGAGGATAGGTTATATGAATTATAAATATAAAGAGGAAATAGCAAATGTAAAACAAATGGAAAGTAGGTGTGACGATAAGATTGGATGTACCAATGTTTTAGGATTAGGAAAAATGGATATAAATGTAGTTTGTTTTGTTTCATCAAGTTTAATAAAAATTATTTATATTAAAAAAGGACTTATTCAATCCTACTGCATTTGTTCCTGCAGACCCAATCAAAGAAGTTTGGCTGAAGAGCCCAGTAGCTACATGCAAGATGGATGTTACTGTTATAAACCAGAGGAAGAATTTGCTTCTGGTGGCTAATTCTACGTATTCGATGGGCAGAGCGAAGTTGACTGTTCCATTACACATTTTGGCGCTGTGAGCAATGTGTCCCAATGCAAGGCCAGGATTCACATCAGAACTGCAAAAGTTATAAAGATCAACGAGCATTCCCATTTGATGTAGGAAAAACAGACAAGCTCTTTAAAGTAGGAAAAGTTTATTTGTGCACAAGGTCCAGCAAAAGCTGCAAAGCTCATGAAAATGTCTGAACCCCGTCAGACTGACAAAGACCCTCTTTTATACCCTCGGTTACATATACATTCCTGTTATCCTACATTTGTCCAAATATGGGGTTGGGGGGAATCGAAAACATACCAGTTGAGACAGTTTGCTTGGGTCAACAAGATACATATGCATTTGGAGGCTATTTGTGGTTAATACAGAGATTGATTAGGGAAGTTAAGGCAGGATGTCGTGGGAGAATACCGGAATAACAGGATGCATCTGTCTGGGTCACCAAGAAGACCTCTTTTGCAAATACAGCAGTACAATATTGAGCATAGCTTGCAATCTTATTTTTTGACCAAAGATTACTTGACCAGAGTTTGAGGCCTAGGACAGCCTTAGACCTATTCAGCTTCTGGTGCTTCCTCACATTGTTCCTCATCAGCAAATATGGAATTGGCAAGATTCGTGACCGGGATGAGACATTGAGCCACTAAAAGGAATATCCCAAGTTATTCCTACCTATCTGGCCAATGTGAGCCCAGCGGTCTATGTTACCATACCTACAAATTGCAAGATTGCCAAAATAACTTTTCAGAGGCAAAACTAAATACAGAAAGCACCTTCAGACCCAGACAGCTTGGATGACCTTGTATTACCCAAGGAATACAAGATCTATTCACCAACACAGAGCGTAGAAGAGCTATTCTTGGCAATTTCAGGGAGGGCTCTAGGAGGATCCCAATATTTGGGGGTAGTACTTATTTGTACATTCTACAGCCATTTGACATCTGGTATGTGGACAGCACTTTTACAATTGCTTGCAAAATCTTTGCTGAGGTTTATGTAATCTTAGCAAAGCACAAGGGTATGCACCCTGTGTTGTACACACTTTTGCCAAAAAGTGCACAGCATATGAACAGTTGTTGTGAAAAACCTGCTGGCTAACACTCAGCTATGGTCCATTCACTGTGATTTTGAAATGACTGCCATGAATGAATGCCATTAGATTCCAAACTCCACATTGGCCAAGACCAAAGAGCTATCCAAGGATGTCAGGGACAATATTGTAGATCTACACAAGGCTGAAACGGGCTTCAAGACTATCGTCAAGCAGCTTTGTGAGAAGGTGACAACAGTTGGTGCAATAACTATCAATCTCCTTCAGTCTGGAGCTCCATGCAAGATCTCACCTTGTGGAAGTTCAATAATCATGAGAATGGTGAGGAATCAGCCCAGAACTACACGGGAGGATCTTGTCAATGACCTCAAGGTAGTTGGGACCATAGTCACCAAGAAAACAATTGGTAAAACACTATGCTGTTAAGGACTGAAATCCTGCAGCACCCACAAGATTCCCCTACTCAAGAAAACACATGTACAGGTCCATCTTAAGTTTGTCAATGAACATCTGAATGATTCAGAGGAGACCTGGGTGAAAGTGTTGTGGTCAGATGAGACTAAAATCAATATCTTTGGCCTCAACTCAACTCACTGCATTTGGAGAAGGAATGCTGCCTATGACCCAAGAACACCATTCCAATCATCAAACATGGAGGTGGAAACATGTTTGGGGGTGTTTTTCTGCTCAGGGGACAGAACAACTTCACTGCAACAAAGGGACAATGGGCAGAACCATGTATCCTCATATCTTGGGTGAGAACCTCCTTCCCTCAACCAGGGCATTGAAAATGGATTGTGAATGGGTATTCCAGCATGACAATGATCCAAAACACACAGCCAAGGCAACAAAGGAGTGGCTCAAGAAGCAGCACATTATGGTCCTGGAGTGTCCTAGTCATTCTCCAGACCTTAATCCCATAGGAAATCTGTGGAGGGAGTTGAAGGTTTGAGCTGCCAAATGTCAGTCTCTAAACCTTAATGACTTGGAAAGGATCTGCAAAGAGTGGGACAAAATCCCTCCCGAGATGTGTGCAAACCTGGTGGCCAACTACAAGAAACGTCCGACCTCTGTGATTGCCAACAAGAGTTATGCCACCAAATACTAAGTCATGTTTTGCAAAGGGGTCAAATACTTATTTCACTTGTTAAAATGCAAATCAATTTATAACTTTTGAAATGCAATTTTCTGGATTTTGGAGTTTTTTCTGTTTTTTGTCTCTCACTGTTAAAATAAACCTACCATTAACATTAGACTGATCATTTGTCAGAATGCAAACACATTAACAGGTCAAGGACTAGTTTAGCAGCTAAATGAATGAAAAAAAAACTAGCTGTGTGTTGAAGGTATGTTGAACAAGGCTTACAGAAATATTCAACATATTTTCCCAATTGGGTAGTTTTTATTCCAGAACCATATGTTCATAACATTAAAGGCCAAAAGTTACACAGAACATGTGCCAAGATTATACATATACTGTAGCTCTTGGAAGCTAGAGTCCATTCAAAGTATTGTGGCCTGCCAGCGGAAGCTAGTGGCAGACTCTGTGAGAAGGTTGGGGAGGAACATGGGCCAGTCCTGGAGTCTGAGGAAGGCTCTGACAACTGTTCTGTGCCAGAGGCAATGCTGGAGCAGGGCCTTCTGACAGTTATCAGTTGCCTTCTGTGTCTGACATCAGTGGAGCAGAACAGCTGGAGCCTGTTCCCAGTGTATGTATGCAGAGAGATGTCAGAAGGGAACAGCTAAGGAAGAAGGGCGACTCAGGAGTGGACAGTGAATGGCCCCTTCCATAGGGAATAAAGAGGAGCAAAAGGGGAGGGAAGTTTGCAGGAGGCAATTATAATCCAACAGGCTGTTTCTTAAAATGTCCAATTTGGGTATAAATCAGAGGATTTATTTGTGCATAAAGAATTTTGACGGGCCAGAGTGAGTAAAGGATGGGATCTCACAATTCTTCTACTCTGATACTAAGCACAAGAGGCCCCCAGGATTGTGTGCTAAGCCCCTTCCTTTATTCTCTGTACTCATGACTGCACTCCATTGTATAACACCAACACAATTATTATATTTGCGAATGACACGACAGTGGTGGGGTTCATTAATAAGAACAATGAGTCTGCTTATAGAAAGGGAATAGAAGGGGTGACATTGTGGTGTAAAGAAAATCTTATTTAATACCAAAAAAACTAAAGAACGTATAATTGATTTCAGGAGGAAGAGAGGTACATTTACCATTGTACACTGCTCAAAAAAATAAAGGGAACACTTAAAACAACACAATGTAACTCCAAGTCAATCACACTTCTGTGAAATCAAATTGTCCACTTAGCTAAAACACTGATTGATAATCAATTGCACATGCGGTTGTGCACATGGAATAGACAACAGGTGGAAAGCATAGGCAGTTAGCAAGACATCCCCAATAAAGGAGTGGTTCTGTAGGTGGTGACCACAGATCACTTCTCAGTTCCTATGCTTTATGGCTGATGGTTTGGTCACTTTTGAATGCTGGCGGTGCTTTCACTCTAGTGGTAGCATGAGACGGAGTCTACAACCCACACAAGTGGCTCAGGTAGTGCAGCTCATTCAGGATGGCACATCAATGCGAGCTGTGGCAAGAAGGTTTGCTGTGTCTGTCAGCGTAGTGTCCAGTGACCTGGATGCCAGTACATCGGGAGGCATGGAGGAGGCCGTAGGAGGGCAACAACCCAGCAGCAGGACCGCTACCTCTGCCTTTGTGCAAGGAGGGACAGGAGGATCACTGCCAGAGACCTGCAAAATGACCTCCAGCAGGCCACAAATGTGCATTGGTTGCTCAAACAGTCAGAAACAGACTATAAAAAAAAATAAAAAAATAAAAAAAAGAAACAGACTCCATGAGAGTGGCATGAGGGCCCGACGTCCACAGGTGGGGGTTGTGCTTACAGCCCAACACCGTGCAGGACGTTTGGCATTTGCCAGAGAACACCAAGATTGACAACTTCGCCACTAGTGCCCTGTGCTCTTCACAGATGAAAGCAGGTTTACACTGAGCACAAGTGGCAGACGTGACAGGGTCTGGAGACGCTGTGGAGAATGCTCTGCTGTGCCTGCAACATGACCAGTTTGGCAGTGGGTCAGTAATGGTGTGGGGTGGCATTTCTTTAGGGGGCCGCACAGCCCTCCATGTGCTCGCCTGACTGCCATTGGGTATCAAGATGAGATCCTCAGACCCCTTGTGAGACCATATGCTGATGCAGTTGGCCCTGGGCTCCTCCTAATGCAAGACAATGCTAGACCTCATGTGGCTGGAGTGTGCCAGCAGTTCCTGCAAGATGAAGGCCAAAAAAAAATGGATGAAAATAAAATGTACATGTTGCCTACCCTATCTTCTTTGAGAAATGTGATGTTAAATCAGACAAAAGGATTATGATAATTTCTGTAAAAGAACACTTGCAACATGCTTGCAGATGAAATTTCATCGTACTTTCCAAATCTACCTAACACCCATTTGCACTTGCCAGAAGCCCATTCAAAGTTGAAGATGTTTCTGAGATAGCACAAGAGTAATTCATTGAACTTATTAACAACGATGCAACGAGAACTGATTTCTCTACAATGCCAGTTACAAAATTCTGGATCAAGTGTTTGCAGTCATATCCTGTTCTCCCATTTCCAACAACATATCGTTGTGAAACAGGGTTTTCCAACTTGTTGGTTATCAAGTCTAAATACAGAAGTAGACTTCCTTAGAAAAATTGTATCAAGATTTATAATGAACTCCACTGGGAGCCATCTCATAAAACAGGATCTGAGTCTCTCTCTAACCAGAGTGTGTTTATCGATAGAAGAGAATATTTGTAGCTCAGGATTGAGCTGTGGGGAGTCCTTGGTGCTCTATAAAGCTTGATGGTTTGCTTGCAGATGTTTCATTACCAAATTAGCTATCATCATTAGCTGAAATTAGCTGAACGCCGTTCGGAGGCTGTGAGAGAGCCGGAAGGCTGTGAGAGAGCCGGAAAAACGAGCGGTGAGCGGCGGGGGCGAGCGACGAGCGGCATGGAGGCCTGGTCACCGGTGAGGCCAGGGGGCCATGAGGGAATTGAATGGAGAGCAGCAAGCGGCCGGGACGAGCGGTATGGAGGCCCTGGCTGCCAGGCAAGGCCAGTGGCGAGAGGAGGCCGGCTGGACACACTCCGGAGCGCTGTGCCGGGCACCGAACGCCGAGCGGCGTCCGAATTGATGAAGGGTTGGAGGTCGGATGGTGAGCGGCGAGCGGCAGGGGGGAGCGGCACAGAGACCTGGACGTTGGGACGGCTGGACGATACCATCTGGCAGCGCCACTGGCGATATTTGCGGTCGGCGGTTGGAGACTGGTACGGCGGGCAGCTGAGCCGGGGGGGCGCCTGAGCTGGATAGCCGGCTGCTGGGCCGAGAGATCGAGCCGAGCGGCCAGAGGAACAACTGGGCTGGTAGGCCTTAAAACATCTAGGCCGTAAAACAGCCAGGCCACAGCTAAGAAGCCGACCAGAAGCCAAAGAACATCTACGCTGGCCTCGGAAGGCCAAAACAACTGCGGTCTTTGAGCTAAAATGCTGGACGCTGGGAGCTAGAAGAGGTCGTTTAAAATCTGACCTAAGAACCATTTTAAGAATTTTAAGAACTATTTTAAGATCTCTAGAGCCTGATACTATACCATACTCTCCTGGAATCAATTAATTTTATCATATTTAACATCTTTGTATAATATTTTAGCAGCTAGTATGCCTTTATAATCAATTGCGAAACATTTTAATCTTTTTTACATCTATTTATATATCAATTTTATAGTTAATATATTATTATGTACTCTAGAGCTGACCTGATTCGACTGCGAGAATCTCCTTACTCGCAGGTATGGCCCTCCGCTCTAACGAGGGCCCACCTTGATGAGGGATTATGTAATCAAGAGAGGTGGGCGAAACGCAGATGTAGGGTTTTTTTTAGCTAGGAGTCTGATCCGGGTTTTAGGGGGTCTTAGGGTGGAGGGTGGGGTGAGTCAGGCTGGGGGTGGGAATGTTATTAGGTCAGCAAACAGAGTGGAGAAGGAAGCAGAAGGGTCTATTAAGAGGGGAGACTCACAAGTCGTTCCCATTGAGGGCTTACCTATCAAGACGGTCGTAGGGAGGGGCAGGTGCGATGGGAGACAGGTTTTCTCTTCCTGGTTGGGGGCACAAAGACCGTTGTTTACAAGCGGTCAGATGCCACAACCCCCGCAGGCTAGGTGGTCAAGGATTACAGAGCCAGGGCTCGAGGCTGATGTTCTGTAATGCCAGGTCCGTGGTCAACAAAGCCCCCCTCATCTACGACCTTGTGTCCAAGGGGTAGCCGGACCTGGTAGGAATAGCGGAGACCTGGTTAGGCCACGAGGGAGGATTTCCCCTCGTAGAAATGTGCCCACCAGGTTACCGCGCTTTTTATCAGCCACGGGCCCTAGGCAGGGGTGGAAGTGTAGCGGTCATTGTCAGGGAAGGTCTTGAGCCGAGAGAGACCACCGGCTGTGAGTCCCTCAGCGTGAAGTGGGGCCTAGGGAGGCAGTTGGGCGTGCTGATTGTACACCTGGCTCCCCGCTATGTAACAGCAGCCCTGCCCGAGGCTCCTCGAGGTGATCGCTACGATGGCAGTTGAGACCCCCAGACTTGTTGTCATGGGGGACTTTAACCTGCCATCGGTTGGCGAATCATCTGAGGCAGCTCGGGAGTTCATGGTCTCCATGACGGCCATGGACCTGACCAAAGTAATTCAGGGCCCCACGCACGAGAGGGGGAACACGCTGGATTTGATCTTTGTCTCTGGTCAGTGGAAGAGTGATCTGGGTATAGGGGATATAGCCATTACACCCCTGTCATGGTCAGACCACTCACTTCTCCGGTTCGACTTTCCAATCGCTACACTCCACCGCGGGGAGGCAGAACCGGATTCACTGATACGGTTCCGCCCCAAGCGCCTGATGGACTCAAATAGATTCCAGACGGTGCTTGGGCCACTACCTGAGTCCTTGACCCGCGCCCCGACTGAGGACCTGGTGGTCGCATGGAATACCGCGGATTCAGAGCGAGATGGTATCCACCGAAAGTGGCTCAGTGGGATGCCCCGAGGCAGATCTTGAGACAGTTTTGTGGGAAGAGTTTGACTGTTACTTCCAAAGATATGGACAGTTTACGTGGGCGACTGCGAGCTACCACATGTTTATTGGACCCGTGTCCCTCCTGGCTTGTACTGGCATCCTAGGAGGTTACACGAGGCTGGCTCCAGGAGGTGGTCAACGCTTCCCTGAGCGAGGGGTTCTTGCCGGCCTCCCTTAAAGAGGCGATGGTGAGACCCCTCCTCAAGAAGCCCTCTCTGGACCCGGCATTATTGGTGAATTACCGTCCGGTCTCCAACCTTCGCTTTCTGGCGAAGGTTGTAGAGAGTGTGATGGCACAACAGTTTCCCCGTCATCTGGAGGAAATTGATTATCTGGACCCGCGCCAGTCCGGCTTCCGGCCCGGGCACAGCATCGAGACGGCATTGGTCGCGTTGGTAGATGATCTCTGGAGGGTCCAGAGATGGGGGTTGTTCCTCCATCCTGGTCCTATTAGACCTCTCAGCGGCTTTTGATACCATCGACCATGGTATCCTATAGCATCGGCTGGAGGGGTTGGGGGTGAGGGGCACCGTGTTGCAGTGGTTCTCCTCCTACCTCTCCGGTCGATCGCAATTTGTGTTCACAGGAGGGCAGAGGTCGACCTCTAGGCCCCTCATTTGTGGGGTGCCTCAGGGGTCGGTCCTCTCGCCACTCCTGTTTAACACATATATGAAGCCGTTGGGTGAGATCATCTGTGATTTCGGGGTAGAGTACCATCTCTACGCTGATGATACACAGCTGTATATATCTACCCCAAACCACCCCAACGATGCCGTAGCGGTGATGTGCCAGTGCCTGGAAGCCGTGCGGGCGTGGATGGGAAGTAACAGACTCAGACTCAACCCGTCCAAGACCGAGTGGCTGTGGTTCCCGGCATCCCGGTACAACCAGTTGACTCCATCACTGGCCATAGGGGGTGATCATGTAACCCCTGTGAATTGGGCACGCAACCTGGGCGTCCTCCTTGATGCCCGGCTGTCCATGGAAGATCAAGTGACAGCCGTGGCCAGGAGGGCGTTATAACAGGTCCGCCAGGTCCGCCTGGTCCGCCAGTTGCGTCCCCTATTGGATCGGGGTGCCCTTTGCACAGTCACTCATGCCCTCGTGACATCCCGACAAGACTACTGCAATTCCCTCTACATGGGGCTCCCCTTGAGGTGCACCCGAAGGCTTCAGCTTGTCCAGAATGCAGCCGCGCGGGTAGTTATGGGAGCCTCTGCTCCTGCGCGAGCTGCATTGGCTGCCTGTCGTCTTTCGGGTGCGCTTCAAGATGTTGGTTATCATCTTTAAAAGCGCTCCATGGCACAGGACCTAGCTATCTGCGGGATCGCATTCTGCCCCATACATCCCTGCGGCCGATTCGCTCCCACAGAGAGGGACTTCTCCGGGTGCCGTCCATTAGGCTGTGCCAGCGGGCGACGCCCAGGGGAAGGGCCTTCTCTGTGGTGGGCCCGACCCTCTGGAACGACCTTTCTCCCGAAATTAGACCAACCACAGACCTTCCGACAGCAATTAAAAAAACACTTCTTCTGCTTGGCTGGCCTACGGTAATTTAAATTTTTAAATTATTAAGGGGTTTTTAGGGATAGTTTTAGTTTCATGGGAGTTTTTAGCGCAGAGCAAGTTTAATTTCTTTTTAACTATGTATTTTGTCTGTTTTAACTGTTTTTTAATTCCCTGTGCCCCGCCTCGAGTCCCTTTGGGGAGAGAGCAGGTTATAAATATTAAAAAAAAAAAATCATCTGTACTAGAAGGGAGTGGAGTTTGCTCTTATTTTCATATACTAGTGGCTTATCCTGTCAGTGTTGATCAGTTGCTTCAGGGTTTTGATTGGTGTTGGATCTCTACAGCTTCAGGCAGAGAATGGCTCTTCTCTGCACCCCTCCCTCAAGTGTTCTTTAAAGTAAGAGTTTCCCAGCATTCCTAGCAAAGGTTGTAGAGAGTGTGGTGGCCCAACAGTTTCCGCGACACCTGGAGGAAATTATCTAGACCTAATCCGGAAGCAGCACTGATACGGCATTGTTCGCATTGGTGGATGATCTCTGGAGGGCACGGGATAGGGGATGCTCCTCTATCCTAGTCCTATTAGACCTCTCAGCGGCTTTTGATACCATCGACCATGGTATCCTATTGCACCGACTGGGGGGGTTGGGGCTGGGAGGCACCGTTTTACGGTGGTTCTTGTCCTACCTCTCTGGTCGGTCGCAATGTGTTGGCAGGGGGGCAGAGGTCGGTCTTGAGACCCCTCTTATGCGGGGTTCCTCAGGGGTCGGTCCTCTCGCCCCTACTGTTTAACACATATATGAAGCCGCTGGGCGAGATCATCCGTGGTTTCGGGGTGGGATATCATCTGTACGCTGATGATACTCAGCTGTACATATCCACCCCGAACCACCCCAACGATGCCGCCGAGGTGTTGTCCCGGTGTTTGGAGGCCGTACGGATCTGGATGGGTAGTAACAAACTCAAGCTCAACCCGTCCAAGACTGAATGGCTGTGGTTTGCGGCACCCCGGTTCAGCCAGGTAACTCCAACTCTGACCATTGGGGGCGAAACTCTGGCCCCGTGGAGAGGGCGCGCAATTTAGGTGTCCTCCTGGATTCCCGCCTGTCCATAGAGGACCATGTGGCAGCCGTGGCCAGGGAGGCATTCTATCAGGTACACCTGATGCGCCAATTGTACCCCTTACTGGACCGGGCTGCCCTTCGCAGTCACTCAAGCACTCGTGATGTCCCGACTTGACTACTGTAATGCTCTCTACATGGGGCTCCCCTTGAGGTGCACTCGAAAGCTACAGTTAGTCCAGAATGCGGCCACGTGGGTGATTACGGAAGCCTCTAGATGCTCCCATATAACACTGCTCCTGCGCGAGCTGCACTGGCTACCTGTGGCCTTTCGGGTGCGCTTCAAGTTTTTAACGACCATCTTTAAAGCGCTCCATGGCTCAGGACCTAGTTATATGCGAGACCGTCTCCTGCCCCATATATCTCTTCGTCCGATCCGCTCCCACAGTGAGGGCCTTCTCCGGGTGCCGTCGGCCGGGCAAAGCCAGTTGTCGACACCCAGGGGAAGGGCCTTCTCTGTGGCGGGCCCTACCCTTCGGAACGACTTACCCCCTGAACTACGTACCATCTCAGACCTCTGCCTCTTCCGCCAGTGTCTTAAGACAAACCTTTTCCATCAAGCCAGCCTAGCGTTACCTCCCGCTGTGACTGCTCCTAGATAGTTTTAATTCGGGGGATTTTAATCGATTTTAACACATGGTAGGAATTTAATATGTTTTTAAATTTTGTATTTTGTAACATTTGTCATGTTTTAAATCTCCTGTGCCCTGGGTCCTTTTAGGAGAAGGTGCGGGGTATAAATCTAAATAAAACTAAAAAACTAAAACTTTAGGAACCTCCAACATGCAAACTGTGGTTACTCATCTTAAGATGAATCCTCTTTACCTGGAGCTTCAAATTTTTATGTTTACTGGGAAGATGTGCAGGTATGTCAGTCTACATTTAGTGTACTTCTGACTTTGGAAAATATTCAAACAGTAAAGTGAGATATTTAGGAATACAAGTAATGGCGAGATGTGTAACTGTCAAAGCAGACAATTACAACAAACTGACTAAATTAAGATGGATTTGGAATGGTGGAAAAATTTGCAACTCTCCTTTATGGGGAGGATAGCAACAGCCAAAATGAACACCTTACTCAAAATACTTTTTTTATTCCAAAATATACCAATTAGATTGGAGAGAGTTTCAGAAATTTGAACAAAACGGTATCTAAATTTATTTGGCAAGGAAAGAGACCTAGAATCAAACAGAATCTCTTATGTAGAATTCCCTGGAAAGAGGACTGGGGCTGCCCAAATGGGAAAGATACTACCAAGCAGCAACATTAACATGGGTAAGAGACTAGATAGGACTAAAAAAATAGAAGGTGTTGGAAGGCCATTGTTAGGTGATATCTCCGTTGGGAGACAGCAGAGGGTGTGCAGCGGAATATGCAGCTAGAAGAATGTTGCTAATGTACACGCAATTAGTATACCAGACACTGTTTAAGTAAAATAAAATAGCTTTCACTGAAGTTGTAAAAACTACTAAACTAAACTACTGCTCAATAAGCAGTGATGTTAAATGAGCCCCCGTCTTATCATCGCTTGACGACAGCTACGACCAGTTTGTAACATCTCTAGAAGTTGTTCCCGAACAGGACTTCACACTGACCAGCATTACTGCAAGACTTCTTGAAGAGTCAAGAAGAGAAGACAGAGCACAGTTAAAGGAGAAGGCACCAGACAATACAGTAAATACAGGGTTAGGCAAAACACTGAAGAGTTGTTTCAATTGTGGGAAGAGGGGTCACATTGCTAGGTTTTGTAAAAAGCCAAAAAACGCAGAAGACTGTAAAAAGAAAGATGTGAATGTGACTATGGCTACTAATGCAACATCTAACCACGATTTGTGGATTGTTGACAGTGGGGCTTCAATGTGCTTTAGTAGGAATAGAAATAATTTTGTTAAAATGACTACAACAAACCAACATATATTGTTAGCTAATGGGTGGAGGTTAAAAGCATCTGGTGAAGGAATAGCAAAATGTCCTTGTATAACTGACAACCTGAAAATGCTGTATGTACCTAGGTTAAGGTATAATTTAATGTCAGTTAGGGTTTTGGTGAATCATGGTTAGTGGGTAACATTTAAAGAAGATAAGCGTGTGGTAGAAAAGGCTAGTATCCAGGTTAATGCAAGGTTGCATGATGGTTTGTATGTTTTGCCTAATTCTAATGTGGTTAACTCTGTATGTGCCAATGTAAAACCTCATGATGAATGTATTCATCTAATGCATAGGAGGATGGGGCATATTAGTTTCAAACTACTGCAGGAAACAGTTAAGTTGGCTAATGGTGTAAGGCTAAAGCCTTGTAGCAAATATTTAAACTGCAACATATGCAATGAGCAGAAGAGCAAAGCTACACCGGCTAATAGGCTAACTGGCAAAACAAACCACAAACTTATTACTGTAGTTACTGACAACAGTCAGTAACAGCCATGGCCAACAGCCATGATATGCAAATGGGGTGGCATGTTTTCCTATGGGACAAAAAGTACGAGACTCACCAGTACTTTCAAAGGCACTATATAAGGCAAGCCCTATTTGATGTATGGATAAAAATCAAACAAAAAATTACATAGAAATCCAAACTGGTTATTGACTTTGGAGATGTTTGTTCATTCAAACTTTATTAATTTAGGGAAAGTAATTACCATCAAGGACATATTAAATGAAAGAGGTGAATTAAAATCTAGGAAAAAATTATATGAGGAAGAAATAGAACTAGAATGGTGGGCTCATCTACAAGTCCAGTCCCGATACATAAAAAAGAAATGGGCCATTAAGAAAGAATCCACAGAATTAGTTAACATTTTATTAGGTGAAGAAGAGAAAATGATTTTAAAACTATGCCAATAGTTATGAGACTATACAATGGCGAAAGAGCTGGTAAGGGAAACTATGCTAGCATGGAGTAGGAATTTTGGTTATAACGTAGATTTGGACAATTGGCAAGACTTATGGGAAAGAAATAGAAAATTAACCCTAGCCACCTCGTATAAAGAAAGCTTATCCCACCACAAGATTAGCTAAAATTAATAAAAACTTATTGCTGAGGTTGGAAATGTAATGTTGTGCTAGGAACCTTTTACCATATGTGACGGGAGTGCTCGAAAGCTAGGGCCTTTTGGCACCAGTTAGGAAAATGATTGGAAGAAAGGTTAAATCAAAGGATAGAGTTGAGGCCAGAGCTATTTCTATTAGGGATTACAAAAGAAAAGAATTGTCCTACTAGATCTCTCAGCGGCTTTCGATATCATTGACCATGGTATCATGCTGCACCGGTTGAGGGGGTTGGGAGTGGGGGGCACCATTTTACGGTGGTTCTCCTATCTCTCTGACCGGTCGCAGTTTGTGTTGGCAGGAGGCAGAGGTCGACACCAAGGGGGCTCACTTGTGGGATCCCACAGGGGTCGGTCCTCTCGCCCCTTCTGTTCAACATTTATATGAAGCCATTGGGCGAGATCACCCATGGTTTTGGGGTAGAGTTCCACCAGTACGCTGATGACACCCAGCTGTACATCTCTACCCCAGACCATCCCAACAATGACGTAGAAGTGATGTCCCGGTGTCTGGAGGCCGTCTGAGTCTGGATGAGGAGGAACAGGCTCTGACTCAACCCATCCAAGACCGAGTGGCTGTGGCTTCTGGTGTCACGGTATAGCCAGTTGATGCCATCTCTGACTATTGGGGGCGAGTCATTGGCTCCCACAGAGGGCTTGCAATTTGGGTGTCCTCCTGGACTCTCGGCTGTCCCTAGAAGACCACATGACCACCGTGGCCAGGGGGGCTTTCTATCAAGTTCGCCCGATATGCCAATCCCTTTCTGGATTGTGACACTTTACGCACTGTCACTCAAGCCCTCGCCGCCTCCCATCTGGACTATTGCAACGCTCTCTACATGGGGCTTCCCTTGAGGTGCACCCGGAGGCTCCAGTTGGTTCAGAATGCAGCCACGCGGGGGATTCTGGAAGCCTCTAGATGCTCCCATGTGACACCTCTCTTGCGTGAGCTGCACTGGCTGCCTGTGGCTTTCCGGGTACGCTTCAAGGTACTTGTGACCATCTTTAAAGTGCTCCATGGCAAGGGACCTGGTTACCTGCAAGACCGCCTCCTGCTGCAAATGCCTCCCACTGACCAGTTCGCTCCCACAGAGAGGGCCTCCTCAGGGTGCCGTCGGCCAAACAATGCCTGCTGGCGACCCCCAGTGGGAGAGCCTTCTGTGGCAGCTCCTGCCCTCTGGAATGACCTACCCCCTGGACTAAGGACAATCTCGGACCTAATCTCTTCCATCAGGCCCTCAAGATGCATTTATTCTGCCCTGCCGGCCTGTCGTAGTTTTAAAGGGATTTTAAATAGCGATTTTAGTATGGGATTTTAAAAATGTAGGCCATTTATTTAATATCTTTTAACATATTGTTTTAGATTTTGTATCACTTATTTTATTATGGCTGTACACCGCCCTGAGTCCCGAAAGGGAGAAGGGCGGTGTAGAAATCAAATAAACTTCAACGGTTAGAAACGAGGGGAAACGGTCAGGACAAAAACAAATAGAAAATATGGTATTAATATTGTACAATACGTAGGACTTGGATATGTATATGAACTGATAGTAAATATAAAGGGATTTAATGGGTAGGTAATTTTACTGACTACACATGCCTATGTAATGGATATAAACTGTTATTGATGCAAGATCAAAAAACTGTGGAAATGACTGTGCCAGAAATGTTGCACTGTCTAATGTTTTTACCTAAAAATCTTTTTAAAAAAAGGAAACATGATGAAATTAACAAAACAGAAACCAACGTGATGAAATAAAAAGGGGAGACATTTTTTTTCAATTTGGTATTAAATGCAAACCAAGCAAAACTAACCAAAATGAAACTTTAAATTCAGAATAATGCGAGACAAGTGCAGAACTGAAACAAAGGTTGGAATCTCATGAGGCCAGTTTGGATTTTCAAGAAAAATCAGATCAAGTAAATTCTCAATTTAAAGATTTAGAGAAACAATTGAATGTTAGTGGTGAGTGTACTTCACTGTCTACAGAATCTGGGCATGGCGGACATAGTGAAGAGAAGAGTAGGTCAAATACTGGAATTGATATTGGACAGCCTATTAAACACAGTAGAACTTGCTTCTGAGTAAAAATGAATAGGATTGAACTGAGCAACATTCTGGTTAATACTCTACAATTCTCAGTTAACCAGCTATCTGGTGCTGAGCAAACCAATTTGAACTATATACATTTTTATGACCCTCTAGGACTGTGTCGGCAAATCTGTGGCATGTGTTTCAGAAGAGGCACTCAAGAGCCCTCTCTGTGGGCACATGCACTGCCACCCCAGCAGAGTTCGCCAGAGTTTGCAATTTGAAAGCCAGAGGGACGCAGGGCCGGGCTGCTCCCCTCCCCCTTTTCACACACCTGACATTTCTCACATCACCCTCAGCTCTGCCCAGCAGCCCAATGGGAGCTCTTCCTCCCTCCCGGTGGGGTAAAGTGGAATGAGGATGTGGCACAGCCTGCAGAGTCTGTGGCAAAGTTAATTCCCGTGGTGGAATTGGAGACGAGCTAGGTTGGAGGGGGGCATAGCTCAGTGTAGCATAGCTGGAGGGGAAGTCAGTGCTTGGGCCACAGCGCAAGGTTTTGTGATGCCAGCCCTGCAGTGCCACTATCCCTGCCTTGTTGCCTGCTGGAAGCTTATCTGTAAGAACATCATATAACACCAATTCTTATATTATCTTAAAGGTAAACCATAGAATTGCTTCTCCAAGAAGTGCATGCAGAATTTCACATAGCTGTGAATCTTCATGAAATACAGCATGATGCAGCCATCCAAATAGGATACTACTGGTCTGCCATTAACTCAATCATTCATACAATTTTTCCAGACTTATAATTATAACCATACTGTATTGTACAGATCATCCTCAGGTTGGCACATCAAAATTGATGTATAAAACATTTTTCAATTCTCCAAAAATCTCAAAGACAAAAATGGCTAAACGAAGAGGTATTTATACACGCAGGATTGAAACAGGACACAAAGGTTAAATATAAATTTTAACCAAGTAGGAACAATTAAATTCAAAAATAAAATCCTTTATATTGTCAACCATTAGGAATTAACTCAGGCTAAAACTCAGGCGCACGTAGCCAGGAAGTTTGGCCGATAATGGCACATAAGCAAACAAGGGAGGGAAGGGGATTAATGTATTCCTAATAGATTAGTTGTAACCTTGGAGGACCTATCCAATGGAACCAAAGGGGAGAGAAGATATAATACATCCTATTGTCAATTGTGTAAGAAAAAGACTGGTACCCTGGACTGTAAATTATACTGTGGAAAGTTATCACCCATCTCTCTCCCAGAGAAATGAAATACCCTAGGAAATATTGAAAGGGCAGAATATTATATTTCCCTAAATGTGAAAATGAAGAAACATGTTTTGTTTTCTGCAGCCTCCTGCCCCCAACCCCTTTGTCAATGGGCCATTAAGCAGCCTGAGCTAGTCCACTTTACATAATAAATAGTTCTCTTCAGCTCCAGACTCATGGGATTAAGGTAGGACTGGCTTTACCAAATTTAGACTCAGCCAATTGGGAGCCTGGCAACCAGAGTACAGTTCTTACACAGGAACAAGAAACAGTGGTGGGCCAAACAGTTGATAAAAAGCCCTGCAAGCCCCTTGCTCAGCCCTTCTGAGCCAAAGCTTTCATGTCCAAAGTGGACTAGAATTAGTCTCTTGACTTCTAGGCCAGCACTTTTAACCACATTGGTTATTTAGGATACTTGCATTAAAAGCAGCATATTTCATGTACTCAGAATTTGAAAATCAAATAGCAATCCTTATTTGAACAACAGTTGAAATCTACACGCGGGTCTGATAGGAGTAAACTGTAGGGGCAACAGAAACATTGTATCATGTTTTCTTCATTTAATGTTTGCATTCCATTTTATACAGATGGTTTTACTATGTTTTGTGATTTATTCTATGCTTTGATATGACCTATTGGCTAATTAACAATGTAATTCTTAGTATCAGGTAAGTTTCTAGCAAAAGATAAAGTTTTTAGCAAAAAGTATAATGTTCCTTCATGTTCAGTTCAAATATACCACTGAATGTTTGATATTAAAAGAAAAGTATGCTTTTTATCAAATTTCAATGAGTATGTATAAGAATTAAATACTGTATACATAACCCATTATGCCCTTAATCTGTAACTTTACAAAATAAATGAACTGTTTTAATACAAATACAGCATTTTAATATATGCATGTATATGTAGATTCACCTTCAGACATGTGATGTCATTTACTAAGTTAAATGGGGGGGAGCGGTACAGGCTGTCATTGCGTTACTTTTATTGAATTAGTTACATTTACTGCTTTATATAGGGAGCAGCCCAAAATCACTCTGGAATCAGGTTACCAAAATCAAAGAACTAACATGCCCCCTTATGGAACACCTGAGTCAGATTATTGGAAACTGAGAATCAGCATATTAAAAGATCAGAGGGGAAAACTAAAAGTAGGAACCACAAGGGAAGATTTAGAGAGGGGGTTAGAAATAATCTTGATTTTCAACTAGACTTTTTGGATGAGAGATTTTTTCCAAACTCCAAAGCTAGAGGATAAACCAATTGCTTGCTACTAAGTTGCCACCTAAATTAGTGCAGGGAGGGGGGGAAAAACCCAATTAGGATTTGAGCTAAAACTTCCTAAGGGAAATCAGAATCTTTTCCAAGGTCATTTCTTCACATTCCACTAATGGAGCATAAAGATGTTTTTGTTAACCAATTCCAAATGACTGTCTGAACTACCTGGTCCTCAACTCAATGCCCCCCTTCTAATAAAGCAACAGGCTAAATTTAGCTATTCTGGTTTTAAAGTGCTTTCCCCCTTTTCAACAAACACGCATTATGCTGCTTGAACGCCTTATTTACAATGTGGTTAATGACAGAACCGAGTGCTAAATCTATCCAGGTTTTATTTAAGGCTACTATAGGCAAACTCAACAATCCACTTCTGGCTGCAACCTCCAAAATTATTTGAAGAAAAAGCTACACCATATGCCTTTCCCCACTTAAGATAGTTCAGATTTTTCTGAAGATAAAATACATTTCAGTTCAGGTAGCAAACTGTTGTTGGAATATCCACATTCCGTTCCCAGCCAGGAAGTATAATGAAGGCTGAAGGCGGATTGGAAAGAGGTTCCATTTATTGAAGCAGCAGAACCACCGTGTGATATTCTGGGAGTTTAGCGTGGATGGGTTATATACCTTCTGGTTCCTATGGGGCCCTGGCTGGCTTTACAGGCAAAAGGTGAAATACAAATTCTAGGTGTTTGAGTTAATTTTGTCAACCTTTGGCTTGATTGTGTTGCTTATCTAAAGTTCTTTCCTAACTCAGTCTTTCTGAATGGATTAACAAATCAGCATTTCTATAAACTGGGTTCAGTTTCTTCTTGGGGCAGGGGAACCAGCTGGTTTCTGCCTCCCTTAAGGTTTTTCTCCTTTAGGGGAAATATTTAATCCTGCCTTTTTAATACCCCCCCCCAATTTCATTGGGGTGGGTGGGTTCCACATTACTGAGCAAATTTTCCCAAAAGCAATTGGAATTAAATTCCTCATCTTCAAACTAGCTTACTGCCAAACAGAGTTTGAAGAACTGCAATCCAATATGAGGTTTAGCTAACAAGGTTAGAACCCAAAGCACTCTTGCAGGTATTGTGGGCTGCAGCTGGCTTGAGTTGAGAATGACTCTTGAAAGGCCCCACATTCCTGCAGACGTAGCAATACTAGCTAGAGAAGACATTGTGCACTTGGAGACATGGAGAATATCAATGTGTTTTATTTGAGCACTTGATTGCAACAAATGGGACAACCGAAGAACTCTAAGGTATTCTCAGTAAACTCTCATTACTCAGGGTTTATAACTCCACAAGATTTCAGCTCTCCTAGTGTTTTGTTTTTAAAAAGCAATGCCACTAAGCAAAATAAGGCAGAATTAGATGGGCACAAGCCTGTGTGAATAAAGTGTAGCACACCCATAAAGTTCAAGGAAGCACCACTTAAAATTCTTATCATTGCAGCCTTCTACATTGACTTTTCAATCACAATAAGTACGTGCTTCTTTCCTAGATGTCTTCCTGGTTTCCCTCCCGCCCCCCTTTTTCACTGTAACAGCTTTCCTTTTTTCTATTCTGTAATATCTGTCCATGCTTAGCGCTTCAAAGGAACGTTTGGTAAATTTTACTCTTAAGTCGCTGAAATGAGGCTAACCGTTCAAAACAACCTGCATTCATCTTTCAAAAGAAAAAAAAAAGCTTCATTTCTTAATTTCCTAGTCTCCTTCCCATGAAACGCTATTGCAAAAGCGGCTTTGCGCTTCAAATTACAAGAACATTTTTCTAAAAGCTTAGCTTGCTTTCCTGCCCTTCTCAAGTTTTCTTTGTTTTAGAAAAGCCGCGCTTGTTCCTATTGCTAGTCCCCTTCCCGCCCTTCTTTCAACCAACACCACCACAGCACACCCGGACAGAAGACCCGCCCACAACGTTTAACGCCGCGCTACGCCCGCCCAGCCCCATTTATATAACCATAGGCTAGCGAAATCTCGCGAGAAACAAGTCGCTCAAGGGGGAGGGGGAGGGGGAGGAAACCCTCGTTGGTCGGTTCTCGCGAGAATACCCATCTCTCGTTCCCAAAGAACTACAGGTGAAAGTAGTTGCAACAAACATTTCCGGCTTTCTCATGGAACGGACCACAGAGCGATAAAGAAGGGGGTGCAAGCCTTTAGCTGCATGTAGAGCCAATTCCTCCTATTTGGTTAATATTTAGCCTCTGTTTTATACCCCATCAACAAATTTGAGTGGAATGTTTGGCTGAGGCAGAGGACGAATTCTTCCCAAATCATGGAATTCCCAGGGCGCCTGCCGATCGGGGTCACCAGGATCCTCACGGTAATTCCTGACCGCGGAGCCTCTCCTTTCCCGGCATTTGCTGGAAGGGTGCGGGGTGACTCTTGCTAGGCTGAGTCCCGATCGCACGTGTGAACTTATTTCCTAGTTAGAGCCAGAGAAGGGAACTCTGCGGTTTCGGGGGCTCGTGGGAAAACAAGCCCTTTGCCAATGAAAAAGGGGGGTTGTTCTTTCACCCTGCAAGGCGGAGGTAGTTTGCAACTTCAAAGGAGAGACTTAACGATCTTGGGGGAGTTCAGAGAATCCCGAGGGGGGCGGGGGGCGGATCGTCCACTTTGCCACTTTCCTGCTTTGCCAGCAAATCAGGAGCTTGCTGTCTTTTTCAACTGCTCGCTCCCCATATGATTTCAGGAAGAAGGGACAACAGATCAGCAATGGCAGGCAACTACAATCTGTAATCTGGCACCCAAGTATAGTCATTGTCTAGACATCTGCGTAGGTAAAAAGCAATGGGTGGGGGGATGATTATAGTAGTAGCTGGATCCGTTTTGGCATGCAATGAGCAGCTGCAGAGAATTGGGCAGCCAGGCAGGTACAGACAGTCCGCATTTTACAAAAGTTTATTTCGGGGCTGTTTGACGTTTACAACGCACTGAAAGGGATTTATAACCGTTTTTCCCACTTGGGACCATTGCAGCATCTCCAAAGTCTAGCTTCTAGAGAGAGAAAAGGAGAAATGAGAAAATGATGGAGGGAGAGAATGAGAGAGGAAAGAGAGAAACAAATGAGAGAGAGCTGGAGGGAGAGAATGAGAGAGGGGGGAAAGAGGGAAACAAATGAGAAAAAAGGAGGGAAGGAGGAAAAAGAAAAATGAGAGGGAGAGAAAGAGAAGGGAGAAAATGAGAGAGGAAAGGGAGAAACAAATGAGAGAGAAAGGGGAGAGAGGGAAACAAAAGAGAGAAAGGGGGAGAGAGAAAGAAGGGGAAAGGAAAAAGAAAAGAGAAAAATGAGAAAATGATGGAGGGAGAGAATGAGTGTGAGGGAAGGGAGAAACAACTGAGAGAGAAAAGTGGGGGAGAGAGAGGCAATCCTTTGTTTGTTTGTTTCTTTGTTTGCTCCTGAACATTTGACTTGCTTGGGAAACAAAATATAAGGCAGACCTAGGATTCTAATGGGCTGCAGATTGCATTCATTAAGTATATTTGTAAACAGAGATGTGTTTGGAAATTCTTGTCAGCGAATGGCTCCCATCTGCAATTATAATTTTGATAAATTTATCTTCTGTTGTTTTTTTTCATAGGACACTGATTGGTCTGAACCCTGGATTTTAACTCTAGTATTTTTTCATGTAGTCTGCTTATTTTTTACTTACCTTTCATTCAGGCACTACCGTTTCCAAATAGGACTTTTTCTGTCTCTCGGTAAGTATTATGTGAAGTATTTCTATGGACATAGTTGTTCTCTGATAGACAATGAGACACATTTTTAAGGGGCGTGTGTGAATGTTTTTCACTCATTAAGAATGCTGAGACTATATAAAGTCACACTAAGCCGTGGTTTATACCGTGTTTCCCCAAAAATAAGACAGGGTCTTATTTTCTTTTGACCCCCGAAATAAGCACTTGGCCTTATTTTCAGGAAGGTCTTATTATGTTTGAGGTGCAGGAGGCAGCGAGCGTGGTCACCTCATGGCTGCTGCTGTGTTGCAATATTTTTAGCGAGGGCTTTTTTTAAGCACATGCGTTCAAAAGCCCAATTGGGCTTATTGTCTAGGGAGGTCTTATTTTCAGGGAAGCAGGGTAGAATAAAACACAATTGGCTAAATTCATGCAATATACTAACCAGGGTTTATAGACCCCATATTTGGACTTATTGGATATACTAAACCACATTTAAGTATTGAGTATTAAGTATTACTTAAAGGGATACAGTAATTTCTGTCCATTGAATGGCCACGCTGGATATTTTGGGGCATGAAAATAGCTGTGAGTTGAGTAGGGCAGCACCACCAAATGGGCTCAATTAGGGTAAGAAATAGTGAGAAATGTTTAATGGATGAAATGGGAAAAGTATGTTTTGTTATGACTTAAGGTCTTTTAAATTCCTTCATAGTCTGGTTGTTGTTTTTCTAAGTCCAGAATTTTTTGCTCTGTCCATTCTGAGAGTATATGGAGGGCACATATTATATCGTCCTTTTGATTAGAGCAATGTGTTAGCCCAGGAGAGACTTTAAACTTAGTTAAGGTGCCGGCAGGAATATTATATGATACTATTTCATTCATGAGGGGAAATTGGGAGTTAGGTCTGTTAGTTCTTCCCCATAGTGCCCTCTACTGTTGGCAGAAGGGATATGATGAATTCATGAATGAGAATTAGCTGAGTATTTCCTTGGGATCTATTCTCTGTAGGATAGTATGGATTGTTTCTACGTATATTGGATGAATAAAATAATTTCTATGCTGTGTTTATGAGTTATGTGGTCTTGCTATAATGATAAATGTAAAAATTCTAAAACTTTAAAAAAAAGATACAGAACGTTTCCACTAGATTAAGTCAAATCGGTAATAGGGCTGGAGTCATATATTAAAAAGCTTTAGTGGGAAAGAAATATCCACCATGTAATAATCCTTGATTTTAAAAATGAGGAACTGTCCTCTAGATATTGTTGAATGTTAGCTGACATTTTCTCTTACTGTGGAATATTGCTAAATGGAACGCTTTGAAATTTCATTCTACATGTGTCCCACTCAAACCTTGACTGCTCTCCAACACCCTCCAACCCCACTACCAGTCAGGTTGTAGGTTAAATTTAAAAATTGGAAATAGGAACAGTGTCTTTCCAGAAGCTTCCAATTCCCATTCCTATTCTAACCATCCTCAAATCAAAAAAGTATTGAAAATATTATCCCTACCAGGGATGCTGTAACATTGCTGATTCGCTTCATTTGGGCATGCGAAGTAATTTTGGGATTGAGGCCTGCAAAACCTGCACTTCTGTTCACAACCACTTGTCATTTAGCAATTACCTTAGTTACCAAGCATTTACAAATTGTTAGCCCTGTGAAGTAGTCCACACAAGCAGGAGTTCTACTCTGTCCTCATTGTAAGTTTACATTAGCAAAATCTTCCAAGACTGAAAGTATTTCTCCACACGCCTTTCCTTTTGCTGTCTGGAAAACTAGGGAGGGCCCCTTGTGAAATCCTTTCCTTGCCAGCCTTTCTTCTGTGTGGTACAAGTTCAAGTTCATTGCATTTATATACCGCCCTATCTCCCTGATGGGACTCAGGACGGTGCACAGGAATAATAAAAACACAACAATAAATACAATAGAAATATTAAAAATAGATTAAATTTAGAACCCGTGTTAAAATTATCATTAAGAACCCTACTAAAATCCCATTTAAAACTATACCAGGCTGGCCGCATGAAATAAGTGTGTTTTTAATGCCTGACGGAAGAGGTGCAGGTCTGTGATTGTACGGAGGTCGGGGGGCAGGTCGTTCCAGAGGGCGGGGGCTGCCACAGAGAAGGCTCTCCCCCTGGGAGTCGCCAGCCAGCATTGTCCGGCAGATGATACCCTGAGGAGGCCCTCCCTGTGGGAGCGAACAGGTCAAAGGGAAGTATGTGGTAGGAGGCGGTCCCGCAAGTAACACATTTTATATGCCAGCTGTCCAATCGGTTGTAATGATGATTTCATATCCTTTAACAATCTGCAATTGTACTTGTCTTTCTAGTAATCCTGGTATTCTGTGCAGAATACATAAATGAAGCAGCTGCTGCAAACTGGAGGTAATTACATTATTTTACTGTGTGTGTGGGTGTAATTTATATATATATATACATACATACATACATACATACATACATACATACATACATACATACGCCATGTATTTATGACTGCTACAGTATCCCAGGTCATGTGATTATTTTTTGCGACCTTCTGACAAGCAAAATTAATCAGGAAGCCAGATTCACTTAACCATGATACTAATTTAACAATTGCAGTGATTCACTTAACAACTTGCGGCAAGAAAACTCATAAAATGGGGCAGAACTCACTTAACAACTCTTTTGCTTAGCAACAAAACTTTTGGCCTCAATTATGGTTATAAATCGAGGACTAAATGTACAGTATATGTTTTCCAAGTACAATTGGATTGCATCTCCCATCTTCTATTACCATTGGCCATTTTACCTAGGATTGATAGGAAATTGACCTTAGCAACAGAGTGTTATATTCCACCCATCTCTGGCAGGAATGATTAAGTTCCTTTAAATACCACATGCCAAAGGCCCTAACAATGGAGACCGGAGCATATGCCTAATTTCCAGTGTGCTTCACATTAAACCTTTTGCATTCAACCGTATAATCTGTAAGCTTTCAAGTAAATGTTTTCATGCTGGGAAACATCAGTGTCTTCTACATAGCATGGGTGGATTTGGGGTGTTTTTAAAAAAAATCTTTGAAACAAAAAAATCTTTGAAACAAAAGAAAATCTATGACTTGGCAAGAAGAAGCTGAAACAAGATCAGGTTTTCCCATTGGACATTGAGAAAGCCTTTGATAGAATATATAAACAGTTATGCCGTATTTTTCAGAGAATAAGATGCACTTTTTTCTCTCAATAAAGAGGCTGAAAATCTTGGATGTGTCTTATACACAGAATACAGCATTTTTTGCTACCCCCCCCCCCCTTCACCAAAATGGTTGTGCATAGCTTGAAGGCGGCTTTCAGAGAGCTCCTGGGAGCTGGAGAGGGCAGAAATGAGCAAACATGTACTGGTTTTGCTCAATTTTGCCCCCCAGCCCCTAGGAGCACTTTATAAGCTTCCTAAAGGCTATCCATGCCCTTTTTTGAGAAAAAAAACAGGCCTGTTTTCACAAAAAAGGGATCATTTTTTGCTCAGTTTGCGCCCCCCCAGCACTCTGCAAGCTGCCTAAGTGCTATTCATGCACTTGGGGGGGGGGGGCGTTTTTGGAAGGTTTGCAGAGTGCAAAAACTTTTTTTTTTAATTGCCTCTTCAAAACCTTGGTGCATCTTATACTCCGAAAAATACAGTATGTTTGAATAGATTTGAATTTCCTTTGGCATTCATAAAATAGATTAAGATATTACATGAATCAGCCACATCTAAAGAGAACATGGGATATTTTCTCCTACTTTTCCACTGTGCACTTTCACCCTTGTTTTTTAATACCTGCCTAAGTGCTATTCATGCACTTGGGGGGGGGGGGATGGGGCGTTTTTGGAAGGTTTGCAGAGTGCAAAAACTTTTTTTTTTTTAATTGCCTCTTCAAAACCTTGGTGCATCTTATACTCCAAAAAATACAGTATGTTTGAATAGAATCCTCAGCTTGTGTTTTTAAACAACATGAAAAGATCCATGGAGTAGTAGTACATAACTCAGTTGAACACAAATTGGTTTTATTTGCAGATAAGATTTTTTGTTTACTTCTAAACTTTATAATACTAGTCCATTGTTGAGGCAAAAGATTGGTTCTTTTATTAGAAAAGCAGCATTGTCCAAGTTGGAACTGATAGTTAGCCATCCATTAAAAAAGTTATCTATTATTTATATTTGTCCTGAATCTATTGACTATTTAAATATGTCTACACTAAAAAAAATATCTCGGCAACATTTCAAATAAGTAAAACATGGAGAGGAGTTTCTTCAGGTATTAATCCTGATTCCCTTTGGGGAAAGACATGCACTCTCAAATATTGTTCCCAGTTTAATTTATATTGTGAAAGGAATCCCAGTTTATGTATCTACAAAATGGTTCAGAAAATATTCCCTTTGCTTAGAACATTTCTATGGGATTCTTCAGTTGGGAGAATGTCTTTACAGAAAATTTCAATTACCAGTTAACGAGAGGGTTCAGTTTCCCAAATCTGGAACCTATTGTCAGATATTAAATATTCAAAGCCAACAATTGTTAATTGGAAAAATAAATGTATGACCCCTTTCACTTAATGGATTAAGGTCTTGATTGCACTTGCCACCTACAAGTAGTTAGCCTATACACGTAACTTTATATGGACAACTATAATGAAATAGGGGGCCCATTTATGCCAAAACATAGTTATATAAATGCATTAGAAATATACATGCAACTGAATAATAATCACACTAGATTATTATATAAAATAATCGCTAGATAAAATTATTACTACTGCTAAATTGATATACTTTTTCCTTTGTTGCATTTTTTTCCCACTTTTTAAAAAAAGGTATATATTTTTTTCTTTTTGTATTTGTAACTTTGCATTAGGGTTTTTTCCTTGGTTGTTTTTTTAATCTATACTGTAAAAGCCATAAAACAATATATGTTTAACAAGATAGGTTTTCCTTCCTTTCCAGTTGCTACCTTGTGCCCAACATTCGTATAATTGGGCTTCCTGAAACGAATAATCCAAAACTCAACAGCAGGAGCACTGCAAAAATGATTCTAAGATTGCATTTATTTGAACACTCTGCCATCTTAAATCGAGCCAAATACTCAGGAGCAGCCAGCAAAATACAACCGGCATAAAGCAAATGATAACCTGGAAAACCAGCTTTCAAACTTTTAGTGTTTTAAAGTCCGGGAGTGCATATTTTGAAAGATGTTTTTATTTGGAATGAAGCCTTTAGTCTGTTTGTTCACTATTGTCTTTTATGGAGTTTGTTTTCACCAAAGGATGCTTATTTTAATTTTTTGCTCCTTTACAGATTCTTCTCGAAGCACCAGTACTTTGATTCTCAAGGAATGTTTATTTCATTAGTATTCTCAATACCATTACTCCTAAATGCCATCCTCATAGTGGTAAGCGCTAATCTCTTTCTTTCAAAATATTGGTATCAAGTCAAAATGCAAAAGGAACCAGAAAAAGAATGTTTTATTATAGAAAATTCCTATTTATGGGGTCTGGTGATACGTTCATAATGTTTGATACCCAGGCATTTATTACCGTATTTCCCGGAAAATAAGATAGGGTCTTATTTTCTTTTGGCCCCAAAATATGGCTTGGGGCTTATTATCGAGGAAGGGCTTATTTTGGGGTTTCCTGGCGGCTGCTCTCTTGCGAGCAGGCTCTCAAAGAGCAGGGTACAGCCTCAGGGCGAATGGCTGCGTTGTACTTCGCAGCAGCGCAACACAGCAGCCATGAGGTGACCACGTTCATGAGCAGCTGCTAGAAAAACCCCTTTTCAGCCATGCACCACGCCATTCACTGACCTAGAAGTATCCCGAAGGTGCCAAGCCATGTGAGCGCCTGTCCCTCACACCCCGGCTCCCATGGCTTGACACCTTCAGAATACCTCTAGGCCAGTGAATGCGCGCTGCACGGCTGGAGGGGGGGTTGCGCAAGGGGCTGTTCCGCTCCCCGCTCATGCACCTCCCAGCCTCAATATGCCCTGGCCCAACCCTCCTCCAGTGTGCAGAGCACCATTCACTGACCTAGAGGTATTCTGAAGGCGCCAAGCCGGGGTACGAGGAACAGGCGCTCATGTGGCTTGGTGCCTTCAGGATACCTCTAGGTCACTTAATGGCGCTATGCCCAGCTGGAAAGGAGTGATCACCTCATGGCTCCTCTGTTGCGCTGCTGCGACAGCACAAAACAGCCATTCGCCCCTGAGGCTGTGGCTGGCTCTTCGGGAGCCCTCTCGCAAGAGAGCAGCTGCCTGGCAACCCCTCTCTCCAGCTGGGCAGAGCGCCACTCACCGACCTAGTGGTATCCTGAAGGCACCAAGCAACACGAGCGCTCCCCCACCCCGGTTCCCGCAGCTTGTCGTCTTCGGAACACCACTAGGTTAGTGAGTGGCGCTCTGCCTGGCTGGAGGGGGGGGGGTTCCAAGGGGCTTATTTTCAGGGGAGGGCTTATATTTTTTCCCACCTGAAAAATATGGCACGGCCTTATTTTCAGGACATGTCACATTTTCATGGAAACATGGTAGTAGCTATTATAATGTAAATAACGTCACTTTAGTGACATCTTGACACATGCGTGACGTCAATTGCTCAACTTGGTAACCCTTTTGAACCACTAAAGCATGTTAGTAATGGAAACCACCAATACACATCCTTTCAAAGGACAAATTATATACATTTGCGTGCGAGAAGTTTCAATAGAAAACCTAAGAAGGATCTTGTAGAGGTTTATGTAAATTAAAATATATCTGTAATCTGTAAAGTCATGAGTAGTGAGGTGATTGAGGTAGGTAGAACTACAAAGAGTGTGGGGGTTTTTGAGGAAACAAAGGCCCTGTGATTTAGGATGATTTTGCTGTTTATTCACTATCATTTTGGTAGTGTACTTATTAATGAGGTTTTGCTCTCATTTGGGAAAATTGACAGTACTTCAAATATTGGGCTTCACCAAGCTTGATAGCATCTTCTCTGAATTTCTGGAGATTTAGATTGCATAAAGAGAGGCCCCTGGAGAAATGAGAACACTATCAGGAATTGAATTTGACATGTCATAATTTGTTTTTGTTTTTCAGATTGCCTGGGTTTATAAAACAGTGAACGTAATGACAGAACTAAAAACAATACAGCAGAAAAGGAAAGCAAGGAGAGAAAACAAAAAAAGTCAATAACCAAGTGTATCTTTTGTAACTGGTTATGTTATCAAATATTCTGTCACCCATATTAACTTGAGATTGGAAGTTAGGGATTTTTACATTCCTTTATGAATGGTCTTATGTTCTTACTGTTCTATGAAAAAAAAATCATGTTCATTTTGAGCCCATTGTTAGAGCAATTCTTATATGGCATTTTGCTATATAGACTATTTCATTCTGAACCAGTCATAAGGCATCTCATACGTTTATTAGAGTCTCTCTAATGTACTGTTTTATCATAGCTTAATGCATGAGTTGTTCAAGGTTTTATGATGTTGTGCATCAAATATGCCAAAATGAACAAGTAAATTTTAATAAGTACCAGTTCATAAAACTGGTTAGCTACATAATTGCCACCCACGATTAATTTCCCTTTAGCAATTATCATAGCAATATAACAAATAGTTTATACATTTTCATGGTACAAAAGTAATTATTGTTCGTACAAACTTCTGTAAAACAAAAATGATAAAATGTTGCATTGTGACATGAAGCAAACCCTCAGCCTTCCATTCTGACACATCAATATCATATATAAATATATATATATATATTGTCGTATATAAATCATGCAATTTGTGTTGCAATGCATGCTTTGTCATCCCCCCACTTTGAATGCCTATGCTAAGTTTGCTTGGTTGTAAATTTCTTGGATTTTGTGGGCATTGTATTCAAACTTATATGAGAAGTGTAACTTATATGAGAAGTGTAATTTAATAGTGTGTGTCATATGAACTTGTTCCTGTTTTTTAATTAAATGCTTAAGGGTTTATCAGGCTCTTATCATTTTTTCAGACTCTTGTAAATACTTTGGGATTGCATTCATATATGTATGTAGGACCAAGTTACTGAACTCAGTCTGAAACAGTTTTACTTACTAACAAGTAAACTTGCGTTCAAGAAAATTTGAATAGGTTTTTACAATATATATAGGAAAGGGGTAAAATAGGATATAAAGTAACATTTTAGTGGCTTCCATTTAGTGGGAAGATATATGTAGATATATGTAGAGCTTCCATATATTGTAAAAACCAATACAATTGTTGTTTTTTAAAAAGAAAATTTGAATAGGATTGTGCTGTGCGATTATTTTTTTATTTATTTATAAGCTTGGAGTGGTTGCAATATAGCAAATTACTGTTCAAAAAGTAAGCAAAATCTAATACCAGGAATTCATGAAATGTGAGAAGCTCACACAAGTGGAATCAAAGTCCTGAATCTGAAGTGGATACAGAGATTAAAATAGAATTAATGTAAACTTGGTGCTAGTGATACCACCAGATTCAATCCAGTGTTGCGAGAGGAATGTTCAGTCCCGCTTTGGACAAAATGGTAACAAAAGGCTTACCTCGAGGGGGGGTTGAAATATTTTTAGTAGAAGAAGAAAAACACAACAGCCTGATGGTTCTCTTAGTTTTGATCCTATAATCCTCAAATATACTTTGATTTTTTTTTTTGAATATTTACAAGGTTCTGGCAAACTTGTATGCCTTATCAAAATAATAATATCCAAAATAGGAGAAAGGAGTGTAATTAGGAAGACAGGAAAAACCCAATGTCACGTATTATTTTTGTGTGTGTGTGTGTGTGTGTGTGTGTGTGTGTGTGAGAGAGAGAGAGAGAGAGAGAGAGAGAGAGAGAGAGAGAGAGAGAGCATCTTCATATCCATCCATTTGGAGTGGAAAACTGTTGATAGAGGCAAACTGAAAATAGCTGAGATTTTGGAGTAGTTGTCTTCTCTGTGTCCTACAATCTGATGAGGCTGTAAACTTTTGCTTTCCAATTCTGAAAGATTTCTGTGATGGAAGGTATTTTTCTTATATTGTTTATAGTATTAGCAGTTTGGATTCAAAGTCAGAGAATCAGAAGGATTTCTTCTTTTTCTTGAAATTGTTTTCAAGGGTTATTCAATATAATAATAATAATAATAATAATAATAATAATAATAATAATAATAATAATAATTTTAATATTTCTAAACCGCACCCTCTCCCCACAGGGACTCGGGGCGGTGCACAGGCAAAGTAAAAAAATAAATACATACTAACATTTCATTAAAAATAAATTAAATCTAACCTGCGCTAAAATTCCCCATTAAAACTAAGCTATATTATAAAACTTCCCAATAAACCCCCAAAGACAGAGAGACTATCCTAGGCCGGCCAGACAGAAAAAATGAGTTTTTAATTTGAGACGGAAGGAGCGGAGGTCCGTGGTCGTCCTGATGTCGGGGGGAAGGTCGTTCCAGAGGGCCGGGCCCGCCACAGAGAGAGCCCTTCCCCTGGGCGTCGCCCGCTGACAAAGTCTAGTGGACGGCACCCGGAGAAGTCCCTCTCTGTGGGAGCGAATCGGCCATGAGGATGTAATATATTTTATTATTTTTCATTTTAATTTTATTCGAATTTACATCCCGCCCTTCTCCTAAAAAAGGACCCAGGGCGGCACACAGGAAAATTAAAAACAATACGAATATACAAAATACCGTTAATTAAAAACCAATTAAACCCATACCCTGTGCTAAAACCAATTTAAAATTCCCTAATTAAAATTTATAACTAAAACAATCCCAGTTCAGTTCAGTGAAGCTAATTCTTTAGATTTGTAGTTTTAGAAGGTAAAGATTTATTAAGCAACCTGGTAGGGAATGTTCAGTTAGAGTTAAAACCTTGTGTTTATGCAGTTATACAGGCAGTCCTCAACTTACGACCACAATTGAGCCCAAAATTCCTGTTGTTAAGTGAGGCATTTGTTAAGTGACATCCCCCCCCCCCATTTTATGATTTGTCACAGTTGTTCAGTGAATCATGGCAGTTGTTAAATTAGTAACAAGGTTGTTAAGTGAATCTGGCTTCCCCATTGATTTTGCTTGTCAGAAGATTGCAAAAGGTGATCACATGACCCCGGGACACTGCAACCGTCATCTGAATTTTGATTGCGTGACCATGGGGATGCTGCAACATTTGTAAGTATGAAAAACAGTCATGTCACTTTTTTTTCAAACGGTCACTAAGCAAACTCCTGCAAGTTGAAGACTACCTGTATGCAAAACGCTGACACTCAGAGTGAGATGTGTCTACATTTTATAAATAAAAGGGGTAATATTTTAGTAATCTTAAAAAAAACAAATGCAGATGTTTGTAGAACTATCTAGCCTAGGAAAGACTGCAGATTACCCCTCTAACAAGAAAAGGCTATTAAAATGTAATTCTGACACTTGAGCAGTTTGAAAACAAAGTGAAATCATCTAAATGTTTGTATTTTCTACTATGTTTTTTTTAAATGTTATAACTCGAGGTATAAATAAAATGCAATCCGTGGAACAAAAATGCATTGTCCCTCCCTGGAGCACAATGCAATGCATGCAATTTGCCACCAGGTGCTGCTGCTTCACAGATTTTGGGGGATCCTGGAACTATAAATTAAGCAGGGCCATCTGGAGAGACCCAGGCACAGGGGAAGCTCTCCTGTTTTCTACGGCTTTTCCAGATAGTAGCCACACAAGCAGGAAAATGTGGCAACATCGCACAGTAGAATACAAACACCAAAAAGGAGGGATTTTGCCTCCACACAGATTACCAGATTACTATGACTAAAGAGTCCAATCCAACGGAAGGACGATAGTGATGTGGTCTCCAGCAACTGACCACAACCAGTTCCAATCCAGGCAGTAAGGTAAAGGTTCCCTTTGCACATATGTGCTAGTCATTCCCGACTCTAGGGGCCGGTGTTTATCTTCGTTTCCAAGCCGAAGAGCCAATGCTGTCCCAAGACATCTCCGTGGTCATGTGGCCAGCATGACTAAACAACGAAGGTGCACGGAATACTGTTACCTTCCCACCAAAGGTGGTCCCTATTTTTCTACTTACATTTTTACATGCTTTCGAACTGCTAGATGGGCAGAAACTGGGACAAGTAATGGGTGCTCACTCTGTTATGTAGTGCTAGGATTCGAACTGCTGACCTTTCTGATCAACAAACTCGGCGTCTTAGCCACTGAGCCACCATGCCCCTTAATCCAGGCAGAGAATTTCCCAAAGGCAGATCTTACGTGAATCTTTTGTCTTGATTGGCTTTACAAATCTTAAACAAATTCAGATCTGTTTAATTTTACATGGATTATAAAGTAAACTGCATTACAATCTGCTAAAGCAGTGGTAGTCAACCTGGTCCCACCCACCAGTGGGCGTTCCAGCTTTCATGGTGGGCGGTAGGGATTTTGGCCAATACTGAAGCACTTTCCTTTTTTAAATTTAATTGACTTCCCTACTTTATAAATCACCATTACTGTGGAACCGGTGGGCGGTTAGAAAATTTTACTACTAACAGAGATACAAAAGTGGGTGGTAGGTATAAAAAGGTTGACTACCCCTGTGCTAGAGCCTAATGCCATAAGGGTCATTCATGGGGCTGCTCAAGGAAGCCGCCTTTGTCTTCCTCTAGCTTTATCAGCTCTTGAGTATCCCATAATTTCCAGCCAGTGTATAAGTATAAGCATTATCTTTATTGTCATTGTACTTGTTTACAACGAAATTGGTTAGAAGTGTGGTCAGAAGCTAAAGTGGCTGGGAATTGTAGTCCGCAACTCTGAAAAAACAAAATTTGGGGAAGGTAGCTAAGATATTAGAACAACCACGGACCTCCGTTCCTTCCGTCTGAAATTGAAAACGCACTTTTTCTGCTTGGCCGGCCTAGGGTAGCCTCTCTTCTATAGTTTTATAGGGTTATATGATTTTAGTGTATTGGGGAATTTTAGCGCAGGGTTTGATGTTTAATTTGTTTTTATTGAATTATGTGTATTTCTATGTGTATTTATTGTTTTAACTTCCCTGTGCACCGCTCCGAGTCCCCTTGGGGAGAGGGAGCGGTCTAGAAATTAAATTATCTATCTATCTATCTATCTTAAGCCATAATGTTAAACATCAAACATGTAAAATAATTACTATTTCTTATCTGAAGTGCTTTATCTGAGTGCCCTGCGTTTCAAATTCTGTGTTTCCTTCACCTTTCTTTCTAATAGTCTTGAAAGATGATAGAGGTTTCATCAGCTCTTTTTACTTATGAGAATGGAAAGGTCCTCAGAGCCTGTGGTCCTTTCCATCTATCCATTGTGAGTAAAATGAGCCTTTTGAGACGTAAAAGGAAATTTACATTCTCTCCTCTCTTCAAGCTGTAGTTTCAATAGAAGTAAAACTTTTCTATCTAACTAAATGGCTTTTATTTCAACTACAATGGGTCTGCTAGGGTTCACTGATAGCTAAACCCACAGTCTGCATTCAAAACTGCTCTGTTATGGGGTTTTAGGGGGCTTTTTGTGTGTAGTCACCTCAAACAAACACATTGCATATTACTTTACATGTGACTTGTTTTCTCTAAAAAATACCAAAAACAATATTTATATTTATCCAGACCTTTAAAGCCTTGTCATTCAAAGTTAATCATAAAATATTTAATTAAGAATTGACAAAAACAATGTATTGAAATGTAATCCCATCAAATAACATCCCACAAATTAATTTCTTGCCATCTTCTCTTCATCTCAGAAACTCCTTCACAAGTTTAATACTTTCTTTCAATTTTAATAACATATTTATCACTACCTCTAAAAAAAATATACAAAAAAATATCTTCATAACTTATCTATAAGCAAATCATTTAGTCCTTGTCAAGAAAAAAACCATTTAAAGTTGCTAGAGGGGGGAAAGGGTGGAGCTACACCGCGCCGACACAACCAGAGGTCTCTATGCTGCAGAGACCCCGGTTGATCATTTGTTGCCCCCTTGGTTCCATAGGAACCTAAACCATCCTGGTGGGACGGCAATTAGGAAGCAAGCCTCGCTGATCACAGGGGTATCGCAAAAACCCCTGTTTGACACGAGGGAAAAGCTTCTGAACGGCGACAAATAGGCACCACCACCCCCATGGGCGGACAAGGCGATGGGAAAGCTTTGGAATGGAAGGAACTGTTTTAAAAGAGAAAGTGTAACATCGGGAAGGTATTCTATCTTTCTTTTTTGAAACATTTTGCTAAAAAAAAATTCTTTTTATTAAAGCTTTGAATTTTGAAATAAGCGGAGGAATTAATTGAATTGAGAGGTTTCTACTCTCTATAGAATTTTCCGAAATGGCGGATTAAAGCGTAAGAGCAAAACTATTTTTGTCGGCGCAGAAAGTGATTGGACTATTTCTGGGTTTTTTATTCTCTCCTCTTTTTAAAACTTTTCTACTCAAATATTGACTTTGGGATTACTTTTAATATTTTTAATAATTACTTTTGAAGTTTTATTGTGCATTCGTAAATTAAATCAAGGACTATACTTTTTATTTTTTTTTGTAAATCCTATATAACATCTTTGTCAATATCATTCTTGTATCCTGCCAATTTTAAATCCACATCCGAATGTGCTGTTTCTCAGTAGCATTCTCTACTGGATGTCCATTATTTAAATAATGGACAATCTGAAAAGATAGTTCTGAGTACATTGTCACTTAAATATCTAAATTATTTCAGAGTTAAAATACTTTACTTTGTATCATGGGTTTCATTCAGCAGCTCCACTGCTGACACTCTCTGACCAAGCCATCTTCAATTTGCTGTGCTTCCTAGAAGCGCCAATGAAGGACAATGCATTAAACAATTTCACTCCAGTTAAAATATACCCCTATATATTGTGATGTATAGTTAACCATAAAATCAGCAATCCTGATGCATACCTGAATTGAAGGCTAAAGGCATAATTCAGAAGGAAGAAATGTAACTTTGCAGAGTGCATTTAATGTTGTTAAATAGCTGTAATCAAAATGAAATCGGTTAAATGGTTTTATTTTTAAAAAGACAAAAGGGAAAATTGCTGAGCTGGAAGTTTAAGAAAGCTTTACATAAACTCAGGTAGATCACAAATATACCATCATTCAGTGGTATTTAGTATCATAATCTTTGGTGCTAATATTTGCAATTCATTATTCAAGTTCAAATGAATCTTAAACTTGAATAATTAATGGAATCAAAGAGACATTCTCTATGTTGTCTACTGTTCCTACCTTTTTTATTGTAACTTAATCTACTTATCAAGTAATTTGTGAGGAATGAACAAGACAGAAAGCTAGTACAGGGCAATCTGATTTTTCACTATTTCAATTAAAAGATCCTGAAATCATTTACTGGCTTCTGTCTCACTGAACTGGTGAGAAGTTTTGATCATCTGTTTTGATTTCTACCTCTGACACTTCCACTGTACAATAAGAATTTGATAAGAATTATTAAGTATTACTGATTTGAGCGTATTGGCTGCTTGGTAGAGTTGAACAACATGCTGCTTGGTAGAGTTCACACAACAAATCATGGCTGACAATTCACAATGGCTGGGTTTGAACAGCATCTTTAGCTTTAGAGAAACTATCCAGAACTAGCCCTTACCCCTAAAATCAAACAAAACAGAATCCATTCATCCACAGAAACAGAAAAGATTTAGCTAGAAAAGTCAGCTAAAAGCAAATTTGCAGGCTAGATTGAAAGCTAGAAAAAAAAATCTTGTAAGAAAGCAATGGCAGGCAATTCCCATATTGTTGCCAATATATAGACACATCCATGAAGGGGTTGTGGGTGAGGGCTCGGAGCCAGGCATGGTTGGAGAAATTTTTCTAGGGTTTGAATATAATTCACACAAAATTAGAGAAGAAATTGAATTATTTTACTTTTTAGGTATGTTCATAAGTTGATTTCTAGAGTCCAACATCTCTTTTAGAGTAATATTTTTTAGGCCATCCCAGAGATTGCAAAAGTTGTAAGATTTCAAGACCTCCAGATCTTTTCATTTGGCAAGACTTGTACTTCTTCTATTTGCCACCTACTGTGTGAGGCCGAAGGCAGTAATGGAGTGCCTGCGTCAGTGCCACTTTTCTGAATGTAGAAATCATTTTCACTCTTGGTGGAAGCTGGTCATCGTGGTTCCTCAGTGGTTGGAAAAATATTTTATAGCTCTCTGGGGAACAGCTATCTTTTTTTAAGCATACATTGTATAGATTCCAAGTTAAGTGAACAGCATGTATTTCCTACTGAAAGCAGTGGGATTTCAGTGCAACTAGAACACCATCTGGGTGAGAGAGAAAAGAGGATTAGAAAGGGGGGGGGGGGAAATCGCAGGTGAAGAGAAATATTCTGAATAACCGTGGAAAAGTTTTCACGTCATTTTGTTCCAGTGGTTGGAAAAATTGCTGCCCAAATAACAAAGTACTGCATTAATACTAGTCAAAACACGTATTAAATATTCACAAAACAAGGTTACAGGATTAAACTCATTGCTAGGGGAACCCTCCCCCATATATTTTCTCACATCCATTTCTCTGACAAATGAGTTTGAGATCTCCCAGATGCTTGGGAAACACCACATGGGCTAGTCTTTGTGATTGATCGTTTTCACTTTAGTCAAGCTGATCACTAAAAACATAGTTCAAAGCTGTGCTCCTTAAATCAAGGGGAAACAGTGGAAGATTGTGACCTAAAAAACATAAAGACAATTTCATTTGTTTAATTATTATTTTTTGCTGAGAATGGAATGAAACGGAAAAGAGAACAGAATAGAATAACAGAGTTGGAAGGGACCTTGGAGGTCTTCTAGTCCAACCTCCTGCTTAGGCAGGAAACCCTACACCACTTCAGAGAAATGGTTGTCTAATCTCATCTTTAAAACTTCCAGTTTTGGAGCATTCACAACTTCTGTCCTCAGGTGCTTTGGCGAATAGCTTGACTCCCTCTTCTTTGTGGCAACCCCTGAGATATTGGAACACTGCTATCATGTCTCCTGTAGTTCTTCTTTTCATCAAACTAGAAATACCTGCAAAAGTGTTGATATACTTTTGAAAACTGGTACACATCCCTAGACTACAATACAGGTAGTCCTCAACTTACAACAGTTCATTGAAGTGAGCGTTCAGAGTAACAACGGCACTGAAATGGCTCCAGAGGCTCATTTTTCCACCTCCCCTGAGAAACAGGCCCATTTCCAGACTTTCGGAATTTCCGGTAGGCCTGTTTCCTGCCTCGCCGAGCCTCCACACGGACCCTGCACTTACCCAGCATGATGAATGGGCCATGCGGAGACTCAGAGGAAGGGAGGGGAGGGGCAGGGTGGGCGTGGCCAGCATGATGAAAGGGGTGACATTTGGGGGTTTGCCAAATTGGGCAGAATCCTAGCTAGAGGATCACCTGAATCCGTGCGAACCCCCAGCAGCCCACTCTGATGGTCCTTCACCTCATAAATAGAAAAACCTCTCTGCCCTCTTTCATTTGCCAAACTGAACAGCTGAACTGATTCGAATTCTCTTCGTTCTAATTTTTAATTTGATTTTAATTGTATTGATTTTATTGCTGTGTTTTATGTGTTGTATGCGTTTTACTAACGGAAACCACCTTGACTGCTTATATTGGCTGAAAATTCAGGCTCCATATTTTACAGTCCAACATATACGTAAATAAAGTCTACAGTTTCCACAATATATGGCTTAATCTGGTTTTTTAAATAGGAAATGAGCTGAGCGAACTGAATTGCATTAAGGATGTTGACCCTGTTAGCTCCTCTGAGAAATTTAATCAGGCCATTAATGGGTCATGTGCAGGGATGTCCAGCAGAACCTGTGCTTTCCTCAGAATGACAAAACAAATTTTCATTAGTACAAATCATAAACATTTGAACATTCACCCTGTTACCTCCTTGCCTCTGTCAGGCTTGGAAAAATCTCAAAATCTGACAAAGTGCAAGAAATCTAAGAGAAAAACAAAAAGTCTAAAGGGCAAGGAGAACCACCAGAACATGCCAGTAAAAAGTGTTCCCATTGGCCTTAAAGATCATGATGAGTGTTGTGTCCTTACAATAGAGGTTTCCACTCCAGTCCGCAGTTAATGAAGTAACCCGATTGGTCGGGACCAGGGCCAGCTGTGATTGGTCAGTTCGTACTGGCAGCTACCTTTAAAAGGGGGCTGCCGACGGCTGCTTGTTACTCCAGCTATACCTTGCCAATAAAGAGCTGAATTCACTCCTAGTGTGTCCTTCCTTTACCCGATCTAACACTGGGAAAATAGGAAATGAAAATGATGAACTAGGATACAAACATCCCCATTCCACTTCTATGGCTGTTTACTTGAACCCTCAGAAAACAGTCAAATAAAAAAGTTCACTGAAATTTGCTGACAGTGAGTCATACATCTATTGAAAACAAGGAGCTGGAAAATGGAAAGCAGTTTCTGTGCTAATAGTTATTAGAAAGGAAGTGAAAAAGAAACAGCAAGAATAATAACACTGATATTAATTTTCTCTATATTGCAATTAAAAAGATAAAAACTGACACAAAATAAATAATAATAATAAAAATAGTGCTGAAAAGAAAAAGAAAGAAAAATATAGGACACAAAAATAAATATTGAAATTATTTCCTCCTTCATAACGAATCTAAACAATTTCAGTAACTTATCCCCTTCTTTTAAAATACAACCAACAATCTCATGTAGGAGAACAACTTAACTGATTTGAAGTCTTCCTATGAGTCCTGCTGGCTGGGGTAACGTCATTCAGTTGTGATCAGCAAAAGTCTACTAAGGGTTACCAGAGATATTGTATTTTTCAGAGTATAAGACGCACCGGAGTATAAGATGCACCAAGGTTTTGAAGAAGCAAATTTAAAAAAAGTTTTTGCAGTCTGCAAACCTCCCCCCAAAAAAGGTCATGAATAGCCCTTAGGAGGCTTGTAGAGTGCTCCTGGGGTGGTTGGGGGGCCAAAACCAAGCAAAAATCATTACTGTAATCATCCTTTTGCCGTTTGTTTAAAAAAAAAAGGTTGACTTAAACTTGTATTTAAAACCTCTTTCAGTAAGTATTCAAAGAAAGTCATCCAGTAGTATGGTTATTGTGCCTGGGTTAAAAGGGGAAAAAAAGAGAGAGGTAGAAATTTTAGACTTAAAGAGAATACTAAAAATGACAACACAGTTCCTCAGAGTTGATGTATCTTCAATCTGAGGAAAAATTAATGGTTTTTCCCCGTTTCACATGACTGTTATGTGACAAAAGTTATAAAACTATAAACGACACAGAATGAAAATATTGCATCATAACAAACATATTGAGATTAACTTGCATGCCAAATGTGCCAAATGATTGACTATAATAAAATATCATATAACTGTGGTATGATACAATTAAGATTTTGAGTGATTTTGAGGGCATGGGATGATCAGAACCCAAAAAGTTATAACTGCTGTTGACATTAATAATAATAATAATAACAATAACAATAACAACAACAACAACAATAACAATAATAATAATAATAATAATAATAATAATAATAATAATAATAATAATAAAATTTATTTATATCCCGCTCTCTCTCCCCGAAGGGACTCGAGGTGGGGCACAGGGAAATTAAAAAACAAATTACAACAAAACAGAATACAAAGCTAAAATCAAATTAAACTGACCCTGCGCTAAAAACTTCTATAAAAATATAACTATCCCTAAAACCCCTTAATAATTTAAATTTAAAATTAAAATCACCCTAGGCCAGCCAAACGGAAGAAGTGAGTTTTTAATAGCTGTCAGAAGGAGCGAAGGTCCGTGGTTGTTCTGATTTCGGGGGGAAGGTCGTTCCAGAGGGTCGGGCCCACCACAGAGAAGGCCGTTCCCCTGGGCATCGCCCGCTGGCACAGCCTAGTGGACGGCACCCGGAGAAGTCCCTCTCTGTGGGAGCGAATCGGCCGAAGGGATGTATGAGGCAGCATGCGATCCCGCAGATAGCTAGATCCCGTGCCATGGAGCGCTTTAAAGATGGTAACTAACACCTTGAAGCGCACCCGAAAGACGACAGGCAGCCAGTGCAGCTCGCGCAGGAGCGGTGTTACATGGGAGAACCTGGAGGCTCCCATAACTGCCCGCGCGGCTGCATTCTGGACTAACTGAAGCCTTCGGGCGCACCTCAAGGGCAGCCCCATGTACAGAGCATTACAGTAGTCCAGTCGGGATGTCATGAGGGCATGAGTGACTGTGCAAAGGGCACCCTGATCCAATAGGGGACGCAACTGGCGGACCAGGCGAACCTGGTAAAACGCCCTCCTGGCCACGGCTGTCACTTGATCTTCCATGGACAGCCGGGCATCAAGGAGGACGCCCAAGTTGCGAGCCCCATCCACAGGGGTAAGGTGATCGTCCCCTATGGCCAGTGATGGAGTCAACTGGTTGTACTGGTTAAGTCACACAGCAAATCATTGCTTGAACTGCATGCTTTTTTAATGGATCGCCCCTAATTTCCACACAATGAACATACAACATTAAAATCCTTTTTGAATGTGTTTTCATAGGGGTAAAATTTGTGTGGCTGATTGTGAAAACTATTTCGAACGTCAGCAAGTATTGTGGGCCTAACAGGCAAAAGAAAGCTCAAGACCATAATGGTTGGAAACACACAGAAGAGGGCTTCATCCTGCAGTAACTGGAATGATGATGATAATGATTGCAGTGTTATCATGGAAATCTCATTCAACACAATTCAAATGTTCCACATATTCAGAGACTTTCTGTTTTGGCCATGTGTCAAATGACTTTTTCCAAGAGAGTATATTGGCAAGCAGCTCATTTTGGGACAACTTCACCAACAAGAATTCAAAGCCAAGGCTAAGAAATGAATGGGACCAGAACAAAAATTCAATTTGCACTTAAATCTAATTCAAGTCATCAAATATAATTAATTTTCACATTACATTTTACTTTCTTAATATGACAACTGTTTTATAAATTTCCTCTTATGTCCTACTGTTAATTACAATTTGGCTACTACTCAAAGCTTCAGTGACTTGCATATAGTCCTATAATCCTGGTTTTACACCCCAATTAGATTAGATTAACAGAGTTGGAAGGGACCTTGTAGGTCATAAAAGTAATTCAACCCCCTACCCAACCAGGGGGCCCTATACCATTTCTGACAAATGGAAGTCCAAACTCTTCCTGAAAGCCTCCAGTGATGAACCTCCCACAACTTCTGAAGACAAGCTGTTCCATTGGTTGATTGTTCTCACTGTCAGAAAATTTCTCCTTATTTCTAGGTTGAATCCCTCCTTGGTTAGTTTCCATCCATTGTTCCTTGTCTGGCCTTCTGCAGCCCCTCAAATATCGGAACACTGCTATCATGTGTCCCCTGGTCCTTCTCTTCACTAGACTAGCCATGCCCAGTTCCTGCAACCTTTCTTCATATGTTTTAGTCTCCAGTTCCCTAATCATCCTGGTTGCTTTTCTCTACCCTTTTTCTAGAGTCTCAACATCTTTTTAATAGTGTGGTTACCCCACACTATAGATTGTATAATAGTCTTTCCTAATCTGTTCCTCTCCAGATGGTGCTTGCATCCCAGCCTTCTGGAGGACATCAGATTAGGAGAGGCTACCCAGAACGGATACCAAGAGGGGCAAAAGCTCCTTTGTATGTACTAATACCATTATGGTAGTGTAGCACAGGCCCATATTATTGTTAGAAACATTTCAATTGTATCACTATCTATTAGACATTATATAAAAGAAATCATTCAGTTCCATACATATTTCAGCATATTAAGTTTACACTTTCCTAGTTTAAAATTTAAAATCCAAATTTAATTTTTGTTCTGGCAGTTAGGGGTTGTCACCGGGAGGCAGAACAAGAAGCAATGGATAGAACTCAAACAAGGAGAGAACCAATGTAGCAATAATAAATTTCCCAACAGTTAGAACAATTAATCAGTAGGACGTATTACCTTCAGAAGTTGTGGATACTCCATCACTGGGGGGTTTTCAGAAGAGAATGGACCACCATTTGTCTGAAATGTTATAGGGCCTCCTGCTTGTATCAGAAGTATGAGAAATATGACTGATGCTTCCTCCTGTTTGAAGAGGCTGAGTGAGAAACAATGAACCAAATAGATTTGCTTTGTCAGCTTTCAGGGGTACTGTACCATTCATATAATGACCCACTTAGCACCACCACCAGGAAGGATGGTGGAATTTTATTGCTCCATTGTCAGATAAGCAAGATGGCACCTTCTGTACTATCACTATATTAGTAAGTCGACAGTTGCTTAAAGAATGATAGTATATTTGTTTCAGAGGTGGGTTTCTCCCGGTTCAGCCTGGTTCAGCCCAGTTTAGCCCAGTTTAGTGGAATTCAGGCTTGGGTCACAGAACCAGCAGCAACCCAGACCTGCCATGCCCCTGAACTGGTTCCCTCACTGCCCCTGGGTTTTTAGTGACTGGCTATTTTGGTTTTTAGTGACTTGCGCATGCGCAGTTCACTGTAAATTGTTTTGCGCATGCACAAAGAACAATTTACATTGAAGAGCGCGCACACACATGGGTTGCGAAGCAGTAGTAAAACCAGCTGCAATCCACCTCTGATTTGTTTACATCTTTGATTGAGGCTGATGCTGGGTTGAAACTGTAATCAACTAGGTACGACCAAGTTGATGCAATTTTTAATGAAAGCAGCTATGTTTAAACTGTTCAGAGCACCTCCAGTACATCCCCATAAACTGTATTACCACTTTGGTATAATGGCATCACCTGAAGTTGATAAGCATTGAATTGTATTTATGTTTCCTCTTTTTCTCTCACTTCAAGCTTTCTTCCATGCCTTCCTCCTTTATCTAGCTTTTTTTATCCCCACTACCAAAGTATCTTAGGGTTTACGTTTGGCAAACATCACACAAAAAGTGTAAAGCACAGCTGGAATGTATATAATGAGACAACTTTATTGTGTAGCCAAACAGTTTTGTTCCCAAAAAGAATAAGATGACAACACGGGAACGTTTTTTTTTTTTTTTTACCAACTAAATGTGATGTCCTATTTAAAATAGAACTGTGAAAATTAAATTAACCAGACATGACCTCTGGGCACAAGAAGAGACATCGTATCTGTGATAAATCTCATTTGCATATTTACTGAACGGCGTAGAGTTTTTTAGTGTTCTGATAATCTTGTTAATGTCGAATTTACAACCTTGCACACACAAGCATGGATACACACAGACCTTGTGAACCTCCTACCTAGCAGAAAACTGATCACTAAAGCTGGGCTGAATCAGGGAATAGCTACTTGGGAGGGAGGGCTGTCATCCCCTGAAAAAGATGATTCTTTTTTCATCACCACCACCTACGGAAGTTCTTCGCAGTCTGAATCCCAGTCGGTTCCCTTTGGAATAGGGGTGGGTTTCAAAAAAATTTACTACAGGTTCAGTGGGCATCGCTAGATGGGAGGCATGTGACTGAATGGGCATGGCCAACTTGATGTCACTCACACACACTCAGTCACATGACCCCCTCACCAAGCCATGCCCACTGAAACGGTGGCGAAAAAATGGCGGGCTCCGGCCTCGCTAGAGCTAAGGGGCACCTGCAAACCCCCCAAAATGGACCATTTTCTGCAAAAAAAAAATGAGGCATTTTTTCCTTCCCAAAGCCCTGCTGAAGCTTGCAGAGTGCTTCTGGGGGCTGGGGAAGGCAAAAACACTTCCGTCTTTGGGAAAAATAGCCCATCTCTGGGACCTCTCTGGGACTGGGATATGCACACCATAAAAAAATGGGGGGGATTACATTTTTTCAATGAAGGTTCTGCACATGTGCAGAACAGAAAATAAAGATGGTGGTGCTAAGGATAGAACTGGTACGGTTATGGGTCCGGCCGAGTTACTATCTATTCAGCCGAACCGGTAGGAGCCCACCTCTGCTTTGGAATCAATCTGCATTGAAGTCATGGGAAAGGGAAAACAATGATTTTATAGATAACACTATTTTTGACACAGCAATTTCCTTAAGCATGTTAGTGTCCAGGAGTGGGATTCAGCCAATTAGGACCAGTTCGGGAAAACTGGATGTTAATTTTACAGTTTGGTTCACCAAACTGATAGTTCCAAGGACCGGCTGGCCCCATTCACCCTGCTCCACTCCTCTCAGGAGTCTCCATGTGGCCTGTTTTAGATGCCAGGTAAGTGCAGGGCCTGTACAGAGGCTCTGGGAGAGTGAAAAATGGGCCTTCCAGAAATTCCGGAAGTCCAGAAACGGGCCTGCTTTTGGCCTCCAGAGGACCTTCAGAGCCCAGGGAAAGCCATTTTTGGCCTCCCGGAGTCTCAAGAAAAGCCTCCAGAGTCTGGAGAGGGCAAAAAACAAGCCTCCTAGAAGTTCTGGAAGTCCGGAAGCAGGCCCGTTTCTGACCTCCGGAGAGTCTCCGGAGCCCGGGGGGGGGAAGTTTTCACCCTCCCAGAGGCTTGAGGAAAACCTCTGGAGCCTGGGGAGGTAAACAAACACGGTGCAGGAGGCTGAGTAGGCCATGACGCTCACCCAGCAACTGGGCAGAAAACCGGTTGCTAAAATTTTTCAATCCCACCTCTGGAAGTGTCTGTAGCAAAATAGTCACCAGATGCCTCATAACAATGCCAGGGTAATCAATAGTATCAAAAGCTACTGGGAGATCCTGAAAAAGGGATGGATAATCTGGTATCCTCCAGAAATGTATTGGATTTCAATTCTTATTATCCCACCCAACAGGACTCATAGGAAGACTGGGAGTTGTACTCCAAATCAGTTAAGTTGTTCTCCTACAGATTAAAAAAAGTCATATTCTTTTTCTGGGACAGATCATCAGTCATCCTTGATAAAAGTTTTGTCTGCCTTGAATGCAGGGCATGATGGGAATGGTCATCCAGCTGCCCTGAAAAGCATCAAGCTGGGGAAGATGCAGTAAAAAAAATAAAAATCCTCCAAGCATATCTCAGGATGACAAAATAGTGCCCACCTGAAGAGTTTGGTCAAGCAATAATAATAAATTTGAAATGAAATGTCCTTCTTCCCCCAAACCCAGTTACAAGCTTCTTTCATTTCATTTATTTATTAAAAACATTTATGTAATCACTCAAACTCCTAGCAGCTTCCAATCAAGGATCAGCCTTTTTTTATATTTCTCCTTGGTGCAATGTTGTTTTAATAATAATAATAATAATAATAATAATAATAATAATAATAATAATAATAATAATAATAATAATAATAATAATAATAATAATAATAATAATAATAATAATAATAATAAAATTTATTTATAACCCGCTCTCTCTCCCCAAAGGGACTCGAGGCGGGGCACAGGAAAATTAAAAACAATAGACACAAACAGAGTACAAAATTTAAAATCACAATTAAACATATCCTGCACTAAAAACATCTATAAAAACTAAAAACTGTCCCTAAAACCCCTTAACACTATAACTTAATTAAAATTACCCTAGGCCAGCCAAACGGAAGAAATGAGTTTTTAAAAGCTGTCGGAAGGAGCGAAGGTCTGTAGTTCTAATTTCGGGGGGAAGGTCATTCCAGAGGGTTGGGTTTTGATCATAGAATCAAAGATAGTATTTATCCGCTTGCTTACAAACTTCAGATTGCTATATAAAGAGGCATAAATTCAGTTGGGAATTCACTTGCAAACAGAGACTCAGGTTGCTGCCCTACAAGGTGACGTAGACCATTGGCTTCCAATCTAGTGCAGGTCCAAAGACCAGGGGATGGGGACCCCTGATGTAGAATATGTAGACTTAATTAGGGTACCAGTAGGTAACATAGGTCACAAATTCTCCTATACTTCTCTTTTTTTTTTTTATTGAAATTTTTATACTGTTTTACAATATATCACCCAGTGCTGTACAAAACAAAAGGAAGAGTTGGTTTCAAGTATCATCTATTATCTTTAGGATCTCCAAAATCCACGTTCCCTCGGTACAGGCGTCGAGACGTCCAAAGTTCCAAGTGCATAGTCCACAAATGGCTTCCAAGTCTTCCAAAAGATATCGTTTTTATAAACCCCCTCTCTAAATTTAATATCACACGTCATTTTATCATTTAAGGCTAATTTCCACATTTCACAGTACCATTCTTCTATTTTAATATTTACCTCTATTTTCCAATATCTTGCTATTACAATTCTACCCATTATAATCATAATTCTAATCAGTTCTTTCTCATGTTTTGTTAACTCTGGTTCATTAATTATCAATAACAATATAGTTTCTGGTCTCAATATTATTATTCTTTTCATCATTTCACACATCGTTCTTTCTAATTGCTGCCAAAACTTTTTAATTTTCACACATTTATACCACATATGCTCATAAGTTCCCAATTCCGTATTACATCTCCAACATTTATCACTCATTTTTTTATCTATCAGTGATAATCTTAGTGGGGTCCAGTACCATTTCCAAACAACCTTAAAATTATGTTCTTTAATCCTTATAGATAAAGTCCTCATAATCCGACTCTTCCAATTCTCGTTCCAATCCAAATCCAATATTTTAATCTTTAGATCTTCCTCCCAATTCCTTTTCATTACCATTTGTGGATTTCCATCAAAGTTTATAATCTTGTATATCTTACTGACGAGTCCTTTTAACCCAGTTTCATCTTTAATAATTTGAGATACTAAACTTTCAAATTTAGTTTTACTTCTATCTATGTTACATATTCCCCTTACTTTCATAGTCCATTTTTCTACCTGTATTTTTTCAAACCAATTTAACTCCAATTTTTGAATTACTTTTTTCTTCCTACTTTCAGTTCCTAAAGCTCTTAACCAATCTACTATATTTCCTATATTTTCATCCTCAATTACTTTGTTCCGACTTATATTAGTTTTAATCGGCCAACTTTCAGTTGTCTTTCCCAAAAACGTTATATCCGGAATCAATTTTTTAACAAATTTATTCCAAGTTTTACTCAACCCCTTTAACCAATAACTATTAATTGTCTTTTTTGTTTTTGCTCTATCTAAAAACCATATAGACCCAAATCTCTTAATATCTTTTAACTCCAGATCTCCCCAATGACCATCTCCACCTTTAAGTATTTTTATCACAGTTCTAATATTATACGCCCGATAATAATTAAGTAGATTGGGAATTCCCAATCCACCCTCTTTTTGGTTTTGATACCACAATTTCTTCATTAATCTTGGTCTTTTCCCACCATTACAAAATTTATCTAATTTCTTCTGATATTCTTCTATATCTTTCTCTGTCAAATTTAATGGTAGCATCTCAAATAAAAAGTTAAACTTTGGTAATAACATCATTTTACACATTGCAATTCTACCAAACCAAGACAACTTTATCTCTTTATATTTATCTATCTTTTTCTCTACTTCCTTCAACATCACCTCATAATTAATTTTTTTTAATTCTCTAACTTTAAGTGAAAGTGTTATCCCCAAGTATTTCAATGTATTCTTAGCTCTTATCCCAAATTGTTCTTGCATACTCTCCCACTCCTTACCATCTTTATTCATTAATAATTCAGATTTTGACCAATTTACCTTTAAACCTGTCATTTCTTCAAATTCTATCAAATGTTTATTTATCCTCTTTAAATCTCTCTCTATATCTTTCAAAATAATCAAAGTGTCATCCGCATACAAATTTATCTTATATCCCTTGTAACCTTCCAACTCTTCATCTGCTTCTATCAATTTAATCAAAACCTCCATAACTAACAAAAATAATGTTGGAGACAAGGGACATCCTTGTCTCGTGCCTGCTTCCAATTTAATCTCTTCCGTCATTGTTCCATTCACCTTTACCTTTGCACTACTTTTTTGATACAGTTTTGAAATAACATGTATAAATTTATTACCAAAGCCTAATGCCTCGATAATTACTTTTATAGTATCCCATTGTACAGAATCAAAAGCTTTAAAAATATCTAACGATATTATACCTAATTCATCTCCATTATTCTCTGCTACATCTATAATATTCAATACTAATTATATCACTCATATATCTACCTTTAACAAACCCTACTTGGTTATAACTTATATATTTGTCTATAAAACTATTTAATCTATTACTTATAATAGCTGTAAATATTTTAGCATCTTGGTTGATTAAAGAAATAGGTCGATAGGACTCGATCCTCTCAAGATCTTTATCCGGTTTAGGAATTATAGATATTACTTTCTTATTCCATGACATCGGGACTTCTCCACCATGTAAAATTCCATTGAATAATTTTTGCAGTTTTGGTACTATTAGTTCCTTGAAATCTTTATAAAATTCAGCAGGTAATCCATCTTCTCCTGGGGTCTTCCCTAATTTTAACTCTTGTATTATTTCGTTGATTTCCTCCTGTGTTATATCTCTTTCCATCAAATCTTTGTATGTTTGATCTATTTTCATACCATATTTTCCAAGATGATTCTTCAATTTTTCTAAATCAATTGATTTCTTTAAGTATAATTTTTGAAAAAAATTCCTAGCTACTTCACATTTCTCCAATCTCTTATAACACCTTGTACCTTTTTCATCTATCAGAGAACCAATTTCTCTCTTTTGAGTTTTATTTTTCGCCATCTTTGCCAATAACCTAGAATTTTTATTACTAAATTCAAAAAAATCCCTATTCAAATATCTTAAATTTTTTTTAACCAATTCAATATCTTCTTCTATCAATTTAGTTTTTAATAAGGTCAATTCCTCCAAACATTTTTTATCTTTCGTAAGTGAGAATTGGTTCTCCAATATCTTAATTTGTCTTGTATCCTGATCAATTTTAGCTTTGTATTCTCTATATTTCCTGCTTGACAATTTAATACTTTCTCCTCTAAATATGGCTTTCATGGTATCCCAAACAATTTCAAATTTAACCTCTTCATTATCATTCAATTCCCAACTTTCCTTCCATTTTTTGAATATCCATATTTTATCCTCCTCCCTTTTGTACAATTTTTCATCATATCTCCAACCTCTTTCCTTTTTCTCAAAATTAAAATCTATTTCCATCATAACTTCTGCATGATCAGAATCCTTAAAAATTCCCACATCTATTCTATCTACTTTATTCAGCAAATCTTTAGAAACAAAAATATAATCAATCCTTGAATAAGTATTATGTACCTTAGAACAAAATGTATACACCCTTTCAGAGCCTTTCAACTCTCTCCAAACATCTGCCACACTGTTTTGAAACATCCATTTATTTAAAATTTCCCCTTTATTTGTTTGTCTAAAGCGGGTGGGATTATTACTATCAGTTCTATCCCTAATTAGGTTGAAATCTCCCGCCACAATTACTTTCCCTTCACTTTCTATTTCCAAAATCTTAGTAATTTTATCCAAAAATCCCTTTTGTTTTTCATTCGGTAAATATAAATTAACCAATGTCACTTTTTGCTCGTTAATATTCCCTATAATTATTAAATATCTGCCTTCCTCATCTCTAATTACTTGTCTTTTCTCAAAGTATACCCTATTTGATATCAATATCGCAACTCCTCTAGCTTTGGAAGTCCCAAAAGATTTTTCATAAATTTGCATACCTTTAATATTCATTCTATTAAAATCCTCAGATTTTTGATGAGTTTCCTGCAAAAATAATATATCTGGAGAATCCCTTTTAAATTTAAGTTCCAATCTTTTCCTTTTTATATGATTGCCTGTACCCTTCACGTTCCATGTCATTATTTTTATAAACCGCATTTAAGCGGTAACTTTTTTAATCCTGACCCCTCCTCTTCCTTTATGTGCACACCAAACACCAAACAAAAAAGACATACAAAAACATAAAACTCCACAAACAATATATAACAAACAACATAAACATAAAACTCAAATATCAGACACAACAACCACAACAAATAACAAGCAATCTTCATCCCCCACATCCTCAATCAGATATCGCCTCTATATAAAGAGTGTGGGGGAGTGGGACGTGCCGATGGTCGGATCACCTCTTCGGGCTGTTCTTTAAATTCCACTTTCAAAAAAAGAAGACAAGACTGGCTTCGCCCCGGACTCAGCTTCCTGCTTTTTACTAAGATCCTCCATCTTGTCTGGCGTTCGTTCAGTATCTTCACGAATTTTCTTATACTCAGAAACTGCCGGGGAAATTTCTTTTCTCTTTAAACTCTTGGGATCCTGGCCGCCAATTGCACCTCTTTCTTCCAAAATTGGGGATTCCTCTTGTACTCCACCCGTCTTAAGCATATAATCTTTAATTTCTACCAAATCTTCCTCTTTCTCAATCAGCCCAAGCCCCCGAATTAATCTTAATACATCTGTTTCTGGAGTAATAGTATGCATCCTTCCTTTATAAAAAAATTTAAGTTGCTGTAGTGGCCTCCAATTGTACTTAATATCATTGTCTCTCAAGAGCTTTGTAACTGGTTTCAAATGATATCTCCAAGCTCTGTCTTCCCTGGAAATATCCGGAAAAACTTGGATTTCTTTCTCCTCAAACTTAGGAACACCTTCCAGTTCCCTTATTTTTGCCATGACCTCTAGTTTATCTCCAAGGTTTGCAAATCTTACTAAAACATTTCTAATCGCTCCACCTTGCCTCTTATAACCAATTCTAAAAACACTTACTAAATTTGCTGCTGTATATTCAAATCCAAAATCATTCAACCATTTTAACACCCTCTGCTTCAAATCATCCGATCTATTTTCTGGAATATTACGTATAACAATATTGAATTTTCTAGCGTCTTCCTCCAAAAGACTAATTCTCTTATCTTGTTGCTGGTTTTTATAAAAAATTCCTTCCATCTTACGATCAATTTGTGCATCGTGTGCATGGATTTGTTCAATTTCATCTTTAATAAATTTCACCTCCGCGTTTTGCTTTACAAAACTAACATTCAATTCACTTATCTGTTCTTTAGCTTTTTGAACTTCCAATGTCAAATTCGCCACATGATCCGTCAGTCCGGTTAACTTTTCGCCAATTGTATTTAAAGCTCCAAAAATCCGTTCCAGCTCTGAAGGCTGTTGAGTCGACATTTCAGTTCAAAGACAAACTTTATATTTATATTTCTTTGCCAAGAGGGTCTTTTATAAAGAATAAGGGCAAACAGTGTCCCAAATCAGATAAGGCTAAGCCAACTTATAATGCACCAAAGGAGCCAAAAAAAAAAAAAAAAAAAAAACCTAGGAGAGCTTCCCCAGTTTATTTAACTTTTAAGCCTCCATTTTAAGTGTAATCCAAAAAGCTTGTCCGCTACATTCAGCTCACACAATCCACTTTAAAAGAATTGGAAAGTTCAAAGGAGTTATAATCCACATGCCATCACCAACTTCCTTCTTTCTTAAACTTCAGCTTGTGTTTATAGCCTTGTAGCGAGACAAAAAGCATGCAAATGATCTTTGCCAAATATACTTCTCTTTGGCAGTAAGAGACTCCACTTCTCCTTCCTTTATCAGAAGTAATATGATTTTATTGCCCAATCTTGTATTGCTAAGTCTTTTTCACCTTCTAGTTGATTAGCAATTTTTAAGGTTGTTTTTCATTGATTCCATTTGACTATTTGGTCTCCATTTGAAGCCTGATGTCTGAACAGTGACTTTCAGTTGTCTGTCAGATTAAAATGCACTGCAACTTTTGGTTGATTGGCTAATTGTGTATGAATGCATCAGTGGTGGGATTCAAATAATTTAACAACCGGTTCTCTGCCCTAATGATCAGCTGGGTAGGCATGGCTTGGTGGTCATGTGTGGGCATGGCCAACTCAACATCACCTAGGTCGATGGGCTCTTCGCCTTAGCTGTTACAATGTAATAAGGGTTAACCAGAAAGGCAGTTTCTGTAAGCCAGGCAATAAAGATTAGGCTAGAAACAACACCAGAATGTTTCCTTCCTGCCTTCCTTACAGGATTAGCCCTGTAAAGTCGGAAAAAAACAAAATGAGATTTTTTCCCCCACAAACTGGTTCTCCGAACTACTTAGAAAGTTAACAACCGGTTCTCCCGAATATGTGAGAACTGGCTGAATCCCACCACTGGTATGCATACATGCATGTATATTGTCTTATCTCCAAAGATTCCAGGATGGTTAAGTTCATAATAGTTTGTTACGATTGCTTTGGTGAGGCAAATAAATGGATGGTAGCAATATACTATATATTGGGAGTGATATGCAGCAAGTCTAACATGTACTCCAATCTTTCATCTTGAGACAAGGTGAACCATATTTAAGTCCACAAACAGGAACAAGGGCAGGGTTATTTTAAATACTGCACCTACCGCCCTGGGAGACAGTCAGTCATTGAGGCATTCTCAAACCCAAGAAAGCTGAAACTAGGCCCTTGACATAACCTCTTTCCCCTTCCTATGTAATTCACCAATAAAGGTATATGTCTGTATTGTCTTATAGTCCCTTGATGATGGTTCAGGAAAAATATTATAGCACTTACTACAGGATTCAGTTCAAGGCTATAATTAAATAGATGGTGGTAAAGATGCTGAAGCTACTCTTCAGATCATCAGAACGGGTTATTTTCCCACTTCACTAGCTTGGGGACTATTATTGCTCTCTGCTATCAAAACTTTTTTTTAAAGGTTAAAGAATATTGTTACATGAAACAACACATCAAATTAGGACTGTGCAATAGAAGTCTTCAGAGTTACAAGGGCCTCTCTTTTTCCTGAATGGGCTTCTGCAGAAATTGTCCAAATCCTACCCAATTGTAATTTTAATTTAATTTTAGTGTAATGCACATAGAGAATAATTACATTCTATATATTAACTTTAGAGCATTCAATTAGGTTTTTTTTTTAAAAAAAAACTTAATTCTATTCAGTTTTATATCCATGCCTTTCCTATTTTGAGGGAGTATCAGCTTAGTTTGGGGGGGGGGGAGTGCATCCCTGCCATAATTGCTTGTTGTAAAACATTTTTTAAAGTTTCCACTAAATTTTTAATGCAATGGGCTTCAGACTACAATTTCTGTGGGTTTCAAATGGGATCCTTTGGTTTTTCACATTTTTCCTTCTCATTGTCTGCAGGAGGCAAGAACTGAATAATAAATAAATCCAGAGTTGCTAAATAGAATCTGAGTGAGATGAGTGTTCAATGACAAAGATATGCTGTTTGTTTTCCCCAAGGTACACTTGCAACTTATTATATATTGTAAAATATATCCATGTAGACTTAAAGATAAAAGTGCAGGAAATGAAACAAGAGTCATTCACTCTAAATTGTGTGCAATTGTCTTTGGATCATCCAAATGTAATTTGCCTTCAAATGACTATTTCAGTCTTCAGGGCATTGAGAGAAATAGAATATTACTTTCATTACTATCTATGAGAAAGAATGTACAGTGTACACAAAGACACACTCAACTATATATATTTGTAATTCTGACACTGAGTTCCTGTGGAAATTATTGCTACAACGTGAAAGGCTATTTCTTATATACTGAACATGAGATAATAAAATGTATCATCCTCCATGAGTTGTGATTTGAGAGTGATATTTAATCAAATGAAGAAAGAGGAAAATTAGATTATGTGGTTCTCATTCATTCCTTGCCTTAACGATCAAGCAAGAGCTACTACATTCAAAAATAGAAATAGGAACAGCATTAATTAAAAATAAAATTAATTAGAAATTTGGTGAAGGAGCATCTTTGCAGAATTTTTGAACACCAAGCGTGTCAAAACTTCACTCAGCTCCAGAGAGGGTATCCTCTATAATCTGGGATCTTTGGTGAGTTTTGTTTCATATGAAAAGGAAAAATGTAGAGCCACTCCATGCATCTTGAAGCCCCATCCCTCCTTTTCAGTTTTTGAAACAGACACCTGACTCCAAATGATGTATTTAATATCACCCCTGATTTTGCCCTTGCTACATGCAAAATATTTTCCTATGGACTTTTCATCTGCAAATCTAAAACAGACTGCCAAGCAAGCAATCGTTCTGATACATTTATTCCTTTCACTGGAGGCATCTGTATTTTCTTCTCCATAACAAAATAATTCTCTCTCTGCAAACATTGCTTGACCTGATTGAATTTGTATAATGCCATGCCCTGTCTGTCTCTCTCTCTCTCTTTCCTCCTCCCCCTCCGCCTGACCTCTGCTCATTTTTTTATGTCCAGAAACTAATAAGAATATGTGCATACATATTAGATTGCACACATATGTTATCAGTGGTGGGATTCAATTACCTTCCCTACCAGGAAGGTGAGCACTTGCACACGCCATGTCTGTGCATGTGCATCGCTTTCTGCGCATGCACAGTGCTTACACATTATGTTGAGGACAGTGGGCGCAGCCTCCTGCAGCCGCCACTACCAGTTCGCCCGAACTGGAGAGTACCGGCTGAATACCACTTCTGATATGTATGGATCTATGAAAATCTAATCAGGGTGATTTTATAATGTGAAGGAAGAGGGCAAGCAGGAACACCAAGGTGGTGATGGGCATGGAGGGGTGTGGCAGGAGACAGAGGGCAAGACAATCTTGGCAAAAATGCCTTGGTATTTAGGTGCCAATGCTGCATTCCAGCCCGAGGCATGATCTTTGCAATTGGTGGACTCAGCCACTTAATGCGAGGTCAATGTGTAATAAGTCCCATTTCATCCATGATTTGGTCTTGGACGAGAAGGCAAACACTGTATGCACAATTGAAATCTAGATAAGGATGTGTGTGGTGGTGGTGGGGGGGGGTCATTTCCTTTCTTCAAAAAATGCCCTTCTGGTTTTGGGGTGTGATCCCAGGCTAGTTGCAGTATGACTATTGTCATTTAGGATTCTCTGGTGGCTTTTAGGGATGCTGCACTGGATATATCTGATATATCTGATATCAGATCCTCTTTGTAAAGCTAGGTTGTGGGTATCGGGATTACTGCTCATGAACCAGCATCCCTGATCTGCAGCCTGAGTTTTTCAATTCTGTGGCCAGACTGCTGGCACTATCACAAGACTGATGGTTCCGGGATGCTTCATGGTCTTTGTTTGGGCAAGTAGCAAAGTTTATGGCAATCATGTAGCTGATAAAGTTTATTGATAGCACAGTGAGTGCTTTTACCTGTTTTGAAGGAGGTAATAGTCCATTCTCTACTTAAGAAGCCACTCTTGGACAACTTTCATCCAGTTTCTTACTTTACCTTTTTAGGAATGGTTGTTGAGAAGGTGACAGGTGTACATCTTCTAATGGCTCTGAAAGAAGCAGATTATCTGGACCAGGGGTCTGCAAAGTCGGCTCTTTTAAGACTGGTGGACTTCAACTCCCAGAGTTCCCCAGCCAGCATAGCTGGCTGGGGAACTCTGGGAGTTGAAGTCCACCAGTCTTAAAAGAGCCGACTTTGCAGACCCCTGATCTGGACCATTTTCAGTTGAGATTCAGGCTGGGTTATAAAATTGAGGCGATCACCCTTGTAGATGACCCCTGGAGATGGCACAACTGCCCTTGCTCTCGTAGACTTCTCAGCAGTTTTCGATACCATTGATCATGATATCCTTCTGGACTGCTTCCAGGAATTGACAATGGGAGGCGCTGTTCTCTTCCTCCAAGGTCATTTCTAGACAATGTGGATCTAGCCCTAGGGCTGTCATGTGTAGGGTATCTCATAGTTTAATTCTCTCCTTACCCGTATTTAATTTCTACATGAAACTGCTAAGTGAGGTCACCCGTCAGCATGGGGTGACATTCCATAAGTATGCTAATGATACTTAGCTTTAGATATCCATCCCAGACTACACAAATGACATGGTTGAAGTTGTTATCCAGTATCTGGAAGCAATTACAGTCTACTTGGAGAAAAGGATAAGCTCAATGCTAGCAAATTTGACTCTGGATCTTCAGAGCTTCTGGATCTGGTTGTTTCTCAAATTTTGGTGGGTAACTCTTGGTGGGTAGCAGATTCCCACCACCACCACCAGTCAATGTGCAATGTAGAGATCCCCATGGCTCTGCATTGTGGGCTCTTGGCTCCACTCAAAGAGCAGCTATTAGCCAGAGTCCATTTATATGGATTCCTGTTATGCTGCACTCATTCCTGGGACAGGGGGCCATGCTGTCAATCAAATCCTAGTCACTTTCCAGCTAAATTACAAGCAGCATGTTGTATGTGAGGCTGCCCCTGGAGAATAATTAAAAGCTTGAGCTGGTGAACACAATTTGGGAGGTCATCCAAGGTTTGTTTGTGCAGCAGCACCGCTGCTTGATGTAGATTGGCTTGCAATGTGCTTCTGTGTACTGTTGGAAGAAATATCCTTTAGTTCCAAGTAAGGAAACATGGTGGCTGATTGGAAAGATGGTTTAATGGTATACACATGGCTTGAGGTCCTGGGCAAAAAGGCACATGGAGTAGAGAAAGAGAGAGATTTATGTTGGGATTTGAATTTGAGCTTGTATTGTGATTGGTTGTCAGACTCCCATGGAGCCATGCAGGGGCAACTCTGTAGGCTGTCCTGAGTCGCAGGCTTGGTTGAGCCTCGCTGGGCGATGATGTAATGAAAGGGCTTTGGGATTCCTCTTATGGCTCTGCCTGAAGGAGGTAGATCTTTGTTGTGTAGAATAGACTGGCCCAGGCCTTAATGCAGGGGTCCCCAACATTTTTGGCAACAGGGACCGGTTTCATGTTAAAAAAATTCCGCGGACCGATAGCCATGGCTCGGCTGGCATAGAGGGGGAGCGGGGGGGAGGAGGAACAGGTGGCGCATGCGCGTGCAGGGGGGGTGAGTCAGCTCACTCGCCCCTCTCGTGCCCCCAATGGTGCGAGTGGCCATGCCTGCACTCTCCCACCCCCGGCGCGTGCGCTGCTCCCTCCTCCTCCTCTCCGGCCCTTTCTAAAAGTTGTGCCACTCACTGAGGCCTGGTTCCTATCAAGCCACGGACCGGCACTGGTCCATGGACCAGGGGTTGGGGACCCCTGCCTTAATGGACAAAGGTGTGGGGCTGAGTTTCTGCTCCCCTTTTAGGGGAAATATTCTGCCCTTTTAATGTTTCGTTAAGTATCTCACTTTCCTAGGAGGGGGGTGGGGGCTAACATCCTTCAGTACAATTCAAAGTTTAGCATTACCTTTAAACACCAACATGGCACAGAGCCAGGTTACTTTGGGCACTGTCTATCTCAGAGATTTCCACCAGAGCTGACAGGATGGTGTGCGCCAAGATCTCTCTATTAAAACAGTGTCATCTTGCGGGGGAGAGAGGAGGGGTGTTTTATTTCCTGCGCTGCCTGTGGAGAACAGTCTTCTCCCTGAGAGTTGGATGGCTCCATGCCTTCTCAAAGACTGTTAAAACCTGGCTTTTCCCCTGGGCATTAGGGAGGGCTAGGGGAGCCCGATAAACTGTTTTTGCAGAATTGCTATGTACTGTCTTGGTGTTCTTTTTTCTTTTGCCTTGCATCATTTTAATTGCTTATGGATTTTTTTTTTTAAATCTTTTTTGTGTATTGTTCAGGACCCAGAGTTACATATTTAAGTTGGGTGGCAATACAATTTTCCCAAGTAATATACGTAAAATGAAATAAGCCACATCAAAAGCATGGATACTGGCTGGGGTTTGACTTAATTTTGCAAAAGAGCATAGGGCCCTTATCTATTAACATGCTTCTCATAAACATATTGAGCAATGAAGTTGATGTTATTGTAAGAGATTAGAAAGTAAGGGTGATTAGTGATATTGTTTATGCATTAAGGAGAAAATAAGTTTAAGATAAAAAAAATATGGAAAGAGAATAATATGGCTGAAATTGGAAACAAAGATATGATGTAGAATGGATTATGTATATGAGAGGATGTGCAAGAAAAGATCCGGACAACATTTTGTTCATAAAATATGTAAAAAATTTGCAATAAAAAAGAAAACCTTAAAAAAATAACATGCTTCTCATACCTTTCTTAGATTTTAGGGGAAAAGCTAATACTGAATGCTGAGCTGTCAGAAGAAACAAAAAACAGGAAATTGTTGTCTTGCCAGAAAGAGCCCCAAGCAGATGCATGCAAGAAGAGGTTACACAATGTTACAGTTAGAAGAGGTGATAAAGGGGACAAAGAATATCCCATATGTGGATGACAGTGTGGAATCAGGGCAGGGGTGAAATCCAGCAGGTTCTGACAGGTTCTGGAGAACCAGTAGCAGAAATTTTGAGTAGTGCGGAGAAGCGGTAGCAGAAATTTTGAGTAGTTTGGAGAACCGGCAAATGCCATCTCTGGCTAGCCCCAGAGTGGGGTGGGAATGGAAATTTTGCAGTATCCTTTCCCTACCATGCCCATCAAGCCACACAATGCCCACCAAGCCACGCCCACAGAACTGGTAGTAAAAAAAATTGAATTTCACCACCCTGAATCAGGGTATTTTATCTCAAAATCAAATTTTAACAGGAAATGTGCCCTAAAAATGGCAGTGGAAGGATGGACTGGCCACCTTGATTCCTACTTTTCCATTAGGTTTCTCCTCTTGATCTTGTTTCTAAGAGTTCCAAGTAGAATGAAAAGTGAGGATTTGAAAGGAGAACACAGAAAGAATTGCCTTTCTACTTTAGGAAGCTCTTTGGTCATCCCTGACCATCGTCTCTCCCCGCTCTTCTCTTCCCCTAGATCAGATCACTGATTATTTACCAAACTTCATATGCTCAGTTTTGTCATTTTGCTGCCAGCTACATAAAGAGAGCAATTAAGTGCCAAAGCTGATCCAATTTTTCAACCTTGTGCATCCAGTTTTCATAAAGGAGTGTGGTTTGAACATGCCAAGAGGGAATAGAATGAGGGATTGCATAAGCTTTTTGCACGAAATCTGGAGCCAAGTTAGTGAAGTGTTGCTGCTGTGCTCATCCTGGAGCTAGATTTGATTTGGAAATCCAAAAGAAATGTCGGGCGTTTTAGGATTGACCTTCCTGGAGGAGTTCCTATAGCATTTGGGGGCTACATTTAAGTAACCTCACAAATCCAAAACCGATGATCAAATTTCTCCTGCAGGGGAAACAACAAAAGTGAGTACGATGACAGAAGCCAAAAAGAGTTGAACTATGAAACTATAAAATGCGAGTTAGTTCAGTGTAGTGGTTAAAGGTACTGGCTAGAAATCAGGAGACTGTGAGTTCTAGTACTGCCTTAGGCTGATAGCCAGCTGGGTAATCTTGGACCAGTCACTCTATCATTCCCAGCAAGACCATGAAAAATATCTTCTTAAAAAAATTGCCAAAACCCCTGCATGTGTTTATTGAGGCACTCACCGGGCATCAAGACTGACTTGAAGCCCCCAAAGCAAACAAACAAAGACACCCCCCCCCCCAAATAATTAGTTTGTCAACAACTATTGCCTCCTTTTTACCACTCCGGGATATTGAGTAAGATAAAGGTTCCCCTCGCACATATGTGCTAGTCGTTCCCGACTCTAGGGGGCAATGCTCATCTCCGTTTCCAAGCCAAAGAGCCAGCACTGTCCGAAGACATCTCCATGGTCATGTGGCCAGCATAATTAAATGCCGAAGGCGCACAGAATGCTGTTACCTTCCCACCAAAGGTGGTTCCTATTTTTTTCTACTTGCATTTTTTACATGCTTTGGAACTGCTAGGTTGGCAGAAGCTGGGACAAGTAACAGGAGCTCACTCCGTTACACAGTGCTAGGGATTTGAACCACTGACTTTTCTGATCGACAATCTTAGCCACTGAACCACTGCGTCCCTACATAGAGTAGAGGCTTGGTTACAAAATATCTGTAATGCCGGTAAAATATTTCCTCTCTGGAATGCATTTCTCAGCAGAAGATCCAGGAGTATAAAAGGATCCCCAGAAGTGTCTCCTATCATAGAGCAATAAGCCAATGCACATTCTGTTGTCGATACAGCAGCAGGAGTTACAAAGGGTTATTATTCCATATTCCAGGCCTCCTGAGATCCTCTCGGTGTTGTAACAAGCTGGCATCATCAGCTGACTCACTTCTTGACAGGATACACACTGAGATGCTTCTGCGGCAATGCTTCCCCCCCCCCCCCCCCGAAAAAAAATCTCTTCAGACCTTGTGATTCCTCCCCATGAGTAATCATTATAATTCTGGCAAATGTTTCAAGGGAAATGATATGATTAAATCTGCTTTGCCAAACAGAGGCAGACTGATGTTGGTCAGAGGTTGGCTGTCAGGCAGACCCAGAAATGCAGAGCTGGGAGAGGACGTCAGCATTATGCCTAACAGTATGTCATGTGATATTGAGATAGTAAAAGTGTCGCTACTTTTAGTCCATCAGAAATCCTATTCAGGCATTCGAAAACTCTAGAGGACCTATAAGCCCCCCCCCCCCCCCGGTGGCATCTTTCAAAGGAAACCAGCTTCCTACAAACATTTCTGTTAGATTCTCAAGCGATGTCGAGAAGGAGTGAGTCCAGACCGGTAAGATTAACGGTTTTTTATTAAACGGTAGACAACAGGTCAAAAGAAGTAGACAGCTTTAAAAGAACGCGCGCCTTCTGTCTGACAGCTCCTTTTATATTGAGCTGTCAGACAGCGAACCAATCGGCGCGACTCCCGCTCTTCGGCTGCAGCCAGTCGCGTCTTGGCCAATCAGACGTGACTGGCTGTTGCTGGGGAATTCGAGCGGCTGTCAGAATGCAACACTCCTTCCCCCCCAGCGAGTACGCATGCGGGCCCATTAGCATACGTACTCGCTGAGGTAGGCGGGGCTGCATCGGCTCCGCCCCGAACGCCTCAGTGTTCCTGCTGGAGTCGATGGAGGAGGACGTGCCCGTTGCAGCTCCTCCCTGACGGGGGTGTAGCTCCGGGCTGCGTCATCGCGGCCTTCCATTTTGCCGGAAGCCATCGGAAGAGGTAAGTCAATGCGAGGGGGCGTGTCGCTCGGGGTGGAGTTGTACTTTAGACCCTGGAAGGCAGGGACTGGGTAGGAAGGCCAGGAGATGAGGGACCGGGACGAGCCCGAGTCGACCTCCATTGTCAGCGGCCGGCCATTTAGGAGAAGGGAGGTGGAAATGCGCCTACGGTCGTCCAGCGGTAGTGGGACGGTGTCCTGGAGGTCCGTCATGGCGAAGCAGTCGGCTTCTGCCCGCGGTCTCCGGGCTGGGCGGCACTGGCGACGAAGGTTGGGGCCGGTACTGATTACTCCTGAAGAAGCTCTTCTCCCTACGGGACCGAAGAGACACTTCGTCACATTTTTTATTCTCTCTCCTCATTGCTATCACCTCAGCGTGCTCGCCTTTCGGCCGACGACCGCGCGCGATGGCCACACTTCCACCATATGCCCCCTTCGACGCGGCTCAAGAGTCATGGGAGGCTTTCTTCGCCCGCTTCGAATGTTTCCTCCTCGCGGGCGACCACGGGGAGCTCACCCCGGAGAGACGACTGGGGCTTTTCCTAGGCTGCGGCGGGCGCACAGTTTTTGCCGTGCCGCGTAACATCGCCGCTCCAGCAGCGGTCCACACCATGGCATGGGACACGCTCCAAGCCCGCCTGGAGGCCCACTTCGCCCCAGCTCCTTCTAGGATCTCTCGGCGGTTTGCCTTCCGACAATGCCGCCAACTGCTCACCCAGTCAGTTGCCGATTTCCTGCAGGCCCTGCGAGCCGCGGCCATCCTATGCGACTTCGCCGCACCCTTCCTTGACGAATCCCTAGTGGAACAATTCGTCTGCGGACTGAAGGACGTTAAGCTCAGGCGCAGACTAATGGCCCGCTCGGACATTACCTTGGAGCAGGCCGTGGAGGAAGCCAGGGCCGCCGAACTGGCCGATGCCACCACGAGTGAAATGGGCCCAGGACAGCCTGCGCTGCCATCGCCCCCAACGAGGGCCTGCCTCATCGACGAGCACGGCCCCCTCGACCCGACGGACGACTTCGAGCCCTATGACCAGGTGGCGTGCCTACAAGCCTCGGGCCGGGGCCGCACCAGGGCTCCGCCGTCCCGCCAAGCGCCCGCGGCTTGCATCGGGTGCGGCGGCAGCCACGGCAGAAACGACTGCCCCTTCAGGGCCACCATCTGCCGCCGATGCGATCGGAAGGGCCACAATGCCCACGTCTGCAGAGCCAGCCTTCCAGCCCTGGCCTCCCCGCCGGCACCACGCGCGATGACAGCTCCAGCCGCGCCGGCCCCGACTTACGGCCAACGCCGCCCAGCCCGGAGACCGCAGGCAGAAGCCGACTGCTTCGCCATGACGGACCTCCAGGACACCGTCCCACTACCGCCGGACGACCGTAGGTGCATTTCCACCTCCCTTCTCCTAAATGGCCGGCGGCTGACAATGGAGGTCGACTCGGGCTCGTCCCGGTCCCTCATCTCCTGGCCTCAACTGGCCAGCATCTGCCCCACGCTTAAGCCCTCCGACCTGTCCCAACCAGGGACTCTGCTGAAAGACTACCAGGGCAACCCTATTGAGGTGCTGGGCCTACTCCGCGCCCACGTCCACTACGGACGGTTCAAGGGTCTCCTGCCCATTCTGGTAGTCAAACGTCCCCTGACAGCTCTCATTGGGTTGGACTGGTTCGCCGCCCTGGGCCTCTCAGTCCAACGGGTCCAACCGGTGCCTGCCGCCTCCCCGGTGACGCTGTCCTGGCGGATTTTTCCGATGTTTTTGATGGGCGTCTCGGCTCATACAAGGCCACGATGACGCAGCCCGGAGCTACACCCCCGTCAGGGAGGAGCTGCAACGGGCACGTCCTCCTCCATCGACTCCAGCAGGAACACTGAGGCGTTCGGGGCGGAGCCGACGCAGCCCCACCTACCTCAGCGAGTACGTATGCTAATGGGCCCGCATGCGTACTCGCTGGGGGGAAAGGAGTGTTGCATTCTGACAGCCACTCGAATTCCTCGGCAACAGCCAGTCGTGTCTGATTGGCCAAGATGCGACTGGCTGCAGCCGAAGAGCGGGAGTCGCGCCGATTGGTTCGCTGTCTGACAGCTCAATATAAAAGGAGCTGTCAGACAGAAGGCGCGCGTTCTTTTAAAGCTGTCTACTTCTTTTGACCTGTTGTCTACCGTTTAATAAAAAACCGTTAATCTTACCGGTCTGGACTCACTCCTTCTCGACATCGCTTGAGAATCTAACACTGGCGACGAAGGCCAGGAGATGCAACAATTTCCACATTTACCACAGATGAGCATATATTCCTAGGATAAAAGCCTTTGTGTGAATGACTGTATGATCAATGGCCTGCAAACGAATAAGCTAAAGCTAAACAACTTTATTCTTTGGAGCATATCATCATTTCCCTTCCTTTCCTTGCAATATTTAGAAAGAACAGAAATCCCGCCATTGCCACAACCCCTCTCCATGGGATCTACATGGCACCCACACAGGCTGTTATAATTTTATATCAGTTTTGCTAAATCCTATGAAAATGTGACTCTCACTCTAATGATTTTCAGAAAGCTAGCTAATCTCCCAGGTCTTTGGGTAGGATGGGCTGCTGAGTCCTTGTAGGTTGTTTTTTGTTGTTAAGAACAACTGAATAACAGAGTTGGAGGGGACCTTAGAGGTCTTCTAGTCCAACCTCCTGCTTAGGCAGGAAACCCTATATCACTTAAGACAAATGGTTATTCTTTAAAACTTCCAGTGTTGGAGCATTCACAACTTCTGGAGGCAAGTTGTTCCACTGATTAATTGTTCTCACTGTCAGGAAATTTCTCCTCAGTTCTAAGTTGCTTCTCTCCTTGATTAGTTTCCACCCATTGCTTCTTGTCCTACCCTTAGGTGCTTTGGAGAATAGCTTGACTCCTTCTTGTTTGTGGCAACCCCTGACATATTGGAACACTATCCAGTAGTGACCAGAATCACTTGCGGTGGGGAAGCCTCTGTAAAATATATAGTATAAAATACCTAACCGATTTGAACAATACATAACAAATAAAATTAGAAGAGGAGAATCGATCGTATAGAAACCAAAAGCCACCAACAGTTAGAAATCAGTAATATAAGGAGCCCAGTGAAATGTCTCGCAAAATATCACCAGGTAATATGCAAGTTGTAACCCAGTCAGAAGCAGGATGTTCCCCTGCATGGGGGGTTGGAAGGAGTATCTTCAGATCCATGCTCCCCTGCCTGACACAGGGATGGGATCCTAAGTCTTCTTCCTGGACAGGCATGCAAAGGCGAAACAGATTCCCCTTGGAGAAAACAGTCCTGAGATATCTCGGAGCCCAATAATAGTTTATTAGATCAAAGCAAAACTTTGAATTAGACTCGGAAACCTATTGGTATCCAGTGAAGTTGACAGAGATTAGATCATTATTTTTCTACTGAACAACTGTTTTCTCTGGCTTTTAAACCGAGAGTATGTGGGAAAAGGATCCTCCGTGCAGGCTACAGAAGGCACTTGGTATGGTCTCTGAATTTTCTCAGAAGTTGAAGAAGCAGTCCAGATGGATTGTCAGGCAGAGGAGCCAACAGACAACTAACCCTGAGGGAGACAATGACCTTAGCAGGGGGATGCTGATTCAGATACTGAGACACTGGATTGTGGCAGGTGCGTAGGCGAGAATAAGCAAGCAGCTGTGAAAGCAGAACAAAGGCCATTGGTGTATATTCTTGACAAGAGAGGACAAGAAGGTCCCTAAACAAGCTGCACCAGATATGGGTTATATCACAGCAGCCTCCAGAGCAGGCTCAGGAATTCTGGGAATTGAAGTCCATAGGTTAATAATAATAATAATAATAATAATAATAATAATAATAATAATAATAATAATAATAATAATAATAATAATAATAATAATAATAATAATAATAATAATAATAATAATCTTTATTGTCATTGTAATAATGTTGTAAGAGAATTACAATGAAATTGGTTTGAGCGCCGTGCCAACACCTGCACCAGGTGGAATACAGACAGTAGTGACAGCCACAACAGGAATCTCTCCAGGCAAACAAAAAGGCCGACAAATGACAGTTGAAACAAAACGGCCGACAAATGACAGTTGAAAAGGATCAATTGTACTTTGTCTTTTATTATCCATTTCTTCAAATCTGTTTGGCATTTTAGAAGTTGGTGGAAGAGGAGCACGTCTCTTTTTCTTTTTTTATTTCTTGTTGCAATGAACTTTGAGGAATCGCACTTGGCATTTTTTCTTCTCTCTCAGCTTTCCCAACAGAAAAGGATGGAATTACTGGTAGGGGTGGTGCTCTCCGCTTCTTCACTTCAATTCTTGCAGTTGCTCCTTGTATATTCCCAAGAGATAATGATGGTACCACCGTTACAGAACATAAACTTTGTGAAGAATCTGCGATCATTGTTTCATCAAGGCTTTGTTTGCGATACAACATGGGTTTTAAAAATTCTCCACTACCCAGATCTAGGCTTCTTCTTGAGGATTTCTCTGCCTGAAACTTGTTTTCTTACTTGTCCTAAAAAATCCGAGTAATCCTTTTTTTCTTTAACTGATGTGTCACAATCAGTTGATATGTTTGTTTCTCTATAATTCACAGTAGGTTCAGAGCGAGTTTTTGATGGAAAAGTCTGCTGTGACACCAGGAGCTCAAAGCCGCTGCGCCTAAGCACGTCACCATCTTGGATGTAAATAAAGGAATGTAGTTGCTTCAGATCTTTGCTACTCTGCTAGAAGCGGGTCTCTGACTTGGAATCTGCTTTCAAATCCTGAGCTTTACAATTGGACCATCTTGTGAAAAGCTCTGGCTATTGAATCCTGGATCTTTATGGATAATTATTGCATTTCTGCCTCTGTCTTTCCCATAATAGCAGATTATAGATGATTTAGGATTCGACATGCCTTATACACATAGCAATCAGACTTATAAACCGCTTCATAGTGCTCTACAGTTCTCTCTAAGCGGTTTACAGAGTCAGCAATATTGCCCCCAGCAATCTGGGTCCTCATTTTATTGACCTCCGAAGGATGGAAGGCTGAGTCAAGCTTGAGCTGGTGAGACTCGAACTGCTGGCAGCTGGCAAAATTAGCTTGCAATACTGCATTCTAAACATTGCTCCATCATTGCTTTTTACATAGGTACGGAGCTGTTTGGAAAAAGTGACATACTGTATTTTTTGGAGTATAAGACGCACCCAAGTTTTGAAGAGGCAAATTTTTTAAAAAGGAAGGTAGGTAGATAGAGGGATAGAGAGAGAGAGAAAGAGAGAGAAATACAGTAGGTAGGTAGGGAGAGAGAGAAAGAGAGTAGGTAGATAGGTAGATAGAGGGGGGAGAGAGAGAAATACAGTAGGTAGGTAGGGAGAGAGAGAGAGAGTAGGTAGATAGGTAGAGGGATAGAGAGAGAGAAATAGAGAGAAATACAGTAGATAGGTAGGGAGAGAGAGACAGAGAGTAGGTAGGTAGATGTTTCCAGGTGTATTTACCCATGTGCTGGAGAAGAAAATCAACAAATCTTTGTTTCTGCTGGCACAGTACTTGACCAACATAATTCTCATCAATCACTAACTAAACAGCTTTCCGAAAGGGGGAAAAAACCCTTTTTGCACTGTGCAAACCTCCTCCAAATGGCCAATTTTTCGCGAAAATGGCCCCCTTTTTTTCCAAATAAAAGGCATGAACAGCCTTGGGGGGGGGGGCTTGCAGAGTGCTCCTGGGGGGCAAAACGAGGAAAAACAGCCCGTTTTTTTGTGAAAAAAAGGCATAGCCTTATGGAGGCTTATAGAGTGCTGCTGGGGGCTGGGGGGGGGGCAAAAACGCCCTGTTTTTTGCTGATTTCTGCCCTCCCCAGCAGCTCTCTGGAAGCCTCCATAAGGGTATGCGCGTGGCCATTTGGTGAAGGGGCGGGGTTTCAGGAGGCAAAAAATGCTGAATTTGATATATAAGACGCACCCAGATTTTCAGCCTCTTTAGAGGAAAAAAGGTGCGTCTTATACTCCAAAAATAAGGTAAATGTGGGTATTCTCATGAGAATCCTAATCCTGTGCTGCTCACAAGAAGAGTTTCGATGGGGAATAAGACCTGAATTCTGCCAACTATATTGATTTAGCTCTCTCACCAATACACGTTTTCCATGCTTTCTGACAATAATGGCCTTTTTGTGGGCATAGTTTTATAGTATTTATTTTTTGGGAGGGGTTGATGGCATTTTGCTTATTCCATGATGTACTTCTGAGTGTTACTAGGCACAGTGATTGCCTTGCAGCATAAGCTAGTGTTTGCTTTTTCCTGCTTTACTTCACTTTTCTGCTTCTGTTATGTCCCAGGAGCACTGTGTGTTCTGTGTACCTATTACTTGACTGCTTTTTTTTTTTGGCTTTAGGGCTCTTTCAAAAGACTAGTAGATCAATATTTTTTAAAAACCCATCAGGTTGCAAGCAAGCTGCATAGATAGTCCTTGACTTACAATCATTCATTTAGTAACCATCCAAAGTTACAATGGCACTGAAGAATGTGACTCATGACCATTTTTCACACTTCCACTGTTGCCTCATTCCATGGTCACGTGATCAAAATCTGGATGCTTGGCAACTGGCATGTATTTATGCCGGTTACAATGTCATGGGGTCATGCAATCATCTTCTGCAAACTTCTGACAACCAAAGTCAGTGGGGAAGCCAGATTCCCTTTACAACCTTGTTGCTAACTTAACAAGTGTAGTGATTCACTTAACAAGTGTGGCAAGAAAGGTCATAAAATGAGGCAAAACTCACTTAACTGTCTCGTTTCCCAGCGGAAATTTTGGGCTCAATTCTGATCATAAATCAAGGGCTACCTGTACTTCCACACCTTAATCCAGGGGTCAGCAACCCGCAGCTCTGGGGCTGCATATGGCTCTTTCATCCCTCTGCTGCGGCTCCCTGTTGCTCAAAATATGTGTCCCAATCGCCAATGTGTGACACCCACTGGCATGCAACCTACCCCTGGTAGGTTTTGTGGCTCCCAGTGTTTTCTGTGGGTAATGGAGCCAAATGGCTCTTTGAGTGTTTAAGGTTGCCAACCCAATATCTAATATTGTCACTTGGCTATACTTACTGTTTAAGGCAACCACCTCCTCTTGCTCAGCCACACCTTACATCTTATTACTGACAGTGATTGGTGGTTGGTTTTCCTGCTAGGAGGTGAGGCCTGGAAGAACAAAGCCAGGAGAATCTACAATTGATTTCTTTAACTGGTTCCATACTGAAAATCCAAGGGCAACATCCATTACCATATTTACTCTTAAGGCAGACTAGGATATGGTTCCTATTGGTATATTTTTATGCCAACAAAGATGCAAAGGTAACATATTACTTTGACTATGGGAAAAGAACCAATGTCTATTTGGTTCTTTTTGGCTCTGTTAGTCAAGAATGTGTTAATATGCATGCAAAGGATAAAATAAAACCATTGCATTTCAGTGCAACACTATAATTCAGTCTATGGATTTTTTTTCAGATATTGCTAGAGAAATAATACTGGATGGGAAAAGTAATGTCAAAACAACCATTAGGTAGACTTTTTAAAAAAAAATGCAACATGCAATACACGATTTTCAAAAAGGCAGCATCAATTTGAGGAACGCTTTACAAATTTGCCAAAATCTTGGCGATTTTCCATTTGATATTATTGAGGCATGAACTTTAAAGTGCTTTTTATTTTTTTAAAGGAAATGGCTCACTTGTTATTTTTGGCTTTAAGAAAATAAAAAATGCACATTTAATGGAGAAGAAGGGGAAAAATCACTTCATTATGATATTCAATATCTATTTGTTTAAGAGTGAAAATTGTTACTTTGGGGCCAAGCACCAAAACTCCAAGAGCTGTGGTAGATGCTAAGTGAATCATAGTGTTATTAAATCAAAATATCTCAGTCTGTCAGTTACTCTGTTTCCATTTTTTCCCCTTTCTCTCCCCAAGCTGGAGTTCAGTAATCAATTCTATAAAATGCGTGAGAGCATTAAAAAATGTCATTGATAAAACTTGGTTCTCACGACTGAGTTTACACAATCCAGATAAAAATTAATGAAAAATCTGCAATAAGTTATTATTATTTTTTCATATGAATCTATTAATTTGACTTAGTAACGAAAGTAATTATGTGGGGCCTTTTTTCCATGCAAAAAGGGAGTACTGCATCCATAAAATATTACATGACTTTTGAGAAGGAAATATTTTGGGGTTTACATTGGGAACCCCATTATCTGCTATGTTCTTCAGTCAGCAAACATGGGATTAGTGTTGCTTTTAAACATTGGCACTTTTTTTTTGGTAGTCTACAAAAGTTTCACCTCATGCTTTTTCCTTGTGTTTGCATAAGGAGCCATTGGCGAAATCAGGAAACCATGCATGATAGTAGTGGGATTCAAATTTTTTTTACTGCTGGTTCTGTGGGCATGGCTTGGTGCAGGGGAAGGATACTGTAAAATCCCCATTCCCTCCCGATTAGCTGGGACTCCGGAGGCAGAGAATAGATAGGGGTGGGGCCAGTCAGAGGTGGTATTTACTGGTTCTTCGAACTACTCAAAATTTCTGCTACCGGTTCTCCAGAACTGGTCAGAACCTGCTGAATATCACCTCTGATGCATGAGGAGATGCATAATATCTTTATGATACAGAAAATGCTTGGTGATCCAAAATGTTTTTAAGCTGGGGAAAAACCTAATGTATGCAACCTATCCAGTGGTGGGTTTCAAATTTTTTTAGAACCTACTCTCTAGGTGTGGCCTATTTTGTGGGCGTGGCTTGGCAGTCATGTGACAGGGTGGGAGTGGCCAACTTGTAAAATGTGGTGAAACTCATTTAACAACGCTCTTGCTTAGCAACCAAACTTTTGGGCTCAATTGTGATGATCAATTCTTTCTCTCTCTCTCTCTCTCTCTCTCTCTTTCTTTCTTTCTTTCTTTCTTTCTTTCTTTCTTTCATTCTTTCTTTCCTTCCTTCCTTCCTTCCTTTCCTTTCTTCCTTTCTGCCTTCCTTTCCTTTCCTTCCCATTGGGTTACCGGCAGCGGCAGGCCAGACTTACTTCTGGGTCCGCCGGTGGAACCCCCTCTCACTGGTTCTCTAAATTTCACCATCCGGCTCTTGCGAGTAGGTGCGAGCCTGCAGAAACCCACCACTGAACCTATCTCATTTAAGTCTCTGGGAGGGGCAGAAGAATCATCATCATCTTGAAAAGCTACTGAAAGTTATGGAAGTCAATTTTCAACATGTCTGAAGGCTCTCCGTTTGGGAAAGGGGGGAGCAAACCATGTTGCAGTTGATAGGCCAACATTCTGACTGGGTTCACACATTGCACTAAGCTATTTGCTGAATAAGCTATTATTCTCAGAGTTTGTGCATGCTGAATCACAAACTTCTAAATCATTTTGGATGCTGAGTTCATATATTTTATTAATCTTTACTCAAAACTACATGGCTTTAAGGCAATATGCGAATCCAGTCAACAAAGCCATTTTCTCGTGGGAGGTTTTTAAGAAGAAGTTGTAAGAAGAGTATCTTCTTAAGAGCAATGTATGGTATAGGGCAGGGGGTGTCATACTGGCAGCCTGTGGGCTGGATGCTTCATGCACAGGCCACATCCACCACAGCTCCATGAATGGGGAAAACGTCACAAAATATCATGTGATGCCGCAGGTTTGACACTCATGGTATAGGCTCTCCTACTTGGCAACATCAATGGTGAGGTGCAAGGCCAAGGAGCATAGTTATTTTAGAAGGCATTATGTAAGAGAGTCTTTGATTTTAAATTGGGAAAAGGTAAAAAGGCTGCACTACCTTAAAATACCAGTCTGGATATCAACTATTGAAGCGTTTTCATATGCAATAATATATAAAAAGGAACAAACAGTTAGATATTCTGAGATATTAAATGTAGAGGTGATCTCAAATCTATCCAGGAACTAAAACAAGTAGGAATAGAAATGAATTGGTACACATATATGCAAATACATTCTAGACATAAGGAAGATCAAAAAAAGGAAGGTGTTTATGATAAAATGACGGAATTCGACAAAATTTTAACAGGCATTGATGAAAAAGTAATTTAAAAACTTTATGCTTACTTATTAGAGTTTAAGCTCCAGGAAGAACAAGTGAAAGAAACTATGATAACTTGGGGGGGGGGGGATTTTGGGCATGGGATTGCCTTAGACAAGTGGCAAAAATTGTGGACGAAAAATTATAAAATGACAATGTCAACTGCTTATAAAGATAACTTGTATAAGATGTTTTACAGGTGGCACCTATCACCAGCAAGAATTGCAAGAATGTCTAAGAATAAATCTGAAAAGTGTTGGAAATGTCACCAGATGCCTGGTTCTTATTACCATATGTGTAAGGCTTGGAGGCTAAAAGTTATTGGACTATGATCCACACATGGTTGGAGAAAATGACACACAAGCATATAGACTTCAAACCTGAAGTTTTTTTACTTGGAATCACACCAGAAGTATTTGATAAAAACTTGAAATACTTAATTGTGAATGTTTTAACAGCAGCTAGAATTGTATTTGCAAAAAATTGGAGAAATGAGAAATTACCTTCTCAAGAGGAAATTATTAGTAAAATTATGGAATGTGCAGAAATGAGCAAGATGACATTCAAAATTAGAGAGCAAGAGGATGAACAATTTTATAAAATATGGAATATGTTTTACCAATGGCTGGGGGGGGGGGGGGAAACCAAGGGACATAATATATAAAATAACTTTTAAAAACAGAAATTAAGTGTTAGGAATGGTAGATATTGTAACAAAATTGAGATTATGTTACCCTAGAAAGATACTCTGTATATTAGCTAGACCACCAATGAGATATATATATAATGGAAAATTTGGATAAACTCTTGGTCCTATAAGGAGAAAATATTATGGGTATGATATTTTATAGTAGTAAAGTATTTCCCAGAGACAATTGAGAAATAATGCTATAAAACAGGAATTTATTGAGAATTTTCTACCTTTCTTTCTATATATTGAACTATAGAAAAAGACTGGTTTTGATTAAATACTAGCTGTTAATATGTGGAAAATAATCTGATATACATACATTGGAAGGAAAATTGATAACTATGTTTGTAATTTTAAGTACTGATGCACAGAACCTATGACCGAACGTCATGTTGTACAAAGCTGAAGATGAATAATGTTTTTACTTGTTTTTATATTGAAAATAAAGGTATGCCAGCATATATATATATGAGAGAATATTTTCACAGCTCCTGTTCAGGGCCCCTTTAAGGGAGGAGACTTAACGTCATCCCTCTTAACATCAACCCAAATATTCTCTCATTAATAGAGTCCTGTAAATGGCTGATGTAATCAGGTTGGCATTCGTCTGTCACATAGCACACAGTGAATATATATATATATAAATATATAAATGGTGAGGTGCAAGGGTGAGTGCAGCCTGGATGCATTGGCAAGAATTCACTGTATGCTATGTGACAGACGAATGCCAACCCATCTTATATCTAAGATTTACAAGAGAACCATCTGTTGCACTGCATGGCGCTGAATGCTGGGCAGCAACAACAGCAACCAAAAGCTATCTCCATGCCATGGAAAGGCGAATGCTCCACTGAATATCAGGCATCTCCCTTCTTGACCGCATCACAAATGACATCATTCGACAGCATTTTGGTGTGGCACCAATTATAGAGAAGATGAGAGAAGGCCAGCTCTGCTGGTATGGACGTGTTCAGAGAGCAGCATCTTCTACCGTTGCCAAGACTGCCCACCGACTAGAAGTCAATGGCCAGCGACCTCACAGGCATCCAAAACAGAGATGGCAAGACTCCATCAACAAAGATATGCAAGCTGAGGGCCTGTGCCCTGGAGACACAGCTGACCATGCAAAGTGGGGTTCAGTGATCCAAAAAGCAGACCCTGCACCTACAGGAATATGCTAGGAAGAAGAAGTATAGGGTCTCCTGCTTGAGCAGGGGTTTGGACTAGAAGACCTCTAACCTCCCTTCCAACTCTGTTAAGTGTATGGTCTGTATTCTGAGCAGAACCACAGCATCACTGATGCAGGAGGAGACTGTGCTGTATACACAGAATTGGAATAGCGAATGGAGTCTAAGAAAGAAAGACAGCCATGAGCTATGATGAAGCTTAAAGGCTTTTCAAGCATGTCATTTGTTTTGTCTACAGGGATTTCTATGCTACTCCAGTCTGAACATATCAAACAGATGAGGTTCACAGTAGACTAAATTAACAAGCCATTATGCTCATCACATTCTGAGAATACAATTCATTTATCATTCAAAGGACATATTCTAAGAAAAAGCAATATGCAGCTAGGAATCGAATTGCAAATTCATAGATTCTATCAACCTTCCCAATGAGCAAACCTCAAAAATGAAGAATGCGGTGTTGTTTACAGATTTTATTTTTGTATTTCTACAAACTCTGGTGATTATTGGAACCTGCTTGATGTTCTTTTGTGTAGATCTTGATTGTTCAACTACATATGGCAAACACCCCAAATCTACAGAAAGAGGGATGTGGATTCTAGTCCTGCTTCATAATTTGCATTTTAAGTTGCAAGATTTATAAAAATAGCATCATTAAATCACAATGTTAAATGTTTATACGACCAGGATTGTTATCTCTGATCTAGCATCCTACTGAGAAAAATATTCCTCTGATTTATAGCATCATCTTCTGCACAAGTTCTCTCATACTGGGGGCTGAACACCTGCTTCGGCTTCATGTCTCTAAATAGAATTAGAGAAATAAAATCATTATGAAGAAACAGAGGCTGATGCAACTCCAGTTGTAAATAGCACGAATACACATTTATGCATGACTTAAAATAAGCCTGTTAACTCCACTCACTGCAATTTTCAAAAGTAGTTAGGTTATGGGAGGTGTATAAAAGCTACATTCAGAACTTGGGTATGGACATGAAAGATTCACAAGGACTGCAGGAGGCCGTTTCATTTATTCCTAAACACAGGATTAAATCCCCCCCCCCCCCCCAATGAACAAGGCATTCATTTTTAAAATAAAACTAAACAGCTCTCTTTCAAGGGTACAGATCTGGAATGCAAAAATCTGCCTGTTTACCGGATGATACTATAGTTACAGAGGCATCTTTCTCTCTGATGCCACCTAAGAGTCAATTGGAGTATTGCAGGCTAGATGTGGTAGCTCTAATCTCCACATCTTAAAGGATGTGGCAGTTTGTTTTGTTTTGTTTTCATCAACTGATTTAAGAACACATGTTATTTTTTTAGATTAGTGACCCCCAACCTTTTGGGCACCAGGGACAGGTTCCATAGAGAGAGGGCTTTTTGCAGACTGGAGGGGGCAAGGTTTCATGTGCGGCCTGCATCCCGCAGACTGCGCTTTGCTTGTTTGCTGGGGCCAGTTTCTGGCATGCTGTGGACAGATGCCAGTCCACAGATGGGGGGAGGGGAGTTTGGGAACCCTTGTTCTAGATCAGGGGTCTCCAACCTTTGCAACTTTAAGTCTGAAGGACTTCAGCTCCCAGACTTCTCCAGAATTCTCCCAGAATTCTGGCAGCTGAAGTCCTTCAGACTTAAAGTTGCAAAGGTTGGAGACCCCTGCTCTAGATGGTTGGTTTGTGGTGTTTACAGTTTATAATGCATCTAAAACAGAGATAGTATTCTATTTTCTATTTTCACATGTCTAGGCATGCACAGAAGGTCCTTGATGATGTCAGGATGGGTGGGCGGAGCCTTCTGCTGCTGCCCCTACCGGTTCACCTGAATGGGTAGGAACCAGCAGCATACCACCACTGATCTAAAACTTCATTACATTTTCCAAATATGTATCAGGAGCCTGGATGAAAAAAAAATGCAATGGGTCTAGTTTACACAATATAAATCAGTTTGTTTTTAACGTCATGTGAAGAATAATATACAAACTCACCTGTGGTTTGTATGTTGTACATAGAGCCAGTTTGGTCTAGTGATTAAGGCACCAGGTTAAAAACTGGGACACAGTGAGTTCTAGTCCTGCCTTAGGCATGAAAGTCAGCTTTTGGCCGTCCCTCTCTCTCATCCCAAATCCCCTCACAGGGTTGTTATTTTGGAGAAAATAGGAAGGAAGGTTGTATGTATTCACTGCCTTGAGTTATTTATAAAAATAATAAAGAGGTATTATTATTTTTTATTATAAAGGGATAAAAATAAATACATATTGTGATTTGTGACTGAGAGTGATATGTGAATTCAGCCAATTGTGATCTCATCAGTAAGCCATAATGAATGAAGCCATGGCTTAACTTGGTAAATCCACAATTAAGTTACGCCACATGTTACATCAGATTCTTTAAAAGCAGCCGACTTTTAAAAAGAAAGTAAATGGAACTTTCACTTTTCTTCCTGTCAGAGGACGGGGCAAGATGGCTTCTCTTTGTTCTCCGTTTATAACTCCTCTACAGTGCTGAAGCTTTTCCCTCCTTAATTACCAAAGAAGGTTTATAAACTCTTTACTTCAGACATTCCTACCAGAGGCTCTCAAGTCTCTCCCAATACGTGGACTCCTGATTGTGGACTGTAAGGTTTCCTTTTTTTTTAAAGTGAACTCTTAAGACTCTTAAGACTGAACTCTCACTCGGACTCTCTGATACCTCGGACTGTCTTGGTTGTCTGTTTCTCCGGCGCCATTTCTTTGTCAACTAAGAAACAGGGATTGACACAATGGCTTCTAGAAAGCCACCAACGGGAAAATCAGCTTCTGCTCCATCCTCTGCTGTCTCCAGCCTGATTACACAGTTAAAGATTTCTACATTTTTACAGAAAGAACCTGCTGGGGAGGGCTCAAAGGATCTGTTGGTTGTAGAAATGTTTCGGGAAATAATGAAAAATATGAACAGCATGAATGAAAATATGAATGAAATGAGGAAAGAAATGTCAGAATTAACATTAGAACTTAGGGAAACGCAACGAAATACAATGGAAAATAAACAAAAAATTGAGAAGCTAGAGAAGGAGGCGGCTGAGATAGAGAAAGAGGCGAGAGGGATTCGGAGGGAGGGTTTAGAATTGGGAGCAAACATGATCAAAATTGAATTTGAAAGAATGTCTTTTTTTCTCAGATTCCAGAATATACCAGAGTCAGAAAATGAAGATCTTAAAGATGTTATGAGTACAATATTAGCAGAATATCTTAAAAGAGAGAAAGATCAACTCTGGTGGGATATGGACCTGGTTTATAGAATTAATTCAACTTATGCCAGGATAACTAGCGTACCAAGAGAAGTTCATGTTAAATTTCTTAGGAGATCCACAAGGGATGAGATATTGAGGGCTCAACGGGATGGAATTTTAAAATGCCAGGATAAAGAAATAATCATTTTGAAACAGATTCCATTCCCAAAAAAAATAGAGAAATAAGGAGGAAGTATTCTTTCTTGTCTAAGAAATTATATAAAAAGGGAATGTGGTTCAAGTGGTTATTACCAGAGGGAATGTTGATTTTCTGGGAGGGAGGCAGAGTAAAAATCAAAACACTAAGTGAGGCGGAGGCTTTTATTAAAAAACATTCCCCCCAGTTGGGAGGTGAAGATGGGGAAACGGAGGGAGCGACGGCCTCGCCCGGGGACAGGGAAGAGGAGTCAATTGCAAAAAGACTTAGATCGCAAAAATGAGTTTATTTGAAATACTATTGTAATTGTTGATACAAGATAAAATAGCAAAAAAAAAGATGATTGAATATATAGACTATACAATGTAATCTTTTTATATGTTTATCCTTTACATTTAAAATTGTAAACTTAGGTAGTTTTGGGAGAGCCACCACCAATGGCAGGGAAGCTACCAAAATGTTATCTTTACCCTACACATTTTTCCCTTGTAAAATTTTTGAAAACCAATAAAATACTTCTCAAAAAAAAAAAAAGCAGTCGACCTCTAGCTGTACCTTGGGAAACCTTATTTGAGACTAAGGAGCTTTCAAAACCATATGCTTTGAGTTTTAGGTCTTTGAAATGATTCTTCTGGACAAGGCCAAATATTTTTTTTTTAAATCCCCAGAGCACAAGACAGCCCATTTTACACTCTTTGTAGCAGGTTCACACATTGGGCTAAGCCATAGGAAGGTTTGTATGGTTGGTTAAGTAAGTCACAATGGCCTAGTTCAAGCATAAATCTTGTCATAAATCGCATATTACATACCACAGTGGCTGGATTTAAAAAAGAACAACATACTAAACCTAAGCTAAACAATGACATTTTGCCTTAGTGGACTTCTTGGTTGAACCCAGCCTCCCTGATTATTGCTAGGTAAAGGTAAAGGTTGCCCTCACACATATATGTTAGTCGTTCCCAACTCTTGGGGTCGGTGCTCATCTCCGTTTCAAAGCCGAAGAGCCAGCGCTGTCCGAAGACATCTTCATGGTCATGTGGCCGGCATGACGAAAGGCTGAAGGGGCACAGAACACTGTTACCTTCCCACCAAAGATGGTTCCTATTTTTTCTACTTGCATTTCTACATGCTTTCGAACTGCTAGGTTGGTATAAGCTGGGAAAAGTAATGGGAGCTCATTTCATTATGCAGCACTAGGGATTCGAACCAGTGAACTGCCGACCTTTCTTATCGACAAGCTCAGCCTCTTAGCCACTGAATCATCATGTCCCTTTTTTCTAGGAGGACAGCACATTTATTTATTTATTTATTTATTTGGAAATTTATATTGCCACCTATTCGCACATGGCAACTCAAGGCGGCTTACAAAAATATTTTATTTATTTATTTATTTATTTATTTAGATAGATAGATAGATAGATAGATAGATAGATAGATAGATAGATAGATAGATAGATAGATAGATAGATAGATAGATAGATAGATAGATATAGATATAGATAAAATTGTTTCCACAACACCCTGTTAAGGCTCCAATTAAGGGAGGAAGCACACTGCTTTTCCTTTTCTGCCTCTCGGCTCATCACCAGAGACCATCTAGACAGAAAGCCAAGAATTGTGTTGTGTAATTTTTTTTATATGTGTGTTACTTTTTTTGTTACTTTTTTTTAAGCTGATCAATAAATTTGTGTGTGTGTGTGTGTGTGTGTGTGTGTGTGTGTGTGTGTAGGTCTTTGGTTGTTCGGGTTTTCTCCCACGTAGAATTGGAAGTATCTTCACGTTTCAATGCTAAGCCGGAAGCACCAGCCTGAAGATGATGAATGAGACTTCATCGAAACGTGAAGATAACCCGAACAACCAAAAACCTACATTATATATATATATAAAACATATATATATGTTTTTGTAGATTTTCACGGGTATAGGTATGTAGATTTTGGTTTATTCGGGTCTTTTCCCGTGTAAAATTAAAGGTGTTTTTGCAACGTTTCGATGGGATCACCCCCATCATCATCAGGCTTTAGCCTTGGTTTTCTTACAAATGAGCTGTATTTGAAATGGCAGTTTTTCTGTAAGTGGAGGTGGGAGGGGTTGGAATGTTGGCTTTGCTACTTTAAACTGATTGGTTGGCTGATTTGCCACATCCTGATTGGTAGATGGAGTTTGTTGAGAGTGATTGATGATGGTGTCAGTGTTTGTGGCTGGGACTTGTTTAGTGGACGGGACTCGTTTAGTGGCCAGGACTTGTTTAGTGGCCGGGACTTGTTTAGTGGCCGGGACTTGTTTAGTGGCCATGACTTGTTTAGTGGCCGGGACTTGTTTAGTGGCCGGGACTTGTTTAGTGGCTGGGACTCGTTTAGTGTCCGGGACTCGTTTAGTGGCCAGAGCTGGTTTCCAGATGTCTGGCAGGCGGGAGGCATCATCGCGTCTGTTCATGTTGTGGGGATGTTTTTCTATTTCAATAGCTTCCATAATCATTCTCCTGTTGGAGTGTTCAGTCCTGGAGAGTAATTTTGTTTTTTCAAAGTCAATTTCATGACCTGTTGCTTGGAAGTGCTGGAAGAGGGAGGAAGTATTTACTTGTCTTTTAACAGAATTCTTATGCTCTGAGATACGTGCACTAATTCTCCTATTAGTCTGTCCAATGTATGTGGACGAGCAGACTTTGCATGGTATTTCATAGACTCCTTGGTTTTCTAGCTGGATTTTGTCTTTGGGGTTCCTTAAAATGTTAGCTATTTTTTGGTTAGTGTCGAAGGATGTCTTGATATTGTGTTTGTGGAGAATTTTGCTGATTTTATCAGTGGTGCCTTTAATATAGGGGAGGAGAGCGATGCCATTGTCTTGTTCTGTGTTTTGGATCTTGGGGGGTGTCTGCTTTTGGATTAGTTTTGTAATTGTGTTTTTTTGGAATCCATTGGAGATTAATACCTTTGTGAGGGTGTGTAATTCATTTTTCAGGTGGTCTTTGTCAGCTAGGCGTTTGGTTCTGGAGATGAGGGTCTTGGCTACGGAGTTGATCTGTGCAGGGTGGTGATGGGATTGTGCGTTTAGGTAGCAGTTTGTGTGTGTTTTTTTCCGGTAGATGGTGTGTCCTAGGGAGCCATTGGGTTTTTTGTAGATGAGGACATCCAGAAAGGGAAGTTGGTTGTTATCTTCTATTTCCATAGTGAATTGTATTTTGGGGTGTAGGCTGTTGAGATGTGTGAGGAAGTTGTCTAGTTTTTCTTTTCCGTGTGGCCAAATTACAAAAATGTCATCTACATGTCAAGGCTTCTTTTATAGGCACTTGGGTGAAGAGGGATACGACATCAAAACTCACGAGTAGATCGCTGGGCTGTAGATTTTGTTTCTGGATAGTCTCTATGAACTGGAAGGAGTTTTGTACATGTGATTTGATAGATTCTGCATAGGGTTGTAATTTTTTTGCGAGGAACTTGGCAAGAGTTTGTAGAGGTGAGCCTATGGAGCTGACTATGGGCCTGAGTGGTGTTCCTTCTTTGTGTATCTTGGGGAGGCCATAGAGCTTGGGGCATCTGGATGATTTTTCTCTGGGGATGATTTTTTGCTGGATTTCTTTGCTGATGGGAGAGGCTTTTATTTTAGATTTGGTGGTTTTTTCCAGGTAGGTGGTAGGATCTGTGTTTAGAAGTTTGTAAGCAGGGTCTTGGAGTAGGTTGGATAGCTTAGCCTGGTAATCAGAGGTGTTCATTACCACCGTGGCATTGCCTTTGTCTGCTGGGAGAATAATTATGTTGTTGTCTTTCTTCAAGTTGATGAGTGCTCTTATTTCTTCTTTCTCTAAATTGCTTTTGGGTGGATTATTGGAGCATAGGATATTGGTAACTTCAAGTCTAATTTTGTTGGCTTCATCTGGATTAATTTTGGTGAGGGAAGCTTCAATTCCACATATTATGTTTTCTGTGGGGATGTGTTTGGGGGTGATTGCGAAGTTAAATCCTTTGGAAAGGACCTTGGTTTCTGCTATGGTGAGGGTCCTGTTTGATATATTATGTACTGTTTGTTTAGTGAATTGTTTAGTAGGGGGGAGGGGTTTTTGGTATTGTTCAAGTTTGCGGATTTTGTTGGTGTGTGTTTCTGTTCTGTGAGAGGTTTCTGTTTCGGCCATCCAGAAGGCTAGTTGTTTTAATTTGAATAGGCCTAACAGGAAGCTGTAACAATATATCCACTTCATATATATATATATATATATATATATATATATATATATATATATACATACATACATACATACATACATACATACATACATACATACATACATACATACATATATATATATGTTAGGTTATATATATATATATATATATATGTTAGGTTTTTGAGCTGATCAATAAATAAATCAGGGAGACTAGTATAGATCTATTTCGAGCTTTCTAGCTCTCAAGGAGCCCGAAATGGATCCATCCTGGTCTCTTAATTAATAGGCAATTTAATAGGTCTCTGTCTGGATGGTCTCTAGGTTGAGTCGAAGGACAGAGAAGGATGACAAGTTTGTCTCCTCCCTTGAATAGGCCTAACAGGAAGCTGTAACAATATATCCACTTCATCAATAAAGTCCTGTAGAAAGGATGATGTAATCAGGGAAACTGGTTAGCTCAAGACATAGAGAAGCCTGCTTCAAATGCTGGAGAGCACCAGTTCAAATCCCTGTAGGGAAAGTATGGCCAGCTGACGAGGGCTAAGGAGCCCGAAATGGATCCATCCTGGTCTCTTAATTAATTATTATTAATCATCCCTTAAAGAAATTTAACACATATCTAAAAAGACAGCAGCAATTTAATAGGTCTCTGTCTGGATGGTCTCTAGGTTGAGTCGAAGGACAGAGAAGGATGACAAGTTTGTCTCCTCCCTTGAATAGGCCTAACAGGAAGCTGTAACAATATATCCACTTCATCAATAAAGTCCTGTAGAAAGGATGATGTAATCAGGGAAACTGGTTAGCTCAAGGCATAGAGAAGCCTGCTTCGAATGCTGGAGAGCACCAGTTCAAATCCCTGTAGGGAAAGTATGGCCAGCTGACGAGGGCTAAGGAGCCCGAAATGGATCCATCCTGGTCTCTTAATTAATTATTATTAATCATCCCTTAAAGAAATTTAACACATATCTAAAAAGACAGCAGCAATTTAATAGGTCTCTGTCTGGATGGTCTCTAGGTTGAGTCGAAGGACAGAGAAGGATGACAAGTTTGTCTCCTCCCTTGAATAGGCCTAACAGGAAGCTGTAACAATATATCCACTTCATCAATAAAGTCCTGTAGAAAGGATGATGTAATCAGGGAAACTGGTTAGCTCAAGACATAGAGAAGCCTGCTTCGAATGCTGGAGAGCACCAGTTCAAATCCCTGTAGGGAAAGTATGGCCAGCTGACGAGGGCTAAGGAGCCCGAAATGGATCCATCCTGGTCTCTTAATTAATTATTATTAATCATCCCTTAAAGAAATTTAACACATATCTAAAAAGACAGCAGCAATTTAATAGGTCTCTGTCTGGATGGTCTCTAGGTTGAGTCGAAGGACAGAGAAGGATGACAAGTTTGTCTCCTCCCTTGAATAGGCCTAACAGGAAGCTGTAACAATATATCCACTTCATATATATATATATATATATATATACATACATACATACATACATACATACATACATACATACATACATACATACATACATATATATATATATATATATATATATATATATATGTTAGGTTATATATATATATATATATATATGTTAGGTTTTTGAGCTGATCAATAAATAAATCAGGGAGACTAGTATAGATCTATTTCGAGCTTTCTAGCTCTCATCAGCTAGCCATACCCTTATTGGGATTCAAACCGGGGCTGTATTACATGCCAGGCAAGAGCCTTAGCCATTAAGCCAACCAGGTTCTCTTCCTGCTCAACTGAGACAGGAGGATAAGTATATAATTGTTCCACAACACCCTGTTAGGCCCCAATTAAGGGAGGAAACATACTGTTTATTTATTGATCAGCTCAAAAACCTAACACACATATAAAAAAAATTACACAACGGAACTCCTGGCTTTCTGTCTAGATGGTCTCTGGTGATGAGCTGAAAGGCAGAAATGGAAACAGTATGTTTCCTCCCTTAATTGGGGCCTAAGGGTGTTGTGGAACAATTATATATACCTATCTATATCTATATCTATATTTATCTACACACACACACACACACACATACACACAAACATACATACACAATATAAAAACAATAAAATTAATAAAGATAATCAATAATAAATCAATTAAATAACATAATAATCTAAATGGATTCAGATCCCATTCTAGTTGCAATGTCATAGAGATAAAAATGTAAGAATATATCTCTCACTTTAAAGAATAAGTTCCCGAGGGTCACACATGCTAATAAGTTAAAGCAAAAACAACACTCATGAATCTTTAAAGACTAATAAATAGATTGTCCTATAAACTTTAATGGAATACAGCCTGTTTCCACAGGTGTCAGTCTTTAAGATGCCAAAATATCTTTATACAAGGACTCATTGATTTATGAACACAACTAAGTCATTGCAGTCATAAGTTGAGGCACTCATAACATAACTTTTTTCATGGCGGTTGTTAAGAAAACCACACAGTCATTAAGTAAACACTGTAGTGGTTAAGCAACCTTTTCTCCTTTTTTTTTGCCAGAAAACAGAATAACTGCTAAAAACTGCCCCCCTCCCCTCAAAAAAGCCAGAAACCAGTCATATGACTGTGGGCTGCTGCTGCTGATTCAGCTATAATTGTGAGCTGGTTGCCAAAGTGTGCTCACAAGACCAGGGATGTGTGCAACACTTTCAAACAGCAGGAAGTGTTTTACGAGCCATAAAGCATTTATTCCAAGGCCACGGTAACTCAGATCATAAAACAATTGGTCATAAGTTGAGGACTCTGTAATATAGAAGTATCATCAATACTACTGCTTATAGTGATGCAATTCTGAATCATTAGGCAATAACCTAGATAATGTCTATCCTTTAATTAAATATTGCTGACATCAACTTTAATAATATTTGGAAAGGATGTGCTATATTTTATATAGTTTTTATGCCATCTGGTGGTTGGAATATAAAAAAAGAAACCTGCTGAATAATTACATTTTAATTCCTCTGACCAGTGATGTTATCGATCCAATGTTATAAAAATAAGATTTATTGTTCAGATTTTATTTTTTTTCTAAGAAATAGATTTAGCTGTGTTACATTTTAAATTCATCTTATTCTCATGATAGAACCGGTTCAGCAAATTTCTCCATTTTCTGAAACATAACTAAGGAGATCCAGTGTTAAACATAACACTGAACCTGGGTATCTCTCGTACATAGACCAAATATGTTAATCAAATACAAAATGACACATAAAATCAAATACAAAAAGAACAGCTAAACCTAGCTGTTTCTTCATCAATCTAATAATTGTTAAGGCCTAACTATTAAAAACAAATTTTAAAGCTGTTTTTTAAAAAAAAACTCCAGAGCTGCAGTTTTGGCTCAAAGAACTTCAACTATACCATTTTATATTTTAAAACTACTCTGCACAATAAGATGATATGTTTATTTTCATCTTACTGGCTACAAGTAAGTCTTAAGAAACTCACCTCAAGCTTCCTAAGATTATTCTCCATTACAAATAGATAACAGAAACAAGATCCCTGGTTTTAGCGCAGGTTTTGTCATTTAATAAGTTTTTAAAATTATAATTGGTACTATTTTGTATATTGTTTTAAATTCCTGTGCGCCGCCCTGGGTCCTCTCGGAGAAGGGCGGGATATAAATTGAATAAATTGAAATTGAAATTGATTAACGGGTTGTTCATGAGATTGTTTCCAATACACGATTGTTGAAACCTGTCTTCAAATGAACATTAAGTTGTTATTTGTTATCCTGCCAGCTTGTGGATTTTCAAACATCGACATTAGTGTCTTCAGAAAGATCCATGCTTTGTATTACTTCCAATTTACTTTCAATTTAACAATCCTTTGGTGCAAAGTAATCTCTTCTTCCTTCTTTATAAAGATAGGGTTGTTGTTTTTTGAAACCTACAGAAGCATTGAGGTTTGAAATGTCTATTTCTCTAACACAAGATGATTTCATAATATCAGGTTATTTGATGAATATGTCAAATGATGTTTGTCACCAAAGCCTTTCTACCTTTTCAGCCATCCAGAGCTGGAGGTTATATGAGTCAATCAGATGAATCACAACTCATTATTTGGATACCATCTCAAAATATATTTTTTTAAATGCTTTTCATCTATATACCCTGAAAAGGTCTGTTGTGCAGACTGACTTCATATAGAACATAGCCTTCTATAATTTTCTGTACTCACTGAGGAATGTCATTGTATCATGGCAGATAAGTTAAACAAAGTCATAGTTCCTTCAGACTGATATGCATACATGCATGCTCAATTCATGCATTATGCTAAGCTATGATTTGTGTAACCATAGTTTATTAAATAAACCATACATGGCTAAGTTTGCATAATGCACTGAGCTGTGCATTATTTATTTATTTTTATTTTTATTTATTTATTTCAAATTTATACCCCGCACCTTCTCCGAAAAGGACCCAGGGCGGCGCACAGGAAATTTAAAACATAACAAATATAACAACGTACAAAATTTTAAAAAACTATTAAATCCCTACCCTGCGCTAAAATAATATAAAATCCCCCAAATTAAAACTATCTAGGAGCGGTCACAGCGGGGGTTACGCTAGGCCGGCTTGATGGAAAAGGTGTGTCTTAAGACACTGGCGGAAGAGGCCGAGGTCTGAGATGGTACGTAGTTCAGGGGGGTAAGTCGTTCCAAAGGGTAGGGCCTGCCACAGAGAAGGCCCTTCCCCTGGGTGTCGCCAACATTATTTCTCTATAATGTGCCAAAGAAAAACAAGCCACAGTAAAGTGTTCATATTATAGACTGTTCCTGTTAACCTGCTTTCTAGGAAAGCAATTTACTCCTGGTTTACATCCAGATGAGCCAATTCAGTCCCGTCACCTCTCTGTGTGTGCGTAGGTGTGTGTTTAAACTTAAAGAAGCTCCACTGAAAAAAAGTAGGGAAAGTATTACAGTACTTCCAAATAAAGTTTAGAAATCGCAGACCAAATAAACTTGGGGGGGAGGGGACAGCTAAAGGGGGAGGGGTAGAAGAAATGCAGCATTAATAGTTAGTCTAATAACTGTTAAAGATCCAGGGAACCTTAATTTAAATATAACATAAACTGATATGTGGTGAAGGGAGTGAAGTTGTGTCTGCTGATCCTACTCTCCCACATCTGCATGTTAAATGTAAAGGGATGTTTGTGCTGTGTAATACAATCATGTGTTTGTCCCAGTATTGGGAAGATTATAATCATGGGGAATATTTTTGGGTGCTGAAACATTGGGCTGAAAAACATGTGATAACTGCTGCAGGGCCAGCAGGTGATAAGATTCATTTGAAAAGGGCAAATATTAGAGAAATATTCAACAATTGTTACCCAATTCAGCCAAGGATAGTCACTCTTTAAAGCATGTTAGTCTACAAATACATATCCCAAAGCTTCTGTGCACCATCACCAACCCTGCATAATTTGAGCACTGTTATCTTATGCATGGTAAGTGCCATGCAACATGGCACTTTAAGAATTTCAACCCCATCATGAATAAACAGGCATAGGGAAAAATAGGATCAAAACTGAATACTTAGCCTTCTGAAGCACCCAGCTGAGGTGCCTTCATTCAACTGATGGGTCAAGCCACATGCCACAGGACATGATCAAGGAAGAAAGGGTCAAAGGGACTTCAGCAAAGAGTTTTAATGAATAAATGGGGTACAATAGACAAATTCTTGGAAATCACAATAAGAATCAGCAGCCTTTTTCATCCAGGGGGTTCTTTAAGGTGAAGTCTCAGACAACAAGTTGAATCTTTTTCCCCAGCCTGGAATGAATTATTGTTTAGGAAATAAGCTACTAGTGAATTCCCCTCCTCTCTGTGAATTGTTTATCTTTAGAGTTCTGTTTCTCATCTGAGTACAATTGCATAAATGTCTTTTGTATAATCAAAGACCCTAAAAAATTATTGAAGATTGCCTCGTGCACCAAACGTTGTACATAAATGTGCTCTGGGCCGCACAATTCGATGCATGGACTTAGAACAAGTTTGCTGTTGTGAAGCTACTGGCCTCTCCCCACTCAAAAACATTTATTCACCAAGATGGAAAGTCTGAAAAGGAGAACTTCAGATTAAATTTAAAACTCTCCTGAGTCTAAAAGTAATTTGCTATGAATCATGAGAAATTACTCTTTGTAAAAGAACATTTCTTTAAGGCATGTAGGAATAGAATCTGTCTAGAAGACCAAGCAATCAGACGGAGTATCTCACTCACAAAACCTGATCATTTTGCCTTCATTCTTTGGATAGGACGATTTTGAGCAATTGCTCCTTTCTGCATTCAGCTTTGCCTTGACCTTCAGGTTTTGGGTATGCTGAGTAGGCCTGCCTGTCTGTCTGTCTATTGGACTTTTACTCTTATTACTTTATAAGTAACTCAAGGCAGTGAGGATACCTAATATTTCTTCCTTCCTTTTATTTTCCCCACAACAACCCTGTGAGGTGGGTTTGGTTGAGAGAGAGAGAGAGAGAGAGAGACTGGCAGGACTAGAACTCAGAGTCTCCTGGTGATTGGCCCAAGGTTATATTGCTTTTATGCCTAAAATGGGACTAGAACTCAAGTTTCCTGGTTTCTAGGCCAGCACCTAACTGTTTGTACTGAAGCAATACCAGAGAGACATGGCAAGTGTTCTATTTCTTTCCATTTTGGAACTACTTCTGCCGCCATGAGATGGTTCCAGGACAACTGTTGATGGGGTAAAACTCTATCTTATCCCTGTTTATATATGAACCCTGCACATAATTTTTTTCATCACCTCCACCTTTCATTCATACAAGGGACTCCCTGCTGAAGAAGCACTGGATCCGTGTATTCTTCACAAGGAACTTATTATGGCACCCAAAGCGTAGATATTTTTAAAACACAGTCTTCTAAATTAGAGACATACAGCTGCAGTACCTATTTTTGCATAATGGAAACCTTTGAGATAGCAATCAAAGAAAAATTGGCAAAGGTTATTTATATAAAAGAGTAGCTTGTCTCTCATGCAAGGGCAGTGTTTTGTTTTCCAAAGATTATATGAAAGCTTAGAGAGTTTATAGTTTATATAGTCACTATCTCTCGGCCCAATCCTCCTCACAGGATTGTTATTGTGGGGAAAATAGGAGGAAGAAAGAGTATTCAGTCTGTTCATTGCCTTGACTTATTTATAAAAATAATAAAGATAGAATCAAAAGGAAAAAAAGAAAAGAGAGAGAAAAGAAAGAAGGAAAACGAGAGAGAGGGTTGAGAGAGAGAGAGAGAGAGAGATGGAAGGAGAAAGACAGAGAGAAAGAGAGACAGAGGGAGAAAGTGTGTCACAGAGGAGAGGGAGAAAGAGAGAGGGAGAAAGATGAGAGAGAGAGAAAGAGAGGGAGAGAGGAAGAGGGGGGTGGGAAGAGAGACAGAGGGGAGAAAAAGAGTCAGAGAGATGAGAGAGAAAGAGATAGACAGAGAGAGAGATACCTGTTTCCCCACAGAAAACACTGGGAGCCACAAAACCTGGGTAGGGGTGGCTTGGGGGGAGTCATGTGACTGGGTGGGAGTGAGTGATGTGGAGTTGGCCATGCCCACCCAGGTTTTGTGGCTCCCAGTGTTTTTTGTGGGAAATGGGTCTAAATGGCTTTTTGAGTGTTTAAGGTTGCAGACCTCTGCTATAGTGCAATTCCAGCTAGTATGCCTATGTGTTATATGATTTGAGCCTATAATGCTTTATTTCCTAAACTTTGATTAAGCAAAGTACAGTTCAGCACAATATGTAAAGCCAACCAATATCAGCAATTGGACCACCTCACAGAAACATCTGAATTAGCTGAATTGACAGCTAGTCGGTGCATGCTTTGAAAGTGAGGACAATAAATTGTTTGGATCGCTCTGCTATTAATTAGTTTGTTTGAATCTCATGTAGTTTTAATCTGTTTTTATGTTTATAATTGTTTTCATATCCATATGTTTTATGTACAATGTAAGCCACTCAAAGGCACCTTGATGAGCGGCATATAAATTTAATAAATAAATAAAATAAAGTAGTAGGTTTCCTTCTGAGCCGCAATAAAAATCACTTACCTGTTTTAAACAGCCAGTTGGTGGTTTCTAGAAGCCATTTCAAAACACAGCTATGTAGCAGATTTGTATGTCCCTATGATCTGTTGCTGCAGAGTATATATTATTCTTAAAATTATTAAGCTTACTTTTATTTAAGTATTAATCCATAGACCACCTCAGTCCACAGACTCTAAGGTGTATACTAAAGTCAGCATAAGTCACTGCAACAATAAATGGCTGCATAAACTGTGCTGGAACAATAAGATACGCTGTAATCCCAAATACTTCTTTGGAAAAGAAAAGCATTTGTACACAACAAAACTGTATTGGAATATATAGACATGGTTTGGTTTGCTGCCCTTATATGAGGTCACCGTTATAAGCATCACAAACCAAAGAAAGAAAGGATGAGGCAATGCATCATATACAATAAAGATCACAAGTTTATTGATTCTAATATATCTAAGGTTCCACTCTTGCTGTTTTATGCAGGAACATGTTGACATCACTGGAAACATGCCCAGACTCTCTCTTATTACAGAAACAACTCATAGATTTCAACTCACTGGTGTGGAGATTTTAGTCAGAGAGAAGGTTTAAAAGGTATCTCACCCTTTAGGATCATAATGTTAGACTTTTAATTAAAATGAGAAGCCAAGATAATATAAGTTACACTGCTCTAGCTTTTCTAGTATAGTGACTGTTAAATTGACTATGAAGGGAGACATAAACATTTGGTTAAGGCAGGTTTTTCAGCACTGTCTACTCTCATCTTTATTTATTTATTTTAATTTTGTGTACTATATTTCTGATAACTGATCAACCAACCACTGAATTCCTTAGAGTGTAGCTATATCCCAAATTATGCTTTCAGAGTGACTATTTTGTAGCACTATCACACTTGCTTATAGTGGTTAAGGTGCTGGTCAAGAAACCAGGAGGCTGTGAGTTCTAGTCTCAATTTAGGCATTAAGACCAGTTGGGTGACTTTGGGCCAGTCACTCTCTCTCTTATTTTATTTATTTATTTTATTAAATTTATACCCCGCTCTTCTCCTACAAAAGGACCCAGGGCGGCGCACAGGCAAATTAAAACTCTTGGCTCAACTCTCCTCAAATAATTGTTATTGTGGGGAAAATAGGAAGGAGGAGGAGCATTCAGTGTGTTCATTGCCTTGACGTATTTATAAAAATAATAAAGATAGGATGAAAAGAAAGAAAAGGAAAGAAAAGGGAGAGAGGAAAGAAAGAAAGAAAAAAGAAAGAAGAATCTTCCTTCAACTCTAGAAGAGGGACTACTAACTGGGAGCAACTAGCATAGTTCTGTCATTCAAAAGATGGAAATAGACAATATGGCTGAGGGAGTGCCATTGTTTCTCACTCCACCATAACCGTCAGAGCAATTGCCTCATTGGGTAACATTTTTTTATTTTTATTTTTTATTTTATTTATATTTATATCCCGCCCTTCTCCGCAGAGGACCCAGGGCGGTGCACAGGAAATTTAAAAAACATACAAAATACAAAGATAAATACATAATTTAAAATATAAATTAAACTGCCTTATCCTATGCTAAAAGCCAAATTTTAAAATACCCAATTTAAAACTTTCTAAAAAGTCCCCGTGGGAGGTTAGGCTAGGCCGGCTTGTTGGAACAGGTATGTCTTTAGACATTGGCGGAAGAGGCGGAGGTCGGTGATGGTGCGTAATTCGGGGGGTAGGTTGTTCCAAAGGGCTGGGCCCGCCACAGAGAAGGCTCTTCCCCTGGGTGTCGCCAGTCGGCATTGTCCGGCCGATGGCACCCTGAGAAGGCCCTCTCTGTGGGACCGTATCGGTCTAAGGGATGTATGGAGCAAGAGGCGGTCTCGCATATAACTAGGCCCCGAGCCATGGAGCGCTTTAAAGATGGTCGTCAAGACCTTGAAGCGCACCCGAAAGGCCACAGGAAGCCAATGCAGCTCGCACAGGATCAGTGTTATGTGGGGCATCTAGTGGCTCCCATAATCACCCGTGCGGCTGCGTTTTGGACTAACTGTAGCTTTCGAGTGCACCTCAAGGGAAGCCCCATGTAGAGAGCATTGCAGTAGTCGAGTCGGGACGTCACGAGAGCTTAAGTGACTGTGCCAAGGGCAGCCCAGTCCAGTAAGGGGCGCAATTGGCGCATCAGGCGTACCTGATGAAACGCCCCCCTGGCCACAGCCGCCACATGGTCTTCCATGGACAGCCGGGAATCCAGGAGGACACCCAAATTGCGCGCCCTCTCCACGGGGGCCGGTGTTTCGCCCCCAATGGCCAGAGTTGGAGTAATCTGGCTGAACCGGGGTGCCGGAAACCACAGCCACTCAGTCTTGGCAGGATTGAGCTTGAATTTAATCCATTATCCTTTCTTATAGCCCCAGCTGACTTTAGCCCCCAGATACACACACACACACACACACATTCTATTGGAAGGCCTGGCACTGCCAACTGGCCTGGGTCCCAATGTGGGTCCCTTATTCTGGAGGTAATTAATGGACTCTGATAAGACCCCACCTCCTCCACATATGCATGCTATTCCCTTCCTCTGCATCTTAGTTAATTTTAATTCAAATTTAATGTTACTTTTTTTTTCATGTTTTACATTGGTCTTTTTATTGATTGATATTTTTATTAATGGTCATTTTATTCATTGTAAGCTGCCTGGAGTCACCTTGGCAAAATGGGTGGCATTTAAGTTTAATAAAAAAGTAAATAAATTGGTTTTGTTTTGAAATAGACCACGCAAGAGTGCTGAGAATGGATTATTATAACTGTTAATATGTTATATATAATTATATTATAATTACATCCTCACTTCTTATATCAAAACATCTCAGTCTAATTATTTGCTATCATTTCTTTCCCTTCTTAAAAAAAAGTACTAATATATTTGAGTGGTGGCTTTAAAAAGATAAAAGTTGCATTGATTTCCCTTCCAATAATCTCTACAAAGTTTATTTAGTTGTACGAGATGGGACAGTCATATAAATGGAATTAATAAATAAAAGAGGTTTGGGTGAAGAAAGCTAAAAGTCTGTTGATGTGATAATATCCATAAATATAATGTTTATATCATGCATATATTGCCCTCTCAATTTCTGGGATCCTGGGGGTTTGTTTGTTTTGACAGGGCTGACTGTAAGCTGCCGTGCCTTTCAGCCACTGAAGACAATGTCTCCTAATCTGACAGTGTCAATTATTTATGCCTGTGCTCCTGTATCCTCCCTAGGAGCACAGATTAAAGAGTTTTATATTTGATCCTTCTAAATGGGAGTCATTGCCTCCTGGGGCTGCTACTGGCAGAAAAATCCAGAAGTTCTTACTCAGTGCCATATATCAATGCCATGAAACTAATGGCATTACTGCATTGACTTCAGCTCAGCAAAGTTTGCCTTGCAATTCTACAAGTCTCACAAGATGACTAAGAAAAACGTTCTGCACCTTTGTTCAAAAGAGTAAGGTGTAAATAAACTAAATAAGCCTCACAGAAAATTCAGCAGCTCTAAACTTCTCTGGCTGTCCACCAAATGTTTAAATGTTTAAATCTATGGCCGTAGAATAATCCCCCCCACCCAGAGCTGCCAAATTGGCACCAATATAGAGGATCATCAGTATATTTTTGCAGCCAGTTTTACTAGATCAACTTAGATATTTTCCCCCCAAAACTGGGGATTTTAGGGACACACTAAATGGCTCTGAGTAATGTTTTCGTTTGATATTATCATAAATATTTGATCAAACTGATGGCTGAATTTCTTTTGGTGCAATAAGAATATAAATGATTTTAAACTTTGTTACAGGCCCCTGAAGCAAGGTTGGCCCAAGACAAGCAAAAGAATACAAATATTTTAGCCACGCAGAGATTAAAGCCAGCAGGGTTAAAAGAGTTAAAATTAGTTTCTCAGTTTAATGAAACTTGCTTAGATCCCATCAGCACTATGGAATCCTCCAACTTTGTGATTATCTAATATGCAATATGCAATTATGAAAATCACCTTTGAACATCTAAATAATAAATATTTAACAAATGCATTTAAATACATTTAAACAGCAAATGTCTAAAACATAAAGCAAAAAGGAGTGAGACTGATAACGTTAGGTCCAGAAGCTCAAAGACAGTGAAATCTAATCAACTCCAAGTCTTTATCTGCTTCTTTAAAGGGTTTAGAGAATGTTGTCACGTATATTGATAGATGAATCAAAACTCTATTAGGTTAGGGCGATACAATCATTATAAAAATGAATATGGCTCGTATGATTTGGTTTTGTGAATCACTGACATTCTTTTGGAATAGTACTTTAAAAATCTATTTAAATTATAAATAGACTTATGGGGATTTTTTATAGCATTAAAAATGTCAGTGTCGTGTTAAATTGTGTCCCAGAATTTTGGAATTTAACTCATTTTGAAAAGTTATACTTCAAGCCTGGGGTGTTCCTAAGTGAATTATTTTGGGAAATTAGAAAAAAAAATAGTAATGCAGTTATTACTTTCAACTTACAACAAATCATTTAGTGACTGTTCAAAGTTACAACTGTTAGGGGATATCTCCGTTGGGAGACAGAAGTGTGCAGTGGAATGTGCAGCTAGAGAATCATTGCAAGTAAACACACAAATAGTAAACCAAATAGTAAACCAGTCACTGTTAGTAAAAACAACAATTAGCTTTACTGGTATTGTAAAATATACTACTATATACTACTATATACTACTATACTACTGCTTCACAAGCAGTGATGTTAAAGTGAGTCAATCTAAGTCTTAACAAATAGCAATTTGCTTACAGTCAGTAAAACACAATCTTCTTTTCTTCCTTCTTCAAACACAGTTAGTCACAGCACACGAGCAGATAGCAAATCAGTAGATCTTCAAGCAGAGGTATTAGCAAATCCGGCAGAGAGAGAGCATGCGTTCTGCTGGCTTCCTTTTATAGTTGAAGATCATTACATTTCTCTAATTGTATTCCAACATCCTTAAAACCACAATGACCATTTGTCCTCATGCATTATATATAGCCTACCCAACTCAAGGAGTCTACTGCTAACAACGGCATTGAAAAAAGTGACTTATGACTGTTTTTCACACTTATAGACGTTGCAGCAGCCCCACCATGATCATGTGATAAAAATCCAGACACCTGGCAATTGACTCATATTTATGATGATCACAGTGTCCTGGGATCCATGTGATCACCTTTTGTGACCTTCTGACAAGAAAAGTCAATAGGAAAGCCAGATTCATTTAACTTAATGATGGAAGTGATTCATTTAACAACTATGACAAGAAAGGTCATAAAATGAAAAAAAAAGCCCTCACTTAACAAATGTCGCCGCCCTGGGTCCTTTGTGGAGAAGGGTGTGATTAAAAAATAAAAAAATAAAGTCTCACTTAACAAAAATTTGGGCTCACTTATGGATGTATGTTGAGGACTACCTGTATTCTTGAACACATTCAAGATATGTGTGATGTATCTATTTTTGAGAAGGCAATTTAATGTATTAATCAAACATGTCATTTTTTTTTACTGTGGTGTAATTTTTATGATATTTTATAATAATAATAATAATAATAATAATAATAATAATAATAATAATAATAATAATAATAATAATAATAATAATTTAATTTGTAAACCGCTCTCTCTCCCCGGAGGGACTCGAGGCGGTGCACAGGGATTTAAAAAATACACACATATAAAACCAACAGACATTATAATACAAATTTAAAATGAATTAAACCTGAACCCTGCACTAAAATCCCCGACTATCTAAAAACTAAGCAGTATTTTATTTTTTCTAAGGAAGATTTAGGAATCGGCTTGATATTTGATTAATATTTGAATGCAATAGTTTATTTTTTGTCCTTTTTTTCTTTACTCACTTTTTGTTGTTTTTATAGTTTTTCATGTATTTCTTTCCTCTTTTTTGCATTTTTATATTTTTTTATTCCATTCTATAAAGCATGCTAAAAAAATAAAATAAACAGGTGGATGAATAATACACATCACCCTATATAGCAACAGCAACAAACAAAAAACAACAACCAACAAACAGGGTTAAACTCTGAAAATTCATGATTAGAAAGACAAAGAAGCATGGCACCCTCCAATGATAGGAAAAGAAAGCATGTACACTTGGCTTTCTTATGGGCTTTGCACCCAAACAATTGAAATGTTTTAACAAGGCTGGCAAACAAACAAACAAAAAAACCCACTTACCTAGCATTCCCCAACCTGGTGCCTTTCATTGGATTTAACAGAGCCATTGTTAAAAATTCTGAAAAATGAATTTTTACATAGGATGGTGAGGGTGAGAAGTGTAGCATTTTTATCTAGTCCTGTACTCTTGTTCAAAACTTCCAGCAGTTTGCCCAGTTTTCTACCTCTCCCGCCATGTCCTATTGTGTCCCAATCACCAAGGAATTGATGTGGTTAAGCAGGGTCAAAAGAGTGGGCTAAATTTGATACACTGTGATTGGGAAGGGGAAAAACCCCACATTGATGGGGTTAATTGATGCATGCCAATTAAAACTTTTTTAATTGGCATGCATCAGCAAAGTGTGAAAGAGAAATCTGAGAGCTTCAATTCAATATACTGATAATTAAAAAATCATCAAAATCTTTTTAAAGTATTCCAAATGGGTACAAGGATTTTGTTTCTTTGGGTTATTTTTAAGAAAGTTAAGACATTTTATTAGATCCGCATGGTTCTTTAAAACAGAAGTAGAGATTAACATTGACATTCTGAACTGAGTACATCCTCACTTGATCAGCTGCTAAATATTTAGCAGAATATATATAAACAAGAGTTTATAAGTGATGTCCAGAGAAATAAAGTGGAAAATAAAAAATTACGTTCCTGGACAAATTAATAGTTGTGTGATAATAATGCCAATCAGTTAAAATCTGCTGAGTTCAGAAACTCAATTGACCAATTTTCTTAAAATGGTAATCCCATATCAAAAGTCCTTTCCATGTAATCTTAAAAAAAAGATAAACTTCAAAGTTCAGATTTTCTCCTCTTTACCAATAAACAAATATCAGAGAACCTGCTTAATTCTGCAACTTTTAATTCATAAGCTTCAGCCAAATATTTTGATCAGGAAAGTAGTTAAAATACATAATATGCTAGGATGAGCTTCTTCAGTCTCTTTCTCTAATATTATCATGTTTTTATTTAGCTTGTATTATAGTTTTTCTCCCCTAAAATGACTTTATTGGAAACGGTATTTAGGAACTTTTGCTTAGAAATAATGCATTTCTTTCTCTAAAGCCAATTGGGAGCTGTCAGGTCCCCAAATGGAGATGCCAGGAATCGTACTCATAAAGGATGGAGGTGGAAACCGAAAAAAAACATCATATTTTAGCTCAAGGTGGATGAGATAGTTTGCATTCCAAACTATAATTCACCTTTGCATTACTCAGAAAATATTTAATGATGCCCTAGAGATCTGTGCATTTTGAAGAGCAAACTAGAAGGAAAATATTAGGACTTTACATTCCTGTAATTTTGAAGTCTGCTGTGAATACTCAATGTGGCCATGTCCAGGAATGGTACATCAGTTCCCTTTAATAGTAGATTGAGATATCATACCCAGAGCTTATGATAAAACCATTTGTGGCCTAGGATCAATGGGGCAACTTCTCCCTCAAATTCAGAAGCTAGTAAAAGGTTTGTGGGCCTGAGGGGCAATTGATAAAGGAGAATAGTTGTAGCTCAGTGTTGAAATGAGGGGCCCTTGATGCTCTCTGAGCTTGGTTGTTTTCTTGCAGATGTTTCATTTACCCAAACCAGGTAACATCAAAAGGATTTGCCCATTCCTTACTAGACCCATTCCTTACGAGCACTGATGATGCTACCTTGTTTGAGTAAGGAAAGGTCTGGAACAACCTAGCTCAGAGACCATTGAAGGGCAATTCAAAAGAACCCCTTTATTCAAGTATCTCATTCTATTGGCTCCTAGAGGAGATTGCCAATTGTGAAAGCTGAAGTTAGTTGGATGCTATGGAATCAAGCTCAAATCCTGAAGGGTACCAAGACAAAGAATTGCCTGCTCCAGCCTTTCCATTGGAACAGCATGGAAATGAGGTCTACTTGCTATGTGTTTTGCATCTCGAATGATCTCCCTATATACCTGTGATGGCCAACCTATGGCACACATGACATAGGTGGCACACAGTGCCCTCTCTGTGGGCACAAGAGCCATTGCCCCAGTTCAGCTCCATCACATATGCACATGCCCCTCCTGCCAGCCAGTTGGTCATCAGGTTTCAGATGCACATACACAGGGGTGGGATCCATGTGGGGGGGGGAGCACGTGCCTGTGTGGGGTGCATTCAGGGGTGCATGTGCATATGGGGGGTGGGATGCATGCAGGGGGTGGGCGCATATGTAGGGAGCAGGGTACATGCACGGGAGCTGCGCGCACATTGCATTTTGGGGGATCGAGTGTGCACGCACGCATCACTGCTATATACTGTATTCCACAAAAGATATTAGAATTTGATCCCTCAATCAGAACATGGTCGATATGGCACATATGTTATAGAATGCTACATCCTCTTCTCTATACCAGAACTGAGAGGCTCTAACAGTTCTTCCTTCATATAATACTAGCCGTTCCCGGCCACGCATTGCTGTGGCTCAGTCTGGTTAAATGGCCAACCAATCTGTGTGTAGATCTACACCTGCACACACAAACACGTACACACAACCACTGTATAACCCCCAACCTACCTACCTACTGTATTTCTCCCACTCTTTATCCCTATAGCTGCCTACCTACCTACCTACTGTATTTCTCCTTGAATCTTATGGGCAGAGTATTTTATGTCATAAAGGATGACATAATACCTGTGGCCCACTGCTCTCTCTGTATACATCTATCTACCTTTTTTACAATTTTGTACATTTTCGTTGCCTGTACCTGGCACAGGTGTGACATCTACACAATCAATATATATCATTGGTGCCGTACTTGAAAGGAACGTTGTGTGAAAATTTGGAAGCGATCGGTGCAGTACTTCTGGAGATTAGTGGTTTTGAACAAACTCTTGTTACATTTTTATTTATATATTGTGTAATCTCAGTCATTGGTGTTTTACTCAAATGACATGAGTAAATCAACCATATTTTAATGTGATATGAGATCTACCAGACCTAGGCAGGGGGAATCCAGACTATTCCTACATTGTTTCTTTTTTGTAGCCCAGATCTGGTGGTCCTAGTGATGCACAAACCAAGCCATAAGCAAGCCTAAAGCTATTCAGGTTGACAGCAAGTAATTCAAAGATCTTCATTAAGTAGATCTAGACTTACCTTCTGACTACTGCTACTCCATACTATAAACTCTGAACCTGGAAGTGTGTATGACGGAACAGACTTGATTCTTCCCTGCCTACCCTAAGCTGGCCATCATCTAGCTCAGGGGTGTCAAACTCACAGCGTTATGTTGTCATCACGTGATGTATTGTGACTTTCCCCCCCTTTGCTAAAATGGGTGGGCATGGCCAGCGTGTGACACCCCTGGCCCATGGGACGTGAGTTTGTCAACCCTGCCAGAATGGCCATTGCTTAGATTCCTGGGACATGAAGATCCCAGGTGAACAGGTTGGGAAAAGCTGTTTTAAGTTCATGTAAAATCCCCAATAAAAAACCCCCAATTTATCATGAGTTGGCACCAACCTCTTACATACCTGGGTGCCATTTTACAGTGCTTATATTGAATGAGCTGGTCTGAAAAAAGTTATCTCAGGAAACCCAAATTCCGAAAGCTGGTAAAAGATAAGTAAATTTTATTTTATTTTTTATTATTATAAAACAGAAACACAGGACCTTCAGGGTTTAAAAACAGGAGGAGGAGGAAGAGGAGGAGGAGATATGTCATTTTAAGCATTAGCTAAACTGGACGAGGAAAGAAAAGGTTAATACAATCAGCCCCCACTGATTCTAAATCCTACGGCCAAGCAATTGCTTTAAAGTTTCAATTACCACATACACAGGAGTTTCAGTTTGGACTGCAGCCACTTTTCTCAATTTAACTTCATTGCAAATACTTTTACAAGAAGGTGAGCAGAATTTGATCATAAGAAAACATCCTTAAGGGCATTTCTTTCATTGCTGATTTGGATTTAAAAATACATTGCATATAATCTTTTTTTTAAACCTAAAAACTGAATAAAAGATGTTATCTAAAACTACACAGGTTTTTTTGTTCTGTATTGTATAGTTATTTATTATGGAGTTTCTTGACAATCCGTGTTCTCCTACCAGATAGCTATTTTATGTTAAAAAAATGCTGGAAAATATTGCTTGAATCCTGAAAAGAGCTGGTACCAGGTGACAGGATAGAAGATGACAATTATTCTGCTTCTTCCCATACAGACCCCTATTAAGCATCTCCAGAGGGTCAAGACCAAGACCAAATGATTGAAATGGAAGGGACCTATGAAAACTGAGCCGAGATCCTTCAGTTGGCTGGTATATTCTGATGCATTATTTTCCTTTCAGCCCACTGCACCATAGTCAGTTTCCTTCTAGAGCAATTCCCAGCCCAAATTTTGAAGAAAGGGAAATAGGATGGTAAATCACTTCCTTCAATTCCTTTCTGCTGATGCTTCTTAGGATTTCAAAGTCCCTATAGGATTTCTGAAGGCCACGTTCTTGAAAATCCTTATTCCAGTGTTGAGCTATAAAAGTATAGATCCAGTCTAGCCACAGTCATGGAAACTCACAAATGTCTTCATCAATCCCTCAATTGTTCTTATTTATTTATTTATTTATTTATTTATTTATTTATTTATTTATTTGTTTGTTTATTATTTATTTATTTATTTATTTATTTTTGAGCTTTGTTGTTTTATATATAAATCAAAGCAGCAAATAATACACCTAATACTTAAGGTGACCAGACGTCCCGCTTTTGGTGGGACAGTCCCGATTTTTAACAATTTTTCCTGCGTCCCGCAGCGTTTTTAAAAAGTTCCAATTTTGGAAAGAAAAAAAGCTAGGGAACGGCGGGAGAACGGGAAGGGAATGTTCAAAAGCAGCCGGGGAGTCCAAGGAGCCCTCAAAGCCCCTGAGTCAGCTGCTCAGAGCCTGCCGAGCCCGGGGCTGCTGCTGCTGCTACGAAACAGAGGGAGACTGCGTGAGAGGCATGCAGCTGAGGGCGGCCGCAGCGCTTTGCCTCTGCTGCCTCTGGAGCACCTGCCACCTCCGCTATGGGCAGCTGGACGCGGCGGCGGTTCGGCCTCCGGTAGCAGCCAGTGGCGGGGGTGTCCGCCTCTGGCCTCTGGAAATCAAAGCCCAGCGAGCGGCTCAACGGGGACAGCGGCGTCTTCAGAAACGGCATGGTGGTGCCACACATATACATGGTGGCACTTTACCGCCGCCTAGCTGGCGGTCGGGATCCACCCCGGCCGGAGGGTGAGAGCAACGATGCCCCGGGCAGCCGCCCCAACACCGTCACGGGCTTCGCGGGCCAGGCGTGGGCACAGCCACGAGGTGAGCACCTCCCCCCCAAAGGGCTCTGCTTGGCCCAGCTCTTCGCGAGCAGGCCTGTTTGCATGCAGAGCCGTCTTGGGAAATGTGCTGCATCCAGACGCGTTTGCGCCGGAGTCTCTCCTTTTCCTCTTATCCTTCTTCTCCGGGATGGCGAGTGGGATTGGCTCGGTCGGAGGACCTTGATGGATCTCCCCCCCCACACACACAGTCAATGGTGTCCAATGTTAAAATCTGGTCACCTTACTAATACTCCTTCCTATTTTCCTCACGACAACTCTGTGAGGTGGATTGGGCCGAGAGAATGACATGATGTAAAAGTTTTGTACTGCACTTAGACAAAAAAAACACCAAATAAAAGTGTGACTCACAGGTGGAATCCAATGCTTTCTGTGTGACTCACAGATGGAATCCAAGTTGGACCGTTTCTTTAGAAGGATCCAAAATGCATTTGACTAAATGCACCTTGAGCATTCGTATGAGAAACATCATTAAACTACAAAACCAGTTTAATAAAGGCAGTTCTGTGAAATATTAAGCAGTAAAATCAGTGAAACAGCCTTGAGCTGTTACCCAGACTGTTAATTTTTTTTTTCATAATCTCAGATATAATATTTATTTGTTCAGGTAGCAGTGCTCAGGCCAATGCAATTAAAATAACCCATCTTCTTCTGGAAGTATTGTTGCACATTATAACACTGGATAGCTAAAAGAAACACCTTGACATCTCAGAGAAGAGTTTAGCCAGTACAATATAAATAGATTGTGAAATTCATTAATCTAAAACTGCAGCAAAGAATTTGGGGATCCCAATTAATAAACTGGTAGATCTATGTATATGTGTGCTCCACTGCAGTAAGGTTCAGCTGTAGCACACCAATCTGTCTGTCACACAAAATTAAAAATGTCTTAATATATATGCATTTGTAACAGCCAGTTTAGTTTAGTGATTAAGAAAGCAGGCTAGAAACTAGGAGACTGGGAGTTCTAGCCCCACCTTAGGCATTTGTAAAAATAAAGAAGGAAGGATATAAATAAAATAAAATATTGGGACTTTAATAATTGAATGAACCCATTTTCATTTAATGGTAGTTAACATGCTACAATAATTATTCCAATTCGGAGTTTGGACTGTTATCCCAATTTGTCGAAAATCTGATTTTCAGAAATAATGGAGAAGAATGAAGCAAGAAGATGCAACTGACAGACAATCTATCTACCTTGGTTGATGAAGTTAATGATAATCATTATAAACATGGTTTAGGGATGACTCAAAGATGATTATAATATTGATATCACTTTTATCATATCACAATACCAATGCAAGGATGTGATTCTTTTTCCCTTTCCCAGAATTTCCCTACACACACCAAATTTTCCTTTCACACCAAATTTTCCTTTCACAGAAAGATACTGGTTATTCCCAGTATCTTTCTGAAGAAATTATGTCAGGCCTGGAAGCCAGCTTTTGCATTGGGCCTTCAGGCCTGCCACATTTAATGCTGTGGGAAAATGGGAGGGGGATTAGATGGAGTATGGGAGATATATATAGTCATAATAACATTCCTTTCTCAGAGAGTCAAGGACACCTTGCCCTGCACCTGGAGGGGTGTGACTGGGAGGCATCTCCAGTTGGGATGGTGCCTGATTGGGCCATGTGATGGGCATGTGGGTGCTGGACAGGGAGTTGAACTTTCATTTGGGTGGGGAAAACCTGGAAACTTTCAGATTCGGGTTTTCCTAGATGTGCCAATGCGACCTCTCTAATAAAATGGAACTTTCAGGAACTTTCGTTGTGGGTGTTACTTGGAACCCTGTGGTTAAAAGCTGAACTAAAAGCAGGGAAGCATTTCAGTAATGGATGTATTAAAAGTATCGCTCTCAAAATGTATGTTGCCCCTAAAAGGCAAAGAAATATATTATGGGTGAGTAGACATCAACTTGGATGAATTCAGTAGGAATGTGTAAATGGCCTCATGTGGAAAATAAACTTATTGAAACCATTATTTTAAAAAATTACTTAAAAGCTTCGGTTGAGAGGATTTGTGAGCTATAGGGAAAACATAATTTATGTTGCCTTGAAGGGAAGTGCCTGCTGAAATGTCCATAATCGCCCCTTGGACCGAAGGAAGAAACTTTGGACACTGATACGTTCTTAGATTGAATTACATGGATCATTTGGGAAGAAAATGTGGTTGCTATTTTTGAGCTGAAGTCTATTTTGCTTCATGGAACTTTTCCAAATGGCTTTTTATTTCTGGTGTGTTTTCATCACTCCTCTCTCACCCTCATGAACTGTTGCAGCTTTGATGCTTACCTGTCCATAGCAAATGTTCATTTGTTGGCTCTTCAAGCACTTCCCCAAGTGACATACAACTTTATTCCCTCATTCAAATAATGATCTATCAGGTTATTTAGCCAAAGTGACACTGAAGGCTTGTCACCAGTTCAGAACTATAGCGAGAAGCCATCAGCAAGGGTCAAAGAAGCCCACATACAATAATCTCTGCAAGGTTGCCATTTTGCCCATCACAGTGTGGTTGAAACTGTCAAGATCAAGCCAATCCCTGGGCATTACTGATGCTGCAAACCATCCATTTAATAGACCATAAACAAATCAAATTATGCCAGTCTTGATCATGATACATAAAAGCCATAGTGGCATAGTGGTTAGAATGTAGTACTGCAGGCTAACTCTGCTGACTGCCAGCTGTTTGATTCTGATTGGCTCGAGGTTGGTTCAGATCTTCCATCCTTCCAAGGTCAGTAAAATGAGGACCCAGATTGTTGAGAGCAATATGCTGACTGTAAACTGTTTAGAGAGGGCTGTAAAGCATTATGAAGCAGTATATAAGTCTAAGTGCTATTGCTATAATATGTTGCAGAAATTTGCAGTCATATTTCCGTCCTGACATAACTGAATGTGGGCCTCCACTCTTGCCTGTCTTCAATCATTCTAATATTAATCCACACACACACATAAGTAGATATGAATGATCACAAGAAGACTAGGCTTTCCAGGTGAAGATGGATTACCTGCTGAATTTTATAAAGATTTTAAAGAAATAATAATACCAAAATTGCAAAAATTATTTAATGGAATTTTACACGGTGGAGAAGTCCCGATGTCATGGAATAGAACGGTAATAACTATAATTCCTAAACCTGATAAAGATTTGGAGAGGGTCGAGTCCTATCGACCCATTTCTTTAATTAACCAGGATGCCAAAATATTTACTGCCATTATAAGTAATAGGTTAAATAGATTTATACATAAGTATATAAGCTATAATCAGGTAGGTTTTGTCAAAGGTAGATATATGAGTGATATAATTAGAAGAGTATTAAATATTATAGATGTAGCTGAGAGTAATGGGGACAAAATAGGTATAGTATCACTAGACATTTTTAAAGCCTTTGATTCTGTACAATGGGAAACTATTAAGGTAATTATCGAAGCATTAGGCTTCGGTAATAGGTTTATACATGTTATTTCAAAATTGTATCAAAAAAGTAGTGCAAAAGTGAAGGTGAATGGAATAATGACGGGAGAGATTAAATTGGAAGCAGGTACGAGACAGGGATGTCCCTTGTCCCCAACATTATTTTTATTAATTATGGAAGTTTTGACTAAATTGATAGAAAAAGATGAAGAATTGGAAGGGTACAAGGGATATAAGATAAATTTGTACGCGGATGATACCTTGATTATTTTGAAAGATATAGAGAAAGATTTGAAGAGGATAAATAAACATTTGAAAGAATTTGAAGAAATGACAAGTTTAAAGGTAAATTGGTCAAAATCTGAATTATTAATGAACAAAAATGATAAGGAGTGGGAGAGTATGCAAGAACAATTTGGGATAAGAATTAAAAATACACTGAAATATTTGGGAATAACACTTTCACTTAAAGTTAGAGAATTGAAAAAAATTAAGTATGATGTGATGTTGGATGAAGTAGAGAAGAAGATAGATAAATATAAGGAGATAAAGTTGTCTTGGTTTGGCAGAATTGCAATGTGTAAGATGATGTTGTTACCAAAGTTTAATTTTTTATTTGAGATGCTACCATTAAATTTGACAGAGAAGGATATGGAAGGATATCAGAAGAAATTAGATAAATTTTGCAATGGTGGGAAAAGACCTAGATTAATGAAGAAAATGTGGTATCAAAATCAAAAGGAAGGTGGATTGGGAATTCCCAATCTACTTAATTATTATTGGGCCTATAATATTCGAACTGTAATAAAAATACTTAAAGGAGGAGATGGTCATTGGGGAGATTTAGAGTTAAAGGTTATAAAGAGATTTGGCCCTACATGGTTTTTAGATAAAATAAAAACAAAAAAGGTAATTAACAGTTATTGGTTAAAGGGATTGAGCAAAATTTGGAATAAATTCGTTAAAATATTGATTCCGGATATATCCTTCTTGGGGAAGACACTTGGAAGTTGGCCGATTAAAACCAATATAAGTCGAGAGAAAGTAATTGAAGATGACAATATAGGAAGTATAGTAAATTGGTTAAGAGCATTAGAAATTGAGAGCAGAAAAAAAGAAATAATTGAAAAATTGGAACTGAATTGGTTTGAGAAAATACAGATAGAAAAATGGTCTACGGAAGTAAGGGGAACATGTAAAATAGATAGAAATAAGACTGAATTTGAAAGTTTAGTATCTCAAATTATTAAGGATGAAATTGGGTTAAAGGGACTCGTTAGTAAGATATATAAGATTATAAACTTTGATGGAAATCCACAAATGGTAATGAAGACGAATTGGGAGGAAGAGCTTAAGATTAAAATATTAGACTTGGATTGGAATGTGAATTGGAAAAGTCGAATTATGAGGATTATGTCTATAAGGATTAAAGAGCATAACTTTAAGGTAGTTTGGAAATGGTATTGGACTCCATTAAGGTTATCATTGATGGATAAAAAAATCAGTAATAAATGTTGGAGATGTAATAAGGAAGTGGGAACCTATGAACACATGTGGTATAAATGTGGAAAATTAAAAAGTTTTGGCAACAATTGGAGGAAATGATGTTTGAAATGATGAAGAAAAGAATAACTTTGAGATCAGAATCTATATTACTACTGATAATTAAGGATTTAGAATTAACAAAATATGAGAAAGAATTGATTAGAATTATGATTATAATAGGTAGAATTATAATAGCAAGATACTGGAAAATAGAGGTAAATATCAAAATAGAAGAGTGGTATTGTGAAATGTGGAAATTAGCTTTAAATGATAAAATGACATGTGATATTAAATTTAGAGAGGGGGTCTATAAAAAAGACATTTTCTGGAAGATTTGGAACCCATTTGTGGACTATGCACTTGGAACTTTGGATGCCTCGACACCTGTACCCAGAGAACGCGGATTTTGGAGATCTTAAAGACAATTGAAGATATCCAAAGAACCAACTCTTCCTTTCGTTTTGTATAGCACTGGGTGGATTATTGTTAAAAAAAAAAAAAAAGTAAATTTTATGTTTATATGTATAACTTGTGGAAAATTATAATAAAAATAATAAAAATTAATAAAAATAAAAAGAAGACTAGGCTTAATCAGGATTGCCTCCAATGAGCTGGAAAGAGCAAGTGATTAGCAGTGCTACTTTCCTTTTTTTTTTTTTAATAGCAGAGGAGATTTTATAAACCCTGCATTCTCCGGCATTTGGTCCATCACAATTATTGGATAAACTAAGTCAAACAAAGCTCTAACACATGATTAAGATTTATTTAGTATAATGTAACAAGGGAAAGCATAGCAAAACAGAATTATGACCGATGTTCTGATTTGCTATCAAACTGGTCTGCTAGTTTACTGCTGGAAAAGAATCTACACATTTGTCTCATTGATTCTTAACAGAACAATTAGGTTGGCAAAGGTCTTTAGGCAGATTAAGCCATGAAAAGCTAACATCAAGGGGAAGAAAATAAAACTTCCATAATGAAGTTCATTCAAATTAGAAAAGCTAAAGAGATACAAATGCAAGGTGCCATTCCAATAATGATATTAATAAATTAACTGTTTAAAATTAATCATAATATGGAATATAGACAATGTTCCCATGGGTATAAGTTAATATGTAAAGATAAAAAAACTCTTTCAGTGGAAAAATGTTTAATAAATATACTAGCCAGTGCAATCAACAAGCCATGTGTTGTTTCCATCTTAGCATCAAGATACTGCTCTTTCGTGTCACTTGAATAAAACTAAAGTAAAACTTTAATTCATTTATCAGGCTATAAGATATGCCAAGTGTGTTCTAGCGGTTTGGGGGCGGGGGTTTGTTACATATTTGTGACAAGAAAAACGAAATGCACAGGTACAGTATAGGTGGTACCATGCTCAATAGTAGTAACTATGAGAGGGATCTTGGAGTCCTAGTGGACAAACATTTAAATATGAGCCAGCAGTGTGCAGCAGCTGCCAAAAAACCCAACACAGTTCTACGCTGCATAAACAGAGGGATAGAATCAAGATCATGTGAAGTGTTAATACCACTTTATAATGCCTTGGTAAGGCCACACTTGGAATACTGCATTCCGTTTTGGTCGCCACAATGTAAAAAAGACATTGAGACTCTAGAAAGAGTGCAGAGAAGAGCAACCAAGATGATTAGGGGACTGGAGGCTAAAACTTACCAAGAACCGTTACAGGAATTGGGTATGTCTGGTTGAATGAAAAGAAGGACTAGGGGTGACATGAGAGCAGTATTCCAATATCTCAGGGGTTGCCATAAAGAAGAGGGAGTCAAGTTATTCTCCAAAGCACCTGAGAATTGGACAAGAAGCAATGGATGGAAACTAATCAAGGAGAGAAGCCACTTAGAACTAAGTATAAATTTCCTCACAGAACAATTAATCAGTGGAACAACTTGCCTCCAGAAGTTGTGAATGCTCCAACACTGGACGTTTTAAAGATGTTGGATAACCAGTTGTCTGAAGTGGTGTAGAGATTCCTGCCTAAGAAGAGGGTTGGACTAGAAGACCTCCAAGGTCCCTTCTAACTTTGTTATTCTTGTGTCATATTTGAGCATATGAATCAAGAATAAATGGATGTTCAAATCTGTGACACTAAGCTTCAAGAAACTAGTGACAACCAAGCTTTTGTAGTGGAGTTCAGGAGTGATTATTGCCCTTGCATGAACAGTTAAACTTTATTATTTAAGTGGGGGCCTGATGAGTTGCTTTTGGTCTTACCACAGATACTTACATTTTTATTGTAAGTTTTCTATTTTTGTAAGCAGTAGGCATCTTGAAGTGTTCAGTGGTATATAAATTAAATTAATTAAAAAATAAAAATAAATCAAGTGCATTTGACTGGACAGACTCATATATTCAGACTTTTAAAAATATGAGTCTCATATCAATTATGCCAAGTTTTGGGACAAAAATAATTCAATTTTTCCTCCTGTTAATCTAAGTTCAAACAAAGTTGCTTCTCATATTTCTTCATGTTCCAAGCCTTTCAACCCTAGTCTATCAAATTATTTGGCAGATATTTCTGTACTAGTAAATGGAAGGAAGGATAAAAAAGATGGAGAATGATTGCCCTACTACCTTTTTAGATACAACAGAGTAAGGAATGAAGGTGAAAGGATGAACATTTAGGATTCTTCAGGTCAGACCAGATCCCCACTTGGTGCATTACAAGTCTGGATAAACTGGAGTTTTGTAGTTGTTACTGAAATGAATTATTAACTCAATTTAAGTTTAAAAAAAACTCTTTGGCTTAATCTAAAGCAATCTAATATGAAACTAGATGAAGTCACAAATAATTAATAAGCAAAACTACATTTCTTTACACTTCTCTCCTTTCTTTATGTATCTTCATTAATATCTTGACTGATGTTTAATATTTGTATTAACTCTTGATTACTCTTAACCGTTACAAGTTCCTAGTTAAACAAGGAACTAGAATAAATAAATACTTGGAGACTTTCCTTAAGAAGGAACATTCCACTGGCAGAACTCTAGGAAGGAATAAATATTTCCCATGTTGGCTGTTAAAAGCTAAGGTATTAAAGAGAAATCCCTTTATTAGTTGCATGGGAATAATTTATATGGAAACAGTGGTTGATACACAACTAATATTCTTTCATTATTTAATATAGTAAAAATTCTAAAACAATATTTTGTGACCAACTTTCCCTCTATCTGTATGAATGTATAATATTCAATTGATTTAGAATTAGAAAGGGGGGGATACCAGAATAAGAACTTATCCTTATAACATTTACTTGGAAGTCACAAGTGTGACCTTGAAGTACAATACAATACAATACAATACAATACAATACAATACAATACAATACAATACAATACAATACAATACAATACAATACAATACAATACAATACAATACAATACAATACAATAGCAGAGTTGGAAGGGACCTTGTAGGTCTTCTAGTCCAACCCCCTGCGTGGGCAGGAACCTTATACCATTTCAGACAAATGGCTATCTAACATCTTCTTAAAGACTTCCAGGGTTGGGGCATTCACAACTTCTGGAGGCAAGCTGTTCCAGAGGTTAATTGTTCTAACTGTCAGGAAATTTCTCCTTAGTTCTAAGTTGCTTCTCTCCTTGATTAGTTTCCACCCATTGCTTCTTGTCCTGCCCCCAGGTGCCTTGGAGAATAGTTTGACTCCCTCTTCTTTGTGGCACCCTCTGAGATATCGGAACACTGCTATCATGTCTCACCTGGTCCTTCTCTTCATCAAACTAGACATACCAGTTCCTGCAACCGTTCTTCATATGTTTTGTGAATTCTCTCTCTCTCTCTCTCTCCCCTCACCCTCCATTTTTTCTCTTTGCATATAGTATTTGATTGTCATCGTTTCATCTGCTTTCTAGATTAATCAGTCTGCAACTGCAACTCACTAAACTAATATTCCATAGAATCGTAAGATGACAATATGAGAGGAGGTATGGATACTGTTCACCTGCCAATGAAATTATGCTTAGGATCATCCAATGCAGATTAGAGCCGTTCATGAAAATAAATGATGCTAGATATTCAAACTTGCTTTAGTAAAGGCCAAGGAACATGAGACATTACTGTACATGCATGCTGAATAATTGAGAAATGTAAAGAATACCTCCAAGAAGTAAATATATGCTTCATTGATTATAAAAAGGCATTCAATGGTGTTGATCACGTCAAGCTATGGAATACGCTCAGAAGAATGGAAAACCCAGAACATCTCATGCTCCTTATGAAAAACGTAGATAGGTCAGGAAGCATATGTGCTTACAGGCAGAACATGTGCCAGCAAGATGATGTGATTTTAAAACTGCAGGAAGAAATATCAGTAGCTATTTGAAAATAGATGACTTTGCCTTCAATGATCTTCGCGTTCTAATAACAAACGCCAAGGAGCATAGTGAGAAAATGATAATAAAATGAAATATAACAAAGGCTAAACTAACAACAGTTGGAACAACCATTCTTAGAACCGACAATGAAGCTACTGAAATGAAGCTACTGAAATCTAGCTACTGCCTTTTAGATCAACCATCAATAGTAAAGGAACAAGCACCCAGAAATATGTTGCAGACTAGCACTTGGTAGACCAGCCGTGAAAACCTTAGAAAAGGTATGCCATGATATGTATATATCCACAAAGATCAAATGTGTGCAGACCATGATATTTCCTGTGGCACTGTATGAAAGTGAAAATTGGACTTTGAAGACATGGGATAGAAAAAGTATTCATGCCTTGGACCTTTGGTGTTGGAGAACACTCCTGAGAATACCATGGATAGCCAAAACGATAAATAAATGGAAATAGAACAAATCAACTCAGAGTTTTCACTCAAGGCCCAAATGATCAGGCTCAAATTATCCTACTTAGGATACATTTTGCAAAGACTCAGTTCTCTAGAGAAGGCTCTGATGCTGGAAAAGGAAGAAAGAAAGAGAGAAAAGGAAGGTGACTAGCAGTATGATAGATAGTTATGTGTGCATCATTGGAAGACCTGAAGGACCAGGTCCTACAGTACATCTCTGAAAAAAAAATGATTTGCACATTTACACTCATTGCTTGTTGACCAAAATAGCTTTCACTGATGTAATTGCGAAGTTAGGAGCACTGCAGAAATGATCTGAGCACCCAACAGCTAAGGCTGTGAGCAAAAATACAGAGGCACCGGGGGTGGGGGAGGGGGGGAGGGAGGGAGGAAGGTGAAACTACTTGACTAATTGCTTCCCGTGAAACCAGCTCTGCCACGTGTTCTAATTGTTATCTTGAACTAAGCTTGCGGTTGTAGTGAACAATGACTCTTCTTCTAAGTACTACTGGATTTGTAACATTCATTTGGTACAACAATCCGGTTTTCGTAGAGTTATATGTTTTCTGTTACTTGGTGGTCATGCCCTTTTATTTTTCCTACTGTGAAGCAGAGACACTGTTTTAAGAGAGCTGTTCTGCAACCTGGACTTCCTTTGAAAGAAGGAAGGTATGCCTGTTATAGCAACTGGCACCATTGTGATCCATCTTTCCCATTACTTAATCTGCCAGCATTACTTTAGAGCAGAGGTTCCCAAACTTGGCAACTTTAAGACTTGTGGACTTCAACTCCCAGAATCCTGGGAGTTGAAGTCCACAAGCAGAGCTGGCTGGAGAATTTTGGGAGTTGAAGTCCACAAGTCTTAAAGTTGCCAAGTTTGGGAACCTCTGCTTTAGAGCATCGAAGTTTTTCCTTTAAAGGCAGAGCTCCTATAAGCATATTTAGCTCCGGGAGTAAAAGAAATGCTTGATAGATGAAGAAGTAAAATTGTGTCCTTTGATTGCCAATTTCTCACAGAAACAGACATAAGCATGTTGCGTTCTTGTTCTTTATAAGTCTGAAAATAGAAGTAACTAAAAAAGAAGGCCATGCTTATTTAATAAGTTCCAGGGAAATAATTACGCTGACCTTTTTTGTTTTCTTTTGCACATTCATATTCCGTACCTAATTTTAAATATGTGATCTTGACAGTTAACCCTTTGCTTCTTCTAGGGCAGTGACTCTGAAGGAAAAACTAGGTATACTTCACATCTTGCTGGTTAAGTAGCTTTTGTCATAACCTAGTTAGATCTTTGCACTGAAGTATTTCAGTCACAACAGCACTCAGCACTTAGACTTATATACCACTTCACAGTGCTTTACAGCCCTCTCTAAGTGGTTTACAGAGTCAGCATATTGCCCCCAACAATCTGGGTCCTCATTTTACCCACCTGGGAAGAATGGAAGGCTGAGTCAACCTTGAGACGGTCAGGATCGAACTGCTGGCATTTGGCAGAATTAGTCTGGAATACTGCATTGTAACCACTGTGCCACCACATCTCTATTCACAATGTCTCATTCCTAGCTTTTCCTGTTGGTCTAATGTTTTATAAGTTCATGTAGACTTAGTAATAGCTTTACTATTCAAGTGAATAAGGTCTGCTAGTAATTTCCATATGCAAGATGTTCATTGATTGTGCACATTGCTCTCGGAATAGTGAAATCTGGAGATTTATCTTTACATAGTAGAAGTTCAAGAATTTTCAGTTGATAGTAGGTCCTACTACTAGTTCCAGCTTGTTTTAAACTTTGTTGATGTTACACTAAACTATTTAGTCTTTATCTCATCTTTGAGACACATTATGTGGGGCTACTTTTCAGATTATACATGAAAAGCTGCAACCAATGCAAAAATCTATGGCTAGGCTGTTTATGATGTCTCTTTATGTGAGACTTGTGCTGAAATCTACATTGTTTGAGTTTATTTATATTTATATCCCGCCCTTCTCCACAGAGGACCCAGGGTGGCGCACAGGAAATTTAAAAACATACAAAATATAAAAGATAAATACATAATTTAAAATATATATTAAACTGTCCAATCCTATGCTAAAAGTCAAATATTAAAATACCCAATTTAAAACTTTCTAAAAAGTCCCCGTGGGAGGTTAGGCTAGGCCGGCTTGTTGGAACAGGTATGTCTTTAGACATTGGGGGAAGAGGCGGAGGCCGGTGATGGTGCGTAATTCAGGGGGTAGGTCGTTCCAAAGGGCTGGGCCCGCCACAGAGAAGGCTCTTCCCCTGGGTGTTGCCAGTCGGCATTGTCCGGCCGACGGCACCCTGAGAAAGCCCTCTCTGTGGGAGCGTATTGGTCTAAGGCAGTGGTGTCCAAACTTTTTTCAAAGAGGGCCAGATTGGATGAAGTGAACATGGTGGAGGGCCGAACATTTTTCCGAACATTCTTTGAACCATTACAATTAAATGCAAATAAATTATTTTATGCCAAGTTAATTGCAAATGACATACTTTTCATTTCATAACATTAAGATCAACTGACAGTTGAGTTTTCACAATGTATTGAAAATAAATTTTAAAAAAACTTACCTACCTCTTTCTGTCTTTCTCTCTTTCTTCCTCTCTCTCTCTCCATTTCTCTCGCTCTTTCTCTCTTTCTTTCTCTCTCTCTCTCTTTCTTTCTGTCTCTCTTTCTTTCTCTCTCTCTCTTTCTTCCTCTCTCTCTCTCCCTTTCTCTCTCTCTCTCTCTCTTTTTCTCTTTCTTTCTGTCTCCCTTTCTCTCTCTCTCTCTCTTTCTTCCTCTCTCTCTCTCTCCATTTCTCTCTCTTTCTCTCTCTCTCTTTCTCTTTCTTTCTGTCTCTCTTTCTTTCTCTCTCTCCCTCTTTCGCTCTTTCTTTCTTTCCCTTTTTCTCTCTCTCTCTTTCTCTCTCTCTCTCTTTTTCTCTTTCTTTCTGTCTCTTTCTTTCTCTCTCTTTCTTTCTCTTTCTTTCTTTCTCTCTTTCTCTTTCTCTCTTTCTCTCTGTCACTGTGTGTGTGTGTGTCTGTCTGTCTGTCTGTCTCTCACTCACTTAATCAGTCTCTATCTATCTGTCTCTCCCTCCCTCTCTCTGTCTCTCTCTGTCTCTGTGTGTGTCACTCTCTCTGATTCTCTTCCTCCCTCCCTCTCTCTGTATCTCTGTCTCTCCCTCTTTCCCCGTCTGTCTCCGATTCAATCCCTCCCTGTGTCATTCTCTATCTGTGTCTCTCTCCGTCTCTCTCCCTCCCTCTCTTTCTCTCTGTCTCTGTCTGTCTCTCTGTCTTTCCCTCCCCTTCTGTCTCTCTCTGTGTCTGTCAGTCACTCCCTCTCTCCCCTCTCCTCCCCTCCCCCACCCCGGGAAGCAGCAGAAGGGCCGGTATGCCGGAGGTTACGGACGCCTCCTCCCGCAGCGGGCGAGGGAGCAGGTGGGGTGAGCACCCAAGGCTACCGTCATCTTAAGCACCACCGAGGCTGTCGCCCGGCAGGGGCGTCAGGCAGGGAAGCCGGTTGCGTCTCCATCGCGGCTCCCTCCGGCAGGCACCAAGCGGACGTTCTGGGGCCGCGCGTTCACCTCTCTCCCAGCTTCGCAGCCCCAGAACGTGCAGCGATGGAGGCGCGACTGGCTTCCCTGCCTGACAACCCTGCCGGGCGACAGCCTCGGTGGTGCTTAAGATGACGGTAGCCTTGGGTGCTCACCCCGTCTGCTCCCTCGCCCGCTGCGGGAGGAGACGTCCGTAACCTCCGTCCACCTCCCTCCCAGCCACACAGCCCCAGAGACAGAGGGAGGAAGGGAGGGCCACATTTACACAGAGCAGGGAGGGCTGTTGGAGGGCCGTATTAAACCGACCCCCGGGCCGCAAATGGCCCCCGGGCCGGACTTTGGACATGCCTGGTCTAAGGGATAATAATAATAATAATAATAATAATAATAATAATAATAATAATAATAATAATAATAATAATAATAATAATAATAATAATAATAATAATTTTAATTTTATATCCCGCTCTCTCTCCCCAAAGGGACTCGAGGCGGGGCACAGGCAATTAAAAATACAATTAAAACCACAGACAGAATACAAAATTAAAAATGAATTAAATTAATCCTGCGCTAAAAACCCATAAACTAAAACTACCCCTAAAACCCCTAACCTTAAAAGAGACTACCCAAGGCCGGCCAGGCGAAAAAGATGTGTCTTTAATTTCTGACGGAAGGAGCGGAGGTCCGTAGTTGTTCTAATGTCGGGGGGAAGGTCGTTCCAGAGGGCTGGGCCCGCCACAGAGAAGGCCCTTCCCCTGGGCGTCGCCCGCTGACAAAGTCTAGTGGACGGCACCCGGAGAAGTCCCTCTCTGTGGGAGCGAATCGGCCGTGAGGATGTATGGGGCAGGATCCGATCCCGCAGATAGCTAGGTCCCGAGCCATGGAGCGCTTTGAAGATGATGACTAACACCTTGAAGCGCACCCGAAAGACGACAGGTAGCCAGTGCAGCTCGCGCAAGAGCGGTGTTACGTGGGTAAACCTAGAGGTTCCCATTATTGCTCGTGCGGCTGCGTTCTGGACCAACTGAAGCCTCCGGGTGCACCTCAAGGGGAGCCCCATGTAGAGAGAGTTACAATAGTCCAGTCGGGATGTCACGAGAGCATGAGTGACTGTGCAAAGGGCGTCCCGATCCAATAGGGGGCGCAACTGGCGTACCAGGCGAACCTGGTAAAACGCCCTCCTGGCCATGGCTGTATGGGGCAAGAGGCGGTCTCGCATATAACTAGGCCCCGAGCCATGGAGCGCTTTAAAGATGGTCGTCAAAACCTTGAAGCGCACCTGAAAGGCCACAGGAAGCCAATGCAGCTCGCGCAGGATCGGTGTTATGTGGGAGCATCTGGTGGCTCCCATAATCACCCGCGCGGCTGCGTTTTGGACTAACTGTAGCTTTCGAGTGCACTTCAAGGGAAGCCCCATGTAGAGAGCATTACAGTAGTCGAGTCGGGACGTCACGAGAGCTTGAGTGACTGTGCGAAGGGCCACCCGGTCGAGTAAGGGGCGCAATTGGCGCATCAGGCGTACCTGATGAAACGCCCCCCTGGCCACGGCCGCCACATGGTCCTCCATGGACAGCTGGGAATCCAGGAGGACACCCAAATTGCGCGCCCTCTCCACGGGGGCCAGTGTTTCTGGATTCTGTTCCTCTGTCAATGCAGCCGAGGACTGTATTGGCTTTTGTGGCAGCTGCAGCACACTGCTGGCTCATATTTAAGTGCTTGTCCATTAGGACTCCAAGATCCCTCTTGCAGTTACATATTACATTTGTGAATCTTTCTTTGTCAGGTAGCAAAAGCTAGTGATGAGTTCGTCTTCTGGGGAAAGCGGGCTGTTCCAAAAGTTTTTCCTAAAAGGCTGGCCTGTTATACTGAAGGTACAAACATTCTAAATATCGATATGAAATTATCCATTCAAGAAGTGCCCTTGTTTGATTTCTCACAAAACTGTCTGTCACCCATGTGCTCATCTTTTGCAAGAGAGCAAAAATGTGTCTTTTGATTGCCAGATTCCTGACAAATTGGTATGATTGGAGAGAAGATGAATCATTTAGAAAGCTTTCCCAACTTTGTGTAATGTACACATTGGATGAGTCATTTAGATTGTACCGAAGACTCAAAACAGTTCTAGACTGAAATAAACCATCTAATTTAGTTTAGCTCATTCTGATCTGGAGTGGATCTCCAAAGTCTTCTATAAAGAGGCCCTTCATAGCCTTCCTGTGTCTGGTTCTACGAGAGAAAATTGCAAACACCACGCCAAAGAAGACTGATAGATGGGAACAGAAGAAACATACATTTCCATTCTTTTTAAATGGCCAAGTTTTCTTCTCCCAATGTGTATTAGCAAAGGGCAAAAAATGAAAACAGGTTATGGGAACCTTCCTTGCAAAGGGCTGTGCCTCTGTTGTGAACAAATCTGAGATGAATTAAGCTAACAATGCATTTCTTTTAAAAATGCATCAGAAAGACTTGGTGTTCTTAGAAGGCAGGAATGATTGCCATCATTCCATTTCATGCCATCTGACTGAAATTAAGCCACAGAATATTTCTGGATAGATTCTCATTAGAATGAGAAGGAGGGGGAAGAGATAGCTTCTTTTAAATCCAAGAGCAAAAATTAATATTTGGGGGAATTAGAGGCTATAAAAAATGAAGATGGATTTGGAGGGGTGTGTGTGTGTAAGATCTAGAAGGTTTATTTGCTGTTTTTTAAGCATGGTGTCTATTTTAAGGCCTATGTTTCAAATTCCATAAGTTCCTCAATTCATAATGGTGGAAACATCTCTGCCATTTTTCAGAAACTATTTCCTCCACTCCCCTAGATCACAAAAATGAGATTTAAAGAGAATAGAATAGAATAACAGAGTTGGAAGGGACCTTGGAGGTCTTCTAGTCCAACCCCCTGCTTAGGCAGGAATCCCTACACCACTTCAGACAAATGGTTATCCAACATCTTCTTAAAAACATCCAGTGTTGGAGCATTCACAACTTCTGGAGGCAAGTTGTTCCACTGATTAATTGATCTGTCAGGAAATTTCTCCTTAGTTCTAAGTAGGCTTCTCTCCTTGATTAGTTTCCATCCATTGCTTCTTGTTCTACCCTCAGGTGCTTTGGAGAATAGCTTGACTCCCTCTTCTTTGTGTCAGCCCCTGAGATATTGGAACACTGCTATCATGTCTCCCCTAGTCCTTTTCATTAAACTAGACATACTAAGTTCCTGCAACCGTTCTTCAGTCTCCAGTCCCTAATCATCTTTGTTGCTCTTCTCTGCACTCTTTCTAGAGTCTCAACGTCTTTTCTACATCGTGGCAACCAAAACTGAATTCAGTATTCCAAGTGTGGCCTTACCAAGGCATTATAAAGTGGTATTAACACTTCACGTGATCTTGAGAGCATATCAAGCTGCTGGTTTTTGAGCAGTTATAGCTGCCTTATCTTTTCCTAAGCACAAGCAAAAAATAACTTAGAAGAAGCATTGGAAAACTAAGGACCAATTAGAAGTGGAAGATGATTTTACCAGGTGCTGTCATAGATTTCCTTGAATGAGAGACTCTACCATAACAAAAATCACTATCTATGAAGGGTATCTGTTAGGAAGAAAGGACACTATTTAGAAGCCCTATTTCTAACTAGTTCTTCTTCACAAATATTATCTAGACAATTTTTTTTAAATTCACATTCTCACCTATATTTATGGTATAATGCTTAAGATCACCTGCATGCCTATGTGCCAATTCCTATAATGCCACCTGCCTCACTTCCATCATTTCTTCTGATTGCAGATCACACTGTGATGTACTATTTATCCTGTTTTCCTGACAATAAGAACTCCCCGGATAATAAGCCCAATCGAGCTTTTCAGTGCATGCACTAAAATAAGCCACCACCACCCCCGAAAATAAGCCCTGTCAAAAATATATTGCAACACAATAACAGCCATGAGGTGACCCCGCTCGCCACCTTCTGTACGTCAAAAATAATAAGACCTTCCTGAAAATAAGGTCAAGCGCTTATTTCGGGGATCAAAAGAAAATAAGACCCAGTCTTATTTTCAGGAAAACATGCTACATTAATCTGATCCTCTCCAAATGTGTGGGTTTCACATATCTGCAAAGCTTGGAAAAGGCTGATTTAAAAGCATGTCATTCCTAAAGTAGCATATCATAATACTGAGAAGCTCTGGTTTAAATAATAGTTGGCACTCCTACCTAAGGAATCCAGTTAAATGAAACCTAATTTCTTCACCCCAGTTTACCCTTGGGTAAAAGTCAACAGTGGAAAAATTCCAGTAACAGAAATAAATTGCTAGCAAGCAATGGGGGAAAAACAATAAAGAGAAATAACCTTCCGTAATAAATATACTCATATTCACTTTTATATATACTAACTACAAATCTGCTCTACAAATTTTTATACAATGTGACTACCAAGGAATTGAAACACAGACACAAACACATGAAAAAATGATGTCTTAAACTTGCTTGCATAATAAAAAACAGAGTTTCAGGGGTTCTTTAATGATAAAAATGATAGATTTTTCAACAAAGGTTGACAAATTACATTCTGAATCAGTTGATCATCACACTGGAAATTAGAATAATTATTTTATTAATTGAGTATATTAAAACAGTGAATATATATATGTGTGTGTGTGTGTGTGCGCGCGTGTGTGTTACGTTTTTGAGCTGATCAATAAATAAGTCAGATAGACTAGTATAGATCTATTTCCAGCTTTTTAGCTCTCATCAGCTAGCCATACCCTTACTGGGATTCGAACCCGGGCTGTATTACATGCTAGGCAAATGCCTTACCACTTGAGCCACCAGGTTCTCTTCCTGCTCAGCTGAGACAGGAGGATAAGTATATACTTTGTTCCACAACACCCTGTTAGGCCCCAATTAAGGGAGGAGACATACTGTTTCTTTTCTGCCTTTCGGCTCATCACCAGGGACCATCTAGACAGAAAGCCATGAGTTCTGTTGTGTAATTTTTTATATGTGTGTTAGGTTTTTGAGCTGACCAATAAATAAGTCAGGGAGACTTGTATAGATCTATTTCGAGCTTTTTAGCTCTCATCAGCTACCATACCCTTACTGGGATTTGAACCGGGGCTATGTTACATGCTAGGCAGGAGGATTTATTTATTGATCAGCTCAAAAACCTAACACACATATATAAAAAAAATTAAATATATATATACACACACACATTCAGAAGAGAATGTGTTTTCTTATTTCCTTATTTTTTTAAAATTTATAAATGTTGAATGTTTGCGTGCTTTGTCTTGCTGTAAAAGGTTCAGAATCGCCTTGAACCATGAGATGGGTAGTAAATAAATTTTATAAATAAAAGATCAAAATGTATATTATGCCTGCAAACTTGGTATCTATAGGAAATGCACAAGGTGTATTTGTCCCAAAAGAATAAGTAATTTACTTGATCTCAATGCCAACTCCAGTATTACTTTGGGAGGCTGCTAATACAAAAGATAAAATGTACCATGAATTAGAAAAAATATATAAAAATGGTGAATCTGACCAACAATATACAAAACATATATCACAAGCACATCTAACAAGTGTGCAGCTGCCTGCCTGCAATTTGGCAGTTTCAAACTCACCAGGCTCAAGGTTGACTCAGCCTTCCATCCTTCCAAGGTGGGTAAAATGGAGATCCAGATGGTTGGGGGCAATAGGCTGACTCTGTAAACTGCTTAGAGCATGCTCTAAAGCAGGGGTCTCCAACCTTTGCAACTTTAAGTTTGAAGGACTTCAGCTCCCAGAATTCTCGTCAGCAAAGCTGGCTGGAGAAGTCTGGGAGCTGAAGTCCTTCAGACTTAAAGTTGCAAAGGTTGGAGATGTTGTATCTTCAAGTAAAGACAGGGTCCGGAATCAGGTTTGCTCAAAAACATAGCTTTATTAGCTAGGCAAGGCTTACACAGAAAGATAAGTTCAGTTAAAGAAAAGGTGCGGTAGACAGGGGCTCCCGCGCTTTGACAGCTCTTTATATTTGGAGCTGTCAAAGGGGGAGCCAATCAGGCTGCAGCAAGGGCCAGGCGCGCCTCAGCCAATCAGGCGCGCCTGTCGGTTGGCCGCCTTGCTACAGCCTGTTGCCAAGGCTCCAAGAGGCAGCCTGGAAGACCTGCGGCCGGTCGTAACTCGAGACCGGTCGCAGGTCGAGGACACAACACCCCTTTCCCCCCTCCCTCTGCGCGTGCGCGAAAACTGTCCATCAAGTAAGTGGAGCATGCGCAGTCTGTTCTGATCGCTCCAGAGTCACTATGGCAGCAGAAGGAGAAGGACATGCCCGTTGAAGCTCCTCCCTTCGGGGTGTAGCTCCGGGCGTCGGCGTCGGAGGGCCTTCCCGAAGAGGCGGGGTCGTCAGGAGTGGTGAGTCGGGCGAGGAGGCGTGGTCATCGGAGTGGGGGCCTGGTCCCCTGCTCGGCTTGAGTCAGGCCGATGATGGTAGCCGGAGGGCGGGAGCAGGACAGGCCTGACAGGGAGGTGGCAGGGAGGCCTGGCTGGTGGAGGCCCTTTGCGGATCTCACGGCGTGGTGGCTGAAGCTGCTACTGCTGCTACTGCGGTTGCAGGCGGTGGCCTGGCGTCTCGGGGTTCTTCGTTTCGTTGGTGGCGGCGGCTGGGATTGCCGGTTGTCCGGAATCCGCCGCGGAGTCCATTGGGTGGCCGGCGCTGGTGCCGGTGGCCCCTTTGGCCGCAGCGGCGACCGCTGGGGCCCTGAACGGGTAATCGCCCCGGGGAAAGGCTTTCCCCACGGTAGGGGGTCGAGGTCTCGGCCGTCTCGCAGGCCCTGATCGAGCTTCCTGGCCTGGTCGTCGTGGGCCGGCAGGAAGGTGCTTGAGGTGGCCCGTGGTGAGGCCCAGCGGCAGGTAGTCGAGCGTCCTGGCCCGTGGGGAGGCCCAGGTTGCGGTGTCCCGCGGCTCGGCCGCCGCAGCTTGAGAGGTCGTCGAGCGTCCTGGCCCGGTCGTCGTTGGCCGGCAGGAAGAGCCCGAGGTGGCCCGTGGGGAGGCCCTGGTTTCCGTGGCCGCGTCGATGGGCCGAGCGGAGGAAACGATCCGGTTGATCGTACCACAACAAAACAGGGAGGATAAAAAATCTTTTTGCTGTTTCTCGATGAGCGCTGCCTGATCCCATCCTCGTCGCCAGTGTTGTATCTTCAAGTAAAGACAGGGTCCGGAATCAGGTTTGCTCAAAAACATAGCTTTATTAGCTAGGCAAGGCTTACACAGAAAGATAAGTTCAGTTAAAGAAAAGGTGCGGTAGACAGGGGCTCCCGCGCTTTGACAGCTCTTTATATTTGGAGCTGTCAAAGGGGGAGCCAATCAGGCTGCAGCAAGGGCCAGGCGCGCCTCAGCCAATCAGGCGCGCCTGTCGGTTGGCCGCCTTGCTACAGCCTGTTGCCAAGGCTCCAAGAGGCAGCCTGGAAGACCTGCGGCCGGTCGTAACTCGAGACCGGTCGCAGGTCGAGGACACAACAGGAGACCTCTGCTCTAAAGCACCGTGAAGTGGGATGTACTGTATTTTTTCAGATTATAAGACACACCTAAATTTAGACAAGGAAAACCAAAAAAAAAGGTGTTTGGCCTCCGTGCCCTGCATTTTCAACCCTTCTTTGGGATCTTTTTTTGGCCGATTTCTAGCCTTTCTTCTACCCATTTTTGAGGCTTTTTTTCAGTCCTTTTTCGAGGAACTTTGGCCCAATTGGGGGACATTTTTGGCCCATTTGGGGGGCTTTTGTGACCCATTTTTAGGCTCTTATGGCCCTTTTTTTTTTAAGGGCTGAAAAAAGCCTCAAAGGCAGGCTGAAAAAAAGCCCAGAAAAAGGCCGGAAAATGGGCCGGAAAAGGCCGAAAAAAGAGCCGAAAACAGTTCAGAGGCCATAAAATGGTTGGCGGGTGGACGGGGCTTCAGCAATATTCGGTCTATAAGACACACAGACATATTCACCCTCTTTTGGAAGACAAAAAAGTGTGTCTTATAGTTCGAAAAATACAGTAAGTAAGTTCTATTGCTATTGCTATCTCCAGCTACCCTACCTCAAGGCCTGGGAGAACTGCCAGATCTTTAAGGCAATCTGGAATGCCATGAAGCTGGCAGCCAACTCAATTTTAGGAGAAACTTCACCCCAGTGGGAAGGCACCATAACCCAACTTGGGTAGGCTTACTGAGCACTTTAAAGGAGGAGAATCCAATCTTCTCAACTTTAAGATCTGTGGACTTCAATTCCCAGACTTCCCCAGTCAGCCACTTTGACTGAAGAATTCTGAGAGTTGAAATCCATAAGTCTTAAAGTTGCTAAAATTTGATATCCCTGCTTGCTGTAAAATAATCCAAGATTTTGACTTCTGTATTTTAGCACAATTGAACTAGTGCTTTTTCAAAATTAGCTGGATGTGGAATTTAAAAAGTGTCCCTTTCATAGTAATTAAAGTAATGCTCAGCTATTCGGAAATGCTTGTTCCCATGGCAAAGATCATTTGGAATGCATGCTCACAACTACATTTAGCAAATGTCCTTTCCAAAGTTAATTAAGAGTATTGGCTTTCCTGTTTGCAGATCTGGACCATCTTATTTATTTTATTATTGATGATTGAAGGGCCTCGAGTCCCTTCTGGGAGAGAGAGCGGGTTATAAATTAAATTATTATTATTATTATTATTATATTAAATAAATAAATAAATAAATAAATATTTATTATTTAAATTTATTTATTTATTTATTATATTGATTTATTTTTACTGACCACAGCTGCGAGATTAGAAATTAATAACCTCTTAATTGCCCCAGGGCTTACTTTCTTCATCGATTTAGATGGGAGTGGCTTAATTATTGCGTTATATTTTTGCTGAATTTTTTTACAGTGAAAATATGACCTTTTTTACTGTTTAAGAAACACCAAAAACAGAAACACAGACAATTATGGTGCTAAAGAGCTAAAGGAGAGTTCAGCATTACTCCAACTTTAATCAAAATGAAGATATACTGTGTGCAAAAGCAACACAAGAGAATTAACAGCAATTAGTTATCCCTCGTGGAAATCTAGACTAAGGAAGCCTGGAGAGTATATTCAAGCAGTTAAAGTGAAATTCAACAGTGGCCCTTCAACTTTAATCAAAATATATATAAACACAGATTAGTTACTGTCTGGAAAAATACTGTGGGGGTAAGACACCCCTGACACACCTCGGTGTATGTGTGTTTTGTTAAGATACAGCCTGTTGTGCCTTAAAATGGTTTCTACTGTACTGTCTTAAAATGGTTTCTACTATACAACACAGTGGAGTTGCCATGGTAATGGCTTCACAGTACTCCACGAGGGGGCTCCCTCTGATAAGGGGGAAAATCCAACATTAGAAATTACATTTGGTCTGGACAGTTTCAACAAGGCTTAGATTATTCTTGAGGACAAATGTATGGCCATGGTCAATAAAACATTACAGCAACTATCTGCATGCTGGACATGTAAATTAATCGTATGGGATGAATGCACCATGGTCCACAAGAAAGCTCTCAAGGTCCTTGACAGCACTATGAGAGGACAACTTTATGTTGCTTGCTCAAGGGTGGGTTCACCCATGAATTTATTTATTCTTGCTCCTGGATGTGAAACTAAAAATGTTGTTTATAATCAGGTTTTGTGTTAAATTAATATTAACTAATATTATAGTAAATTTGTGTAACATTGAGTCCCCTTGGGGAGAGGGAGCGGTCTACAAATTAAAATTTATTATTATTATTTATTATTTTACGTTATAATTTGTATACTTATACCTTTAAATAAAATTACTTTGATTTGACACTATACATATAATTCTTTCCTTTTCCTGTCTAATACAGGATTAGAATAAATAAATACCCGGGAAACACTGGGTTATCAGCTAGTCAAAAGTAACATAAACTGGTGATCTACACTAGGTTAAAATTCTGAAAATCCTCCGCTTCAGTACTTTACTTCTGTTGCAATTGCAAAAAAAAAGAAGAAGAAAACCACACACAAACCAGAATGGGGATGGCAGTATCGGAAATGTTTGATAATGAATGTTGCTAGTCCCCAACTCCTGGTCCGCAGCCTGTTCAGAACCTGGCTGCAGAAGTGGTGGGCATGTGTGCACAAAACTCTCCCCTCTCACCCTCCCCCCGGCCCCTCCACTGGTTCATTTATTTTATTTATTTATTTATTAGATTTATATCCCACCCTTCTCCAAAAGGACCCAGGGCAGCGCACAGGAATTTAAAATACATACAAAATCATAATACAAAAATTTAAAAACCTATTAAATGCCTGTCCTGCACTAAAAACCAATTAAAATCCCTGAAATAAAACTATCTACACTAGTCCCAGCGGAGGTTATGTTAGGCCGGCTTGATGAAAGAGGTGTGTTTTCAAACACTGGCGGAAGAGGCGGAGGTCAGTGATGGTAACGGAGTTCTGGGGGTAGGTCGTTCCACAGGGCAGGGCCCGCCACAGAGAAGGCCCTTCCCCTGGGTGTCGCCAGTCGGCATTGTCCGGCCGACGGCACCCTGAGAAGGCCCTCTCTGTGGGAGCGTATCGGTCTAAGGGATGTATGGGGCAGGAGACGGTCTCGCATATAACTACGTCCCGAGGTCATCAAGCCAGAAAGGTTGGGGAGCATCAATTTCTTGAAGTATCAATCAAAAGACATTGTAAAGCTTGCTGGCTTTTCTCTCCCTTAACCGTTTTAGATTTTTTTTTTAAGAAATAAGATAAAAATAAAATAAAATAAATAAATAATATACTGAAACAATGGCAAGGAAACATAGGAGAATTTCAAATGGAAAACATCAATGTCTAGACCTCCTATCAATTTCTGATTGATGGCATAATAAAACTCCATGTGCAATATTCAACAACATTGCCTGGTTTCTTTGTTAAAAAATGAAGTTAAATAAAATGGCAATTTTATGGAAATCGACTTGTCTGAGACTCAGTCTACGATAGCAAGTTTGTTCTAATTCCTTTGTTTAAGAAGTTTTCACACTTTTGACTCTAATGCAGGATTTTGATCCAAATCTGGATGGGTCTGCTCCCAACCTGGTTTTGATGGTAGAATCAAGTCTGAACCACCTAAACTATTTCTGAGAGCTGAACCCCCCCCCCAAAAGAACTCCAAAAGGAGGATCCTGCAGTCCCGTCACTTCTTGCTCTATCAAAACCATCCCTTCTTTTCTCCCTTAATGCAGGGGTCTCCAACCTTTGCAACTTTAAGTCTGAAGGACTTCTGCTCCGAGACTTCTCCAGCCAGCAAAGGAACCTGAAATCCTTCAGACTTAAAGTTGCAAAGGTTGGAGACGCCTGCCTTAATGGACAAAAATACTTGTGTCTCTCCAAGATTAGAAAAAGAAAAAAAATATCAATCCTTTTATTTCTCTCCCTTACCATACTATACATCACCTTTTCCTGTTTCATCATCACAAGTTCTCTCTGTATGTTCTGAAGAATAGGAGGGAAATGAAGAAGAGTGTTGTTAATGCTTGGACTAAGCAGTGGCATCTCCAAGGCATCTCCAAGTGTTTAGTTGATTTGGAAGAATATTTCACATTTTACATATTTGAAGGGAGAGAAGGGAAAGCAAGGATTAACTGAAAAAATCTGCCCATCTTATGTTTGCTTCTTCAAAATAGAAAAACAGCATATTCTGCACTAGCCGTTCCCGGCCACGCGTTGCTGTGGCCCAGTCTGGTTAAATGGCCAATCTGTGTGTAGATCTGCACCTGCACACACAAACACATACACACAACCACCGTATAACCCCCAACCTACCTACCTACTCCCTTTCTCCCTCTCTCCCTCTACCTATTTACCTACTGTATTTCTCCCTCTCCCTCTCTATCCCTCTACCTACCTACCTACCTACCTACCTACCTACCTACCTACCTACCTACCTACCTACCTACCAACCATATTTCTCCCTCTTTTGCTCTCTCTATCCACCTACCTACCTAGCTACCTAGCTACCTACCTACCTACCTACCTATGGACAGAGTATTTTATATCATAAAGGATGACATAGGATGACATAATACCTGTCACCCACTGCTCTCTCTCTCTATCTACCTACCTTTTTAACAATTTTTTACATTTCCATTGCATGTACCTGGCACAGGTGTGACATCTACACAATCTATATATATAATTGGTGCCATACTTGAAAGGAATGTTGTGTGAAAATTTAGAAGCGATCGATGCAGTACTTTCTGAGATTAGCGGTTTTGAACAAACTCTTGTTACATTTTTATTTATATAGATTGTAGAGACGTCAAGCTACAAATGAATCATCTTCAATATCACTTTTTTTAAAATTTTGCAGACCCTGTTATGACTCAGACAGATATCAAGTATTATTAATTGAAGAACAATTAATGATTATCTTGGCTGGAAATGGTGGGATTCTCCCAAAATTGACAGACTAGATAAGACTGCTGTATGCATTCAAAGATGGAGCTTTCTCTAATTCAGGGCTGTTAAACTCAATTTCATTCAGGGCTGTATCAGGATTGTAAATTGACCTCATTGGTGTGTGTGTGTGTGTGTGTGTGTGCAGGAGGTCCTCATGGCCAAAAATGGAGCTCACAGGAGCTGCGTGTTGTCCCCCAAGCTGTGGCAGAGACACCACAGACCGGTCCTTTGCTGTTTCCAGTGTGGCTCTGCAGACCAGATCTAAGCACCCTTGCTCTAATTGAAAATGTTCTGCAGATTAGCCTTCAGATTACCAATAGATCCATGAGATCCCATCTCTAGGAAGGCAGCCAGCAAAGACAATATACAGGAGGAAGTTTATCCATCTATAGAATAATTCTAATGGTCTTAAATGACAGAGAATCCTTACCTCACATCAACGTCAGTGTTAACCCCCATCTGAAGCTGGCATTTCGAAGAATAATTTCCCACAGAGAGGTTGGATAGCAAATCTCAAGATTTGCATTATTGTCTTAAATTCTTAAGAATCAATATCAAGTTTCAGCAGGTTCAAAGTAAGGATCCTGATGCAAAGAGCCCAGACCCAATAATAATAGAAATAGCATTTAGACTTCTACACCTCTTCACAGTGCTTTACAGTCCTCTCTAAGAGGTTTATAGAGTCAGCAATCCCAGCCAGTTGCCCCCAACAATCTGGGGCCTCATTTTACTGACCTCAAAGGATAGAAAGCTGAGTCAACTTTGAGCCGGTCAGGATTGAACGCCTGGCAGTGCGATGAATTAGCCTGAAATACTGCATTCTAACCACTGGGCCACTACAGCTCCAGTCCAATCCACCCGGAAAGTATTTTTTTTTACCTTGAGGTAGTTGAGCATCATGAAAGAAAGATAGTTTAAGCCGAGGGATGGGAAGGCAAATTATGAACATGGCATTGTGCTGTCATGACCTCAATTCCATTCCTTTTCTATGTGTGTTATGATGTTGCATGCACACACCAAAGGGGAAGATTTTGCACCACAAAAGGCATAACATTTTATTAATGTATTATTTTCTTTTTTCTTTTTATATGATGCTTTTACATTCATGTCTGCGGGATCGCATCCTGCCCCATACATCCTTGCGGCCGATTCGCTCCCACAGAGAGGGACTTCTCCGGGTGCCGTCCACTAGGTTATGCCAGCGGGCGATGCCCAGGGGAAGGGCCTTCTCTGTGGTGGGCCCGACCCTCTGGAACGACCTTCCCCCCGAAATTAGAACAACCACGGACCTCCGCTCCTTCCATCAAAAACTAAAAACTCATTTCTTCTGCCTGGCCAGCTTGGGGTAATTGAATTGTTTTTAAGGACTTTCTGGGGTCCAGTTTTAGTCAGTTTGGGATTTTAGCGCAGGGTCTAGTTTAATTTATTTTAATTGTATTTATGCTTGTTGGTTTTATGTATGTATTTTTAAATTCCCTGTGCACCGCCTCGACTCCCTTCGGGGAGAGAGTGCGGTTTTATAAATTATTATTATTATTATTATTATTATTATTATTATTATTATTATTATTATTATTATTATTATTATTATTATTATTATTATTATTATTATTATGTAATCCACCTTGAGTCACCATAGGCAAGTAAGTGCCAATATAAATGTTTTAAAATAAATAAAGTACAGTGCTTTTATCATTTCAGTGAAAGGTTTCCATTCTGAAGTTGTGTCTGTGTATGAGATAGTCATCTTGCTAAACTGTAACGTAAAATACAAGAAACAGTTGTGTTTATGTGCTATATGAGGATGAGAGAAACTGCCCTGTCATGTGAGGTCAGTGACTAAGCAGAATAAAATAAAGAACGCAGGGTGTTCTGAATTGTATCTTACGTAAACAACTGAAGTGGAAAAATGCCCCCCTCAACAGGCAGGCTGAAAAAAGTCCAATTTTAATTGATTTTGCAGATATAGAGGAATTCTTCCCCAAATTCAGTCCTTCAGCAGTTCACTCCCTTGGTGGTATGAATTAGAAACACAGCTGTTGTTCCAACTGCTTTTTCCCAGGAAATATGGAAGATACAAATGACACCTCTCCTATTGATTAATTTAATTTAATTTATTTAGACTTTTATACCGCCCCCTCTCCGGGCAGGACTCGGGGCGGTGCACAGCAGGTAAAATATAAATAGTACATACATCTCAATAAATACATTCAACCACTAAAACCCAAATTAAATTAATAACTGTGCTAAAAAGTTTAAAACACTAGAACCCTCTAAAAAATAGTTAGTAAAGTTGAAGTCTGAAGTCTAAACCAGGCCGGCCAGGTGGAAAAAATGTGTCTTGAGCTCCCGGCGGAAGAGGCGGGATCAGTGGTGAAATGTAAATTTTTTTGCCCCCGGTTCCCTAGGCGTGGCTTGGTGGGTGTGGCTTGGTGGTGGTGGTCATATGACTGGATGGGCGTGGCCAACTTTTTAAAAATTTTAAAGCATTTTTTACTACCTATTCGCACGAATAAGTAGTAAAAAATGTTTAAGAAGTGGAAAACAATGGTTTAACTGTGCCATGTGATCGTGGCAACCTTTCCCCCCACTTTTTAAAGCATTTATTTTACTACCTGTTCACCTGAACCAGTAGGGGGAAAAATGCTTTAAAAAGTGAGGGGAAAGCTTCCGATGATTGTGTGTCTCATAGCTGATCCATGTGATGATCGGAAGCTTTTTTCCCCACTTAAAGCATTTCCCCCCCTGCCAGTTCGAGCAAATTTTCAGGCAGGAAAAAATGTTTTAAAAAACAGGGAGGGGGAAGCTTCTGACGATCGCGTGGCTTGCCGTGTGATCCTCAAAAGTTTTTTTTTTACTACTGGTTCATGGAACCAATGACCCTACAAATTAGTGCGAACCAGTGCGAACCGGTAGCATTTCACCCCCTGGAAACGATAGCAAATGCCTCATTTTACTTGTTCATCAGGAGGAATGTGTGAAGTTGAAGGCGGTAGGATGGGTGCGAGCAACTACAGTAGGCAAAATGTTGATAGAGTAAGCAAAACAACTGAGGTCATTCTAATTGTAAGGTGGCCCAATCAATCAATCAGAATAGAGCTGGAAGGAACCTTGGAGGTCTTCTAGTCCAACCTCCATTCACAGCCATGGGATTTGGATTTATTCTGAGATAAATTCTGAACACAAAATTCATATGATAAGTTGTCCCCCCCAAGGAGTGCTCTATGTGAAGGCAAATGTGATAAAACAGTATAAGACAGTGAATCTTTCTTAGGTGTGGAATTGTGATGTGATCAAGTATAAGAATGCTCCACAATCAATAGCAGTAGTACTTAGACTTATACACTGCTCGGTAGTGCTTTACAGCACTCTCTGGGCGTATTGCCCCCAACAATCTGGGAATTCATTTTACCAACCTTGGCAGATGGAAGGCTGAATCATCCTCAAGTCCCGTCAAGATCAAACTCCAGGCTTTGGACTGCGTTTGCTTGCAATACTGCACTTTAACCACTGCACCACCAAATAGCGCTTTACATTCCAGTAATAAATATTGAATTTCCTGGACAGAGTATTCTTAATATGAATTAATGAAATGCTGAAAACCTTCTTCCATCTTTCTATCATTTCTTGATTGTAACACCAAACGTCTAGCATTAAACTTATTCCCCTCAGAGCCTTATGCCAGAATTTGGATTACTAACTTCCTAGCTAATGGATCTTTCAACACAAATTAGACTTATATGGCTCTGTTTTTCGCTGTGGGAATTATTGCTGGGTTGCGATCAGCTCGCTTGTTTCCTTTATCTATTATTTATATTTCAAAAACATTTTCTGATTTTCTGCTTTAAAACTGTACTGTTATTCCTGGCATCAACAAAACATTTTGTTTGATATCAGAAATAATCAATTACCGTATGTTGTTGAAGCCAATGGGTTGCAAAAATACGCATTGAATCTGTAGTGGGTTGTCATTTAGGATTAATTTATTTTGGCACGTACAAAACAGTTCTACAAATGACTACATCTGGTCTCAGCAGCTAAGACATACAGGAAAGTCAAGGCGCGTAGGAAGTCAAGGAGAAATGAAAAATGTCATTCGGATATTGAGGTTAATGTTGAAGGCACAGTAACCACAACAAAGAGCATATGCTAAGCATATGTGACATGATGGCTCTTGGAAGGAAGATACCCATGCAGATTCGTTAGTGGGGACCATAGCTCATTTGGGACTCCATTACCAATAGGAGTGTATATATTTAAGTGCACAAAGTCCCAGGTTCAGCCTCTAGCTTTTCAAGGAAGAATGAAAAAAAGACTCCTTTCTGAAACTTTTTGAAGCCATAAGCAGTAGGTACAGGGGTCAAATGCTACTGGTTCGGTCCAATTCACCCGAACCGGTAGTAAAAAATGCTACCAGTTCAGACAAACCGGTATTTCCGACAACCAGCTGGGTGATGATCAGCTGTGACGTGCAATTTATATTAGCTAGAATCATCAGACTTCCTGCTTTCTAGCTAATATAAATCATGTGGCACAGCGGATTTCCCCCCTCCCTCGCTGTTCTACTTACCTTTGCAGACTCAGAAGGTTTCAAAATGTTCCTCTTTTAGCGCTGTGCAAGCACGCGTCAGGCAAGTAACACACTCACCGAATCGGTAGCAGACTTCAGAGGATTACATCACTGAGTAGGTACTAATAATGTTAAATTACAGGTGGTCCTTGACTTACAACAGTTCATTTAGTAACTGTTCAAAGTTACAATGGGATTGAAAAATAGTGACATGACCATTTTTCATGGCTTATGACCGTTGCAGCATCTCCACGGCCATGTGATCAAAATTCAGATGCTTGCCAACTGACTCATAGTTATGACGGTTGCAGAGTCCTGCAACCTGCAAAAGTGATCCCCTTTTGCTATCTTCTGACAAGCAAAGTCAGTTGGAAAGCCAATTATAAGCATGTTACAACTTAACAACTGCAGTGATTCACTTAACAACTGGACCAAGAAAGATGGTAAAATGGGGCCAAACTCATTTAACAAACATTTCACTTAGCAACAGAAATTTTGGCCTCAGTTGTGGTTATAAGTTGAGGACTACCTGTACTTCATGGCATGACCACCTTTGCAATTTTGAATCCACATTCCCTTTTGCTGAAACACAAATATGTGAGATTCTAATATGTTTTTATCAGCAGTGATGGCACAGTGGTCAGAATGCAGTATTGCAGGCTAATTCTACTCACTACCAGGAGTTCAATTCTGACTGGTTCAAAATTGACTCAGCCTTCCATCCTTCAGAAGTTGGTAAAATGAGGACCCAGATTATTGGGGGCAATAGGTCGATTCTGTAAACCACTATTGGTATTGCTATTATGTAATCACATATCCCCGATATCACTGGGTTCAATTACCACACTAAGCTATGATGGTTATGGTTCTGTCAGGCACAAAAAATCATGACGACATGTGACGGTCCATTTAAACGGTTTTATTGCTTAAAGCCAATGCATGGGAATTTTCTAAATTAACTGTTGGTACTTGCTTGAAATTAGATAAGGGTCATGCTTACACAGTTTTGTATTTTTTGTAGTATCTTCAATATTATCTTGGCTCAAATTTTACAGAATGTTGAGTGTAGGACATACCTTAAATAAATTAATATGCTATTTATTCCTAATCATTTTATACTTCACACTGGAGAATCACTCATCAAACCAACAAAATCTGAAGGTTTCTCCTACATATACAAAACCTTGTTCAACATCAGGCAGCAGCAAAAGTAAAAAAGAAAATCCTGTTATACAATTTGCATGTTCTAGTACATGTTTGTGGAACACATAGGAAGCAATATCCCTTCAGTTTATAGTTAATTAGTCTTTCTAGCTAATATGTCTTATCTAATATTTTCAATATTCATGTTGGGGCTTAATGATAATAAGTAGTCACAACCACTATTCATTATGGAGTCTCCTTTCATCTTACCATTACGTCACATGATCCAATGTGAAAGATGCTAGTGCCATTATGTTATCAAACTCCTGCTTTCCCATAAGGAAACATAAATTCCTGTCATAAGCTGAGTGCTGTCATTAAACATTTATACAGCCAATGGTATTTAACACAGTTGATACCACCACTGTGTGTTTAGAATTCATTCCCAAAGCGGAAACTGCACAGCTGCTTTCCTTCCAACAACACTCAAATTATTTATGTCTATTAAATAGTTCACACTTCTCCTGGGCTTTACTGCCGACATCTTAAACATATTGATCATCTGTTACATACACTGCATTCTCTATCTCCTGTGGCATTAGACAACTGGCTGTGGCTTCCTCTTCTTTACTACTCACTGAAGCTTTAATCAAGAACGGCCTTGCAGTATTTTTGAACCCCTGTTTATTCAGAAACAAGTTCCATATCATAGATTCAGGAGATTTTACTTCAAGTAAGTAATCATACTGAATTGACTAATAGCACAAACACACAGTGAGAGATAGAGAGAGGGAGACAGGACAAAAAAGAGAGTGGGGGGAATAAAGAGGGATATATCTATATATCCAAAACCTACATGTGTGTGTGTGTGTGTGTGTGTGTGTCTGTGTATCTTGCCGAAACGTTGCAATAGCAATTCCATGCTATATACACGGGAAAACACCCGAGGATGGCAATACCAGCATATCTATCTATCATCTATCTCTCTCTCTCTCTCTCTCTCTCTCTCTCTCTCTCTCTCTCTATCTCTATCTATCTATCTATCTATCTATCTATCTATCTATCTATCTATCTATCTATCTATCTATGTAGTTTTTTCACAACATCCTGTTAAGAGGCCCCAATTAAGGGAGGAGACATACTGTTTCCTTTCCTGCCTTTCGGCTCATCACCAGAGACCATCTAGACAGAAAGCCAAGAGTTCCATTGTGTAATTTTTTTTAGATATGTGTGTTAGTTTTATGAGCTGATCAATAAATAAATTAGAGAGACCTGATCAATAAAGAAATTAGAGAGCTGATCAATAAATAAATTCGAGTCCCAGTAGAGGGTATGGCCAGCTGATGAGAGCTAATAAGCTCGAAATAGATCTATCCTGGTCTCTCTAATTTATTTATTGATCAGCTCATAAAACTAACATATATATATGTAGGTTTTGGTTTATTCGGGTCTTTTCCCGTGTAAAATCAAAAGTGTTTTGGCAACGTTTTGACGAGATCACACTCGTCATCATCAGGCTGGTGCCCTTGGTTTCTTGCGAGTAAATTGTGATCGAAGTGGCAGGTTTTTTTTGTTTTTTTTTAAATGCCTATATTCAACTTTAATTGCTAGATATAGTCTTTACAAAAATTCTATATGGTCCAAATTCAAAGTGTAAATCCAAGTTAAATAACTTGCCTTTGATTTTGGACTTTTAAGTTTACTTTTTTTATATATATATATATAGAAAAAGTTTTATTGAGCAGCAATCTTAATGGGTCTCTGTCTGGATGGTCTCTAGGTTGAGTCGAAGGGCAGAGAAGGATGACAGTTTGTCTCCTCCCTTAAAAACGGGCCTAAAAACAGGAGCTGTAAAAATATTATCTCATCAATAAGAGTCCTGTAAAAGGCTGATGTAATCAAGGAAAGCCGGTTAGCTCAAGGCATAGAAAGGCTTGCCTGAAATGCTGGAAAGTGCCGGTTCGAATCCCAGTAGATTAAGTATGGCCAGCTGAAGAAGGCTAAAAAGCCTGAAATAGATCTATCCTGGTCTCTTAATTATTAAATCAGCCCTTAAAAATCTAACACATACCTAAAAAACAGCAGCAATCTTAATGGGTCTCTGTCTGGATGATCTCTAGGTTGAGTCGAAGGGCAGAGAAGGATGACAGTTTGTCTCCTCCCTTAAAAACGGGCCTAAAAACAGGAGCTGTAAAAATATTCTCTCATATATATATATATATATATATATATATATATATATATATATATATATATATATATATATACACACATACATACATACATACATACATACGAGGGTGATTCAATAAATAAGGTGAATTTTTCTGTATAAGGACTTTTAATACAGATAGAAGCTTACTTTTTTTATTTTTTGTGTTTTACTACTTTTTCACACGGATTTAATTTCTTATGCAGATTACAAAAAAACCTTGAGAGTTTTACCGATTAACAAAGATGGCCGACCAAGAAGCATGCTCCAGGATTGAACAGCGGTCAGTTATCAAGTTTTTGGTTGCTGAAGGGTGTAAACCCATTGAAATTCATAAGAGAATGTCAACTGTGTATGGTGCCACATGTTTCAGCCAAAAAAATGTCTACAAGTGGGCTACATTGTTTAAAGAAGGACGGAGCAGTGTTGAGGATGAAGGCAGGCCTGGGAGGCCTACAGAAGTGAGGTCTCCTGAAGTGATCGAATCAGTCAATGACCTCATTCAGTCTGACAGAAGGGTGACAGTGGATGACATTGCAAGGACTTTGAGCTTATCTGTTGGGACAGCACACAAAATTGTCCATGATGACCTTGGCTACTCGAAGGTCAGCTGCAGGTGGGTGCCAAGGGCCTAACGGTGCAGAGCATCAACAAGCTGGGCTGGGAACTGCTCCCTCATCCCCCTTATAGCCCAGACCTTGCCCCTTCAGACTTTCATCTGTTTGGTCCCTTGAAAGCGTTCACGAGAGGCATGAAGTTTGAAAGTGACGATGAACTCAAAAGTGTTGTGAGCGACTGGCTGAGACATCAGTCTAAAGATTTTTGTTGCAAAAAAAAGTTTTATTGGTTTTTACAATTTTTTAAACAAGGGTATATAGGGTATAAAAGGAAACATTTTAGAGGCATCCATATCAGAGGTGCAGGCCGCCTCCAAGGCTTCATACAAAGATTAATTATTTTTCCATTTAAGGTGGCAGGAGTTACATATGTGTCATTTCATAAAGTTCATGCATTCAATACATTATTTCTACAAAGCATCCGAAAGAAAAAATTGCAGTGTATTAAAGGAAATCATTTTTGTAGTCTGAGTCTTTTAGATATTGTATCCTCATCCTCCCTCCCACCATTGGGCGGTGCCATGGCCCCTTCCGTTCCCCCATTTTCTTCCTCCAGGATTGAGGCATATTATTTTTTCTTTTTTAAAAAAAAGGCTTGCGCCTCTTCCATTGTTTTAATTTTTACTCTCCCCCCCTCCCAGAGCACCAACATTCCTTCAGACATCAACCATCTGCCGCAGATCCCATTTTTATATAGTAATTTTTTTCCAAATAAGAGGGAATAATTCCCTCTTACGTCTGGTATGTTTTCCAGGACCTGTTTCAGAGTGGCGACTTCTTTTAGCTCATATTTCAATAAACCATTATGCTGTGCTTTCAGGATCTCATCCCTTGTCAGCCCTCTTACAAGTTTAATATATGTCTCTCTGGATACATCCTTTGTTCTGGCATATGCTGAGTTGTAAGGCATTCTTTCAAGATCAATTCTAAACATACAACCATCAAAATCTGTTAATTCTTTTTGTGACTCTTTTATCTTTTCCCCCATCACCGCTACCCCCCCTTCACCTCTTCCGTTTTTTGTTTATTCCCCATTAGTGTCTTTTGCATCTCCAAAAGCTCAAGTTTTGATCTTAACCTGTCCTTCCGAATCTCTGTTATTTCTTCAATTATGCTTTGGAGAATTTCCTCTATTGATTGTAGCATTTCCATAATTTCCCCCCTCCCCCTTGTTATGGAGGCTTCTTTTTACAATACAATAGCAGAGTTGGAAGGGACCTTGTAGGTCTTCTAGTCCAACCCCCTGCATGGGCAGGAACCTTATACCATTTCAGACAAATGGCTGTCTAACATCTTTTTAAAGACTTCCAGGATTGGGGCATTCACAACTGCTGGAGGCAAGCTGTTCCAGAGGTTAATTGTTCTTACTGTTAGGAAATTTCTCCTTAGTTCAAAGTTGCTTCTCTCCTTGGTTAGTTTCCACCCATTGCTCCTTGTCCTGCCCCCAGGTGCCTTGGAGAAAAGTTTGACTCCCTCTTCTTTGTGGCACCCTCTGAGATATCGGAACACTGCTATCATGTCTCCCCTGGTCCTTCTCTTCATCAAACTAGACATACCCAGCTCCTGCAGCCGTTCTTCATATGTCTTAGTCTCCAGTCCTCTAATCATCTTGGTTGCTCTTCTTTGCACTCTTTCCAGAGTCTCCACGTCTTTTCTACATCGTGGCGACCAAAACTGTATGCAGTATTCCAAGTGTGGCCTTACCAAGGCACTATACAGTGGCATTAACACTTCACGCGATCTAGATTCTATCCCTCTGTTGATGCAGCCTAGAACTGTGTTGGCTTTTTTGGCAGCTGCTGCACACTGCTGGCTCATATTTAAATGGTTGTCCACTAGGATTCCGAGATCCCTCTCACAGTTGCTACTATTGAGCAAGGTACCACCTATACTGTACTTGTGCATTTGGTTTTTCTTGCCTATATGTAGGACCTTACTTTTTTCACAATTGAATTTCATTTTATTAGACAGTGCCCAATGTTCAAGTTTGTCTAGATCCTTCTGTATCTTAAGCCTATCTTCTGGAGTGTTGGCTATTCCTGCCAGCTTGGTGTCGTCTGCGAATTTGATGAGTTCCCCATTTATCCCCTCATCCAAATCGTTGATGAAGATGTTAAAGAGTACTGGGCCTAAAACAGAGCCTTGGGGGACTCCACTGCATACTTCCTTCCATGTAGATGCAGTTCCATTGAGGACTACACGTTGAGTGCGGTTGGTCAGCCAGTTACGAATCCATTTGGTGGTGCTGCTGTCTAACCCACAATTTTCTACTTTATCTAATAGTAGGTTATGGTCTACTTTATCAAATGCCTTACTGAAGTCCAGGTAAATTATATCAACAGCATTCCTCTGGTCCACTGATTTTGTTACTTTGTCAAAGAATGCAATTAGATTCGTCTGGCATGATCTGTTTTTGACAAACCCATGTTGGCTTTTGGCTATTACTTTGTTTGCTTCTAGGTGTTCACTTATTTGTTGTTTAATTATCTTTTCCAGAATCTTTCCTGGTATTGAGGTCAGGCTGATGGGTCTATAGTTTCCTGGATCTGTTTTTTTTAAAACAGTAATGAGGGTTTTAAGTTCTTGACACTAATATGGCGTCCGCAGGGCGAGGAGCTCGTGAGGTCAAAGAAAAAGAAAAGTCAATGTCCAAAGTTAAAAACAGTCCGCTTAAATTCCAGAGAGAAAAAGTTTTTTGTAATCAATTCTCATATAAAAGAAGGCACACGGGAGAAACCCCAAAAGTCACTTGCGTTGATTTTTCAATAAATTTTCCAAGCTTGTAACAATGAAGGAATGTCTACATGTTGAAAAGAGAAAGTTCTCACCGGGAACAAAGAAGCGCCATGTTTCCCTGCCCCCGGTGGTCAGGGGAACTAGTGAAAGTCATTTCTGTTGCTACAAAACTCAGATACAAAGTAACGGCTAATCCACATTTAGTAAGCTTCCAGTCTCAGTTATTCAGAATCGGATGTTACTTTCTCTCTCTCCCCGAGTCCGGGGGGGCGTTTTAAGATGCCGCTTGATCTCCGAGGGTTTTTTTCTTTCCAAACCCCCCCCCCCTCCATTCTTCTTTCCTTAAAGATTTTTACGCTGAGGGAATACGGAAGCTTGTGCACAGATGGGAAAAGTGTGACAGTGCTGGGAGACTACATTGAAAAATTAAAAAAAAGTAAGCTTCTATCTGTATTAAAAGTCCTTATACAGAAAAATTCACCTTATTTATTGAATCACCCTCGTATATGTGTGTGTGTGTGTGTGTGTGTGTGTGTTTTCGTAGATTTTCACGGGTGTAGGTATGCTGGCATTGCTGGCTTCGGGGATTTTCCCGTGTATATAGCATGGAGATGTTATTGCAACGTTTCGGCAAGATCTCACTTGCCATCGTCAGGCAGGCTTTTGTCTGTGCATATATATATGTTTTCTGAGGTTTTCGCGAGTGTTTGTATGTAGGTCTTTGGTTGTTCAGGTTTTCTCCCGTGTAAAATTGGAAGTATCTTCACGACGTTTCGATGAAGTCTCATTCATCATCTTCAAGCTGGTGCTTCCGGCTTGGTGCTTCCAGGAGCAATTTGCAGATGATGAATGAGACTTCATCGAAACGTCGTGAAGATATTTCCAATAAATAGCTTTCTGCCTGAATTGCTCCTAGGGTGAGCTGAAAGGCAGAAAAGGGAAGCAGTTCTGTTCCCTCCCATATTTGAGGCATACCAGGGTGTTGTGACACAATATATACTTATTCCCCTGGCTCAGCTGATCAAGGAGGAAAACCTGTGGCTTAGTGGCAATTACAACTGCCTAATATGTAATATTCCCAGGTTCAAATCCCAGTAAGGGTATGGCTATCTGATGAGAGCTAAATAGCTTGAAATAGATCTATGCTAGTCTCCCCTTATTTATTTATCAGCACAAATATCACACACACACACACACACACACACACACACACACACACACACAGGTCTTGTATTCAGGTCTTTTCCCATGTAAGATTAAGATTGTCTTTGCAACGTTTCAGCGAGGTCTCACTCGCCATCTTCAGGCTATATATATTCAAAAATAAGTTCTATTTAATTCTGTGAGATTGTCTCTTATCTAACTGGATATAAAATTATAGCCTTAGGTTCATTTCTAAAGATGGACCATCATCTGTTACTTCATATGAATACCAAGCCTATCCTGTTTTACCCAACATATACCCCACTCAAACACCTAGGCACCTCTTAAGGTTGACTTTGCAAATGGCAAACCTTCCAGTGTAATTTCAAAGATACTTCCAACCATTATAAGATGCCTTCTACTCTTATGAAGCAGGGGAAGATACATAGGAAGCTGAAACTGAACTGTTACAGGGCAGAGTGGCTAGGGGCTGTTGGCATGGCTTTACCAAGGAAGTCAAGGAAGCAGTACAGGTAGGCTCTGCAATTTAAAAGTGCTGTTTTAAATGCCAAGTCAATTGCTATTATTCCAAGTTTCAATCTTGGATGAGATGTTGGTCTGGCATATTTTATGGAAATCTGGAACAGAAAGGAGATGTAATTAAACTCTTCCAGTTCTGAGTTGCTCTGTGATGTAGCAGAGTAGGATAGCAAAGGGGGAGGTACTATGGCATTATTAGCAGCATCACGGAGGCAGAATTAAAAAGTCAAGTTTAAGAATTAAATTAAGAATTAAAGATAAAGAATTAATCAAGAATTTAAAAGGCAACACAGCAGCGTAATCAAAGCCCCATGAAGAGTGTAGGGGAAATGACCTTGTCAGAAGTATGCAAAAGGTTGTTACATAGAGAGGGAAGGCTTAAATATTTTGGGGAAGCAAGATAACATAGGAGGCTTATTTAACTGTTACATTTATTCATATTTTATTTATGTATTTGTATTTTAAGAAATTATTGTGAGTTATCTTGACCATCTAAATAAGCAGAACCTTTATAGAATTTTGATGCAGAGAAAAATCATCATTCTCATCATTGTCTAAAACTGTACTGAAAGGTAACCTTATTGATCTGTCGCAGCCTGACTCAGCAGAGCATTACATGTACTTGCTGATGTATACAATATTTAAAAGGAGCAGCAGTGGGAAAAAGAGAAATATTTTGGATGGGAATCAACAGTGGATTCTTCTAAGCAATATTTTTTTTAATTCAGTTTTTTAAAGAGAAAGGATGGATGCAGTTTAGAATAAATCGCCCGCCCGAAGGTTTATTTGTGGTAATGCCCATGTGTTTGTTCATTTAGCTGAGTTTGGATATATTGAATATGAGTGGGAACCATGCACCCACCACACTTAATGATGTCTATATAATTGAGGTTTGCATAGATCTTTAAAATGATTGAGGATTAAGCCATTCAACAGCTTGCATGCAAACTGAAATAATTTCAGGCTCAGTCCTCTATCCTACAGCTAATGTTTTGTTTTTTTTAATGGGAGAAAAGACTCATTCAAATACATGTTTTCAACAAATTCCAAATGATTGGGAAGAATAGCTAGTGAGATCAGCAGATTAAAATTGAATTTTATGGTTTCCAGAGCCCAAACATCTGCACTTAAGGTCAGGTAGAGACCAAGAGGAACATTTACCTTTAGAGTGTAACTGCAGGAAGCATCAGCTGCAGGTGCCCCATCAGAATTGCATCCCTTCATAACAAATGATTTAGTCAATCAATCAATCAATCAATCAACCAATCAATTAGAATATTGCTGGAAGGCACCTTGGAGGTTTCCTAGTCCAATCTCCTGCTCAAGCAGGAGCCCTTACCATTTCAGGCACTGGTTAATTGTTCTCACTGTTAGGAAGTTTCTCCTGAATTCCAGGTTGTTTTTCTCCTTCATTAGTTTCCATTGATTGTTTCTTGTTTTGCCTTCCAGTACTTTGGAAAATAAGTTAACCCCCTCTTCTTTGTGGCAGCCCCTCAAATACTGCTATCATGTCACCCCTAGTCCTTCTTTTCTCAATCTATCCATTCCCAATTCCTGCAACCATTCTTCGTATGTTTTAGTTTCCAGGCCTTTAATCATCTTAGTTGCTATTCTCTGCACTTTTTCCAAAGTCTCAACATCTTATGATTCTTTGCATAAAGGCAGAGAGGATGTCCTTATAGCAGTTGTCTCTTTTTGAAATCATTCTGAGATACTTGAATTACTATAGTTTCTCATGTATCTAAAAGGCTATACTTCTTGATGCAGATGTGGAGACAGAGATATATAATATACAGGTAGTAAGGTTGCCCATGAATAAAAGGATGTCAGCTCATAATACACCAGTCCCATCAAATGTGATAATGGTTATCAATGTAGATGATTTTTTAAAAGGACTAAAGGAGAAGAACACTAGTAATGATGACTCTTAAATCTCTTGAATCAGAGGTTATATAGTTTAAACAATAATTCCTAAGGATTAATTGTGTTAGAAAGCTCTCGTTCTTTTTCTTGTGTGTGAGCTTCCTATATGGGTACTTTTGGCTACAGTGCTGAATTAGGCTATTTGGCCTAAGATAGGCTGGGTTCTGAAATATAGCATTAGCCTTCTGTGGGAATATAGAAGCATTCCTTTGGTCATTCTTGGAAACAAGATGTAGAATAAGAGATTATTTTAATGTATCCAAGTGATAGCACAGGAACGATAATCAGAGGAGTATGTAATCTACATGTAAATGTAGATTATGGTAGGCCTCTTCCATCCTTTGAGACATTCCATATGCTTCCCATCCCATCCCTTGGGGTCCTCACACAGCTTTGGTCTGCTTCCCCCCTCCAGATCCCCTTAGGTCCTCTCCCCTTTACCAGGTCCTGCAGCTCTTGGACATTCTTCCCACCCTGCCAGATCCAGAATCTCTATGTGACCAATTTTAAATTGAGGACAACCTGTACTATGGTTCAAATTTCTTAGGAATGATATCAAACATCCATCATCCCTGATCATTTTTAATCTTACTCAAATTTAATGTGTCAGTTTACTGTTACATTAGCAACGTTCTTCAATCCATAATTTACAGGTTGAATTTATATAATTTGCTGGCAGAAGATGGATGATGTCCACTAGCTTAGGTAGCTTTTAAAGGTGAAAACATAACTTTAAGGGGGGGGGGAAATCAATGGCTATTAGTCATTAGGGCTGCATGACCTCTAGATTTTGAAATATAATGCTTCTGGTTATTGATTTCTGGAGAAAAACAATGGCAAAGACGTATCCAACTTACTGTATGTCTTGTTTGTGAGTTTTCCATGGATCTCATTGGCTTCTGAAAAGGTCTACAGTCCAATCAAGGGCAGGCCAGCCAGAATTGCAGTCCATGCAGAATTGCAGTCCATGAACTGATGTAATTGTTTGAAATATATATTTTAAATACGCCAAAATATTCTCTAGTCTAATTAACATTGTCACAGAATGCTCCCCCAGCCAACAGCAGTACCACATGTCTTAATGTCAAAGCAGCAGCCATAAATCTAGCAAGGAAGATGCAAATCCTTTGGTTTTGCCTGCATCCTTACTAAGCTTCCCAGCTTATTTTATCTGTCATATGGCATTCTGGGGGGGGGGGGGGGGGGGGGGGAAATCTTCCAAACAGAAAAGACAACCGGTAATACATTTATGGAAAAATTGTATCCATTTATGTATCTCAATTTTAGTTGCCATAGTTTTCTTTATTTCATGAAAATCGCTCTTTATTCTCTTCCATTGATAGTATTAGATCAATGTCATTGTCCTACAACTGATATGAAAGCAAAGAAAGTTGTTTGCCTTTTCTCAGTAGATCACATCACATAATTCATTTATTTCCAATTGTAACAGATCCATGTTTGGTTCTTTTTCCCTTCTTTACCTGAAACCACTTCTCAGAAAGTCTTATCAAACTTTGATAACTGGTTGCTGAATGGGTGATCGTAATTCAAGGACTACCTATACTATAAATCAATATCATTGGATGACCTTTACGTCATTTGAATAAATTACCACTGGTAATGTCATCAATTTTTGTCTTAATAGTTTAGTAATGTGACAATCTTTTAAGTCAATTTAAATAACCCCATTGTGATAATGAGTTTGTATACCTTTACCCAAAGAAAAATAACTTTTACTCAATTCTGGGTAACTTACATAGGTTTGGGAAGCACTGGTGTAGACTATTTGACTTTGAACATCCTTCCTCAAACTTCCATTCATCACCCATTACTTGTATTGGACTGATGCCATTGTCCCCAAAAAATGAGAAGTCTGTCATGTTAAGGACAGTTATACCCAATCATACAATGGATAAAACAATGGTATCTGCTTCAGAGGTGGTATTCAGCAGGTTCTGACCAGTTCTGGAGAACCGGTAGTGAAAATTTTGAGTAGTTTGGAGAACCGGTAAATACCACCTATGTCTGGCCCTGCCCGCATCTATTCTCTGTCTCCCGAGACCCAGCTGAAATGGGGATTTTGCAGTAACTTTCCCCTGGAGTGGGAGGGAATAGAGATTTTACAGTATTCTTCCCTGCCACGCCCACCAAGCCAGAACCGGTTGTAAAATTTTTGAATCCCACTACTGATCTGCTTGTTTTGGAGAACTTGGACTCCAATATTAGCATTGGGCAGTTGCATTCTTGAATGTGCTTACTATCAAATTTCATAGAATTTTGATTCCCCCCCCCCCCCCGGGCAAACTTTACTACAATGCCAATGCAAAACTCATTCCTCTGAAAAATGAGCTAAGGTTTAATTGTTTCACAATGAAGCCTCCTGTCCTAACATGGGATGTTCCATTAATTCCTCCAAAGCTGTTCCTTTTATCACAATCTTTCTGAAGGACTTACTTGTAGAATTCCCTGACATTTATATAGTACGGATCCCTCAACTTACTGTCACAAGGGACAGCTTTACTCCTTTTTTAAATGTATAAACCAATTTGCCTAATAGCAGCCTCTGTCTGCTGAGTGGAATTTTGGACTCAGACTCAAAAGGTTGACATATAATAAATTTGATACCGTTCCTATTCACCACTCTAACTTATCCAAAAATTATTGTGAAATAAATAATAAGTGGAAGATAGGGTTGGGGTTTTTAAAAAATCTTTTAAATCTTTTGATAGATTACTGTAAATTATTGTTACTGATTTCATCTTTTTCTTCTACTTTTTTTCAGCATTCTGCCACATTTAGACAGGTATCCTATACAAAACTGGGCAGAATGTATAGAAAAAACTTTAGAATATGTATACTTCAGTTAACATAAGTCAGTGAATTTAAAACAATCCAGCAATCTAAGTCTAAGGTAAAGGTAAAGGTTCCCCTTGCACGTATGTGCTAGTTGTTCCCGACTCTAGGAGGTGGTGCTTATTTCCGTTTCAAAGCAGAAGAGCCAGCGCTGTCCGAAGACATCTCTGTGGTCATGTGGCCGGTATGACTAAATGCCAAAGGCACACCGAATGCTTTTACCGTCCCACCAAAAATGGTTCCTATTTTTCTACTTGCCTTTTTATGTGCTTTTGAACTGCTAGGTTGGGAGAAGCTGGGACAAGTAACAGGAGTTCACTCCGTTATGCGGGACTAGGAATTCGAACTGCCAACCTTTCTGATCTAAGAAATCTAAAACATCTAAATCTAAATCTAGTTTAAAGGAAAAACTGGAGAAAGATGCAATGCTCAGCTGCATCATAACAAAACTCAAATGTCATTTGTAAATCGTGACAGTGGAGCCCAGAAGGGCTTAGGGTGGGCTCTTTGGCCTTGTTTTCATCCTACCTTCCCACTGCCTAAACCCAGAGTTTTCTACTTGTGTTTATAGACAGGCTTATAATCAAATTTCATCTTAATTCTTCTCATTGTTTTCTAGTTTCCTGTAAAAAACGAGTTTGCCTTCTAAGTAATACGTGTGCTGAATTTTGTTTCCCCTCTTCCTACCTCCCAGCCTTGAGGAGGCTATTACATTTCTCCAGCCACCACCACACGTCCCCTCATCATTGCAATCTGCAGTGATGATTTCAGCTCTTGGGATAGTGCCAGGCCGCAAAACTACAATGTTATGCTCTCACTTCAGTTTTCAGGAAGAATGATGTCCAGGCAGCTTTCTTCTCATGATTACATTTTTAGCAGAACCTCCAAACAAATGCAGATAATGACGAGGATAGGGGGAAGCAGAGGGCAAACATCTTATTTTGTCCTTCTAGAGCGGAAAGGTAGATGAGGAGGAGTTACTACCCAGAAGCTCCTGTACCTCAGGGGCAAGGCAGTGACTGAAAGATGACTTTATTTCCTCTCCTCTTGGTTGGCTGATGAGAATGCTTTTGACTCCAGGGTATTCTCTGCCTATTTTTAGTGTTCCGGTATTTTCATGGATAGCTTCAAAATGATTTTGGCGAGATTGAGGAGTGGAAATAGTTCCCATAGCTGTGTGCCTGGTTCCACATCCAAATAGAGCCAGACTTTCTGAGCCAGATATTTAAATCATCCATCCAATTTCACCTGCTGTCAATGCTGCTTAAGTTAAAGTACATGACAATGCCGCCACAATCCTTAATTCGGAATAAGTAACTTTCCCAGGGAGCCTGATTTTGAAGATTTTTTGCATTTCCCGGCTTTCTGTGTTGATTATTCCAATGATTGGGGGTAGAGTTGACGGAGGTGAGAGTAATTCAAGATTAAAGTCTTCTGCGGAAGGAAGAGATTATTTATTTAATTAACTCTTTTATATTCAAGGCTATGCTCATAGTCCAAAGTGACCCATCCTAAGAGGATTCTGCATATGCTTTGGTAAATGGAATGAGGAGACCCTGATTCAGTTTCCCATTCTACTACTGAACTTACTGATCCTGAGTAAGTTATTCTCAGACAAAGTCATTACACAGAGTTGCAGATAAAGCCTGGGGAGATTATCATGTACATTGCTTAAACTTTCTAGTGTAGCAAATGTACTTATCCATCCTAATGATCCTAGTAATTTTTAAATCAATGAATATGGAATCCGTTCATATTCTTATGATTTACTTACCAATAAAACAGACCTTGAATTGAATGCTATTTACTTGAGGGTAAGTAAACTGGATGAATATTATATTGGGAGAGAAAGAGACAGAGACAGAGAGGGAGAAAGAGAGAGAGAACGAGAAAGAGAGGGGGGGGAGACAGAGAGAGAGGCAATATATTCTGTTCCCACGGTACGTTAATTAGGCAAACCCATTTGTCTGGACTGTGTAAAATATGGCAAAACCCCTCCTCCTTGATATTTTTGTCAACAGCTGTATTTTTTTCTAGATGACCTTTGACAAAACTTGTAAATTCTAAGCTGATTCTAGTTCAAGATAAAAGGAATTCTCCCATCACTTTCCCAGTTGCCTTTTGGAAATTCAACAAAAGTCATATGGTCAGTTAAATAGAAAGGAAAAAGGAGTACAGTAATAACAGATGTCATGTAGCTGCAAACGGCTACTTCATTTATCATAATTATATTTGTATCATCTTATACAAGAACAGAGAAAAGTATTGGTAGGATTTGAGCCAGCCCTGGGTATTTTACATTTTAACTGAAAGGAGGCAGGGCATTTTTAGATTTGTCTTAGTCAAAAACATGTCTTCGGTTGTTACTGATTAGAAATTACCCATAAAATATTTACTATTGACTGTCTTGTTAAATAGAGTTAATGTTTATTTAAAATAGACCATTGAAGACCAGCTCCAGTAAGAGAAGGAGGAAAAGGATTAAATAACTATATGAATATGTTGTCAGATTGACTTCGAGGTGCTCAAGATAGTATATATGGTTATTACATTATATTCAGTTTTAGAGGTAAATTATTTTATGCTTATTAACAGCAAAATTTCAAATCATATTTAACACTTCTTTCCCCCCCCCCCCTTAATATTCTCAGATATATAACAAGAGTATTTATAAGCAATAGTTAACCCTGTACAAATACCATTGTATCCAAATAATATAATGTATCACATATGTCTTATAATAATATAACATATTCTTTGTTAAGTTATATTTTTGGTTCGGCACACAGTCAGCTAGGTTTTCAGACTGGACTTAGCATTTATATCCACCTATTTATATCCACCTGAGATAGGCAGAAGTGGATGTCTGATGGTGTTATAAGTATCATTGCAGGATGTAAGCTCCAAGTAAAGCTGCCTTTTGCAATTGACTGGTGGTGATTTAGTCAATGCCAATGATATTCATGTGCTGTTCCAATTGTTTTGGGATTGCACCCAAGGTGCCTATTACCATTGGTTTAACACCGTTATGATTAATTATAATAAAAAGAACTTTTTTTGATAGGTTAGCGCATACGGTTGTTGTCCTTACACCGACCAAATCTCTTCATTTGAGAGCCAAAGTGGCATAGTAATTAAGACCTTAGACTGGTCCTGGGAAGCTCCAGAGTCAAAACATTTGTTGGGTGACTCAGGCCCCTCATATTATCTCAGCCCAACTTCCTTCACAAGATTGTTGCTATGAGGAAGAAGGAGCAGAGGTGGTGTTATGTGCCCTGCTTTGAGCTTCTGAAGGGAAGTCTGTGCTAATATAGACTCTCCTGACACTTTGAGCTGACAATTAGATTTGGAATTTAGGCAGCCTACTGCAGACACACTCACAAAAGGGCTGTGATGGTGGGTGTGGCTGATCACAAAACATATTGAGCAGGAAGCATAGTGGTGAGGTTGTTTCCATCATCCCCATTAGCCTTCCAGGATGTTCTCAGCTTGTTCAACTTACCTTTCTTTCTTTCTTTTAATATATGATTCAGACAAATTATTAACAATTAACCCTTGGGAATGCCATTGGCATCTATTTAAGACTCAGACAGATATTTGGAAAGAGACTATCGGAAAAACAGCCAGTTTGGTGTAGGGGTGGAAGTGCTGGCCTAGGAACCAGGAGGCTGGGAGTTGTAGTCCCGCCTTAGGCATTAAAGATGGCTGGTGATTTTAGGCTAGTCATTCTTTCTCAGCCCAGTCCAACTCACAAGATTGTTATTGTTATTGTGGGGAAAATAGGAGGAAGAAGGAGGGTTTGGTCTGCCTTGACCTATTTATAAAAATTATATATCGTATATATATATAGTAACTTCTGTAACACTTAAGAAAGTGACAATAATTCCTGTTTTCCTGTTCATGTCAAGAGTGTTTCTGATTCAGAGAAAATGGCTTGGGCAGAAAAGAAATTGAAAGTCCTAATCTTTGAATAGATTAGGTTGAGTAAATAGTTGAGTAAATTCAGTGTTAAATTATCTGGAAAACCTAAATTTGCAGTACCTGTAGATGTACCGGAAAAATTCATTGCCTAAACATTCATCTAGATATTTGGTTGCAGTTAAAAATAATTTGCCAATATACAACACAAAATATGGTATGGTAAAGCAAGTGACTTCTACCTTGACAATTTCCTTTTTCTACTTGGATATTTATCAGGACATTTTTCTAATGGAAATGCAGTGTTTCCTAAAACTGAATAGAAACGTTCTTCATACTTACTTTTTCTTATAAAATGTAAATGGCTTCCCCATTTCCACTTGGAGCAGCTAAAAACAATCAACCAAAAGTTATACTATGAAACCTCTATAAAGCAAACAAAAATGAAATTAAAATATAATATAATCATAATACAATAATCAAGGCAGCACATAACAGCCTCACCCCACAAACCATATCTACATTAAGCTCATCTAATATCTCAATATGGCACCCAGAGGAAAAGCTAGGTTTCCACAGCCTTCCGTGAACAATGTGGAATAAACATTTCAGAATCAACAATTTCCTTTTTACCTTAGATCAGCTTCACCCTTTTCCAGGAACTGAAGCTGTGCGGTCATAACATGGCGATCAGTCCAATGGCACCAGGCCAAGCACGCATCTTCTAGAAACACAAACAGCCATGATGGGAACATTTAAGGGCATGAAGCCAAAACTCCAGACTCTTCAACCTCTGGTTTTATAGGCAGCCCTTTTCTTTATTTCTGTGTATATCAAGAGCAAAATTTTCTGTTTACATGGGAAATGTAAATTCCTTTATATCTAATACCATCCTTTTGCATATTTCTGCTTTACACTGGGGAGTATCTTTTGATCACTGGGGTATCCCATGACTTCTTTGTAACTAGATCAGTTTAGTGCAATAGTCCATTTCTCAATTAGGGTATTTTTATTGGCAAATGATACCATCCTTTATAACTTGCACTCATTAGTTGATTAGTTTGGCTCTCTTGGGATATGTTCAAATCCAAAATTTACTTGATATAGAGTGTTGTTTTCTGGAATGACGGAAGAATCCATGAAGTGCAGTCTCTTGTTCAAACTGTTATCAAAGTATAAAATATAACAAATACTCAAAGTAAGAATGCTTTGTTTCAAATGTGCAACAAAAAAGCTGCTTTGTGGAATATAATTACAATAGCATCAGCCACTGAGAGCAAAGGTAAAAGATATTTAAAATTATGATAATTCTAATTGGGGCTGCTCTTTTGCAATATTAATGCTTACAACTGAGGTTAATCTCATTAAAATTGGGGCACTACTTTTGAGTAGGGACTTGTATAATGGTAGGACCATGCTACCATTGGCCAAAGAAATAGTCTGTCAATCAGAAAGTTTTGAAGAACTGTCCCAGTATATAAAGTTTTTAGACGATACTGGTAGCATCCTCTCTTCGAATAATTTCAATGGGAAGCTGCAGGCAGCAATAATTGCAGTATTTTAATTTGCTATGTACTGTAACTTCCTAGCAGGATGGATTTTGTATACCTACTTTAATTAGCAGTAAGAGAAATGGGAAAGTATAATATTGACACTGCTGTTTGAAAGCTTACTGGAATTCTAATCAGCAAATGAACAGCAGAGGAGTGCTTTGCCGTTAATGATTCCATATAAGTGACAAGATACCTTTATAAAAATTCTCAGGAATTTGTTTCCCAAGAATATATGAAATAAACTTTCTAAGAAATCTGATCTCAAGGGTTGGGTTCCTTTTGCAGACTGAAAATTGGGGGTCTGGTAGCATCTTTTTGTATCAAAAAATATCAAAAGGCAGAAGATTTTTGTGAGCCTTGGATAACTTCCTCCAATACATAGATATATCTATCTTCCTGTCCAACAACACCAAACTTTTATCTAAACTATTATTTGATTTTCATTTCCTAAAAATGAAGTTTAAATAACTTCCAATGATATAACGGAAAAGGCAAATATACTGAATAACACCAGAAAGTAGGGACGGAAAGGGGAAAGGATGACTTATACAAAAAGCTACATAAAACTTTATTGGATATGTGTTTTCTGAAGTAATTTTGTTGTAGCCTAAGGACAAATACTTTATTTCTAATAACTTGTTTACTATTACAATGTTGTGACCTGAGCTAAACTATGCGGAGTTTTGAAGGAAGATTAGTAGACAATTGTATTGCTGTCAATTTCTGTTCTCATTAACAGTAATCTGTGGGTCTAATCTGGTTAGTAATTTAATCCCAGTGATTTTATCATGGATTTACCTTAATTCAATATTTTATCTTCTACTTTGTTCTCCTTCTCTCTATCTCTGTGTGTGTGTGTGTCTTTCTCTTTGTATGTATGTATGTACGTACGTACCTATCTATCTATCTATCTATCTATCTATCTATCTATCTATCTATCTATCTATCTATCTATCTATCTATCTATCTATCTATCTATCTATCTGATCTATTTAAACTTATATTTGTGTTTGCATGTATAATGTGTTTTACTAGTATTGTATATCATTGACTGCGTGACCTTGATAGATGTCATATGCTAAATAAATAAATAACCAGGGAATAAATGATGATTCTAAAATTATTTCAGAAATGTGGATAAAATTCCTTCTCTGGCTACTCATCAGTAATTAACATTGAAGTGTGACAATATCAAAATAATAAAGATATAATTAGTTATGTGATTAATAGGTGAGACATAGCCGAGCAAGAGCAGACTGGGATAGGTAGTAATTTTTGGTCATTGTTTATCATTTCAATTAGCAGGAAGATAAGCAGAAAGCCACACTGGATACATGCACCTTTAGGAGTTACAGCCTCTTACTTTCTTCCTCTACGTTCAGGAATCAAAATTTCAGCTCTAGTAGATTGGTGAAGTATTTTATTTTTTTTTTTATTTTTTTTATTTTATTAAATTTATACCCCGCACTTCTCCTTGTTAGGACCCAGGGCAGCGCACAGGGATGTTAAAATACATACAAAATATATAAAATATATGAAATTTAAAATACTTATTCTAATAAATAAACCCTGCGCTAAAAACCGAATTAAAATCCCAAGTTTAAAAACTATCTAATAGTCAGTATGGAGGTTACGCTAGGCCGGCTAGATGAAATAGGTGTGTCTTCAGACACTTGCGGAAGAGGCGGAGGTCGGAGATGGTGCGGAGTTCAGGGGGTAAGTCGTTCCAGAGGGCTGGACCCGCCACAGAGAAGGCTCTCCCCCTGGGTGTCGCCAGTCGGCATTGTCCAGCCGACGGCACCCTGAGGAGGCCCTCTCTGTGGGAGCGTATCGGTCAGAGGGATGTATGGGGCAGAAGGCGGTCTCGCATATAACTAGGCCCCGAGCCATGGAGCGCTTTAAAGATGGTCGTTAAAACCTTGAAGCGCACCCGAAAGACCACAGGAAGCCAGTGCAGCTCGCGCAGGATAGGTGTTATGTGGGAGTGTCTAGGCGCTCCTGTAATCACCCGCGCAGCTGCGTTCTGGACTAGCTGCAGCTTTCGGGTGCACCTCAAGGGCAGCCCCATGTAGAGAGCATTACAGTAGTCGAGTCGAGAGGTGACGAGTGCTTGAGTGACTGTGCGTAAGGCACCCCGGTCCAGTAAGGGGCGCAATTGGCGCATCAGGCGAACCTGATGAAACGCCCCCCTGGCCACGGCTGCCACATGATCTTCCATAGACAGCCGGGAATCCAGGAGGACACCCAAATTGCGCGCCCTCTCCACGGGGGCCGGTGTTTCGCCCCCAATGGCCAGAGTTGGAATAATCTGGCTGAACCGGGGCGCCGGAAGCCACAGCCACTCAGTCTTGGACGGGTTGAGCTTGAGTTTAGTATTAAAACAATCAGCATTGAGTAGAACAGGAGAGTGCTGAAATGATAAAGTCAAGGAACCATCACAAGAACTGATCTGCTTCTGATACAGCCACTCAATCAATATAGCCAATCTGGAGTTAGATAGATAGATAGATAGATTTTATTTTTCTATACCGCGTCCTCTCCCCAGGGGGACTCGGAGCGGTGCACAGGAAAAATTAAAACAGCATAAAATATATACATAAATAAATACAATAAAAACAAATTAAATCAACTGTCCCTGTACTAAAATCCCCATTTTAAAATTAACATTCCCTAACCCCTGAGGTAGAGACTAACCTAGGCCGGCCAAGCAGAAAAAGTGAGTTTTTAATTTCTGACGGAAGGAGCGGAGGTCCGTAGTTGTTCTAATGTCGGGGGGAAGGTCGTTCCAGAGGGCTGGGCCCGCCACAGAGAAGGCCCTTCCCCTGGGCGTCGCCCGCTGACAAAGTCTAGTGGACGGCACCCGGAGAAGTCCCTCTCTGTGGGAGCGAATGGGCCGGGAAGATGTATGAGGCAGAATCCGATCCCGCAGATAGCTAGGAAATGATTATAGCAAATAATCTAATTTTTAAGGGAAAAAGTTAATCTTAGAATATAAATACCAATACTGTTTTCAAAAGCAAGTGGCAGACATGGCCAGGAAGGCTTTGCACAGTTTCATCTGGTGTGCCAGTTTTGCTTTTTCCTAAATTGAGAAGCCCTTCAGAGAGTCGTTTATATTCTAGCCATCTCATGGCCCAATTATGGCAGTGTCCTCTACTTGGGGCTGATCTTGAAGACCACTTGAAAGGTTCAGAATGTGGTGGTTTGGCAGTGATACCAATTGGTATACCATGCGACATCACCACTTTATGAGTTGTACTGATTGCATTTGCTTCAAGGTGCTAGTTCTCATCTGGAAAACCTAAATGACATAGAGTCCGGTATCAGTCCGTGGACTGTTTATGTAGTGTAGTCTTGGCCTGGCCATTTTGCTGTAACAGGGTTGCCATGCTCCAAGTTCCATCAATCAATCAGAGTCCCAACGAGAGTCTCCATATGAGATCTCATTGGTTGCCTGATGCTATTGTATCACACAAATTCTGGACCTGTGTCTCTCAGAGACAGTGTGTGTGTGAGAGAGAGAGAGAGACAGAGAGAGACAGAGAAAGAGAGAGAGAGGTACAGTATGTATATGTGTACTTACGGTGAGACATTCACCTCACATATGTATGCATGTGTGTGTATATGTATACACACACATGTACATATACATAAACATGTACATATGTATGTGTGTGCATGTGTGCACATGTGTGTGTACATATATATGTACTAGTGGTAGTGGCTTAGAGGTGAAGACATTCATCTCTAGGTAGCAACAGAGGTTTATCTAGGTAGAAAGAATGAAGAAAGAAAGAAAGAAAGAAAGAAAGAAAGAAAGAAAGAAAGAAAGAAAGAAAGAAAGAAAGAAAGAAAGAAAGAAAGAGAGTAAAATATACTATAAACATGAAAAAACACTTTTATTATACTTGTCTCATGCTAAATATAATTTACAAGGCATATAGCCAGTTCCTCTGCCACTTAATCCATCCTAACAATCCTAACAATTTTTAAATAAACGCATGAATCATAGATGAATGAATGGGTTGCTTTTAAAGAAACGCATTGCTATCTATCTCTTAATATTTCTACTATATATTTACATGCAATATACCGTACCTAAAAAGTTTGAATAAGTATATATTTGCCAACACTGGAAATTATTGCCCAAAGTACCGTAATAACTTGCTGTTATTCCTGTTCATTAGAATAATGGATTTCATGTTCCAGAGAGAGTCCTGTACCCAGCTGACATCATTTCCTCTCTGTCTAACAGTAAGTCACTAATTGTGGCATAATTATTTGTTTCCGCATAAAAGAACAATAGGGTAAAAAAATGAGAGAGAAAGAGAGAAGTCACATGAATAAGAGTTACTGCATCTTTTCAATAAAAAAAAAATCACTTATAAAAAATTATGCTAAATTATTGGTTTATCCTCATCAAAAGGTCTGGAAGCTACTAGGAAGCACAGACATTTTTGAAAATTTCCCTTTTCTAAACCAGTCCTCAGTTTGGAAGATGATAGAACCTACATCTAATGTAATGGATATTCCACAGAGCTGTTCCTCTAGTTATAACTCCTTTATTGCTAGGCTAAGATGAAATCCTAGGCAAAGGTAGGTGTCACATACTTTACTATAACTGGTTCAGCCAGCACTAGAAATTTGAGTGTGCATGCGCCATCATCAAAACACATGGCAATTTGCTGGTGTGCGCCACAGTGATATAGGATTGCACCTAAACACAGTGATATAGGATTGCACCTGGTCAGATGGGCGGAGGTCTCAACTACCAGTTCACTTAAACTGGTCCAAACTGGCAGTAGCCCACTAATGATCTTAGGAACTCAATGAGGATTCTGGGAGTAAGTATGCCAACAATTGTATAATAGATTTTTGTAGAGATCCTAGCTCAGTATTCTCCAGTCTGATAGATCAAGGTATGTTAGACTTCTCTCAACAGCAGGTTTTTTCAAATTGTGAGGTGTACTTTCTTAGGAGGATGAAGATAAAGTCCAGGAGAGATGGACTTTACAATCTTCTAGTTAGAGTGTTACAATAAATCCACCTTTCTCAAAGTTTCATTGTGTTGTTTTTATTGTTCATATTTGTTTAATTTGGTATTCAGTTTTTAAAGGAGGTGCATTCCCTAAGATTACATTAAAGGGAGGTATGAAGTCAAAATGTTTAGGAATGCTTGTTCTAGAGATAATAGAGTGTCCAACACATCTTCTGGAGAATGCTAGATTGGGAAATATTATTCTACATGGGACAGATTACGTTTGAAAATAGCATATTGTTGAAATATTGGTAATCTTTAAGATTCTTTCTAATACTTTCTTGCAGAAACTCTGAATACGTGAGTAGAGTAGAGTAGAGTAGGGTAGGGTAGGGTAGAGTAGAATAGAATAGTATTTTCTCAACTATCCTGTTCACAAGTTCTTTAGGTTTTATAAATCATAAATTAATTTCAAAACCTGTTAGATGGAAGATGGAAATGACTATAGATGTACTACACAATAATGTAGTTTTTGCAGTTAATCTGAAAATAAATACAAAGCAACTTTATGCTTAGTGCACATACATTGCAAGGGAATGCCATGGGCACAACAGTATTGATTGATATACCAGTCAATGGTAATAAAAGATCAGTACCATTCTCTACAGCAACATTCTATTACCATCTCAAGATATGTATTTTTTCCTTCAAAGGAAGATCACCAAGCACAACCAGAATTATTTCTTTTCAGGTGCATAATAAGTTTTACCTTTTTTATTTGTACAAGAGTGTATTGTGAATTTATGAAATCTTATGAAATAGCATGACAGGCAGAGGTAGGTTCTGTCCGGCTTTACTGCTGGTTCACCCATGCATGCACTTTGTGTGCGCATGTGCAGTTCAATTAAAATTGTTCTGCACATACACAGAACTCAAAAACAAGATGGCAGTGGAAGCAACCGGGGAACTGGTTCAGGGATGTGGCAAGCCTGGGTCTCTGCCAGTTCCAGTGACCCAGGTCGCCATACCAGAACCGATTTGGCCAAACTGGGCTGAACCAGTAGGAACCCATCTCTGATAACAGGTGGTGTATCCATAGGCATATTAAGCTGGAGTGTACTATGATAGAGCTAACTAAGATCCGAACTATGAGCCAGAGATGAGACAATTTGCAAGCTTCGTTCTCTCACTCTTCTTGGATTAGGCACTTTTCCACCAATACCATTTCATCATTCTCAAATGGTCAGTGACATGAAGTGGATACCTACATGAAAAATTGCACACAGTATTTGCACACAAAATACCCTAGGTCTCTATATGTTTTTGAACATCAAAAGTGTAATCAGAGCACTCACCAGTCAAAGGATATAACTGTTGAAGTGGCAATCATGTATGACTTTAACAAGGAGGATCCCTATTCTAGCTGATCCTGGTAGTCCTGTCACAAGGACTGTCCTAATAACGAGACACAGAGAGAAATAGAGAGGGAGATAGGGGGGGGGGGAGGGAGAGAGAGAAAGAGAGATATGACAGAATAGAGATGATAGAGATGGAGATAGTAGAGTTCTAGAGATGGTAGAGGTTGATAGAGGGAGATATAGATAGATAGAGAGATGATAGAGAGAGGGAGAGGGAATGGAGGTAGAGGGGGAGAGAGAGATGACTGAATAGAGATTATAGAGATGTAGATAGTAGACTTCTAGAGATGGTAGAGGTTGATAGAAGGAGATGTAGATAGACAGAGTGATGATAGAGAGAGGGGGGATGGAGATAGAGGGGGAGAGAGAGATGACTGAATAGAGATTATAGAGATGGAGATAGTAGAGCTCTAGAGATGGGGAGGGAGAGATAGAGGGAGAGAGAGATGATAGAGATGGGGAGAGGGGGGAGGAGAGAGACAGTGATGTTTTCCTCTTTTTTCCCTTTGTTTTTATTGTTTTGCCTTTCACATTTATAAGTCCTGAGGTTAAAAAAAACTCTCTTGAGAGAATGTGGAAGGGGGGAAAAAACCCTGTTTCTGCTACCAATAAGGAGGAAAATAGTTCCTAACAATATTTTAGAGCAAATGAAAAATAGCAGCTGAAATGTCTTTCCTTTATTACAGCAGCATATAACTTTCCACCAAGCTTTTAATTTCAAGGAAATGACTCCAATCCCTGTACAATATTCTCCCTTTTGCTTTCTTTGAAATAAGAATATGGATTTTTTTTTCTTTTTAGTTTGTGGTTTACCATTAAAATAAACCACTCTCTGTCGAAACCAAACACATTTATCATCACTATAGGTTGGGTGCAGAATATTCTTTCCACACATAAAAATTGTCTTCAGTTTCAAGAAAGAAATAGGAATTTGTTTGTAGAGGAGTGGTGGTGGGATTTAATCTCCTTTCTCTGTTCAAAACACACACACACACACACACACACACACACACACTTACATAGGGTTCCATATCCTCTTGGAGCAGTTTTTCATGGGGCAGAAGACCAAACAGAGGCCTGGGAAGTTCTTAATGTGATGCCACCATTTTCTCTTTAAAAGGAAGGAACAAGATTTCAAGGGTGGAACACCAAGGCTTCTCATGCATAGGTAGGTTCCTTAATGCATTGCAGCAGGCTTGGCTTCCCATATTATGAACTATGTGCAGATTTACTATTTAAAGACAAGGTGTCAATATGCCCTTTAGGCAAAGTCTAAAAATTCACCAGTTAAGCCAGGCTTTAAGACAATTTAAAACTACTAAAAAACCTTTTGGCAGGGATGAGCTTCAAAAATTTCAGCAATGGGTTTTCTGCCTGGTTGCTGGGTGGGCATGGCCATGGTGGGAGTGGCCTAGTTGGCCTCCTGCACCACAGCGGGGGAACCGTTTTTGCCTTCCCTGGGCTCCGGAGGCCTTCTGGGCCCATTTCTGGCCTTCCGGAACTTTCAGGAGGCCCATTTCCCCCTCCCCCCCTCCTTGAGCCTCTGCATGGGCCCTGAGCTTACCTCGTATCCAAAACAGGCTGCATGGAGACTCCTGGGAGGAGTGTGGTGTGGTGGGAGGAGCCAGCCACCTGTGGGATTTGGAGGTTCTCTGAATTAGCCATAACTTTAGCTATGGGTCAGTGATAGGTTTCAAATTTTTTTAGAACCTCTTCTGTAGGTGTGGCCTGCTTTGTGGGAGTGGCTTGCCGGCCATGTGACTGAGTGGGAGTGGCTTGGCAGTCATGTGACTGGGTGAGAATGGCCAACTTGTAAAATGTGGTGAAACCCACTTAACAACGCTCTTGCTTAGCAACCAAAATGTTGGCTCAGAAACTTTGGCATTTGAAGCATGCAAGTCTTAAAGCTGTCAAGTTACAAGACCCTTGCATCCCTAACCCTTTAGAAAAAAAAACCCCAGGGGTGTTCAAACCTGACAGCTTTAAGACTTGTGGACTTCAACTCCCAGAATTCCTCCTCTCACTCTTCATCTTGATGATGTGCGAACGGGCGGGGGGAGGGAGCTGGAACCGGTTCTAAACCGCAGTGTAGATTTGTGGAACCTCTTCTATAGAAGAGCTTAGAACTGGCAGGAACGCACCCCTGCTTCCTGGGCGAACCCTTAGCAGCCCACCCCTGCCTTTTGGCCTTCCAGAAAGGTAGTAAAAACTGGCTTTGCCAGCTGGCCTGAGCCCCTGAGGGGTTTCTCACGGTTGGAGGTGGATGATAGGGTAAGAAGACTCATCCCTGTCCCAGCTCTCTCATTTTGATTTTAGTATAGTTCTTAATAATATTTTAATTCTGTGCTGTTTTAACAATTTAACTATTTTTTTACTTGTTTTATAACCTGTAAGCCACCCAAAGTCACCCTTTAGGTATATATAAAAATGTATATAAATGTAGGTGTATATAAAAATGTAATAAATAAACAAAAATATCACCAGGAGGCAACTGACCTCATAATAGCTCTACATGCTGCAAAGATAATCCATTTTACAGTTGCACTCCAAAATGCATTAGACATTTTCATTTATACTAATATATCATTAACAGATTCTCTTTCAAAGAATATCTAAAGAACAAAATTCTTGAATCATTTTTTTTTTAAATCAAAGGTTTAGCACATGAAAATAGCCCATTCGTGTGGACTATGGAAATATCTATCCTATGGATCTTTTATATATATATATATATATATATATATATATATATATATATATATATATATATATATATATATATATATATATATATATATATATATATATATATATATATATATATATATATATATATATATATATAATTATCACAGCTCCTGTGAAGATCTAAAAATGTCTAAAAAATTTCACACAGCAGTAATCTAATTTGGTTCTCTGTCTGGATGATCTCTAGGTTGAGTCGAAGGGCAGAGAGGGATGACGTTGAGTCTCCTCCCCTTAAAGGGACCTCTTCACAGGAGCTGTGATAATTATTCTGTAAATTGGCTGATATATCAGGGATACCAGATAGCTCAAGGCATAGAGAGCTTGCCTCAAATGCTGGAAAGCCCTGGTTCAAATCCCGGTAGAAGGAGTATGGCCAGCTGAAGAAGGCTAATAAGCCTGAAATGGATCCATCCTGGTCTCTTTATTTTCAGCCCTTAAAAATTCTAACACATATCTAAAAAATGTCACACAGCAGTAATCTAATTTGGTTCTCTGTCTGGATGACTCTGGGTTGAGTCGAAGGGCAGAGAGGGATGATGTTGAGTCTCCTCCCCTTAAAGGGACCTCTTCACAGGAGCTGTGATAATTATTCTTCATATATATATATGAATATATATATTCTTTGGAACGGATTCCAAAGAAACAAGATCACTAACCTAATCCAAAAAGAAAACCCCACTAAAGTCCAAGACAGTGAACAAGAAAACGGCAAAGCCCTCCTCCCATACATAAAAGGCACCACAGACAGAATCAGCAAGATCCTCCACAAACACAACATCAAGACAGCATTCTACACAAACCGAAAAATATCCACCATCCTAGGAAACCCCAAAGAGAAAATAGAGTTAGAAAATCAAGGAGTATATGAAATCCCATGCACCACCTGCCCCACCACATACATCGGACAAACCAACAGAAGAATAAAGGCACGCATTGAAGAACACAAAAACTCAGTCAGAAAGGAGGAACCAACTTCTTCCCTGGTCCAACACTTCAAAGCCACAGGACATGATATAGACTTTAAAAAGACCAGAACTATTGCCAAAATTGAACACTATAACAACAGAATAATCAGAGAAGCTATTGAGATAGAAAAGCGGCCACACAGCATGAATAAACGAGATGATACCTCCCGCCTACCAGCCATTTGGAAACCTGCCCTCATTGACAAACGAGTCCCTAACACAAAGAATGATACCAGACCCACACTCACGAAAACCACACAGGATGTCACTATCACACATCCACGCAAAAAGCAAACCCAAACCCACACCGAAGATGACCACAAATCAGAAGCCCGACCACAAACCAGAAGCCAGACCAAAGCTGCATTATTAGCCACTTTAAACCCCCCCAATCCATACATGAAGCAAACTGATGCCCACCACGGAGATGTGGTACGACCACAAACGCGAAGCCAAACAACAGCAATGCAGCTCACCAGGTCAAATTCCTCTGCAACTCAGACTAACACAAGCACAACCAGGCCCCCACCCAAACAGAACACGCCCCCATCCAATCAGAGCACAGCCAAACTCCCATCCAATCAGAGCACAGCCAAACCTCCTACCAATCAGAACACACCTCCACCCAATCAGAATGCAGCCAAGCTCCCATCCAATCAAGTCACACCCCCACTGGCAGTTAAAAAGAGGAACCGGCTGAGATCTCACATTGCTCCTGGAAGCACCAAGCCAGAAGCACCAGCCTGAAGATGATGAATGAGATTTCATCGAAACGTCGTGAAGATACTTCCAATTCTACGCGGGAGAAAACCCGAACAACCAAAGACCTACATATATATATATATATATATATATATATATATATATATATATATATATATATATATATATATATATATATATATATATATATATATATATATATATATATATATATATATATATATATATATATATATATATGAGAGAATATTATCACAGCTCCTGTTCAGAGGTTCCTTTAAGGGGAGGAGACTTAACGTCATCCCTCTCTGCCCTTCGACTCAACCTAGAGATCATCCAGACAGAGAACCAAATAGATTACTGCTGTGTGACATTTTTCAGAAAACAAATATATATATACATACATACATACATACATACATACATACATACATACATACATACATACATACATATATATATATTGAAGGCTCCAACAATTCTGGAAAATGGAGTGGGCAGCCTAAGATCCCCAAATAGCTATTAAACTATCCTCAGTTTTTATAAGCTGCTGGCAACAGTGAATTGGGACTGAGGCTGAAGAGAAAGTGAAGTCTAAGGACGTATATGGAGGACTAAGAGGTTGCCACATTATCAGGGTGCGGCAAGATAAGACTGTCATCCATGAAGACAGCTGAGCCACAGAGACAATACTCCACATATCTTGCCTGTCCCTGGTTTCCATCACTGTGAAAAGTGTTAGATTTCTATGAAAACAGAGGGAGAGATCTATGACTGGAAATGCTAATGTAAAGCCAGAGTTCCTTCTTGAGACAGAAATAAATAAAAGAGCTAAAGAGAAACTCAAAAAGCAAACTCCTGCATTTCTTACATCTTTCCAAATTACATGGCTGCTCTAAACAGCTAGCAGAGGTGGGTTTCTGCTGGTTCGCTCTGGATCAGGCCAATCGGTATTGGAGGCAGCGGGAGGCTCCAACCATCCGCCTGAGCAAACTGATAGTGAAATAAATTGAAACCCACCACTGACAACTGGGCCTGACAAGTATCATGTAGTCAGATTGAAATGGACAAGCGTTGTTTGTGCAGAAGGGATATGACAGAGTTATAGTCATTTCTAACGTACTGATAAATGAAGTTTTGTGAAAACAAAATAGCAATGAAAACACAATGAAGTTTTAAAATTGTGTTAAAAAAAAACAAGAGCTATAGAGCCTTCCTCACAGGACTGGCAAAAAATGTGCCCAAGAATAATTAGCTTCACTGAGGGCTCGTAACAGTATGGAAAAATCAGGATTTTTCAACAGCTGGAAACAAATGATTGGAACATTACTTGTGAAACAAGATCAAGAAATAGCTTTGAGAATCATAATTAGTACAGTATAAAATTCGCTGGCGGCATATTGAGACATTAAGATTTTATGTGAAGCCTAGTCATCTTCTTCAATAGGAGTAGAAATCAAAAGATATAGGAACTGGCTGAAACTGGATTTTTGTAGTGTCTGGTTGAGAGATGGGAGGTACTAGGCAGGCCATTAAAAGGAAGTTTAGCAAAATAACTTTATCCTATGATTCTGGGCACAATTTCTGCAGATATCTTGATCTCAGCTTGCAGAACACCAAGCCTATTTCCAATAAGACTGTCATCTTCCAGGAATTAGCTCTGGAAAGCCAAACAGACTTAACATGTCTCACAGTAGCCTGGTTTGGGGCAAAGTTGGGATCATTACCCTTTCTGAGATCTGTCCTCCAAATTTTCAGGTATCTTAGTAGTCATGCTATCAAAGAAACATAATTATGATCCTTTATGAGAATGTGGCTGTTCCCAGAAGGCCTCATCCAGAGATGACTGCATATGAGTATCTACGTCTAAGTTGTGTCTGAGGATCAAGCTAGGGATTTTAGTTGACTAGACATTCTTTGGTCTCATTTTGGGAGAGTGTTAGAGATACAGTATGTGCAGGGGACTTCAGTCTCCATAACTTTGGAGATGGTTCAAGAATTCATAGCCTCCATGGCAATCATGGGCTTGTCCTAGCTGACATGGGTTCCTAAGAATATAAATAGACCTATTTGATTAAAATGTAGTAGAATATAAGTAGCTCAGATTGGTAGTTGGGCTGTTGGTTTGAGCTCTGAGCTTGGCAATTTGGTGACAAACGTTTCATCACCATTCAAGGAGACATCATCAGTGTACTTTGAATTGTGCTCATCTGTCAGAACACTGGCCTTTAAATACCTTTTTATGTGATGCAAATTAGGATGGATGTTGTTTGTTCAGCTACTTCTAAGTCATGGTCTGATTTCGGAGCTTGGAGCTCAAAGCAACAGCCCAGACCTTTAAATCTTTAGATAAGAATTACATAGATAAAATTGGTTGTTAAATTATCCATTGAATCTTTCATGCAAAAATAAAGTAACCAAAATGGAAATTATATAATAAATACAGTATTTTCAGAGGAATTCCAATTCTCACTAAAAAAAAAAAAGCACAAATAGGTAAGTTATTGGAAAAAAATTAACGCAGATTTTATTATTTTATCAACTTTATCACTGGATGTTTATTTCAACATTTATTTTCCTATGGGAAGAGAACTATGAATATTGCCTAATTAGAGATTAAGCATGTGATCCCTTTGATTTCTTGGCAAATTTTAGAGTCAAGATGTAACAAAGGACTTTCTTCTCCACCCTTGAAAGATGGGTGGGCTACAGAAAGAAAATCATGATGTAACTTTAGAAAAAGAGGTTAAAATATAATTGTATTTAAAACTACTATGAAGAATATCAAAAGCTACTTCTTTGTAACTTTTTTCTTTTTCTTGCAATTTTAGCTTCTCTTTTATTTCTTTTTTTTCTCTTTTCCCTTACTTTATTCTAATTCGTATGTTTTTTAATCTTCCTTTTTAGAAGTTTTAACAAAAATTATGTGTAACAGCCTAGAAAGTTGTCAGACATAGGAGTTTATGTTTTGACCTTCAGTCCCATGAAAAAGCTGTGATACTATAGAAAAATCTAAATTTGAAGATCATTGGGAAGATATTTTACTTAGTGTTGCGGCCAAAGAAGGCATAAATACCTTAAATCAACTGATTTATACTGGGATTTGAGAAATTATGTTGTGACTATGACTTACTCTCAACATATCTGCTTGATAATATAAGGTATACAATTGAAAATACTGTCAAAAGAACATTAAATGTAATACTTTAATATTTTAATTTCAAAATCATGCTCAACTCCATAATGACTCTGGATGGGTTACTTTAGAAAAGAAAAAAACATAAAACAGCATATATTAAAGGAAAAAAGAATATAAACCAACTAGTCCTTACAAGCATCAGATATACCTGGAAATATAGGCTTCTTAAGATATTCTGGACTTAAAGTGAAATCAAGAATTCAATTTTATATGGAATGAAAAAAACAAAGCAGAATGAAGGTTATCATTAGTAATATGCATGAAATGCAGAATGAGGAATTGGAATGTCCTTTCTTAATAATAATAATAATAATAATAATAATAATAATAATAACAACAACAACAACAACAACAACAAGAGCAGAGGGTGGTTGAGGACTCCTACAAGTAAAGCAGACTGTGGAAGAAGAAAGACACAGCTTGAATGATTACATCCAGAAAAGTGAAGAACCAATGATTAAAGTAAATAATAAAGTAAATAAAGGAGGCCTTTTAAAGACAACTAAGTCAAAAGCTGAATATAAGAAAGAAGTAATTGAGAAACGAGCTGAAAATTGGAAAAGCAAAGCTATGCATGGCCAATGCTTGAAAAGTATTGAAGGCAAAGCTGACCAAAAACTAACTTGGAACTGGTTAAGATCAGGAGTACTGAAAAAAGAAACAGAAGGCTTTATTTTGGCAGCTCAAGAACAAGCCTTAGCCACAAACTGCATGTAGGCAAAAATTCAACCTGTTACCACCAACGGCAAATGTCGCCTCTGTAATGAGAAAGATGAGACAGTCGACCACCTGAGCAGTGGGTGCAGCAAAATTTCACAAACTGACTACCTACAATGCCATGACCGTGTTGCTAAGATCATTCACTGGAAATTGTGCCAGAAGTTTGGATTTGAGTACAGCAAAAATCACTGGGAACATCAAGTTGAGAAAGTTTTAGAGAATGAGAAAGTCAAGATCTTGTGGGACTTCAGAAATTCAGACTGACAGGCACTTGTCCTACAACACACCTGATATAACAATAATTGGGGGGGGGGGAAGTATGGTTCATTGACATTGCAATACCTGGTGATGCACAAATTGAAAATAAGCAGCAAGAAAAAATCACAAAATACCGGGACTTGCAAATTGAAGTTGAGCGACTGTGGAGGAGGAAGTTGTGTGTTGTCCCGATTGTGATTGGAGCCCTTGGAGCAATACCTAGGGGGCTGCCTCACTATGTGGAGGTTCTAGGTTTGCCTAATTCCAGAAACTCTGATAAAATTAGATGTCCTGAGATACCTATAGACTGGACTTATTATAGTAGTATTTCAAATAATCAGGATAGGTTAAAAGAATAAGGAACTTTCTCCTTCCGTGCTACAGTTGTGAAGATGTCAACAGCCAGATTGATGAATGTCAGAGAGGATATGGTAAAAACTGAAAATAAAAATAACAAATTGTTGAAACTGATATTCTAAGCAAAGTGAATTTTCATGGCATTATTAATTATATGCACCTAGGGGATTTTCCTTTTAGCCTTAAAATAATAAAAGAATTCCATGTCCCAAAGATGCTTTTTTCAAGAGGCAACTGGACTTTCTGGTTTTTCTTTGAAGACGTTTTGCTTGTCATTCAAGAAGCTTCTTCAGCTCCAAAGAAGCTTCTTGGATGAGAAGCAAAACGTCTTCAAAGAAAAACTATAAAGTCCAGTTGCCTCTTGAAAAAGCACCTTTGGAACAGCCATGACCTGGATGACTGAGAATCTCCATAGACAAGAGTTCCATGCATTTCTGAAGCTTCATCAGAGGTAGAAACTCCATGCAAGGGGTTTCTAGCTCAATCAAAACCTAGTTTGTTAGACTATATAACAAATTATGAAATGTAAAAAGGACAGCTTTAATTTATGCAATTTCTGGAACACAGTTCTCCCCCAGATCCAGATGGTCACCACTCTGCTGTTGTTAAGAAGTATCATGAAGACCTAGCTCATCATCCAGGCTATGGTAAACCTCTTGCTTCATCACACTTGGCATCTTTTTTGTTTATTTTTAGGTTTCATTGATTTTATTGTAATTTCTTTATTTGGTTGTTATGAGCCATTCAGAGATGGTAAGAGTCAAGAGGCATGCAAGTTTCCACCAATTTTAGACTGTGATTCTAGTTGTAGATTACCTGACATAATACTGTGTTCTTATTTAAAAAGTGCAATTAAAAACAATTTGGCCTACATGTATCATCCACATACGATCAGATAAAAATATCCAGTGTTAATTGCTGCAGTTCCATTTCCCACCAGATTTCTAGCCCAAGGCTGATGAATAATTCTAATTTGTATCAAGCACCATTGCACGATCACCATGTCATATGATGCGCACTGAAATTCAGAAATATATTAAAAGCATTTTTAATTACTATTAGTCATGCAGTCAACTTACATAAGCCCTTAAAGCAAGTTTTGTATTAGCCAGAATAAAGCTCCCATTATATCCCAGTCTCAGGCACAAGACTACTGGTTATATTCAGATCATAGTAAGACTTTCATCTAAAATGCTGAGATAGCTGTTTTTGTTTAACCTAGCATTGCAGTAGCTAAGCAACATCATATTCTGGTGTGTTACAAAAAAACCCAATTTCCCTTGAGCACTTGAACATTTTAAAATACAGCTAGGCCTTAAAATGTCAGTCTCTGCCTCTAGGATTAATCACAGTGTCTATTTATTTACCAAAATGGAGAGAGGAGGAATCACACAAATATCAGTGAATTTCTCTTACATACGTAACCAGCCACTGCTGAATTTTAAAAATAGACATGTAGTAGGATAAAAATAAGAGTAAGGGAACTGTTCTCAGTTCGGGCCTGGGGGACAGCAAGCAAAATGATTAGACATATCTTTTGTCCCCTCCCCCCTTCTATTACATCCCAGAAAGCATTTATGGAAGATGTAAAACTCACATTCATTTCTCATTTTTCAATTCATTCCCTACACAATGCCAGTGAATTGAACCCTATGGTTGTATTTATATGCGAAGACTCATAAGACTCTTTTTAAAAGGATCTGGTTCGATGGGAGGAAAAGAGAAGTCATTTTTTCTGTTCTCTGATTACCTATAGACACAAATTATTTGCAGACGTTTTGAGTAAATCTTAGATCGAATGCACACACGAAATCTGTGCTTAGTAGTGTGTATTTATGCGATCTGCAAACATTGCTTGACCTGAGTGAATTTGTATAATACAAGGTTGTCTCTCTCTCTCTCCTATCCAATCCATCTGTCTGTCTCTGTTTATCTATCTGTCTGCCTAATTGGGCTTAACTTTAGACTGTGGGTGGAAATGGTGTGTATGAGAACATGTATGTAGAGTGGGAGAATGCAGAGATTGCTTTCAAAGGGTAATTTATTAATTTAATATAATATTTTCTTTGTAATATCCTTTTTTGGTATTCATCTCCCACTATTGCTTTGAAAAGCCTCTTGTTCCTGCTTTGGTAAAGCCTGTTAAGCATTGTCTATCTATCCCATCCCCCCCCCCCCCCATCTCTATCAGTTTTTGTATGTGGCAAGAGAAATATTGAAATAAGAGGTACAAAAGATATAATATTATCTATGGAATTATCCGGTGGTCTTCACACACTATGTTTAACCTAGATACAATGCCTGTATCACTGCCGGCCTTGCAAAATAGTCCAGACAAAAGCACACCCGACATACAGTGCTAGCTCTAAATTTATTGTAAGGTTACATTAACAAAATCTTGCAAGTCTAAAATTACATCTTTTCCCCCTAATCAAGATATTAGAAAGGGTCACTTCTGAAAGATTTACCACATTCCAATTCATCCTGTGGTTTCAGATGCTGCTTCTCTATTGCTCCCTTGTCCGTGGGTCTCTAAACTTGGCAACTTTAAGACTTGTGGATTTCAACATCTCTTGCTTGCTGGAGAATTCTGGGAGCTGAAATCCACCAGTCTTAAAATTGCCCAAGTTTGGAGACCTTTGGTCTAGTCTGTGACTTTTCCTCCTGTCTCCCAAGGTCATTCCCACACACCATTACAATCACTCAACACACAAAGTTTTCTTGGAATGAATGCATCCTTATTTCCTTGTGGCTTAAAATATTATGTGAACTTAGCCCATTAGGCTAGTTTATGATTCAGTGTATCATATGAACCCACAGGATGAATTAAATCACTATCTAGTGTCCATAAAACCACTCAGCCGTGATGTTAGCACAAGTCAGGGGACTCTGGTTTCCATCTCTTTGGATGCCACTGGAATTAAGCAACAGGTATTAAATGACTATTTACCTATTTTCTAAAGCAGTCATATCCCTATACCCATTTGCATATGATTTTCTCTGCTCTACTACCTCCCAGGGGTACTCTATCTCTTCTATACAATAATACAATAGCAGAGTTGGAAGGGACCTTGTAGGTCTTCTAGTCCAACCCCCTGCATGGGCAGGAACCTTATACCATTTCAGACAAATGGCTGTCTAACATCTTTTTAAAGACTTCCAGGGTTGGGGCATTCACAACTGCTGGAGGCAAGCTGTTCGAGAGGTTAATTGTTCTTACTGTTAGGAAATTTCTCCTTAGTTCTAAGTTGCTTCTCTCCTTGGTTAGTTTCCACCCATTGCTCCTTGTCCTGCCCCCAGGTGCCTTGGAGAAAAGTTTGACTCCCTCTTCTTTGTGGCACCCTCTGAGATATCGGAACACTGCTATCATGTCTCCCCTGGTCCTTCTCTTTATCAAACTAGACATACCCAGCTCCTGCAGCCGTTCTTCATATGTCTTAGTCTCCAGTCCTCTAATCATCTTGGTTGCTCTTCTTTGCACTCTTTCCAGAGTCTCCACGTCTTTTCTACATCGTGGCGACCAAAACTGTATGCAGTATTCCAAGTGTGGCCTTACCAAGGCACTATACAGTGGCATTAACACTTCACGCGATCTAGATTCTATCCCTCTGTTGATGCAGCCTAGAACTGTGTTGGCTTTTTTGGCAGCTGCTGCACACTGCTGGCTCATATTTAAATGGTTGTCCACTAGGATTCCGAGATCCCTCTCACAGTTGCTACTATTGAGCAAGGTACCACCTATACTGTACTTGTGCATTTGGTTTTTCTTGCCTATATGTAGGACCTTACTTTTTTCACAATTGAATTTCATTTTATTAGACAGTGCCCAATGTTCAAGTTTGTCTAGATCCTTCTGTATCTTAAGCCTATCTTCTTCTCCACTCTCTTAAATTCTCTTGCTTGGTTTCCATTGATTCACTTTCATTCATTTTCTCAAACTATAGAATCTTTCCAGGTGCAGAGGGAAGCTCCAGCTACACCTGGCTGAATGTGTGAATTTCCCCCCAAAACCATTCGGACTCATATGGTAGACCATGGATCTCCAAACTTGACAAAGTTTAAGGCTCGTGGTCTTCAACTCCCAGAGCTGGCTGAGGAATTGTGGAAGTTGAAATCCACAAGGCTTGAAGTTGACAGATTCAGAGACCCCTATGGTAGATGACGCCAACATGAAAATAAACCATCCCTTGAGCTGACATTAACTCCTGGTGAAACTCCTGAATCCACTTCCATAGGAGCTTCTGGTATGATGTTGGCAACAATAGGGTAATGATTTGCATTGCTTTTACCTGGGCTTTTCTTCCCCGCTTCTTATATTATTGTTATTTTCTAATGATCTTTTATTATCCATGAAACAAACCTATTGATTCTTGCTTACTTTTTTTTTTTTTTTAGATTAGCCAAGATTGGCTAAATGCTGCCCCTTGAGTGAAGCAACATGTAGTAAATCAGGGTTCAATCCAGTAGATAACATAAGTATATGTTGCATTGTAGCTACACTCAGAGTTTCAGAGTTTGTGTATGTATGTATGTATGTATGTATGTATGTATGTATGTATGTATTTATTTATTTATTTATTTATTTATTTATTTATTTATTTATCATCGTGAAGATGTACCAGGCTTTACAAAGTTTTCAAACTTACAAACTTCCATCCCAAAGGGCTCCCATCTTAAAATAAGATACCCTAAAAAGTAATATAGAGGACTAAAACAAAAGCAGTGACATTTCAGAAATGCCTCCCACAGCCATTTTCTGGGGGCAATTATACACTCTCTTATGTATGTTGTTTGTGGGTCCCATAGGGATTTTTAACTTACTATTTTCAATGGAAGATAATATTTGTAGCTCAATGTTGAACTGTGGGGTCCTTGGTGCTTTCTTTCCCTCAAGAAAACTACCAAGCTCAGAGAGCACCAAGGACCCTGCAATTATTTCATTTTGCACTCTGGGAAGGCTGGGAACCAACATAAAAAGGCAGAGTAGGGTTAAATCTTCTCCCCTCACAGCTTCAAAATGAACAACAGTGAAGTTTAAAGAGTGGAAATGGAGGAGGGGGAATTTTCAAGGAAGAGATGAATTCCCAACCTGAGATGGGTGGCTAGAGAGGAGAGTTTTAACTGTTCAATGAACAAATCTTTGACTGATCTTGATTAGATCAGTATGCTTCTGAAAAAGCAAAGAAAACTAGGACAATCTGGGTCTCTCTCTCTCTTTCCCCTCCCTCACTCCCTCCCTCACTCCTCCCCTCTCTCACACACACAATTTGAGATTCTTTAAACTGCCCCTCCTGCCCAAAATTGTTTTAAAGAACTGTATCTTTAACGAACTGGGCTTGCAATTGTTCGCTTTTCCCCCTTCTATTCTATCCTTCCTCTTTCTTTGAGGTATTTTTTTCTTGAGGTGTATTTTACTTTGTGTAAACCTTGAGTACAGAATACCCCTGGGAAACAGGTAAAAAATGAATTATCCAATAAATGCAGACCTTTAGCTCATAAGAAAGCCTACCAGGTTTGTTTGGATTTAAATGAAGGAAGGATAATGCACTAGCAATTAAACAGTTTAGCAAGTGAAACAATTTACTTACAAACTGTAAAGTGTGATTTTGTTGCACGTTTGAAGGGATGGCCCCATCTCACTGTCAAATGATTCTGGGCAGCTTACAACACCATAAAATAATCTAAATTTAAAACAATGATGGCCACTTTTGTTTTGAAAGCATTCATAGTTGATCAGATGACCACGGCAGGATGGGGAGAGGAGACCTCTTTGAGCAAAGTCTTATCAACTGAGAATTGCCATTAACATTTCCCATAAAGGATTAGACGTAGCATAGGTCTGGTCCCATGTGGAATATTAAAATGGCTAGCTCACGGATTTAGGCATTTGTCTCCCTCTTTATCAAGAGTGGCTGCTACAGGTTCACCCGGGTTCGGGAGAACCTGTAGCTAATATTATGGCTGGTTCGGAGAACCTCCAAATCCCACCCCTGGCTGGCCCCACCCACCCTGCTCCACCCCTCCCAGTAGTTTCCATGTGACTAGTTTTGGAGGCTCGAGGAAAGCCCCTGGAGCTGGGGAAGGTGAAAACATCTCCCCCGCCACGTTGTAGGAGGCCAACTAGGCCATGCCCACTATGGACATGTCCATCCAGCAACTGGGCAGGGAACTTTTTTGAAATTTTTGAAGCTCACCCCTGAAAAGAGTCTTCATCCTCTCTTCTCAACACCCAAAGCCAGAATCTGAATGAGGTTTTGGCCGTGTAAATCTGGAAGGCCAGTTAGAGCAGAGTGCCTGGAAGGAACTGATTAAGAGGGAGGGTGAAGTCAGAGATGTGGAAGGTAAGGGCAACACGTGGTTGTATCCCTGTCCTACTTTTAAGCCTCATGGGTAGATTTTGAAGGGCACACAGTGGTGATATGGAATCTTTGTGGTCGTGAATAATGTGCCAGTGAGCATAGGTTGCAGGGGAGAAATAGTGGGGAAGATAGTTGCTTGGGTTAGAAATTACAGTGGGCAATTTTCAGTTTAGTTTGCAACCCACACCCTCTCAGTCAATCCCCACCTCCAGATTCTGATCTGGGTATACACACCACTCAGTATAACTAACATAAATAATACAGACTTGTGCTCATTTATGAAACATCAACAAACATTTAAAAGAAAACTGGCAAAACCAGGCAAAAGGCAGAGAAAAGCAGGGGGAGAGAGGAGAGAGAGAGGGGGGGGGGAGAGGGGAGAGAGAGAGAGAGAGAGAGAGAGAGAGAGAGAGAGAGAGAGAGAGAGAGAGAGAGAGAGAGAGAGAGAGAGAGAGATATTCTCTCTTTTTCTCTTTAACTTTCCAGAAACAATACTGCGATAATTAACATGGCCAATACCCAAAAAGAGAGGATTTTGATCATTCCAGCCTTACCCTTTGCAAGTAGGTAATGGCAGCAGAATAGAGATGGAAAGTAGGACATCAGGTGATCTATTGTCTATTTTGCACTATGAATTAACCAGTTTGTTGGGTGGCAATAAGGTACTCAACAGCGTGCAAAGTCCCCTGGGGAAAACATCCAGACTCATAGTCATCTGTGGAAAATAATTTCCTTTATTTCTGAGACACATGCTACGGTATGTCTCTTGTGCAAAATACAAGAGGTCACACTGCATTCTGCATTCAGAGTGTTATTTTTGCCTTATCTGCTTACTTATTTTTAAACATATGGCATACTCTCAGAATCTCTCAAGAAAACATCATTCTGGGCAGTAATGAAGTCTAAAAGAATCACAGACAGCTTTTGGGTTTTTTCTTTTCTCCTTTCTTAAATTAGTAAAAGAAAATGAGTGATTGGGGCAATTTAGCCATGTTTATAAAAAAAATGGTGACAGGTTTTCATACAAAGAAATCTGTTCTGAAGCCATTGGTCATTGGTCACAACATTTTCTTTTCTTGTCTTCACTTTACTGGTGTTTTCTAAATGTCATTTGGATTGTTCCACTCTAATATGAAATGGAGACGGCAGAAAACAAAGGATCTCATTGTTCCCAGAAATGAAAAGGAGAACACTATTGTACTGCTTATGTTAACATACCTTGAGAATTATTCATATTAACCACATGAAATGTATTAGTTTAATTTGGACAAAATACAAATTAAGCAAAAATTGGGGCAAAAAAAAAAGGCAGGCTAAGGACACTACTTAGATGAGTAAATTAGTAAAAAAAAAAAACTTGTTGACCCCAGTATTCAGATGGGGCTGCAGTTTTTGCAATGCAAAGCTTTCATTAGTACCACAATAAGTATTGACAAAATAATAATGCATTCATATCACGATTGTTCTCTTAGTTATAGAGGTAAAGCCATCCTAAATATTAAAGTAGCTGAGATTTCCTGCTGGCCAGCTGATTGCAACTCCTACAAACTGCCCATATAACTGGTCGGTTTCAAAAGTAGGCTTAGATAACTTTCTTATATAGGGAGGCATATTTGTTAAAATATTTAGCCTGGTAATAAAAGGCCATTCATTCTGATGAAGTGATATCAGCATTAAGCAGATGATGACAGAATTTTGGGCACATTTTTATTTAATAAAAAGGTTAAAATAAGTGCAATGAACATATCAGAGGTTTTAAACATCTAGTTTATCTCTTATTGTGCCCAAAATGTGGAAGGTCCTGGCTTTTTAAAAGCATGAGCTACGACAATGCTTCTCAACTTCAGCTACCTTAAGAGGTGCAGACTTCAACTTTCATAATTCCAGGGGTGGGCTTCAAAATTTTTAGCAAGGGGTTCTCTGCCCAGTTGCTGGGTGGGCGTGGCCTAGTCAGCCTCCTGCACCATGGGGGGCATTTTTTCCCTCTCTGGGCTCTGGAGGCTTTCCTCAAGGCTCCAGGAGGATGAAAACGGTCTCCCCAGGCTCTGGAGGCCCTCTGGAGGCCAGAAACAGGCCCATTTCCAGCCTTTCCGAACTTCCGGTAGGTCCGTTTTTTGCCCTCCCCAAGCCTCTGCGCATGTCCTGCACTTACCTGCTTCCAAAATGTTCCATGTGAGGACTCGTGGGAGGGGCAGGGTGAAGTGGGCAGGGCCAGCCAGGAGTGGGATTTGAGGGTTCTCCAAACTGCACAGAATCTTAGCAAGAGATTCTCCCGAACCCCTGCGAACCCCCAGTAGCCCAACCCTACATAATTCAGGTTAGTTGGGACTTGAAATCCTTAATGCCTTAAGGATGCCAACATGGAGAAACCCTGACCTGGACACTCTAGGACTACGAAAAGAAAAGTTAACAGGATCGAGAGCATCAGAATGTCTGGGGTGAGACTTCTATAGGGCAGGTATCATGACAGAGGTGTCATGTCTCCTGGTCTAGCAAAATAGAAAGGATTCAAAACATGCTTAGACTGCTGGATCTGGTAGTAAGAGCAAAACTGTAGTAGCAGACCCACAAGTGTTTTGAGGGCCTGCTGTCATATGCAAGGTTATATTTTCATATTTGCACTTTAAAGAAAAGGAAGTCATAAAGTGGGCAAAACGGGTGCTTTGAGTAAATTTAAAGCTACATAGGACTTACATATTATTCGATCCTATTTATGCCTGTCAGTTTGTTCCTAGTGTATTCCAGTGTATTTCTGATTCTCACTTTACCTGAAAGACCTGATAAACCCTCCCCCACCCCACCGCCAAAAACATTTCCTTCAAGATTGGGGGATGCCCCGAGGCAATTCAGGAGCGGCAGCAGGAATGAAAAAAGAAATATTCATAACCACCAACCATCACCCCAGTTTTCCCAGGAGCATAAGCATCAAGAAGGCCATAGATTTTTCCCATACTTAGGCGCTCTTCTATACATGGAAGGCTTCATCTGGAGCAGGCTGCTTCGCAAACATTTTCACAAGATTGCAAGACAAATGTTCATTCCACCAGAAATTGGCAATTCCCATGGTTACTTGCAACCACCCCTCTGACTTGGGGAAGCATCTTTCTCTTGAACAAAAACATTCTGAATGAAAATAGAAACAAGTCTTGGTATTGTTATTAACATTATGAACCCTGAAAGGATTTCTTTGTCCCACGAAAGAAGAATTCTTGAGAAAGTACAAAAATCAGCCAGAGGAGCCAACAACCCAGTTGATTGAGAAATTCAAGCCATATTTGTTTGCTTATGCTTAAAACTATAATTGGGTTTGGAAGGGCTATTTAAAGATCCGAAAAGTTAAACATCATTATGTTCAATAATTGGGCTTATAAGTATGTGTGGGAAATTTGAACTTTTCCGGAACACAGTAATATCCCTGGACAAACTTCTAAAATGATACATGACACAAGTCGGCTAAATTCTGTGCTTTCAAACACTTTTTTAAAAAAAGAAATCTCCATCCCTGTTTGAAATTCAAGTCGCCTTCAAGCTTGCCCATCCTGCAGCAGTTACTTCTTGCATAAGCAAGTATGTCAAACCCTTGGGCAGGGCTTCATACAAAAGTTGTGAAGCTTCTTCTTCAGTAATGTTGTATTGCTACATAGGGCACACAAAACCTTTGCCAGACCAGTTCTGGAATACAGCTCGTCTGTCTGGAACCCACACTGTATATTGGACATTAACACGATTGAGCGGGTCCAGAGGTGTTTCACGAGAAGGGTACTCCACTCCTCTACTCGCAATAGAATCCCTTATGTCAACAGGCTTGAAATTTTGGGCTTGGTCAATTTGGAACAGTGTCGCCTGCAGTACGATCTAAGCATAGTACACAAAATTGTCTGCTACAATGTCTTACCTGTCAACGGCTTCTTCAGCTTCAACCACAATAATACACGGGCAAACAATTGATACAAACTCAAGATAAACCGCTTCAAACTCGATTGCAGAAAATACGACTTCAGCAACAGAGTGGTCAACATCTGGAATGCTCTACCCAACTCTGTTGTTTCAGTCTCAAACTCTCACAGCTTCAATCTCAAACTGTCTACCCCATTCTTAAGATGTCCATAAAGGGGGCATCCCTGTCTTACTGTCCCCATGTTTACGTTCATGTCTATACTTGTTATCTTGTACATGTTCGACAAACAAACAACTGCAAGAAATGAAACATATACCCTGTCTTCCTGTCTTTCCCAGAAAACCAGGGCATGTGAGAAGAGTGACAAACTTCCACAGTTTTCTTTTAGCAATTATACTCCTCTGCAACTGGAAGGAAAGTCTCTCCAGCTGGTCCTGCTGCAAGACCTTTATCTTCCCCCAGAATGTTGCTTCTTTTCCCCAAGATAAATGCTTTGTGTCTATATGAGCACTCTCCCTGTGAGAACTAGGGTCACAATTCAGTTCTAAGGTTTCAGAACTTTGGATTAATGCCACTGGAAGCAGGGGAGGTGGGGAACGTCCCTGCCCTTTTTTTTTCTGATTACACAGAATGCCTTCTGAGACATGTAAGTTTCTAGGACCGTGATGGCGAACCTATGGCACATGTGCCAGAAGTGGCACACAGAGCCATCTCTCTGGGCATGAGAGCCATCGCCAGTTGCTTTTCCAGGTTCTGGCATGTGTATGCACACCAGGCAGCTAGTATTCACATGCGCGGTGAGTGCTGGAAACTGGAAAAGGAGCCAGGTGCACATGTGCACACTGGGAAGATGATCACCTGGTTTCTGGTGTGCGCATGTGCGCTGGCCAGGTGGTCTTCATGTGTACATGCATGCCAGAAACCAGAAGACCAGGTGACTGGTGCGCATGTGCGTGTCAATAACCGGAAGATGATCTTCCCAACATGCGCATGCACACTGGACAGCTGCTCTTCCGAAACGGGAGTTTCGGCACTCTTTGCCAAAAAGGTTCACCAACACTGTTCTAGGAGATCAGAATTTATTTTTTTAATGTATTTATTTTAAAGATTTGTTTAGCCACCCATCTTAAAACACAACTCTGGGTGGTTCACAACAATAAAACCTAGATCTTTTAATCATAAAGTAAAAACCATTAAAACAAAACAAAACCTAATGCTTCCATCACACCCTTGAGATATCACACAGATATCCTCATTCTATCCTAGTGCCTCAGTACTCTTGATAGCCTTCCAAAAGAGTGGGGGACTGCTGAATCATCAGGCAGGGGGAAGGAATTAGATAAGACTAAATCCAGGGGGTCAGAATTCAGAATTGGCACTAAACACTGAGAATGATTTAAAGCACTTTTCATTCATGCTGCCTAATAGCACTGTGTTCTTTCTTTTGCTTAACCACTGCCCAACACCTATTCTCTGTCCAACCCAGTGGTGGGATTTGAATCGGTTCTGTGGGTGTGGCTTGGTGAGTGTGGCATGGCTTGGTGGGTGTGGCTTGGTGGGCATGGCAGGGGAAGGATACTGTAAAATCTCCATTTCCTTCCTACTCCAGGGGAAGGTTACTGCAAAGTCCCCAGAGAATAGATGGGGGCAGGGCCAGTCAGAGGTGGGATTTGCTGGTTCTCCAAACTACTCAAAATTTCTGCTACTGGTTCTACAGAACTGGTCAGAACCTGCGGAATACCACCTCTGGTTCAATTTCTGCCATCCTAACCCCATATCAAGGGGGTCCCTTAACAACTAAGTAGCTGACAGACCAGGATTCAAGGATGCTATTGCCTCACATTCAGCATTCCAAACTCAGGTCATCAGATATGATCTAATCATATCCACATTCCACAATAACATTTGATTACTCCTGCTCTTATCAGACCAACCAGGGTTTTTTTTTAAAAAAAAAAATCAGAATGTACAGTGAGTGGGCTGGGAGACCCCTTTTCTATCTCCCATGGAGCCAGGGTGGGGGGGAGAGCAAGCAGCAATAACCCCAGCATCCCAAACCATATAAGTCCCATAATTGCCCTGTATGGATCACCTGTGCGTCTCCTCCATCTGTTTCTTTGAAAGGCACAGCTGAAGAAATCTGAAGTATTCCCTGTGTTCTTCAAATCCTGCTGAAGCACATAAGGGACAATATGGCTGCTGCCTCACAAGGAAGGTCACACACCAGCCATGGGATGCTGAACGTTTCTCTCACAAGACCACCAGTCAAATTCCATTGATATCCCATACTAGGGGTCAAACTCATGGCCTACAGGCCAGATGTTCTCCCCTGGTTTAGCAAAGGGGGAGGGAGGGAAGTCATGATACATCACGTGACAACAACACGACATCGTGAGCAGTGGTGGGTTGCAGGCAGTATGCCCCAGTATAGGCGGACCGGAGCCTGTCCGGAGCACCGGTATGGTGCTTCCAGTATGGTGCTCCGGAGGGCCCGCCCCCCCCCCCCGCCCTCACTTCTTACTGTTCTTTTACGTCTTCAGCCCTTCTGCGCATAGGCACAATGCATATAGCGCCTGCGCGACAGTCTGCAGAGCAGCTGGAGCGTCACAGATGCTCACGGAAGTGCCAAGACGCATGTGTGCACTACTCGCATCCATGTGGACGTCGCCAGACCCATTCCAATGGTACTGCTTGGGATGGAATCCAGAACCCACCACTGGTCATGAGTTTGACACCCCTGCCCCATACCATCTCTATTTTTAAAAAAATCCTTCATAATCTACAAGTCAACCAAATCTCTATAAGCCAGCTCCAACATACACCAGAAACAACTCCCATCCTCAGACATTCCACCAGTCTCAGAAATGTGACAAAAAAAAATATCTTACAGTTTTCGTCTGGGCATAATAGTGCAAAACACAAAAAATGACTTTGTCACAACGTACCTTTATGAAGTACTGTCTAGCTTAAGGCAAGGTGTCCTTGAGTTCTGAAGGAGTCTTCAAGGCTATTCTCAGATGGAAACAGTATTTCTCTTTGAGATATGTAGGACAGAATAGATCCTATGTTAAATGACAGCTCCTAGCATCTGCCTCAATTATGCATGTCGACACAGGAATGGGAATTAAGCAACATCTGGAGGATGACGGGTATCTACTCTTAAAACTTAAATGGATTTAATTCTGACTGTATTGTATTCATGATACCCAAAAGAAATGATTCAGCATTTTATACATAATTTGAGATATTATTGTGTGAGAAAAACAATGGTTTAAGACCAGATTATAATTCTACACTGGTTTCTTGTTGAAAATCGTTCTACCCAGGATTCCTCCTCCAAAAAGATGTTTAACACAAAACAGATCTAGAATGAAACGGTGCACAGCTTTTCTTTTACTTCACAATTAAAAACAGCCAGTTTTGTTTTTAATGAATAGTTGGTCCTTAGACATTATTTCCATTTATATGATGCAGAAAAAAATAGACACAGTAGGATTCAGTACAGGTAGTCCTAAATGAACAGTTCATTTAGTGACCATTCAAAGTTACAACAGTACTGGAAAAAAAGTGACTTATGGCTGTTTTTCACACTTACAACCATTGCGGCATCCCCATGGTCATGTGATCAAAATCCAGACACTTCACAATTCAATCATATTTATGATGGTTGCTGTGTTCCAGGATCACGTGATCAGCTTTTGTGAACTTCTGACAAGGAAAGTTAATGGGGAAGCCAGATTTACTTAACAACCGCATTACTAACATATCAACTCTGAGAATCAAGAAATCTAGCCTATTGGTCTATTAGATTCAATAAGTCCTATGGATGTTAGCAGGCCCTAGAAGAAAGAGATATGAACCAAAGTTTTCAGCTAGGATGGTTGCAAAATTTATGAGAAATATTTATAATCCTGCTGAGCCTTTGCTAACTGTGAAACATGTTTTTTCAAAGTATGCACTTGTATGGATACATTTAAAACAGGAAGAATTAAGCTGTTGGAAATGAGGAAATGAAAGTAATATAGACACAGATGTTTACAGAAAGTGACAGTGAAGTTGTGAAGCATGTATGTGGTTAGAAGAAAAGTATGAAAGGTAGGGTTTGAGATCAGCTCGAAGTTCTTTGATGTATAGCAGTCCATGTAGGATCTGCTATATATCATTGGACCCCATTGCAATGGATTGTTAATACAAGTGTATTATTGCTATTATATCTTTTATATCTATTCATTTCCTATGTTCCAAATTATTAGAAACAATAAACCTCTGATCTTAAAGTACGAATTATTGCTTGTGTTGTTGTCTTTGTTTCCTATTGGAATTTTCCTATGACACAACTCGCTCATTTAACAAATGTTTCAATTAACATAAATTCTGGCCTCAGTTGTGGTTGTAAGTCGAGGACTACCTGTACCAATTCAACTTTGAATTGCAGACATGAGCTTGTCATGTCTTTGAAAACAATCAACGTAAAAAGCTCTTTGCTAACAGAAACTCAGGAAGAAATATTCTAACAGAACTGTCTTCCACAGACATTATTACAAGCAGAAAATGCTTCATACAGAGATCCATTAAATATATAACAACTGCAGTCTGAAATGATGAAACTCCAGTCTACCTTCCCTGATTATGGTCTTTCCCTGAATATGCCATGTGTGCAGAAAAACAGATGCAGCACGTGGTGTATTGTAGAATAAACTTTCAGGAAACCATTAATTAAATTATGTAAACATTGATTTAAGGAAAAGCCAGTTATCCAAACTTGGGTATATTTAGAGTAGGACAATTTTAAAAGAAATGGAGCAACAATGTCTTTCCTACATGGATAGCTATTCTGAAAAGAGCTAGCATATTAAATAGAATAGAATAGAATAGAATATTTATTTCTATAACCGCATCCTCTCCCCGAGGGGACTCGGAGCGGTGCACAGGGAGAAATTAAAACAACATAAAATCTATACATAGATAAATACAATAAAAACAAATTAAATCTAACTATCCCTGCACTAAAATTCCCATTTTAAAATTAACATTTCCTAACCCCTGAGGTAGAGACTAACCTAGGCCGGCCAAGCAGAAAAAGTGAGTTTTTAATTTCTGACGGAAGGAGCGGAGGTCCGTGGTTGTTCTAATGTCGGGGGGAAGGTCGTTCCAGAGGGCTGGGCCCACCACAGAGAAGGCCCTTCCCCTGGGCGTCACCCGCTGACAAAGTCTAGTGGACGGCCCCCGGAGAAGTCCCTCTCTGTGGGAGCGAATCGGCCGGGAGGATGTATGGGGCAGAATCCGATCCCGCAGATAGCTAGGTCCCGAGCCATGGAGTGCTTTAAAGATGAGAACTAGCACCTTGAAGCACACCCGAAAGACGACAGGTAGCCAGTGCAGCTCGCGCAAGAGCGGTGTTACATGGGTATACCTTGCGGTACCCATTATTGCTCGCGCGGCTGCATTCTGGACCAGCTGAAGTCTTCGGGTGCACCTCAAGGGGAGCCCCATGTAGAGAGAGTTACAATAGTCCAGTCGGGATGTCACGAGAGCATGAGTGACTGTGCGAAGGGCGTCCCGATCCAATATGGGGCGCAACTGGCGAACCAGGCGGACCTGGTAAAACGCCCTCCTGGCCACGGCTGTCACTTGGTCTTCCATGGACAGCCGGGCATCCAGGAGGACACCCAAGTTGCGCGCCCCATCCACTGGGGCAATATGTTCGCCCCCAATGGCCAACGATGGAATCAGCTGGTTGAATCGGGCAGCCGGAAACCACAGCCACTCGGTCTTGGTCGGGTTGAGCTTGAGTCCGTTTCTTCCCATCCAGATCCGTACGGCTTCCAGGCACTGGCACATCACCGCTACGGCATCGTTGGGGTGGTTTGGGGTAGTTATATACAGCTGAGTATCATCAGCGTAGAGATGGTACTCTACCCCAAAACCACGGATGATCTCACCCAGCGGCTTCATATATGTGTTAAACAGGAGAGGCGAGAGGACCGACCCCTGAGGCACCCCACATGTGAGGGGTCTCGGGGTCGACCTCTGCTCTCCTGTCAACACAAATTGCGATCGGCCAGAGAGGTAGGAGGAGAACCACCGTAAAACGGTGCCTCCCACCCCCAACCCCCCCCAGCCGATGCAATAGGATACCATGGTCGATGGTATCAAAAGCCGCTGAGAGGTCTAATAGGACCAGGATGGAGGAACAACCCCCATCTCTGGCCCTCCAGAGATCATCGACCAACGCGACCAATGCCGTCTCGGTGCTATGCCCGGGCCGAAAGCCGGACTGGCGCGGGTCTAGATAATCAACTTCCTCCAGGTGACGGGGAAACTGTTGTGCCACCACACTCTCAACAACCTTCGCCAGAAAGGGAAGGTTGGAGACTGGACGATAGTTGGTTAATAGAGCTGGATCCAAAGAGGGCTTCTTAAGGAGGGGCCTCACCATAGCCTCTTTTAGGGAAGCAGGCAAGGAACCCTCACTTAAGGATGCGTTGACAACCTCCTGGAGCCAGCCTCGTGTCACCTCCCAGGATGCCAGTACAAGCCAGGAGGGACACGGGTCCAATAAACATGTGGTGGCTCGCAGTTGCCCATGTAACCATATCCTCGGAAGTAACGGAGTCAAACTCCTCCCAAACAAGATCTGTCTCGTGGCATCCCACTGGGCCATCAATGGGGGCTAACTCGTTCTGTATCTGAGCGATTTTCTCCTGCAGAAAAGTCACAAATTCCTCTGCTCTACCCTGTAGCGGGGCTTCCCGCACCCTCTGTTGAAGGAGGGAGCGGGACACCCTAAACAGGGCAGCAGGGCGGTTTTCTGCGGATGCTATGAGGGTGGCACAATGATGACGTTTGGCCACTCTCAGCGCCACAATGTAAGTCCGTAAATGGGCTCTTACCTGTGTCCGGTCAGATTCAGATTGGGTAGACCTCCATCTTCTCTCTAGGCATCTCTTGTGGCGTTTCATCACCCTTAGCTCCTCGGAGAACCAAGGAGCCAGGGTGGCTCGCCGCCGCAAGAGAGGCCGCCAGGGCGCGACCCGATCCAAGGCTCCCGTGGTCGCAGTATTCCATGCGGCCACGAGGTCCTCCATCGGGGCGCGGGTCAGGGGTCCAGGAAGTGGCCCAAGCGCCACCTGGAACCCATCAGGGTCCATCAGGCGCCTGGGGCGGAACCAGATTGGTGATTCAGGTTCCGCCTCCCCGCGGAGGGGAGTAGCGGTCGGAAAGTCGAGCTGGAGAAGTGAGTGGTCTGACCATGACAAGGGCGTGATGAGTATATCCCCTATATCCAGATCACTCTTCCATTGGCCAGAGACAAAGATGAGATCCGGTGTATGTCCACCCTCGTGGGTGGGGCCTTGAATTAATTGGGTCAGGTCCATGGCCGTCATGGAAGCCATGAACTCCTGAGCTACCGCGGATGATTCGCCCGCCGATGGCAGATTAAAGTCCCCCATGACTAAAAGTCTGGGGGTCTCAACTGCCACCGTAGCGATCACCTCCAGGAGCTCAGGCAGGGCTGCTGCTACATAGCAGGGAGCCAGGTATACAACCAGCAAGCCCAACTGCCTCCCTAGGCCCCACTTCACGCAGAGGGACTCACAACCGGTGGTCTGTGGCACAATGGTCTCTCTCGGCTCAAGACCTTCCTTTACAATAACTGATACCCCACCACCCCTGCCTAGGGCCCGGGGCTGATGAAAAGCGCGGTAACCTGGTGGGCACATTTCAACGAGGGGAAGTCCACCCTCGTGGCCCAACCAGGTCTCCGCAATTCCTGCCAGGTCCGGCTCCCCCTCTGACACAAGGTCATGGATGAGGGGGGCTTTGTTGACAACGGACCTGGCGTTGCAAAACATCAGCCGCAGGCCCTGGCTCTGTACTCCCTGACCACCTAGCCTGCGGGGGTTGTGGCACTTCACCGTTTGCAGCCAATGGTTCTGTGCCCCCAACCGGGAGGATGGGATATGTCTCCCATCGGATCTGCCTCTCCCCACTAGCCTCTCGATGGGTAGGCCCTCTATGGAAACGACCTGTGTATCCCCCCTCTTAGCGGATCCATCCGCCTCCTTCCGTGGTCTGCTACAATTGCCATAATAATCTAGTTTTAAGGGAGGTGTGCTGGAAGGGAATGTTTTAGAGACTGCATCGGTAGGCTATTATATACTGAAGTGGAACTAAAACTAATGCTATCAAAGAAAAAAGGATATACAGAAAGTGATCAATGCGGTGATAATGCTAATAAAATATTGAAGCTGGTTGTGTGATTAGTGTAACTGGAGAAATGTAAAATAATGGATGTGATCTTATTATGGGATGGCTGTGCATTTTTTTTAGAATATGTATGAAAACTGAATTGTATCTGTTGCTTGGAAGTGATATTGTTTGCCCACACAAATGGAAAGATAGTAAGAGTGAATGAAAAAAAGAACGGACAACTCATTTATTTGGTGTGCTTAGAAATGGGACAGACTTCTGATTGGGTAGAAAATATGACAACAAGCAATCTTTGGAAAGTGAGTTGAGACTTTAATCTGGGCAGAAGGTAAGTAGACCAGGTTTTTGCTTTTCAATTGAGCAATCTATGTATAGGCAAAAGTTTATTGTATGTTGTTTGTTTAGAGAACATATAAACAAGGGTTGTTTTGTTCCCCTTTGAGTATAAAATTGAAGGTTGGTTGCTGAATGTAATAAGAGTGATATGTGATGAAAATAGCATGACTTGCACTAAGTGGAATGCTCTTACATTTTTGCTGCCATTGATGATCATCCAGATTACTGTCAAATAATCAGGATGTTTATCTGCCAACAATCTGGTAGCCCTACCATTACAACATTCCTAAAGCTCCTAATTCCAGAATGATCCTGGAAGAACCATGTTGGCAAGTACTCTATGATCCAAGTCGAAGTAGTTAGTAGCAGGAGCTCCTTTATTTATGTAAGCTTTGAGCCATAAGAAAAAGAGCCCAAGCCAGTGAAAAACCATCTACTAAATGAGCTGCTAAAAATATTTGAACTATTTTACAATGCTGCCAAAGCTAAAGAAATAGTGTTTTTAACACTTTAATGGTGTTTTGCTAAAAGAAGTTCAGATTTTCCCCTTTACACAGTCTGAGTACTTAAACTGTGTATTCTTAGTTGTACTGAAAACAAGACAATAAGTTGAAGAGACAAATCGATCTTTCACTAGATATGCAGTGTTTAAAAGGGTAGGGAATTCTTCTCTAATTGTTGCGCAGTAGTATAGAGAGCATCAAATGAAAATTATGAAATATAAAACCTGATTTGAAATTATGAAATTATTTGAAATGCATTTCATAACAATGAATTCATATGATCATCATATAATTATAATAGGTAAAGGGATTAAATTCAAGTTTGACATATCAATTTGACAGTTGTGTGAATGAGGACTCACATAGTTGGGGGCAACATACTGACAATGTAAACCCTCCCAGAGGTTGCTGTAAAACACTATGAAGCAATATATACGTGTTATTGCTATTGCTATGTGTCCCTAAACTATGTATCAGAATGAATAGTCTGCCAAGTAAAACTGCAGCTGTTACTTTGGTTTAATATAAAAGAATATTTGGGAAAGGTGGGTAGCGAAGAACATCATATAACTAAACAGCATAATTAAGCATATTTTAAATGATTAAGTTTCAATTAAGTGATAGGTCAAATTAAAATTTTTGCTTTTCGAATTTCACATTTGTTTTGATTTTCTTAAAAAAGCAAATGAAAAAAGTCATTTTCATTATAATTTTGGAATACATAAAAATTGTCTGTCAACTGAAACTACAATAATATTCAAATGAAACTCCACAATAAAATTCTTTAGATATTTACTTGATTAATATTAATTTGATTCATTTCAAGAAAAGTGATCTGATTGTTTTCCCAGTTGCTTAAACTGGAAAATCCATACTATTTTCTTCAATGGAAATATAGAGCATCAGTCTTCCATTCCACCCACCCACCCCAAATAACTCAGTGAATCATTCTTTTCTTTTTGTAAAATATATATTCTACTTGACAAAATAGTGTACCAAGAATGGTAAGAATAATTTTCTCTCCTCCTCCTGAGATCAGCTGTTAACAACTTAGCTGGTTGAAAATGAAGGATAGTTTGTCTTGGGTATAGATTACAAGGTGAAGGGATTCCTGTTTTTCTAGCCAAATGAATTGTCCAGATGGTCAATATGGGCTGAACTTTGGGGACTAGAACTCAGAATTCCTGATTTGAGTTGTTTCCTTGCAGATGTTTCATTATTCGAGTAGATAGCATCATCAGTGGGTTTTTTTTAATATATTCTATTTTACTGGAGTTTCTTTCCCAGATGATAATAAGTGTTCAGCATGGCAAGAGAAGCTTATATCTTTAGTCAAACCATAAAGTAACTTTTATAGACCAGTTTTGATTTCTATAAAGTAATGGGAGTAGTTTAGTTGCTAAAAAACAAGGATAAATAATTATGATGCATAATGACACATATTCATTGCAAACCCCTTCTTTTATTCATACCTAATAATGTCAATGCATATCTGACCGCTGACTTGCATGTATGTTCTGAATAGAAACAATTTTTTACATATAGGAGCTCGCTTTCTCTGATAAAAATAGAAGTTATTATATGCACGGAACAATTGGATTAGCATTAATATATATTGTAACTTTCCTTTTTTTCTCCGTTACTAGTGGGATAATAGCTTTCAGATGCATACTCAATGTTAGAAGTCACTGTATAGATATTTACAATTTATACACTTCAATACAGCACTTCATGGGGTTTTTTTCCATTTAATGTTATTGCTCATAGTAGAGCCCAATTCAGAGAATTTTTGAAGAATTTCCAGCACATTGCTACATATCTCTGTAGAAATAACTTCCACAGAGTAAAATGGAGTTATTCCTAATTCGAAGACTAAAATCTTATACCATGTTTGGCAGTAAAACCATTCAACGTAGCTTTTTTTTCCCTTAGTAAATGTGAACAGAATTGTGTTCTTATTCCAAATTCAATTGATCTTAAGCCACCCAGATCCAAGAACACTGCCCTCACTGATTGGCGGATTCTAGCCAGTCATAGGTAATTACACAAAGAATGTTCCAAAACTTTTTAAAAACCAAACTCTTTTATATTTCCAAATAAAACCAGTCAAGATAGAAAGAAGTTTGTGATAGTTGGGTATTAGATCCATTACCCAAAGCATGTAATTCAGGACCCTTCTTCCCAGCCTACATTCCAGAGGGAGGAAAGAACACAGGGGAGGGGGATTTGGGAGGGGGGATTTGGGAGATGTGGGTGGAAGGATAGGTCTCAGAGAAATCCAGAGTCCTAGAGGACCTCTGTCTGTCCCACTGAGAGGTTTATGAATGTATATTTAGTGCCAGAGAAGGCAAAGATTGACAGCCTTATAAATGCAGTACATCGACATATTTAGGAAACCTATTTACAACCCATTATAAAATATTTAATAACGAGTCATTTAATTCCTTCTTCAAAAGTTAACAGTATGACTTATTGTTCCATATTTTCCCATGCTGTGTCTACAGCACTCACAATAGCTCAGATATGCATAAAACAATAGAGAAAAATAAAGGAATTTCCAAATCAGGAAGTTTTTGGTAGTAGCAGCAAATTTCATAACTCCTATAGAGTTATTCTGGGTTAATGGGATGTGGTTTCATTTTGTAGAAATAGACTGTTTTTTATGTCCACCATTTTCCACCATGTTCTCTAATTTTAAAACTTTTAGAGCTGAGACTAATGAATTTTATTGTGAACTCTGATAGTGCTACTGTACATGTCACAATAATATTTACTTTGGTGGATCACAATATGTCAAAATAAAATGTCCCTATGTAACAATTTAACTTTAACTTTAATTTCATTTCTATACTGCCCTATCTCCTGACATGGGACTCAGGGCGGTGCACAGGAGCTATAAAATATAAAATATGAAATATAAAAATACAAACAATCAAGTAGTTAAAATTAAGATTAAATACGATTTGGCCCATGCTAAAAACATTAATTAAATTTGATTCATCTGCCATATTCCAGTTTCAATTATCTATAAAACATTTTCATAAAGGGGTACACAATAAAGGGTAAGTAAATTTATTTATTTTATTTATTATTAAATTTATATTGCCATCTATTCACCCAGGGTGACTCAAGGCGGCTTATAGAACATAAATTACTTAATAGGAGGAAAACAACTGTGACTCCTGTCTTAAATCTACCCCACTTGGTCCACAAAAACCCAGATGACACTAGATGGCATCAAAGTGATTTTTTTTCCTCGTTAGATATTGTACGGTGCATTTTCCTATTTATTTGTTTCATTCAGAATAAATGGACACCCCTAAATACAGCTAAATATATTGGTATAGGAATATAGTAAAAAGATCAGCTAGCCTTAGATAATTTTTCAGAAGCTTTTAAAAAGGCAGAACTCTAAAGCACAAATAACTCAAAGGCATTGGTATGAGTAAGTAGGAGAAAAATTCTGAAGTATCAATCTATCCTAACAGAGTTTGGGTACAAGATAATATAATAATCATATTGGTCAATACTTTTGGCCCCCATTAATCATGTTAATTCACCATTAGTCATGCTTAGCTTAATTTACATGCTTAGATATGTCCTGCCTTCTTTTTATTTTGTCTTAAGGAAGTTTCTGCAAAGAGAAAATCTTTAATGGAAGTCTACGGTTTATTTTGACAGTATCTAATATATTACAGAATAGTGTACTATCTTAGTTCATGGGGATAATGTGAGAGGTCACATTATCCCTTTAGACAACATATCTAGCTTTTATGAAGAAAGCCAAGGCAAATTGTATCCCATCCTGTGAAGTGGGAAGGCTGATAGTTTAAAAAAATAAAATAAAGTTAGTCATAGTCACAAACTATATGAAAAATTACATAGGAATTTCAGGTGTCTTATCCAAATCAAGTTGAACTGATAAAAGAACATTAGTTGTACATTCTCTCACTCATGGTAACCATACCTACATATGAAATAACAAGAAGCAAATTGTGAGTGATTAAGAGTCGAGGACAATCCAAGGATGCCTTAATGGTAGATGGGGGAGAAAAATTGACTTTAGCAGTTTGTATGTTGAGTTGACTGTAGAAAGGGGAGATAAGAAATAAGAGAAGCAAATTTTACTGCCATGAATGGGATGCTGAGAACACTCGCTAGCAATAAAGTTCTAATGAATAGTCTCCATTAATGTGTATTTTTCATATTGCCCATCACATTCATTTCTATATTTCTTATGATCAAATTAAAAAAGAAGACCTAAATAACAAGTGATATATAGTTTGCAGTGCTTTAATGGTGTTTGCATGATACGGTTTAAAAGATGACTGTCCTGAATCTTTTGCAGTTGAATTCCGTTGTGTTGCAAAAGTTGCCAATGAAGACAAGAATATATTGCTTGAAAGGCTATGGTCTATCAAGCGTTAATACAGCCACTGTGGCTTCTATGATAAATATATTTCATTGGATTAATAATGAATGTGGTTAATTTTCTAAATTGGTAATTTTTTTAAAAGAAAGCTCCAATTTAATGAAATTTTGACAAATGAACATTTATGCTTTATCTGCCTTACATCAGCAGTGTGGGTGGAGGATTTAATATTTGAGGGGTCCTTGGTGCTCTCTGAGATTGATTGTTTTCTTGCAGATGTTTTATTACCCAAACTTGGTAAAATCATCAGGACTAGTTTGGGTAATGAAACGCTAGCAAGAAAACAGCCAAGCTCAGAGAGCACCAAGGACCCCTCTTAATCCCTGAGCTACAAATATCCTCCTTTATTGATTTATTATTTACTTTTTTATTTTACTCTTGCAAATGTATTTGAAACTTCTTCTTTCTTTCTTCCCCCCCCCCCCCCAGGGTGGAATACTTCTTTACTGATGCCATATGATAGAAATAAGAAGGCGCTGAATCTTATAGATTCAAATCCACCCGCTGATCTGATTCTCAAATGCTTTCATTTGGCCTTTGCAATCACATGATAGCAAAATGACATTGATGGAGAGGTATTTATCTCATAAGGAAGAAGAATTTGATACCATTATTGAGGTTGAAGGAATCTTAATATCTGGTCTGACTTATTTACAAATTGTCTTTGAGAGTGTGAAGGGTTTATGTCTGTGTGAGCTTCAGTCTTGTTACCTTGATGTTATACCATCTAATTTTATACCCTAATTTTGCGAAGCTTCTTCTTCAGTGACATTGGACTGCAAACTAGAGCATACAAAACCTTTGCCAGACCAATCCTCAAATACAGCTTGTCTGCCTGGAATCCACACTATATATTTGGCATTAATACAATTGAATGAGTCCAGAGGTATTTAACAAGAAGAATACTCCATTCCTCTGCTCACAACAGAATCCCTTATGCCACCAGGTTTGAAATTTTGGGCTTGGCAAACCTGGAACTACACTGCCTACAGTCTGACCTAAACATAGTATACAAAATTGTCTGCTACAACGTCCTGCCTATCAACTACTTCAGTCAATATGTGAGTAAACAAGAGATACAAACTCAAGGTAAACTGCTCCAAACTCGATTGCAGAAAATATGACTTCAGCAAAAGAGTGGTAAACGCCTGGAATGTTCTACCTGACTCCATTGTTACATCCCCAAACCCCCACAGTTTCAACTTTAAACTATCTACTGCGGACTTCACCTAACTCTGAAGAGTTCGTAAAGGGGGCGTGCATAAGAGCACCAGCATGCCTACCGTCCCTGTCCTACTGTCCCCATTTATTTCTACTCATTTTCTTTGGTCATGTCCATGTTTATATTTATACCTGTTATCTTGAACATGTTTTACAAACCAAATAAAATAAAAATAAATAAATTTGTAGGTCTGTCAATGTTAATACTTCATAAAAAGGTAAAGGAGTCCCTGCGGATTTTACTCCACTAGTTGCTGACTCTAGGAAGGTGGTGCTCATCTCCGTTTCAAGGCCACTGAGCTGGCAGTGACTGAAGACATTTCCATGCTCATGGGGCTAACAAGATATTACACAGTGCTGTTACCTTTCCACTGAAGTGGTACCTATTTATCTACTCTCCTTTGCATGCTTTCAAACTGCTAGGTTGGCAGGAGCTGGGGTGAGGAATGCTTCATAGGAATGATTTAAATGTGAATATTAAGAAATGTACCATTAATCAATTAATTCATCATTTTTAAAAAAATTCTCTATATGTTATTCTGCTAATATTTAGCACAGGAACATTTCATATATGTTCAGTCTCTGAGCCATTAATAATCCATTTCTTTCATCTCCACAGACGGCACATTTCCTTCCCCTTTCAATATTCAATGAAAAGAAGAAACTTGTAGGAGGAGAAATCTCTCCAGAAATACGTCTGATATCCAAAGACAAACAACATGTAAAGACAGAAACTGGGCAGCAGTATTATTTGAGAGCTATACTGGACAATAATGTGCGAAAAGAAGTTTATAAGAAACCTGGAAAGAAGAATAAAAAGAGACTGTGGACGCAAATGGCAACAGAGATAAGTCCAACTCACTACTGGAAAGACACTGGCTGATAATGAAAGTTGATGATTAATAAGTAGATAGATTGTTTTAGATTATCATTGAAGGATTGTTAGTTAGTAAATAATTATCTACAATAAGAGTAGCTAATAATAATGCTATAGTTTAATGATACATATTTACGTATCTATGTATGTGTAGGAATGCATGAGTATGAGGTTGGACATAAACAATAAGACTTTTACTTAATCACGTAGGAATGTTGATGAATGTAGTTTAACAAATTGGGGGAGAATTTTACCAAATTTTAGACTGTTTTAGATTGTTATTGAAGAACAACCAGTTAATAAACAATGAGTTATAATAAGAGCAATGGAAAAATTATGGATGTGATAATTTTATGTGTGTGTGTGTGTGTGTGTGTGTGTGTGTGTGTGTGTGTGTGTGTGTATATATGCATGTATGTTTGGAATAGACAATGGATGCCATTATGTGGTTATGTTTAAGTAAGATTTGTCTGAAGAAGAAGATAGACCAAATATGGAATATTAGAGGAGAATTTGGGTGTAATAATATCAAGATATATAATGAATCTTTTGATTTAAAATCTATAAAAGGAGATTATTCATGAGTAATAATGGTTCTAGAAATGCACAAGAGTTATGTGTAACCAGTCGACATACTTTCCAAAGGATACAATGTAGAATGATGGTTTTTCCTTTTTGTATTTTTGTTTTATTAAAATAAATAAAATTCTTTCAAAAAAAAGAAAGAAAGAAAAGAAGAAACTTGGTGACTTCCAAAACAGGTAGAAAGAAAATTTCTGGTAAGGTAGCTGCCCCTTATATGGTACTATTATTTCTTGCAGTGTATTGTTGTTTGTCACGGCAAGGGAACAGTCAAACACTTTAGAAGAACACTACTTATAATGTCATTGTCCAAGCCTCTTTTCTTATCACGATTGTTAACATTAAAATTATACTAGCCATACAATTGTACATATCTATATTTTTTCTTCTGTTAATTAGCCTAACACTTTAAAAATATCCTGTCTTTCAAGTGTATATTCTGAACTAATTAAGAATTTAAGGAAAGAGACTCACTTCCTATGTTGCCTCAATCATGAATTAATTTAACTGTCCACCATGTGCCATCGCTGTCACTCTCCAAACTAATTTGAAATGAACCTGCCAACTGTCTTTTCTCCAATTTGCTCCAAAAGCAAGGGAACAACAGGTACTCCTTGACTTACAACAGTTCATTTAGGGATCATTTGAAGTTAAAACAGCATTGCGAAAAGGGGCTGATGACCATTTGTCACACTTTTGACTGTTGCAACATCCCCATGATTATGTAATTTACCGTATTTTTTGGACTATAAGACACACCGGAGTATGAGATGCACCATGATTTTGAAGAGGTAAATTAAATAAAAAAAGGTTTTGCACTCTGCAGTCCTCCCAAACCCTCTGTACGTCTCATTTTTTGCAAAAAGAAAAGGGCATGCAGAACTTTGGGAGGCTCTTAGAGTGCTCCTGGGGGCTGGAGGGGTAAAAACAAGCAAAAACGGCCCATTATGTGTTCTTTGCACTCTCCAACCCCCAGGAGCAATTGCAAGCCTCCCAAACCCTCTGCACTCCCATTTTTGCAATGGGGGGCGGGATTTCGGTAGGCCAAAAGTGCTAAATTCAAAGATGCACCCAGATTTTTACCCTCTTTTTTGGGGGGGAAAGGTGCATCTTTCCAGTACATTTGGACAACTGGTTCCTATTTATGGCGGTTATGATGTCCTGAGGTCATGTCAACCTTCTGACTAACGAATTCAATGGAGAAGCTAAACTCACTTAACAACCATGTAACTAATTTAACAACTGCAGTGATTCACTTAACAAAATGTGGGAAGAAAAGTCGTAAAATGAGGCAAATCTCACTTAAACCAATTTCTCCTTTAGCAACATAAATTCTGGGCTCAGATGTGGTCAAAAGTGACATGAGGATTACCTGTAGTTTCCATCCAGCGAATGGATGCTGACTTATAAGAGCATGCAAAAAAAGTAACTTTCAGTATTTTACCCATTATAATTATCAGTTTTGAAATACAAAATGTTCCCTTTGCTCTATTTACATGAAGAAACAGATCAAATAAACAGCTGATGCCCGCTTCCACGTTTTTAATACATTTTGCATTTGTCCATTTGTTTGCAATAAAAAAAACTGAGCATTTATAATGAGATGCAGCTGCTTGGCTGCCAAGCTACCTTTCCCCCCAGCTTATAGATTCCCATTGGGAACTGGGATTTAGGATTTATTAAATTTTTAGAACGCCCTTCTCCCTTGCGGGACTCAGGGCGGTGTACAGGCAATAATAAGATCAATAATATAAAGCATAAAATACAATTAAAAATACAATTAAAAATATATTAAATAGATTGGCCTGATCTAAATCCTGTTAAAAAACCCTTACTAAAACCAATTTAAAAACTAAAACAATTAAAAAAAACTACGCCAGGCCGGCCACACGAAACAGATAGGTCTTTAAGGCCCGACGGAACTGGCGCAGGTCCGTGGTTGTCCATAGGTCAGGGGGCAGGTCATTCCAGAGGGCGGGAGCTGCCACAGAGAAGGCTCCCCCCCTGGGGGTCGCCAGCCGGTATTGCCTGGCTGACGGCACCTTGAGGAGGCCCTCTCTGTGGGAGCGAACTGGTCGGTGGGAGGTATTTGGTAGCAGGAGGCGATCTTGCAGATAGCCAGGTCCCTTGCCATGGAGCGCTTTGAAGATGGTTACTAATACCACAATACTTCCCAGCTCAGCTGGGAAGGTAATTTAATGCCATGTCATCAATTCTCGGCCTAGAAAGTTTGCCCAATAGTTGCAACCATGGTGGTAGGCAGAATTCTTAGCAGAATTGCTGTGAGAGTCTCTTCTCACACTGTCAGAGAAGAACAAGATAACACTGTTGCTTAAATAAGGAATAGCTGCAGCAAATGATGGTATGTCTCTATCTTTTGCTTGTGAGTGCACCAGAGGCTGGCAACCCATTAGTAACAAAATTCTGAAATAAGATGGGCCAGCAGGACTAGCTGCTATTTATTTATTCCAACAACTTGTAGGGTGTTGTGTATTGTTCTGCTGTGGGTAAAACTGTCAGATGCCATTAGACATGAAAATTAAAATAGGGCTAAAGATCTCCAGAATGACAGCATCTAAATCATGACAGTAGAATAAGAAACCCACAAAGGCACATGCAAATAGGGAATTAGAAAGTTAACTCCAATTGTCATTGTGTCACAATGAATGATACAGAATTGATTCTGATATATTTCTATCTCTCCCTGGAAGCTTATTGCATTAAATAAATGGATGGATGGAGCAGTTTAAGAGATAACTATATAAGCATATTACCTGTTCTAAAGAAGGGTCCTCTAAATACAACTTGTTTGATGAAAAATATTTAATGAGGAAAGTGCTGAAAATTTATAAAATCGTTACCTAGAATAAATGTTTATAGATTGATAAACCTGTACAAAGTTTTCTGTGCAAATAGCAAACACTAAAACAGTCCATAAATCTTCCATCACAGAAATAGATGGGAAAATGCAGACTATTTGTGGTTTGATAAAATAATTCACTTTTTTTTTGGCAAGAGGCAAAAATGTGCAAAGAGAAAAGTAAAATAGAAAATGTTCAGGAGAGTCTCTGATCCTTGAACTGATACATTGATTTGGAGAACACTGATTTACAATCATTTACTGGAATTCCATATTGACATGCAGTAAGGATGCTTTGCAATGTATCAGGTGTCTATCCAACATCTCTGGATTTTGATTCCAATGTTGTCAGTGAAGATTTTAATCTTTCTAACATGTGCGCCAGATGGGGAAAATCATATATTGAACTGATGTAAGAATCCCTACATCTGTTGAAGTTATCAATGTCCCCCAGCTAGATAGGAGTTCTAGAGGACTTCTGCTATTTGCCTTCAGCTGTTTATGGAGATTCGCAATCATCCAGGTCATAGTTGTCTCAAAGGTGCTTTTACAAAAGGCAACTGGGGAAAAAGAAAACATTTCACTTCTTATCTAAGAAGCTTCATCAATTTTAACTGGATGGTGGGGGGAATGGAAGGATTTATTTCTGACCAACTAAAGGTTGGTCAGAAAGGTTCCCCTTGCACATATGTGCTAAGTCATTCCTGACTCTAGGGGGCGTCAGGACTCTAGGGGGCTCATCTCTGTTTCAAAGCCGAAGAGCCAGTGTTGTCCAAAGACGTCTCCATGGTCATGTGGCCAGCATGACTAAATGCCAAAGGCACACGGAACGCTGTTACCTTCCCACCAAATGTGGTCCCTATTTTTCTACTTACTTTTTACATGCTTTTGAACTGCTAGGTTGGCAGAAGCTGGGACAAGTAATGGGAACTCACTCTGTTATGAGGTGCTAAGGATTTGAACCACCAAACTGCCAACCTTTCGGATCAACAAGCTCAGCGTCTTAGCCACTGAGCCACCGGGTCCCTATATCTGACCAACTAAATTTATATAAATTTAGCAGCAGCTGTGTTACCTTAGAGAGTTACATAGAAATGAGCTAGGTGTACATATATTATTTTACGTTTATACACAATACTTTTTTGGAGGAAAGTATCATAGTGTGGCTATTTGTATAGATTCTGATACATACCTTTATGTTGCTATATTTGGAATAACAGTGTAAAATGTACAGAATGGGAAAGTATACATTGAGATGCTCATCAACAGATCTTTTAAAATATAGAATTTTAAGATACATGATATAGTTGTTCATTCTTGCCATGGGGTGCCTGGGTGTGTAATTTTATATTCCTTGGTGAACAAGCATAAGTTGTATTTTGCTATTTGTAGACATTTCTTATTTTAATCTAATTATAGATGTTGTTTGTGTAAACCACTCAGAGTTGGTAAAATGAAATAAAAATATGAAATATGAGTTAAATCAGATAGTGAATCGACCCATTGTCAGGTTGGGAAATTAGTGAATAGTTCTGTGCACTTCCTTTGACCAAAACCCATTCTTAGAGTGATTGGCTGTGCTGCTGCAAAGAGTGCCGAAACTACATTAATCCATAATTGGGAAGATGCTGTCAAGCACTGGGAAATCAGGAGATCCAGGCAGGTCAAAGGTGTATAACGATTTATTGTAAACTTAATCTCTCTATTATTAATGGCCAAGGGAAATTAGCGGGAGATCGGAATAAAAGGAATTCAGAGTGGCCTGTACTGATCTCTTGTGGGCCCTAAGGGACTCATGACTGATGATGCATTTGACTCCTCCCTCAGTTTCAGCCTGGTCATCTCCTACAGATGCTGTATGTACTCCTTCAGATTTACTATTTATAGCTTTCTTAAGCTCATGTTGTCTATATCTATTGAGGCTGTGATTCCCAGAATATCTAGTCAACAGGTCTGAAGCAGTGGTGGGATTCAAAAATTTTTACTACTGATTCTATGGGCATGGCTTGGTGGACGTGGCAGGGGAAGGATACTGCAAAATCCCCATTCTCGTCTCACTCCAGGGGAAGGTTATTGCAAAATCCCCCTTTCCTCCTGATCAGCTGGGACTCGGGAGGAAGAGAATAGATGGAGGTGGGGCCTGTCAAAGGTGGTATTTACCAGTTCTCCGAACTATTCAAAATTTCCGCTATTGGTTCTCAGGAACTGGTCAGAATCTGCTGAATACCACCTCTGGTCTGAAGGGAATTCTAGGAACACAATTCCAACTTATCTGGGGTATAATGTCCAAGAGGCATTGTAATGAAGGAGAGGTGATATTAAATAAAATGTAAAAAAGTAGAACAAAAGAAAGACACATAAAATGCCCACAAATGTGCTTAAGATAGTGGGAAAATGTGGCACTATTTTTTTACACATATCTAACATGTTTATGAAGCTGAAGAATCATATTCAGAATATTGCATTTTTCCAATCATTTTTGCTGGCTACATATTTTTGTCCCAGCCACTTGACTGGCTGACAATGGTGACCGACATTTGTAAGCACACGCCTACATTCTTAATGGTCCTTGGACCTCTGAACCAGGCTGGGCCTGGGCTACAAGAATTCTTTGTCTTAATGTTGTGCCAGGCAGGCCATCAATCAATCAATCAATATCCTAGTCACCACAATAGTTGCAAGTGGTTCAGTTACTGCCAAATGTATTGCAATTTTCATCAATGTTTACTGGACGATATCCATAAGTCTTTCTCAAGTTGAATAGCAACCAGTTTCATTTCAGAAAGCAGCTTCTTCAAAAGAAGCAGGCATTTATTCCTTTAAAACTGGGCTATGGTTTTCCACTCAAGCTACAGTGAGATAGAAGTGCAGAGTATAACTGATGTGCACAAGTCCCGCATTTGTGAACTTTACACTGGGAGACGGGGTTCTTTTCCTTGAAGCAGCATAAAGCAATGTTTGCAAAATCTGGATAGCTGGTCGTAGCAACATCTCTTGGGTTCATCACATTAATATTAGCATTAGAATATAATATTTATAAGCAATGTTTAAGTTTTGTTAAAAGAAGATAAAAACTGAAATAAAACTATTGTTGCTCAAAATATTTTATTAATGTTCATATATTAAAGACCCCTTCCATTAACACATTAGATGGAGAAGAAATACTCCACAGAATGTAACATTTAACTTAACTTCTCCAATTACATTAAAAGTTGTTTGTAAATCTTAATTTCAAAAGCTCTTGACAGCTGCATAGAGAAGCTACTTGTGCAGAAAATGTACTAGGTTAGCCACAACTTCTGCAATAAAATCTCATGGAAGGCAGCATTCACTGTAGTTTGATGGGTGTTGAGTGGCAATCACGTGGTCTTGATTACACCTCCCAGAGATGAGCGAAAGGTGATTTAGCTGCTATTCCAGAAAATATCCCACTCAGTAGAAGGAGAAAGTGGTGATCCTCCCACATAGATTTAGGACTAGATGTATAATATGCTAAATTGAACATCTGTTAACAATCCATGCACTTCTGAAATTAGATCTGTTGGAGCTACATGAGACTGTTCTAATTTACTAAAAGATTGTATAGTTTCACATTTTGATATTAAATATGGCAAATGCTAGTTATAAAAATGAGAAAAAGGGATCAAATATAAATGTATTTATAACTGTTGTTAAGAAGATTGGAAGCCATTTCTTTAGTAGTTTCTCTCTTTTCTCTTTTCTCTCCTTTTGCTTTATTTTCCCCCCACTTTCTTATTGTTTCCCTCTATTCTTTTTCTCTTCGATTCAAAAGTGGTATTTTTTTCATTGTATTTTTAAAAAGTTATATTTTAAAAAATGAAAGAAAGAGAGAAATGGGAGGTGCTAAGTTCTTAATATTTAGGCAGATTAGAAATATTTGGAATAAATAAGTGCATATTTTTAATCAAAGTTTCCCAATTGATAGGCATTGAAAAAGGATGGAGAATGTTTGTTTGTAAAACCAATGGGATATTTCTTTTTATGGAAAATAATTCCATCATAATGCATACCACTGATACATTTTCTGCAATGAAATGTAGTATACTGTGTAATGACATATATTAACTAGGGAGTGGGTTTGGAATTGCAAGGTATAACTTCCTATATAATAAGAAATCTAAAATACCAACACTTCTCTAAGCAGTTTTTCATTGAAAGAATAATGTACTGAAATAAAAGAAAAGCAAGGAAGAGATGCACTGTATCTATCTGTATCCATATCTGTATCTGCATTGTATTGTATTGTATTGCCATTATGTGCTTTCTGACTGATAAATTTAGCAGTTATTTGTAAATTTCCTAAACTTTTTTCCCTCTGTTATAATTTTTAGCACTAATTATTTTTATTAGTATTCCAAGGTAATTTAAAGTTTAAGCTATAATACTGAAAACCTCTGTAGTTTACATTACAATTTTTAAAATATGTATACATAGAAAAGATCTAATTTATTTCTAGTTTACAATGAAGTCTGATACTTTATGAAATAAAGTATAAACATGCAAATTTTCAAGAACTTTTCAAGATTTTCATTTCTAATCAAAATTTTCATTTTGATTAGAAATGAAAATCAAATGTTATCCATTGTTAATTTTATGTTCAAATGTCTTTAATTAAAGTTTGCTAGACATTAATTGTTAATTGCCAAGACAGGTGGGAAAGGACATCCCCGTCTCTTACCATTTGCAAAACCATTTATGTTCAATAATTTTTGTGAACCTCTACAATATAGAGATGTTTTAAAATTGAAACACATTACTCCTGAAGTACCATAAAGATGTAATACCATTCCATCCAGTCAACGGCTTTTTAAAATGTATCTAAAGAGAAGAAAGGTATGTGTTGCAAAAATTGCAAGCACGTTGAATCATAGGGTTGGAATGGGCCATGGAAATCATCTGTTCTAATTCCCTGCACTGAAACATTTTTGATACATGATGATTATCCAGCCTCTGTTTTCTTCCAGCAGAGAAAAAATGGCTTCTTCATGTGGTGGTCTGTTCCAATGATTGACTGTTTGCATAGTCAGGAAGTTCCTCCTGATATCTACCTTGAATCTATTGCGTTGGTTCTGGTTGTGCCTTCTAGGGCAACACAACCTGTTTTGTGATAGTTATTTGAATTTTGTTACCAATATAAATTTTGTAGGCTAAACATACTAGATCCTTTAAGCTTCTTTAAGGATTTGCTTTCTAGACCCTTCACCATCTTGATAACTAGTTCCAGTTTATCATCATGCATTTTGAACTGTGGTGCCCAGCACTGGACACAATATTCCAAGTGGTGGCTAAATCAGGGAAGTACAGAAGAACAATTGCTTCCTATGGCCTTGATACTATGATCCAGTTTTTGCACTTCAAGATAGCAGTTGTCATTTTGGCAGTTGCATCACATTCCTGGTTAATGTTCAATTTTTGGGTGACAAGGACACCTAGAACTTTGTCTCAGGTACTACAACCAATCCATGTTTCCTCAATTGGATACTTGTGCCTTATATTTTTTGTTACCAAGTTGCTGAAATTTATTTTTCTCCCTGTTAAATTTCATCTTATTCTTTTTAGCCCACTGCTCAAACCTCTTTATATCTTGTAAATTCTCTCTTTCTCCCCAACATATTGGCTACTCTCCCAGCTTTGTGTTATCCACTAATTTTATAACTCAATTCTCTCATCCAAAACAGTAATAAAAATATTGAACAGACAAAGCTTGGGACAGAGCCCTGTGGCATCCACTTGATATTTCTTTCCAAGATAAAGTGGAATCATTAGCAAACTTTCTTTGGATGCAATCATTTTGCCAATTGTGAATTCATCTAACAATAGTATCTTCTAGCCCCTATTTTACTATTTCATAGTATTTCATTGTTGAATGCTTTGCTAAGTTCTAGGATCTCTACAGCATTTTTCAGATCAACTAAGATAGTAATTCTAACAAAGAACATAAAATTAGTTTAACATGATTTGTTTGTGACAAATGCACATTGGCTCAAGTTAGTTGTAACATGCCTATTTTAGTGTTCATAATTTCATTCCAGGACTGAATCTACAATTTATCAGCTGAGCATGAAGACTAACTGGTTAATTTTTATGTAATTAGTGAAGAAATAATTGATCATTAAAAAAATAACATACAAGTCTAAGTTCTGATTGATGGTAAAAGCTATTAACTGGCAGCTAGTTGATAAATGATGAAATGTGATAAATGATGAAATCATATGATATCTGCACTAGATTTGCACTACTTTCCAATTGTTCATTATATATAATGTTGCTTTTTTTTTTTACCTTTAGAGCCTCAATAATTTAGATTTCACTGTCAAAGGGCCTGCATCTTCTGTTATGAGCATGGCCAGTATTAAAATCTGCATGACAGATTTTAAAATTCTTTTGAAAATTCTCCCATTATGGTGGGAAAATAGATCATGATAATGATGATAATAATGATGACATTGGTTTTTTTTAAAAAAAACAACCATGGTGTATGCTGCCCTGAGTTCTGAATTCAGGAACATTTCACTAGTGTAAATACTGCTAATAAATAATGAAATAATATCTTTGCTAATACCATCTATTAGTTTCTTTGAATACCTATTCTGCTTTTTCACTATCAACTCTATCAAGTGCTGAATTGTACTTGGGATCCAATAATATTCCACATTCATCATTTTACTGATGAAAACTTCTCGTGCAAGAGATGATTTCTCAAGTTTTGTTTACTCATCAACATCATTATGTATCTTTTTTTTCTGGTGAGCATAAATGCAGGAATGCAGAAAATTTGTTTGTGCCTTGTGTTTTGTAATCCAGTACAAATGCAGCATTGATTTTTTTAAAATATGATAAGATAATGAAATGTTACATAGAAGATTTTCAGGTGGGGGAAGGTAATCTAGGTCAATGTCTTATAAGTGCAAGAATCCACCAGTGTATTATCCCCAACACATCCATCTTCCCCTAAGAAAGACTCTATTCTACTGTTGAACAGTTCTTACCATTATCAAAGTCTACTTCCTGGCAATTTAGATGTGTGTTTTGGGTTTTTTTTACCTGTCATCTGGAACAACTCTCAACAATTCTGGTCTGTTTTCTAAATGAAAGTCCTTCAGATATCAAAAGACAAGTATATCTTCTCACAATTCTTCAGACTCAATATACCCAATGTTTCAAACTGTTATTTGTAAGTTCTTTTTCCTGATCACCTTTGTTGCTCTTCTCTGGACATGCTCCAGTTTATCATCTCAAAATGCCCAACACTGAAGCAATATGTTAGGCAGGATTTATGGAGTTTATAGAGATTTATAGAGTTTGTAGAGATGGTCTGTATTTATCTAGGTCATCTTTTCCCACCACTTCTCTTTAAAGAAGAGGAAAGTTGCACTTTTTCAGTCCACTTGCAAACCTTATGCCCATCTTCTCTGATTTCTCAAAATTCATAATTAGGGGCCCCAGTTGATATTAGCAAATTCTTTAGATGCAATTGGTCTGATCCTAGAAACTTAAAACTATTTCATGTAAGTTGGAAACTTCCTTATTATCTCTTAACTTAGCTTGAGTTGTCACTCTCCTTGTGTCAGTTATTCTACTTAAAATGTTAAAAGTTACAATATATTGTTATAAATATTATGATTTACAAATTGGAATTGAGATAATATTATATGTTGGAGAGATTGAAATCAAACTGCATGAACGTTGATTTCACAAGGGCTTTTCCAAAAATGCAGAAAGCCTACATAATTAAATTTCCTTGATCAAGATTTAATGTGTAACAGACTGGAATTAAAAGTCACCAGTAGTGTGTCTATTCTCACTGCTAGGGTAAATAGAAAATAAGCGTGTAATCTCCCAAGATCTTAGAGTTCAGTACACAGTATGACATGCTTATGTTATATTTTCCGCTTCTCGAGAGAATAACTTTGTGAAAGACAATTAATTTTTACAATAAGATATTTAATGTTGCAGACTCCAACTGCCTAAAATCTCTTCTAATTTTAAAATGGTATTTTGGAAAAAGAAATGCTTCTATTACTTTTTGCCACCTGTGTTTCTTCTTAGTTTTGTTTTGTTAAAAATGTAAGTGTCCTGAAAAAAAAGGTTCTTGGGATCCAAAGGATCAGATTCTTCTTCCAAAGGATCACATTGCCCCTTCTTCCTCTGAACTCTCAATTTTTCATAATATGCATTATGCTTATTATTTGCCATTTGTTATGACATTTTATATTAGAGCATAAGAAGCCCAAGACTCTTTTGATGACTGCAGAACCAATAGGATGTATTTTGAAATATATTAATTGAATTAAAATATTTTGACTAGTCTTGAATATTGTGGTCAGCTTTAGGGAATTCATACAGAAAAATGTACATACATTAGCTTGGATATTATCCCATTTTAAAGTTAGCTGGGAAAATGAAAAATGTCTGCTTCTTTGGACCTAATTTCCGCATTTTTAAAAAATATTGAGAATGCAACTTTAAATAATGTTGCTGTATAGGTACGTACAGATAATCATGCTGGAAAAATGTATTTGCTTATGTGCAAAATTTAGTTGCAAATTCATTGATTGGTGTATCAAAAAAGGTAAAGCATTTCCTAATAGTTGGAAAGCTGAAAATTGTCCCACATGAAGTCCAAGAAGACTGAGCATGTAGTTCTGAAAACATGGAATTTGTATGTATGTACAACTGAAATGTGCAGACAGCCCTCTGACAAAAGAGCGAGCAAAGCCATACATGGAACTAACTGCTTCACTGTGGGAGTTCAAAAACAGTCTTTGATTGGGGAAACAGACATTTATTCTGACAGGAAGGAATGCAATTCTAAAAGTGTAATAAGTCACATGCTATAAAATGCAATGGCATTGGCATTTTCTCCTCCATTTGCTTCAACAGTCTTGGCACTGGGATGGAATTAATTTCTAGTGAGAGACAGAAAGATATCTGTTTGTTAAGTGCAAGTTTTCCTAGTGTAGAGTTATAACTATAGGTAAATATTATTGGCTTTAATACCAATTAAGTTAGCTTGGTTCCATGGTTAAGGCACCAGGTTAGAAACTTGGAGACCCTGAGATCTAGCCCTGCCTTTACCATGGAAGTCAGCTGGGTTGTCCTTGGACCAGTAACTGTCTCCTAGCCCAATCTACCTCACAAAATTGTTGTTGTGGGAAAATAGGAGGGAGAAGATATGTTGGATATGTTTGCTGTCTTATTTGTAAAAATAATAAAGGTGGGATACAAATAAATAAAAAATGAAGTAAAATAAAAGAGCACTTGTGTCAAACTCACCATGTCACATTGCTGTCATGTGATATTTCATGACATTTTCCCCCTGGAGCAGAGGTGGGCTTGGCCTGTGTGTGACGCATGAGGCCCAGGGGCTGCCAGTTTGACAGCCCTGTTAAATAGTCTTCCAGCTGAAAACTTTACCTTGCAATTTCCTGATTTCCTCTTCATAATTTAATGAGATGGAGGGGCAGGGAGAGACAATGATACTTCTCGCTTGTAACTCACATATATGTTCCCCTCTTCCTTTGTCTTTTCCTTGTTATTAAAAAAGATGTTAAGTCTTCTGATTGGTAGCGTGGGAACTATCCATCAAGAAACACCCATTGTTTTATAATACAAAGTTTCTTAGGATAATATCTGCCATGTCTTGTCTGAAATGGATTTGATTTTATCATGGAGATTAGAATGAAGTTAGATAAACAGTCATGTCTAGTCATGTATGAGGACTTTCACTTTGCTAACCAGCACAAAAACATTTGTAATAATAATATGGGATGCATTTCTCTGTGTTTGTAAAAGTCTCAAAGGATGAAACTGATAAAACCTATAGCTCTAAGCCACAGAAATGTAATGATACTTTAGTAATGAATAGGAGATAGCTTGAATGAATTAAAATGTGCGTGTAGTAAAGGGCTCATAGAATCACTGCTCTTGGAGGAAGACTTTTAATTAAATATTTTTTGTGTCTTTCTTACAATTATTTGGTTAAAAAAGTTTTCCCCAGAGCAATACCAACTATCACCATTATGTGTCACCACTTTTACTACGGTACTTAGTTACAATGTTCAGCCCACCTGATCAACTTTTTCTGAAACAATTGTTACAAGGAATATGATTATTTATCTACATCAAGCAGAGTTCATCTTAATTACCTCTAGTGCTTCCCTCTATCCATTTCATACAGGTTGAGAAATGATCACAACATGCCAACTTTCTATTTACTTTATTAGCTGAAAAGGGAGCGGTTTATGTACTCACCATTAGAGCAAATAAGATTGTTCTGCTGTATCCTGTTTCGGTAGCGTTTAGTCCCGTATTATCTTGCTTAGCAATGATATGATAGCTCTTTGTAAGAAATGAATGTGTTTCATTTAAGTAATCTGATTTTTAAAAACAATCATTTTTCTATTATTATGATTAATCACTTGCATATATCAAAAACACATATACACTTATAACAGTTTTTAATCCATTCATTTCTATAGTATTTATCTTGGGGGAAATTATTATTATTACTATATTATTCATTTGTCTGATGAGAAGAATTGTGACTTTTTTTTGAAATTCTTAAATAGCACACTTCTGATGTGAATATTGTACACCATTTATTGTATATGAGCCTCATTTCTGTTCAGTTATTGAGTAGTTATTGCTATAAAGCTCTATAGGAGTAGAAGACTGGGACATGGTATATGAATCTTGACAATCATTTGCCCTGCTCAAAACCCCAAAATATTGTCAGATATGTGGATAGCCCATCTGCTTCATTAATCTTTGTCACTTCTGGCCAGACTGAGACTAATCCATGCTTAAAGGATGCAGTCAATGCCTCTTTGATGATGGAATATGTTCCTGCCTGCTAGAAGACGCAAGCAAGTTAAGATATGTATTGAGAAAACTTCCCTGTACACAGAAGACCTCTGTAACTATAAATGCCAGTATCATGTTTAATTTCTGGAACTGTGTAGAGAAGACTCATAGCTCAAATTGCTTTTGGATTCAATCAGTTAAACTCATTCTGACTGGATTTTCATCAAGAAATATATGAGAATGCTTTGGTCATCTTGGTGGTTAACCCATTCCAGAGGCTAGGTAGGAAGGTGTGCATCACTTCTAGTTGTTCAGGAGTCCTCAGTGGCTTTTCTTACTTCTGACCATGGCAATTCCTCTGAGCTGCCTGTTAGGACTGGACCTTGCAGGCATTGCTTTGCAATAGTTCCTGTTTTTCCTGTTGAGACATGAATGCTTACTGGAAGATTACTGTTTGATACTTAGATAGTTTGACAATATATTCCACAGGGTTCTATTATGCTCCACATGCTGTGCAATATCTCCATAAAACTATTGGGATAAGATTTTTTGAGTTTTGAAGTGGAGTGCCATGGCTGGATTGTTATCATCCAGCTCTATTGCACCTACATCTAACTCCAAGGAGGCAATAAATGGTGAAATTGCCTAATCTTGCTAAGTGAATCTATGAGAGCAAACCAGCTAAAATTAAATCCAGAAAAGATTGACTCAAGTGAAACCTATTTTTAATGGGGTACTATTCCTGTCAAAATAGTAAACTGGGAGTAGTCTTTGAGCTCCAGTTATCATTGGATTTGCTAGTGGTGCTTGTAATGCACATTGGCATAACAATGGATATGTATCAACTGCAGCCCTTTCTCATCAAGGCCTGGCAACAATTATCTATATCTTGGTTACATTCCTGTCTTATTTACTGCAATGTGCTTTATGTGGGGTTCTCCTTGAAAACTGTCTATAAATTGCTGTTGTAATTGTAAAAATTGCAATTACAGGGATTGGATAATGGCTATCGTAAAATATCTGTCTTGATTGCTTAAATAAGCATAATAGCAAGATATAAAATATATGATGTATGAACTTTATTTTTATTAGTTTTATGAGACTTATAGCTGACCTTTCCTCCAAAGTTCAAAGCAGAATAGATAGCACTCCCTGATTCAAACTTATCTGCAATACCCCCTTAAGCAGTTTGTGTGATTGTCCCAAATTGCCAATTGAATTCCTGTGACTGGGGCTAGTTTTGAACCTATGCATTCCAGGTTCTAATTCAACATTTCATAACTGTAAAATAGAATACTTTTCAATATAGCTTACCTCTCAGTTGAAAATCAATAGGAACATAAACCCAGAGATATGCCTATTAAGATTGTGGTAGCCTCCAAACATTTTTGGATGTATAATACAGAGATGGTATTCAGCAGGTTCTGACCAGTTCTGGAGAACAAGTAGCAGACATTTTGAGTAGTCCAGAGAACGGGTAAATACCACCTCTGACTGGCCCCACCCCCATTTATTCTCTGCCTGCCGAATACCAGCTGATCAGGAGGAAATGGGGATTTTGCAGTAACTTTCCCCTGGAGTGGGGATGGAATGGAGATTTTACAGTAACCTTCCTCTGCCATGCCTACCAAGCCATGCCATGCCACGCCCACCAAGCCACAGCCACAGAACTGGTAGTAAAAAATTTTGACTCTCACCACTATAATCTCTTTGAAATTATCATCCAATACTTTTTGGGTCTGTGCAACCAGTGAACTTTCCGATTCATGAAAATATGGAGACCTATGACCCCATTATCTCATGTGCAAAAATTATATATGCTTAATGGCTTCTAAAGTATTTTAAACAGAATTCATAGGAGTAGATGTTGTGAGAGGATGAAGCATACTAAATATCATTTACACTAAATATCATATAATTTGCAAGTTTTCAAATTATATGGTCTTTACACCAAATCTGTAGGTTCCCTCCATGTCCAGGACCAAGGAGGTACAACTTATCTGTTGCGGTGTAAGTCCTATGGAACAACTTGTTCCAGGATTCAGAGAGTCCTGACCCTGTTGACTTTCTACAAGGCTGTTAAGATCTAATCTTTTCCCCAGTCATTATAGCTGGTATTTTAGGAGACTCTACTTTATGTATGCTCATTTTGTGAATTTGTTATATTCTGCTTAGGTTTTCTTTTGTACTGATTGGAAAAACTGAAAAACACAACATTTGAAAAAGGTAGGTTCACATGGAACGCCTTAGAGAGAATCTCAGAAATAATCAGGTGTAGAATTAACAGCAAACATAATTTTACCTCTTCCTCTTTACTTAGATTTTGCCAGATATCCAAAAGGTCACATTTGAGGCCCACTCTAATTTGAAGAGATGTCTATGAATTTAATCACCTCTCTTCTTTCCCACTTTCCAAGCCCATTTTTCCAAGCAAGCACAAGCAAAAGATGTCTTTTGGTTTTGGAATGTTATGCCTCTCACTGCTCTGAGAATTGGAACACTGTATCACACACACAAAAATTGCCCGAGAAAGCAATTTTTTTGCCAGAGAAAGAACTTCTATTCCACTTGAATGAGAAAAAATATCAGCCTGAATGGTCTCACAGTGCACCATTAAAGTCTATGTACTAAATTCTAATTATTTGATCATGTTTAATTAGATAGATAGATAGATAGATAGATAGATAGATAGATAGCAATCCTACTTGTCTTATTTAATTAATTATATTTTTTTCTGATGCCGATGTTTTGCCCTGACATTACTATAGGTGTATATATTTCAAATTTAATCACTTAGATAAGTCTCTTAGGTGAGATGGGTTGCATAAAAATGTAATAAATAAATACATTCACTGAAAAAAAATAAAAAGAAAGGTGCCCTCTTGATATGTACTTTTACTTGGCCAACCACAGATTTAAAGCAATTAAATCTCTATATACAATTTAACAGCTACAGTTATAACACAGACTCCAGAAACAAAGTAATGGTAAGAAATAATTTATATTGCTACTCAGTATGCCATTTGCTAAGTCAACCTTATACGCCAACACTGTGACTGGCCAAATTTGTAGGCTACTGACTGTGTTCCCTTAACCACATATTGTGCAGGCACAGCAACGGAGTTGGTGTGAGGATTAAAGTAAGGAAAGCCACATATGCCCCCTTGAGCTGCTTGTAGGAAAGGCAGAAAAAAAACCAAAGTAATAAAGACACAAGCCACAAATTTCCTCTTAAACTTCTTAGACACTCCATCTAATGAGGCTGACAGGATATTCAAGGCTTAGAAATAAAGAGTGCTTCTTCCCACAACTTGGAGCACTTAATTCACCGTGAAGAATTCTCTACTACAACTTGTGGCGTTGCTTGCTGGAAGGTGGGGGGGGGGGGGGAGGAAGACGACAGGACGCAACTATATTAAAAAAAAACGCATTAGACAGATTCATCACAAAGAATTGGTCCACTCTCCGCAGCTCTTAAGTGTGTTTCAATAGTGGGAAACCAAGGAGGGGCATGTCTTCTTGACCTTGGCACCCTCCCATCCCACAAACATAGGAGAAAGGACGCATCGAGTTACAGCAGAGCTCCTCGTTCTGTGAGAACCGAACGGGCGCGCAGGTTGGCCATCTGAGGGCAAGACTTTTGTCCTGGGTTGAGGGAGCTATCCCGAGGGAAAGCCTGACCGAAACTTTCCGCGGGTGACAGACAGGGAGGGAATTCCGGACAGCCTCATCCCTTCAACCGGAAGGCGGGACTGGGCACCGCTTCTTCTTCTCGCTCGGGAAGATGAAACAATCGCCGTCGCCCGTCCTCATTCCCGCCCTTTTCCACCCCGTCCGGCCTTTCCTATCCAAGCGCCGTCCAGTCATAAAACTTGCTGGCAAGTCGTGCTCAGTTGGCAGAGCCGCCGACTGCCCCGAAGATGGTACCCCAAGACGGGAAGCGTGGAGGAAGTTGGACGTCCGACACAAACGTGGTGTGTGCGTGTGCGTGTGTGTAAGAGGAGAGGGTAGGTGGGTGGAGTGTGTGTGCGCGCGTGCGGGAAATAAGCAGCGCAGGCTTTCTAATTAAAGAAACTTGGCGGGTGCCCCCCCCTCCTTCTCTCCCTCCCTCCGTTCCACCCCCACCCCCCTTCGCCCGAGCCGGGACAGCTCCTTCTACGTCTGCGGGGGGAGGGGGGGACAGCATAAGAGGAGAGCGCGCGGCGGCAAAGCGGGGGAATCCGAGGGAACTTCGGCGGCGGCAGCAGCAGCAGCAACAGGGGAAGATCGGCGGCGCCCACGAGGTGGCCAAACGGGACGCGGAGCCGGCCGTCCACCCACTCGCAAATCGAGACGAGCTGACTCGGCGGCGGCCACCTTGTGAACTCCTTGTGAACCTATATAAAGCGCGGCCATGGACTAGGTGAAGGAGAAGAGACGGCGGGCGCGTCAGGGAGAAGACGGGAAAAGCCGAGGAGGGCGGCGAAACGCTCCCCTTTCGCTGCGGGAAGAGGCTCGGCTCAGCTCAGGGGGCCGTCTAAGTGAGGGGACTGAAGCCAGCGGAGACAGGTATGCGCCTTCAGTCTCCAAGTGCGAGCGGCTAAGCGCCAGCGCCTCCGGGTTGCTTGCGAGGGGTGGCAGCTGCAGCGATAGCGCCCGCTCGCTCCCGGCCAAGTTTGAGCGGACTCCTCAACAGTTCTCGGGGCGCTCTCGTTGGCGGCGATGGGCGAGTGCGGGCGCAGGCGAATTTTGGGAAGCCTGTCGGAAGGCGGCTTCCTTCTTGCTAGGCTGCAAGCAAGGTCTTCTTCCTTCGGTCGGTTCTGCTTCAGAGCTGATGTCAGTCCAGAGAGACAAAAACGCACCTCTGGGGGAGTCGCTTCGTGGTAGGAAATTCTGCTCTGTAGAAATAAAAGCCAGAGATAGATCTGCTCACAGAATGGGTTCCTCTGGAGAAAGACAAGAGTGGAAGATCTAGTCCGAATCAAGTCATTTTAAGTAGCGTTGGTATCTCTAGGTGAAATCGGACATCCATCCCGTGAAAACCGAGAGCGCTCCGCGATGCTGGGTTGGGTGCTTTCTTTTCTGCAATCCTTTTAGCTTTGGGAATCCAAAGGCAGTGAAGCTGCACCGAGCATCCCAAGCGAAGTGGAAGAAGCGACCTCTGAGTAAGGTCGGCCAAATTAACACACAGTGGATGTCTGAGCAGATAAGATAAATGGGGGTGTTAAATTCAGACTTTAAGCCTTGAACAGGAAGCATTGGATGGGATCAGGCCAGACCAATTCGGTCTGGAGCTGCATGATGTGGAAGTTTTCCTTGGAAGGTTTTGGAGCATTTTGAACTGGCTCTACTGTAGGACCATATACCATGGGGTGCAATGTGTGTAATCACTTAGTAAATTGATGATCTGTAACAGCATTTTGGCAGCCTTGCAGAATCTTACTACCACTTGAGGCAGATGCAAATCATTCAAAGATAACTTTGCTTCAGCACAATTTTAGCAGACTATTTACAAAAACCTAAAGATGAGATCAGGGGGGACATTGACCTAGCCTATAGAATTAACTCAGCATATGCCAGGATAAATGAAGTGCCTAGAGAGATACATGTGAAATTTGTTAGAAGGTCAACCAGAGAGGAAATCCTGAGGGCGCAGAGAGAGAACCCTTTAATTTACCAACACAAAACGGTCACTATCTTGAAGCAGATCCCTAGAAAGATTCGAGAAGCAAGGAGGAAATTTTCCTTCTTGTCTAAAATTTTATTTGATCATGGGATTTGGTTCAAGTGGGTGACCCCCGAAGGGATGTTGGTGTTCTGGGAAGGAGGAAGAGTGAGGATTAAAACAGTTGCTGAGGCGGAAGCCTTTCTTAAAAAACATTCCTCTGCCCTGGGGGAAGATCCAGGGGGGACGGAGGGGGCCACGGCCCCACCCGCTGGGGGCCAGGGAGGAGAAAAAGAAGATACAATAGCCATGAGACTTAGATCGAAAAAATAACTTTGCCTTGATTTTTTTGAACAATCTTGCATAACATTTGTATCTGGATTTTTTGTAAATGTCTGACAGCATGGAACTGAGAATTTAGGTATATGTACTTGCTTTTACCTTGTAGTGTTATGAAAAATGTTTTTTTTTGTTATCTTTTTATTGTGTATTTTGAGGTCTCGGAAGGGCCGACGACTCTGACGTGAATGCTTTCAAAATTTCTTTGTATCCCTTACCCTACCCTATAGAAAAATGTAAAACCAATAAAACTTTTTCAATAAAAAAAAAAAGATAACTTTGCTTTGAGAATTTTAACAGAAGGCCAGTGTACAAATTAGAAATAGTTCCCAATTGACTGAAAATAGTGAAAACATTACCAAACCAAGAATAAGAGTAGTAATTCCATTCTGATTGTCATGTAGATTGTTAAATACTCAGCTAAGTTGTTATTTGATCAATGCCTCTGTAACCACCAGCAGAAAATTGTATGAGGTTTTTAATACATTAACAAGATCAAGTCAAGTAAATCTGAATAGGCTGAAAAATTTCCCAGTGACTTAGAAGCCATATACTGGAGTCAGGTGGTACTAATATTGATTTATCTTCCCCCTCCCCAATTTTTTGGTTGCTCCTTGTTGAAGCTTGTTATCTGCTCTTAAGAGGCAGGGTGCTTAACACATAAATTTCATTCAGATTTTCAGGGTCTGCCAAACAAATGGAGAAATTTTATCTTTGCTTTAAGTTGGCTGTTTTCTAAGATTTTGTTTTTCATTTTTTCTTTGCCCAGCTGATTTTGTAGGGTATCTTCTCTCCTTCACCAATTTCATTATATTTCTTGATACTTTTGAGTATGAAGGACGTCAGACTGTTACATGAATGCATCTAGAAGTCCAACTGCCTTCATAGCTAAAGGATATTTTACTGAAATAAAAAAGGAAGCAGCAACAACTCTGTAGCTTGTTCCATACATATAATGAAAAATATTCTATTCAAATCCATGTCTTCTTTCTGATTTATTTTTTTAAATTTCTCTCTTTCAGTGTGTAAGTGGGACACATTCTCTTTTCCTGGATTGTCCCCGCAAGTGCAATGTGCAAACTTCTAAGGTCTTCAGTGCTGATTGGGCTGATAGCATTGATACTTTCAGCAGGACATTGTAAAGAAAAATCAGAATCTACTATGGGGCTGAAGGAAAGACAAAACCTCTTAAATCTGATAATGGAGATCATTCAAGAACTGAAAAAATACCATTTAGAAGAGGATGAAGAAAATGGAGTGCAGTACAAGCAAGACTACCCACCTCTTGATCAAAGGGAAATGCCTGACTATGGAACTTATTCAGAGGAACAGAAAGTTGGTAAGTCTATTATATTGTATTAAATACAGTTTAATATAATCTCTCCCCATCCCACTCCCAATTTACTAAAAAGAAAAATGTGCCATCACACTGCCAATTGTCCCTGAAGAATTTTATAAAGTTTTTATAAAGATAACCTGATTTTTGCAGAGAGGAATGGGTTCAACTGTTCTGAAGCTAGAGGAAATGAGAGGACCAGATCTGATCTGACCAAGTTCTGCCCAATTAAGTATTTGGCTTAGTATCAACATAGACTAGAGAGATGACATATTCCATTTGCCAGTCTGTTTCTACTTGATTTAGGATGCAGAGACAGAACAGGGTTCAGCCTATCTTGCTGTCCCAAAACCAAATCTGAGATTGCATGTATTATTTACTTAACTTACTTAGATCTAAATCTCATTTATAAAATGGCACATCTCGCAAAAACTCCAATTTGAAAATGCTACCGATGGGTTCATTTAAGATGCTCTAGCTTCAGAGATGAATATCTGGCAATTCTGTTGTATTTTTCGTCTTGTTATGTCAGTTGGAGATGAAATGAGTGTTTGGTCTGTCATCACCATGTATGATCTCTAAATATGGAGCCATGAAATATAGACCTCTAGGCAATGAAGAAATCCTGACTCCAACATATGCTTGTTTGGAAAGACTGCAAGGATGTGCTTTCTGTGCATTTTATTTTATTTCTCCACCAGCACTGCATCTTCAGTATACCACACAGCCAAGACTTTGGGGTGGCAGGTGAGCTGAAATAGGTGATTTGAAGCAATTTTAGAGAAAGATTTCTCATATGGACTCCACGTTCGATACTACAATCATGATAGAACACGTTGAATTATATGGGAGCTGCCATTTCAAGGGTGATTTTAATTATTGCTGGCTAAGGAAGTAAACTTGAGGAGCCTCCATCACTGTCCATTTTGACTGTAAAGATCTAGCACAAAAGGTGGGCCAGACATGACTTTTTGTAGAGGAAGTAATTCTCTCAACCTTAAGATTTAGAATAATTACGACTCAGCTGTAAGTCCTCTTTTTTTAAAGCAAGTTTCTAGAAAGGGCGGTGGTCACCAAATGTGCTTGAAAAAAGTTGAAAATGTACATCATTTGGCTGACTTCAAGCATGGATTTCTGTGGTTACTTTCAGTAGTGAAAGAAAATGATACCATTGTCATAGGAAACAGGCAAAAACACAAGCAAAAATTCTTACTTTAAGATCAGAGGTTATTGTTTCTAATAATTTGGAACATTAGAAATGAATAGATATAAAAGATATAATAGCAGTAATACACTGCATTAGCATATTAATGCAGAGGGCTAATGAACTATAGCAAGTCCTACAAGGACTGTTATAAATCAAGGAGCTCCAAGCCAATCATGAACCCTATCTTTTATACTGTTCTTCTAACTACATACATGGTTCAGAGTTTCACTAACTGTCACTATCCGTGAACACCTGTGTATATTACTTTCAATTCCTCTTTTCCAAGTTTCATTCTTCCTGTTTTAAACGAATCCATACAAGTGCATGTTTTAGAAAAACATGCTTCACAGTTAGTAACGGTTCAGCAGGATTACAAATATTTCTGGTAAATTTTGAAATCATCCTACCTGAAAACTTTGGTTCATCTCTCTTTCTTCTGGGGCCTATCATTGAATTTAATAGACCAATAGGCTAGATTTCTTGGTTCTCACACCATGTTGTTTCTTCTGGATCTCTCGGCAGCCTTCGACCACAGTGATCATAGGGTATTGATAGAGTATCTCAGCTCAGGTCAACTGTTTCAAGGGTCGTAGTCCTGTTTGCAGGGTGACCATCAGAATAGCTGAGAGATATTTCTTTGTAGAGTTAAAGCTATTATTTCTTTTTGATTGTTCAACAACTACTGAGGTGCCCAGGCAGATACTTATAGAGAATATGTTAATAATTCTGAAATCAACTTTCACCCACTTAATCAGTGTAGATCACACTGATACTAGTAAGCTGTTTAGAGAAGGAATCGCATACTTGGGGTGGGAGGGACATGAATCATAGGCAGCGCTCTAATTTGTTTTATGTGGCCCACATTCTATTGGGAGTGAAAGATGTGCTTAGGAAGGCTAGGATGCTAAATACCATGCATATGTGCACTCTGAGTCATAGGGAATGCTCCAGGAGTGGAGTGGCAGCAGTAATGGCCCAGCAAGTCTCCTCAGCACAGTGGATCTTCCAAAAGTAATGAGTCTGTTAGGTTGCTCAATACATTTGATGCCCCAAGAACTCCCGTATTGAGTAGCACCACCTTCTGGAATCTCTTTCCTAATACAATAAAATATCTGGTCACAACCATAATTTGTTCCATAACTTTGGGCGCAAACCGATTTGGTCATGACCTGAACCTAATTTTGGAAATTTGGTGCTCACCAAAAAAAAAAAAAAAAATGGCCCAGAAGGGGAAATTGGCTGCAGAAAAAAAAAATTGTGATTTCGTTTGGTTGGGACCCAATGTGGTTGTGGTCAGAAACATTCGCGATCAGAGGTTCTAATGTATTGTCTTCATTGGAGGGTGCTATTTGTGAGATGACAACAGGGGTTTTAGTGTGTGTGCATGTGCAGAATAAATGAGGAGTAAGGCTTGCCCTTAGAAGATACATTGGGAGACTTTGGCTACCCAAGGGAGATGAGGAGGAAGGAGCCAGATCTTTTTTGGTGGGGGAGGAGGTCTGGAGTCCCGCTACGAGAGCTTCTTTGCTGAGCATAGAATTGGAAAGACAGTGAAGAAGTAAACAGTCTTTGCTAAGGAAAGGCACGAATGAAGGACTGTTTAAAGTAATGAAACAAAAGAGAATGGAAAGGAAAGACAGAAAAATAAAAACAAAATTTGGGTAACAGCCCTTAGCAGATTGAGTTTTCTAGATTATGTTATCAATCTGGGAATCAAATATACTTGTTTTATTTATTTTTTAAAAAAATTGCCAGCTAGATAGCTAAAGTGAAGTGGTTGTAAAGTCACTGATATTTTTATTGTTGTTTGTTGCAAAGTCCTGTCTGACCCATCGTGACCACATGGTCAATGTTCCTCAATGAAGGGTTTTTAAAAATTTATACTTAATGGCCTATCATACTATTAATTTTCTGTTTCTTAAACATTTTTGTATCTTTAAGAAGTGGTGTGGCATGAAAAGACTAATGTTGCAGTTCTTGGCTAAGCAACTAGACCACATAGAGCTTTAGTGATCATTTGGCTTAGAGGCAGTGATAAATTGGATAAGGTCCAATAAGCCGAACCAAATATAATGGTTGTAGATGAGTGATTTTCAGATTTGGGAGTTGAGTGTCCTGTTCTAGATGAGCCAACACGCCCACAGATACATACAATGGGGTCTCTCTTTGATTCTGTCAACTAATGGGACAGGTAGTTCAGTAAGAAAGAAATCTTATGACCAAGTTTGTTCTGGTCTAACTTACTCTAGCCTCAGTGAACCATTCTCTAGTAATCACATGATGGGATAAGCATAATGTACCCAATCAAGGGCTACCACAGGGCACCGTCACATTTAGAACATAGCAGCTCAATTGCTCAATGGAATGGATAAATCAAATAACATTGATCCTGAAAATGCTGCACAGACTGCAAGTTCTTGGACCAACACAAGTGCTTCATTTAATTTATAAAGTTCTGAGCAGTTTAAGAATCAAAGGCTTGCAAGATTGCACTAAATATCAGCAAAGGAGGTTCTGTGTGTGGTCACCTTTGGGTTTGGCCAGGGAGAGTCTTCTCTGAATGCTCATTATTATGGAAAGTATAGCTAGCCTCAGATCTTTTTGTATGACTGTTGAAGATAATAGTTCTTCATCCAGGCATGAGTAGATAACTGCTCCCAGTATATCATATTTTAGAATCCTTTATTAAAAGTAGACATTTAACCATTTTCATCTATTATTTTTCTTGATTTTTATTATTCTATTGAAAATTGTGTTTATTTCTTATAGAACTGCTCTGGGCTCATCTAGGAGGGAAAATGATACAGAAATAAAATATCATTAACTATTGTTTTGGTGTAAATTATAATGCATGAAGTTTAAATGTCCCTAGTTCACTGGGTGTCAGGTGCAAAAAACCAGATCCACATGTAGAAATTCCAAAAAGTTATCAGTCTGTGTTTAATATGTGACCAGTTGGTTACTTATGATATGACAGTAATGGGAATTTTCCAATAACTACTAGAGCTGCTTACAGAGATATTCATTGTGTATGATATTACAGCAATAGCAATGCCTTTTCATAGTGCTTTACAGCCCTCTCTAAGCAGTTTACAGAGTCAGCACATTGCCCCCAACAATCCGGGTCCTCATTTTACCAACCTCAGAAGGATAGAAGGCTGAGTCAGCCTTGAGTCTGGTGAGATTTGATCTGCTAAACTGCTGGCAGCCAGTGATCAGCAGAAGTAGCCTGCAGTATTGCACTCTAACCACTGCATCACTGCAACTCATTATAAAATATTTCATTTCTTACAATTCAGATTTTCATTCCTACTATGCAGGTCCAGTCTTATATACATGGAACAAATGTACCTGGTAAAATTCCCATTTCTTCATATGCATATTCTGCGAGTGCTTTGCTTGTTGTCTGCTTCAAATCAAAAACAGTTGTGCAAGAATCTAATCCTGTTGGATTATTGAGTCACACTGGAGTCTATCTGAGATTTTCTGCTTCTTTACTGTTTATTAATTCTATATTAAGTTCAGCATCCTAGAGTCCCACTGGTATTAATTGAAAAATTAAAAAGATAGGAAATCATCTCACATCAACTAGCACCTATAAAATCGGGGCTTTGAGAAAGTGGAATACATACCTTTTATTCCTTCAAGGTGATATGGCATGGTGGTCAATACTTCAATATTTAAAGTATATAAATTAATTTTAACATCTCTTCAAAATGAATCTTGTAACTGACACAAAGTTTGTGCTGTTACATCAAAGTAAGATTTCCTTTTAATATATGTACAATAACTTACTGCACTAAGCCAACATGTGATTGCTTGATTTTATCTTAGCATGTTGTGTGGCCCAACTAATTATAATTGAGCTGTGGTGGTGCAGTGGTTAGAATGCAGTATTGCAGGCTACTTCGCTGAATGCTGGCTGACTGCAGTTTGGCAGTTCGAATGTCATGAGGCTCAAGGTTGACTCAGCCTTCCATCCTTCTGAGGTCAGTAAAATGAAGACCCAGATGGTTGGGGGCAATATGCTTCAGTGCAATGTACAAATCAGTTCAATGTCTTCTCTACTCACCTGATCCTCCACAGGAAGGATCAGATGGCATATATTAGACTAATGTGCTTTTACAAAAGACTGTTGATAGAAAGTGCAATTGTAAGCAATTATAATTCTTTTCCCACCTCTCACATTGAAACCAATGAGATTTGAAAGTGATTGCATTTGTTTAAGACCTGTGGGTTTATAAATTATTTTACTTTCATGCTGGTGCTTTGGTATCTGTGAAACAAATGTGTTTCTTCTTAAACTTTCAACAGAACTGATGAACTAAATTTCATGTTAAAACATTGTCTGGTCTTAAGTCTAAAGAAAACAGTGAATATAGAACATACTTTAAAAATATTTGACTTCCCAGAAACTGATACATAGATTTAGCTTTTTGCAAAATACTATAAAAGTTTTCTCAAAATACTGCAAACACAGTTCATTGAAAAAATTCAAAATGTCAAATTTAACCATTTTTCTTACAATAGTTAATTTTGTATTAGTAATTTGTTGAGGAAAGGGAACTTTCAATGTAGCAAAAAGTACAATCTTGCTATGGGAAAACCAGTTGTACCTATCATATTAGCTATTGTTTAATGTGATTTTCTTCTAGTGAAATACATGCTGTATTTCTTTGGAAGAAGTTCTATCAGAGATCAATTAAGATTGCTCAGTGCTACAGTTTTAATCATTATAAGAAAAAGAAAAATGTATGGATGAAACATGCTTGGTGCTTTTAATAAATGTTTGTTTATCCTGCAGTTAACATTGATTATTTGAAAATGCTTCTGGAACTCATATGTTCATTGTTTGGTGAACATTTAGCTCACCTTGGCTAAACTCAACTGGATAGAAATATTAGCGCTATTGGCTAAGCTTAGAACTATTGGCTAAAGAGAGAAGTTGAAAAAAAACATATCCCAAAAGAAGGCAATGCAAACTATTTCAATAATATTATCCATAAAATGACAAAGGTGCATTCACCAAAAGTTTGAGATGCATATTCTATCATACATTTTACTATTTTTTAAATGTACAATTAAGACAATTGCAAAATCTGCTTAAGTAACAGATTGAAGTTCAGTGTGTAATTTTGCAGAATTTAATTGGACTATATAGATGCAGACTATGTGTTCTATAGTCTGCCAACTTTTGAAATATTTTTCTGAAGAAACTTAGCCAGTACTACCTTTCAGAATTGCCTTCGTCTTGCCAACTTTTGAGAGATGTACCTAAGCATTTAGTGCTGCACTTGCCAGAATTAAATCAAAATATGATAGGATCAATTCAACTGAGTTGGACTATACTTAGAAATAAATAAAAGATATTTTTTGAGAAATAGCTAAACTCTCCAGTGGGTCAGATATAGTTGAATGTAAAAGTCACAAAGGGAAATGTCATTTATGGATATTATGGTAATATCAATGATCACGTGCAATTGTCATCATGACAAAATTGTAAATAACAATATTAAATATGACACTAAATCAAAGAGATGGTCACAAGAAGCTAAAGAGGATTTCAATAAGCTAGTTATATTCCCATCCATTGAATAAGCTATGAGAAAGCAAATAGTAACAAAATAGTTTTATGTATTTTCCACTGCCTCCATAATTTGTTCAACAACATGGTTTCATTTCTCCTGCTCCTTAAGAAAAATATGTTATACTTAGTTCCAAAACGAAAATGAATTTATAAGTTTTACTATTACTTTTATTACCCACTTTAGCTTTTAGTTTTTCCACTGATGTGCTCTGGAACTACTTAACTAATTAATGTCAATACTGTTCATTTAAAAGGTGACATTGTGCAAGCAATGTTGCATAATTTAAGATGAATGATCTTGGATTTTAAGGATATTACCCACAGCTGCTGAGACTAAAGCTGACAGTCCTTTCTCCCTCTCATGTCAGAGCAGCTTTAGCTAAAACAACTAGAAGGTCCATGACACCTTTGCCAGCAAATCAACATCAAGCAAATCAGCATCAAGCCAAAAAATGCACAGAGAAGCTAGAACTTGAAGGGACTAGAGGAATCCCTTTAGTTTGTAATCCCAAAGCAGAGAGCTCACCAGAACAGTTTAAAGTACACCCAGGATTGCCCAAACTACTGCATTTTATATAAGATACATCCATGACTGCTCAGGCCACAGCCATTATAGCTTCTTGATGCTCTTCAGGCAATTCCACATAAGACATATTGCAACAATCCAAATTGGAAGTGGCTAGATAACTATTATCAATGAGCAGGGGTACTGACCCAGGAAAGGTCACAAGATGAAACTGGGCAAAAGCCTTTTTTGCTACAGTAACCACTTGTCCCCCTAAGCCAGAGGTGTGAAACTTGTGGGCAGCAGGCCAGATGTGTCACGCACTGGCCACACCTGCCATTTTAAAAGTTGCAATACATCACATGACGTGACATCGCATGTTTGACACCCCTGCCCTAAGCAGACTTATCAATATTCAAATTGTAGATCATCTCAGAGTGGCGGAATATTTTTTCAGAATCAGAGACAGTATTTTTCTGAATCATTAGTGCCAGAAACACCCTTTAGGAAAGAGAAACATTGCATGACATTATCTCCCTGTTCCAATCCCTCTGAGACAGTCCTATTTATTATTTAATTGTACCAATTTAAGTCACTAATATTGTCTCTTATGAAGCACAGAAATAAAGAAAATAATTACAATTTTCTGATTTCCAAGAATTTTTAGCAAGATTATAACTTTGAAGCCAAATACTAGTCATCTTTACTCAAAATCTTGCTGCTCTTATTAAATGGGAATATCTTAATTATATAGACTTTTGTTCCTACTTGAATAAATGGAAAAAAGGGAGATTATACTTTGCTTCTATAACAGGCATATCAAACTTGCGGCATCATGGTGGCATCAGGTGACGTATCACAACTTTTTTCCTTTGCTAAACCAGGCATGGGCGTGGCCAGCACATGATGCATCTGTGTTGCGGGCTGCAAGTTTCACAGCCCTGTTCTAAAACATCATTGCCCTTTCAGACATTTTTTTTATTTTGCCTTGAATTGTCCATTCCAGGACATTACAGAATTAGAATATAAATACTGACTGTTCTAAAGAAGTGTCTTTATTCTCTTTAACAGAAATATTTCCTAGAGACCTAAGAATGAAAGACAAATTTTTAAACCATTTAACAGGTAAGCCAAACTTCACATCTGAATTATTGCCTTAAGTATAATCCTTTTTTATTATGGCAACAATTAAATTAATCTGATTTTCTTCTTTTCCAGGTCACCTTTATTTTGGCCCAAAATGCACTAAACACTTTCATAGACTTTATCACCATACAAGAGATTGTACCATACCTGCATGTAAGTTCTATCATCCAAGACCAGAATTACTAATAAATATAGCTTTTTAAAGAATAATCACCCTGTATAATTAACATGATACAAGAGTTTGTAGAGTTAAAGCCATGAAATAGAGGAGTGCTTTCTTGCAATTCCTCAGGGAGATCTAATGGTTCTAATTTCTAATTTCATAAGCAATCATTTAAAACAGGGGTCTCCAACCTTTGCAACTTTAAGTCTGAAGGACTTCAGCTCCCAGAATTCACCAGCCAGCTTTGCTGGCTGGAGAAGTCTGGAAGCTAAAGTCCTTCAGACTTAAAGGTTGGAGACCCCTGATTTAAAACATATTTGTGCAGGCAATCTGCTCTTCCATTATATGCCAACTCTTTTTGTTTTAGGATTTTGGTACAGAAACCGAATTTCTTAACACATCAGATAACAGAAATTTATAAATTAAACTTGCTTTGTGCTTAAAGCACAAATGCACTACTGAAAAATCCTGGTACTACTGTTGCTAGACAAGCAATTATTCAAAGTATAAGTCATTTAGTACATAGGTTTTGAATTTGCATAAATTGCACATTTTTTTCTTCTAAGATGTAAACAGGAGGTAATATTTCTACAAGTAGATTGACTTTTGCTTAATAATTTATCCCTCTATTCACAAATTGACCACAAAATCTTAGACATTATGCACAATTTTGTTAATACCTATTATTAGAGAAGCTGAAAAAACCCCATTATTTGTTTGTTCAACTAGTCTAATCCAAAAATTTGATAATGATCAAATTTATTATTTAATCCAATCTAGTCAAAGACCTAACAAATAAAGAGTCAGCAATTCAACAAAGTATTTCTGTTTCTTATTTTCCAACAATTTTAACTGAACAAAAATTGATATTTTAAAATAAGCTTGGCAATTGGGATTTAATTACATTATTACATTCTAGAAAAACTACCATAGATTCTGGACAATGTATGTTATCCTATAGCAACATTTTTCCACTGAGGATTACTTTTCACAGGATTTAAAACCAGTCCTGATTGCTAGAGTAAACTTAAAAGATATGCAAGGAACTGAATTACAGACCTAAGTGGCAGCCTAAACACTATGCAGTATTTAGTAAGACACATTTCTTTTTCTTGCTTATTGCATCCACATTTCTGCATAAATCTGCATGGGTACAAGCATATAATATAAACTGCTCATTAACAAAAACATGCTATTAGTTCATGAGATAAAAATGAATTTACATGCTTTGCTACTGCTTCTATTACTTGTTTTAGCTCCCAGTGTTTTCACTAATGTGCTCTGGAACTAGTTAACTAATGAGCATCAAAATATACTTCATTTAAAGGTTGACATCGTGCAAGCAATGTTGCATAATTTAAGATTTAAGAATCACTCTACAAGGGACATGAGTAGTTCCTAAATATGCTAAATATATAAATAAAATGTGTTGTTTAATGGGATATGGGGCAATTTACTGAACTGTTTAAAACTTCCCATATTTATGGCAACAGAAAGCCTAAACATATAGAAACCTTTGTTTGAAATAGATGATCTTATGGGGTGTGAGTTTTTGATGGACCAAATAATATGTTTAAAGATGCCAAAGATTGAGAGCTGCTATGCTACACCATCTTTACTGGTCGTCCTTTTCTACATGTTTTGAGCATCTGAGTCATCCTTTCCTCTTTCTTGCTACTACCCTGTTAGCAGCTATCTTATTCCATATTAGATTGATAGGTGGATAACTTGCCCCATACTTCATTATTTTTAGTTTCTTTATAGGCATGGCTAGTTAAATAGTTCACTATAGAAATATACAAACTGTTCTTTCTCATGCAAATGGAAAGTCTTTTCATGGGTATTAGTAAATATTCATCATGTTAGTCTGATGAAATATCCATTCATTCAACACTTCCCTGTGCTCCATCAGTCTTCATAGGATGGCAAATTTACCATATATACCATTCTTAAAAATCTAAGAAGCATGTTTAAAATTAGCTCCTTAGGCATACAAATTCAAATCTACAATACAGTGCTTCAAGATGAAATAGTTATGTTTATATTCCCTTATACAAACTGCACATTTTAAAAAAATAATAACCTCACTCTTCCCATAAGAACTTTCTAAACTGCTATTTATCTTTTTCCCCCCACCACAGATTATAAAAGATGCGCCAGGCTCCTTACTCGGTTGGCAGTAAGTCCAATGTGCACAGAAGGATAAGGTAAGATTATTGAGAGCAACAATTGCATGCTGCCGCTATGTGGATAACAATGACTAATTCATAAACATTGGCAGAATATCTTTTGGACTGAAATATGCTTATTTCCAAAAGCGATGCAAGCCTTTTCATTTAGTAAAATATTTACCATTAATAAAAACAGACCCCCTACTAGAAAGCAATACAGTATAGATTCTCGGGAAACAACTGTGAATTATTCATAGTAGTGTGCAGTTAGTAGATAGTGTATTGGGCATAGGTAATTTTTCAGGAATTAAATCAACTGCTATTTCTTTCTATTTATACTGGATACCTTTTTGTTGATATAAGACGACATTTTTAATATTAATTACACATCTACACCATTAATGATATAATGCAGTATGTAAATGTTGCTTTTGTTATACATAGAATGAAACAGCATTAAAATCTATTTGCTTATTCAACAGCAAATTGTATTTGAATTACTATACTTGCTTAGCAATACTGTACAGCAATACCAGGAACTATTGATGCCCCCAAGGAAATCACTGGATTATTTTCTCTTTAAATCAATAATTTGATATAAAAGAAATTTAATACCATTCCTTCTATTTACAATGTTCAAGTTGTCTATGCTGTGCTTCAGAATACCAATCAGGATAACCCTTGTACAAAAGAATGTTATTAACAAGTTTAGAAAGAAGAAATTGTACAGCAGAGGTGCAAATTAGCAAATGGAACCTGGGAATATTCTACTGTACTTTTAACATGGATTATCAAATTTAGATTTTTATATTATGGAAGGTTTCTCTCACTTCTCTCAATTTCCACATTCCAATAGGAACTGGAAATAATCTGAATTATTATTTAACAGGATTTATTAAAAATTAATATGAAATAACAGGAAAAGTAGAGTTTAATCTTTTGTTTTTGTTTTATTTTAGATGCTACTATCAAAGGAAAAATATATAAAAGAACCAAGAGAAGTGCCTTGGAAACTGACAGGGAAATTGAACTTAGCATTTTTGTAACATATGGCATTATGAACCAGAGATTTATTTTTGGAAATTGATGGACTACTTCTCATAAAACTTTAAAAATGTGTTTTGTATCCCATCATCACTGTTTACAGATGCATTCTTTTTAGTGAAAAATTACCAAAAGGTTAATTAATCGTTCATGTTTTATGCTTTAAAGTTGCTCTACAACAGTTGTGTTGTACTGCCAAAAAAGTAACAAGTACCATCCTTTCAAGTATGGATGTTTCCCGTTAAGAGACATTACAGCATACTGTCAAGGAAACCTGCCTGTGGAAGAAGCATTATTTGATATCTTTCTTGCTTATGCAACTGAAAATGTTATGTTACAAACTTTTCATAAAGCTGTTACAATGGTGGTCTACTAGACTGCATGCCATAGGCAAGGGATGAACATGTTTTAGGTTGGATTCTGTATCCACTCTGAAGTCACTTCTTTCCTGTATAATAGAAATATACATTCCAGCTAAATGTGCAATATGTACATACTGTAAATTCACAAATATATGTAATAAAATGTTTTGTATATAATCTGGTTCTTTGTCTTTATTCCTTGCATATTCAAGTTTAGAAGAAATTATGCTTGTGAAGCAGAGGTATGCAACCTGAGGCCTTCCATTTATGTTGGACTACTATTCCCATAATACTTATACAGTGTATATTCTGGATGGATTTCAAAGCTTACAACTGAATAAACCTGAAGGGTACTAACTGATCTCAATACTACAATTCTAGCAATACTTCAGGGTTGGTAATAAGGACTATGCATTTAAATAGTTCTAATAAGAATTAATTTAATGCAACTTGACACTGCAAAGTGATGGCAGTCAATTACCACAGGTGTAACTGAGGTCATGTTTCAAACTCTAAACTTGCCAAATAGCCCTTTCAAAGTTAAACACTATTGTCTACTCAATCATGCTTTCGTTCCTCTCATCCTACCAGTTAATAAGACCAGTTAACTCTAAATTTACTTCACCTACTTCCATTCCAAAATAAATAGCACCACTTTCAAGCTACACAGAACCTTGGAATTGGAAGATGGTGTTTCGGCACTGATTCCAAATTCTTGTTCAGTTCACATGACACAATCTTATGTGAACTGAGCAAGAGTTTGAAATCAGTGGCCAAAACACCATCTTCCAATTCCAAGACTCTATGTAGCTTGAAAGCAGTGTTATCTATTTTGGAATGGAAGTAGTAAGAATTTTATGTATATGTGCTCAATATTCTAATAAAAATGTAATAACAAGATCTCTCTTCAATTTGATGAGATATCACTATATGAGAGTTCATTTAAACCCACCATGGGTCCACTGTGGAATTAATAGGTATTATCACCCATAATGGTTCTTGGTCAAATGCTTTACTGAGCAGAAGATGTGTTACTCCCACAGCATCCTTGAAAACTACAAGATTAAAAAAAAATGTAACAGTCTTATTTTGGACAAGACTACATCAGACTACAAACAGTAGCTTCTGTATATTTTTCACAACTGGAATCAATTTATTTTTAATTAGCTATAAACATTTTAACTGATTTCCTAATTATTTAGATCTTCTGCCCTTAAAAACACACAAAAATTTCAAGTAAAATTATAACTGATTAAAGCTTTTCTAAAGTAGCCTTACTTTTTCAAACTTAAATCAATAGGTAACAGTGTTTTCTATGTGTACAAACACTCAGTGCTGGCATCAATTACCCACAAATTGAGACAGTTTAAAAAATACCAAAGACCTGGGGAAAATGTAACTTTCAGAGTCGGTTCAGAGGAAACATCAGTATTTAAGGATATTTGAATAGTTTCATGTTTGATAAAATATATCAAAAGTGAGGAATTTGCTTTAAATCATTAATATCATCAAAATATGTCCCAATCATTAATTGTAATAAAATGGTTATAATTGAATCATTCTAATTTTTTTTAAAAATGAAGCAAAATTTGCTGGCTATATACAAAACACTCATTTTTAATATCCTTAATATGTGATATAAAAATAGTGTCTTATTTTGAAGTGGTAGATCAAGTTATCATAGAAAGAAACTTTGAAAATGATCAGCACCAGGCTTCATATATCATCTCTTTGCATAAATAATTTACAAAATACATTTATAAAGTTACTACTGTAGCTAGATCATAAAATGAAAATTTTACAAGAAGTAAAATAGCTTTTTCATTATTTTATTTGGTCTTGCACATACTAATCAAAGGCCTGGAAGTTAATTATGATGTCTGTCAATTTGCTTGAAATAAAACCTGACATTCATGAAAGCAAAACAGGTCCCTAGAGTATTTTAATAGAACTTGAGCAAAGTGTCTTATTAATAGGAATTATGGCTTAAAATGACAAATCCAGACAGTAACACGAACAGCAGCAAAGTTCACTACAGGCCTATGAGGATTCCTCTTTTGGAAAGGCTTGAAGACACACAAAAACTAACTCTAAAAGAGAAGTGGGGAAAATAGTGCTGGCTTGTACTCTCCCATGCAGTCTTTATAAGGACTCTTGGCTAAAAAGGGATTATGGCAACACTGAATAATTGCAAAATGCAGACAAAATATACTCTGAGTAGAAGATGAAAGTTTTGGCAAACAATTGCATACAATCCTCTATTATCTTTTAAACAATTAACCACACAATATTACACTGCATGTACTGACAATAATCAGTAGAAATGACTCATACAATATTTATATAGAATCGCTGGTTTATGTCAACATCCTTCAGTATGTGCTTTTTAAATAAGCAGATCTTTGCCACTTATTATGGACTTCGCTGCCTGCTTCTGTCTAACAACTTCTCTTTGGCTTAATCTTAAAGCATCCATGAACAATGTTATTTCAAAAATAGGAGGGAGGGAAGAAAAGAAAGAAACCAATGATGTCATAAGGAAGATCAGTAAAAAGAGGCATGAAATGCAAGGGGAGGGTCGTGGTTTTATTTCCACTGGAAAACTACAAACGCTCTAAATTTTTAAATCCTTCCCTCAATCATTTTATGCCTTCCACAAATATACACCAGGCTCCAAAAGGTTACATTTGTGTAACAAACAAGAATGTAATAATTTCCTAACAGATTTTTTAAAAGTTTTTTCATATTATGGAAATGAAGGCAGTTTACCAGTCTACTCCTGTAATGGCGAACCTATGGCATGTATGCCAGAGGTGGCATGCACAGCCCTCTTTGTGGGCATGCGCTCCATCACTAACTGGTCTTTTGGTTTCCAGTGCATGCATGCACACTGGATAGCTGGTCTTTCTGTGCACCAGAGTGCCGCAAACCCAAAGACCAGATGGCCGGTGCACATGTGCACATGCCGGATACCCAAAGACCAGGTGGCTGGTGCACATGTGCACATGCCGGATACCCAAATACCAGGTGGTTGGTGTGCATGTGCATGTGTGGGAGCGCTGCAAACCCAAACACCAGCTGGCCAGTGCGCACAGCTGGTCTTTGGGTTTCCAGTGCTCCGACGCGTGTGCCCAGATCTGCGCGCTCACACACATGTTCCAATTTGGGCACTCATTGCCGAAAAGGTTCGCCATCACTGGTCTACTCTATTTCTATTAGTGCTGGAGCTGTAAAGGAACTGACCAAAACTTGAAATACATAATCTATCATTATCTTATTTCAGAATGCTATAGTACTTTTTTCAAACATCATGTCAATAGCCTTTAAAGCTATTTTCTTTTAAGTTTAAAAATAAATAAGCAGCTATTTACTTCAATTTGTATTTTTTTTTAAAAGATTATACCACTAGGGAATTCTTTTGTCAGTGCTCAGGCAGAACTGCAAATATTTGCATCACAGCATTCTATATGGCTGAATATCATAAAATCTTTCCTATATTATTATTTTTCTTCTGGCTTACGTTCACATCTATATTTTGTATAACATATAGTGATGAAAAAATATCAAAATATAGTAGTTTTCAGACATCTAGCAATTGACAACTAAAAATGTACATGGAAGTATTTATAAAGTTTTGATGTGAAAAGAAAAAACACCAGTTAGTAATAGCAACAGGAAACAGACCTCTATGCCATATTTACACATCCAAGATTTTTTATGTATCTACAATACATATAGTCCTCGACTTATGACGACAACTGAGAGTTTTGTCAAAGTTGTTAAATGAATCACTGCAATTCACAATCACCTGACCATAGGGATGCTGAAAGGTCATACGTCTGAAAAAGCCATACGTCACTTTTTTCAGTGCTGCTATAACTTCAAAGCGAACTGTTATATATCTATATACAGGCGGTCTTCAACTTACAACCATGCTGAACGAAGGGACTTAGGACCCGTGTCTCAAGTTAGGGTCACCGCAGCCTGCCTGCAGTCACATGATCAAAATTCAAGTTCTTTCCACTTGCCTATCTCTCTCTTGCCTCTCTCTTATGACTTTAAGTGCCAGGGAAGTTGAATGGTGCAGGACAAAGCAGTCAGCCCTCCCCAGGGCCGAACACCCTGGAAACTTCCACAATGCAACACAATGCAGCTGCCCCATCAGAAGTTACAAATGCCCAGGAGACTCCAAGGGTGTAAAACGTTTCCCCTCACCCCATGGAACTATTTCCACTGAAGGAGGAGAACTATTTCTCCTCTAGGAATGTGTGCTTGATGGTTTTAATCTAGGAAAGTCAACCCGAAACTTCTTAACATTATTAAATTTATGAGGCGTGCAAAGTCTGACTCTTTGCAGGGGGGGAAAAGGGGGGGGGGGGAAATGCTAAACCCTGCCAAAACTTTTGCTATTAGAATTGAGGGCTTTGCACAGCCCTGGGAAATTGTACTCTGTTCACAGAGATGGGGCAAAGTGAGGCAAGTCCCCCATTCCCCCCCCCCCCCAGTGCTTCAGCCATGCCCAGGAGCATGGGGAAAGGGTCATTTTAAAACATTGCCGCTGAGCTGCTGCCTTTAGCATTTTTCTGTTTTTTTTCATAAAGGGCCAGGCTAGTGAAGGTCAGTTGGCATGGGCCGGGCAGAACAGGGCCAGGTAGTGAGGGGAGTTGGGTTGGAGCTTCCCAAGCATCTGGAGTTCATGATGGCAGGGCTGCTTTATGCTTCACTATGGAAGCTTCCCAGATGTTTTGTTCTTTCTGAGTGTCGCACTGTTTCACTGTACTGCATGGCCAACTACAGCTCCTTTCCCCGGCTTCCGTGCCTCTGCGCCATGCCACAACACCCCCACAACTTGCGTGTGGCATGTGCCGAAAACTCCCGAGACCTCCTCACCTTCTGAGGCATCCCGTACTTAACAACCATGCCTGAGAAAGCCATGATGGTTCTAAAGTTGAGTCAGGTCACGTGGTGAGCCGCTTAATGACCACAACTTAAGAACTTAATTAACAACTTAATTTCCAGGCTCAATTGTGGTCACAAGTCAAGGACTACCTGTATATGGAATAACACACGTTTATTCACTTGGTTTAGTACCAACAGGGTTATTTTTCTTACATACCAGCACAATATTCATTCATCATATAATTGATAAGATCAAATTTAATTTTGAATAAAAACCATCTCAAATAATTTACTGTATACACATTTGGTACACTACAGAAATTAAAATTAAGAATGCACAAATGTATCTATTTTAGAGGCACACTATTATAGTTTAATATTAATTGAGCTTTTGCACTAATGTCATAGAATTATTTACGTTCAGAAACATAACCACATCAATGAGGTTTTTCCAAAAATTCTCTACAGCATCTGAGACATTGCTGATAAACAGTTTCAAAATCTTCATCATTTCCCTGGAGATGAAAAGAAGAAAAGAGAGAGGAAATATAGAATCCCAAATTACAAACAATTTTTCCTTACAAATAACAATAATTAAGTAGATTAAATGAGAAAATACTTACATAATATGGATCTTCAATAATAAGCTGTTTCTCTGGATCATAACTACCAAGGAGTTCAATTTTAGCTTTGCAATTTTTAATTTGATTGGATTTTCTTCTCAAGTCACTAAAAAAGATTAGTTAACTTTTCATTATTATTAAGTAAAGCATGCATTTTTTATCAGTATTGCCCTATATAAAAGAAACACCTGCTTTTGGAATGGTATAACTGACTCCGCTAATAACAAAGGCAACAAAGTTGATTATCTAGATCCGCGCCAGTCCGGCTTTCGGCCCGGGCACAGCACTGAGACGGCATTGGTCGCGTTGGTCGATGATCTCTGGAGGGCCAGAGATGGGGGTTGTTCCTCCATCCTGGTCCTATTAGACCTCTCGGCGGCTTTTGATACCATCGACCATGGTATCCTATTGCATCGGCTGGGGGGGTTGGGAGTGGGAGGCACCGTTTTACGGTGGTTCTCCTCCTACCTCTCTGGCCGATCGCAATTTGTGTTGGCAGGAGAGCAGAGGTCGACCTCGAGACCCCTCACATGTGGGGTGCCTCAGGGGTCGGTCCTCTCGCCTCTCCTGTTTAACACATACATGAAGCCGCTGGGTGAGATCATCCGTGGCTTTGGGGTAGAGTACCATCTATACGCTGACGACACCCAGCTGTATATTTCTACCCCAAACCACCCCAACGATGCCGTAGTGGTGATGTGCCAGTGCCTGGAAGCCGTGCGGGTCTGGATGGGAAGTAACGGACTCAGGCTCAACCCGACCAAGACCGAGTGGCTGTGGTTTCCGGCTGCCCGATTCAACCAGCTCACTCCATCGCTGGCCATAGGGGGCGAACATCTTGCCCCTGTGGATGGGGCGCGCAATTTGGGTGTCCTCCTGGATGCCCGGCTGTCCATGGAAGATCAAGTGACAGCCGTGGCCAGGAGGGCGTTTTACCAGGTTTGCCTGGTTCGCCAATTGCGCCCCCTATTGGATCGGGACGCCCTTCGCACAGTCACTCATGCGCTCGTGACATCCCGACTGGACTATTGCAACTCTCTCTACATGGGGCTCCCCTTGAGGTGCACCCGGAGACTTCAGCTAGTCCAGAATGCAGCCGCGCGAGCAATTATGGGAACCGCTAGGTTTACCCATGTAACACTGCTCTTGCGCGAGCTGCACTGGCTACCTGTCGTCTTCCGGGTGCACTTCAAGGTGTTGATTATCATCTTTAAAGCGCTCCATGGCTCGGGACCTAGCTATCTGCGGGATCGGATCCTGCCTCATACATCCTCACGGCCGATTCGCTCCCACAGAGAGGGACTTCTCCGGGTGCCATCCACTAGACTCTGTCAGCGGGCGACGCCCAGGGGAAGGGCTCTCTCTGTGGCGGGCCCGGCCCTCTGGAACGACCTTCCCCCCGACATTAGGACGACCACGGACCTCCGCTCTTTCCGTCTCAAATTAAAAACTCATTTCTTCTGTCTGGCCGGCCTAGGATAGTCTCTCTGTCTTTGGGGTTTTATTGGGGTTTTATAATATAGCTTAGTTTTAATGGAAATTTTAGCGCAGGTTTAGATTTAATTTATTTTTAATGAAATGTTTGTATATATTTATTGTTTTACCGTGCCTGTGCACCGCCCCGAGTCCCCGAGGGGAGAGGGTGCGGTTTAGAAATATTAAATTATTATTATTATTATTATTATTATTATTATTATTATTATTATTATTATTATTATCTATTCACAATGAGATCTACAGTGAGGAACTTTCTATGGCGTTCAAGCATTTTGCCAAGTAGAAATGGAAATGTGTTCGTAATTCATTTTGAAAGAAAAATTGTTGGGGGGAAAGCAACAAATATTTTAGTTTTATTCTCAGCCAATAAAATGGGATAAAAAATCACATGTAAAAATGTTGCTGCATCTTCCTTCGGGTACCTGCCAGTAAGAAATGGCTAACCTCTTGCAACTATCCAAAACGGATAATTGTCAGAATGGCTCATTTAAAGTAGGCAAGTCCTAATTAATTTATGATCCAGCCCTTGGTTTGATGGAAAAGAGAGAATCCCAAAGCAAGGGGAAATGTATGAATTGTACAGGGAAGTTGCAATTAAGGGATGTCAGTCTGCCTGTCAAATATGGAATTGCAATCAAAGTTCTGGAGATGAAGCAATGGCGCTGTATTATGACTTTTTCCCACAGCCAAGTTAAAGTACTATTCATCAGACCTTTAACTAGCATATTTGCTGCACCTATCCTACCACAGGCATAATTCTGCCACATGGCTATGATCTTATTTTGCCCTGTGCATGACATGTTAAGGAAGGGACAAGGAGATTCCCCCAGCTTTGTTTCCTTCCTGATCCATCAAGCATCACCAACTATGAGGAAAACATTTACCATTCCTTCATGTGGAATGGGACCGAGGAGGAAGTGAGTTCTAACAGATGGCTAGGCTGGTGGATTTAGAGACCTGCTAAAATTCACTCTAACTTTGTGCACGTGCATTGCACAAGTCCGTTCACAGAGGCTTCTACTGGATGTGGATTTAAAGCTCAGAGTGTGCCAAACCAGTTACTGCTGACAGGCATGGCAGAAGGGTGGTGCCATATAAAGTGGTAGAGAGGGAATTGGTAATGGTCAACTTAGTTTGAACTAATCAAGGCCTCTCTGCCTGGAGAACTAGTAGGTAAAGGGGAGAACCTGTGTGAATACCCTGGACTTTACAGCTGTTCAAATTAATATCTGACATTGCTCAAATATTGGGGATGGGGGGGGGGGGGAACGACGACGACGAGAGCGTGCTTGCGCCAGCTAAAGTGGCTCATAGATGCTAGCTTTCACTTCACTGTGACTCCAGCAGAATGGCCAGTGAAACTGAACCCACTGTAAAACTGTCCCAGTATGCAACCAGCTTCGTGGGGGAAATGCTACTACTTAAAACTGGAATCCCGAGGACCACTTGAAGCTATCTCAACAAGATGTAGGTAACATTAGAGACACAGCAGACAAAAGTGGTTGCTGAGATACTGTATGTCAGTGCTTTTGATGAAAAGAAAGACCCCTGTTTTTCACACCTTCATGTTCCATTCTAATATGTTTGTACATTTTAAATAATCCTACATGCGTCTCTTAAGAAGGAAGAACGTTGAATTTCACTAGGGTTTAAATGATGTGAAAGGAGTATGTTGGGATATGCAAACAGTTATTAGCAAAAATCACAGCTTTTACCACTTACTGTAAGTTGCTCTCATCCATGCAAAGAATATAATCAAATGTCAGGAAATCATCTTTCGTAATCTAAAATTCAAAAGATATATTTAATGTTTAAGTAAAGAAAAAATAAGATTATTTATGAATAGTTAAAATGTAATTGGTTGCTATTTTAACACTGTTGTTTGCTCAAGAATGCCAGCCAGAAAGAACCAAAGATTCTAGTACAATTTATAAAAACTGGTAACTATTGTTCTTTTGGTGAATATAATAAATAATGTCCTCCAAAGATCCACAACAAATAATTGCATACAGTTCCTAATCACAAGCTCTTTTTGAAAAGAATCTAACTGAAAACCTCCTTTAATGGTAAGTACAGCGACATCTCAATTCAGTGGACTTTGATAGAATGGACTCCATGTCCAATAGATTTCTAATATGCAAATAAAGCCATCTGTGTGATGACACTATGTTTGCTATAGAACCAGCTTTGCTCCATTACATTAGCCCATCTGCTCATCAGGTTGGGGAGATATGCTGCAGTCCTGGTAAGTCAAAGATTTTAGCCCGGTGGGGTCTAGGAAGAAAGCCTTCTCTGCCGGTGCCCCCACATTATGGAACACCTTGCCCACAGAGGCCAACCCCCATGCTCCTGGCCTTCCATAAAGGGGTCAAAACTTGGCTCTGTGGCCTTTGGGGGAAGCACAGAGGGACATGCAACCATGAGGTGGGCTGGGAACAGGCTCCCTGCCTGTATTAACTAATGCTGCTTGGAGAATGGCGTGAGGCAGCTTCGGTAGGAAGGCTATTCCTCAAGTAGGCTGGCCATGCGTATCAGCAGCTGTAGTTAATTTTCAATTAATGAAGTTAATTGTGTTAATTTTCAATTAATGAAGTTAATTGTGATGCTTTGTACATGCTAGTGGATCCCATAACCAGCCAAGGCCTCCCTGGCTGTAGTAGGTTTGCACTCAACAGTTGACTAGGTAGGCAGCTGAGATGCATCGTAACTGAAGGCAAGGTCCTATGCCCAAATTTTGCTCATGTGGCTGTCCTTTCAAATAGCACCATCCTAAATTGAGAACTATCCTTATAAAGTATTTTGTATAAAGTAGAATATAATCCAGTTTTCATAACTACATATTGTATACAATTTAGAATCTGATTAATAAAAACAAATCCCATTTACATTTTTGAAATTCAATTTTTAAAAATCATTAACTTTTAATCTGTCCTGGATGCCGTCTTATTCACCATGTGTAAACCCAAGCAAAGATGTGTCCAAGCTGAGGAAATGGCCAATGACATTCCCAGTTAGGATCAGAAGTGAATCACAAGTGAATCAGGTTACAGTGTTATCAGTATCTATAGCTTCATTTTTACAAAGATGTTGCATTGATTATTCAGTATATAATGCTTTATCCACCCTTGCACAGAACACAAAACAGTTGTGGCATACAGGTATGCCCGTGTTTTCTGAAAACACATGCACTCAAGCACACACATAGACACGTCTTTCTACCTGTCGTGCTTTATGAGCTGTTTCAATTTCATGATTTCTCAGACAGTTTAAAGCCCTTGGATCTGGAGAGCGTCCCACATTCCAGTCAGAAACAGCACCACTGTCTATTATCCACTGCAAACAATAAGAACATAGATAGACAAACATTTAAAAAGAATATGGGTACAGTACCTGCCTGGCAATATGATTCATACTTATGCCATGTTTTCTCATGCAATTCTGGCCTCGATAATCTGGAGGATTTCCTATTTCATATGTAGAGGTTGCTGCACTGTCTATCCTCCACTACAGAAAAACAAAGCAATTTATTTAAATAATGCTAGCAGAAAAATGCCCAGAGTAATTAAAATCAAGTTTACCTTGTTTCCAAGGTTTTCTTCAGTTACAAGTTTTCTAAAAACAGCTTCAGCTATGGGAGACCGGCAAATATTTCCTGTAGAAATAAAGATTCAGTCCAGTGATTCTAAAATACAATTTTAGATATATTTAAAAAACATACGCAATCATGAGACATATGTAGGCAGGTATGAGGAAGGGGGGGGAAAGCAAACTTGTCTCCTTTTGGCTTAAGCTAAAAGCAAAACTAATCTCTCCTGGTCTTCCTTTCCAATTATGTCTTCCTTTTCTAATGTAGGAAATATTTAATTAATTTATACAGTGCATTCAAGCAAGTATTCAGACCCTCTTCACTTTTGTCAATTTTGTTATGCTGCAGCCCAATTCTAAACTTGTTGAAATTCATTATTTTTTATTAATCTACACTGAGTATCCTATAATGACAAAGTGAAAACAGAATTTTAGAAATGTCTGTAAATTTATTAAAAAGAAAAAAAGCTGATATATCACATTGGCATAAATAATTATATTCTTTGTAACAACATTTGAAATTTAGCTCTGCTGCTTCTCATTTCTCTTGATCGTTGCTGACATGTTTCTACACCTTGATTAGAGTCTATCTTTGGTAAATTAAATTGATTAGACATGATTTGGCAAGGCCCACACCTATCTATAGAAACCCTCACAGGGGACATACTGTAGCAGAGCAAAAGCGATGAGATCAAAGGAACTGACTGCAGAGCTCAGAAACAGGATTATTGCAGCACACAGATCTGGGTAAGGCTACAATAAAATTTCTGCTGCAATGAAGATTCCTAAGAACACAGTGACCTCCATAATTCTCAAATGGAAGAGATTTGGCGCCACCAGGACTCTTCTAAAAGCTGATCTCACTGTCAAACTGAACAACCAGGGGGGAAGGGCCTTAGTAAGAGAAATGACCAAAAACCCGATAGTTACTCTGATTGAGCTCCAGAGATTCTATGTGGAGATGGGACAGAGTTGGGACAACCATCACTGCAGCTCTCCACTGATCTGGGCTTTGTGGCAGAGTGACTAGACAGAAGCATCTCCTCAGTACAAAACACATGAAAGCTTGCTTAGAGTTTTTTTTAAAAAAGGACCTGAAGGACTCTCAGACTGCAAGGAACAAGATTCTCTGCTCTGATGAAACCAAGATTGAACTGTTTGACCTCAATTCTAAACATTATGTCTGGAGGAAACCAAGCACCACTTACCACCTCCCCAATATAATCCCAAAAATGAAGCATGGTGGTGGTGGCAGCATCATGCTGTGGGGGTATTTTTCATCAGCAGGGACTGGGAGATTAGTCAGGGTTGAGAGAAAGCTGAATGTAGCAAAGTACAAGGATATCCTCAATGAAAACCTGTTCCACAGCACTCAAGACCTCAGACTGGGCTGAAGGTTCTCTTTCCAACATGACAACATTCTTAAGCACAGAGCCAAGACAACACAGGAGTGAGTAGTTTAGGGACAACTCTGTGAATGTCTTAAGAGTGGCCCAGCCAGACTTGACTTCCGGTTTTCGTAGGCGACGGACGTGTTTTGTCACTCGTCCGCCGCTTGCTCTCCTGGTGAACCCCCCCGGGGCACAGGGGGTTCTGGAGGAATCCCCTGCCATACGGTGACTTGCTGGAGACCCCCAACCAGGCAGCAGCCGGTGGGGCATGCTTCCAGCTTCGCCCCAGGAGCCGGGAAGCAGAAAGGGGGGGCTTTTCCCTTTCGCCGATGGACTCCGGAATCAATGGAAGAATTTGAAAGCTGACTGGAGTGCCGGGGATGGAGGGTCTTTCCTAATCTCCTGGTCTGCAATTGAGGGACAAGCGAGCACTGTGAGTTTTACTTTCAATCAACTCTAAACGGAGAATGGAGGGGGGAGTTAATCTGATCTGACCCCCCCCCCTCGGAATAAAGCAGCAGTTGAAAAAGCTCTATCCAGGAATGGGGAGAAAAAGAGAATCAGCTTGCCATCTGAAATAACAATAATAAAAAAAAATTGTATCTACATTATTGCAGTTGTAACATTATAGTGTGGAAACTTTTTGCAACAAGAAAATGAAACTTTCACTCTCCTTCCTATGAGGAGGTGGGGCAAATGGCTCCTCTTTGTTCCCTGCAAGAAAACTTTTCTTTGTTCGTGAACCCTTCCTTTGGCATTTAAGATCGCAAGACTTTAAATTTTCTAGCTTAATTTCTCCTTGGGGAACCTTTGGCATCTCTCCCAATACGTGGACATCTAGATTTTGATAATATAATCCCTTCTTCTTGGGTTTTTTTTGGGGGGGGGGGTTTATATGCTACCCGGACTGAACTTTTATTCGAGTTGTTCCGATACCTTGGACTTCACCGGCTGCCTGCTTTTCTGACGCCATCTTTTCTACAAATTAGAACTTAGAATTGGGACAATGGCTTCTAAAAAACCACCTACTGGAAAGTCCTTTTCTGCTCCATCATCTACTCGCTCCAGTCCAGTTATGCAGCAGACAAAGATCACCGCATTGTTGCAAAAAGAAGGTACTGGTGAGAGCACCCAGGAATTGTCAACAAATGAAATGCTCCAGGACATAATGAAAAATGTACATGAAATCCGAAAAGACCTGACAAATTTAAAATTAGAGCTGTTGGAAACACAAAGAAATACAATGGATAAAAAATTGAGGCGTTGGAGGGGAGATCAGCTGAGATGAGGGAAGAGGTAAAGGAAATTTGGAAGGAAAGTGCAGAACTGGGAGGTCATATGACCAAGATAGAATTTGAAAGAATGTCTTTTTTTCTCAGGTTCCAGAACGTACCGGAGATAGAAGGAGAAGATCTTAAAGATCTTATGAGTACAATTTTAGCAGATTATATTAAAAGGAATAAAGAACAACTCTGGTGGGATATGGACCTGGTTTATAGAATTAACTCAGCATACGCTAGAATAAATGATGTACCAAGAGAAGTCCATATTAAATTTTTAAGGAGGTCCACAAGGGATGAGATACTGAGGGCCCAGCAGGGAGGACCCTTGAAATATCAGGAGAAAGAAGTTACTATTTTGAAACAAATTCCCCAAAAAATTAGAGAGATAAGAAGGAAATATTCCTTCTTGTCCAAAAAATTATATAAAAAAGGAGTTTGGTTCAAATGGTTACTGCCAGAAGGAATGTTGGTCTTCTGGGATGGAGGTAGAATTAGAGTTAAAACATTAAGAGAGGCGGAGGCCTTTCTTCAGAAGCACTCCTCACTCCTAGGAGACGAAGAAGAGGGAACGGGGGGGGGGCATGGCCCCGCCCGTCAATGGGAAGGGAGAAGAAGAATCAATAGCAAAAAGACTTAGATCCCAAAAATGATTTTATTTGAAATTTCTACTGTGATAGTTGAAACTAGATGGCAATGAAAAATATGATTGAACGTATGAACTATACAATGCAACGTATATATATGCTTGCCCTCTGTTTTTCTCTAAAAAAGTATTGTATTTGTATGAAGTTTTGGGAGGACCACCACCTCCGGCATGGAAGCCACTAAAATGTAATTTTTACCCTATAACCCTTTTCCCATACATATTGTAAAACCAATAAAAATTGTTTTATAAAAAAAAAAAAGAGTGGCCCAGCCAAACCCTGACCTGAACCCTATTGATTATCTCTGTAGGTTACCATTAACCTGACTGAGCTTGAGGGGATTTTAAGAAAAAATGGCAGAATATCCCCCATTCCAGGTATGCAAAGCTTGTTGTGTCATATCCAAAGATTAGAGGCTCTAATTGCTGCCAAAGGTGGTTCAACAAAGTACTGAGTGAAGGGTGTTCTATATGGTACTCTGTCCTATACTATCTGGTTTCAAAAGCATGGGGTGTTTATAAAATTACTAGGACAGTACTTTTAAAATTACCGTATTTTTGGGAGTATAAGACACACCTTTTTTCCTCTAAAAAGAGGCTGAAAATCTGGGTGCGTCTTATACATTGAATACAGCATTTTTTTGCCTCCTGAAACCCCGCCCCTTCACCAAAATGGATGTGCACATTCCCTTATGGAGGCTTCCAGAGAGCTCCTGGGGGCTGGGGAGGGCAAAAGTGAGTAAAAAACAGGGCGTTTTTGACCCCCCCCCAGCAGCACTCTATAAGCCTTCATGAGGCTATGAATGGTATTTTTTGACCAAAAAATGGCCTGTTTTCACACAAAAAACGGGGCGTTTTCCCTCGTTTTAGCCCCCGCCCAGGAGCACTCTGCAAGCCCCCCCAAGGCTATTCATGCCTTTTATTTGAAAAACAACGGGCCCATTTTGGCAAAAACCGGGCCGTTTGGGGGAGGTTTGCAAAGTGGAAAAAGGTTTTTTTTCCCCCTTTGGGAAAGCTGTTTAGTTAGAGTGATTGATGAGAATTACGTTGGTCAAGTACTGTGCCTGCAGAAACAAAGATTTGTTCCAAAGGTGGTCAGTGATTTCCTTCTCCAGCACATGGGTAAATACACCTGGAAGCATCTACCTACCTACCTACCTACCTACCTACCTACCTACCTACTCTCTCTCTCTCTCCCTACCTATCTATTGTATTTCTCTCTCTCTCTCTCTCTATCCCTCTACCTACCTACCTATCTACACTCTCTCTCTCCCTACCTACCGTATTTCTCTCTCTCTCTCCCCCTACCTATCTACTGTATTTCTCTCTCTATTTCTCTCTCTATCCCTCTACCTACTTATCTATCTACACACACCCTCTCCCTATTTACCTACCTACTATATTTCTCTCTCCCTCTCCCTTTATCTACCTACTTACCTAACTACACACTTTGTCTCCCTACCTACTGTATTTCCCTCTCTCCCCCCCTCTCCCTACCTACTCTCTCTCTCTCCCTACCTACCTACTGTATTTCTCTCTCTTTCTCTCCCTCTCTCTCCTTCTATCTACCTACCTACTTTTAAAAAAAAATGCCTCTTCAAAACCTGGGTGCGTCTTATACTCCGGTGCGTCTTATACTCCTAAAAATACGGTAGTTAGTAGATCTGATTTTCCTTAGTAGAGACTAGCTGCAACTAAAAAAAGTGTTGGTCAAATTTAATTCACTTACTGGAATCACACAGCACTTTAAACTATAGGTTATTTGCTGGTTTTATGACAAATTATTCAAGCTCATACTTGGCTTGCTAAATGTTATGGTACTTAGTATATGGAATAAACCACTGGGTTCAATAAGTTTACACATGACATAAACCAAACCATTGCATTAACTCATTATCTGTTCTGCAAATATTCAAAGAGCCATTAAACAGGGTTCTTTAATGCAATTATCAGAAATTAAATGAGTCATGACTCATACAGTTATAATATAGGATTATAACTGTATTTCATTTTCTACATATTATGGTAACAGATCAGCAAAAACATGGTGTACCAACAAGACAAATTGAATAGAGAACATTTTAATAAAGTCTTCCCAGTATAGGTAAATATTTTGGGCAACACAATGGCTTCTGAAATGGTCACTAGTACATTCTTTGAGTGACAGAACTGCATTCTAAAAATCACAAATTTATAGTAATAAAGTCCCAGAAAGTAATTCTGAGTAGTGGTAGCTATAGCAAACCACAATGTAAAAATACTGACACATACTGTATAGGGTAAAATCACTATGTAAATGCTGTGATAATTGCATCCCAGCATCTGATTCGAATATGTATATGCATTTGAAGGAGGATATCATCATGCACATTTTATCCCTTGTTTCCAATGCCCCCACTGCAGATGCTCATTATTCTGTCAACTTATCTGAATATTAAGGTTTCTTTTTGTAGAAGTTATATTTGTTATAAAAGTTATCATATCTGTAGGCATAAGTAAGCTTTTAGGCAGTATATATTAGGCATTTAAAAAAATTTCTTTAAAGGACTGATCGGTATATCTTCTTTAACAGTTCCGGTTTACAGCTGCCCCAAGTTTAACTGCCTCATTTGTGACAGGACCTCTATTTGTAGAAACCCAAAGAAGAAATAGAGTTGATATTTTAGAGAATTGTTTATATTATGAATTAAATCTTATTTGCTGTTTTTTTATTTAAAAAATCCAAGTCTTGTTTCAATTAATTGGGTCCTTCAGTACATGTCATAGCTGCCTTAGTGAATCCATCATCCAGCTTAAAAAAAAAAAAAGAATAGCAAAAGTGGAGAGAAGTGTATACATAGCATGCAAGCAGTCATTTCATATTGCTTTTTATTCACAACATCCCAAATTAACTGGAAAAGGGCAGGGGAAGGAGGGGGAGAAAGTGAGATTTTTAAAAAAATATGAAGTAGATAGAATTATGAAGCTAATGGACTAAAATGTATCTGGTTTCACCAGATACACTGAAGCTATCCAAAGGAAAACACTGCAGTCACAAGTAGAATGTCCCATCCGCAGAAATGATGCACGCTCGCCAAAATAAACAGTTTATCCTCCCACCGTTAGAGTTATTTCCCCATCTTGGTGAATCGCAAGGCGGGTAAACTGAGTTTCAGGGTAAAAGAGCAGCCCTCCCTTCTGCTGCTGTACGACATGTAAACGCCGATGGCAGAGACGCAGGCAAAAGATGCAATCTAGCAATCCAGGAAAAATGCAAGGAAGGAGCGGCAAAGATGAGATGAGAAACAGGGAATATGTGCAATTGAAAATAACAGTCCTTATTTATCATTCTTGGAAACAGCGGGGGGAAGAGGGAAAGTAGTACGTTAAAATTCTTTTAATTTCTAACCTTTCCTTTCTCGTCTCTTTATTAGTCCCTGCATTAAATAGACTAGAATAGAATTCTTTATTGGCCAAATGTGATTGGACACACAAGGAATTTGTCTTTGGTGCATATGCTGTCAGTGTACATAAAGAGACAAGATACATTCATCAAGAATCATAAGGTTCAACACTTAATGATAGTCATAGGAGGGTACAAAATAAAGGTATAAAATAAAAATAAAGGGAAAGACCAATACCTAATGTCCCCCCCCCCCATTTTTTTGGCCAACCGATGCACCCCACCGCTTTCCCTAAAACAAAACAAAACAAAACACGCCACTCACCCAGACATACGAATAAAACGGACTTTGTTTGCTCTGCCGCCATGATCGCTCAAAACCCCGAAGGCACGAGCGAAGGAAAAGCGGACAAAGCTGTTCTCGAACTGACGTAAAACCTCTTTTCGCCGCTTTACGGCAACGGCCGGGTCCGTCTTCGTCCATTGCCTGGATATTAATTTAAAATGTCAGGACCAGAGATATTTGGTGGCCTCTTTGGATAGGGGAGGCGGAGAATTTCAAACCTGGAGCCCAAGATATTAGCAAAATGCCCGTCAACCCGCCCGGTTTCCTTCGCTCATTTTTTCCCCCCTCTAAAAATCAGGCAATCGGGAAGACAGCTGTTCCTCCCAACCAAATGCACCTGCTTCAGGTGAGCAGCAATAGCAGTGCCAGCTGCCGCCGCAATAGCCTCCGCCTTGTCCAGGCGAAGGGTTTCGGTGGGGATGTGACCGTGTTCCTTTTCTCGCGTGGGTGAGCGCGTGGTTTTTAAGTCAAGAGGAGCTTTTCCAACCAGGGACTGCCGGCAGAAGTGAGTAGATCTAGATGGGGCTGATCTGCGAAGGGGAGGATTTCATATATTGGGATTTTGAGAAAGGTTGTGGGGTTAGTCCGGGAGGGTCCGCGTCTGTCTTCATTTCTTCCTTGTGTTGCATAGACCCATCTATGGATTGCCTTGATCGTTAGAAATCTGCAATATTTTTTATTTGACTGCATTGAATATGTATTTATACAGTATATGTATTGATCTATTTGTGTCACAACACCCTGGTGAGCCCCAATTAAGGGAGGAAGCATACTGCTTTCCTTTTCTCTCTCTCTCTCACACACACACACACACACACACACACACACACACACACACACACACACACACACACACTTTATAATCTTTGAGATTATATTAAGGATGTAACTTCTTTATTTGAATGATGATAAAGGGATAAAAATCCAATAAACATATATTTCAAGGACAGAGACCAGCATGACTCTTGATACCTACATGGTCTTTCCATGTGGCTTTCTGTGGCTTTATTTGAGGATGGGGATATGACTGTTTTTGTTTTTTTGACTTCCTAGTTTAGCCTATAGCCCTTGTTTTTCCTGATACTTTCCCATCCAAATACTAATCACGCCCAACCATGCTTGAGCTATGAGTAAACCAGACAGAGCAAACCCTGTGCTGCCACCTGCTGAGGTAAAATTATGTTTGGTTTACTCTTGTTGTGACCAGTAGAAGGGCACGCAGGCTGATTGATTTTTCCCCCCTGGTAATTTATGTGATAATTTTTTTAAAAAAATGTTGGGAAATAGTTTTCTAGGTAGACACATGTAAAAGGAGAAAGCATCTATAGCATATTAGTCTGAAAAGATACTAATAGATGTCTGATTTTGGGATACTGGAAACTTAACGTTGCTCTCCTTAAAAGAAGAATCATGAATGGAGTTTTATAATCAAAATATAGTTTTGGAAGCACCTAAGAGTTACTAGAAGAAATTTTACAACTGAACTAAAATGTAGGTCAGTATATCGTCTTTGTGCTAATGAGAGGGAGGATTTTTTTTTGCCAGAAATTGTGGCAAAAGTAGTGCTAAAAGTAGTACCCAAATAGTATCCAAGTAGTACCCAAAGTAGTACTTTTCAGTAGTAACTGAAAACTTCTCATTTTATTAACTATCAATTCCCAAAATACATCAGCAGTAGAAACTGTTGAGAAGAGACTGTGAAACATCACATTAATTACATTGTGTATTTGGTAAAGGCACCACATTAGAAACCAGGAAATTGAGTTGTAGTCAAAGTGGGATGGAAGTGGGATGGGTGGGATGGGTGACCTTGGATTAGTTATAGTCTCTCAGCCCAACCCATCTCATAGGGTGGTGGTTGTGGGGAAAATAGGAGGAAGGATGTTCATTGTCTTGAGTTATTTATAAAAATAACTAAAGTGTGTGTGTAAATAAACATTCATATTGACCCTACTTCTGTTAATTGCTTTCAAAAAGAAATTTTGTAATAATTATACAACCTGTAAGTTAGGAGATATATAGGCAGTTGTGTTACTTTCTGTGGTGTTGAACCCTGAAGTAGCCCTAAACATTCTTATGGTTAGTAAATGGATAAAGTATTCTTGACACTTGAAAATCCAGACAGACAGTAAGCCCTTGCTCCAATTTCTTTCCTCGTTTGTTTCAGGCAGTGAACGGAGGACAGACTAATAGAAACCACAAGAACAGGCTTTTTTTATGGCATGCAGTTCTTTAAATAAACTATTCCCCATTATAAGTTGCTGTACAGACAAAACTAAGGTGAACTGGGCATGGTGGGATTTCATATATCTTTGCCAAAAAGCAGGTCTGGAAAATCTTTGAATATCCCTTTTTTAGTCTTCTCAGTCAATTGAATATTTAAAAAAAAGATTAAGAACAAAGGATTCAAGACACAGCTTTTCTGCTTCAAAAAAGAAAAGAAGAGGAAAAGAATAACTACATCTAAAATTGGTTGGATCTGGATAAGGGTACTGCGGGGGGGGGGGGGGTTGGATATCCCCCAATGTATCCTTTTAGGAGAGGCAGTTTAGAAGTGGCTCAAAACCCTTCTGGAGATTCCTCCATTCTTCCTGATCACATGACCCAAGGAATTGATGTTAAGACACTTTCAAATTTTCCAAGTTGTTTACTTATTTATAGGCTCTAGGCATCTATCCATTTAAGCTGCAACTGTTTATTATAAGAGCTATAACTCTTCACCCACACACTAGGAGATGGGTCCAACTCCACAACACTTAACTAAATTGTTACATCATTTATGCTTTGACTAGTCTTTTTAGATTACTACGTAAAGTTAATCTTGAAGATAGTTGAAGAGTTGAATTTAATTTTAAAATGTAATTAGCCTTAGCCTAGGCAGGGTAAAACTCTGTTCTCCAGATACCTAGCCTTTGTTTAGGAATTGGCTTCTTAGCAGAAGACTCATGACTACAATGGAAAGATTTCATTAATTTATAGTAGGCAAGCAGGAAGCCATCTGTATACAATACATTTATCTACTGTAACACATAGAAGTAAAAGCTCTTCTTTTTAAGTTTATGGGTTTAAATTCTATTTCCGCCTGCCTTTCTGAGTTAGTGGAAGCCATTAAAACATTTTATTCAAGTAACTTTTTTTCCTAATTTGGAAGCTGCTGGGTAGCTTCAATTTTTTATGATTCTGTGGATATCTGTGGAGATTCTCAGTCATCCAGGTCATGGTTGTCCCAAAGGTTCTTTTTTCAAGAGGCAACTGGACTTTCTGGTTTTTCTTTAAAGACATTTCGCTCTTCATCCAAGAAGCTTCTTCAGCTAAGCGTCTTCAAAGAAAAACCAGAAAGGCCATTGCCTCTTGAAAAAAAGCACCTTTGTGACAATTCTGTGGATAATTTTAGTATATGCTATGAGTAGCATATCATTTTTGATTTCATATGACCATATTAGCTACCAGTTTAATTTTAGGATCAAAAGGTTTAGGATCATTGTTCTACTTTAAACTGTTAAAGTCCTGAATATATTGTTGTGCTTGTAATATCTTTTTATTTTCTTCAGCTACTTAGGCTGACTGGGAATTTCCCATGCCCCCCCCCCCCAAAAAAAAAATTAGGTTAAAGAAGTTTCAAGGTAGATCTTCCTTTAAAGCTGTATTGAGTTTTCCCCCCCAGGGAAAGCCATTTAGCTAGCTTCTTTTACCTTGTGTAGTTCTTACAGGTGCAATAATTGTGCAAATGTTTTCACTTTTTCTCTACTGCTTGATCTGCCTGAATATTACAACAGATGTGGACAAAATCTATTAATGTAAATACATTCACAGTAAAAATTAAAATTGAAACACGGGGGAAATTGGATAAGGAAGTAGTGAACCACTTGTTGCAAAGGACTGGTAGATGCATTGTAGCCCTGGAATAAGATCATTTTTTCCATTTTCTGCAGCCTTTTATCCTACATCCCAATTATTTCAGATGATCCTCATTCTTTCATAGCAATTGCCCAGAGAGATCATAACTGTGTTACATGGAATGGACAAAACCAAGTGTTTTAGTTTCTGAGAGCAGATTTATGATAAATTTTATTAATACATTCAGTAAACTTTCAGATTCTAATAATCATCTTCGATATTAATTAGGAAATATCTCAAATAACCTAGCATCCCCCTCATTGTTGGTAAATATATAAATGAATTACAATTCTAAAAAAATGGGCATGGTCTTTTGATCACAGAAAAAGCAAGCCATAGAAGCATACGCTAATAGAATGAGTGTTTCTAAGACTCTTCTCAAATTTTCTTTCTACAACAAATGGGAATAGGATTATCAATAGAATGTAGGTAGAGAGAATTGCACAGTGCAGAAGGGCTGTGCTACTTTGGCTATACATTTAAATCAATAAATAGTTAATGGATGTTATTCATTAAAGAAAGATATGCAAAGGGTATGTGAGCTTTGGGGTGTTTATTGTTATCTCTGGTGTTTCATCGTCTTTTTGAGAACAGCTGCAAAAGGGAGATTAATGTTATTAACAACAACAGAGAACTGTCACATTAGTGATGGCAATCCTGGCAGTTCTTATTAGCAAGGATCCCACAGGTCATTAAGCAAGAACCTCACATGAATACAGTGTGGGAAAGCTCATCCCAGACATGCAGGCCTATGGGTGCAACAGGGTGCAAAACGGTAGCTGCCAAAAGGGTGGGCACCACAGGGTATGTGTGGGTATGCGCTACTGAGCACAAGATCCCCATGGGGCTCCTCAGGAGGAAAAGCAGCAGGATTGTGAGTACCTTGCAACCTTCTACCAGCTTCCACTTTGAAGTTTCTCTTTGACTTTGCTTATGATAAACTAGCATGGAAGGTTACACATGGTGATCACATGACCATAGGACACTGCAACCCTTATAAATGTGAGCTGGTTGCCAAGTGCCTGAATTGCAATCATAAGACTGCTGGAACACTGCAACAGTCACAACCTCAGTTGTCGGATGTAAATTCCACTTGTTCAGTGCCAGTGTAACTCTGGTTGCTGAATGAATGGTTGTAACTTGAGGACTACTTTATACTATGACGGAGCAAGTGGATGGAGCTGAACATCTATTAGCTGGATACCCTTCCTGACGTCATGCTATAGCACAGCAGCTATTTTTTCTTTGGCCCCTGGGAGAGAAATATCTGGCACTACCTATAATTGAACTATCAATCTTCCAAATAGGAGGCAAAAGTCTTTGCCATTAGGCCACTACATCGCTCCCACTAGGCCACCACATCATTCAGAAGTCTGAAACTGCTATATATTATTTAAGTAAATTTAACTTATTTGATACCAATTTGTAGGAGCAGTTTCATTTGTATTTTTAATACTGTTGGTATATTGTTTTTTTCTAATCATGTCTTGCACCATGTATTTGTTTAATTATAATGCAGGGCAAAAATTCTTGTGAGATGACATCTCTTTCTCTCTTTCCCTCCCTCCTTCCTTTATCTCTCTCATCTCTTTCTTAAGAGTTTCTCAAATCTCATACTTTCCAAAACAGCGTATTCATTCTGTACTGTAAATTAGAATTAAGTATGTGAAAATGTGACTTAATACCATGTGATCCCTCTCTCTGGATCAAATACTAATTGTAAATTCATTAAGACAAAATCTGGCCTTTTGCCGTAAAAGGATAATAATATAAGAAAATGTTCCTGAAATATTTCCACCTCTTTACCCTATTTCCATTTTTTATAATTTATTTATTAATCCAACTTGTGTGGCAGCCCATGTCACCAAAAGCAACTGAGTAGTACACAATAATATTTGCCCTCTGATCAAATATTGACACAGGAGGCGGCTGCAAGCTCTCTTACGAAATAGTACTTGAAGCTATTATAGATACTGGAGCTTTTGAAATTGATGTTGTCTGGTGTGAAGACAACACAAATAAATGTTTATTTTAATGTTTCAATGTTGGATGTTTAATATAAAAATTGAACAAGTATTTAAATTTCATTTTGTCTTTTGATTAGAAACCCCCAGGAGTCATACAGTTTTGACAGTATTTAAATGAAAAAACACATAATATATACATATGTGTAAATACATCTCTCTCTCCAGCTCATTATTTAATTGTAGCTGTTATAAGCAAATATATATTGCAATTCAAATGCTTATTTCTCTCTTAAGCTGCAGTACGCTACTCATTAGTTACAAGTTCTTGAAAATATCATAACAGATCCTTAAATATTTTTAGAATTTAATGACACCATTAAAATTGACAACAGAACATTTATTTTACTTGGATTAGTTTTATGAGAAAAAGAATATTTTCAGAATAAACACAGTGAGTGATTAGTTATATTATTAACTATAAACTGAGTTTTCTTTAAAGTTTTAAATCTTTTGCAGCATTCAAGTATGGTTTCCTGTTCATTATCATCTTTCTCAAATTAATAGCTGGGAAGTAAGCATTTCAAAATCATCAGCCAATAAATTTCCTTGCTGAAACGGAACACCTGCTTTTCTATTTCCTGCTACATTTTTCTCTTGATAGTTGGTAGAATTAAATTAGAGAAATCACTTATTGAGTTTAAAATAAATTTCAGTGGGTGTGTGGTGAGAAAAAAAGGTCATTTATCCCTAACCCGTCACTTTAATATCAAATATTCCTGTGTTAAGATTTTACTTTATTTATTTCAATCTATAACTATCTATATAGTTACCAACCTCAAATATCTGACTCAGAGCAGCTCATCGCATTTTAAAAAATAACAGAAAAAAAGGATTAAAAACAATTAAAAACAATAGAAAAGACTTATAATGAAATCTATAGCTGAGGTATTCCAATACCCATCAACAATTGTACAATTACTGCACAGGTACTTATGTACGTATGTGTTATGTATGTATGTATGTATTTAATTTTTATCTCGCCTTTACTATTTTTTTATGCTTAAGGCAGTGAAAGTGCCTAACTCTCCTTCCTCTTCCTATTTTACTCACAACAACAGCCTTATGAAGTGGGCTGGGTTGAGAGAGAGACAGTGACTGGCTCAAATTGTCCTATCTGGCTTTCATGCCTAAGGCAAGACTAGAACTCACCATCACCTGGTTTCTAGCCTGGTGCCTTCACTACTAGACCACACTGGCACTCTTTACCACACTTCCAACTCCCCATGGTGAACCCACATTTCAAGGCCTTATGGGAAGCCAACAAGGTCAGTCTTATGGTCTGTGAAAATGTCCTTGAGACACAGGAGGAGAAGGACCTTAGCAGCAATCAGAGAAATGGCATCTGGGTTTTCAGAAGCAATGTGGCATGGCGGAGGCCTAAAAAAGAACCCTCCCTAATTTCTTGGACTGTAAAGGTGGGTGGATGAGGGAGATGTACTTTCAGGCCTGTAACTTTGCAATAAATGTACTGTTAATGTTCATGGTTAGTGCTTCCCTCTCTGGACTACTTCAAAGGCCTGAAAGTCAAGGCTAATCTGATCTTTGAGGAATGATGTTCCAAAGGGAGGGAGCCGTGACATAAAAGTGTTTCTTTCGAGCCAGGCAACATTCCCTAGCTGACAAGTTGCAGAACATACCCATCCCAGATAAGCAGATGGGACCGGTGTGATTGGAAAGAGATTGTCCCTCAGTTCCTCATTCCATGAGAGGACAATGTTCTCCTAAGTTCTGCCATTATGCAGATATTGAAGGAAATTGTAATAGTATCACAGAATATGATTAAGGTAGAGTTATAGTCCAATCAAGTCTTACAAACCATTGGAAAAAAACGAAAGATGGTTTCAGCTTCTCTTGTCAATGTTATACTATTATAATGTCCTTTTATATTATTATTTTTTCCTCTTCTAGTGAACAATCCTATACCTTCCAATTTGAAATCGGAAGCCAAAAAGGCAGCTAAGATTTTAAGAGAATTTACTGAAATAACCTCCAGAAATGGTCCTGACAAGCTCATACCTGGTAAAGTGTGAAATTTTCATTTCTATGTGTTATGGAAACCTTATTCTGCCTTGAGTTATGCTTTCCTTTCTCTTTTTTAAAGTGCCTCTAAAGCCTTGTCTTTGTCTGCTGAGTTTATTTGAAAAATTATTCTGTAAAGGCATGGATTCTGTATTTACATTGTGAAACGGATTATGAGCCTGTAAAAAGCATATGTTGTTGTTACATTTTAAGGGGCCTACTTTCTATAAAACCTACGATAGCAGTTAGTAGCCAATGGCAGCAGCACAAGATCAGGATGGGTTTTAAAAATGTTTTTGTAATCACACTATGCTTTCTTTCAGATGGATTATAATAATATAATAATATTATTTGAAACACTATTTTGAAAAAAATATTGTGAAATAATATTTTTATGGCACATTTCCTTTCCTATTCCATTTGCCCTTAGAAACAGTGGGTTTTAGAGGTCTAGTTTAAAAGATAACTGCTTCCCTGGCTGTCCTTTAATATTCAGGTGACATTCAGAATATTAATGATCACAGACCTCATTGCTTTTTGTTGATGAAGCAAAATTTCGTCTCAAAATATCTAGAAGAGAAAACTCTACACATCAGCAGTATTGTAATATACCATCAACTAAAACTTACAAATAAATGGACTTTAGAGTTTGCCCTTCCATGGCCTTTTCTGCTTGAATTTTTTTGTAACCGTAAAGACTGACTTCAGGCATGACAGTTGTGAGATCTTATCTTTTCAGTTTTGATTCTGATGCAGTAGTAATTTCCACTTTGGTAACAACATCTTAGGATGGGAATTTAGAGTTAAATTTAGAATTAAATTGGATTCAGGCCATATAAAATAAACAAATAAATGACTAATTTAATGGTATACTCTAATGAATCAATCTGAATCCAAGTCTTATTTGTTCAATTAAATCAGAACCAAGTCTCTCTGGTTTCTAAAGAGCTACAATAATCAAGACAGCTCTACATAAACTGAAAACCCAAATCAGTGTAAAATGACAAGGAATCATTCAATTGAGCTGACAGTGCTTTCTCAGGAATGCTGTAATTATTAGGGCTGTGTTAGTGCCTTAGATAATAAAGGGAGAATGGTATTCCAGAGAATACAGGGGCAAAAGAGTTGACTGTACCTGCAACTGTTGAGAAGAAAGACAGGTTTCCTGCATTTTTGTGGCAGCCCCATGATCCAGGAAGAAAAATAGCTTTTTTCAGGCACTTCGGTAGCTGTTTAAAGTAAAATTCCTCCATGCCTCCAGCACTCTCAGAGTTCTGTTTAATAAGGTTTGTTGAGATAGATTGAATGGCGTTAAAACTATTACCAGAACCGAATTATTTTCAATTTAGAATCAGTTCAACCCCATGTTGCTTGGTGTGGAGACTATCTGTCTCTAACAGTTTCCTAATGAAAAAGCAAAGAGGTTGGTCTCTTCACTGCTAACAGGAAGTTTGCAAGTGGTTGTTAGCATAATAGCAGCATATTGTAATGGTATGTGGGAATGACACTGAGACACAGGGCACTGAAACACAGCCAGGTCAACTGTCAAATAAAAGGCAACTGAGCCTGCAGCAGGAATGTGGGTAGGGCTAGAGGCTCAGAAGAGACCCTCCCTGTTTTCTTGGGTAAAGGGGAAAGTAGAGGCGGGGGGGGGGGTAGTTTCAGACTTGGCAAGATTCTGTTAATGTATACTTACCTTAAAGAAATAATGAGAGTTAGTTCATCTGGTCTTATTTCCTGTTTTGTCTACCTAGAAAATGGCGCAGGTATTAACTATATAAGTTCATTTGTTTGTGTATATATGTGTGTGTGGGTACCTCTAATGTAATCTTTAATTGTTTTGTTGTTTGTAGCCCATGTAATTGCCAAAGCAAAAGGCCTTGCAATCCTGTCTGTTATCAAAGCAGGATTTTTGGTAACAGCTCGAGGAGGCAGTGGGATAGTACTAGCTCGCCTGCCTAATGGAGGTAATTTTTTTCTTTTCTAATTTAGTGCACCAGACAAACCTTAACTACCTGCTCTTTCTTGTTCTTCCTCTTTAGAACATTAACAGGATGGTTACATCTTTGCATCCCATGTGTCCATTTACTTTCATAATATGCCACATTAGTATCTTTATCTTCCTTGTTGGACACAACTAGTTGCCTTTGATACTTTCACACTTTCCTGTGTCGTTATCAGAAATATTGACACAACAGTCTCTTTCTATAGTGGATATGGAGTCAGACTTAGAATAACTTTATTGTCACTTTGAATGTACACTAATCGGCATACATTAAAATGAAATTTCATTGCATACAGCTCTCAAAGGGTATGCAACATAAACATGTCTAAATAAATAAATACAAAATTATGTATATACCCACATATATGACACAGAGAAACAACACAGTCTAGTTCGGATGTATACATGTACATGGTGAGTAAAACGAATCTTGAGAGTTTACCAGACAGTTGGCATAGGGAAAAAGTTTTGGAGTTTGGTGAGGGGACTTTGCTTTCTACTATTTTTCGTACTTAGATAAAGTTTGTTTCTTCTCTTGTTCTCATTGGAATATCACTGCACTATTCTTGAAAGCTGTTTCTACCATCTTTCAATTTTTACTGTATCAAAATTAAGTAGTCAGCATAGTCACAAGGTTTCTCTAAATTACCTTTATAGGCTGGTCTGCTCCTTCTGCCATAGGAATTGCTGGCCTTGGTGGTGGATTTGAAATTGGTATTGAGGTGAGTAGTGAGTTGGGATGTTACATTGAATAGTTCCAAAAATGACAAAAAAGATGAGTCCAGTAAATTAGACGACAGTCTGAAATATTTGGCAATGTTTTAAAAGTCATGCAATATGTAAAACAGCAATAGTGAACCAAATGAGAATCATCCTTTATGATCAAAGGGAGCAGTTGTTTTTGGAGAGGATTTAAACTAAATTTAGATCTAACTAGGTTTACTAGATTTTATATGATCCAATAAACTTAGAGAGATTGCATTTTTTGGAATCCCATTTCTTTTTTTCTTTTTTGCCGAGGTGATTTAAGTTACTAAGTCTCGGTGTTAATAAGATCTTAGCCAAGCATACAATATTTTTGCTTTTACACTCATTTTCTTTCCATATTTATTTATATTTTCAAAACAATTCCATCGGAGTTTACTCTGCACTGATATACATTATGCCCTGGAAGAACGAATATTTACAGTGGATAGAAGCTTCATAGCCAGTACTTTGTAAACTCATTTATCCAGTTATCCAGATGTATTCTGCTTTCTTTAAGAATTATATTCCAAGATGAAAATAAGAAAATAATGTATCAAAGTTTGTGGGTTAAAAGAGGAGCACGGAACCTCTATATGATGATTAATTGATTTGGCTACAGGATCCTGGGGTTTTGATTCAAAACAGTTGTATTGCCTACATTTGTCTTGCAGTTGTCAATTATCAAAGCCAAACAATGAACTGAAGTAAATTGGTGGGGATGACACAACTATTCCTCTGGCTATGCGTTATCTATCCAGTCTCCCACCATTACTGTTTTCTGGAAGGAAATAAATAATAATAATAATAATAATAATAATAATAATAATAATAATAATAATAATAATAATAATAATTAATAAATAAATAATAAATTTTAATTTGTAGACCGCTCCCTCTCCCCGAGGGGACTCGGAGCGGTGCACAGGGAAGGTAAAAAACAATAAATATACACACATAATTAAAAGCAAATTAAACATTATCCCTGTGCTAAAATTCCCAGTTAAAATTCACTAAAATCCCCAGCTAAGTTTACTAAAAACCCCATAGATAGAGAGACTACCCGTGGCCGGCCAAGCAGAAAAGACATGTTTTTAGTTTTAGACGGAAGGAGCGGAGGTCCGTGGTTGTTCTAATGTCGCGGGGAAGGTCGTTCCAGAGGGCTGGGCCCGCCACAGAGAGAGCCCTTCCCCTGGGCGTCGCCCGCTGACAAAGTCTAGTGGACGGCACCCGGAGAAGTCCCTCTCTGTGGGAGCGAATCGGCCGTGTGGATGTATGAGGCAGGATCCGATCCCGCAAATAGCTAGGTCCCGAGCCATGGAGCGCTTTAAAGATGATAACTAGAACCTTGAAGCGCACCCGGAAGACGACAGGCAGCCAGTGCAGCTCGCGCAAGAGCGGTGTTACGTGGGTAAACCTTGAGGTTCCCATAATTGCTCGCGCGGCTGCATTCTGGACTAGCTGAAGTCTCCGGGTGCACCTCAAGGGGAGCCCCATGTAGAGAGAGTTACAATAGTCCAGTCGGGATGTCACGAGAGCATGAGTGACTGTGCGAAGGGCGTCCCGATCCAATAGGGGGCGCAACTGGCGAACCAGGCGAACCTGGTAAAACGCCCTCCTGGCCAAGGCTGTCACTTGATCTTCCATGGACAGCCGGGCATCCAGGAGGACACCCAAGTTGCGCGCCCCATCCACGGGGGCAAGATGTTCGCCCCCAATGGCCAGCGATGGGGTTAGCTGGTTGAATCGGGCAGCCGGAAACCACAGCCACTCGGTCTTGGTCTATGTGAATTGTAAAATTAGAACATTAGAAAGTGAAGTTTCTTGGTCAGAGGTTTTTCTGAGTTGAAGAACTATGCCAAGGTCTCTAATAAAACAACAGAATAGGAAGGGATATTGGACCTTCTAGTCCAACCCCCTGCTCAATCAGGAAAACCTATACAATTTTAGACAAATTGTTGTCCAATCTCTTCTTAAAAACATCTAGTGTTGGAATACCCACAACTGGAGATAAGTCATTCCACTGATTAATTGTTCTAACTGTCAGGAAATTTCTCCTTAGTTCTAGGTTGGTTCTCCCCTTGATTAATTTCTACTCCCTTGCTTCTTGTCGTGCTTTGGTGCGTTGGAGAATTGGTACACACACACACACACCTCTTCTTTGAAGCAGCCCCTCAAATATTGGAACAATGCTATCAGTCTACCCCTAGTCCTTTTCAATTCCTGCAACCATTCTTCATATATTTTTGGTTCCAATCCCTTACTGTCTTTATTGCTCTTCTTTGCAGTCTTTCTAGAGTCTCAACATCTTTTTTATGTTGTGGTGACCAAAACTGAATGCAATTTTCCAAGTGTAGCCTTACCAAGGCACTATATAGTGATTCTAACACTTCATGTGATCTTGATGCCATCCCTCTGTTAATGCAGCCTAGGATTGCATTGACTCTTTTGGCAACTGCAGCACACTGGTGGCTCATAGTTAAGTGACTGTCCACTAGGACTCCCAAGATCCTTCTCAGTTATTACTATTGAGTCAGATTAGCCAGGTTGACTTGGTGGGAAATAGCCTTCAGCTATATCCCACTAGAAATGATGTGTATGACCTTTTCAAGCATTCATACAGTTTATAGTAATAGTTTCACAACAACAACTAGTCACGTGGCAAATCCTGCATCTACCATTATTCATTATAGGGCTTATGATTTCTCTGGTTTGATAAATAATGAAGGTTTCAGCAGGTTTGCTCAAGCATACTTCTCAGCCTAATCATTCTTCCTTTTTGCTTCCCCTCCAAGTTTTTTTCTGCTCTTTTCAAAGTCAACCTAATTGCTCCCTTTCACTCAAAGAAATGCTGCTTTTCTGCATCAGTGTTTGGGAATAGCATTTAATTCCATTCTGGTTGTGACAAGGCAAGTGAAGACAACATTCAGACAAGTTCAGAATGAATGTTTATATTTCAGTTCCCGATAAAGAGTTTGTCTTCCTTTAATTTACCATGAAATGATAGCCAATTAAGTTACTTCATCGATCCTAGGGAATTATCAAATCACATTGAGAAAGAATTCAAGGAATCACTTCCCCTCTGTCTCTCTCTCTCACTCAGTGATTTTGTTATTACATTATACTAAGTTGGAGGTGAACAGTCTGACCTAGATTCCTCACCTATTGCCTCAGTTGTGATTGACAACAGAGAATATCAGTCACAGCTGCCAAAGTTGCATGAGATTTCACTACAAAATCACAATAATTTAATTCAAGATTGCTGAAATCTCATGAATGCTTATATTTTTAACATTCAAAAAATAGCTACAGTAGTCTTATATGTGCCTGTAATGTATCTTGGCAAACAATGACAGGCATTTTATAGTTTACCTTTGCACTAAGCCAAGATTTTTTTCAACAACCCATAGTTTGGTTCTGGAAAAAGAATAACATTAAATTCTTTTTTTCCTCTCCTATTCCACCCCCTAAACTGCTGCCATCAGGTATCAGATCTTGTAGTAATATTGAACCATGACAGAGCAGTTGAAGCTTTTGCAAAAGGTGGAAATCTTACTCTGGGAGGAAATTTCACGGTGGCAATTGGACCTTTAGGGAGGTGAGTATCATTAATATCCTGCAAAGTCAGAGTGCCTGTAACTCTTTCTGTGCTCCTTATTTAATTGTTTCTTGAAAACTGAACATTGTGCTGTTCGTCTTATGCTTGGAGAGTCATTCGAGCAAAACATGTAATACCACTTCCCTGGCTCCTGTACCAATTCCCAGCGCCTGAGGGAATTCACCTGAATTAATGTTTCTCCCTGTCAGAACATTTGCGTGCAAAAGGGTACAGAATAAGGCAGTTACAACCTTTCAGGCTCTGGACTCAAACCACTCACTAATGATTACCTGAAGGCCCATCAAGTACTTCTTTTTATCTGTACGTGTTACTAATGTTTCTCTTCTCTTCCCCTTCTTTTTTTCTTTTCTTCTTCTTTATGTTTAGAGAAGAAAACATGAAAAGAGTCAATTTGGGGTAGTGTTTGAGGCACCAGGCTAGAAATTAGCTGACGGCATGTTCTAGTCTTACCCTAAACATGAAAGCTGGCTGGTTGGTCCAGTCACTCTCAGCCCAATCACCTTACAGGATTGTTGTTGTGAGGAAAATAGGAGGAGGAAGGGGTATTATGTATGTTCTTTGCCTTGAGTGACTTATAAAATAATTAAAGCAAGCGGAATAAAAATCTAATGAATAAAAAATGTACATTATTTTTGCTTACTTTCTACAAGTTCTAGACTTGGTTATCAAACAGTAGTTCAAGGTTGTTGGTTTTTTTCAGATGTTTGGAAGTATTTCTTTTAATAGATGACTGTTTTGAACCGCAAAATATTTTAAGAAGGAACCTAAAAGAAAGTAACTGATGTACCAAGGTTTATTTTGGAGTGATAACATGACTTGGATAGAATTTCACTGAAGGCAAATCTTCCAGTACTAAAAATTCTGCGAAACACTTGCATGTTTGCCTCACGTACCACCTTTCTTGAAGCAATGGCAATTTTGACAGAGATTTTACATGTGTCATCCTTTGGGTGTCTAAAATTGCCCACACAGCCACATTCTATGCCAGTTGAGGCTTCTGGATACTTTACAAGGTTAGCCCTATGTCAGGGATGTCCAAACTTGGGAACTTTAAGACTTGTGGACTTCAACTCCCAGAATTCCCCAGCCAGCATAGCATAGCTGGCTGGGGAATTCTGGGAGTTGAAGTCCACAAGTCTTAAAGTTCCCAAGTTTGGACATCCCTGCCCTATGTAAAGCACATTACAGTGCTCCAAGCAGCAGATGACCACAGCATGAGTCCTAGCGGAGAGTCTCTCTCTAACCAGGAAAGGGCATAATTGGCACATAAGTCAAAGTTGAGCAACAGTGAAATTAAAAGTTCAGTAAGGTTTAATGAATATGTTCACATTAGTGAGGAGAATGTTTATTTTATTTATTAATCATACATCTGCTCTGTTGCAATCTCTCAGTCACCCACTGAGATTTTAAAATAGCCACCATTAGCTTAAATCCAATCTGAATAATAATAATAATAATAATAATAATAATAGCAACAATAAATAATCATGTCAAGACGGCAAGAAAGCAGATGTAAATTTAAGTCAAGCTTCTCTGAAACTGTTCAGCTTTTAACATTTGTTGGAAGAGCAGAGGATTATTGACTCAGCAGTTTAGTGGCATGATAGCTTTTAATTAGGGGTTTTCCAATTAACTACTTCCATTATATCTAATTATAAGATTCAGTTAACAGTTTACTAGAAAAACAAGCCTTCCTTGAGTTCAGTTCTAGATAAATGCAATGCCATGATCGTGCAGATTTCACAATAGCAATAGGAGAGTGGTTTTGTGTTGCCTTATTTTAGAAGTTTTTTAAAACTTTCTAATCTAGCCTTTTGGTGTCCCAGCCACTTGCTGATCAGAAAGCCTAGTTTGACGAGGTGATGTCATCTACCGAGGGAGTAGTTTATTGCTATTGGTGTCACTTTCTAGCAATCTAGTTCAGATGGGAAAACGTGAAATGAAGTTTAAGGTCTGGTCCCCAAGTATAGAAAATATACATGAATATGACTAGAAATATGAAGTATTTCTAGCAGGACTACCAGATTCTGTAACAGCTTTGTTCCCTATGCCATCTGTCTGGTAAACTTCATTTTGCTCGCCATGTACAAGTATACGTCTGAACTAGACTGTTGTTTCTCTGTGTCTTATAATATGTGTGGCTATATTAATATAATTATTTATTTATTTTGTCATGTTCATACAGTGTATATTGGAGGTGGTGACTCTTTTGAGAGCTGTATGCAACAAAATTTCATTTTAATGCATGCTGATTAGCGTACATTCAAAGTGACAATAAAGTCTATTCTATTCTATTCTATTCATAATGTTTTCCACCTTTCTTAGAAATCTAGAAGGGGATGTGGCACTGCGGAGCTCTGCTGCTGTGTATACCTATTGCAAATCTCGAGGACTATTTGCCGGAGTCTCTTTGGAGGGAACTTGCTTAATTGAAAGAAAAGAAACCAACAGCAAGTATGTTTAAATGAATAGCCCAATGTGCTTAGTTCAACATGTGGTATAAAAAAAACCATAATATAAACAAAAGTGTTTTGTTTTTAAAAATTATCTCTTGAAAATGCTGCATGTGGTTTATATGAAATAACAGGAGGAAATGTTAAATTCAGCCCTCAGCATCTTTAAATTGGATTAGAACTGGAATAGATTCAAAGTAGCTTTGCATTTATGACCAGAAATATTGATAAAATGACAATGATGATCAGTTTTGAGATATTTGTTACATAAAAAACCAGTTTGTAACCAAATGAAGCATCAAATGCTTTAGCTGGGGAAAAAATCACTAAAAGATTATAGTTTGTAGAAAGCCTAGTTACTTAATCATGAAAATCTTGTTTTATGTACGCTTCTGGCACACATATAAATGTTTAAAGGTTTTATTTATGTACATTCTTCCAAGACTTGGAAGTATGTACATATATTTATGTGAGGGACTCCAACTAATGTAGATCATGAATGCACAGATATTGGAACATCCTGAAAGGGGCCATGGCACAAACCTGAACACTCGGTGCATCAGCCCAGATCCCGCTTATTGCAACATGCAGGTTTCATATTTAGTTAGCATGCGATGAAAGTTTACTAGGAACATGAAGTGTTTACTTCAGTTTATTAGGAACATGTAGCGGTCCTGTCCCGTCCCTCCTATAACTTTGTAACCTGCCCAGAGTCCCGGAGAGTGAGTTGGGCAGCCATATAAATTTTCTTAAAAAAATAAATAAAACCTTGTGGACTAACATAAAGGATTTTTTTTGTTTTTTTTTAGGTTTTATGGGCGAGATATTCGTGCCAGCGCCATTTTGTTTGGTGATATTTCTCCTCCTCTTCAGGCGCAAGATCTTTATGACATCCTTGAATCTTTTACTCTTCAATATGAAGTTGAGGAAGGGAGAAGCTACAGTAGTGCACCAGTAGCCAAAGAACCAAGAAAGGTCTGTTAACCTGCTTCATGCCTACTTAGTTCCTTCTTATGATGTATGTTTTTCTGCATTTCTAACCATTTATTGTTTCAGTTGAACGTGGGCAAGGAAATCTACCTCCTACCAGTAGTATCATGACAAAAGCCCTGAAAAGAGTTACAGATTTATACCTGCAAATATAAAAGAAGGAAAAGGGCTTTCTTAAATTAACTGCCGTCCTCCCCTCCCATTCTTAACTAGGAAAGCAGAGATTTTAAATTGTCTGGCATACAATCTGAAGCAGATCCTTCTCTATTGTCTATGGAGATTCTCAACCATCCAGGTCATGGTTGTCCCAAAGGTGCTTCTTTCTTTGTTTTTCATCGAAGACTTTCAATCCTTGGGTGAGAAGCAAAAGGTCTTCAAGGAAAAACATAGAAAGTCCAGTTGCCCCTTGAAAAAGGCAGAATTCTTAAAGTAAATATAAAGATTTTTTGGGGGCTTAATGGAAAAAGACTTGGAAAAACAACTTGGAACTTTGGTGTTATGTATGTTGATGGCAGCAAGACTACTTTAGGCACAAAAATGGAAGGACATTTCAGCTCCCACAATGGACGAATGGCTGCAAAAGTTGTTGGAGCTGGCAGAGATGGCTAAATTGACTGCTTCGATTAAAGAAAAGAACATCTTTTGTTTCTACTTGGAAACTGCTTCTGGACTTTGTGTTTGAAGTGGAAAAAAAAATGAAACTGATTTTGGGTTTTACTGATTATATAGATTTGTTGTTATAGAAATGGCTAGTTTATGCTATTATGGAAAAGTTAAAAAGTTGAGGTTTGAGGTTACTGTCTTATTCTACTGCCTCAGAGAGAGTCGGAAGTCAACACCTTTCTCTCCCCCCACACTCCCCGCCTTCTTTCCTACCTTTTTCTCTATCCCCTTTCCCTTCCCTTTGTTCCCTACTATTTGCTTTTGTATTTTTGTATTTTATATAAGCCAATTTTTTTAAAAAACCAAAAGAAAAAGCAGCTTTTGGACATCCTGGTCTATTCTATTTAATCTCCAAAAGAAAGTAAACGTGAAAATAGAAGGCAGGTACTCTTGAGTGACTCAATAGTACATGAAAACCATAAAGATATTCCAATGCTCATTTCAATTCCAGCTGGTAGCTATGATTGCTCTGTTTTTCACTAACAAGGCAGCCCCTTGTTCTGATGAGTTGCAGTGGACTCAGTTGTTACTAGTGCATGGATAATGAAGTGTAAGCTATCTCAGTTGAGGCGTTGTAGGTGACATGTAAACAGTAAGTGATGGAGAGCTGCTCTTGATATCCAGGCCCCCAGAGAAAGAGCCAAATTTAACAATATAGTATCCATAAACTGTGATGGTATACTTTTTCAGACTGGAGTCAGGCTCAGGCAGAATTAGCTAATCACAGACTAAAATAATTATTCATAGAAAGTGTGTGCATATTCTAAGAATTATTCCATATCTTTTCCCCCCCACATACTTAGCCAACAGCCATATTGGCTAGGAAATTATGACAGTTGTAATCCAGTATGTTTATAAGGTATCAGGAAACTGTTTATAATGTATAATTATATTGATATTAATGTATATTTTGGCTGTTTCCTGACAGAATTATGTAAAGCAACAGCCAAGTAGGACACCACAGAACATTCCACGAGAAGGTAATGTGTAATTTGCAATATTGCTTGAAAAATGCTTTCCCCACCCCCCCTAATAGTGCTACTTTGTGCAATGTCCTACCCTTTTTTTGTCTTTTTGGTACCTGCCCAATTACCTCAGAGATGAACAAAATTGAACTCTTTTTTCCAAAGAAAAATATAAAACATTAAAAATAACTTTTAACTCTAAATATTAAAATGCGGACATTCATTTATGGAAAAGTTCTACTACAGAGCCATCCAAATCACATAACTGTCAATTTAATTAAGAAATCTAGTCTTCTAGATAGTACTGGTCTTCTCCTAATAAAAAATGATCTGCAGGTCTCTGGAGAAAGACTGTTCTCAGTATTATTACAAACCACAAATAGATTGTAAGGAAAGCATGCTATATTTGAACCCACCCTGAATGATAGATAGTGGCTGAAGGTATATGTAGTTCCAGCTTTTAAAGAGAAATAAAAACTTGAGGTTTGGGGCCACATAGAAATCAAATCTGCAGTGCAACATCCTTGCTAAACATCTTAACAATTTCTTCAAAAACAGAAGAGTCTGGAGAAATATTTTTTTTTCTCCTCTAGTTACCTGGTCTTCCATTTTCCTGAGAAAACTTTAATCAGAAGCTGAGTGGAAATAATTATAGTGCTCTTCTTTTCTCAGTCTTCTTTCTGACCTTTGACTGTTCATTTTTAAATGATCAATCCTTTTGGACATAGAGAGGGAAGGTTTGGAGTAATCTGACTCTGTATCAGAGGTGGGTTGCTACCGGATTGGCCGAACTGGTAGTAGCAGTGGTGGGAGGCTCTGCTTACCACCACTAACACCACCCCCGGATACCTCTGTGCATGCAGAGAAGCTTCTGCGCGAGCGCGCATGGGAGCACGCCCAAACAAATAGTAAAAAAATTGGTAACCCACGTCTGCTCTGTATGTGGTGAAAAGTCCTGCTCTCGCCTGCATGGATGCAGAGTGAATGTCTGAAACAGTGATATGTATTGTGACTAAGGCTACTTTTAGAGCAGTGTTTCCCAACCTTGTCAACTTGAAGATGTCTGGACTTCAACTCCCAGAATTCCCCAGCCAGCGAATGCTGGTTGGGGAATTCTGGGAGTTGAAGTCCAGACATCTTCAAGTTGACAAGTTTAGAAAACACTGTTTTAGAGAATACGGCAAAGATAAGGTTGGCCAAGGAATGCAAGAATCTTTAGCAGATAAAAGAGACAGTGAATGAAATCTAGAGCCAGTTTGGTGCACGAGTAGTCCTCAGGTTATGATGGCAATTGAGACTACAATTTCCTTTTGCCAAGTGATAGGGTTGTAAAGTGCAATTTTATGGGAACACATCATAGGTTACAAAAATGACGCAACCATTTCATGGTTGATCTGGTATTCTTTAAGAACATTGTAATGTTTTCACGTCTTTTTCCTTGGTTCAAAGTGACATTGTGTTGTATTATATTCTGTTGTTGAGTCAACTTCCAGTAGACCTTGTGATAAAAAACTCAAAAGGCTGCTAGGCAAACAGTGGTAATCAAGATACATTCATAACACTAAAAGAAAAATGCAAATACACACAGCACCGTTAAAAAAAATAAAAAAGTCTTGATAAAGCACAGCCATTTAAAAAAAGGTGGGGGGGAAACAGGGCAGTGAGCCTGGAAATGATGTTATAAATGAAGCAACTCCAAAATTTGACAGTGTTCTTCCTTGTCCTGTGGTCAAACAAAGACAAATTAAATCCACCTCTTTAACACAAGGGCTGTTTAAAACAGTTTAAAACAATCTTTAAGTACTGACTGATTTTCCGCATTCATACATAGAATAACAGAGGACTTTTGAATAAGTCAGTAAAACATTCATTGCAATTTTTTTTCATTTTAATCTAAGCTTATTTCAGTAATGTCTTTGCATCAGGAGTTAAGCATGTTAAAGCATGTTTTAATATACACTCTAATTCTTCTTCTTCATTATTATCTTTGTTTTCTACTTTGTAATTAAAGACTTTAGAGGAAGAGTATAAACAGAGAAAACATGCAAAAAGAATAAAATGTAAATAGTAACATACAAATGAATAAAAGATCTGTACAGTTATAAGGATTATAGTGTTCTAGTATATCATTATTTACTTATGAATTATAAACTACACGATTTACAAAACTAGGAATTACTATTAAGAGTATGTAATTAAGTTCATTGTAAATACAGTATAAATCACAAGCCGAAATTATAATACTATAATACACTGAATCAAATCTGAAAATCTTTTTATTTTTCTTGCACTGATCTGGTTGAGGATAGTGGAGATTATTTTCTTCTTGGTACATTAAATGTTCCAACTTCACCCTCATCATTTTTCCATTATTTATATTACATATTTTTCAAAGAAAAATTCAGTTTCCTCCCATAATCTTTTTAAATTTCTGCTTTGTGAAGACACAATGTGCTGCATCAAATAATCACCACTACCTATTAAGACTGGGCTTTCTCTTCTGTTGCTTTATGAATTTCTTCTCGTGGTAAGCATGTAGTCTCTTCTCTTTGTCTCTTAATACTGTAGTTCCTGACTGGCTTGGGCCAGTAGTTTTAGCTTTATAATAGGAAAGGAAGTAACCATCATATAGAATGTGTTAACTAACATAGTAATGTTCTGAATTCTTGTCTAGCTCCAAGAACATCAAACAGACTTTATCCTGAACTTCCCAAGAACTGTAATGCATTAGGTGAGTATTTATAGTATTGAAAGTCATAATGGTCAACGCACAGAGTTATAGAACTCAGGAAATCGTTTGAATGGAAGTTTCTGAGATATTGGTCCACTTTTCCACATAGAACTCAGAACGGTCCACAGAATCTTTCAACACTGATACATAAGAGATGCCGTTTCTATTGCAATGTTGTGATGCCTGTTTTGTTATTTGTCCTTGTTCCACCTACAGATGCCCATTTAGAAATTTATTCCAGCCTACAATTTAAATATGATTTATGAGATTGGGGAAGATTAAGCTGTTAAAAACATGCAGCTTTTGGTAAGGGGCAACATATAGACACATATAATGGTTACAGTTACTTAGAATTTCAGCAGTTTTGACCTACCAGAATAGAACAAGTAGAACAAATAATTACTGTCTATAGCAGTATTTTCTCAACCTTGGCCATTTTTAAGATGTGTGGACTTCCAACTCCTACAATTCCCCAGTCAGCATAGCTGTCTGGGGAATTCTGGGAATTGAAGTTCACGCATCTTAAAAGTGACCAAGGTTGAGAAACACTGGTCTATAGAATGTTACTTTTTGGTGTTACTTTAAAAGAAAATGAGATACCAATAATCTAGAGTTCTTCAAATTTTTAGTGTTCTTATGCTCATAACAAAACAGCCAAAAGTTTGGGTCCGGACTGGCAAGTCAGTCTAGTATTCTTGGAAAAAAAGTTGTGTAAACTAATAAAATATTAGTACCGCTTTATAAAGCCTTTGTAAAGCCACACCTGGAATACTGCATTCAGTTTTGATCACCACATTATAAAAAAGATGTTGAGACTTCGGAAAAAGGGCAAAGAAGAGCAGCTAAGATGATTAAAGCCCTAGAGACTAAAACATGAAGGACGGTTGAAGGATGACTAGCCTAGCGAAAAGAAGGACTGGGGATGATATGATGGCAGTATTCCAGTATTTGATGGACTGCCACAAAGAAGAAGGGGTCAATTTATTTTTCAAAGCACCAGAGGGCAGGACAAGAAACAATGGATCTCCTAATCAAGGAGGGAAGCAACCTGGAACTAAGGAGAAACTTCCTAACAGTGAGGACAAATAACCAGTGGAACAGCTTGCCTTTAGAAGTTGTGGGTGCTACATCACTGGAGGTTTTTAAGAAGAGACAGTCTGAAACCGTATAGGGTCTTCCGCTTGAGCAGGGGGTTGGACTAGAAGACCACCAAGATCCCTTCCAGTTCTATTGTGATTGATTGAAGTTTGATGCAAGCATATTCCTCTTTCGGGAATTTTTGAATACAGACTATTGCTCACTACATTCTGTACAGGCCTGACCTACCAATGTGGAGGTGGGGGGTGGGGGTGTTTCTTATTGGATCAGTGGAAAATAAGTTGAAAAAATCAGAAAGTGAATGTTTCAATGTAAGTAAAACATGATGGTATGTTTTCTACTATGCTCAGGGCTGTTTTCAGAACGCAGAGAGCAAATCAAATCTTCATTATGGTCATGGACCAGCATAAATAAATAGAGCAAAATCTACAGTTTATATTCCCCTTCCACGTTTTGCCTATCATTCCTCCATTCTCCTTCTCCTCCCTCCAAAAAGTAAATAGGAAGGAACAAATTCTTACTTTACATATTCTTATTCATCCTGATTCTAGAAAACTTGCTTGGTAAACTTTTTTAGCCTAAGTCCAATTCTGGAACTTACAAATTACATTTAGTTTGAAGCACCATATCCAAGACCTCTGGTCCCAGCATTTTTTCTCGTTACTGCTATTATTTTCTTTCTCTGTTCCAGAAGAATTTGATTCTCAAAATGTGATGCCTGGCTAAAAGAAGCTTAAAGTAACAGCGTTAGGGGTGTGCGTGAGAGAGAGAGAGGGAGAGGGAGGGAGGGAGGGAGGGAGAAGGAGAGAGAGAAGAAGAAAGTAAATAGAGTGGAATGGGAGCAAAGGAAACAGAACAGAATAGAATACAATAGGACTATGGGATTCCTTCCACTTGTTAATTAGCTAATTGCTAATGTAATACACTTTCACAAATGTCCTTTCCAAACGAGAAATTTCAATATATTGCATGTGGTTTATTTAATTTATATAGCTGCCCAGTTCAGCCAAGTAACTTTATGCCTGGGTCCTCCCACTCTGTAGCTATCAGGACAGCAACAGCTGATGTAAACACTAAACAGAATAGTAAAAATTGTCAGCCTTTTATAGGTGCTGCAAAATTTCTTTAGCTCCTTCTGGATGAAATTGTCCTGTTCAGAACTTGGTAGAGGCCTAACATTTTGTCTAAGGCAGGGATCGCCAACCTTTCGGACCTCAGGGACCACTAAATTCATAATTTTAAATCCTGCAGACCATTAATATTTTTTTTTAAAAGATAAATAGTATTTAATGCAATAAAAAATGCAAATAATTTTTCTGCAGACCACCAAAAATTTCTCACGAACCACCAGTAGGCACTGGTTGGTGATTGCTAGTTTAAGGCATACTTTGGAGTTCAGTTCCAGACCACTGCAATAAAGTAAATAGCGACACGTAAGAATTTCTTTTTGTTTCACATTGCATATAAAATTTATGTTTATACTACACTGTAGTCTCTTAAGTGTGCAATAGTTACGTCTAAAAACTCGCAACATATATACCTTAATTAAAAATACTTTATTGTTAAAAAATGCTAAATTTAAGCCTTTGGCAAGTCACAATCTTTTTGCTGGTGGAGTGTCTTGTAAAGAAAACCCACAATACCTGTGAAGCGCAATAAAGAAAAGCATACTAAAACTAGGTATGCCTGTCTTTGCAGCCAGGGACTTGGATATAAATGTTTCCTATTAGATATTATTCAGTCAGTTAATTTAGGTGGGTTTAATTCCTTCAGTCAGAGAAAGCAAAGGACTGCCTTCTGAACTACAGTAGTTTATTTTCTATAGAAACCTATACAATTGACTTTGTTCTTTAACTTCACTGTCCTTGTGAGCATTTTATTCCTGTGAACAACTTGTAGAGACATTGCATGTTTATGCTAAAATTTAAATAACTCTAGTTTGGCTATTTGTTAGAGTCAGGATATAATAAATAGCAAGGATCTGTTTGTTTAAAACCTGGCACATATAAATGGACATAATTTTCCATTAAACAGGATCATTATCCAAAAACAACACTGATAGTAGCTAGGGCTCCTTAGTTGTTGAGTTACTTTTCTAGAAGCCTGGTATACATTTAGTACATAGTACACTATACAATATCTATATAGGCAACCTAATGTATATATACCGAGGTGCTGAGCAAATACTAGCTGTTCGTTTAACTCACGTGGAATCAGAGATCAGCATATTCATTCTACACAGTAGTGGTAATCATATCAAACAGTACATTTATTTATTTAGCATATGGCATATCATATATGAACTAGCAATATAAACTCAACTAGATTAGTAGAATCCAATAAAATATAAATGTCAAAAAGACCTATGTTCAAATATCAATGTCTACTCTAGACCATCTAACCATTGAAGTTTAGCATCATTTAAATTTAAACAGAAACCAGATACAGGACCAATATATGCCCTCAGCTTACAGCCAGTTATGATGTGGTCAATAGTTTGACATGAGACCCCGTAGTCACACTGAGGGGAGGATACTATGCCCCATTTATACAGAGAGACCTGGAAGACGCCATGTGAGGTGTGAATCCTATTCAGGTTTGTCCATTGCTGACCTGATAGTTCAAAGCTTTTTTTGTGGGGTCATTTATATGCCTTCCTATCATTGGTCATTGACTTTCCATTGGGAATTGATGTTAAAGTTGTTGGGCAGATGTTGTGCAAATCCAGGGACTTCCTGGATTTGAGTCTTCCTGCTAAAAAAAGACAGAGGTCGGCATGCACCAGTAGTAGTGAATTATTCATATTTTTTTCTGTAGCTAGTGAGACTTGCCTCCGTAAAGCTAGCAATGCTATATGCAAGGAACAGTAAGTCAGCAAGCTGGAGTGGTTTTAATACATCCATTCATAACCCTCATAGTGTTGTTGAGTCTGGCATCTAACTTTCTAATATGGCAGCTGTTAAGCCATACAATATTCAGCTGCAGAGAATACCAGCCCTAGGGCTGATAATCTGAGGATGGCAGCTGATGCTCCCCATTTAGTTCTACATAATTTCTGGAGTATGTTGTTCCTAGTATTGATTTTTATGGTACAAATTTTTTTAGGGTGGATACAAATTGATGTTTTTTTTTAAAAAAAAATCAAAAATATTTATATCGGAGTTTTTTTATTTTTATCAAATTTATTTTAATAAAATGCTTCTGGAGTAAAAATCTATCTAAAGATAGTTTTCTATCTAAGATACATTAATAATTTAATTTATTCAGCATGAAATGGAGCTTAGTTATGTAGCGTGAGTCTGTATATTCTGCAATATTTACATTTTTGGTATACTTATCTCAAGCTGAGATAACATGCGCTGCATTGATGCATTCACAATTTCACAGTAACCATGAGATAAACCATAAAACAAAGTTCAGGAATATTCCTTTATCCCATTGTTTTGCAAATCTATGTACACTACAAACTCTATGATTGTTTGAAGAGAAACACATCTGTACCACCAGGCTCTAAGTGTGAGGAGGAAGGGCAAGCAGTAAAAATGAAAGTGAAACCTTCTAAGCAGCTTATAAATATAATATTAAAGAGCACTTGTCATTTCAGATCCATCATGGCAGCCCCTGTTAGCGGGCATCCACTCACCTGCTGCCTGCCATGTCCCTCATCTTATTGTGTCACTGCTGTAAGGTGCTAGTAACAACCTTTAAAGCGCTCCATGGCAAGGGACCTAGGTACCTGCAAGACCGCCTCCTACCAAATACTTCCCTTCGACCAGTCCGCTCCCACAGAGAGGGCCTCCTCAGCATGCCATCAGCCAGTCAATGTCGGCTGGCGACCCCCAGGGGGAGAGCCTTCTCTGTGGCAGCTCCTGCCCTCTGGAACGGACCTGCACCTGTTCCGCCGAGCCCTGAAGACCCATCTTTTTCGTGCGGCCGGCCTGGTGTAGCTTTTACTCTGGTTTTATTGGGGTTCTATTGTACATTTTAGAGCAGGCTTAGAATTTAATTTTTTAGCATAGGTATCTATATTGATGTTTTTACTGTTGTTTTTATCATAGCCTGTTCACCGGCCTGAGTCCCGCAAGGGAGAAAGGGCGGTATACAAATTCGAATAAATTGAAATTGAAATTGTATCACCAGCCGTCCCATTAAAGTGAATGAGACTGTTGATGAGTCAGTAGCGGGTCAGAGAAGGAGCCGCTATGGGACAGAGATGACAGCTGCTCTTTAAAAATTATGATTTAAATCAAGTTGATTTAAATCAAGCATTTTTAGTAGTGATTTAAATCATGATTTAAATCGTGATTTAAATTGACTTGTTTTAAATGATACAGTAATGTACTCAAAGACTGTTATGCATAATATCCTTATATTATTTCATAGAAATAGTAATATTTTCCCTTTGCAGACCAAATAACAAATAGTTAAGTATATGTTGTAGTTTCTAAGTGTAGACACAGTTTATACAGAATAGGCTTATAGGAAGGTGGCCCCACACTACAGTTGTAATATATTTATTTATTTATTTAATTCGATTTGTAAACTGCACCAATCTCCGTCGAGACGGACTCTGAGCGGTGCACAGGACATTAAAAACCCACAATATAGAAACAGTTGGGTTGCAAACTTAGTAAGGATGAACACATCTTGCAGCACAAAGGAAGTAAGGCTTTGCCTTAATAGCTATATTTAACTGCATCCTTGAGTAACAGCTTTTATAATATCATTGAAAAAGGTACTTAAATAATAATGTTTGCCTCTCCTAAGAACAGACTGTGTATGGCTCTTTGAAGCAGGTAAAATATTTCTGTTAAACCAAGGGTCCCCAACCCCTGGTCCATGGACCGACACCGGGCCACACAAACAAGTGAAGCCCCCATCCATTGGATGAAGGCTGGATGCAAAGCCATGCCTCCTCCAGTCCACAGAAAAACCTCTCTCCACGGAACTGGTCCCTAATGGTCAAATGGTTGGGGGCCACTGTGTTGAACTGTTTCGGGATAATCAGAACTGATGCTCATAAACTGGATTTCAATATACAGTATTTGTAATAATTTTAAGGGAATAACCTACAGTTAGTTATAAACTATAAGGATAGCAAGCCAGATCAAGGTGACTGATAGATACGTATATCTGAAGATCCGTAAGCAAAAGTATAATCTATATAAGTTTATAAAATATGACATGCAACACTGAATCCTTTCCCCTTTTAAGGAGATTTATGGGAGCATAATCTATTTTTGTGACTCTCTGGTGGAACTTAACTGCTGATTTTAAAGAAAAATAAGCATGCATTTAATAGTACCACTCTTGCTGTTTTAACTAATCTAAATTCCCTTAATGCTGTTCCTGAAGCAGGAAATCACAGCAGTGATGGGTTCAGGATCCCGTTGCAACCAGTACACTGCGACGCAGCTGGGTGTCCACCACGTGTATGCACATTGCGCACGTGCGCACCCACTGCCTGCGACGCTCCAGCTGCTTGGCGGAGCGTCACGCCGGTGCCGTATGCTCGTGCATGTGCGCAAATGGGCCCGGTTGGGTCAAATACAGATAAGGAGAGTGGGTGGGCGGGCTGGCCCTCTGTAGCACCATACTGGAACGGTACCTGGTGCTCCCAGCAGGCATACTGGCTGTAACCCATCACTGAATCACAGGAATCTTGCTAAGATTATTTTGTAACGGCTCAGCTACAATAAACATTGCCTTGATCAATTCTGCAATCGTTTTGAACGAAGCTTCTTTTTTGGCATGTACTTTCTTGAAATGACACCAAAAAAAAGTTGCAGTGTAACAAGGATTTTAAAAAAAACACCATGAAAAATCCATTCTCCTGCTGAGCCAGCTGATTGCAAAGACACATAGCAACTGAGGTCAGTGCATGCTAGGACTAGAAAATTGAGGTCTTTGTTTTATGTGTGTTTTGGGCCAATGCCATTGTGTTAAACTTACTGAATAATAGGCAGGCACTAGAAACATGTATTTTTCTAGCATTCTTAACTTGGTACTTCTGCTGTTTTTGCCAAAGGAATAAACTCTTACAGTGTGCAATGGTCTTTCAGCCAATCATTGAAAATATCACCAAAACGTTAAAATTCTTCTCCATCCAGTGCAGTAGCTTGAATTCTGAGGCAAGCAATAAAGGTTACAATACTTAAACAGTGCAGAGATATAGAAAAAAATTATATTTGTGTAAATACCAGTTCCAGGAACAATATGGATCCATTGAATTTTTTGCACTGAAAGGCTGATATGCAAGTCTTTAAGATAGCCTTCTTTGTACCTGGTTGAAGGTGGTGGCCATTAGTTTGGAAAACTAGCTTAAATGTTACTAAAGTAGCTTAAACTAGCTTAAATGTTACTAAAGTTGACACAGCCTGTAGTTGTTGGAGACAGCCTCATCTGTTGTTTATGTATCTGCCTTATTTATTTCTATTTCGGCTCTAATATTGGAAGTGTAACATAAGTTGCTGTATTATACCTGGTTAAAACTAGTTGGGTCAACTTTGTCTCTATTGACCAACAATGTTTTTCCAGAACTCCAGATGGGAATCTTTCCCAGCCTTACATGAAGTCACCAAGGGTAGTACTTGGGATTCTAGAGTGGAAATACTTGAAATAAAGGATTTTGCAAGATAATTTGGATGGGAATTAAACATATGACTTGCATATCTCCTCTTAAAATTTCACTGTTTGAGTATGAATATGTCTCATTCATTTATAAACAACTGCAGATTTATTACTATTGCTTCTATTTTGTCTTATATCATTTCAGGAATCTTGTCCGAATACCACAGGGGTTTCAAACTTGATTTCATTGGCGGCCGCATGAGGGTTGTGCTTGACCTCAGGGGCTGGAGTGGGTGTGGACAGAGTGGGCATGGCCAGCTCACCAACACTTGTGTTGAGGCACCTGCAGTGGCCTAAGCACTCTGCCAGAGAAAACAGGCTCCCAAGCTCCATTTTCAGCTGCGATGGCCTCCTGTAACCCTCTGCCAACAAAATGTGGCCCTCCAAGCTCCATTTTTGCTGGCAGAGGCCACGGGCCAACCCTTCGCTGTTTCCAGGGCAGCCCCGCAGGCCAGATCTAAGCACCCTGCGGGCCAAATCTGGGCCCCAGGCCTTGAGTTTGACACCCCTGGAATACAAGTATCTTGCATATTTTACAAAAATGTAGCATGGAGTCTCTTGTTCATTGTATTTAATGATGTTGCCTGTCCAGGCTTAGACACTGTGAAAGTAATGCACTGCAGCAATTATTATTAATATATGTTTTCATATTAATATTGCTTGCTCTACATGGGTCTTTCCAGGACAGAGCAGTAGGAAAATAAATGATCAAAGTAATATCTACCAATTGCTGTAGATATATATGCATGTGCTCATTGAGAATATTAGATGATAGTTTGGTGTTTTTAAAAATTACTACTAAGTGTTTTTTGTCTTCATTGTGAAAGTTTATTTCATAATTAATTACTCTTTCATTGCCACAAAATGACTTTTATGCCAATTTTAGCAGGTAGATATTAACTTTTCAGAAATAAATTTGGAAATCTGGGAAACATTCGGTCTATAGTTTCCTTTTGCAACATAATTATCCCCTGGAAGATGATCCAAGCATTCTACTAAGATTAAACTCTGACAAAAGTATGATTGAAGATTATGGTAGATATATTATTGCAGTAGCTGCAAGTATTTTCCAGTACCGACAGCAAAAAAAGAAACATGGCATTTTTAAAATATTTAAATCAAATTAATAGTCATAGATATGTCAGGTCATTCTGGATAGCCATTTAAAACTTTCCCAACGTCTGCTTCATGAGAATGTGGAGAAGAGAAGTGTGGCCTTAGACTTTGTAAATATACTTGGTTTATTATAGGTCACCTCTTAGTCGAAGAGGGCTTAAAAACTATATAAGAGAATGTGCCAGATGACATGCCAGACTCAAAGTCCTGTGGCATTACACAGGAGATATTGGACCTTGCCTGGGTAATGTAATATTGTGTTTCTCAACATCAGCAATTTTAAAATGTATGGACTGCAACTAGCTGGCTGGGGGGATTCTGGGAACTGACATTCATACATCTTAAAAGTCACCGAGGTTGAGAAGCACTGCATAACACATAAAAAGGAGAGCAAATATTGCTGCCAAAATCTGACAACGCACCAACATTGACTACCATGATCAATGATCAATAACAAATGTTTTCTGATTATTTTGCAAAATATGTAGATAGTAAATTAATTGGTGGAACAACTTGCCTCCAGAAGTGGTGAATGCTCCAAAACTGGGATTTTTTAACAAGATGTTGGATAACAATTTATCTGGAATGGTGTAGGGTTTCCAGCCTAGGCAGGGGGTTGGACTAGAAGATCTCCAAGGTCCCTTCCAAATCTGTTATTCTATTTCTTTTTCTAAAATATAAACATGTCTCATTTACGAATCTGAGCCTGGAAAGGATCCTATATGCAATTCAAAAAAATTACTAAGCTGGAAGTTCTGTCTAGATTAATGAGGTCTCTCTGGGATAGGTTAGTTATAATCTTCTTTCCTCTGACATCACTGAGACGAGAGCAACAACTTATCTGAATCAGGTTCAGTAATCAAAGCTGTACACATAAAATGATCTTTAACAAATTTCAAGTTTACCTTGAGAAATTGACCAGAGGTGCCTTCTTTCAGCTGACGTGTACCTGTTTCTGTACTATTGTTTCCTATTCTAATGTAGAAATACTAATAACATAACTCAAAAGGCAACATATTTGATTTAAAAGTTACAGATTAATGGATCAGCATGACTCGGTCACTTATTTTTTTTAAGGTAGCACTGTAGCACCATCTTGTGAATGCTTTATACTCAAAAGTTACAATTGAAAGAACTTAATGCACATAATGATTAAGCAAACTTGTACTGCATGATCTTGCCTGCTTATGCAGAAGCAAATAACTAGTTCAGTATATTTTCAAAATGTGTTTTTAGTTGTGTTGCAAACATCTTTTTCTCAAGATCCAGTCAATCACTTTCTTAAAGTTAATCTAGCTGAAACAAGTTAACAATTCGTTCTGAAAAAGAAGCAACAAAAGAATTAACTTGGCCAATTTAGCTGTTTTGCACCATTTCAAAAGCATTTGGGCTTTTAAGAAACTAAGTTAAGGAAGACGAAAGTGATACCTTGACTAAGAATTTCTATATTTCTTGCTATTCTAGGCAGCTCCTCACATGTTTACATAGGCATCTTAGGTTTCAGGATTGTGAAATTAGCTGTTCCCGGTAAAATTTGACACAGCTAAATTTGTACAAAGCTAACTTTCTTTCTTTTTCAGAAAACTCCAAATTCAATCCTACAATTGTGACAGCCATATATCCCTTTCAAGGACAGCAGCCAGGAGATTTGACTTTTAACCCTGGAGACAAAATCAAGATCACAACAAAAACGGATTCCCAATTTGATTGGTGGGAAGGAAGTTTAAACGGCAGGACTGGCATTTTTCCGTCTAATTATGTAACTCTGAACTAAAGTATTTACTTTAAAATGGCCTTATACTTTTGATTGGTATCCTTGATTGGTATCCTTAAACATAAGATTGATCGTTTTATACTTTTTTGATTCAGTTGAATGTGGGGTCCTGTAGGAAAGATCCATTAAAGCACTCTTTTCATGGTCTTAACTTCCACTGCAGCCCTATATTTTACAGAAAGGAGATTGTAGAGAAAAGTCAGAAAAGCCATATACCGTATTTACCGGACTGTAGAGCGCATTGAAATATATGCCGCACCCACTAAATTTTAAAAGGAAAAATTATTTGTACATATATTAGCCATACCAGACTATAAGCCGCAGATATATACATTGCGATTCAGCCGCGCAGGTGACAAAAAAACATAGTGAATTTAATTTCACAGCTCCGCCCTGACCTGGGAGGAGGGAGAATTTCTTTCACCGACCTACCGCTTCGGCTACCCTTTAAAAAAGAAAAAAAGAAAACCATGCGTAGCTTCCTTGCGTTCTCTCTCTGATCCTTGCTGCTGCCTTTTTCTTTTAACCTTCTGCAGGCTTTTGTATCAACTCCTTCCTCCCGATCCCCAATAAGCAACGCGGGAAGGGGGGTGCGGAGAGGGAAGACAGATAGAAAGTCGCAGTTCTATTTAGCTGCCTGCTTGCTGGGAACTGTTAGGGGGGCAAAGGGAAGTCACCTTCACTGACGTCCTGAGTCACAAATTCTGGGTCGTGCTTTTCCTCTCCTCTTTGCACTCCCATCTTTGTGTGTGTGTGATGGTCGCTCTTAGTTTTCTTTCCGCGTTTGGAACTGCTTCGGAAACTGGGAAGGAAAAGGAAGGTGTGTGTGTGTGCGTGCGCCTTCCTGCCTTTTAAATCACGCATGCCTTTCATTATTTTTTACGAGGACAAGGGAATTGCAGGAATAAGCGAGGACTGGCGAGATCGGGGCTTTTTGCATAAGGGGGAAAGAGCCGGGCGAGCAGGGCAAAACTTAAACAATGAAAGCAAAGAGTTTGCCTCGGCTCGCCCTTTCTCGCTGAATAGCCTCGCACTTCCTTTCCTCCTCCTCCTCAGCCTTGAAAAGAGCCACTGACTCTCTGTCGCCTCTTTCTTTTTCAACTCCCCCCCTCCCCAAATCCACCCCTATTTCACAGCATTGCATTTATTATGGCAATTAGCGAAGAAAAATCTATAGATAAGCCGCATCGCTGTACAAGCCGCAGGGTTCAAAGCGTGGGGGGGAAGTAGCGGCTTATAGTCCGGTAAATACGGTACTGTATGTCTCCTATATTCAGTTTTCCATTCTAAAGCTAGATATTAGGGATATGGAAACACTGTTGATGGAATTCCCCTATTCTGTTTCATGCTGCTGTTGGCAGAGGAAATAAGGCTACTACTCAGATCCATAAGGGCTATTTATGTGGATCAGGCTTGTTTTACGGGATCGCTCTACCATATTTTTCAAGGTTTTTTAGAAAACAAATTCAAAAATAATATTTTTCATAAATTTTAATGTCTTTCTATAATGAACAAAGCATAGATCTAATTGGAATGAACTGCATGATAGGTGCTGCATTTAATATATTTTGTGTTTAATATGGTCTCATTACTAATTCAAAATACAACCTTAAATTATTTTTGCCAAAGGTCTCCTGTATTTCTTCTGAACAAAAGAATGTTTTCATATTACGTATTGTGTTTAAGCATGTAATTGTTATTCCTTTGGATTTGGTTTAAATTGCTGTTTGTATTTCTTATATTTAAGCTAATAAATCACGATGAGTAAAAGAAGAATCAAACCATCTTATATTGTTCTATCTAGTGACAAACATTTGCACTTATCTTGATCCACATAATAATAATAATAATAATAATTTTAATATTTCTAAACCGCGCCCTCTCCCCACATGCCTTTCTCTGAGCATTTTCTGTAAGAAATTACAGTTTCTCTGCTAAGCTCCAAGACGCATATTTTAGTTGTTGTTCATGATGTGTAGGCCAAGCTTCATTATTTGGTTTATGCCGTCAGCAGGCGAAACCTCTGGTGCAGCTCGGGAGTTCATGGCTTCCATGACAGCCATGGACCTGACCCAAGTAGTTGTAGGCCCTACCCACGAGGGCGGACACACCCTGGATCTAATCTTCGTCTCGGGACAGTGGAGTAGTGATCTGGGAATAGGGGATCTAGTCATCACACCCCTGTCATGGACAGATCACGCTCTCCTTCGGCTCGACTTTCCGATCGCCGCACCTCACCGCGGGGAGGCGGAACCGGATATTCCTATATGGTTCCGCCCCAGGCTCCTGATGGACCCGATAAGGTTCCAAAGGGAGCTTGGGCCAATTCCTGTGGACTTGCCCCGCGACTCGACTGAGGACCTAGTGGCCGCATGGTTAAGTGCGGCCATGGGGGCCTTGGACCGAGTCGCGCCCTTGCGGCCTCTCTTGCGGCGACGAACCACCTGGGCTCCTTGGTTTACCGAGGGGCTTAGGGGGATGAAGCGCCACAAGAGACGCCTAGAGAGCAGATGGAGATCTTCTCGCTCCGAAGCCGACCGAACACTAGTGAGAGACCATATTAGGACTTACTTAGTGGCGATAAGAGTGGCCAAACGTGAGTATTGTGCCACTCTTATTGCATCCGCAGATAACCGCCCTGCCGCCCTGTTTGGGGTGACCCGCTCCCTCCTTCAACAGAGGCCGCGGGAAGCCCCTTTACAGGGTCGAGCAGAGGAATTTGGGATTTATCTGCAGGAGAAAATCACTCGGATTCGGAACGAGTTACCCTCCATCGACAGTGGCCCAGTCGAGCGGGCCGAGGCTGTTCTTGTGACACCATCTTGGGAGGAGTTTGATTTTGTTACCACCGAGGATATGGACAAGTTGTCAAAGAGACTTAGGGCTACCACATGTTTATTGGACCCGTGTCCCTCCTGGCTTGTACTGGCATCCTGGGAGACGACACGAGGCTGGCTCCAGGGCATTGTCAACGCATCTTTGAGTGAGGGGTCCTTGCCTGCCGTCTTGAAAGAGGCGGTAGTAAGGCCCCTCCTCAAGAAGCCGTCCCTGGATCCAGCATTATTAGAGAACTATCGTCCCGTCTCCAACCTCCACTTTTTAGTGAAGGTTGTTGAGAGTGTGGTGGCTCAACAGTTTCCGCGACACTTGGAGGAAGTTGATTATCTAGACCCGCGCCAGTCCGGCTTCCGACCCGGGCACAGCACCGAGACGGCATTGGTCGCGTTGGTTGATGATCTCTGGAGGGCGCGGGATAGAGGATATTCCTCTATCCTAGTCCTATTAGACCTCTCAGCGGCTTTTGATACCATCGACCATGGTATCCTATTGCGCCGACTGGGGGGGTTGGGGTTGGGAGGCACCGTTCTGCGGTGGTTCTCATCCTACCTCTCTGGTCGGTCGCAATATGTGTTGACGGGGGCAGAGGTCGGCCTCGAGACCCCTCATATGTGGGGTTCCTCAGGGGTCGGTCCTCTCGCCCCTCCTATTCAACACATATATGAAGCCGCTGGGTGAGATCATCCGTGGTTTTGGGGTGGGATATCATCTGTACGCTGATGATACTCAGTTGTACTTATCCACCCCAGACCACCCCAACGATGCCGTCGAGGTTATGTCCCGGTGCTTGGAAGCCGTACGGATCTGGATGGGTGGTAACAAACTCAGGCTCAACCCGTCCAAGACTGAGTGGCTGTGGCTTCCGGCGCCTCGGTTCAGCCAGATTATTCCAACTCTGGCCATTGGGGGCGAAACACCGGCCCCCGTGGAGAGGGCGCGCAATTTGGGTGTCCTCCTGGATTCCCGGCTGTCTATGGAAGATCATGTGGCAGCCGTGGCCAGGGGGGCGTTTCATCAGGTTCGCCTGATGCGCCAATTGCGCCCCTTACTGGACCGGGGGGCCTTACGCACAGTCACTCAAGCACTCGTCACCTCTCGACTCGACTACTGTAATGCTCTCTACATGGGGCTTCCCTTGAGGTGCACCCGAAAGCTGCAGCTAGTCCAGAACGCAGCCGCGCGGGTGATTACGGGAGCGCCTAGACACTCCCACATAACACCTATCCTGCGCGAGCTGCACTGGCTTCCTGTGGTCTTTCGGGTGCGCTTCAAGGTTTTAACGACCATCTTTAAAGCGCTCCATGGCTCGGGGCCTAGTTATATGCGAGACCGCCTCCTGCCCCATACATCTCTTAGACCGATACGCTCCCACAGAGAGGGCCTCCTCAGGGTGCCGTCGGCTGGACAATGCCGACTAGCGACACCCAGGGGGAGAGCCTTCTCTGTGGCGGGCCCAGTCCTCTGGAACGACTTACCCCCTGAACTCCGCACCATCTCCGACCTCCGCCTCTTCCGCAAGTGTCTGAAGACACACCTATTTCACCTAGCCGGCCTAGCGTAACCTCCACACTGACCATTAGATAGTTTTTAAACTTGGGATTTTAATTTGGTTTTAGCGCAGGGTTTATTTATTAAAATAAGTATTTTAAATTTCATATATTTTATATTTTGTATGTATTTTAACATCCCTGTGCGCCGCCCTGGGTCCTAACAAGGAGAAGGGCGGGATATAAATTTAATAAAATAAAATAAATAAAAATAAATGTAAAATGTGTTGTCTGTTTTTAATTAATATACAAAGCAAGAATGCAAAACTGACTAAGAGCATGGAAAATTGTGTACTCTAATTCAAAGCCATAAAGCAGGAGACAAGATAGCAGCAAATCCATAGCAGGCAAGAAGAATACAACAATATAGATTCAGCTGAAGTCATGTGTGAATGAGAAGTCTTCTGTACAACTTGTAAGACCTGGGAAGGGAAATGGAGGAAGGCATTTCAACAGTCATGACCAAAGCGTTGTAAATGCTTTCTAGCCACTCCCTACTTGCCAGATGTGTCTCCCTCAAGAGAGTAAATTGCCAGTAAATGGAGGAAGGTATTTCAACAGTCATGACCAAAGCATTGTAAATGCTTTCTAGCCACTCCCTACTTGCCAGATGTGTCTCCCTCAAGAGAGTAAATTGCCATTAATATTCTGGCACCCAGTGCAGCTCTTTGACTGCATGTGGTCAAGATTGTATCTCCTTTAATGCATGAACTGCAACTAACATAAACCTTGTTGCAAGAGTCCAAGTCTACCAGTGTCACTGTAGGCTGCCTATATAAGGATGGCTAGAAATTGAAAAAAAGCATTTCCTTTGAAACAGCATTCCTTGTACCTTCACTAGCAATAGCACTTAGACTTATATATAGCTTTACAGCTCTCTGCCAGTGGTTTACAGAGTCAATATATTGCTCCCAACAATTTGGGTCCTCATTTTACCCACCTTGGAAGGATGGAAGATTGAGTCAACCTTGAGCCTGGTGAAATTTGAACTGCCAAATTGAAGTCAGCCGGCAGTCAGCAGAAGTAACCTACAATACTTCACTAGTAGCATTAACTCTGTAAACACAGAATAAATGACCATTCTTTTAGAAAAAAAATCACAGTTCCAGTCAATAGAGCCAATCTTCCTGATTTCAGGAGTATCTCTAATTTGTCAGGCTTCAGCTTCAATTTTTATTGGCCCATGTTTTTACCAGAATCACTAGATTCCTCTCTATGTCATTAGGGTACTAAACAAAAATTCATACCAATGTTTCTTAATCGTTGTTCTATAGCCATGTAAGCCACATTGAAGATAAAACGGAGCCCCGAAGACCCCAACTCATTTAACCTTTGCAGTTCTGGGCACTGGGGCATGGAAGCAGAGAATGCAAGTCTCACGGCTTGTCATGTCCTTCCAGCAGAGAAGTTCAAAATTGCAAAAATTGAGTGAATTTAAGCAATGTGCAGGGGGAAATGCAGTACATGAGGGTAAAGGTTAAGCTTGTGTGTATGTAATTGTGTACCTGTGTGCGTGCTCATTTGTGCATAATATTCCTTCAGGCTCAAAACAGGAGGGAGGTATAGGTATAATTTTTCTATTTATTGCCTGTTATCCTTGCAACATTCTTGTAATGGCTACAGACTGGAGTTAACAATTTCTGATTGGGATCAAGAAGTGCTTCGTCCCAAATACTGAAAACCGATGCTGCTTAATTGACTGATTTCCATGTCAATCCCCTGTGCACATTCTTCAGTACCAGTTTATTTAGAGAACTAAATGCAGTTCATTTTGAAAATGGTGTCTTGTTTCACATTGCTTCTAACTCTCTTTGGCAGATTCTTTGTGTATTAAAGCACCTAATCTGTTTCCTTCCTTCAAGAGTTTTAAAACTAACCCCCTACCCTGAGTTATAAACCAAAGCCATCATCCTGGCTTTAATTGGTTGCTTGTCATCTATCATATTCTGACAAATACGTATGGAAAAAAAAGAATTCAACAAAAGTGTTGTGGGTCACTTAAGTGTTCTGGATCACTCACTTTGTTTATGGGCTTTTAATTAACGTCAACTCTTGGACCAGCATATGTCCATGTAGCATCACTAAACATGTTGCGTGGAGTTGTAAACAGAATGTAGTGAATTTACTGGTGTTCCTTTTGGCTTTGGATTAATTAACAAAAATAAAAAATACCTACATATATCAAAAGTAATGAATGGCATTTCCATTCATTTTGGCAATAAACAGCTTGCATCAGGTATGTTGTACAACTGACACTTCATTAATTATGTTTCTAAGTTTCTCCTGTTCTGAATATTTCATCTTTGCAAGCGTACTGTACTTTGGTTCATCAAACTAGCTTTTTAATTCCCAGCACATTGTTTTTTTTATGAAATAATGCTTGTTTTGTATTTAGCTGATATCTTTTCATTTTCAAGCTAGGACTAGGTCAACATTTTAACTACTTTATTTTTAGCTATTTTTAGTCTGGATTTCACATCATCTTTCAGTCCTTTCTAATAAGGCTGATTAAACCAAATTGTTGATTAAAAAAGAGATGTCAGACAAATTATAAAACCTTTTTATTTGTATGGATTAGATAATTAACTTAATCTGCTACACAGTTTATCTTTAAAACTTGTATTTTTATTGCTTTAATAGGCAGAAAAGAGAGAAAAGTGTGTATCACACAAATAGAGAAAATCATTCAGCACAAGACTTCATTCAACCTTTACCACACAAAATAGTATTGATCAGTTTTTCCATTGCAGTGCTAGAGATCCAGTTCATAACACAAAGCAAATACATATTGATGATCCAGGACTGCAAATTTGGTGCCAGTATTTCCAATAGTGAAGAGCAAATAGGAATATTAAAGCAAAGCATGGAAACAATAGGGCAAGCCTATAACAAATTATCACCTAACCTACGTTACGCATCTAACATGAGAGCTAAACTTTTTTAAATATTATCCAGGTTGCCAATAAACATAAAATGTTTATTAATGTAAATAATTATCATTAATTCATATTAATTATTTAGTTAGATCTTAAAGTCACAAAAACCTAAGAGTATTTAAGAACCATAGCTATTGGTTGATTTGTCAATATTTTATTTATTAGATTTATATGTCACTTTCTGTTCAGAGGCTAAAACAAAACGATACTGCTATATTCAAAAGTATACTGTACATGTGCTGCATGAAATCAGCGAGCAGACAGTTTCCAACCTTTTTTTCTGTTTAGGGCAGGGGTCCCCAATCCCCGGTCCGTGGACCGGTGCCGGTCCGTGGCTTGATAGGAACCGGGCCACAGTGAGCGGCATAACTCTTAGAAAGGGCCGGAGAGGAGGAGGAGGGAGGAGGGGGCAGCCCCCTGGGCAGAGCGCACGCCAGGGGCTGGAGAACGCAGGCGCAGCCACTTGCACCGTTGGGGGCCCAAGAGGGGCAAATGAGCCGACTCCTCACCCCCGCACGTGCATGCGACACCTGTTCCCCCTCCCCCCTGCTCCCCCTCTGCCGGCCGAGTCATGGCCACCGGTCCACGGAATTTTTTTTAATATGAAACCGGTCCCTGGTGCCAAAAAGGTTGGGGACCCCTGGTTTAGGGGAAGATCTCTTTTCGAAATCACTTTAAACACAGTTTAGGGTTTATCTTCCAAACTAATTACATTTTTTATCGAAATTGGCAAAAAGAAAAACCTTTGTTGATTACTGGTCTGAAAGAAGTAACGCTTAGGCACTGCAAACTGCACCAACTGTAAAATTTGGAGTTTACCTTAAACAATTTGGAAACTAATCTTTTCAAACTTTGGTAGCTAAAATTTTGGGTCATCTACTTTATTATTAACTTATTTATTTATTTCGTTGGTTAGTTTTTTGTTAAATGTATTTGTTGCTCATCTCATCAGGGAGCTACTCTGGTCAGTTTACAATAATAAAATAGCTTAAATGCAATTAAACGTATTTTAAGTTACAGTACCTGTTAATAGATTCATTCCATTCCAGTGCTTTAGTAATTATATTAAGCAATGTTTTCCTCTTGTCAAGTACAAGAATGCAGAAACAGAATTAGAGCTCAAAGCGCTAGAAGTTTATTTCATGCTACCTATACACAAGAATCGGATCTACTAACAGTCAAGCCAAGTTGGCACTAGGTAAGAGTCAGTGGAATTCACGGGAAGCTCGACTTAGGTCTCCTGTGGAAACGAAATGATTCCAAATTGATGATACATTTGACCCCTTCCTGCGGGATCCACCATCTCCTACACCTATTTCCTACTAACCCAATTCAGGATGTAGGTTAGAATTTTAAGGACTTAACTGGCTAAAGCAATGTTTCTCGGCCTTACCAGCTTTAAGATGTGTGGGACTTCAATTCCCAGAATTCCCCAGAAAACCCATCCTTATTTTAATTGTCATCTTTTCTATTTTACTGTATTGTAAAATTCCTTTTTAAAAAAATGTATGCATTTATATATATAAAAAGGACTTTCTCAATGGGGGCTCCCCAAATGGCTATCTTTTATGATTGTACTGATTGTGTTCTCTTTGTAGCATCAAATCTGAATGTTTCCTTTTTCTTGAAGCATTTTAAATATTTCTAAAGGAATATTTTGTTTTGTTTTTCATTTAAAACATTTTCTTTGCAACCACGTTATTATCTTACATTTGTCTCTTAATAAACCATTCCACAAGTGTGGTTGCCCCCACCCAACCTCCTTAGTGTGCAAAAGAAGAACTCTTCAACAAGCTGCCTAGGCCTCTAGGGGAACAAAATATTTAATACAAGCCTCAAGAGTGTGATATTAATAGTGCTTGCTTTGACAACCTGACATACACTTGTTATTGATTAGGCTCCTGGTAGATTGTGCTAACTGAAATGCTGTATTTAAGTAGCATCTGTGGGCTAGCCAGATGCAAAAGCTGAAACACTATCTAAACACAGTTGACTTTGAAAGTAAATAATCCGGTGGGTGGTCCTCACAACTGTCAGCACTCATTACTCCTTGCAACATAAACAGAGCTGTCAAACACAATTTGTCACAACGTTCAACACTAGGCTTTTCTTTGCAGGTACGAAGGCTTCTGTAGTTATGTAGGTTGTGCATCTTCACCCTTTAATGCAATATTCCTTCAGTGAGAATGTAGTTAAGAATAGTCACTTAGTTGAAAAAGCTCTGCTTACATTACCACCAGTTTTATAATAATTTGCTTTAACTGCTGTTAAATGTTACATGGGCAGCAACAGATACATCATCAGTCACATTTTACAATATCTCAGTTAATACCACATTATAATCCAAAGTCAAACAAGCCTTTTTGTAGGAATTCAGCTTTTTGACTCTTGGGGGCAATAAATAAGTTTACTATTTAATTAGTATCCCCTGCTATATGTAAGTATTTTTTATTTAAGCAAATATTTATCCCACAAATTATAGGAGCATATGCTGAACCTGTAAAGCCATGCATAATACTCTACCTAAATAAGAAGATATAAGTTTCATTGCAGAATGACTATGAGAACGGCTGTGAGATGTTTGTGTGTCTTTCATCCTAAGAATATGCTGTATTCTTAGCTTTCTGAATTTGCCATAGCAAGATACAAGATGCTCAGCTTAGAACAGCATGCTCCTAAAACCAGTTAAACATGTGACAAATCATATACTAACATTCACCTAGCCCAGGGGTTGGCAACCTTAAACACTCAAAAGAGCCACAAAAGTCCAAACTGGAAGTCCACCCATTCAATTATGGAGTCTACCAGAAGTCCGGTTCCTCCACCATAGAGTCTCCTCCTAGTGCGGCATCCTTTTTCCTCTACCTGTCCTAACCTAAAGCCCTATCAATTATGGAGCTGACAGGAAAACCCACCCCTTGTCATAGAGTCTTCTCCTGGTGCGCCCTGCTTCCCCTTGCCTATCCGGAAGCTCTCAAAACTGTGGTGCCAACTGGTGACAGGGAGCCACAGCAGAGGGATGAAAGAGCCACATGTGACTCCAGAGCCGCAGATTGCTGACTTATGACCTAGCCCAAGGGTGTCAAACTGGTGGCCCATAGGCCGGATGTGTCACATGCAGGCCATGCCACCCCAGCTCCATGAAGGGGAAAATGTGATACATCACGTGATGTCAAGCTGATACTGCAAGTTTGACACCCGTGCCCTAGCCCAATGTTCTAACTCTCAGCAACTTTAAGACAACTTTAAGCATTGCTGGCTAGGGAATTGTAGAAATTGAAGTGCACCTATCTTGAAGTTGCTGAGGTTGAGACACACTGGCCTAGCCCATGACAGATTCACTGGCATATTCTTTTGCAAAGTTGAATATCCAAATCTTCATTGTTTCCTATCCCTCAAGAGCATAGAGGAGACAAGAGGTGTAGAGGCCACCTTAGCACAGAAACAGAGAGAAATAGGAGGAGGGGGAGACAAGAAGAGGATGACCAATGCAGAAAATCCAAAAAGCACTGTAGAAGCTGTCAAAATGTGCTACATGAAAAAATTATCTGCCATTATAAATCTGTCAGCTTGCTTCATCATATGGCCATGCCTCTTCTAAGGTCCAAGGAAATATCATGCCAGTCCTATGTAAAGCCTAACAAAAATAAGGAGTACAGTGAAAAAAGAAGGAAATGTTGGTGGCCTTTGCTTAACACTATAATTAAAGTGAAATTTTGTCCATAGTAATAATAATAATAATAACTTTGAATTTATTAACCGCTCCCTCTCCCCACAGGGACCCGGGGCGGTGCACAGGAGGACTAAAAACAATATAAACAATAGATACAAAAATATATACTTTAAAACACAATTAAACAATGTTATCCCGTGCTAAAAAATTAAAACCCATTAAAATACATTTAAAATCTATAGACAGAGAGACTATCCAAGTAGTAGAAAAGGTATAGTTAAGGCTTTTTGTAAGATGAGCCATCACTTTCCTGGCTGGCTCAGGAATTCTGGGAGTTGAAATCAACAAGTCATAGAAGGGCAATAGTTCCCCACCTCTCCTCTAGGGATTATGAAAGTGACAGAAGGACACGCTTTAGTTGCTCCTCCAATACATGACAAAAATCCAAAATTCACTGCCCTGCATTAAAACACGATCTGTTCCTCCATTACGGCTTTGTTTGCTTTAAAATTTTTTTTGAAAAACACGTGTCTTTTTTCAATTGGCTCATAACTTAATGAGGATATAAAGCATGGAATTAGGAATTTCAAATGCATTAGTTATGCTTCCACTCATATTTCCCGCAGAGAGGTTCTGATGAGTAATTGCCCCTTCATCCCACTGATGGATATCTTTCACTTGGCAAGGGGATATTAACTAGAAACTGATTACTGATCCCAGGGGAAATGATGGCTTGTCTTACAAAAAGCCTCAGTACCTTTCCTCTTATATCATACTGTATTAGTTGTGTTTGAATGTTTTGAGATCACTGTCTCTGGAAATTCTCTATCATCTAGATCAGTGATGGCTAACCTTTTTTAGCTCGTGTGCCAAAAGCGGGGGGAGCGCAGGGGGGTCGTGCATGGGCGTGCCACACCCATAATGCTATGTGCGTGACCCCCTGCTTTTGGCACACTTTTTTCACCCTCCCCAGGCTCCAGAGGCTTTCTAGGAGCCTGGAGAGGGTGTAAATAGCCTCCCCCCCACCTCCAGAGGCTTCAGGAGCTTCCCTGAAGCCTCCAGAGGGCGAAAAATGGCCTCAAAAGAAGGCCTAAATCAGCTGGCCAGCGCACACAAGCATGCTGGAGCTCGCGTGCCCTAAGAAATGGTTCCGTGTGCCACCTGTGGCACCCCTGCCGTAGGTTCGCCATCATGGATCTAGATTATGATTGTCCCAAAGATGCTTTTCCAAAGGCAACTGGACTTGCTTGTTTTTTTTTCCTTGAAAAAGTTTCGCTACTCATCCAAGAAGCTTCTTTAGTTCAGAAGTTCTTCAAAACTGAAGAAGCTTCTTGGATGAGAAGTGAAATGTTTTCAAGGAAAAACCCAGTTGCCTTTTTTTTTAGAAAAGCGTCTTTGGAACAGTTCTGGATTACATATTTTTATTCACTGTAGTGACTGCTGCTTTAAGTAGTGCAGTCATTATAGTGCCTAGAGTTCACCATGTGCTCAGCATATCCATTTTATAAAGTCTATCAGCATATCAGGTTATATAAAGTTCTCATCTCTGGTTCTCAGTGAAATCAAAGAACGTAGAAGATGTTTCATATCTCAAAGCATGCATTCTCCATCTGCATTTTGCAATTTTGTTCCTAAGCACCACTCCTCATTTAGGAGATGCAAATGGAGAAACCCACTAGCAAAATCTAGAGTCTCTTATGTGCCTTATCAAGCATCAGTTTCACCAAATATCTCAGTATTATTACATTCCCACAAAATATAGGAGAATTGGCAGTTCTTGCAAGCCCCAGCTGTCCAAAACACCCATAATTCTCAAAGCAACCTCGTGGCCTTGTTTTATTTTCATAATTAAATATATTTTATTAAAAAGAAACAACGTGGGAATGGAAAAATATTCTTTTTTCAAATAATAACTGTGGGAAACTAAGATGGGAAATAAGCAGCAGAGAATTTTGGTGCAATAATACTCAATTCTATGAAGGCACAATAATTTATATATTCCTTTTTATTTATAGGGACATCCTTTGCATGGGCATTTAGGTGCCCTGTGCTAAAAAAAGAGAAAATAAATAAATAAACAGCTTTCCAAAACAGAGTCTTTCAAGTCTACCTCAGGTCACTCAGTACAGCTGGAAACTGCCCTTGGTTTTCAGGCTTATTTAAATTGATGATTAATTGTGAACAGATATAGATGGATTTGATCTGTCAATCTGGATTGAATTATCCTATAGAATTACCTTCTATTCAATCTGCATTGCAGATGATGTGATGCAGCTTTTCCTCAAGAGCTGCAGGGCTACAAGTCCCACACTCTCTAAGCAAAGTGGCCACGGATTCCCAGGAGTGGCATTCTGCCAGAGAGCAAAACGAGAAACAGGTTTGGAAGAAACGACATACAATTTTTACGCATTAACTTAGCAGTTTTTAGATGCCATTTAGTTCCCCTTCCCGCAAAAGATAAGTTGTTCCAAAACAAATGTTCAATATTGGCATTATTAGAAACATGCCAAGGATCTGTTGAAGCCAAACATCTCACGCCTGATATTCTCCAAATGCATTAGGCTTTATCTTTGAGAACTCCGGTCCCCATAACTTTATTTGGGAATTGAAATCTAACATATCTCAATTATAAGATAAAGATAAAAGTTTCCCTCTCACATATGTGCTTGTCGTTCCTGATTCTAGGGGGCGGTGCTCATCTCCATTTCAAAGCCAAAGAGCCAGCGCTGTCCAAAGACGTCTCCATGGTCATGTGGCCGGCATGACTAAATGCCAAAAGCACATGGAACGCTATTACCAGGGTCTCAAACTCAATTTACCTGGGGGCCGCTGGAGGCAGAGGCTGGGTGAGGCTGGGCCGCATAAGGGATTCCACAAAAAACGTTGTTAAAAAATATCCTCCAATATTATACTTTCATATCACGGTGGGGGCCACAAGATACCGTCCTGCGGGCCGTGAGATTGAGACCTCTGCTATTACCTTCCCACCAAAGGTGGTCCGTATTTTTCTTCTTGCATTTTTTTACATGCTTTCGGACTGCTAGGTTGGCAGAAGCTGGGACAAGTAACGGGAGCTCACTCTGTTACGCAGGGCTAAGGATTTGAACCGCCAAACTGCAGACCTTTCTGATTGACAAGCTCAGCATCTTAGCCACTGAGCCAACCCTTATCTAAAATATACTAGGTTAGAAAAGGTTACTTTAATCAGTTACACGTTGAAACTGGACATTCCAGAAGAAGCGGCTGGATATTGCAAACCCAGGACCGGGATAATTGCAATAGAAGATTCCTATTCTTGTCACATCATTGGATGCTTCTCTTGAGATTCTGTGTATTTAGCATCTAAAACAAATGTCAGCTTCTGGTTCAATGGAAGATTTTGCAGTGTGTGGTGACAAAATCCAATACCAACAATGTTTTGGATACTATCCAGATTCCTATAAAGTGATTACTGTATTTACCCCAGCATAACCCCCTGTGAACACCAAAGGAGACCCTTGCTTGTTGTCAAGGTTATCTGACATCACTCTGCTTTGGATAATATTACACACAGAAGTTCTGCAGATTTAGGAGAGGGAAGCCCTAAGGTGGCATTTATCTAGTTGGGGAAAAAAATGACAGAGGTTTATTCAGATATTGTGAATAAATGTCAACCATTTAGCTGGATTAAAATTACAACAAGAATGATACAAATGATAAAACTTTCTCCCTAAACTCTGCTACTGATGCTGTCCTGAGAATGAATGTAAGCTTACTGAGTTTTTCTACATGCTCTATAAAAGCATCCAATGCTACAATGCCATGTAAAAGTGTTAGCAAAAAAGGTGCTAGTCCTGAATTAGAAGAACCATTTTTTTAAAAAAAAATAATCATTTTGGTGCTTATGTTTCTAAACAGTTGCAGAAAGAAGAGCAAGAACCATTTGTCTTTGAGTAAACTATTTTGCACATTTGACCAACAGTTTTCTTTCACAAAGGGATGTTTTCTTGTTTGGAGTTGCATGGTGTACATCAGTTTTCCTGAGTCTCAATGTACTTCTTGATAGTAGCCAACACTGATCTTGGTGATGAGCAATGCCTTGTAAAGGCTTCATAAAATTGCCCATGGGATATAAGGCAGCACATCTTCAGTTTGTGTTATTTCCATTCCATTCTGAATTCATGATGTGTTGAACGATGCCCTGCCATTTCTCAATTCTTTCCTGCAAAGGGGTTCCTGATTTTCTGGATGCTTGACAATCTATCTCAAATGTCAAAATTGCAGATATCCTTATTGGTGGAAGCTGCTATTGCCGATAGTGCTGTTTTGTGTTACACACTTTTTGATGGCTCTTCAACTGCTTACAATTTTACTACAAAGACATAACAATTGTCAGGATCAGAATCTTCTGTTACGTTGCAGTTCAAAAGGTTTATTCCTCAAGTTTATACAAAAGAATCTAGTCAACTGAAGTTCAATAACAAATTGGCACCAAATAAGGGTCAACAAAATTCAAGAAGGTTGGAATGTTTGTGGCAATATAAGGACTCTAAGCTGGTGACATGCTTAACTCCATTCCAGACCTTCCTTCTCTTCTACAACAATATTACTACATGGACATCCCTTTCCTTTTATCCTGACAGCTATGCGAAGTAGGCTGAGAGAGACTGACTGACCTAAAATCCTTTGAACTTTATAGTTAATTGGGGATTTTCACCCTGGATCTTCCCACATTCAGTTAAAACATTATAATCGTGGCATTAAAATAGATTTTGGTGTGACATGTTATGTATACTAGCTTTCCAATCAAGCCCAATGGGAGAAATTCCCTCATAATTACGTACACTGCCCATATGTCTTTGATTATAAAGGACAGACCTTTACTTCAGAAAGTTGTCCTTTAGATTTATTGATTTTTCAAACATTCACTTTTGTCCTTTGTTTTGGTCATTTAACTTTTACTATACAAATGGTACTGTTTAATGCAGCTTGATTGCAGAAATCATTTTTAACAGCTGTTTTTTTTACAACTTCATGGTTATGTGCCTTTAGATATTTTTATTAAAATATGCAGTTTTGTAAAAGTTTTCCTGTTATTTTCTTGAATTGTCCTTTGTAAAACAAAGTTATGAACCTCAACTATTTACGGTAATTTTTTTTCTCCTTGTGTATCCCTTTCAGATGTGGCCCTTTTTGGATTTCTCCTTTATTTTGTATTCCAAGGAAATATGGTCGCCATGCTCATAACTTTTCCATTTGATTTTTAGCTGAAGTAAAGGATTCTGGGAAGTCTGTAGACTACTAAAGCAGTTCCACAAAGAAAGACAGGACATTCACAATCACCTTTCGACTCCCACATGACTAAATGAAGTTTAATCAGACTTCATTCCACTGAATTTTTAAAGAAATATTTCCAGGTGAACTTTGGCTATCAAACTGGATGAGATGCACAACTTTCTATCGTATAGGACCATGATGGCGAACCTATGGCATGCGTGCCATAGGTGGCACGCGGGGCCATATCTGAAGGCACGTGAGGCATTGTCTTATGTCAGCTCCAGCGCGCATGCGCCAGCTGATTTTCAGCCTTCCAGAGGGTGGTGGGAAGGAGTTTTCGCCCCCTCTAGTCTTCAGGAAAGCCTCCTAAAGCCTGGGAAGGGCAAAAAATGGCCCAGTGGGCCTATTGGAAGTCCGGAGGCTTCAGTGAGACCTGCGCACATGCACATGGGGGGGCAGTGGTGGGTTTCAATTTTTTTTAGAACCTACTCTGTAGGTGTGGCCTATTTTGTGGGCGTGGCTTGGCAGTCATGTGACAGGGTGGGAGTGGCCACCTTTTAAAATGTGGCGAAACTCATTTAACAATGCTCTTGCTTAGCAACCAAAATTTTGGACTCAATTGTGATGATAAATTCTTTCTTTCTTTCTTTCTTTCTTTCTTTCTTTCTTTCTTTCTTTCTTTCTTTCTTTCTTTCTTTCTTTCTTTCTTTCTTTCTTTCTTTCTTTCTTTCTTTCTTTCTTTCTTTCTTTCTTTCCTTTTCTTTCCTTTCCTTTCCTTCCCGTTGGGTCACTGGCAGCGGCGGGGCAAATTTACTTCCAGGTAACGCCGGTGGAACCCCCTCTCACCGGTTCTCTAAATTTCACCAACCGGCTCTCGCGAGTAGGTGCGAGCCTGCAGAAACCCACCACTGGGGGGGGGGGGGAAGAGGATTGTGTGTGCATTTGGGGTTGAAGCGTATTGCATTATCGTGTGGGCATGCACACGTGCACTATTGTGCACAGGCGTGCCCTTTTGGCACCTGAGCAGAAAAACATTCGTCATCACTGATATAGGTTAATAAACAACCACGTTCTAATGAAAACAAACCACGAAGGCATGCTCTATGTTGGCATTTCACATTGCGTGTTGGATGAAAATGTGTTGCGTTTCAAATTAGCCCTGAGGCCAGTTCGTTTGGACTAATCACTTGATTTCTTGTCATGTGACAGGAATCCACAGGTGGCAGTGGGGAGGTGCTCAGAGGAGCAGATTAGGTAAAGCAGCAGCAGCCTGCGTTGTTGAGATAATTCAATTTCATGTCCTTCAAATAAAAACACGACGTTTTGCAAAATCTAAAATTAGGAAGAAAGTATAACTGATTTCTACACTCACCCCAAAAGTAAATCTCAGGTATCAGCTGTTATTCAACAGGAACGCTAATTTCTGCACTAGATTTCTCCCCCACCTAATTTCCATAGAATTACTTACTTTCTGCAGTCACAGCACATGTTGTCATGAAATACACTGGATTTATAGAATAAAATGTGAATTATAGTGCTCTTGAAATTGCGGTCTTTATTAGCTAGCTAGGCCTATATAAATGCAAGAAACTTTATGAGCACTTATACATGGCACATGATGTAAAACAACATGACTATTTGTTTCTCTAGTATTCTTTATATCTTTTCCCTCCCTCTTACTGAAGTTTTCAGGAAACCTGAACCCCTGTAAATAGTCTGAACCTATTCCATATTCTTTGAACTGATTGTATAACTTACTGTCCTTTTAAATATAAATCTACTTGTCTTTGGTGTGATCATATAGGAAATTCTACTCAAGCAAGGGGCAAGACCTTTAGAATTAAATGAATTCCAGTTCTTACTTGGTTGGCAGTCAGCCATGTGAAATGTTGCTGGTTCTGTGTGATGCGACCTCTAAATTGATATGTCAATAAGCGATAGTTTATGATGGGAACATTTTCCCATTGTAAGACATTCTGTGAAGGGCAGAAGACTACAGTTCAGCCTTTTTTGCTGGGAACCTGTTTACCTTTTTTCATATTAGCCACAGTCAACGAGGTGCTGCCATCTAGCTGGGTGTATGAACATATTGGAAGAATTCTCATTAGAGCCTTTGGCTTCTTTTATATAAAGTGAATACATTAAACTCTTAATTAACTGGACTTTAGATGCAATGGATAAAAGTTGTTTACCGTTTTATGCATGAGTAAAAGGTACCACTACAGAAAGTCCTTGGGGGTTGCTGGGCTTGGTTATTTGCAGATATTTCATTAACTGACTAGGTAATGCCCTCAGAGTTAGTGAGCGTAAGGTTTGCTCTCTTGTTTCTATATAGTACCTTGCCCTATCAATATTGGTTTCCTTGGTTTCTTGACAAGCATTGCTAGGCAAGATACTATATTTAAATGGGGAGGGAACCTCCACACTCATTAGCCCTGCTGATGTTACCTTGTCAGTTAATGAAAATTCTACAAGCAAGCAATTATGCTCAGAGAGCATGAAGGACTCCACAGTTCAACTTAAGCTACATATGTTCTCTTCTATCATTACTTCCATAATATTCTTTTAATTTCATTTGCTTTCTTTTGCAACATATGTTGCCCACTCTGATTCAAATAGAGTTTGGGTGGGGTCCAGAGGTAGGTTGCTCCCTGTTCGGCCTGGATTGGGCAAACTGGTAGTAGCAGCAGCAGGAGACTCCGCCTCCCTGCCCAGACACTTCTGCATATGTGCATGCGCAGAAGCATCGTGCACCCAAACCAGTAGTAAAACATTTGGCAACCTACCACTGGCAGGGGCCAACAAAGCCAAGGTAAATCTGAGACATCAAAAAATCAGATTCAAAGAATAAAAGAACATGTTTTCCATCAATTAGTTTGTTAAACCCATGGTTTACTGGACTTCATAAAGCAGGTAAGAGAATTTGTGGGAAAGAGGCTTATGTTTGCATGCGTCTTGGTATTAAATAACTTTCTTTCCTCAAGGGTTACAATAGATTGCATTGCAATAACAGCCTGTGCTATTGAGGTTAACGTGTCTGCTCACCCTCTGAAAGCTAAAATGCCTCTCTACCCTATGGATTTCATCCAGGGAGAAACTTGGCCTTCTATTTCTTAGGTTAGGAGAAACGTTATTAGATCTGATAAAAATAGGTTTAACTTTTGGAAGTTAACATAAGAAGAATGTTATAAACAAATAAATAACAGGGTGACTCCATAGATGATTTATACTATGCTAACGTTAGGGAAGTATTTAGTCCATATTGGGTCTGGTTCCACATTCATCTATGGGATGGAGGAAAGGAGAGAGAATATGTGCTCCAGGAGATGTCTTCCAAGTGCCAAGACTGCTCAACTAACAATAAAATGTTCAGAAACTCAGTAAGAAGTCCAAGGCTGACTGGCAGAAATATTGCTGGGAACAGAAGTAGGTTTTGCCATGGTACACTTTTAAGAGAAGCAAGCAAAGACAATAGAAACTTTGAAAATCATGAGAGGAATGGGATGGCGGTATTAGTAGGAAGTTTGGGGAAGAAGGAATCTGGCTTAGGAGGCCACTTATTTTACATACATGCTTCTGGAGAACAAATCAGATCTTAGATGGTGCCTTGCCATTTCTGTTTATGGAGTATCTTGAAAAAAAAATAGAGAATAGTTATATTTTGAGGTGTATGAAAATATCATGCTGTTTTCTAGCTGATGAGTTTCTTATGAAATCTTATCTCCTCGTATGTAGAAGTTTTGAGGTTTTCAAATATCATCAATATCGTTGTCCATTTGGAAACCTTCGTGTTTTTTTAACACACACAGACACACACATGCACACCTCTGTCATAAAACACCAGATTTAATTGTGGTTGAAAAGAAGAAATTGTGAATAATTGTTGTGGTAATACCATGAGACAGTAGAACAGAAGTTGAGGAACTGGGTTCACAAAGCATCAAGATCTGAAAATTGAAATGGAAAGACAATGGAATAAACTGATTGGAAGTGATCTCAGTGGTTATTGATACACTTGGTGCCATACCAATTTTTTTTGGATGGAACTTAGAAAATTTGTGCATTGACAAAATTCCCATCTGTCAATTGCAAAAAGGCCACACCGCTAGGATCTGCAACATATACTATACTGATACCAATGGGGGTTGGACTAGAATACCCCCAAGGTCTTTTCCAAATCTTCTCTTCTCTTCCCTTCCCTTCATTGTATTGTATTGTATTGTATTGTATCCTATCCTATCCTATCCTATCCTATCCTATCCTATCCTATCCTATCCTATCCTATCCTATCCTATCCTATCCTATCCTATCCTATTTTTTCTGTTGATACATTGCAGTATCCTAGGTTCTTGGGAAGAACTCAAGGCATATGAAAGTCAACACTAGCTAAAGTACTGGCAGCTGTGACTTCGCATAAGCTTCTTGGGAAGGACTTGACCTGTAGATAGAAATGCCAAATTCAGCTCAAACATCTGGCTGACTGTACAACTAACCATAATAACACTCATAACATCAATCCCATTAACCCTTGGGAGTCAATATTGGCCATTTTGGGGAAGACCAATGCATAATACAAGAAGGTCTTTCAAAGGAAAGGAGGTTTTTGTCTTCTCCATATCTCTGTTTCCTGCTTCCTGAAAGTATCATCCTCCCATCTCCCACACACACACACACATGATTAATTGTAAAAGCAACATCACACAGATCAACAGACTTTGCTTTCAGATATAAGCAAACAATGTAAAAATAAAAACCTGCATGTTAGATCTCTGAGTTATGAGTGGAAAGATTGAGGGGAAAAAACCTCTAGTGATCAAGTTGTAAACACATTATAGCAATTCCTTAAACAAAGATAGCTATGTTTTACATTTAAAACCTCCTCACTTCTGAAGTGGCATAAAACAAATGTTTTGTGCTTCTTTTTGTTGATTGTGATAGCTTGGCACACTGGAGTTTTAACTGAAACATTCGTATATCTTTTTCACCATAGTAATCAGTTCATCTTTGATTACTAGATGCTTTTAATAAACTGTCTCATTACAGTCCTGTGTAAATGCAGTAGCACTGGACACTCTTGATGCCTGGATTTGCTGTCTTCACAATTCTCCCCTGCAAAGCACTGTTATATATCTGGTTGTCGACTTACAACAATTTGTTTAGTGATTGTTTGAAGTTACAGCGGCACTGAAAATTGACTTATGATCAGTTTTCACACTTACAACCACTGCGGCATCCTCATGGCCATGTGATCAAAATTTGGATGCTTGACAACCGGATCATATTTATGATGGTTGCAGGGTCCCAGAGTCTTGGGAACACCTTTTGTGACCTTCTGACAAGCAAAGGCAATGCTTGTCAGATTCATTTAACAACTGTGCTACTAACCAAACAACTGCTGTTATTCACTTAACAACTGTGGCAAGAAAGGTTGTAAAATGGAGCAAAACTCCATTTAACAACTGTCTCGTTTAGAAACAAAAATGTGGGGCTCAATTGTGGTCATAAATTGAGGACTACTATTCCAAGTAATAGATCCATTCTAAGCAAAACTCCAAGGCAGGCAGGTTCCTCAAAGAATAGCTTTATTGGAAAATATCATATTGGCACATACTGTATCTGGTGAAAACTGACTCTGATGGCCCCTCGGTGTTCACCTAATTAAAAGTGAACCCCCCCCCCCAAATCCCAAAAAATCAGTCACATGGCCCAATCAAGGCAGAATCTGCTGGTCTGGTGACATCACTCCTCCTTCCTCCAGCCAGGTATGAGAACATCCTTGGTTCCCAAGAAAAAGTATTTTATTTCAGCCCCAGATATCTCTAATCCCCCTTCCTTATCCATCAGCTCTAAGTTAGTAGCACTGAAGCCTCAAGATGGCTTCAGCCAGGCCAGTTTCAGGGTTAAATGGAGGGGGTGGAGCATGGAGAAATGAACAGGTAAAGTGATGGTCATGGAAGCAAAATAGAAATCATTCTTCTTTTGTGTGAATTAGTGGGAAAAAAACCTGTTTGCAGCAGTGTCCAAACTTCCCTACTTCTAACTTTCTTTCCCAGGTCTCAGATGCCACAACATGTCTCCCTATCCCTATATGCTTCCTTTATGGATGAAACTGGCTTCATTTCCCCCAGCAACTGAGGAGATGAGTTTCCCTTGAAGTTTTAGCCCCCAACGCTTGTTATTATATATTCTCATTGGCTTGGCCAATGTCTCCAGTTCCTAGATACAAAATTAGTCTCCACTCCTAGACACAAGGTCTCGATCCTCTCCACAACAGTCCTAGCTGGTAGCCAAGGCAGCTCATATCCCTTTGTGACCGCCCACTGCAAAGAAAATGGGGGGAAAGTGGGAGGTCATCTTTGTTTCGCTCCTAGGGCCATGAATGCACTAGAACTTAAGTTGTGCTTAAATAGAAATTGAATTGTTGGCTGTAGTTCATATATTAAAGAATTTCCACCAGAAGATAAGTGGAAGAATTGTGATGGTACAAATGGTATAGTGATACAGATGATTTTCAAGGAGATGGAAACAATTTTTAGAAGGCCAATGGGTAATGTAGCAGTTCACACCCAGTATAAGTTGTTATCATTGCAATGCTATCAAGTGGATGGAAAATAAGAGTTCAGAAAAATCTGTATAGGTAGCAGATATAATATGTTGTCAAGGATCCTTCAATAGATTAATCAAGCCTGGTGAAGGTGTGGTAGATGTGTTTTTTGGAGATAGATAAGAAAGCCTTGCAAAAAGGTCCCAAAATTTACATAACAGGTAGTTATAGTAATTATTCAAAAATAATAGCCAAGATAATATGTCTGAAACTGGTCTGTAGAATATGGCATTCTACATTTTGAAGTATGGGTGGTGGGTTCCTGCCTCAGTGAAGCAAGATACCTTGGGCTGGTGGGTATATTTCTTATCGAGGACTACAAAAATCAACAGCAAGTGCTAAGGATTATGCATTTGTCAGGGATTTAATAAGAGACTGTGTTTACAGTATTCTCTTTGCATGCCATCAATAATAAAAAGGAGTTATTGCTTTCCATGGAAGTGGTCCCAGCTCTTCCATGGAAAAGGTCGATGGCATTTTTTGAACTTGCTTCAAGGCTACGTTTATTAATGATTGAATACTTTTCTAAGCACTCAGAGGTTGTGAGTTTGGTTAATAAGGCAATGAAAACTGTTACTGATAAATCAATTTCCTGAGTGTTGGTACGTGATCATTCTATTTTCAAGTCAGGAGGTCTTGTCAGTTTGCATTTCTAAAGAATTAGTCAGTGTTTCTCTAGCCTTGTACAACTTTTAGTGGCACTGTGATATTGGAGGTCTTCAATTGCACAACAGATTTGGATGAGCAGGAGGTTGTGAAATATAGTTTTGTTGTCAGTGCAAGAACCCTGTTCCAATTTAGTTAGGAAAGTAAGGTATTGATTACAACCGAATCAAGTAATATGGGCCTGATATTATAATCAGTGAACCATACTCCCTCAAGTTACTGGAGCAGGAGAAAAATTTGAGAGTCCACACCAAGATAGAGTGACTACTTGTGGATGTCATTAGGACATGCAATCAACTATGGTTATACATCGTGGTAAGAACGGAAAGGCAGAGGCATCGGTGAAATTGATGTTCTTCTTCTAGAGAACTGGAAAAGGTGATTCTGCAGAATCAAGGAGAACCAGCCATACAGGTGAGGGTTAAGAAAACAACCCTTAGCCAATAGGTCAGTCCCACTCTCTCTCAGCCCTGGCCACCTTCTTATTGTGTGTGTGTGTGTGTGAGGGGGGAATAGGAGGAGAAAATCCCATGCTGCTTTGGGTTCCTGAATGGGAAAAATATATAAAATTTTGTGAACAAGGAAGATCAGTAAAATGATAGTCTGAATGTCGGTGTGATTAAAACCTGCATGAGGAAACTCTTCAGATTTTTTGAGAGGCATCTTAACCCATAAATTGCATTGCACGGAGCTATATCCTCTGATACCATCTTGACCTTCCCCAATCCCATAATGGCAAAGATGGAATTTGGCTCCTTTCCCATCTGAGAATGTTTGACTCTGTTACAGGATGCAGTGTCGCCCATTTGTCCCTAGATGTCACTAAATACCACAAATGCTTTGCACATGAACTCATTACAGATTGATTTCAGGCCCAGCGGTCAGTGTCTTTTTGCCATTATCAGGACACTGGTTTTCCTCCCTCCCCCCCCTTCTCTCTCATATGCAGATAATAAAATAATCATCATCATGCAATTAAAAATAGTAATATGGTAGAAAACATAGTTTATAAGGTCATGTGCCCTGGATAGAAATTTTGGGGGTTATTGGACAGCTGGGCATTTCACTTCAAATAAAGTTTTCATCAATTAAAGAAGGATAGAAGCCAAGGAGATCTTCAGCTGCCATTAATAATAGTTTGGTGTAATGGGGAAGGTGCTGGCCTAGAAACCAGGAGACTGTGAGTTCTAGTTCTGCCTTAGGCATGAAAGCCAACTGAATATCTTAGGACCAGTCACACACTCTCGATTTAACCCACCTCACGTGGGAAAGAGAATTAGGTATGTTGAGTTACTTATGAAGCAATAGAGATGCAATACAAATCCAGTAAACAAATGGTGCTTATGGTTTAGATTCAGGGCTTCTGCAAAGGTTCCTTGGCTTCTTTTTCAGTTTGTAGACAGGATCAAGATCAGTGGTGGGTTTCAAATTTTTTAGAACCTACTCTGTAGGTGTGGCCTATTTTGTGGGCGTGGCTTGGCAGTCATGTGACAGGGTGGGAGTGACCACCTTTTAAAATGTGGTGAAACTCATTTAACAACGCTCTTGCTTAGCAACCAAAATTTTGGACTCAATTGTGATGATAAATCCTTTCTTTCTTTCTTTCTTTCTTTCTTTCTTTCTTTCTTTCTTTCTTTCTTTCTTTCTTTCTTTCTTTCTTTCTTTCTTTCTTTCCTTCCTTCCTTCCTTCCTTCCTTCCTTCCTTCCTTCCCTTCCCTTCCCTTACCGTTGGGTCACTGGCAGCGGTGGGCCAGGTTTACTTCCAGGTACACCGGTGGAACCCCTTCTCACCGGTTCTCTAAATTTCACCAACCGGCTCTCTCGAGTAGGTGCGAGCCTGCAGAAACCCACCACTGATCAAGATGTAGATCTAGTAGAGAATTTTGCTGAGAAAAACAAGGTAGCTTGGTTTTTCCAGTTGGCGCCTCTCCCTATACTTATTACAGTGATCCCTCGTTTTTCGCAGCTTCATGTTTCGCGGCTTCAGTGCGTCGCGGGTTTTTCAAAAATACAGAATAGAAAAAAAATGCATTGGTAGGAGGCAAGCGCCCCCTAGTGCTTGCTTTAAACGATGTCCACCAACTCAAGTTTCCGGTATAGTGTATTGCGAATCCTACTTCGCGGTTTTTCAGTTTTCGCGGAAGGTTCCGGTCCCCATTAACCGCGAAAAACGAGGGATCACTGTATACTTCTAAAAGATTCCCCTGAACATCCGTAGCAGTTATTCAGGAAGGGGGAAAAAACTGGAAAGTCATCCCCTTACCTCTGGCTATAGTTTCAATCTAAGATGTTCTGGTCTGTAAGAAAATGCAGTAACCTGTATTTTAGTAGTCACTGGAAGGGTATGATTCCCTATTCAGGAATTATTCATCAGGCTCGGCCTGGTCTTTCATTATATGAATATATCCTAGTTTAGAAGTTTGCTGAAAATGATATATTTTGGAGACCTTTAACATGGCTCTTCAAACAAAACCTCATATTTATTGTTTCATTTCTCTATTATGTGACCTTAAAATGAACCTTGGCTACTTGGAAGCTCTGGGTTTTCTAAATGCTGGTGTGCAAATCTACCTCTAAACCAGAGATTCCAGAATATTAGTGCCATCTAGAAAACCTACAGTATTCAGGAAAGCCCAAAAAGCTGGTGTCTATTTGTCCTATATTCTTTAATTGTTGGGAATGTTTACTCCTCTCTGGAGGTACAGCTTACATTTCAAGTACATTTCTCTAGAAATTAAAGCATTTTCCAAAAACAAGCACAATTTTCAAATTGCTTTTGCCATGGCTGCTGCTGTTGTCACCACAGTCACTTTCCTCTGGGAGCAACGAGACAAGGTCGCTCTGCAGCTTCACATGGAGCAACAAGGGGCAGATGTAAAACTACACCCATGTTATCAAAGATCAGATCTAGACATGCAGGAGAGCTGTTTGGTAACAGCAATAGCATTTAGGACTTATTGAGATTAGAGTCTTAACGCAGCCAAATATTTCCTTGAAGCCTACCACCCAATCCTGATAATGAATAAGGAGAGATTTCATGAGTGTGGTAGCTGGAGATAGATATGCAAGAAGGATTAGAAGTTTCTTTCCCCCCTTCCCTCTCTCCCTGTTTTTCAGCCTGTAATTGTGATAGATCACCCTGTTCTTTCCCCTGCCACTCTAAAAGCAAACCTCAAGTCTGGGGCAGTGACCACAAAATCATCTCCTGTTTTGGGGGGGGGGGGTGTGTTGGCTTTAAAAAAACAACAACTCCCACATCCTTTATATCAGTGGGGGGATTCACTTACTTTCCCTACCAGTTCACAAATGTGAGCACACTCGCTGCGTCTGCGCACTGCCTTCTGCGTATGTGTAGTGCTTGCGCATTATATCGGAGCGGGCGGAGCCTCCCACATCCACTGCTACCGGTTTGCCTGAACTGGAGAGAACCAGCTGAATACCACCTCTGCTTTATATACTGTATTTGGCAAGTTTCTGGTTCTATATGTTCAAACTGAATTTAGCCTCAGTTGGCAGGTACATCATCACTCTGAAAGCCCTGCCCTTTTGTAACATGGTGCTGTGCACACTAAAAAGGAGGCGGGGCCTCAGTTGTGATGCTGTGCCTGCTATCTTGAAGGTTTCGATACTTCCCCAGGGGGAGATCCATGCCTCAGACCTTGACAGTTGCTTTCACCTGTCTTTCAGACAACAAGCTCAGCAAACAGAAATGCTATTTTTATTTATTTTATTTATTTCAAATTTATACCCCGCCCTTCTCCTTGTTAGGACCCAGGGCGTCCATATGGGGCTCCATATAAAAAATCTTTGCAAATGGAAAACAAGAACATGGAGGAGAAAGGTATTCTAGCTCTCCCTCTGTTCCATTTACTTACAGAGACAAATGTTTCCATGTGTGTATACATTGCCATATAAGTGTTAGGTTTTTGAGCTGATCAATAAATCAATCAGGGAGACTAGTATAGATCTATTTCGAGCTATTTAGCTCTCATCAGCTAGCCATACCCTTACTGGGATTCGAACCAGGGAAGTATTACATGTTAGGCAGTTGTAATTGACACTAGACCACTGGTTCTATCCTGATCAGCTGAGATAGGAGGATAAGTATATGCTTGTGTCACAGCGCCCTGTTAAGCCCCAATTAAGGGAAGAAGCATACTGCTTGAAATAGATCTATCCTAGTCTCCCTGATTTATTTATTGATCAGCTCAAAAACCTAACACACATATTAAAAAAGTACACAACGGAACTAAAAAGCTTTCTGTCTGTATGGTCTCTGGTGATGAGCCGAAAGGCAGAAAAGGAAAGCAGTATGCTTCCTCCCTTAATTGGGGCTTAACAGGGTGTTGTGACACAAGCATACTATCTATGTATGTATGTATGTATGTATGTATGTATGTATGTATGTATGTATGTATATATGTATATATGTATATATGTATGTGTGTGTGTTAGTTTTATGAGCTGATCAATAAATTAAATTAGAGAGAGACCAGGATAGATCTATTTCAAGCTTATTAGCTCTCATCAGCTGGCCATACCCCTTACTGGGATTCGAACAGGGGCTATGTTGCATGTAAGGCAGGAAGCCTAACACTTAAGCCAAGCCAGTTCCCCATATTGCATCAGCTTATATATATATATGCTGGCATTGCTTGCTTCGGGTATTTTCCCGTGTATAAGTATACTTATACTTATACACGGGAAAATATAAGTATACGTATACGTATACTTATAAGTATACGTATACTTATACACAGGAAAATACCCGAAGCAAGCAATGCCAGCATATCTACACCCGTGAAAATCTACGAAAGCATATATACTGTATATATATGTTTTCGTAGATTTTCACGGGTGTAGGTATGCTGGCATAGCTGGCTTCGGCGATTTTCCTGTGTATAAGGCATAGAAAAGTTGTTGCAACGTTTCAACAAGATCTCACTTGTCATCATCAGGCAGGCTTGTGTCTGTGAGTGTGACTGCGGAGGCATCGCCCCTCTTTAAATCTTGGTGGGGGTGGTGGAGTGCTGACTATCAACCCACTCACAACAATAGTCAGCACTCCACCCCCCCCCCCCCCACCAAGATTTAAAGAGGGGCGATGCCTCCGCAGTCACACTCACAGACCTGCTTCAAGGCAGGTGACTAAATTGAACAGCTTCCCAGGCAGAAAACAAAAAAACAAAACCCCAAATCACAGTCATCTCACTATGCTTGTGATCAATATCTCTTCACAGACGTTAGCAATTATTAACCAGTGTTATGACTTGTTAACAAAAGCTTAATTCTGGATTTATATTTCTTCTTGAGTGTTGGATTTAAGTCAACCCTCCTCGCTCTCAAGCAATATTTTGGATCCCATGAGACATCATTGGAATAGAAAAACACAAAATGACTTCCTTTCTTTTGGGTGGCTATTCCAAAAGTATTTCCATGGAAGTATCAGTGAACCTATTTCCTATCAGTGACAACTTTCCTCAAAAGACATTTTTGTGAGGTCTGCTAGAGCAGGGGTCTCCAACCCCCGGTCGGTCCGCGGCTTGATAGGAACCGGCGAACTCTTAGAAAGGGCCAGAGAGGAGGAGGAGGGAGGAGGGGGCAGCCCCCTGGGCAGAGCGTGCACCAGGGGCGGGAGAGCACAGGTGCGGCCGCTCGTGCCATTGGGGGCCCAAGAGGGGCGAGTGAGCCGATTCACACACACCCCGCGCGCATATGCACTGCCTGTTTTCTCTCTCCCCCGCTCCCCCTCTACACCAGACGAGCCATGGCCACCGGTCCGTGGAATTTTTTTTAACATGAAACCGGTCCCTGGTGCCAAAAAGGTTGGGGACCCCTGTGCTAGAGGGGTAAAGACGCAGGAAACTATACACCTTACCTTCCAATAATAACAATATTAAAAGCCAGTCTCAAAATTTGGCTGACTGTGCAATCAACCATAATAACAGAACGAATGTGTGGCAAAAAAACAAACAAACAAACAAAGGTAGTATCAATAGTAATAGGTAGCAGCTGCCAAAAAAGCCAACACAGTTCTAGGCTGCATAAACAGAGGGATAGAATCTAGATCACGTGAAGTGTTAATGCCACTGTATGGTGCCTTGGTAAGGCCACCCTTGGAATACTGCATACAGTTTTGGTCGCCACGATGTAGAAAAGACGTGGAGACTCTGGAAAGAGTGCAGAGAAGAGCAACCAAGATGATTAGGGGACTGGAGACTAAGACATATGAAGAACGGCTGCAGGAACTGGATATGTCTAGCTTGATGAAGAGAAGGACCAGAGGAGACATGATAGCAGTGTTCCGATATCTCAGAGGGTGCCACAAAGAAGAGGGAGTCAAACTATTCTCCAAGGCACCTGGGGGCAGGACAAGAAGCAATGGGTGGAAACTAATCAAGGAGAGAAGCAACTTAGAACTAAGGAGAAATTTCCTGACAGTAAGAGAAATTTCCTGACAGTAATTAACCTCTGGAACAGCTTGCCTCCAGAAGTTGTGAATGCCCCAACCCTGGAAGTCTTTAAAAAGATGTTAGACAGCCATTTGTCTGAAATGGTATAAGGTTCCTACCCACGCAGGGGGTTGGACTAGAAGACCTACAAGGTCCCTTCCAACTCTGCTATTGTATTGTATTGGAGGCTAAATATATGAAGGTACCTTGGGTGCAATCCTAAAACATCTGGAGCACCACATGAACAGCACCGGCATTGACAAAATCAGCCCTAGTTAATTATAAAGGCCAGCTTGGACAACAACATCTGCCTCTCCCAAGTGCTTGGAAAGGACTTGATAGGTGGATAAAAATGCCATATCAAGTCTAAACATCTGGCTGAGTATGTGACCCACAATAGCAGTAATTTAAATGTATATGCTGTCCAACTTGCCCTGGTTTACAAATTAGTAAAACATTTAAAACAAGGACCAGTAAGGGAGAGGGGATCCCAAAACAATAGAAAACAAAGAACAGAGATGGTAGAGAAAACAAACCCATGTGCGAAAAAAGGAAAGGAGGAAAAAGAGACTCAATAATCCCAGACAAAGACCTGGGCAAAGAGCCACATCTTCAGGGCCCTTTGAAATACTGATAAGGTGGGGCTTGCTCTAACCTTGGGGGGGACGACTTCATTCTAGAGCAGAGGTGTCCAACCTTTGCAACTTTAAGTCTGAAGGACTTCAGCTCCCAGAATTCTCCAGCCAGCTTTGCTCTGGGAGCTGAAGTCCTTCAGACTTAAAGTTGCAAAGGTTGGACACCTCTGTTCTATAGGGCAAGCCGTGCTTCAGAAAAAGGCATAGTTCCAGAAAATGACATTGTGTAATTCGGTGTTTCCCCACTTTAACATGCTGACAGGGGAATGCTGAGAGTTGACATCCATGCATCTTAAAGTTACTAAGGTTGAAAAACATTGCTTTAACTAATGGAGCTCAGAGTGCAACAACTTTGCCTGATAAAACTTGCTAGGCAGATATTATGGGAGTCAGGTGGTCTGTCAAGTAACCGGGCCCTATGCCATGTAGCAATTTCCTTGTCTCTGCTGCTTTATATGAATTTGATCAGATATGCAGACTGCAAAGGCTGGTCCCAACATGAACAAAAACCTAATTTTTTTAAAAGGGAAGAGCAATACTAATAACTTTGAACTGAGCTTGGAGACAGCCAACTAGAGAAAACCATGGAGTGTGTTAGGTACATCAGCTTTTGATTTTACTTTGCACTTCAATTGGATTTTTAAAAAAGAAACTAGTGTAAGTGAAACCTTTCATGAAATGTTATCATTGTCCTTGTTGGAAGAAATGTCCTTCTGGGTTCAGTTCCAAGTGGGGAAAAAGACACTGGAAACATGGAGGCTGCTTGGAAAGATGGTTTAATCGTGGACAGGATCACATCCTTGAGTTTCTGAACAGAAAAGGGGGATCACATGCTTGCAGATATTGGGTGAAGAAGAAAAGAGGGAAAAGGGGGTTTGCTGTGAGTTCCGGGGGTTCTTATACTCTCTGTTCGGCTCCACCACTCTGTTTCCTGTTCCTGTGTAAGAAATATATTTTGATTGGTTGTCAGACTCCGGGGGGGGGGGGGAGGGGAGTTTCTTAGCTACCTTGTAGGTTCTGTGTCTTTTGAATGCCAAGCTTGGTTGAGTTCCCACATGCCATGCGGTGAGTTTCTGTAGAAGGCTAATCCTACCTTTGTTATGTAGTGTAGGATATCCCAGGCTTTAATGGCTCATTGACCGGTGTGTGTGTGTGTGTGTGTGTGTGTGTGTGTGTGTGTGTGTGCTGTAGGGAGCTACTTTGTCTTTAAAAACACGTTTCTCCCTTTTCACATCCAGGAAAATATAATATTCTGCCTTTTCAATATTTCCCAGGGTATTTCATTTTTCTAGGAGAGGGCTGGGTGCTAACTTCCTACATCCTCATATTGATTTTTTTGAACATTTATTAACAGATATGCCTACCCCAGGTTTTATCTAAACACATGGTTTCCTTCATACCTGTTCAAGACTTCCTTTCATTGTTTGATTATTTAGCAAGCCCTCTGAGACTTGCTTAAAAAAATTTCAGAGCATCATATCCTGGGAAAAAGCCTGTTGCTAGGGAATATAAAAAGACAATTTAACAAACTGTAATCAATTATTATTCTTAAAAAAACACCTCTCAGCCTATTCATTTATAGAGGGACTTCATATATTAAGGTAATGTTTTCTCCGCTGGCTTGCCTAATAATGTTTAGGCTACTAAAACATAGCAGTAATGGTTGCCAACATTTTAATATAATGTTGCATGTATAGTGTGAAGGATAAGGTTGAGTTCTATACCACGGAGAATGAATGGGACTGTGACCTAGTCCAACTGATGTTCCCATAAACAACCCAGTTGAATAGCTGCAATTTGTATAGAGATAATTCCTGCACATAATTTGAAATCTAAAACGAAACATTATGTTTTCATCCTGACTGCATCTATGTGCAGTGTAATGCTGTGCACATTTATTTAGGAGCGTGTTGAATTGAATTTAGTGGGTATTGTTCAGAGTATGAGGGCATAGGGTTGTGATCATAAATCCGCCTACCAGCCTATTTTTCTGTGTTGGAAGCAATGTCCTTCTGGGTTCAGTTCCAAGTGGGGGGAAAGACACTGGAAACATGCAGGCTGCTTGGAAAGATGGTTTAATGATGAACAGGATCACAGGAAAAAGAAAAGAGGCCGAGATGCTTAAAGTCCCTGGTTTTATGCCCTCTCTGGCCTTTGACCTTGAGCTTGTATTCTGATTGGTTGTCAGACTCCCATGGGGCCATGCAGGGACAACTCTGCACGCTGTGCTTTGAGTCAAAGTGTGGTTGCCTTGCTGGCTAATGTAATTTTCCCAGGTGCCTTGTGGTGAGTTTCAGTTACAGGGTTAATCCTACCTTTGTTATGTAGAGTAGACTAGCTCAAGCTTTAATGGTTCATTGACAAAGGGAGGGAGCTACTCTTTAAAAACATGTTTCTCCCTTTTCACATCCAGGGAAATATAATAGTATGCCTTTATAAAATTTCCTAGGATATTTCATTCTTCTAGGAGAGGGGTAGGTGCTAACTTCCTACATCTGGGGTGTATCCTCCTCCTCTCCATTCCCCAAGTTATAACAACAGCTCTTATTGACAAATACAGGCCATTTTTGTGCATGATGTATAAATGACAAGTATTGCAGAATGGATAAAGTGCAATCTGGGTAGACGCTAGGAGATGCAGAAGATCAGCCCTGATTTATTATAGACAACCGCTTATTCTAGATTCAGAGCCATTAATTTGCTAGCAATCGTCTCAGGTTTACATGATGATTGAGTGGATGAAACACAGAAAAGGGTTGTGGGAGATGTAAATCCACCATCTCATACCTGCAATCTATTGGACATAACAGAGTCACTTTGATGAATGGAGGCGCGATCATTATCTTAAACATAAACCTTACCTTGGACTAAGGAAAGTAAAGGCATAGGGTGGGGGGGAATAGCATTTAAAGCCCTAACAGGAAATGGGCTTGAGCAAGGAATGTCTTGCAGCTGTAGCAGTGGCGTAGCGTGGGTTGTCAGCACCCGGGGCAAGACAAGTAATTTGCGCCCCCTAACCCTCCCCCAGATAGTCCCTCGCTCCGTTTTCAAACCACAATAAAAGTGGGAAGAGAAGGAAAAGTGCGCGCATCGGGGGCGGGGGAGCGGGAGGGGATGCCCTGCGCAGGGAGGGGGCGCGGCGCTGGAGGGTCTGGGGGGAAAGGGTGGGGGCGGAGGGGGATGAGGAGCGGAAGGGGGTGTCTGGTGGGGGGGGCGTTCCTCCTCCCCCCTCCTCCTGCTCGGCTGGGGTGTCAATTTGTAGTGGGAGCTCCTCCTCCGCCTCCTCCTCCTTCCCGGCCCCTCGCTCGCATTCTCGACCCTCCCCGGATGGGCTGAGCAGGGGACCCCTCCGGCCGCCGGAGCGAGCGACTTCCACCCGGGCTCTCTCCGCCGCCTCCGCCCAGGCTTCCCCGTTCGGCGCCGCCTGGCCTTTTCCCGCCTCTCCGCGCTCCCTCGACGCCGCAGGAGGGGAAGCTCCATGGCGCCTCCGCCTCCCTTCCCGCGAGTGTCAAAACTTTGTCGGGGCGGCGGCGGTGGCGGGACGGGGCTGAGGCGGGAGGCCGGCCTGAGGCAGGCGGGGTGCGCGGTGCGAGCGCGCCCCCTCAGATGTTGCGCCCGGTGCGGCCGGCACCCCCTGCACCCCCCACGCTACGCCTCTGAGCTGTAGCCACTTGATATAGGAATTGCAGTAGCTCTTCATAACTTCTGGAAATGAAAGGTAAATAAACAGGCTCCTTTGTCATACTGAAATACAGACATTAGGCAAGAGAATGTGAAGGGCCATTGTCATGAAGAATTCCAGTTGTTAAAATTGGAGGGGGGGGGGGAGCTTTCAAATGTTGGAAGAAAGATTATTATCTGGATTTTATGACCCTGGAAGGAATTACGTCCCATCTCTTAGTGGCCTGGATAATGTTAGGAGGTATTCACTACTATGAAGCTACTTGAACTACGGGATAGCTCATTGAAAACAATCTGCAAAAAATAACCAGAAAAAAAAATATTATCTGCCATATTTGAAAAAGAAACAGATTTCCCTAATTTCTCTTTTACATTTATAAAATATTTTTATGTTTATGACTCAGGGGATGAAAAGTAATGATCTGTTTTCAAACTTTCTCATCTGTAACATTAGCTCACATGTAAATGTCATTGATCAATATGGAGTGCCCTTTGAGCTGAAAGTTAGGCTACACATCAAATCAATCATCCTCATCAGGACAGGCAGCATCTTGCAGTCAAGTGGTTAAAGATTAACATGCTTTATATTCTCTTCAACAGTACCAGGAACAGAAGGAACAGCAATCACCATTACACTGACAGAATTCTGGGGTCATCTGGTGCTGATGGAGAAAGAGATAGGGCTTATGATGTTCTACATACTATTCCATCACAGACCTCATCAGGTATGGATGGGTTCATTGGTGCCTTATTGCCTGCCTGTCTCCAATGTCAGAATCAGCTCACCCAGAACCTGTTTTGCTGGCATTATGTCCCTTCCTCAGCCCTTGGGTGCTTGTGAAATGCTTATGAAATTCCCTTGGAATTCAGTAAGGTTTATTTCAAGGTATCTCTGTTTAGGATGGTGCTAAAACTACTCTAAAAACAGCTGCTGACTGACAGCGTGCAATGCAAAGATGACCAAGCAATAATCTCTATATGAATTCTTCCATCCCTGATGAGTTAACCTCTTCTTGCCCCGACCTCACATGCATCTTCTGGGAATTCCTGTCTCTCTTTTCCTTAATATAATCTAAGTCATTCATCTGTACACTTCACAATTAAAATGTAGTTCAAAGTCAAGGAGCTGCATTGGATCAAATGAAAGGTCTTTATAGTTCTTTTTCTCCCTTTTACCTTTAACTTCACTTGACAGAGAACTAGTGCCAGTAGTCCTTGACTTAAGAACCAGATTTTCTGTTGCTAAGAAAGGCAGTTGTTCCAGCATAACTCTGGAACGCCTCAAGTAATTTCAACCAAACCTGGTACACAGATGACTTACTCCCTAGGAACAAATACTATGGGGGTAAGACACTCCTAGCCAGTGGCAGGATTCAGCCAGTTCACACCACTTCAGGAGAACCAGTTGTTAACTTTCTCAGTAGTTTGGTGAACTGGTTGTTGGAAGAAATCATTAGGGCAGAGAATCGTTTGTTAAATTATTTGAATTCCGACCATGGCCCCTAACATCCCTCAGGGTGTGTGTTCTGTTACATTACAGCCTGTTGTACCTTCAAATGGCTTCTACTGTTCTGCCGTAAAATGGCTTCTATTGTACAGCGCAGTGAAGTTGCCATGGTAGCGGCTTCACAGTAGTCCACAAGGGGGCTCCCTTTGGTAAGGGGGAAAATCCAACATTAGAAATTATGGTTGGTCGGGACATTTTCCCCCCTATAAATAAATACCCGGACAACACCGGGTTATCAGCTAGTTATTTATAAAAATAGAGTATGTCAAACATACGTTGAAAATGTAAACTATCTGAAGGTGCCTTTTTCACTTTTGGTGGACAAGTAAGACAGCTACTGGGATCAGACATATTTTAATTCAGAGAATTGTATGATGTGTGTAAGTCACACATGGATCCCTTTTGCCTTCTGTTGTGCTGGATGGGGTTGTAAATATGGGGCAGGGTGGGGGGTGGGGTCAGCTCACAAAAGAGAGCCAATTGGATATAGTGGTTAAGGTAAGACTGGAAATTGATATCTATCAGGCTCTCTAGATCATGAGTTCTAGTCCCGCCTGAGATACAAAGCCAGCTGGGTGACCTTAGGATAGCTTTCAGCTCTAGGAAGCAGGCAATGTCAAACAACCACTTTCAAAATCTTGCAAATAAAATTCCAGAGACTAGTCCTTGCAATTACCAGAAGTCCACATGACTCAAGGGCATCATAAAAAAAAGAAGGAGAGGGGGGTGAAAGCTCAGATCAAAAATATACCGGTGTAGCTTTACCAATGTAAGTGAATGCAAATTTAAGTGTTCTAAGTGCAGGCTATAGACACTTTGAAAGTTGTTTCTAAAACTTCTACAATCCTATGAATATTATAAGAGCTATGTTGGCATGCCACACATGAAAAAACCCCTCAACTAATCAATTTCCAGACTTAGATCAAGGGTAATTCCATTGGAATTAGACCCTAAAATGCAGTCTTCTTTTTACATGGCAATATGCAGAGAAGGCCACTAGGTGTAGTTCCAGAGTTAGTTTGCCATGGCTGCGATCTGAAATGGTTATCTTGAGGGAAATATCTTTGGAAAAATTGCTTGCCCGGTAGGGGTGGAGGGAGTGGGGAGGGAAACTATCTCCTCTTCATCTGACTTTCCTGAACTGTATTCACAGCCCATTTCAAGGTTGTTCTGACCAGGGCATTTGTAACATTACCAAAAAAAGAAGTTGGATGATTAAACCGTGGATTTTTTTAATGCGTTCAGAGCGTTTAGCGAATCATTTCAACATTCCCTCTGTTCTCCCAATCTGCCCTGTGCTAAGAATCTGTATCAGGCTAATGAGGTTGCTCAGAGCACTTCTTCCTCTAGCCTTCTTAATTTCTGCAACATGCCTGCTGTGTCTCTGCATTCAGCTCTCCCTGCCAATTTTGGTAACTAGAATAAAAGGCTGTTGAAATGAAGAATTTGCAAAACAGCTTTGCCCAAACCAATCACCTCCCGTTCCAGCCAGAGAGCAGAGAGATGGCCTGTCTAGGGCTGGACTACAATTCCCATCCTATCTGTCATAATTTATAGCCACACTTTCTGCGGGTGATGGGGTTAGAGATATTGCATTTGGCATTGCTACCCTAAATCTGTCAGTTGGTGGAGTGCAAAGATTTCCTTTCCCACCACCCAGAAAGGTTTCCCCAAAGGCTTAATTAAGACTGTGCTGTGGCCAGAAATATATCGATTAATTTACACATCGCTGTGCGTTTTTTATGATGAGCCTCCAGGAAACTTTAATAGATTGCAGGAAAGCAAGTTTGATAAATTAATAATAAATTGACCCTTGCAGAGGAATGTGTGTTTTTTTTGTCCCCAAGAGGAAGTGTGGTTTTGCTTTTTGGTGTTTTTATTTTTTAGCAGAGGGGTGAGAGTGGAGGAAGAGGCTGAGATGATTTCGAGAGCATATTGACAGCGAATGGTTGGGGGAAATGGAAAGGAAAAGAATTAAGAACTAAACAATGAACAAGAAAGTGATGCAGATCAGAAACCAGGCTGTCCGGACGCCTCTAGCTTAATTGAATCCAATGAAGTCCTGTTATGGACAGTCACCTGTACTTATACCCATCAAATATAACAAAGTACAACAGTTAAAAAAAACCCAAAGGCTTAAAGAGCCGACTTATTAAAATGGCATTCTAAAAAAATGATAACATTTATCATTTTTATCATTTATCATACATCCCTTCGGCCGATTCGCTCCCACAGAGAGGGACTTCTCCGGGTGCCGTCCACTAGGCTATGCCAGCAGGCGACGCCCAGGGGAAGGGTCTTCTCTGTGGCGGGTCCGACCCTCTGGAACGACCTTCCCCCCGAAATTAGAACAACTACGGACCTTCGCTCCTTCCGTCAAAAACTAAAAACTCACTTCTTCTGCCTGGCCGGCTTGGGTTAATTGACCCATTACCTCTAGCTGAATACTTCAAACTATTTTATTAGGGATTTTTAGGGGCATTAGTTTTAGCTAGTTTGGGATTTTAGCGCAGGGTCTAGGTTTAATTCATTTTAAATTGTATTATAATGTTTGTTGTTTGTATATGTATTTTTAATTCCCTGTGCACCGCCTCGAGTCCCTTCGGGGAGAGAGAGCGGTTTACAAATTAAATTATTATTATTATTATCATTCAGATCTGGACTGTATCCAATCCGTTGCACCAGAGGTGGGTTCCTTCTAGTTCGGTCTGGTTCTCCCGAACCAGTAGTGCTGCCTTCAAACAGAGAGTGAACCGGTTCTCTGTTTTTCTTAAAGGTGCCCCCCCCCCCCCCGCCCCTGGGTTATACTTATCTTTATTGCAGCTTCCGAAGCCCAGCTGATCTGGGGCAGCAGCTGTTTCCCCTTTTTTCTGACTAATTTTTATTTAATTGCGCATGTGCGCACAACACTCAGTGAACTGGTAGTAAACAGGTTAGGAAGGAACCCACCACTGCATTGCACCCACTTTCTAAAGGAGTTATTACACCCTGCAACAATGATACAAAGATACTCATTCTTTGTGCTGTAAGCAACACTACACCGGAAAAGGGTATGAAAGTATAAGCCAAAGAATTTAAAGGCCTGAAGTTTAAAAGGAAATATATCTCAATCTAGTTTATATCATCTCTTCTCACTATCATTCTTAGTACCGTTCTATTTTTGAAATCTATCCCGATTTTATGATGTCCCCTTTCATGCATTGTCTTTTGCTCAACCACAATTTTCTTGAGCTTCCTCTTCAATTGTGAAAAAAGTAAGGTTTTATATTTAGGCAAGAAAAACAAAATGCACAGGTACATTATAGGTGGTACCTTGCTCAATAGTAGCAACTGTGAGAGGGATCTTGGAGTCCTAGTGGACAACCATTTAAATATGAGCCAGCAGTGTGCAGCAGCTGCCAACACAGTTCTAGGTTGCATAAACAGAGGGATAGAATCAAGATTACGTGAAGTGTTAATACCACTTTATAATGCCTTGGTAAGGCCACACTTGGAATACTGAATTCAGTTTTGGTCGCCACGATGTAGAAAAGACGTGTAGACTCTGGAAAGAGTGCAGAGAATAGCAACAAAGATGATTAGGGGACTGGAGGCTAAAACATATGAAGAACGGTTGCAGGAACTGGGTATGTCTAGTTTAATGAAAAGAAGGACCAGGGGAGACATGATAGCAGTCTTCCGATATCTCAAGGGTTGCCACAAAGAAGAAGGAGTCAAACTATTCTCCAAGGCACCTGAGGGCAGGACAAGAAGCAATGGGTGGAAACTAATCAAGGAGAGAAGCAACTTAAAACTGAGGAGAAATTTCCTGACAGTTAGAACAATTAACCAGTGGAACAGCTTGCCTCCAGAAGTTGTGAATGCCCCAACCTTGGAAGTCTTTAAGAAGATGTTGGCTAGCCATTTGTCTGAAATGGTATAGGGTTTCCTGCCTAAGCAGGGGGTTGGACTAGAAGACTTCCAACTCTGGTATTGTATTGTATTGTATTGTATTGTATTGTATTGTATTGTATTGTATTGTATTGTATTGTATTGTATTGTATTGTATTGTATTGTATTGTATTGTATTGTATTCCTGGTTATCTTTTCTTCTACCTTTGCCAGCACTAGCCCTTCTCTAGAGAGTGAGATCTTTCCACAATGTGTCTGAAGTAGGGTAATTCAATCCTGATGCCTCAAGTGAGAATTATGGATTGATTTGTTCAAGAATTTATACATTCCATCCTAATTTCTTCTTAGAAATTAGACCTCAATGTTTGGCTACATAATTGCACAAGCAGATCATTATTCTGTAAAGAATGTTCCATGATGAATTTTAAGAAGAGCTGATAAAAATGTGGGTCAATGTTATGGAAAGGGGGAAGTGATATGATGGATTTCAATAAAACATCTGGTTCCCAGGAAGGAGGAGCATATTCCAAGGAGGAGGATGAAACAAGAGGTGGCATAGTCTGGAGCTGGATCATGGGAAGAGGAAGAGATTGAGGATAGCCACTGTCTAGAATTTTCTGGGTATATCTAGTAGCATAGATATAGTCTGGCAAGATTCTGTCTATATGATGTGTGCAAATAAGAACTGAATTTTGGCTGGATTGTTTTACATCATTCTTGGGCTAAATCTGACAGTCAATAAATGTTTCATCTCAAGATACTTGTTTTCTTTCACTTTTGTGAACTAGAACAAAACTGAAGTAAGTAGAATTTTGGGGTACAGTTCTAATAAATATTTAGTGGAGTGTCTCCTAATCAAACTTTACTTCTCGTGGCCTTTTCTACTTAAAATACATTGTATCCTCTTTAATGAAGAAGACATGTCTAAATAAAGATGGGAGGAAGGTGGAATTCTTTGCTATTTAAATTCCCATTTTTCATGAAAGTATAAACAGTGGTTTGAAGAAGGCAATTGGAGACAGAAAAAAAAATGGTCTGCCTGATTTTTACCAAATTTTTATCTGCTCTTGATGGAGTTTATCATAAACCATATTTCCTTCGGATCCTGGAATAAGTTTCACTTGGTTTCAAGACTAGTGATGAAATCTTAACAGGAATAAAAATGTTATAAAAGTAAAGAGAAATGCATATTCCTTGCTGAACTGTAGTTAAATACATTGAGGAAAGTGTTGAAAAGAAATCAGATTTTGCGGGCGAAAGATACAGGAAACCTTGAGGGCTTTTGGCTCTGATGAGCCTCCATATTCAGAACAGTACACGAAGCAGAAATAATACGTTGATAACAAGATGTTAATCATGAATTTAGCAGGAAGTGTGCATTTTGCAACATTCAGAACTGCTGTTTTTGACATCCTTCAAGAGCACTAGAAGAAACAAGTGCTGATGTCAAAAAAAAATTAGACTAATTTTCAACAGTAGTTAAACTAATGGGAAATCATGTGAAGGCACTTCAAGTAAATAACCGAAGAAATAACATCTGCAGAAAAATCTGTACACTGTATGTTTTTCAGTCTGTGAATGGATTCTTACAACTGCTATTAAGATATAAAGAAAAATACCACGTTTTCCCCTTTTACTGCATAGTACTGTAGAAATATCATTAGAGTGGCACCTGGTTTGAAAAGCATACCATGTGAAAAGCCTCTAAATACATTTAATAGACATCGCAACAAACAAAATATGACTCAGCATTGCAATGTGAAAACCAAAACTAGTAATAGCCATATTTAAAATATTTTTGTAAACATTAACAGGGATATTAACTCTTCCTTTTTAGATACAGAACAAGTGTCTGACCCTAATAAAAATTCAAACCAATGCAGTCTATATTCTTATGACTATTTCCCCATAAATGATAAACAGAATTATAATTCTGAGACGTGGATATATTTTCTATGAAAGCATAACTGCTCACATTATTTATATTAATCCACAAAAGCTCTGGATGGCTTTAGCCCATCCCAACCTCTTTGTGCCTCTGTCTTTTACTTGGAACAGAATATTATTGGAAAGTAAGTACATTTGCTCACGTGTGATATTTTCCAGAATCAAGGAGGCAGTTCTGTATTTAACAAAGCCAACTGTTAATTTCCAAGCGTAGCTAGGGGGTTTCGTAAGAACAGGCTACACAAATAGAGGAGAAAGGAAGAACAGCAGGAAATAAATAAATTCTGCCAAATATTTCAGGTGTCCTAAAATAAAAGATTTTGTACTTTTCTTGGACTTTTGAGTCATGAATTTAAAGCCGGCTTGGTGGAATAGTCACATATACCTTTAACTACAGTGGCCTTTATTTTCTGCTGACAATATGCTACACACAGGCAGAACTCTGAGCACCAGCCCTGCCGCGAGTTTGTTAGAGGTAAGAGAGGGAACAGGGGCTCTGGCTTGTACTTAAGAACACAACACACCCATCGTTCACAATGCCTGAACTCTACCCAAGCTAACTTCAGCAGTTGGGGGAGTGTCGTTGAAGTTGCCTAAACAGCTCCTGCCTTTTAACTGCTGTTTGCTGTACAGGAATCAACAGGCTATGTTTTTCAAAGTGTAGAGATAAGCATTATCAACTGCTAATATCTCCATGCATTCCACATTGCTGGTACAAGCACAAAACAGAAGCCCAAAAGGAACATACACGTACGCATGAAACCGGCTGAGAAGAGAATAAGACTGTTTGCTGTAAGCTGATGCTTTTCAACCTGATGAAGAGGATCCAGCTGTAAACGTATTCAGCCTTTCAAGAGCCATTTGCAAATTAGCAGCTTTCAAATCAAACTATGAGAGGAAACTCATCAACACTTTGCCATGTGGGTTCGGAGAAAAGCTTCCAAACAGGACACAAGTACAAGACAAATTGTACTTGTGGTCTGTCATCTCATAATTCGAAAGTCATAGGTGTAGAATCTTCTAGAGAAGGAGAGATGTACCAATTCCGGAGGGGGGGGGGGGAGGGAATGATATATTATGATGGTGTCCTGTTGTATATAACAAAATGACAGTTATTTCTTCTGGTTAACTGAAAAAGAAAAAATTAGCTGCTTTGGAGGGAATCCTGCTTTGCTTAAAAGAGACACAATATTTTTTCCCATTTCAGTCCAGGATACTGGAATTTACCATATCTCAACTAATAACTCCATCTCAGCTAGAACATACATGTCGGAATTTAATGCATAACAACAGCAGGGACACCATGTTTTTCAAAGAAAACCAGGGAGAAGTTAGACCAAAGACAAGCAGAGAAAGGACATGCTTGGCTCTCTCCTGGGGCATGTCTCTGCTCCTAATTGCTTTAAGGAAATGTTCATTTTCCCCCCTCAGAAAACTTTTTGTCCTTAACTTAGAATATTTCTCCGTATTTTGTAACTTCCTTAGCATCACATAATGGTTTTCAATAGCCATCAGGGGGCTCAAACCAAGGCCAAACTTTTCACATAGATACATCAGAACACTTATGATAATATATACAGTGGAAACATTCTGTCTAAAGCCTAATTAAAACAAAAACTAGAGACTTCTTTATGTAATTCTATTGAACAGGGCCAAAGATTGCACAAAAAATGTCACAGCAGTTTGGAACCACATCATATGATTGATAATCAACTGCCTATTACTGACAGTTGGGCTTGCCAAATATCCTGATTTTGTGAGGAGACCCTGAAAAATCATAATGAGCCAGGAAAACATCCTGTGTTGCTTAATTATGCTGAAAGTACAGGTACTCGTCAACTCATGACCACAATTGAGCCCAACATTTCTGTTGCTAAGCGAAACAGTTGTTAAGTGAGTTTTGCCCCATTTTACAATCTTTCTAGAGGGATGCAGTGGCTAAGATGCTGAGCTTGTCGATCAGAAGTTCAGCAGTTCAGCAGTTCGAATCCCTAGTGCCACGTAATGGAGTGAGCTTCCATTACTTGTCCCAGCTTCTGCCAACCTAGCAGTTAGAAAGCACGTAAAAAATGCAAGTAGAAAAATAGGGACCACCTTGGTGGGAAGGTAACAGTGCTCCATGTGACTTCAGTGTTTAGTCATGGTGGCCCTATGACCATGGAGACATCTTCGGACAGCGCTGGCTTTTTGGCTTTGAAACGGTGATGAGCACTACCCCCTAGAGCTGGAAACAACTAGCATGCATGTGCGGGGAAACCTTTACCTTTACGACCTTTCCTGTCACAGTTGTTAAGTGAACACTGACATTGTTAAATTAATAACACAGTTGTTGAGTGAATCTGGCTTCTCCATTGCCATTACTTGTCAGAAGGTCTCAAAGGGTGATCACAAGACCTTGGGACACCTCAACCATCATAAATCTGAATCAGATGCCAAGCATCTGAATTTTGATCACGTTACCATGGGGATGCTGCAATGATTATAACTGGTCGTATAAGTCACTTTTTTAATGCCTTTGTAACTTAGAACGGTCACTAAATGAATGGTTGTAAGTCAAGGAATACTTGTATAATCGATAAATGCTTGGCAAGAATAAGCCTCTCTAAAGGCTTAGATCTAGAATTGTGCTAGACAATTAGATTCTTTGAAAAGATGGTCTAATACCACCCCATGTCACAAGTAAGGTATGTTTGCAGAACGCCAGCTGTCTAGCTGTTACATAAACTTTAGCAATATGATGAACTTACTTAGCCTTAAAAAAAGGAAGAGACAGAAGCATGTAGACATAATGGATAATCCCTTCGGGGATACAAGACACAAAGGCTGCCAGAACACGCAGCTCTCGTCAGGGAACACACAGAGCTGATCAAGGCTTCCCCACCCCTAATGTGATGGCTTTGAAGTTTGTTTTTACAAGAAGACAGCTTAACCTCCCAGAGAGAAACTACCCCTTTCCAGTTCTTAACTGATTTTGCAGTTGCAATGGGGATTCCTTAAAAAAAAAAAGGGAGGGGGGAGAACAGCCCAAGATTTATCTGGACCTGTAACGTGCAAAAATCCACATCTGGAAAAAAAAAGATCTCCAGAAGATTCTCTCCCACATCCAATTTGGGATCCTTGCAAATCAAGATGACAGCACCAGTTAGAACAATTAATCAGTGGAACAACGTGCCTCCAGAAGTTGTGAATGCCCCAATACTGGAAGTCTGACATGGTATAGGGCAGTGACCAGCTGTCCAGCACACATATGTGCAATGAAACCCGGAAGAGTAGCTCCCGATGGCCCGTGTGCCATCAGATACGGCTCTGTGTGCCATAGGTTCGCCATCACAGGCATAGGATTTCCTGTCTGAGCAGAGGATTGGACTAGGACAGCGATGGCGAACCTTTTTTGGCTCACGTGCCATAAGTGGGGGAAGCTCAAGGGGGTCGTGCGTGGCCGTGCCGCACCCATAATGCAATGTGCGATACACACACACACCAGTGCGCATGTGAGCACTACAGGCGCAACCCCCCCCATTTTTTGCATGCTTTTTTTGCCCTGCCCAGGCTTCAGAGGCTTTATATGAGCCTGGGGAGGGCGAAAACAGCCTCCCCCGCCCCAGCCAGAGGCCCTCGGGAGGCTTCAGGGACCTTCAGGAGGATTCCCTGAAGCCTCCGGAGCACTTAAAAGGATCCTATGAGCAAACCGGAAGTCACTTCCGGTTTGCTTGTAGGGCTCTTTGTACTCCGGAGAGCCTCGGGGGGGGGGGTGCAGGGGGGCTGTTTTCGCCCTCCCCAGGCTCCTATAAAGCCTCTGGAGCCTGGGGAAGGTGAAAAATGGCTTTAAAATGGCTGAACTCAGCCGGCCAGCATGCACATGCATGCTGGCCAGCTGACAGGGCAATGCCTCGCGTGCCCTAACAAATGGCTCCATGTGCCACCTGTGGCACGCGTGCCGTAGGTTTGCCATCCCAGGACTAGGAGACCTCCAAGTCCCTTCCAACTCTGTCATATTGTTATTCTGTTCTGTTACCAAAGAGAGGGGCGTAAAAATACAGAAACCACAAAGACACAAAGTAGCTTTGCTTTCTCAGACATTAGTTTTCTTTGGGTTATAAAATGGTTGCATCCAGTTCTCAGATTATGCCATTATAACCCAAGTCTTCATAATAAAATTCTGTCTTCCTTCCTTCCTTCCTTCTTTCCTTCTTTCCTCCCTCCCTCCCTCCCTCCCTCTTTCTTTCTTTCCACCTTTATAAATAACTTAAGGCAGCAAAAACAAACAATATTCCTTCTTCCTCCTATTTTTCTGACAACCATAACCCTGTGAGGTGGGTTGGGCTGAGACAGAGTGATAGGCCCAAAGTAAGGCCTGGGTAAAGTTTTAATGTCTAAGGCAGGGATGTCCAAACTTGGGAACTTTAAGACTTGTGGACTTCAACTCCCAGAATTCCCCAGCCAGCATAGCTGGCTGGGGAATTCTGGGAGTTGAAGTCCACAAGTCTTAAAGTTCCCAAGTTTGGACACTCCTGGTCTAAGGGTTTAATTTTAATTTAATTTAAAGTAGTATTTTTAAGTACCCTCAGCACATTCTATTTATAGCCATAATGTGAATGGGGAAATGTAATTAAATAAGCAAGAAAATGAAATATTTGTACACACTTTTTCAAAAACATATACAATACGTGCTGTTTTCATTAAGCTACCCATGTATATGTGAGGGCGAGAAAGATGTTTAATTTGGAAAGAAATTATTTAAAAAAAACTTCCGATCCTGAAAAATGGAAAGAAAAACATGTGTTCAGATATTTTTAGTCACTGTTAACAAAAGGTATTAGGACCTAACACTACTCTGGTAGCTGGAATTGAAAGATATTTGTTTTTGGAAGTTGTTTCTCTAAATCTGATCCATTCATTATCACTGTTCACATGTTACATGAACTCTGTGATATTGTTTAGTTATAGTAAGTTCTTTAAATCTCAATGGGCTTCAGGCTATATGTTAAACTAAAATCAAATCAACTCCCTCCTGGCCTAAAATGGTGCATGAATTCATACTCTACAAGGCCTTAGAATAATAACTACAGGTAGTCCTTAACTTGCAACCACAAACGAGCCCAACAATTCTATTGCTAAGCAAGACAGTTGTTAAGTGAGTTATACACTATTTTACAACCTCTTTTGCCATAGTTGTTAAGTGAATCGCTGCAGTTGTTATGTGAAGCTGGCTTCTGTTATTGACGTTGCTTGTCAGAATCCAACTGGGAAGGTTACAAATAGGGGTCATGACCCTGGAATAATGCAACTGTCATAAATACGTGCCAGTCGCCAAATGCCCAAATATTGATCACATGACCATAGTGATGCTGCAATGGTCATAAATGTGAAAAGCCATCATGCAGCTTTTTTCAGTGTCATTGTAACTTCGAACGGTCACTGAATGAATGGATGTAAGATGAAGACTGTTAGGATTAGCAACTATGAGAGGAAAGCCCTCTGAATGTGAGATGGGGCCTACTGACGTTTTGGCTGTTTTCCCCTTCAGTTTGACTTGGCAAGTAGTCTTTGCAAATGGCAAATCTTTCTTGCCTCCACCATTTCCTTAATTCTGGCCTTTAGCCCAGGAATCTCCAAATTTGGCAACTTTAAGACTGGTGGACTTCAGCTCCCAGAATTCTCCAGCCAGCATGGCTGACTCAGGAATTCTGGGAATGGAAGTCCACAAGTCTTAAAGTTGCGAAGTTTGGAGACCCCTGCTTTAGCTCACCGAAACATCAGCTGGGGGTGACAGCCACAGCTGAAGGTGTCTTTTTTTGAATGAGGTAGCAATCCCCATACAACTGCTCTGATGCATGGCAGCCATGAAAGTCTGCTCAGCTCTGCTTCTCATTGCAAAGCTCCCATCTGTCTAGTTGAGTTCTGACAGTTCTGTTTTTCTGGATTACTAAAAATACAGCATTACAGGATTTTCAGGCTTTATTGAGAGCATCCCCTATGCAGTGGTCAGGAGGAAAGGGACAGGGGGTAAGGAATTGGTCTGCCCAAGGGCGTTGACACTTTTACTTGTGATAATTTTACATTCCTCCATTTATTTATTTATTTTATTTGTAGTCTTTCTGATTCTTTGTTTTTTTAACCCAGCACAAGTCCTGGTATGAAACTCAGAATTTTCAGTGATTATACAAACACACCAGTGGTGGGTTTCAAATTTTTTAGAACCTACTTTGTAGGTGTGGCCTATTTTGTGGGCGTGGCTTGGCAGTCATGTGACAGGTTGGGAGTGGCCACCTTTTAAAATGTGGTGAAACTCATTTAACAACGCTCTTGCTTAGCAACCAAAATTTTGGACTCAATTGTGATGATAAATTCTTTCTTTCTTTCTTTCTTTCTTTCTTTCTTTCTTTCTTTCTTTCTTTCTTTCTTTCTTTCTTTCTTTCTTTCTTTCTTTCTTTCTTTCTTTCACTTCCTTCCTTACTTCCTTTCTTTCCTTCCCGTTGGGTCACTGGCAGCAGCGGGCCAGATTTACTTCCAGGTACGCCAGTGGAACCCCCTCTCACCGGTTCTCTAAATTTCACCAACTGGCTCTCGCGAGTAGGTGCAAGCCTGCAGAAACCCACCACTGAAACACACGTTCTCAATGCATTTTTATTCAAATATCATTCTGATGCTAATCACGTTATTATATTAAACTAGTCGCTTTCATGTAAGGTGGGTGGCCATACATACGTGTGTGTGCGTGTGTGTGCGTGTGCGTCAGAGAGAGAGAGAGATTGACAGATAGTGGATAATGTTTCTCTCTTGACTCAAAGTGAGCTCTTCTCAGCAATGCAAAATCCTCTGTGTTGAAGCCTTGCAGGGTAGCCTGAAATGTTTTTCACAGTTTTGCAGGTTCATGTTATATTTTCTGTCACTGGAAAGCAAAAGCAAAACAGCAGAAATAAAAAGAATATTCAGCAATGCACATTTTATTTGCCACCAAAGCAGCACAGTATTTTTAAAGATCTGCTGGCTTGCTATAGTAATTATTTATTTAAATTGCTACTCGTACAGTAATTAATACTTGTTGAGGATTTTAAGCTGAGCATTGATTCAAAGGTTGTTAAAATGTATGTTAATAGTGTATTTATATTTTATCAACATAACTTTGAGGTGAAAATTGACTATTTTTAAAGATTTGCTGTCTGGGCCAGGAAATCTCTTGGAGATGACACACTTCAACAGCAAAATGTCGAGCTGCACAATTTGAATTGTCTCTGAAACTAACAAGTTTTCCGAGATTTTTCAAGTTAAAACAACTGATATGAGCAATTTATGCCAAATATACATTACAAAACCATGGTACCTGTCAATATTCATCAGCAGCTCTTATATCAATTTTTATTGAAGAGAAAGAGGGAAAGAGCCTGAAAAAAGCTTGCTGTAAATTAAAAGTGCAATACTTGAAGAGGGAAGTTTAAGTATTAATTATATGTGTCCATAGCACTGAAACTTTGTTATATGCATTTGTTGATGGTTAGCTATTTTTCACAGTGGTAGTAAATATTCTGAAAACATTTTCAATTGTCTCTGTTAAGATCCTGTACAACATATATGGCATAATAAAAAAGTACACATGAAACCCAAAACATTTTTGAAAACCAATTCGTTGTCTTAGTAATTGCAGTAAAAATGGATGGCTTTTCATTTAATTAACATTGGGAGCAGGTTTAGACTATTTCATTAGAGAAGAAAATGTCTGGATTTTTGTGACAAGAGGAGCAGTATTCTGAGACTTTAAGGGACAAAGGATCAAAATGAATGTGGTATAATGAAATAGGCTCGGTTGCTTGGTTACTCTCACACCATATTTTAAAGGTCCATGATTAATTTCCTCTCAGCATATTATTCTTAAAATATAAACTGCATCTCTGCCCCATATCCCACTATTCTCTTTCCTTGGTTATTCAAAAAATTGCTTCTGATCTCATCCCTTCTAATTAATATTTTTCTTCCTCCCTCATATCGATCAATGGGGTATACGATTTCTAGTGAGTAATTCTAGAAATTGAATCCCAATACCTTGACATGCTATTGGAGTGAAGAGGACTGGGTCAGACAATTTTGATAAGTTGTAAAAAAAATTTAAGGGTGTGTGATGTCATGTAATCCATTTATTATTCAAAATGGTAGGATCCACACAAAGATAAAAATCCATGTTTCCCTTTTGAAACAACTTAATGAGAATTTTTATTTTGTAACACATAAATCCATGTTCCAAAGACTGGTTCATATACGGGTCATGAAGCCTTATGAGATAAACCACTGACAGAAACTTTATATCTTCACATATACAAAGATGATTATCTCTCTAATCATTATGCATGCCTCAGTGCCTTTATTAGGCAATGTAATTTTTCAATGAACCAGTCCCTAGAATACTCTGATTATTTGGAGCACCTTGTGGGACCAGGCAAATGACAGCTTGAAGGGCACTTTCACGAGTTACTGTTGAATTCATAATCTGGGATGCCCACTAGATACCACTTGAGTAAATCTATGGCATGTGATAGCCCTCAATGATGCTTGCTCCATGCTGTGCAATCCACTGCTGCAATTTATTAACAGTGACTCGTTAATTGTACCCACTGCTAGAGTTTGTGTGGATTAAAACTGAATGAAGTGAGGATAGTATAAACCAGCCTCTGTACTTGTCTGATGTTGCTTTTCCTCTAGTATCCTAGTCTGGGGAAAACTAAGAAGTTCATCTTAGAAATATTTGTCTTTAGGAAGGAATTCTGCACCCAAAGGTCTTTTTCTGGCCCTGATGTGTCATCTAGCTGTGTGATATGTGTTTCTCTCCTTAACAAGCTTTACCTTTTGGAAAGACATCGAATGGTAGAGAAGTGGAAAAGGGTCCAAGTTTATGCCTTTTCAAAAGATAAAATTGTGTTGACAAAGTTTTGGTCGCCACGATGTAGAAAAGATTTAGAGACTCTAGAAAGAGTGCAGAGAAGAGCAACAAAGATGATTAGGGGACTGGAGGCTAAAACATATGAAGAACAGTTGCAGGAACTGGGTATGTCTAGTTTAATGAAAAGAAGGATTAGGGGAGACATGATAGCAGTGTTCCAATATCTCAGGGATTGCCACAAAGAAGAGGGAGTCAAATTATTTTCCAAGGCACCTGAGTGTAGAACAAAAAGCAATGGGTAGAAACTAATCAACGAGAGAAGCAACTTAGAACTAAGGAGAAATTTCCTGACAGTGAAAACAATTAATCAGTGGAACTGCTTGCCTCCAGAAGTTGTGAATGCCCCAACACTGCAAGTCTTTAAGAAGATGTTGGATAGCCATTTGTCTGAAACGGTATAGGGTTTCCTGCCAAACAGGGGGTTGGACTAGAAGACCTCCAAGGTCCCTTCCAACTCTGCTATTGTAAGTCTTCAGCAAAGTTGTTAGGAAAAATTAGGATCATATGACCTTAGCATTTTATGATGTGAGGATCTCTTTTAAGGCTTGGAAAAGCAATTGTAGGACAATGTTTTCTTCTTGCATTTAAATTTTCATTTGGATAATGAACCTATTAAGAGGCACTACATGCTTCCCCATCCCCATTTACTTATTTAGCAAATTTATATAGCTATATGAATTTGCTAAATTATGGACACTGGAATGATTGTGATGCTATGGATATTCCATATAAAAAATGCTGGTCATTTAAAATGTGACTTCTCCCCCCCCCCCCAGTCCCCAAAGTTATCAGCTAACGTAAGAACATCAGAGAGCCAATGTTCTAATCAAGACACAAAGCCAATTACTGTCTCCTATTGTTGTTCTCCACCAATTTATATAGAGGTTTCATCTTCTACATTGATGCTATACGGTACTCTCAACCATTAAACAATGCTTCAAAGCGTGTAACATATTCTTAGCTTGACATTTCCCCCCAAAGAGAATGAGCAAGCTAGCAAGACTCAAACAGATATTGTTGGTCTCTGAAGAGCCATCAGATTTCTGGTTTTGTTGTAGCAGACTGACAAGGGCTGACTTAAGAATTTAGGACTTCTTTTCAAACAGTTTTTGTTTCATGCCTCTTGACCTGCCAAAGCATTCTTGCCTGCTCACCACTCCCTTTGTCTAACCTTTCCAAACCTCTTACCTGCTGTATCTAAGCACAAGATCTATCTCAGTGAGTTATTTCATTCTTTACTTTTTCAGAAGTAAAAGGGACCATTGAAGTGTATGTATAAGTTGATCAGTATTTAGGGTACCACAAGTCAAACGTTCTGTTTCTCCCCTTATCTTGCTTCTCTTTTTTTAGTCTGTGCATCCCAGAATCAGCGACAGATGTGGTCTTTACCAACACACTGAAATCTCTGCCAAAGTTTACTGACTCATTTGATATAAATAAATAGTAGCTTCTCCTTTCCCTCTTTTTTGCCAGTTCATAAATAACTTTCATCTGCAAATGTTTATTTTAAAAACTGAACTTGTTTTTAAGCAAGCAAGCTTCCTTTTAAAAAATGCCACCCCAACCATCTCTTTTTATATGTTATTGTATCTCCTTCCTGAAGTGTATAAGAGGGAGTAGAAGATGATGACCTGAGCTATAAAGTGGGGTGGAAGTTAACTTGAGGAATAGTTCAAGTCTCTAAACTTATTTGAGTCTACACCCCCCCATACATTTTCATCAGTAAATTAATGTCCTTACGGAAGCTCATGAATTGATTCTGTTGCTTGATGGGAGAGCAAAGAGTGAATAGGCAGCACAGTTTTTACGTTAACGCTTTTATGAGACATGGGATTGAATAATGTACTGCAGTCTCCCTATTATCTCAGCCTACACATAGTTATTTTTCAACCCAGTGCAGATGGAAACGTTGGCCTGTTTGCCAGTTTTAATATCAATTGGCAGTGGTTACTTACCTCCAATTAAGTGACTCTGTCTGATTTCTCCAATAAGATGTCTTCCAGATCAGGTGGACTGCATCTTCTAGAATGTGAAGCCAGTGAGATCAGAAGACTGATAAGATTTCTGCAATTTTCAGTCCAACCCATCTGGAAGTCTCAGGTTTGGGGAAGAATACTGTACATTTATACATTTATGTATAGATACTCATGCTTAAGGGAGATCGATTTATTTAATAAAAATGTGAAGTCTAGACCCCAGCATTTCTGGGTAAACTCCAAGTGTATGTGGAAACTTTGTTTGTTTGTCTAGTAGCTTCTATTTAGTTTGACTTCTGGTGAATGCCTGGACTAGTCTCTGAAATTTCATTCATGCTATTTTCTTGCCTGCTTCCTAGGGCTGAGAGAGAATGACTGGCCCAAGATCACCCATCTGACTTTGAGACAAGAACTCACAATTACCCTGTTTCTACCTGATACCTTAATCTGTACACCAAACTGGTGTATGTGTTTTGTGTGAACTATTAACGCTCAGCAAAAACATAAAAGATATATTGGCATTCTCTCTTTTACTTCTATTTTTATTTTATATTGCACAATCTTTAGATTTGTCCACCTTATATATTATGTCTGGGAATGTATGCCTGAATATGCATAAAGGAGAGGGGTAGGATTTCAAGAGAAATCCTACCCCTCATAAAGAAGGGGGGAAAGAATGAAGTAATCCAAAGGAAAGATACTAGGGCAAAATATCCCCAGCAATAATGTAGCAGGACAAATGGTCAACCAGCAATGCTTGGTTGGAGAGATTGAACATGTCCAAGTTTGTTCTTCATGGCGGTAGGTAAACAACAGTGGCTATGAGGACAGAGAGGAAGTTTGTTGATAAATTTCACTCTTGACAAGCTGATCTATGTGAGTGGGATCATGTTTGGATGTCATTAAATAGCGCCCCCCCTTTTAATTGATAGGCAGTGAAATTCCAGTGCTTATTTCCAGTAACTTTATTCCTAGAGAAATATTTATTAGACTGTAGTTTAGGCAACTATCTTCCTTAGAAAGAAAGCTTATTTATATTGAAAAAGTTTTATTGGTTTTACATTTTTTCTATAGGGTAGGGTAAGGGATACAAAGAAATTTTGAGAGCATTCACGTCGAAGTCGTCAGCTCTTCCGGGACCTCAAATACATTGATAACAATTAAAAAAAACATTTTTCATAACACTACAAAGTGAAAGCATGTACATATACCTAAATTCTCATTTCTATACTGTCAGTCCTTTACAAAAAATCCAAATACAAATATTATGCAGAGTTGTTCAAAAAAAAAAAGTCAAGGCAAAGTTATTTTTTTGATCTAAGTCTCTTGGCAATTGTATCTTCTTTTTCTCCTCCCTGGCCCCCAGTGGGCAGGGCCGTGGCCCCCTCCGTCCCTCCTGGATCTTCCCCCAGGATAGAAGAATGTTTTTTAAGAAAGGCTTCCGCCTCAGCAACTGTTTTAATCCTCACTCTTCCTCCTTCCCAGAACATCAGCATCCCTTCGGGTGTCACCCACTTGAACCAAATCCCGTGGTCAAACAATGTTTTAGACAAGAAGGAAAATTTCCTTCTTGCATCTCTAATCTTTCTTGGGATCTGCTTCAAGATAGCAACCTCTTTTTGTTGGTAGATTAATGGACTACCTCTCTGCACTTTCAGGATTTCTTCTCTGGTTGACCTTCTAACAAATTTCACATGTATCTCTCTAGGCACTTCATTTATCCTGGCATATGCTGAGTTTATTCTGTAGGCTAGGTCAATGTCCCCCCTGATCTCATCCTTAGGTTTATGTAAATAGTCTGCTAAAATTGTGCTCATAAGATCAGGGAGGCATTCACCAGATTCCTCAAAAACATTCTGAAATCTCAAAAAATATGTCATTCTTTCCATATCAATCCTAGACACATGCCCATTTATTTCCACAACTTCATTAGTAACATTTTTAATCTCTCCCTTAGCCCCCACCAGCCCCCCTTCCAATTCTTCATTCTTCTGTGTGTTTTCCAGCAGTTGTTTCCGTGTATCCAATAACTCCTTCTTAAAGTTAATATTTTCTGCCCTCTGGGCCTTAATTTCTTGTACCAAAGTTTGTATAACAGTTTCAAGAGAAGCCATCCTTTGTTCTAAGCTTGCCAGTGTTGTTTCTTGAGCCATGATTAACTGTTAAAGTCAGTGCCACTAAAATGGCGTTTTCAGGGTGGGGTTGGTGAGGCTGACCGGGAGCCAAAAGTTCTGATCAGGGTTGTAACGTTGTAAAATTCAGGAACCAAGAGAGAAACAATTTTCCAACTCAATAGGTGTAATAGCGAAGGTACTCCAGAAAAGAAATCACAAATCCAAAAGGAAAAAATTCTTCATTAAAAGCCAGAGAGAGTCCAAATTGCAAAGAGACGCTGGGAATTTTCCATAAACAAAATAGTCAATCAGGAACAAAGAGAGGCCATCTTCCACCGCCCAGCTCAGAGCCCACAGGAGAGAGTAGTGAGAAAAATTGTTTCAGCCAGACCTAGAGACATTGTTGCAAGCAAACCGCAGACCACTTTCCCTTAATGCAAACAGTCAGGATTAAAGATTTCCGCTCCTCGCCGCGAGGAACCATTTCCAGGTGCCGCTTAAGTCCGAGGGTTTTTTTTAAAAAACAAACACCCCCCTCCCAGTCCTTTCAGCCCGGCTGACAGTAGAAAAAAAAAACAAGTTTTTGAACACTCACTCTCCCCTTGCAGCTGAAGCCTCGGAAAGCCTTCCGACATCGACGATTAGCCCTCTACATGAATGCGAATGGCGCCGTCTTCCTTAGGCGAAGGGAGAACCTCCCGCAGCATGTTCTCCTTCACCTAAGCCGCGACGAGGGTCGCTTCCCCCACCGCCGTGAGGGGAGGCATCCCTGTCGAGCCGGCTTTACGGGAGACCCCCAAACAAGGGGCGTCTCGCCCCCGTGGGGGGGCAGAAAAAGAAACAAAGCGGCGAGCGAGCGCTAGGCTCGCCCGTCGCCGCTGGAGCCGGAACCGGAAGCAAAAGAAAGCTTATTAAGAGCAGTGCAAAATAAACTTTGTGGGTACCCCAGAGCCCTACTGATTACAGAGTAATCAAATTGCCAGGCAAATAGATGCATTAGGATTGGGTGTACTGCAACAGATTGTCTTGAAATGATGGTTCCATTGTGGGTTTCCTATAGAATTGAACAGAGCAGTTGCTGGTCAGCTGAGAACAAAGCTACTCTAAGATCTGATTATACTTGTATCCTCTAGTAGGGTATTTCCTGAATTTGGCAAATTTAAGATGTCTGTCTATGGAGATTCTCAGTCCTCCAGGTCATGGCTGCCCCAAAGGTGCTTTTTCAAGAGACAACAAGAGTTTCTGGGTTTTTTTAAAAAGACGTTTCACTTCTTCTCCAAGAAACTTCTTCAACTTTGACTGGAGGCTGGACAATGGAAAGATTTATACTCCTTGCAAAAATCTGGGAATTGAAGTTCACATAACTTAAAGTTGCTAAGTTTGAGAAACATTGCTCCAGTACACGGGTGTCAAACTCGATCCTGTCATGTGATATAACATATCACAACATTTTTTTCCTTTGCAGAGCAGGGGTGGGTGTGGCCTGAGCATGATGCATCCAGCCTGTGGGCCACCAGTTTGACACTCTTGCTCTAGTACAATAACTTTTCTTAGATTTATCAGGCTAGATTTGCTTCACTCCTGAAGCAAAAAGGAAAGGGTTGAAAAAAAGCCCTTGTTTTCCTCAGTTGTCAGTCTTCCATCCCTCAGGAACCCAGCATAAGCCATCCAGAGGGGGCAAAAAGGTGAATCCTTCCATCCAGTGGCGTAGCGTGGGTTGTCAGCACCCGGGGCAAGGCAAGTAATTTGCGCCCCCTAACCCGTGGATTTTAGCACTCGAGTCTCTTCCACTAGATTAGTTAAAGCAGTGGTGGGCAAACTTATTAGTCAAGAGAGCCAAATATCAACAGTACCATGACTGAAATTTCTTTTGAGAGCCAAAAGGTGTGGCCTGTTCTATGGGAGTGGCTCAGCGGTCATGTGACTGGGTGGGTGTGGCCAACTTGGAAAATGTGGTGAAACTCATTTAATGACGGTGCTGCTTAGCAACCAAAATTTTGGGCTCAATTGTGGTCATAAGTTCTTTCTTTCTCTCCCTCCCACTTTGTTTTTCTTTCTATTTTTCTTTCTCTCTTTTTTTGTCTCTCTCTCTCTCTTTCTGTATCTGTCTCTCTCTCCTCCCTCCACCCATCTGTCACTCTGCGTGTTTGTGTGTGTTTGTGTGTGTATGTGCAGGCCCGGATCCAATAAGTGCGGGGCCCGATTGGATTTTTTTTGCGGGGCCCTCTATATATTAAATATTTAAATAAAATGCAAATTCAATATATATATAAATCAAATATCATGGATCATAAGATAGGTAAACTTCTACATACATTAAAAAATAAAAATATGCAAAATACAAAAACAATTACATTTTATTGAATATAAATTTACATCATTGAATATGAATATATGAATTTACATATTTCTAAGTTTTTGTTTTGTAAATTCTTCTAAAATAGTTTGAAAATCCAATTTCCTTGCTTCTTCACTTTCAATCGACATAATTGCTAAACTATTTAATCTATCCTGAGTCATTGTCGATCTCAGATAGTTTTTTATTAGTTTTAGCCTGGAAAATGATCTCTCTCCAGAAGCAACGCTCACTGGAATTGTTAAATATATTCGGAGAGCAATAAACAAGTTTGGAAATGCCGTTGCTCTGTCATTTTCCGATAAAAATTTGAACATTTTAAATGGATTTTCAAAAAATTCTGATGGAAGGATAGATTTTAAAGCTTCCATTTCTTCAACTAACATTTTTCCATCTATATCAGTTTCCTTCACTATTGGTGCATCATTTTCTGTGAACCTAGAATCTGTTAGAGAAATTTCTAATTTAGCTGCATGTTTTTGAAGTGCTTCTTTTTCCATATTTTGAAATTTTCCCAGAAACCCAAATAAGTCATTATGGTTTTTGAATTATTCAAAACGATCTTTTAGTGATTCTGTAGCTTTATCTAAAACAAAATTTAAAAAAGATATCTTGTATGCGTTTATCGGATCTACAATAGGTTCATCATCGCCTTCATAATTGAAATGTTTCTTTCTTTTCCGAAGCCTTTTATTTCGAAATTCTGTAGATATTTCCAAATCTTGTGCAAGAATTTTTGCTTGAACTAAAACTTGTTTGAATCCAGTATTTCTGTAGTCGCTTAACCATTTTAAAAGTTTTTCAAATGAAGAAAGTGCAATGGATACTTCTACAGATTTACTTTGAAGTTCCTTGCTTACATAATTGACTTGGAACAGTAAATCGTACCAAAAAACTAGTGATACTAAAATTTTATAGTCTTTCATTGCATTTCCAAGAGATTCTGCCTCGCTTTTAATTTGTTGATCTTCGAAAATTTCTGATATTTCGAAAAAAGCATCATAAAATTCACCTATTTGGTATCTCACTGCTTTTACGCTTTGAATCCGATCAAAATTTGGGAGCTGGGCAACTGTCTGCATGTATGAGGATTGCAGAGTCCCCTGCTCAACATTAGCGACCGACGGTTGTTGAACATGGGGATTTAATTCTCTCCTAGCCCACCTCACAGGGTTGTTAGAGGGAAAAAGAGAAAGGGCTTGCAAGTCTGTTTTAGTGCCTGGAGTTATTAAAGTGGAACACAAATACATCCGTAAAATAAAAATAGGTAAATCGATGTTCTTGTAGCCCCTGAGTGGTTTGTCTTTCTCTCCATTCTTTCTTCACTCTTCCTTCCTCTTGCTTTTCTTCTTCATCATCATCCTCTTCTTCCTTGTCCCTACTTTTTCCTCCTCTTCCTCTTGGTGGCTCTCCTTTTCTTCATTTTTCCTTCTTTCTTCTTACTCCTCCTCCTTCATTCTCTGCCTCCACCCCTCTTCTTCTTTCTTCTTGGCACTCTCTGTCTGCATTCCTTCCTCCTCCGTTTTTTCCCTTCCACCTCTTCCTCTCCTCCTCCCTTCGTCTTCCTCTCTTGGCATTCTCTCCACATTCTTCCCTCTTTCCGCTTTTCCTTCCACTTCTTCCTCCTCCTCCTCCCTCTTCTTCTCCCCCCCTCCTCTCTCTCTCTTCCCCTCCCTCCTTCCTCTTCTCTCCGCACTTCCTCTCCACATTCTTCCCTCCTCCTCCTCCCCCCTCTTGCAGAAAGCACCAGTTGGAAGGAAAGTCTGCCTTCCCAGCCCCTCCTCATTCCCTCCCACTCGGGGAAGGGAGCCCATCCGACTCGAGGGGGAAGATTTGCGCTTTGAAACAGCGGAGAAACTTCCTTCTGCCTCCCCCTCTCCAATTTATCTCTTCTTTCCTCTCTTTCTTCTTCTTTCTCTTTCTCTCTCTCTCTCTCTTTGCCAATGGGTGCCCACCTCCTCTTCCCCCCCCTCCCCATGCCGCCTCCTCCTCCTCCTCCTCCTCCTCCTCTTTTCCCTCCCTCCTTCCCCCTCCCGCTCTCCCAGAGCTTTGGCGTGCTTGCTGCGTCGGAAAGGAAAGGAAAGGCGCTCCTTGCAACAATTTGGATTTTTTTGCGTTTTGCTTTTCATTGTCCCCCCCCCCCAAAGCCAAAACTGTTGCAAAAGAAGCTCTGACAGCTCCGAGCCCAGCGCCATCCGTCGAGCCGCGCCGGGGATCAAACGCGGGTTTTGAAGTGTTTAAATGTATTGTTCATGCCGCCCAAGAGATGCCATCTAGGGGGCTTTTTGGATTGGGCAGGGGGCTGCCCGAGCGCGCGCCCCCAGATGTTGTGCCCGGTGCGGCCGGCCCCCCCTGCACCCCCCACGCTACGCCTCTGCTTCCATCACTGGTACCAAAATAATATCAAGCGAACACAAGAATCTGCTTTCCACCATTGCAATGTAGCTTTTCCTCTCCATAGTCTTACATTTGTTGGTCTTAGATCCGTGTTCATAAATAACCAAAGTGATAGGTAACAGGAATAGAGAGTCTATGCACTAGAATCATGTGAAGCAAGGATTGTTTTTTTCCCCTCCAGCAATAGTGCTGTGGGCAAGGAAACTAAGCTTGGACAATCCACCAGGTGTGTTCCTTAACTGGTATTGCATTAAAATCTTAAGGGCAGCACCATTATTGGTGGATCAGCCATGAGGGCAGTTGTAGAGGAACACAGAAATGACCTTGGGCAAGGTGCACAAAGGCTATTAGAAAGACAGGAGCCCTGCCTCGGGAGACAAGACAAAATCCTTAAAGCTGTCCGGCCTTGACTGTCTTTAGTATAAGAGGAATGTAAGGGGAAACACTATCAGAATGTCAACATTCCGTTAAGTCCTCAGTTCATGACCATAATTGGGACTGGGAATGTTATCACTAAGCTGTGTGGCCAATAAAGCAAAAAATCACCTGACTATGTGGCATAGTTCTTGTCCTTTCTTAAACCAAGGGGAAAAAAGACTATTCTTAAAACTATAGAATAAAGGTAAATAAAAATAGTTTTTATATATGCTGCATAACATTTCAGGCAAAATGTCTCATCATAATAGAGAAAACTGTTATGACTTCGGTCAATAAGTGGGTCCACATCAGGTTTGCTCAGAAACATAGCTTTATTTAGCTAGGCACAGCTTACAAGGAAAGAAAGTTCAGTTAAAGAAAAGGTGCGGTAGACAGGGGCTCCCGCCCTTTGACAGCTCTTTATATTTGGAGCTGTCAAAGGGGGAGCCAATCAGGCTGCAGCAAGGCCAGGCGCGCCTCAGCCAATCAGGCGCGTCTGTCAGTTGGCTGCCTTGCTACAGCCTGTTGCCAAGGCTCCAAGAGGCAGCCTGGAAGACCTGCGGCCGGTCGTAAGTCGAGACCGGTCGCAGGTCGAGGACACAACACCCCTTTCCCCCCTCGGTCTGCGCATGCGCGAAAAAGCTGTCCATCAGGAGAGCGGAGCATGCGCAGTCCTCCGGATTGTCCCAGAGTCTCGTCAGGAGCTGGAGGAAGAGGACGTGTCCCTGGAAGCTCCTCCTTGCCGGGGTGTAGCTCCTGCGACGTCATCGGAGAGGCCTACCCGATAGGCGGAGTCCTCTGGAACGGTGAGTCGGGGCGAGGGGGCGCGGTCTTCAATGGGAGGGCCTGGTCGGCTTGAGCCAGGCCTTGGTGGATGTTAGGCGAAGAGGAAAGAAGGCGTGGTCTTCGATGGGAGGGCCTGGTCGGCTTCAGCCGGGCCAGGCCGAAGATGGTTGCCATAATGGCGGGAGGCAGGACAGGCCTGACAGGAAGGTGGTAGGGAGGCCTGACTAGCGAAGGCCCTTTTGCAGATCTCACGGATCTCGGCGTGGCGTGCCAAACAGCGGCTACTGCTGGTGCAGGCGGCGGCCTTGCGTCTCGGGAGTTTCTTCGTTTCGTTGGTGGCGGCCGCTGGGACTGCCGGTTGTCCGGAATCCGCCGCGGAGTCCCTGGGGTGGCCGGCGCTGGTGCCGGTGGCCCCTATGGCCGCAGCGGCGACCGATGGGCCCTGAACGGGTAATCGCCCCGGGGAAAGGCTTTCCCCACGGTAGGGGGTCGAGGTCTCGGCCGTCTCGCAGGCCCTGATCGAGCTTCCTGGCCTGGTCGTCGTGGGCCGGCAGGAAGGTGCTTGAGGTGGCCCGTGGTGAGGCCAGCGGCAGGTAGCCGAGCGTCCTGGCCCGTGGGGAGGCCCAGGTTGCGGTGTCCCGCGGCAGGTCGTCGACCGCTGCCGGGGTAGCTGCAGCGAGCGCGGTTTCGAGGTCTCGGCCGCCGCAGCTTGAGAGGTCGTCGAGCGTCCTGGCCCGGTCGTCGTTGGCCGGCAGGGAGAGCTCGAGGTTGAGCGTCCTCGCCTGGTCGTCGTTGGCCGGCAGGAAAGTGCTCGAGGTTGAGCGTCCTGGCCCGGTCGTCGTTGGCCGGCAGGAAAGCGCTCGAGGTGGCCCGTGGGGAGGCCCTGGTTTCCGTGGCCGCTTCGATGGGTCGAGCGGGATCGTACCGCAACAAAACAGGGAGGGTAAAAATTCTTTTCGCTATTTCTCGATGAGCGCTGCCTGATCCCACCTTCGTCGCCAGTGTTATGACTTCGGTCAATAAGTGGGTCCACATCAGGTTTGCTCAGAAACATAGCTTTATTTAGCTAGGCACAGCTTACAAGGAAAGAAAGTTCAGTTAAAGAAAAGGTGCGGTAGACAGGGGCTCCCGCGCTTTGACAGCTCTTTATATTTGGAGCTGTCAAAGGGGAGCCAATCAGGCTGCAGCAAGGCCAGGCGCGCCTCAGCCAATCAGGCGCGTCTGTCAGTTGGCTGCCTTGCTACAGCCTGTTGCCAAGGCTCCAAGAGGCAGCCTGGAAGACCTGCGGCCGGTCGTAAGTCGAGACCGGTCGCAGGTCGAGGACACAACAAAAACAATAATAATTCATTTGTGTTCGTGTTTTATTGAACCTATGTCTCACCCTTGAGGGCTCCTGCTCACTCCTTGAGGTTCTTCATCAGCGATTATTGGACATCTTTTCAACCAGAACAAGATTCAAAACAGAAAATGCCCTCTAGCGAGGATTTTCTTTTGCAAAACAGAACACAAGATGTCCACAGTTGTCCCAGAAAACATTTGCTTCTAAATAGGAGATCCCATTATCTCTTGGCTGCATAGTAGCTCTCAGTCAATGCCTCTCAATGCCAAAACTCCTTTTCCTGATGATGGATGAATGGACTGTAGGAAGTTACATCATCACCCAGCAAGGCTCAATCAAGCTTGGAACTCAAAAACACAACCTACAAAGTTACCTCTGCATGGTCCCATGGGATTCTGAAAACCAGTCAGAATACAAGCTCAAATTTGAATCACAACAGAGGGTATAAATCTCTTAATCTCTCTCCACTCCATGTGTCTTTTTGCCCAGGACCTCAAGCCATGTGGTCCTGTCCACCATTAAAACCATATTTACAAACAGCCACCATTGTTTCCAGTGTCTTTCTCCCCACGTGGAACTGAACCCAGATGGACATTTCTTCCACAGGACTACTCCAAGTTAAGCCACCTAGAAAATATACCATCAACATGCTTTTGGTAAAATAATCAAAATGTAGTCCGGATTAGAGAACAAGGCAAAAGAATCATGTTTATGTTTGAAGGGTGGTAGAATCTATCCCTCTCAGTAAAATCATGTATTGCCTTTTTTTAAAAATGGTAAAAATAATTTTAGAAATCAGTTTGAATGCAGACTTATCCTCATGAAATGAAATAATGAGATGAAGCTAAATCAGTTAACGGAGTAGTACAAAATTAATGAATCTATAAAACAGGATACAATTAATTATACTTACTCCTCTTCCCCAACATGCATGGAATGTGAACTGGAGTAGGGAAGTAAGAAATATTTTTATTTCTTCATCTTTTCACAGTGCCATTCTTAAGAAATGTGGATTACTCATTCACTTGATTCTCATGCAGTCATGAAGTGGTTTTTCATTAGAATGTCAATCATCTTCAGTTATGACTCAGAAAAGGCATTGCATTATGGACTATACTTTGGCAATAAACTTTCTTGCAAAAATATGGCCTTGCCCAGGTCTAATATCTATTGCTGCTATACTCTGAATATAATCATTTTGCACTTGTACTTTCTAAGGCTTCCTGGTACTTATGATCAAACACTGTTTACTATATAGAGTATTGCATGTTTTTTGTAATACAAAAATGTCAAAAGTCAGAATAGCTGGCTTTCTTTCATTTCAAAACTCTCCTCCAAAGAGATCAGGGTGGCAATTAATTTGGCATTGCAATTTAAGATGTTTCCCACTGGGACATTTAGTTGCTAAAGTAAAAAAAATCAAAAATTTACTGATGCATATGTGCTATTTTTTAGGGGGAAAGTAGTGATTTCAGTATTCTGAAATCCTCTTTTTGATTCAACGTGTGTAACCTTTTCAAATTACAATTCAAATTATGATGTTTGATGAGCAGTTAAAGAGAATAAATGTATTATCATTTTTAAAAATATAATTAGAATACATACATTCCTAGTCTCTCAAGTTATGAAGTACCTGAGCAATGATGAAACAAAGCCTAGATCTTTCTATTGATTCGTGTAATTGTTTTATATTTGTTAAAGTGTTCTTTCATACGATGGATCAAATGTCCATACATTATGGACCATAACTGACATCTATATGTTTCAACTTGTTTCATGAAGACTAAAGAGGAGCAACTCAAAATCCATTAAAACAGTCTCATTCCCTCTCTTGTATTCCAAACTTTTGATCTCATCTCAAGCAGAAAGGCACTCTGTGTGATTTAGAAGGGACCTCTATACAACAAACATGGCCAACTGCTCCATTGGCAGCTTAAGAAGCTGTTCCTCTTTTTCATTAAACTTTCATGAGTGCTGCTGTTCAGCCTTCATATGACCATATGGCAGATGCAGCTGAAGAAAAATCTTGAGCATGTTAAGTGCTCAAGCCTATGGCCAGAGGCACATGGTCAGATACACTATGCCCAGAGCACTGATTTTTGCAGCACTATGCACTTATCACATGCTTATCATATGTGTCAGAATGTGAGTCTGAATATACAGGATTTAAGAGCTTCTCCTTTGGCTTTCATGGGCCTGATAAAAGTATAATTTAAAAAATCATTTCAATGAGGGCCTTTTAAAAAAAATTCTATCAACGGTGCCTTCTTGATAATGTAGATGGAAAGTATCACTAGAAATCTATGCATACATGTTGAGATGTCTTTGGTGGCTATTGTACCTTTCATCTAGAAAACAGCCTGTTAATTTTGGTTGATATCTTCTCTATTCTTTTTCTGTAGACCATCAAAGCACCCCATCATTTTCAGAGATAAAAAGGACAATAATCAAATGTCTTTGAAAACATGTTGTTTTCTTGAGCTCAGCTCTATTAAGAAAATGTTTTCCTTAAGGGAACACATTCCTTCATTTTATCTGCTTTTTGAAATGAAAGTCAGTAGGCTTTCCATAACTTGATGCATCTTCCTTAATGGTTCTCTTAAATGGATGATGATGATCAAATTTTGTTGATTTTATGGGCAGATCCTTCCACATCTTCTGATCTTATTTCGTTAATTTTTTTTCTATTCTCTGGCTGGTGTCAGCTATGATAGTGTCCAGCCACCATGTTCTTTGGTGGCCTGTTTTCCTATTACTGCTAACTTTTCCCAACACGATTGCTTTCTCTAGTGAATTCACCCACATGACAAAGAGAACCACAAAGAAGTTGTCCAGATTGCTATCCATATTCTATTTAATTGTGGGTCATTGCTTGCCTTTGAAAGGGTTTTAAAAGAGATATGGAATAGGGTAACAATTCAAAGAGAAGGATTATCCTCAGATGGTCCATTGGTCCTTTGTAACATTACCACTGCACCAACCATAGCTGAATATTCCTCCCCCTCTCTGTTTTTTACACTCTTTTTCACAAGCTTGACCTGTTACTGGATATCAAACACTATTTTAAAACACATGTATCTGAATTATTTTGCAATTAGGCATCTTATACATCAATGATACGTTAGGAGATACTGCCTGCTAATATGTGAGGAGTCAGAGACATCATTAATATATTATGATTGTAAGTATAGCTGACTCTCATGACTTAGCAAAAGCAAAATAAGAACCAGAATATAGAAGTAATAAATTATAAAATAAAGTAGGAAAAATGATGTGATAAATTAACACGTGTCATTATAAAGATTCAGCATATTATAGACATTGAATTAATTGTCTGATGTAACTAGTTAATAATGTAAATTGTTTTTTAAGACAGAGGGAGAAGGAAACAATTAAATTAGATACATATACACACAAAGGTATGCATACGTGGAAGCACACACACACACACCTATAGTTTGTTTAAAGCTACTGTATAGAATTGTAGAGGCAAAGGATTGAAAGGCGCCATTTAGACTGCATTCAACCACCTGCTCCATTTAGGACTTCACACTAAGGCACCCTGAAAAGAACTGTCATGGCTCCTTGAACACATTTGGTGAAGAAGTCCATCAAATCCTCAGTAATTGGTTCTACTGTCAAACCGCTCTTCTTGTTAAGGGTCTTTTTTTCCTATCAGGAATGGCTTTCCTGTAACTTAGACCCATTATTCTCTATCTTCTGCTCTGGAATGAAAGAGATCAAGGCCTGACCTTCTGGGTGATATCCTCTCAGGTATTTGAACATTTTCTTTTATTTACACCAGTCCTTATTTCCAGACTCCTAAGCTTCCTCATCTTTGAATCTGTTCCAGGTTTTCTGAATCCTTAAAGGCTGGTTTCCAATACTAGACATAATTGGGAACCTCACTAAATACACCAGTTTCTTGAGAAATTGTGTTTCTCGAGAAAACTATACTGTACTTCTGTCAGTGCAGCGTATTTATTTATTTTTGTTTGCGTGTTTTGCAGCAACATTTCAGCCTCAAATTGCAGTCATCTGCTATACAATTCCAACACCTATAGACAAACATCTTGCTTTGTTTAATAAAAAATTTTTATACTCCATGTTAGCTTCTTCCATTTTCCTTTGATGTTTGCTGCTTGACATAGAATGTTTTTAGGAACACCCACTATCTCATTAGCTTCTAATCTCCATATATACTCCCAAATAATCCTATCCATGGATAATAAAAGATAAAAGTAAAAGTTCCTCTCACGCATACGTGTTCGTCGTTCCCAACTCTAGGGGGTGCTGCTCATCTCCGTTTCAAAGCCGAAGAGCCAGCGCTGTCTGTAGACATCTCCATGATCATGTGGCCGGCATGACTAAACGCTGAAGGGACATAGAACTCTCTTACCTTCCCACCAGAGATGGTTCCTATTTTTTCTACGTGCATTTTAACATGCTTTTGAACTGCTAGGATAGCAGAAGCTGGGACAGGTAACGGGAGCTCATTCCATTGTGCGGCATTAGGGATTTGAACTGCCAAACTGTCGACCTTTCTGATTGACAAGCTCAGCGTCTTAGCCACTGAGCCATCGTATCCCTCCTTCCATGGATGACATGACTCTCCAATTTTTAACAAAATTCCATGAAAAATGAACCACTTGTGGATAACAATTGTCTTAGTGCATTGTTTAATTTTTATATTCTGAACTTTAGCATATAGAAAAGTAAATCTAAGATCATGTATGTGTATATACACTTTTCAGTAAATGATTTAATATGTCCCATTACGACATTCCTACTTCTTCCACAATGTAAAGGAATCCTTTTCTTGGGTTCATATTTTTTACATCTAGCCCCCTGGTTCAGTTAAAGTCTCTTGACTGAATTTGCCATGCAATTGGGTAAACACACATTTTTATCTCTCCTTTAAAGATGCAACATATCTCATGCTAGCAATGATCTAGTTAACGTTAAGTCTCTCTGTTACTGTGCTAGTACCTTTGCCTTCACCAGTACTGTACAGGAAGATAATGGGGAGAGCTTTTGGAGCAGCTACACAAGATTTGCAAAGAGGCAGCTGCTTTAATACTTTGAAGAAAGCTCTTTCATTTGCACTAACATACAGTGCCAAGCATCTCTTTGGGCTGCTTTGGAGAGCCCTATGAAACATAACTCTCATTTAGAATTGTAAGCAATTTTTCCTTTATGACACAAAATGTTTTAAGTGGTCATTTTTGTTTGTTTTCTTTTTGACCTGAGCTCATAATTATGCTAAGCTTGTTGATGGATTTCAGCAAGCTAAACGGTTTAGAACAACTCTGAATTAGAGGTAGACTGGGAAGCAAAAAATAATAATAATTCTCAGCCATAGCTCACCATTTCTGTCCACTTGCAAAGAAGAACCCCTTATTCTTATCACATGGAAACTCAAATATTTTTTTTTTATATTGAAAAAGTTTTATTGAGTTTTACAAATTTTTTTAACAAAAAGGGTAGGGTAAGGTGAATTAAAAAGATATTTTGAGAACTTTCATGTCGGGAACGTTGGCCCCTCCCGGGCTTCTTAGTAAGACATTGGTAATACATTTTTCAATAATACAACAAGGTGAAAATAAATGCATACATATAAATTCTAAATTCTATGCTGGCAGTCGTGTACAAACATCCAGATAAAAATTATGCCGTGAAACTCAAATATTAAGCAGCGAGTTCAAGTTAAGGATCTGTAGTGTGCAAATAACACCTAACAGCTATTTGTTGTTGTATAAATTGGCTCAAGTAATTGAATGAATGATTGAATCTGATATGCTTTCAGTGAAAATTATACCTTAACTTAGGGGGAAGTCCTCTCTATTCTTTTCCTTTGATCTCATTCCAAACCATGTTACATCTCCAAATAATTAATTCTATAACAAATATGTCACTTCAACTGCATCAATACAATAATATTTTTGTAGTATTAGTATTTAGTTGGTGATCCTAGAATTTCTCCATTTCTTAATCAGAGTTTCAGGGCCAACTGAGGACTTTGTTTTGCCCGTGGCAAAGAACAATTTAGAACATCTGAACTCCACTTTTCTACTTTTAAAAGCATCAGGTAGCAGATTAATATTTGATATTGGTAACAGGCAGCATCCTTCACTACCCCGGAAGCAGTGGTGGGTTTCTGCAGGCTCGCACCTACTCGCGAGAGCCGGTTGGTGAAATTTAGAGAACCGGTGAGAGGGGGTTCCACCAGCCTACCTGGAAGTAAATCTGGCCCGCCGCTGCCAGTGACCCAACGGGAAGGAAAGGAAAGGAAGGAAGGAATAAAGGAAGGAAGGAAAGAAAGAAAGAAAGAAAGAAAGAAAGAAAGAAAGAAAGAAAGAAAGAAAGAAAGAAAGAAAGAAAGAAAGAATTTATCATCACAATTGAGTCCAAAATTTTGGTTGCTAAGCAAGAGCATTGTTAAATGAGTTTCACCACATTTTAAAAGGTGGCCACTCCCACCCTGTCACATGACTGCCAAGCCACGGCCACAAAATAGGCCACACCTACAGAGTAGGTTCTAAAAAATTTGAAACCCACCACTGCCCTGAAGACAGCACAATGACTTAGGGGCAGGAGTGGGTTGCTGCCAGCGTTACTGCCAGTTCGTGACAAGCGTGCTGCATAAACGCTGCACGTGCATTTGCTTTTCAATGTAAATTATTCTTCTCGCATGCGCAGAACAATTTACAGTGAACTGCACACATGCAGTCACTAAAATCCAAAATGGCAGTGGCCAAACGGCAACAAGGTTTTGGGGCGTGACAGGCCTGGATCATTGCCGGTTCTGCGACCCAGGACTGAATTCCACTACCGGTTCGGCTGCCAAACCGGAAGCTACCCACCTCTGCTGAGGGGTAAAAAAATGTCTGAAATATATAACCTTGCCTTCTCACAGAGGGTAAATGCCCACCCCAGGTATTTTCACCTATCTGTCTCTATTCATAAATGAGTCCCAAAGGGTTCACTGGTTATTTAACCCAGGGGTCCCCAACCCCCAGTCCGCGGACCGGTGCCGGTCTGTGGCTTGATAGGAACTGGGCCGCAGGGCCGGAGAGGAGGAGGAGGGAGGATGGGGCAGCCCCCTGGGCCGAGCGCGCACCGGGGGCGGGAGAGCGCAGGTGCGGCCGCTCACGCCATTGGGGGCCCTAGAGGGGCGAGTGAGCAGACTCACCCTCCCCACGTGCGTATGCACTGCCTGTTCCCCCTCCCCCTCTACGCCGGCCGGTCCGCGGAATTTTCTTTGAAATGAAACCGGTCCCTGGTGCAAAAAAGGTTGGGGACCCCTGATTTAACCCATAGAAGCAAGCCAAGGGACTTAATGTTTCCACCTCGTTTCTTTCCTGCTAACTTTCCAATTCTCAATTTCAGCTGAATTGCCATGCTCTTGTACCAGCAACTACCTTGTTCTCTGGAGATAACAGCTGTAATTACCAAAATACCATGCTAGTTTTCTTCCTATGGGTTTGTGTGTCTATTTGTTTCTTAGGTTGAACCTCTAATAATTCTAAAACATAAAATGTTTAGCTGCTCCAAAGGGCTATGGAACCCAGATGAGAATCATATTTTCTCACCACAATTATTAGTTAAGGCCTCTTCGCATCCTAGAATACTTATATTTTCCATTGTGACACTGACAATTTTTTTAAAGTAACTTATGAGCCAAGCACTCTTAGACTCTCATTTTACTGGTACTTCATAATAAAATAGGTTTTCATCTATGCTCTTCTTGTAAGCAAATACTCATCCTTAAGACAAAACAAAGCTCGTAGTTGTTACTGGTACATTGCAGGCCTTATTTGAACTCCTTATTCAATTTCTGAATTTACACATCACAAAAACAATTTTCTTTGCCTATGAGCAGAAGCTGGTTACCATTGCTAAAATATTTTTGGACTTCCCATTTTCCACTTCAACCCTAGTATATCTTGGAGCTCTCCCCACTCCAACTACTAATTTGCTTCTGAGCCCAGATATGTTATATCACTTTAGTATTATGCTTTGTACATCATGGCTCTCTCATAGCATACTATAAAATTTAGAATGATCAGCAAGCCATGATTAAACCATGGCTCTGTGTGTTCACTTCAGTCTGATTTTAGAATTCCCATTGCCAGGAAATCCCCATATTATATCTGTCATTCATCTTTGCTAAATGCTGTCCCTTTAAGAGTTTATTACCTTGTCTCCCAAGGCCATTCTGGCTAGTTCCTGCCTCCTGCAAGCCATACTATAGCAATGTTTCTTAAATTTGGCAGCTTTAAGGCCATGCTGGGGAATTTGGGTAGTTGAAGTCCACACCTGTCAAGTTTCAAAAACTGTTCTACATTATTTCTGCTTATTTGTTACTTAGGACAATTGATCACTACACTGAAACAGTTTCCCAGATTTGATTTCCCCCAGGAAGGCCTGACTTAAATAGCCAAGACTTTGATTTTGAAGCACTGATTCAGGCCCACTTTGCTCTTGTTAGAGAGACCAGAGGAACCTTAACTGATTAAATGAACCATTCAGATTTTCCCCGGTGTAAAATCCGATAAGCTCAGTTGCTCCTGAAAATCACCTTTAATGATCCAGAACATTAAAGTTGTTATATGATGGTAGAGAAGTTCAACGATGAGGAAATCAAATAATCAGCCACAACTATAACCATAGAGTCTGAGACCCACCAAGAGAGAGAGAGGATTTTTTTCCCCCTCAAGCTCCAAATCTGGAAAAAAGTCTGCAAAACATTAAATCTTGTATTTTCTTTCTTGACTAACAACCTGGACTAAATTTCAGAGCACTCAAAAGTTGGCCTAAATCGAGAAAGTGATCTGCTGCCACCAACCATAGGGACTGTTCTCTTCAGGATATAGGGAAGGAAGGGTTCAAACCTGTAGCTAGTTCTGAGGTAAGAGTTAAGATGAAGCCTATGGTGAGCTCTGGAAAACTAACATTTACTCTGTCTTTTTACACACAAAAGAGGAGTTTTACAGAAGCTGCACCAGATTAATTGGACTTTCCCCTTTTCTCAATTATGCTAGCAATGGGAAAGTCCGTGCTATACAGTGTGCGCCCCCCTTCTTCTGTATGGTGATAGTAAGCTAGTAAGTGGGAAAACGATGTTTTTTATCAGCTTAAGAGAAGGATTGCTTTTATTATGGGGCTTGCTAGTTTCAAGCTTCCACTCAATTATCACATTTCCCTATTATTTTGATCTCCCTGAAGGCAAAACTGAGGCTAGGAAAATCACTGCCGGTTTATAGTGCAATTCTATCCTCATTATCCTCGCTATTATTGGCCCAGCAAATAATTCCCCAAGACTTTGGTGTCTGTCACTGGTGTATTCCTCCAGCAAAGAGGTGCAAGATGTGGATTGGATCCATTTAGATAAGGTCTTTCAGCATCAATTGAACTGTCTAAATTGTTCTCTGTGCTTCCTTTCTTTGGACTGTGGAAAAGTAGGGCTAGAATGGATTATCTAGATGCCCCACTGGAGTGCAAATTCCAACATTGTTTGACTTGCCAAAGAGATGTAGTCATAAATAAACTCAGTTGGAATCCAATGTCATGGAAATAAAGATTTTAACTAAGCATCTGGCATATTCCAGTATTCTAATAATCAGCCCTTAGCAGAAAAGAACATCTTATCATTGCAAAGATCTCGGCTGCTACTTTCATCTGAGGCAACTCAGGAATCTCAGGAGGAAACAGAGATTCTCTCACATGGCTGTGCTAAAGCAGCTGACACTGTGAACAACATTCAATGAATTGCCCAATCTGTTTCTTTATGCCTAGTCAGTATATAACAAATGGGGTCTGTGCCTTTGACCTCTGAAATGTCAGGTAGATAAACTGGGCCATTTCCTTCCGGACATCTGAAGGGGCTAATACCTTATACACCCCCATAACACTATCCCATACACAAGTGAACTTTAACCAGCCACTCTGGGCAGGCCACAGGTTTAACTAATTCACACAATCTATGTCATCCTGTAATGTTTATGTTTGTAGGTTTACAAAACTGGGTTGTCACTAGTGCACTACTGGAGATCTTCTGGTTCTGGGACTTTAGGATATAAACTATAAGCAGCCATTTCAACTGATGGTACATTTCCTTTATCTGAAGATAATTTCATGGCTGCTGTGGTCATTGTATTTGCTGCAAACATCTCGTCCTGTTTTGTATAAACTACTTTAAATTCACAATTCTAAACTATGGCAACATTCTTTGGAAGCAAGCAGGAATCCGGCACAAAGGCTTTGTGCAAAAGAAACAATCGACATCCTACTAAGCACATATTAATAAAAATTGATCAAAAGCAAAAACAATAGATTACAATTACTATTATTAGGCCTGAAACTAGGCCCTATTTTTGACATGTCCATTTCTATTTTTAACTGTAAAATGTGATCAAAGTAATATAAAACTGACTAATTCGTCCGATCCGATCCGCTCCCACAGAGAGGGTCTTCTCCGGGTACCGTTGGCCAGGCAATGCCGGTTGGCGACACCCAGGGGAAGGGCCTTCTCTGGCCCGGCCCTCTGGAACGACCTACCCCCCAACCTTCGCACTACCTCGGACCTCCGCCTCTTCCGCCAATGTCTTAAGACGTATCTATTCCAACAAGCCGGCCTAGCGTAGCCCCCCGTTTCTGACTCTATCTATAAATTTTAATTCTCAGGGTTTTAAATGGGTTTTTAGCACGGGTTTTAATTTAATGTAATATATTTTTAATAGTGTATATTGTCTTTTGTTATGGTTTTAATAATGCCTGTGCGCCGCCCTGGGTCCTAACAAGGAGAAGGGCGGGGTATAAATTCGAAAAATAAAAATAAATAAAAATAAATAATTAATCTATCTAATGTCTTTCAATGTGGGATATGCCAATACCAAACTGCATCCCTTTTGAGCACATTTCAATGAGGTACTTCATCTTTGTCGTCAGCCATTCAGTTGTGTCTGACCCTTGGCCATTCTATGGATCATCACTCTCCATGCCCTTGCACTGCCTCCTTCAGATCTGCCATGGTCATCTCAGTGTGATCTTTTATAGTGTCCAACCAATGGGTGCTGGGGTGGCCCCCTTCTCCTTTTCCCTCTGTTAGCACTAATTCTCTGGATATGTATGGTGCCAAATACTCCACCATCCTAAAATGCACTTTGGGTGTGGAATTTTCCTAATAGCTTGCTGTTAACTTTCACCTGGACTGTCCCATCTTTAGAGAGGTATTCCATATACCTTACACCAGGGGTGTCAAACTAACAGCCCGTGGACTGGATGTGTCACGCGCAGGCCATGCCCACCCCGCCTCCAAAAAGGGAAAAACTTTGCGATTCGGCAACATGATGCGGCAAGTATAAACCCATGCCTTACACCATCTACCAAAACAGAATCTTACCAAATGTTAAGCTTGACTCCCTTTTCAATAGCTCTTTCTGGCCCATCTCAAAATTAGCCAATGCTCTTTCTTTGTAGTTTGATCATATTGCCCGCGATAGTGCAGGCTGCTTGGATGTAATCACGTATGTCCAGTTCGTTTGCTAAAATACCTTATCAGCTGACTTTATACCAAAGGACAAATGGTCCCAGTAAAGACCAATCCATGGGGACTTGACTGTCCACAACTCTGCAGATTTGTTGGCAAGCTGCACTTGCTAATGTCCACCTTTCTCATCTAAAATGGTAACAGAAAGAATCTGGAAGGTGTGGAAGCTGAGTTAACTTACAAAATATGCATCTCACTCCTAAAGGCACCCAAAATTTGTATTTGAGGCATGAAGTCTTCTTCCGCTCTGACTGAATCTATTAATCTGAATCTATCCAAGGCCAAATTACACTTTCAGCATTCTCTTTTTCAGACTGGCTGAGCATACATCACAACACAGTTCTGTCCTTTATAAGCAATTCTGAAAGTTATCTGAATTTACATGCTTGAGAAATTTTTTTTAATTCTACAGCACCGGAGTCAACAATTTTTCTTAGCTCCTTGAGTACTGAAAAAAAAATACTGTACATGCCTCTTCCTTCTGACAAAATATGCAGCCAACTTTTCTATTATTGTGTGCAGTTTTTGCTTATCTATGTAAACTGAAATGTCACAAATCTCCTGTGCCCTTTTGCCAACCAAATGCAAAAAGAAGGCACACTAAAGTTGTTCTTCTTTCCACTGAGACCTGCTAGCAGTCAGTGGAATGCCTGAAACCATTTATGCTAATGTTCTGCCATATTTACTACTGTTTCCAGGACTCCAGAAACTGTAAGTGAAGCCATTTAGAGAGTTCATTCACGTCTGACACCACAGCCTGGCCTGCCACTGATCTGTGGATTTACTTGATGTTTAAGAGCCACAGTAAAATCTTTTCCTATGGCAAACAATTCCCTTTATTTATAGGAAGACATCCATCCAATCATACACAGGAAAACAGCACACATAAAATAGTCAGACCTACAAAAACAAATACGGTCAATATAGTATATATAAACACATCAGGCTTATTTAAGGCAGCAGTTTAAGTGGTCACATCTGCTGACTTACAGAGCTCCTTTAAAACATAATGGCCTTTATTCCAGGCCATGACCTATTTGGAACTGGACTGTGCAAGTGGCGGGCCAGTGTGCATGCACTCATGCAATAGCTTCACTCATGTGAGTGGTAGGCTGAATTCCCTCTCCTCCTCCCCTCCAGCTGGGTTGCCAAGTCGCAAAGATTGGGGACTGCTGCTTTATGCCATAACCAGACATGAAGTTTCTCTGTGTTCAAAATGGCTTATTTGTTTAATTTGTATCCCACCTTTGATATTTTTACAAATAATGAAAGGAACTGAACTTATCAAACACACCTTCGTCTTTCTATTTTCCCCACAACAACTCTGTGAGGTGGGTTGGGCTGAGAGAGGGATTGGCTGGCCCAAAGTTATCCAGCTGGCTTATTCCCTATTGTTAGCAACTCTGGTCCTGTAACCAGTGTTTGAAAATAAATGCAGAATAGTGTAATTCACCGGACAGTAAAGAGATACGTTGCTTTAACCACAAACAAACTCTAAAACAGTGATAGTAAGAAAATAAATAGTCTTTACTTTGTAGCAACTAAAATATTTCTTCTGACCAGTGAGACTAACTTCTCAAAACAATAACAGTCCTTCACCAAACACAGAGTTATCTTACAGTGATGCAAAACAAATACTTCTTCAGTCTTCACAGCTTCAGCTCCTCAACAGCAAACAGTAAGACCAGGATTCCAATGGAATCGAAAAGGGAATGGATTGTGTTCCTGAGCTTCCTTTATGGTAGAGCTGAGAATCACAGCCAATCAGAATTCAACACATAGTTCTTAAAGCTACATAACTCCTTAAGAACATAGGCTCATATATATTGTCAACCCAATATAAGGCTGAATATCCTAACACCTATGTCTATTAAAAACTGCACCATTGGATATTCAAATCTGAGTTGCAAAAAAAAAAAGCTCTCCAGAGAAGATGAAAGGTATAATATAAGCCTCACTCATACTGCCCAGTCTCACATTACTGTCATGGAACACTTTGATCTTACTGAAATGTCAGACAAGTCATAGATGGCTTAGCAAATGCCACCATTAACAGAAATTTAGAAGACAAAAAGTCCTTTTGGCATTAGCTCTTGGAGGAAAATATATTTAATGATTCACTGCAAATTCCTGAAACTTGAACTTTTGGCCCAAAGAATCCTTAGTTGGGACCTCAGTCAATTATATACCTGAGGGACATCTAGCAAAGTGCATATCTTGACACAGTTGTACTCCCTGTACAACTGGGAGTACAATAGGTATCCTTCCTGCCTAAAATCTTAAGACTAAAGGAAATGTTAGACTCCTTGCAAGAGTGCAGTACGACTACAATTAATATTCCCACAACCAGTCTCTCTCTGATGAATATGTGAGATGTTGTAACATCATGTCGACACTTCTCTGCTCCACTGGTTGCCCCAAATATTGGGGACACCCAACTTCTCAAGTAGTAAGTATAGCTAAATAAGGTCTTTCCCCTCAGGTGTTTGATATACACAGTGCCATTATCCTTGTTTTAAATTCAAAGTAATGTTTTAACCCAAAAAGCACATTCCCCAAGCACAATCCAAAAACAGTCCCAAAGACAGTCCCAAAAGTTTTATAGCTCCCTATCTTGATGCATTTCGGTGGGGGCATCTAAAGAAGGATCACAGATGAAGGAGATAATTCTTCATCAAGTGAGCCTTCCTTAGTTATCTGACATAGGAAGCAAAATCAAAACAAAATGTAGCTTTGGGTATCTAAGTGTAGCAGTGAGTTGGACTACGTGACCTTTAAGGTCTATTCCAAGCTACTCTAATTATCTCAATATCTCTCTAACGAAATGATGAATGGTAGCTTAGTAATCATGATAACATGCTGGGTTATTTTTGTTAGGTGTTGCCTATGGGCAATCATTTTTAGACCATGTTATCTATTGAAGAAAGGGTAGAATTAGGTAATTCTGTAGGGACTGAGTACATGATATAGCATGTAGGGGTGAAGAATGCAGATCTATGGGAAGGAATGAGCAACTGAAAAAGATCAGAACGAAAATTTCAGTGGAAAGCAATAATTTATATCTCTAAACACATTCTCAATCTTCTCCTTTTTCCTTCTCACTTATCTTAATTCTCAGCTGTAATCAAGTTTGAATCCCTATTCCTACTCACTTTCACTTGATCTCTTGGTTTCCATACTGTTATCCCCTGCAAGGTCTCTGGGAGCAGAAAATTATATTGTTTATGCAATGCTGAAAGACAACCCATACGGGTTGGAAAATCCTCAAATCCAACACAAAGCAAAGCCACCAAGTTGTAGAAAGCTATTATACAGGATCGACAATGCTATTCCAATGTCATACGCGTATGCATTAATTAAATCCTGGCTTGAGTTGTACGGATTCATTGTAGGCAAAATTCAGTTTATAAAGCATAGTGTGTTGTTTGTTCACTATATCTCACTTTACTTCACCTTCTGATCAAGCTGTTTTCTTTTTTTAAAATCCAATCTCCATCGCTTGATAGCATCTCCAGTTTTGCCCTTTCAATTCTCAAACTGTTCTTGCAAGACCAGCTCAGGTTTCCAGTGAGGTAATCAACAGCCCACAGATTCAAAACCCTTTCGGGGCTCCCCTTGATCTCAGTTGACTTAAGGAAACCGCAGAGATCGAGCTTCTCAAAGGTCATGTTCTCTTCTGTTCCTTTAGATCAAGTTACACCATATAGTAACTACAGTGCTGTGGGCCTTTTATTTAGCACTTTGTTCACTTACATCAAAGCCTCTAATTCTAACAACTGCAAGTTTTTTGCGATAGTCCTTTTAAAAGCACACTTTCAAATACACGTCTCCTCCCCACCCCGATTTTGTCATATTGGAGGTGACCAACAAGCCTAGGCACAAAGTACTGAATATTTACATTACAATGAAGGTACAATCTCATCCACACATCAATTCTGCTCCCCAATCCCTCCCAAAGCACACTGAAGCCATCTTCACTGCTAACCTTGGTGTTGCTGAGAAGAAGCAGGGACCACGATAAACCTGTTCAGTGTTCCTTTCAGTAAAAAAACAGAAGAGTGACGAAAGTAGGAGTAACAAAAATCTTGTGTGTCCTATTGCACAAAGGCAGGATGGAAATGCCTCCCTGACATACTGTGTGCATTTGTCTGCTGTTTTTGCCTAAAATTTGAGCTGTGGCTCAAGAGAAAAGCTATCTTCCCATCAACTGTCATTCCTCCTGCATGTAAAGTTCCTTTATGGAAATATTTACACAACAATGGAAAAGTGACGAGGCTCCACCAGATGAAAATAGAATTAAGAAAATATTAGAACGCGCAGAAATGGAGAAACTAACACTTATTATTAAAGATAAAGAAGAAACTGAATATTTTTTGATGTGGGATGTATTTTACCAATGGTTAGACCAGGGTTAGTCAACCTTTTTATACCTACCACCCACTTTTGTATCTCTGTTAGTAGTAAAAAAATTTAACCGCCCACCAGTTCCACAGTAATGGTGATTTATAAAGTAGGGAAGTCAATTAAATTTAAAAAAGGAAAGTGCTTCAGTATCGGACAAAACCCCTACCGCCCACCATGAAAGCTGGAACGTCCACTAGTGGGCGGTAGGGACCAGGTTGACTATCACTGGGTTAGACAATAGAAACAGAAGTTAGAAAGGAGGAGATACAAAAAGAGGAAATGTTAATACGGAGAGAATTTGATGATGAAGATGTTATGTATTATTGCAAATATATATTAACATTATTGTGATGAATATAATACATATGTGGATTATGACTGTACCCAGATCTCACACTGTTTGATGGAAATGGAAAGTAACATAAATAAAACAAATAAAACATGGGGAGTGGGAGTTGCTTTGGAAAGCTTTGAAGCCTGGTGCTTTCTCCATCAGCTGCAGCCATCAGGTACACATTGATGGAGGGTTAGGGAAAGTCATGCTGACTTGAGCCAAGAATCTGGAAGTGTCGTGGTTTGAAGTATATTGGAGGCATGCTCAGCTAATGAAAAAGGAAGATGGCACCTCATCCCACTGCACCACCTCAGATATAGTTTACTGACATATATATATATAGTCTCTCTCTCTCACACACACACACACACAAATAATTGTTTCAATTATATATATATATAATCGATCAGCTCAAAAACGTAACACACACACACAAACACACACACACACACATATATATTGAAGTATATATATTTATATATATATATATATATATATATATATATATATATATATATATATATATGTAATTGTTTCACAACAACCTGTTATTATTAGGCCCCAATTAAAGGGAGGAGACATACTGTTTCCCTTACTGCCCATCGACTCATCGCTAGAGACCATCCAAACAGCAAGCCAAGAATTACGTTGTATAATATTTTAGATATGTGTGTTAGTTAGTTGATCAGCTCATAAAACTAACACACACACACACACACACACATATATATATATATATATGTGTGTGTGTGTGTGTGTGTGTGTGTGTATAAAGCCATTGAAATAGAGAAGCAATCTAACAGTATGAACAAACGTGATGATACCTCCCGCCTACCAGACATCTGGAAACCAGCACTGACCAACAGACGAGCCCCACCCTCCACCCAAGCCGTTGAAATTCAAAACAAGGAGAAACATACAAATGAGACCAATCAGCATCAATCTACCAGTCATGATGCAGCTGCACAGCCAATCAACCCACTCACAACAATAGTCAGCACTCCACACACACCCCACCAAGATTTAAAGAGGGGCGATGCCTCCGCAGTCAGAGTCACAGACAAAAGCCTGCCTGATGATGACAAGTGAGATCTTGTCGAAACGTTGCAATAACATCTCCATGCTATATACACGGGAAAATCCCCGAAGCCAGCTATGCCAGCATATATATATATATATATGAAAATCCCCGAAGCCAATGCTGGCTTCGGGGATTTTCCCGTGTATAAGGCATAGAAAAGTTGTTGCAACGTTTCGACAAGATCTCACTTGTCATCATCAGGCAGGCTTGTGTCAATATATATATATATACAGTATATATATTGTGTCACAACACTATGTTAAGCCCCAATTAAGGGAGGAAGCATACTGCTTTCCTTTTCTGCCTTTCGGCTCATCACCAGAGACCATCTAGACAGAAAGCTATTTAGTTCCATTGTGTACTTTTTTTATATGTGTGTTAGGTTTTTGATTTATTGATCCCTGATTTATTTATTGATCAGCTCAAAAACCTAACACACAAACACACATACTTGTAGTATGCCCATTTTTCTGAGCAGAAGTTGTCTTTATTCTGATTGCGGGAATAAAATTTGCATGAAAACCTGAAAAAGAAGTAGATTGACCCATAAGTATATAGGCAAGTTCTAGCTTGTTGCATTACACTTTGCACCTTTAATTATCTTTGGCTGATGCTTTATCACTTCCGTTTCCAGCAGCAGATTTTCAGCAAGTAGTAGTTTAACTGGTTTGAGTATTATGTGGAATCACTTAGAGGAGTTCTTATTAATTTTTGCTTTGGATCTGAACATCGCTTCAATAAGCTAAAAATCCTACCAGAAAGCTAATGTACAGATATTTGCCCAATAATATTTAATGGGATTTTTTTTGAAGGGAGGAGACTTTGAACCATACTGTATATTGAAAATTTCACAAAATGTTTCTTTTTCTTTCTTTTTTTCTTAACCTTTCTCACTTTTCTTCACCTCCTTTTCCCCATTGTTTTCCTATTTACTTTCTTACTTTGTATTGTATCTATTTTATAACCCAATAAAAAATGTTCAACAGAAAATTCCTCCACTCCAGTCCACTATCACACCATGTTGAGATCCGATCTCACACAAAACATTTGACTGGATTTCAGCCAAGCCTCTCTATGTATGTCTTTGTGTTGGGCAAACCTAACAAAAAGTATGAGCACAGGGTTTAAATTGCTTGTAATAGTTTTGGAGTTGATATAATTATTGTGAAGAGTTGAGCCATTTTACCTTTGTTATCCATGGCATTATTTAATCTCTACAGTTAATTCAATTAGTGGAAACTGGTAGTTCAACTGTTGTAGTGCAGAAAGTACCAAAACCTGCAACTTTCCAAAGCAAGTGGAAAATTTTTTTAGAACAGAGTTATTTTCTGATTTTTATCATGGGTGTTTTGGGGGACCAGAGCAGATTTATTGTTAGACCAGGCAAGGCTGAAAAGGGCTGGTAGCAAGAAGCAGTGGCAAATCATTGACATGATGGTTGTATTTTAAATGTTGGGGACAGAGTTGATGAGAAATGTTTACAGGGGTTTCTGTCTTATGGCACAATAATATAACCAGTTTGAAACACTAAGTACACTGAAAGGAGCAAGGGAGAATCCTTTGATGTATCACATCTGGGATATACTCAGTCTTGGATCTTTCCAATCCTAAAATCTTAACTATTGTTTCTGGGTGTGTGCAGATGTCTGTAGCAAGTTAGCACCCACCCCTCTCCTAGAAGAATGAAATATTCTAGGAAATATTTAAAAGGCAGAATATTTCCTCTAAAAGAGAAGTAAAAATCTAAAAGGAAACAGAAACAAAAGACTTGAACTCCCTGTCAACAGCAGATATTTTGGTGCCAGTTTATCTACAAAACAAAAGACTTCAGCTCCAGAATGATGGGATTATGTAGCCCCCATTCATGGCCCAGTGGGATGCCACGAGGGAGATCTTGTTTGGGAGGAGTTTGACCCCGTTACTTCCGAGGATATGGACAGGTTACGTGGGCGACTGCGAGCCACCACATGTTCATTGGACCCGTGCCCCTCCTGGCTTGTACTGGCATCCTGGGAGGTGACACGAGGCTGGCTCCAAGAGGTTATCAACGCATCCTTGAGTGAGGGTTCCTTGCCTGCCTCCCTAAAAGAGGCTATGGTGAGGCCCCTCCTCAAGAAGCCCTCTTTGGACCCAGCTATTTTGAACAACTACCGTCCAGTCTCCAACCTTCCCTTCTTGGCGAAGGTTGTTGAGAGTGTGGTGGCACAACAGTTTCCCCGTCACCTGGAGGAAGTTGACTATCTAGATCCGCGCCAGTCCGGCTTTCGGCCCGGGCATAGCACCGAGACGGCATTGGTCGCGTTGGTAGATGATCTCTGGAGGGCCAGAGATGGGGGATGTTCCTCCATCCTGGTCCTATTAGACCTCTCAGCGGCTTTCGATACCATCGACCATGGTATCCTATTGCATCGGCTGGGGGGGTTGGGGGTGGGAGGCACCGTTTTGCGGTGGTTCTCCTCCTACCTCTCTGGCCGATCGCAATTTGTGCGGGCAGGAGAGCAGAGGTCGACCCCGAGACCCCTCACATGCGGGGTGCCTCAGGGGTCGGTCCTCTCGCCTCTCCTGTTTAATGCATATATGAAGCCGTTGGGTGAGATCATCCGTGGTTTTGGGGTAGAGTACCATCTGTACGCTGATGACACCCAGCTGTACATATCTACCCCAAACCACCCCAACGATGCCGTAGCGGTGATGTGCCAGTGCCTGGAAGCCGTGCGGATCTGGATGGGAAGTAACGGACTTAGGCTCAACCCGACCAAGACCGAGTGGCTGTGGTTTCCGGCTGCCCGATTCAACCAGCTTTCTCCAACGCTGGCCATAGGGGGCGAACATCTTGCCCCTGTGGATGGGGCGCGCAATTTGGGTGTCCTCCTGGATACCCGGCTGTCTATGGAAGAGCAAGTGACAGCCGTGGCCAGGAGGGCGTTTTACCAGGTTCGCCTGGTTCGCCAATTGCGCCCCCTATTGGATCGGGACGCCCTTCGCACAGTCACTCATGCCCTCGTGACATCCCGACTGGACTATTGTAACTCTCTCTACATGGGGCTCCCCTTGAGGTGCACCCGGAGGCTTCAGTTAGTTCAGAATGCGGCCGCGCGAGCAATTATGGGCACCTCTAGGTTTGCCCACGTAACACCGCTCTTGCGCGAGCTGCACTGGCTACCTGTCGTCTTCCGGGTGCGCTTCAAGGTGTTAGTTATCATCTTCAAAGCGCTCCATGGCTCGGGACCTAGCTATCTGCGAGATCGGATCCTGCCCCACACATCCTCACGACCGATTCGCTCCCACAGAGAGGGGCTTCTCCGGGTGCCGTCCACTAGACTTTGTCAGCGGGCGACGCCCAGGGGAAGGGCGCTCTCTGTGGCGGGCCCGGCCCTCTGGAACGACCTTCCCCCTGATATTAGAACGACCACCGACCTCCGCTCCTTCCGTGTAAAATTGAAGACCCATCTCTTTCGACTGGCCGGCCTTGAATAGTTCTCTCTGTCTTTTAATTATAAATTTTAATGGGTTTTTAATTTATATTTTTAGCACGGGTAGATTTATTTAATTCTATTTTAAGTAATATTTGTATTATTGTATATTGTTTTTAATTATGCCTGTGCACCGCCCCGGGTCCCTGTGGGGAGAGGGTGCGGTTAATAAATCCCAACTTATTATTATTATTATTATCCTTTAGGGCAAAGCCATTCAGCCGCAATAGTAAATTGCTCTTCATTGCATTACCCAGCAAGATTCAACCAAGCCTGGGACACAGACAGCCTACAAAGTTAGCCAAGACCCCTGCTCCCTGGGAGTCTGACAGTCAATAGGATTCTTGTCCTTGCCACAGGAACAGGAAGCTCCAGTTCAAAGCCCAAAAGAGGATGTGTGTGTGTGTGTGTAACCATTCCATGTGTTCAGCTACCCAGGACTTCAAACCCATGTGGTCCTGTTCACCTTTAAACCATCCTTCCAAATAGTCTCCATGTGTCCACTGTCTTTCTCCCCACTTGGAATTGAACCCCAAAATGTGCATGGTAAAATAAATTTGATCATTTGTTTCTGAAAACTTCATTCATTCAATTGCTAATAAATTACTGAGACATTTTTAAAACACCACTTAAAATTATATTGCACAGCAAAGCTTGTTCAGTAGAAGAAAACTTCATGAGCATCTAATTTTTAAAAAAAATTTCAGTCCTCAAAGTGGACAGCTCCAACCTCTTGGTTGTTGCTTTTAAAGACTATGCAAGGCCAAAATTGAGAAGGTTCAGGGCTAAGAGATTTAATCAGACTACCGTGATTTTTTCCTTTAATTCAATCCCTATTTTGCATCTTTTAAAAAAAAAAATACAATAGTTTCATAGCCAATGTGTAATGGGGTGAGCTCCTGTTACTTGCCCCTGCTCCTGCCTACCTAGCAGTTTGAAAGCATTCAAATGCGAGTAGATAAATAGATACCACTTCAGTGGGAAGGTAACAGTATTCTGTGCACCTCGGCGTATAGCCATGCTGGCAACATGACCACGAAAAATGTCTTTGAACAACGCTGGCTCTCTTAGTTAAGAAACAGAGATGAACACTGTGCCCTGGAGTTGGGTACAATGGGGGAAATCTTTACACTTACTGGCCTCATGATTATAATAATGATTATAATAGTCTTCAATTTACAACAATTTGTTTAGTGGCCATTTGAAGTTACAATTGCCCTGAAAAAAGTGACCTATGACCATTTTTCATACTTATGACCATTGCCACATCCCCTAGGTCAGGTAATAAAAACGTAGATGCTTGGCAACTGATTCATATTTATGATGGTTGTAGTGTGATTCTTTTTGCAACCTTCTGACAAGCAAAATCAATGGGTAAGCCTGATTCACTTAGCAACCGTGTTACTAACTGAATAATTGCCAGTGACTGAATAACAGAATAATAGAGTTGGAAGAGACCTTGGAGATCTTCTTAGCCCAACTGTGGCAAGAAATGTCATCAAATGGGGCCAAATTCACTTCACAATATTGTTTAGCTACAGAAATTTGGGGCTCGATTATGGTCATAAGTCAAGGACTAGCTGTATAAGGATGAAATAGAATTTGTTCCTACTGACTGTATATTTGGGCATATGCATCTTTCTGTGGATTCGAACCGCCGAACTGCCGACCTTTCTGATCGACAAGCTCAGCATTTTAACCACCGAGCCACTGTGTTTACACACCATGTACCGGAGTGAGCTCCCATTACTTGTCCCAGCTTCTGCCAACCTAGCAGCTCGAAAGAAGTAAAAATGCAAGTAGAAAAATAGGAACCACCTTTGGTGGGAAGGGAACAGCCTTTTGTGCGCCTTCGGCGTTTAGTCATGCTGGCCACATGACCACAGAGACAGCGCTGGCTCTTCGGCTTTGAAATGGAGATGAGCACCACCTCCTAGAATCGGGAATGACTAGCACATAGGTGCGAGGGGAACCTCTACCTTTACCTTATCTTTCTGTGGAAGAAAAGACTAAAGCAAACTAAAAGCAAGTAATGGATGTATTCCAAGCCCTACCCTTTCTGTAAATAAACTTTTACAATGAAGTACAGGAAAGGCTACTATAGTAAGCATGTCAATTCTCAAGTGCGCCTGGTATTGTTAGGGCCTACTATCGGATTTGTCGGCCAGTTTCTTCATTTTCCACTTTTTCAAGGACAGGATTCCCCCAAGCACCAAGATCCCACAGGCTTACATCAAGAAGGGTTCAAAGGAAGCTTCCAAGTAGCCTCAATACGGCTTACAGAATGACTGGAAGTTGTGTTCATCTCTGTCCCCACTCCTGTTCCTAATTGGAAAGCAGCGACTCTTCAGTACTTTAAAAGAACTAAGCTTCTTAAAAATTAACCAGTACGATGAACTATGTGAGATAACAGAGCACTGTTTGTTTTCTTTGGGGATTACTGGGTTTCCTTTTAATACAATAATACAATAGCAGAGTTGGAAGGGACCTTGTAGGTCTTCTAGTCCAACCCCCTGCATGGGCAGGAATCTTATACCATTTCAGACAAATGGCTGTCTAACATCTTTTTAAAGACTTCCAGGGTTGGGGCATTCACAACTGCTGGAGGCAAGCTGTTCCAGAGGTTAATTGTTCTTACTGTTAGGAAATTTCTCCTTAGTTCTAAGTTGCTTCTCTCCTTGGTTAGTTTCCACCCATTGCTCCTTGTCCTGCCCCCAGGTGTCTTGGAGAAAAGTTTGACTCCCTCTTCTTTGTGGCACCCTCTGAGATATCGGAACACTGCTATCATGTCTCCCCTGGTCCTTCTCTTCATCAAACTAGACATACCCAGTTCCTGCAGCCGTTCTTCATATGTCTTAGTCTCCAGTCCTCTAATCATCTTGGTTGCTCTTCTTTGCACTCTTTCCAGAGTCTCCACGTCTTTTCTACATCGTGGCAACCAAAACTGTATGCAGTATTCCAAGTGTGGCCTTACCAAGGCACTATACAGTGGCATTAACACTTCACGCGATCTAGATTCTATCCCTCTGTTGATGCAGCCTAGAACTGTGTTGGCTTTTTTGGCAGCTGCTGCACACTGCTGGCTCATATTTAAATGGTTGTCCACTAGGATTCCGAGATCCCTCTCACAGTTGCTACTATTGAGCAAGGTACCACCTATACTGTACTTGTGCATTTGGTTTTTCTTGCCTATATGTAGGACCTTACTTTTTTCACAATTGAATTTCATTTTATTAGACAGTGCCCAATGTTCAAGTTTGTCTAGATCCTTCTGTATCTTAAGCCTATCTTCTGGAGTGTTGGCTATTCCTGCCAGCTTGGTGTCGTCTGCGAATTTGATGAGTTCCCCATTTATCCCCTCATCCAAATCGTTGATGAAGATGTTAAAGAGTACTGGGCCTAAAACAGAGCCTTGGGGGACTCCACTGCATACTTCCTTCCATGTAGATGCAGTTCCATTGAGGACTACACGTTGAGTGCGGTTGGTCAGCCAGTTACGAATCCATTTGGTGGTGGTGCTGTCTAACCCACAATTTTCTACTTTATCTAATAGTAGGTTATGGTCTACTTTATCAAATGCCTTACTGAAGTCCAGGTAAATTATATCAACAGCATTCCTCTGGTCCACTGATTTTGTTACTTTGTCAAAGAATGCAATTAGATTCGTCTGGCATGATCTGTTTTTGACAAACCCATGTTGGCTTTTGGCTATTACTTTGTTTGCTTCTAGGTGTTCACTTATTTGTTGTTTAATTATCTTTTCCAGAATCTTTCCTGGTATTGAGGTCAGGCTGATGGGTCTATAGTTTCCTGGATCTGTTTTTTTTCCTTTTTTGAAGATGGGAACCACATCTGCTCTTTTCCAGTCTTCTGGCAGTTCCCCGGTGCTCCAGGATCTCTGAAAGATATAGTTCAGTGGTTCTGAGATCTCGTCTGCCAGTTCCTTCAGAACCCTGGGGTGTAATCCATCCGGTCCTGGTGATTTGAACTCGTCCAGGGCAGACAGGTGCTCACTTACCATTTTCTTCTCTATTTCAACTTGTGTTCCTAATCTGATATTTGTGGTGCTGTTTTTGATTGATTGGACTGTTTTATCCCTTTGTGTAAAGACAGATGCAAAGAAAGAGTTAAATAGTTCTGCTTTCTCCCTGTTGCTTATCATCTTCTTGCCATTTTCTCCCAGCAGTGGACCAATTGTTTCCTTAACTTTTTTCTTATTTTTAACATGTTGGAAGAAGCTTTTTTTGTTATTTTTTACTTTTTTGGCAAGCCTTTCTTCATTGTGAGCCTTAGCTTTCCTCACTTCATCTTTACAGGCTCGGGCTATTTGCTGATATTTTGCCTTGGTTGTGTCCCCCTTTTTCCACTTTTTATATTTATCCTTTTTGTCTTTCAATTTGTCAGAGAGTTCTTTATGCAGCCATGCTGGTTTCTTTTGGGAACTGTTATTTTTCTTCTTCATTGGTATTGCGCTGGACTGGGCTTTTATAATCTCATTTTTCAAAATTTCCCAAGCTTCTTGAGTTGTTTTCCCCTTGAGGATTCTCATCCATGGAATCCTTCCCAAGCTCTCTCTGAGTTTGTTGAAATTAGCTCTCTTGAAGTCTAAGACTCTAGTTTGACTTTGTTCAACTACTTTTGTTTGCATAATGTTGAATTCCAGTATTTCATGATCGCTTGCCCCCAAAGTTCCTGTAGCTTCTACACCTTCTATCATTTCCTCTCTGTTAGTGAGAATTAAGTCCAATATTGCTGATCCCCTTGTTCCCTTCTCTACCTTTTGGGAAACAAAGTTGTCTGCTAGGTTTGTTAGGAACCTGTTGGATCTTCCACTTGGTGCAGAGTTTGTTTCCCAATTGATGTCAGGGTAGTTAAAATCTCCCATTACTATTGCAGTTCACTCTACTTTTGAACTTTTGAAAGTTCACTCTACAATATTATGCTATTCTCTGGACAAAGTTCTCTTAGTGGGGAAAAGGATAGAGATGGCCTTGATTGGGAAAGGGAAGAGCCGTTACCAAGGTAACAAAAACAGGTAAACATTGCTTAAGCCCAAAGGAGGAGAGAATTTTACAAAAACATCTCAAGACAGACAGTCCTAATTCACACAAATATTAAAAAAAAGAGGAGGGAAAGACATTCAGATTTTCTCAGTTCTGTTACTATAACCATCTTAATTATTTTTTAAAATTGGTCTATGTGGAGTCTGTTTTTTTGGTCTGTTCTACCTCATACGGCTGGTGTTTCAACAATATCTATACAAGTCTGTGAGATAAAAGTCAAGGGACAAATTATACTATGACAACCAGACTGTGCTGCCCCCTAAAAATCCAACAAATGAGTTGGGAGAATGTGATGCCCGGACAAAAGTGGTGTTACACTTTAAGCTCCATCTCTTACATCAGATCTCCTTCTTCTGACATTTCAGTGCCCACGATCTTTTGCCCACATCCAGCAGGCCAGCAACGGTTACAATCATGGTTTCTGGTTGATTAGAAATCACAACAATCCCTTGCAGAATAACAGAGTTGGAAGGGACCCTGGAGGTCTGTTAAATCTTCTAGTCCAACCCTCTGGGAGAAAACTCTATGTTTCAGACCAATGGTTGTCCAATCTCTTCTTAAAAACTTCCAGAGATGGAGCAACCACAGCTTCTGAAGGCAAGCTGTTTCACTGATTAATTTTTCTAACTGTCAGGAAATTTCTACTTAGTTCTAGATTGCTTTTCTCCTTGTTTAGTTTCCATCCATTACTTTTTGTCCTGCCTTTAGATCAGAGGTCTCAATCTCACGGCCCGTGGGCCAATTGCGGCCCACAGGACGGTATCTTGTGGCCCCCACTGTGATATGAAAGTATAATATTTGAGGATATTTTTTTAACAACGTTTTTTGTGGAATCCCTTATGTGGCCCAGCCTCACCCAGACTGCCTCCAGCGGCCCCCAGGTAAATTGAGTTTGAGATCCCTGCTTTAGATGCTTTGGAGAGTAGGTTTATCATCTCTTCTTTATGGTGGTGTGAAAGTATAGTTTTCAACAGCCTTAGAATTCCACCTACTCACTCGTACCATCTTACATGTAATATGGAACGCAAGCGTTTGAATTGCTCCAGCCAGTGGGAGAGGCAAATGAGCAACAGGAAGAGAGGATGAGTTGTCAGAAAAAAAGGGTGAGTACCAGAACTCTGGAGCCCGGCCAATTTGCCAGGCTGTGACTTGAGTACCCTAAGCAGGATTTACAATAGAAAGCAAACACTTTCCCGCAGAATATATTTTGCCGAATTAGATGCAATTCCCTGAGGACTATAACTGAGGACTGATACCATCCCAGAATGGCTGTGCAGAGCCACTGTGCAGGACCTGTGAAGGGCCACCCTGGAATGGCTGTGCAGGCATAAGAAGAAGGCTGGGGAGGGGGCATTGGGCTGCTCCTGTTTGGCCATTGAAGCTATTCTTGAGGAAAGAAGTACTAGGGGTGACATGATGGCAGGATTCCAGTATTTGGGAGGTTGACACAAAGAAGACGGGGCCAACTTATTTACCAAAGCACCAGAAAGCAGGGCAAGAAGCAATGGATGGAAACTAATCAAGGAGAAAAGCAACCTGGAATTAAGGAGAAACTTCCTAACAGTGAGGAAAATTAACCAGTGGAACTGCTTGCCTCTAGAAGTAGTTGGTGCTCCATCACTGGAGGTTTTTAAGGAGAGACAGGACAGCCATTTGTCTGAAATGGTATATAGGCTCTCCTGTTTGAGCAGAGGGTTGGACTAGAAGACCTCCAAGATCCCTTCCAGCTCTATTCTGATTGATTGGCACCTTTGCTGACTAGGACATTTTATTAAAAGGCATAAGAGTTTGAGAGCTGCAGCTCCAAAACTTTTATTTTTTAATAAAAAAACATGTCAGAAAAAATGTTACCAGACTCCTTTTTAATTTATTTTTATTTTTATCCACCCTAGATTACCACAACTCTCCTCCTACCATGTCAGGAAGAGAGAGTATTTAATTCTTCTCAATAAAAATAATAATTCTCTGACATATTGTAATAGATCATAGAAGTGTTAAAATAGGGGGATCTACAGTAGCTCCCTTGTCTCTGCCTGCGATACAAATAATCTTCGGCATTTGAATAGCCCTTCCACATGGGTTCAAAGTGCGTTCTCTTTACAACAAACCTGCAAATCAAGTCGTGGTTATTGTTCCCCAATTGACAGAGTGCGGAGCGATGAGGCTGAGCTTATTAGCTGCCTCGTGAGTTTATTGGCAGATTCAAACTGGGAACTTCCGGCTTCGTAGCTCAGTTTATTCATCCACACCCACGTCAGTTCTCAAATCCAAGTTCAATGAATTTCCCTCATCTCACCAATAGGGCTTTCAAGGTGATCTAGGAAAAGATCACCTTATGCTTAGCAGGATCTTGGGGAGGTTTATTTTGTCCTTTGCACCTCAGTCTCTGCCACAGAAAGCTCCTCCAGCACTTTCGTTCCCATTGGGCTTTCACTATTGCTCGTAGGAGGAGGCAGAAGGAAGCTTACGTGTTGTTTCTTTCTTTAAAAAAACAACAACCCTCTCTTCATCAAGGCTCGTCCTTGCTTGAGGCGATGGAGTGTTGATGGTTTGAGACGCTCCTTCTAACATCAGTGAGTCATCTCCCTCCCGACTGATGTCAGAGAGGCCTTTGTGCTCCACAAGGATTGGCTGTGCCTGGCTCATAGGGGCTGTCTCATTGGAAAGGTGAATGTGCAGAGAAGCAGCTGTGGAGGGGTGTGTACTCATGCATGTGTGTAGTTAAGAGTGTCTGCAGCAGGCACAGACAGTTGGGCTTGGCCAGAGCAGAGGTGTTTTGCTTTGTTCGGAAAGCACTGAGGAGGAGAAGATAGCAACAGGGTTGTTGGCTGTTTGTGAGAGGTTCCTTGGATTGTTTATCCCGGAAGAATCTGAGAAAAAGGGAGGAGGAGGAGGAGGAGGAGGAGGGGAAAAGAGGCTTTGAATTTTCTTTCTTTTGCCTGAAGTGCAAATCAGCTTGGGACACCTGAGCCTGCTATGCCAACCGAACTCTCCCACATGGTGAGAATGCATGACATCTCTGACTTCCCCTCCTCGCTGACAGCACGGCTTCTCCACAAGGGTCCAGAGTACCTTCGCAAGCAGATGGAGGCAGCCAACCCTAGCAGGAAGAGCGCCGTGGAAAGGTTGGCAGCAGATAAGGCCAAGTACGTGAAAAGCCAGCAAGTCATCAGCAGGAAGCAGGTGCCGGCCATCACCCTCAGCTCAACTTCTGAGAGCAGCAGCGAGACTTGCTCAGAGGAAAGCAAGAAGGTCGAGCTCCCAAGAGAGGAGAAGGGCACGGCAGCCCAAGTTCCCGCGGCCACAGAGCTGAGTCCGGCGGCCCGGCAAGGCGGCCCTCCCATTGTGAGGCGCAACAGTGGTAAACGGCAGATCCGACCAGATTCCTTGGTGATCTATCGTCAGAAATGTGAATTTGTCAGAGGTCAAAGCCAGGAAAATCCTCGTGCAAGTTTGGTCCGGAGGCTGTTCCAGGGTTCCTTCAAGGAAAAGCAGCTGGTTTCTGAGGTGTCCAAAGTTGTTCTCAAGGAGGAAACCATTCCTGAAGTGGAAGGGACTATTTTGGGCAAAGACACAAGACATAGCTATGATCTAGAAGGACAGAATTCACCCACCAAGGCAAACCCAGTGCCCTTTCTAGTCAGCAGATGCAAAAATGCCCTAAATGCGACTTCAGCACCTTATGGGTTGAAGGAGATGGGGCAGAAAGGTCTTCAGAGATCTCAATCAGATATCAGTTCGCGATATTCAAAATCCTTCTCTGAATTTGACACTTTCTTTAAGAACTGTGGCCTTGAACCTGAAGTAATAAAAGATTTAGGCCAAGATAATTTTTCGGTGGCTTCAGAGAACTTCTCATTCCATCTCCACAGCATCAATGGGGCAGCTTCCGAAAGTGACTTCACGAGGCCCAGCGATGAAGAGGGACTCCTGGAGGAAGAGCTCACGGAACAGGCGCCTAGTGGCACCTCTGTGGTTGAACGCAATGCTCGGATAATTAAGTGGCTGTACATGTGCAAGAAAGCCAAAGAGGCTAATGTGATGATGCAAGACTTGGCATAAGGACTGTTTCCTTCATAGAAACTCCAAGGTCAGTGTAACACGAATGCATGTGCAAAGGGTATCCGTGCACCTTTGATATTATTGTGCATAGCTATGAATATACACAATAAGGTTCTCTCCTCTTTATCTCTCCAGCACCATGGAGTAAGGGATGGGAAACCTACAATTTGTCTTTAATATATAATAATATTTAATATATAAAGGATTATGGGCATAGCATATGGTACCAGTGTTGATACTAATTCTTTCCATTTGGGCTTTCCGTAATTTTATAATGGTGAATGATTCCAGAAAATTACAGCTGGTTGTTGTTGTTTTTATGAAAGATTCCACTGTTTGAGCTGGCCTTTAGAAAGTCACGGACTTTGTTAAGGAGAAATGAGAACCACCAAAGAAATTTAAAGTCAATATTTACACACATCGTGTCTGCCCTCTGACTCGCAAACAGCTTATTTTCAGCAGGTCGGGCCATGATAGCAAAAAGTCTGGCCATTTGCTCAAGCCTTCATTTTATCTAATTAAGATAAGCTGGCACACATTTTGTCCTTTGCCGCTGTTAACTTCGTCATCCCTCTACTTTCCTTTTTCTTATTTATTCCCTTTGAAGTTACGGTGGGGAGGGGGAAATGTCTGTGACCCTCTCTTTTTCCCCACTTCTTTTCATTTGATATTAACAAGTGCTAAGCCTTCCTCTGACGCCACAACGTAACAGGTTGTGCAGCTATTTCCTGGCATTTCTCCTTTTTTCCATTCTGTTGAGGAGTGAGTGGGACATCAGTTTCTACTTCATTGCTTTTCACCTCAACTTAACTGAAGTTGGTTCACAACTGCACCTGTGCAAAAAGGAGGACTTAAATATTCGGGCTGCAAATTTCCTTCAGGGTTGTTGCTTCAGGTGGTGCCCCAATAAATCTAAAAGGACTGGTTCCCAGTCAAACAGGAAATGAAAGTGTGATGTTAGTGCAGACTTGGGCATATTTCCTAGGCAGTAGGATACAATGCATCAATAGGATTTACTTTTCACCAAATTTGGACTTTGCAATGGCTTTTTAAAAAGAGTACTTACTAAAAAGTTGTTTAGGAGTTAGAAGATCCATTCACAAACTCAACCCTTTGATACACTGTACTGGTTTGGCAATTTCTCTGTCCTTCACTGAACTCTAAGCACTGACCTAGGATTTAACAACTAGTACATCAAGGCAAAAAAAAAAAATCAAGCGGTTTCAATCAGTCGTAACAGGTCAGTGATCACAAATATCAGATAGAATCCCTGGTACAATTGAAATAAATTGAAATTAAGAGGTTTACACTCCCTGAAGGAAGTATGCTATTGTGCATGGGACACTTGGCATGGATTGTGACTATCCTACTCTTCAACAGCTAGGGATGTGCTCATGTTTTTCTAACTGGTGTTTATTGGAAACACACTGGCTGACTGGTTGTCCCAAATGCAGTCATCGAATGTTGATACTTACCACTTCAGCAGCGGTGTTTCTGGTTAAACACACTGAGATTAAATAAATTAGTTTACCAAATAAACTTGCAAATTAAGTGACATCAGTTAGCATCTTTTGGTCAAGAGAGACCAATCAGTTGATGCCCCCTTGACCCACAGCTAATTTAGCCATAAGAATCTGTTCTGATTCTAGGCACATCATGAAATACAATAGAAGCAAACATATATTTATGTAAAAATAGTAAGATAAGTGTATTGTTCATTATAAGCAACCAAGTTCTATCTAAATCTTTGGAAGGGCAACTGTCTTGGTCAAGATCATTCCGAGATAACAAGTTACTCAAAGCAAGTCTCAGATGGCATTTCCTCTGGAAACTGACCAAGCAATGTTGGCATGAAGCAGAAATGCCTGGTAGAGAAGTAATAACTAAACAAATAATGAATAATTTGCTGCTCTGTTCAAGGAGGTTATCTCATTGCCTAATTATAAGGTGGGCATTGTCTAGAACTATTTAGCTTGAGGTTCAGGCACTAAGGAATTTACATTTGGTTAAGATATGATAATGTTTGTTCATGAAGAAATGATCCCATAGCGTAATGGAAAAGTCTTGGCTGTATCACCTGGAGAGGTTTTGTTTAAAGAGAAAGGGAGAGGTTTGATAGCACTTGAATAGAAAACCAAGATCTTAATTATTCATCAGTACCTCATTCTTGGCAGAAGGAAAATAAATGAAATTTGATTTCCTTGATTTTTTAAAAGCATGACAACATAAATCTCTTTATTTTTCACCACAAGAAAATAGCAGAGTAGATACCCCCACTTACGTTTCCATTTTTATCTCAGAAAAGAATAAGCCCATACTAAATCAACATCTATGTATTTGATAATTGTCTCCTATCAGACAGTCTTATGAGCCCAATCTCCTAAACTGGCTATGTTTCAGCCAAAAAAAGACCAAAACTGCTCATTTGTACCATCTACTCTACTGTGTTTCCCCGAAAATAAGACAGGGTCTTATTTTCCTTTGACCCCTGAAATAAGCACTTGGCCTTATTTTTGGGGACGTCTTATTATTTTTGAGGTAGAGGAGATGGCAAGCGTGGTCACTCCATGGCTACTGCTGTGTTGCAATGTTATTTGGGAGGGCTTATTTTTGGGGGGGGAGGGCTTGTTTTTTGGGGAGGGCTTATTTTAGCACATGCACTTAAAAGCCCAATTGGGCTTATTATACGGGGAGGTCTTATGTAGGTTGTAGGTAATGCAAAGTTCCATATTGGTAAATCCCTAGATATTGATAAAGTTGATAAGAACTATCTGGTTTAATCACTTACTACTCAAAAAGAATAATTGGCCCAACATCACCCAGCTGGCTTCATGCCTGAAGTAGAATTAGAACTCACAGCCTCCTTTACTGGCCAGCACTTTAATAACTGCACCAGAATGGCTCAATTATATTAAACATTAATATAAACTGATTGTATTGTATTTAATATTAGTATATTAAAATTAATAAATGAGAATATATCCTGATATATTCTCTTGACTGTCCTATGTTTGGAAAATTACATAATCTTTAGATATTCATTTTTATACTCTGCTCTGCCCTACCTAGGTTCAAGCCTCATGTTAAGCTGTGATTTGTTCAATAAACCATAGTCATCTGATATATTTATAAGCAACTACAGGTATCCTTAGGTACAGTGGCAATTGGGACTGAAATTTCCATTGCAGAACAGCATGGTCATAAAGTGTGATATCACATGACTACATTGCTTTGCAACAGCAATGCCAGCAGTCTTGATGATGTCATTAAGTGAGGACCTCACAGGTTCATGTAAAATTAGTCTACCTCAGCTTGTTTAAATGAACATGGGTTCCAGTTTGAGCAATAGCGTGTCTCCAAATAGCCCTAAATTCTGAGTGTTCCTTACTTGGAAATCTGCAGGGCAGAGTTTAGAATTCACTAGGAAATAATAAGATGAAATAAATCCATCTATAACAGAGGCCTAATTAATGGTTTTTTCTTTAACTTAGCCTTGGAAGTATATAAGTGAGTTAGGAGGCTGAGCTGTGTGGGTAGCAACTTTTCTAAAACCCAGACCTGGTACATTAGGAAAAGAACACCAGCCAACAGATGAGAGAAAGGAACACAGACAACTATCTTTAAAGCGCTCCATGGCTCGGGGCCTAGTTATATGCGAGACCGCCTCCTGCCCCATACATCCCTTAGACCGATACGCTCCCACAGAGAGGGCCTCCTCAGGGTGCCGTCGGCCGGACAATGCCGACTGGCGACACCAGGGGGAGAGCCTTCTCTGTGGTGGGGCCAGCCCTCTGGAATGACCTGCCCCCTGAATTACGTACCATCACCGACCTCCGCCTCTTCCGCCAATGTCTTAAGACATATCTGTTTCAACAAGCCGGCCTAGCCTAACCTCCCATGGGGACTTTTAGATAGTTTTAAATTGGGTTTTTAAAATTTGGTTTTAGCGCAGGATAGGTTTATTTAATAGTTTTTAAATTATATTTATTGTATTTTGTATGTTTTTTAAATTTCCTGTGCGCCGCCCTGGGTCCTCTGTGGAGAAGGGCGGGATATAAATTTAAATTAAAAAAAAATGAACCAATTCAGATTATTTCCCTGAAAATAAGACAGGGTCTTATTTTCTTTTGATCCCCGAAATAAGCACTTGGCCTTATTTTTGGGGAGATCTTATTATTTTTGAGGTGCAGGAGGCCACTAGCATGGTCACCTCCTGGCTGCTGCTGTGTTGCAATATTTTCAGGGAGGGCTTATTTTCAGGGAAACAGGGTAGTTTCAGAATGAAATCTCCATCCCCTCCTTTAAACTTACACTAGCATTGAAGGAAGTCTAGCTGCAGTATAATGGATCCCAGGAGAGAAAGCAATAAAGGAGATCAGTCATTCTAGAGGACCAAAAAAGAGGATTAGGAGGAGGACAGGTCTCACAGATTTGACCTTGCAGTCCTGCTTAAATCCTTTAGTGGAAGGCAGGTGTTCTGGTGCTTGGGGTGTTTACTGACTAATCCAAAACAACATCAAAAGCCACCTAGGGAGCATGATAAAGACATGCGGCAGAGTGAGGCATCGTTCCCTCAATTTTTCTAATGAGGGAATTTTTAATTTGTCCCTATCTTCCTTTGCAGATAGATAAATCAAAAATAGCTTTCTCCAATGTGAAATCTTCCTCATCTATTGACACAGCAATTCTTTGAATTTTTTTTGGCTGGCATAAACACATTGTCAAAGGTGCCAGGTTGAAAACAATTGAATAAAACCTTGCTCAGTTTTGCCAAAAACATTGCGGTTTCTACATAGAGAGCCAGTTTGGTCTAGTGGTTAAGGCCAGAAAGCAGGAGTTCAATTCTGCCTTAGCCATGAAAAGCCAGCTTGGCCAAATCTCTCTCTCATTCTCTCCCTCCACCTCACAGGGTTATTGTGGTGGTGGAAATAGGAGGAGGAAGATGTGTTGGATATATTCACCGACTCCGGTTGTTTATAAAAATAATAAAGGTGGGGTACAAATAAATATAAATACATATAGCTTTATTCTGAGCTTTTCTAAAATATTTGAAACGGCAAAGCCTTCTTCACTAACCAGTGCTTGACTTCTCATAGTCATAACTGATTGGGGTAGCAGCTTGGAAAGGATGTGGAGAAGAATATATAGTGATGATTGAAAGGAATGGTGAAGAATTTTATTTTTAAATTTGCTTGTCAAATCAAGTACAATTGGTATAAGCTACAGTTACAGATTTGAGGCTGGAAATAATCATTTTTGCGAATAGACATGTTATTCTGAAACTCCTGCAGGATGTAGAATTTTACAACCATTTAAAAGATTCTGAAGGCAGACCCCAGTGAAAAGATGTATGTATTTCAATAATCCATTGTTGACTTAATCAATGTTTGTTAACTGAGCCACAGAGGGCTGAGTTCCCATAATATGCTAAAATGTCCACCATATTATGCAATCCACAATACTTAAATCACAGTTCACACTATGCTAAAAGCAAACAAACCACATTTTGGCTTAGCATAATGTGTGAATCCAGTCTGTAAATAACTCTGAGAGCCACCACTACCAATAGAACAGCTCAAAATAGCAGTGTCTTGAGAACGTTGTTTGTAGCTAATTTCACTTTGTCCTTCAAAATATTAGAAGAGATATTTCTGATTTTTGTTAATCCAGAGCAGTTTTTGTTAAGGTAAATGTAAACATGCATACCATTTTTGGAGTGAGAAATTCCAATGGCAAGTCCTTTACAAAATGCCAAATTTGTAATTCATCATTATAGTATTTCTACAATTTGTTAGTCAGAGGATGAGCTGTAAGGAGGCTACTGAATCGTATATGTACACTTCTGTAATCCAGGCCTACTTCTGTAATGCTAGGAACTTCCTGCTATAAACTAATACATCCTTGATTTCCTGCAAATATTGGCTTTTTTCCAAAGAGGAAACACAATTGCTTGCACCTGTTAACAGTTTTTTCAGTTGCTTTATTTTTTAAAGAAACATAAGCAACAGACCAGATTATCAACTGTGGTAAGAGAATGAGTGCAGATTGTAACAACATACTGGAGCAGTAGACTACTTTTAACTTAGTTAGAAAGATGGCCTCATTTTAGACAATTGAGATGAAGATGCTTGAATTATTCCAGTAGGATTTCTTCACATGCTTAAGGTCTCGACATCCTCATTCCCTGTGAGATTTTGCAAATTTTATTTCTCTCCATGTTGCGTGTATAATACTGTATCATTTGTATTTGTACTGATTAATTTGTCAAACATGTACAAGATAGCAGGTATAAATATAAACATGGACATGAACAAAGGATCCGAGTACAAATATATGGGGACAGTAGGACAGGGATGGTAGGCATGCTGGTGCGCTTATGCACGCCCTCTTTACGGACCCCTTAGGAATGGGGTGAGGTCCACGGTAGACAGTTTAAGGTTGAAGCTGTGAGGGTTAGAGGATGTAACAACGGAGTCAGGTAGAGCACTCCAGGCATTGACCACTCTCTTGTTGAAGTCGTATTTTCTACAATCGAGTTTGGAACGGTTTGCTTTGAGTTTGTATCAATTGTTTGCCCGTGTATTATTGAGATTGAAGCTGAAGAAGTCATTGACAGGTAAGATGTTGTAACAGACAATTTTGTATACTGTGCTTAGATCATATTGCAGGTGGTGCAGTACCAGATTGTCCAAGACCAAAATTTTGAGCCTGGTGGCATAGGGAATTCTATTGTGAGTAGAGGAGTAGAGTACTCTTTTTGTGAAGTACCTCTGGACCAGGGGTGGGTTCCTGCCAGTTCTAATTTCTTCTATAGAAGAGTTTCCACAAATCTACAGTGCCATTTAAAACCAGTTCCAGCTCCCTCCCCCCACCCGTCTGCACATCATCAAGATGAAGAGCGAGAGGAGGAATTCTGGGAGTTAAAGTCCACAAGTCATAAAGTTGTTAAGTTTGAACACCCCTGAGGTGTTTTTTTTTTCTAAAGGGTTAGGGGTGCAAGGTTCTTGTAACTTGACAGCTTTAAGACTTGCGTGCTTCAAATGCCAAAGTTTCTAAGCCAACATTTTGGTTGCTAAGCAAGAGCGTTGTTAATTGAGTTTCATCACATTTTAAAAGTTGGCCACACCCACCCAGTTACATGACTGCCAAGCCACTCCTACCCGGTCGCATGGCCGGCAAGCCACTCCCACAAAGCAGGCCACACTTTCAGAAGAGGTTCTAAAAAAAACGCTCCCATAGAGAGGGTCTCCTCATGGTGCCGTCAGCTAGACAATGTCGACTGGCGACACCCAGCGGGAGAGTCTTCTCCGTGGGAGCACCTGCCCTCTGGAATGAATTGCCCCCGGAACTATCCCTAACTTACGCACCTTCTGCCGCGGTCTCGAAACCTTTCTCTTTCAACAAGCCGGGCTGGCATAAAGCATGTTTTTAAAATTTAAAATTTAAATTTTAAAATTTAAATTTTTATTATTTTAATTAGGGTTATTTTGGGGGGGGGGTTCATGTTTCGGCCAATATTTTAATGATGTCTTTTAATTATGCCTTTTAAAAGCTTTTTCTAACTTTTATATATTTGTTTTTATTTTGGCTGTACACCGCCCTGAGTCCTTTGGGAGTAGGGCGGTATAAAAAACCAATAAACTCTAAACTCTAAACCTTCCCTCTCACCTACGAAATCATTAACAGTTACAGGGATGGGGATAGAAACCAACGAATTTTGGAGAATCACAAATTCCCCCCGCCCCCAAGATTGATGCAATAAGAAAACATTTCTATAGAGTCATATTGAGCCAAAATCAGTTTACACCTTTCATGCCAACAGATAAAGCATGGCTCATACAGATAGCTTGTATGCATACTTGTCCCTAACCGTGGCCCCCAAAACGTCTGCTGGCATCTTTTTTTCCTTTTTTCCTTTTTTTTTTTTTTTTTTGCCTTGGTCCCTCGTGAAGCTTCATCTCATTCCAGCCCATAAATGAGCTTGGGGAGGAGAAATTCAACAAGTCACTTTGTTCAACCTGTGTTGCTCACCCATAATCAGGACATCCATGTCAGCAGTACAAGATATGACTCTACAGGAAGTAGAATACAACTATACTTTGCTGAGAAGTCTGCCTGCTTTTTCCCATCCCTCCCTTTTACTTATACCCTAGGGAAAATTATAGGGAAGCCAGACTGAGTGTTTTTCTAGCACTTTCCTTTCTTCCCAATGTAGCTTTGGTACTTGTGGCTGTCATGTTGTCTTCTGGATGCAGAATTACAGAGTAACAAAGTTGGAAGAGACCTTGGAGGTCTTCTAGTCCAACTGCCTATTCAGGCAGGAGACCCTATACCAGCGATGGCTAACCTTTTTGTCCTCGTGTGCTGAAAGTGCGCACGTGCTCCATAATGCAATGCACATGTGACACTCCCCACGTGCCTCACCCTCCTTCGCATGAGCACACGACCTCCCGCACCCCATTTTGGGCCTAGCAGGCCTTCCTGAAGTCTTGGGCTGTGAGGGGGACCCCACCTCTCTGTGCTCCCCCCCGTGCATGCGTATGCATGGACACACATCTCCCATATGTGTGACAGAGACCAAAATCAGCTGGCCGGCAGTAGGCGCGCGCATGTGTGGTGGAATTGAGCTGGGTGATGGCTCGCGTGCCCACAGAGAAGGCTCCACATGCCACCTGTGGTATACATGCTATAGGTTTGCTATCATGGCCCTATACCCATGATGGTGAACCTATGGCATGGGTGCCACAGGTGGCATGCGGAACCATTTCTTAGGGCACGCGAGGCACTGCCCTGTCAGCTCCAGCACGCATGTGTGCGCTGGCCAGCTGATTTAGGCCTTCTCTTGAGGCCTTCGTTTTTCGCCCTCTGGAGGTTTCAGGAGAAGCCTCTGGAGGTGGGGGGGGAGGCTGTTTTCACCCTCCCCAGGCTCCTAGAAAGTCTCTGGAGCCTGGGGAGGACGAAAAAAGTGCGTCAAACGCAGGGGGTTACCCACATAGCATTATGGGTGTGGCGTGCCCACACACGACCTCCCTGCGCTCCCCCAGCCTTTGGCACGTGAGCCAAAAAAGGTTAGCCATCACTGCCCTATACTATTCCAGACAAGGGACTGTTCAGTTTCTTCTTTAAAAAAAACCTCCAGTATTGGAGCACCCACAACTCTGGAGACAAGTCCTTTCACTGATTAATTGTTCAGGAAATTTCTCCTTAGAATGCCTTCTCCAAGGTCGCCCCCCATGGCTCCCTACAATTCATCTAAGCATCAAAACACATAGAAGAAGATGAGCCAGAAATAGAAGATTTCACATCAGCATACCAATTTTCTCAAGAATGGGAGGATGGCACTTCATGTCAACAATGAGGACAGGCCCAGAAGGTGATTATAGTGAGCCACTTACTCAGTCCCCATCTTTCAATTATATCACGTAACATCACATCAATGTTATAGTTAGTCCCCAACTTACGACAATACATTTAGTGACCGTTCAAAGTTACAACATTACTGAAAAAGTGGCTTGTGACTGTTTTTCATGCTTAAGACATAAGTGCAAGTGGTTTACGTAATCAAAATTCAGAAGCTTGGCACCTGACTCACATTTCTGATTATTGCAGTGCCCCAGGGTCATGTGATCACTTTTTGCAGTCTTCTGACAAGCAAAGTCAATGGGGAAGCCAGATTCACATCACAACCGTGTTACCAACTTAATAACTGCAGTGATTCACTTAATAAGTGTGGCAAGAACCATCGTAAAATGGGGCAAACCCCACTTAACAACTGACTTGCTTAGCAACAGAAATGTTGGGCTCAACTGTGGTCGTAAGTGGAGGATTATCTGTGCTTTTATCAACCAACTGATTTTTAAGTTGTGCTACAATTGCTGTTTTTCAACATGTGAGTTACATCTGGAAAGCCAATGTACTCAAGACTTAGCACAATGGTTTCTATTGATTTGTCAAACAATGAAGACTAGCAACAGCACTTAGACTTATATATTGTTTCACAGGGTTTACAGCCCTTTCTAAGAGATTTACAGAGTCAGCATATTATCCCCAACAATCTGAGTCCTCATTTTACTGACCTTGGAAGGATGGAATTCTGAGTCAACTTTGAGCCGGTCAGCAGAAAAATTTACCTTTATGCTGTTTCCCTTGGGTTTCCTTGAATGACTTTTTGATATGTAGATACATCATATATCATTGCTACTATTCTCCATGGGGTAAAAAAAAAAAAAAACCACCCAGAAAGGAATGGAAAATAGGGTTTAAGACATGAGATAGGTAAAAGAAAACACCGCAAATCTTTGTGTTAACAGATTAGTTGGAGGGAGGCATTGCCCGTTATTCCCAATAGTCCATTAAATTGGAGACGACACCATCCACAGATGCTGTTCTGTAATAACACAAACATAACAGGAATTTCATCCACTGAATCCAAACTCTACTAAATTGAGTTTCTGCTGTATAGCTAAACCACTACATAGCATTCACTTATATCATTAGGCCTTCCTATTATTGCAGGCCATTATTCTTTTCACATATTCATATGTTGCTTTTGATCTTTAAACTCACTTCCCCCCCCCCCCCAGGATCTCATCCACGCCATCTAAGTATGTCTTTGGGGGTGGGTTCTTCTTCCTCTTAGCCCATCCATTCTTCATATGTTTGTTTTATAAGTTTACTATCTTTGTCTGATCAAATGATTTCAATGTACTAGTTTTCATTCTGATCACTAACTTATCTTAATGTACATTCTTCAACACCTAATCATTCTTGCACCTGTCTTTTCTTATTTAAGCGCACATATATGTACCCTATAGCAGGGGTCACCAACCTTTCGGACCTTAGGAACCACTAAATTCATAATTTAAAATCTTGCAGGCCACTAATATGATCTGCCTAATGACCAGGTGGGTGTGGCTAGGGGCCATGTGACAGGGTGGACATGGACATTCACGTCGAGGGGCGCTTCACTGCCTCTACTCGCCGCTCCCCTGCCAGCCACTCCTCACCTCCCCACCCAGGCTCCTTAGATAAGATGACCAGATTTCAACTTGACTAAAGCGGGACACCATTGACCAGGGGGGGGAGGCACACCCACTTCCCTCGCTGGCCGGGGGACACGCAGGCCAACCACCTCCCTCCCTTCCCTCCCCCTGCAGGTAGGCGTCTGGTGGGGCGGCAGTTGTTTGACATGTCAGATGCATGTCAAACAACCTTTCCATAAGGAAATCACTTTCATATTTTAAAATCTTGTAGTGTTACCATGAACGCCTGCAGCCCTATCACTTTTTGAACTTTCTTACAACATTTTTGACTTTTTAAAATTAGATACGAACATTCAAAAATTCTGATCAGGTGAGTTTGGCGATGCCTGCAAGAGTCAAAAGTGTGGGAAATGGTCATAAGTCACTTCCTTCGGTGTTGTTTTAACTTCAAACGGTCACTAAACAAATGGCTGTAAGTCGAGGATTACGTATATGATAAAAAAAAATCCAGTTCTTGCATTTGATGACTAGTTTAGGAACACTTTGTCTTTCTTTCTTCCAGGTCCATCCAATGCCAAGATAGTTGACAATGGTTGGATTTATGCTCAGAGAGGTACAAGGAACCTAGCAGGAAGTCAGATAAGGATCAGTGCTGCAATAATTTTGTGTGAATGCTCCTGGAATTAGAATAATTCATGGAGCTATAAACATAGCACTGCTTGAAGTTTGTAATCAATATAATGTATTCAGCTGGTATAGATAGTATTTCTATATCAGGGCTGTCAAACTCCTGGTCCACGGGCCAGATGCATCATGCGCTGGCCACCCCCATGCCCAGTTTAGCGATGGAGGGGAAAGTCCCGATACGTCATGTGATACCGCTGTGATAACCTGAGTTTGACACCCCTGCTCTACATTGAATACTGGTGAGTTAAGCCAGTAGAAGTTCTCTTGTATCTGCTGGAAATGGAATCTATAAATTCTGAAATTCAGGCATATCTCAGCCAGCGGATGCTAAGCTCCTATTTGCAAGGGAGCTATTAACTAGTGGTTCAAGCAGCTTTCTTGCCAATACCTGTTAAATTCTGTCTGGCAGCAATTACCCACAAAGAATTAGTGGGTACTGGCCCCACCTATTCCAGGCTCACTTCATTCTGCCTTTTCAGTACTCAGGTTCAGTGGGTTCTTGTATTGTGGCCTAAACAATTTCTTTTGAAAACTGAAGGGAGAAAGGAGACAATCACCCTGAGAACAAAGGACAAGCTCGTCTTACATTCTGCTGGCTTTGTCCTGAAAAACAGTTTTTAACTCTATGATGTGGAAGGAGTTGGCTTGCATAGTTACCAAGTATTGCTAATGTTGGGTGTTCTGCCTTTGAAAAAGAAAAGTGGGAAGCTTCGCACTGTTTGTATCCAAGCAGAGCAGGGGTGGGTTGCTGCTGGCGTTGCCGCTGGTTCACTTCACGTGCGCGCCAGACACGCAGTTGACTGTAAATTGTTCTGCACATGTGCAGAATATTTAAAATTAACTACCGTATTTTTCGGAGTATAAGACGCACCTTTTCCCCCTCAAAAAAGTGACTGAAAATCTGGGTGCATCTTATACACTGAATACAGCATTTTTTGCCACCTGAAACCCCGCCCCCTTCACCAAAATGGATGTGCAGAGCATTTGGGAGGGTTTCAGAGAGCTCCTAGGAGTCGGGGGAGGACAGAAATGAGTGAAAAGCGAGCCATTTTTTATTCAATTTTGCCCCCCCCCCCAGCTCCCAGGAGCACTCTATAAGCTTCCTAAAGGCTATCCATGCAATTTTTTTTGACAAAAAATGGGCCTGTTTTTGCAAAAAATGGGTCATTTTTTCTTGGTCTCCCCCTCCTGGGAACACTCTACAAGCCTCCTAAGAGCTATTCATGCCCTTTTTTTTGAAAAAAAATGGGTCCATTTTCTTGAAAAACAGGCCATTTTTGGGAGGTTGGCAGAGTGCAAAACCTTTTTTTTAATTTGCCTCTTCAAGACCTTGGTGCGTCTTATACTCTGAAAAATATGGTAAATAAGATGCCGGAAACGGCATCGGCGACTGGGAAACCAGTTCGGGGCATGGCCAGCCTGGGTCACTGCCAGTTCGGCTGACCAAGGCCAAAATACCACTACCGGTTCGCCTGAACTGGTGCAAACCGTTAGCAACCCACCTCTGAGGTAGAGACAGGTAGTCCTTGACTTACGACCTCAACTGAGCCCAAACTGTCTGTTGCTCTAGCAAGGCAGTTGTTAAGTGTGCTCTGCCTCTTCTTATGACTTTTTTTGCCTCAGTTGTTATGTTAACCACTGCAGTTGTTAAATTAGTAACATGGTTGTTAAGTGAATCTGGCTTCCCCATTGACTTTGCTTGTCAGAAGGTTGCAAAAGTTGATCACATGATCCTGGGACATTGCAACAGTCGTAAATATGAATCAGCTGCCAAGTGTCTGAATTTTGATCACATGACCGTGGGGATGCTGCAACAGTCATAAGTGTACAAAATGGTCATAAGTCACTTTTTTCACTGTTGTTAGAACTTTGAATGGTCATAAATGAACTGCTATAAGTCGAGGGCTACCTGTATTCTCCTGTATACTATGGTTTCTGAAAGAATAGCTTCTTATTGAAAGTTGCTCTCTTAATGGATCAGAAATTGCTTACTCGTGAACTTTTTACATTTACCGCTTTTATTTTTTTAAGGCGCTCTCTTGTGATCATGAATAAATCAACAGATGCTGGCAAAACTGTGTTGTTCAAGGGATATTCATTAAAGAGGTTGACATAAATTAAGCATTCGGGTTCTGGTTTGGCTTTAAAGAAAGAAATTAGCTTTTATTTTTAAAAAAGCCTGCCCCTAAAGATAAATTAACGTCTTTCTCTTACACTTTCTCTTCTGTTGGTTTCCATAGCGTTATCTGATATCTGTCTTTGTATATTTTATTTACTTGTTAGATCCGTTTCCTTGGAGAGCTCATGGCAGCCCAAATAGCATTTTTTTCCCTCTCCATCTTTCTCAGGACCACAACTTTGTGAAGGAGGTGCACTTAGTCAATGAACTTCCATAACTGGGAGTGGACCATATCCTGGAACCTTTCGGTACCAGTCCACTCCCTTTACATTGCATCTTATGCTGATGGAAAGAGTGACTTTGGAATATCGGGCACCTCTGAGGAAGTTATTTTCCCAGCAACTCAAAATGTGAAGGCAATTTGGTTGCTGTGATAGAAATGGAATGAAAATATGGACTTGGTATATCTGATTCTCATAGTACGATGAGTGGGACTTGAGCTTTTCTATCATGATTTGTACAATGCCAATTGCAACGTTTTTATGGGGTTTATTTGCTCCTCTTCTTATTAGTTCATTATATTTTTATAGACTTTTTGTAAACGTGTATCTATTGCATGTGTATGACATCAGAGTTGCAGTTATGTGTCCTTTCTTTGATCAGATCATTGACTTAAATGAATTGATCTGATTTGTCAGGGTTCCAAGAAACACCCCCAACGAAATAAAAATCCAAGGCCTAAAGTTCCTCAAAGTTGCACTTTATTAAAGATGTCATATTGGCACATCTGGGGAAACCCAAATCTGAAAGCTTCCAGGTTTTCCTCACTCAGTTGAAAATTCACTATCCTTACCCCACAATCCCAGGAGCTCATCACATGGTCCAATCCAGAGGTCGGTTACTACTGGTTCGGACCAGTTTGGCTGAGTAGATAGTAACTCGGCCTGCCACGTTCCTGAACCAGTTCTATTGTTGGCACCGCCATCTTGGTTTTTGGTTCTGTGCATGCGCAGAACAATCTTCATTGCAAAAATGTAATTTCCCCCCTTTCTAACATTGTGCGCATGCGCAAACCTTTTTAGGTGCAAATGTGCATGCGCATGGAACCAGCAGTAAAGCCAGAAGCAACACACCCCTGGTCCAATCCAATACTCAAACGCAACTGGAGGCAATCTCCAACCACTCCCATCCAGGTGCAGGCAAGTGTCCTTGGTTCCCAGAAGAAAGAATGCTGTTATGGCTAAACTCCACTGCTCCAAGCAACCACCCCCCTCCCAAATTCCCAGGCTAACATATTGTATGTGGCAGTCAGGAAGCTGAAAAAAGAAAAAAAATGGATTCCACACTGACATGATTATTATTAGGGCATAGAGTGCAAGCGGCATAAGAAATGTATTCTGTTCAAAAAAAGAACTGTGTGAACATATAGTGCAAGCTGCAATTGTTTAGTTATAGTACAAATTTCAATTATTACCATTTTGCGGTAAGTATAAATAGGTGGGGGGAAAGAGTAAGGAGAGAAGGATTTAATGTGATTTTTGGGGGGGTTGCTTTGATTTCAAAAGTATAATCATGAACCCCTTTCACTGAGGAGCAATGGAGATAACAGAGTGGCTTGTTTATGGCAGGTGCTATGTTCAAAGAAGTTTAACACTGACTAACCCTTCTGTTCAGATTTGATGATTAGGCCTGGCCTAATTCCCCGAGATTATTTTACCGACTGATTTTAAATTAAATTAAATTAAATTAAGTTTTAACAAATGGGTTTTTACACTGTTTTTAGCACAGGGTATAGTTTAATTTAATAAGATTTTATCGATTATTTATGATGTATTTATTCTTTTTGGTATATGTTTATATTCATGTTTTTAGTTTCCTGTGCACCGCCCCGAGTCCCTTTTTGGGAGAGTGGCGCGGTATAGAAGTCCAATAAAATGAAAATGAAATGAAATGATGATGAATGGATGAAGTGAGCAAACCTCCCAACATGATGCTCACCAAGCCATGGCTTAGAATGTTAGAAAAACTTGGTTAAAGAAACTACTTGGCCATAATGTGTAGTAGCAAAAGAATACTACTTTGCATTGGATCTGAAGGCTCTTGAGACATGGTCATTGCATGGACTATAGGAAATGGGAAAAGTTTTCATTCTAAAGTAACATTCTGCATACTTATTTCAAGCTTATTAGCAGTCAAGCTAACAAGACCCTTATAATTTGTGATAAATTATAATTTAATGAGATTCCTTGAGTTGTGATAAATGCAACAAACATGTGGAAATGAATATAAAAATGTTTCACGGCATCCATCTGAATAAAGCACCTTAAATACAATGGCAGAGTGAAGCATGCAAGCATTTCAATGAAACGTGTTTCTCTTTTTTTCACAATAGATGCATTTAATGAAGAATGAACACAACAGAGAACGGATTTACAACAGCCCTTTCCCACTTACTTCTTCACCCAGGAGCAGGAGAATCTTTGTTGCTTCTTAAAGGATGAATTGAAACCTGAAGCTCAGACTAAAGAAATGGAAGCTGATGCTCATTGTTGTGGTTATGAACAGAAAGCATGATTCATGCCTGGACTTCTTTGGATGTACATTTTCATAACAAGGCAGAAACCTACAGTTAATTGTCTCTGGGAGATAATTTCATTGTTTCCAACAATGGAAAGCATAATTTCTGTATAAGAAAACTTTGTGTGTCTGTGTTTCTCTGTATGTGTGTATGTGTGTACATGCGCATGTGTAGATGGGTGTACTGTATGAAAGGTGAGAAAGGTACATGTCTACTTTGTGGCTTGTATTTATAAGATGCTACAGTGATTGATATAGATGGATATTAACTTGTGGGACAAGTTAAATGTCTGGAAACAATTCTCTCAAAGATTCTGGTCTAAATTGCTCAGTTAATGTTTACAATGGAATAGATAGGGCCTTCTCTAAAAATAGAAATCTGCCTTTCAATTAGGCAGACTATCTATCTATCTATCTATCTATCTATCTATCTATCTATCTATCTATCTATCTATCTATCTATCTATCTATCTATCTATCTATCTACCTACCTACCTACCTACCTACCTACCTACCTACCTACCTACCTACCTACCTACCTACCTACCTACCTACCTACCAGTGGTGGGTTTCAAATTTTTTAGAACCTACTCTGTAGGTGTGGCCTATTTTGTGGCCGTGGCTTGGCAGTCATGTGACAGGGTGGGAGTGGCCACCTTTTAAATGTGGTGAAACTCATTTAACAATGCTCTTGCTTAGCAACCAAAATTTTGGACTCAATTGTGATGATAAATAAATAAATAAATAAATAAATTAATTAATTCTTTCTTTCTTTCTTTCTTTCTTTCTTTCTTTCTTTCTTTCTTTCTTTCCTTTTTTCCTTCCTTTCCTTTCCTTTCCTTCCCGTTGGGTCACTGGCAGTGGCGGGCCAGATTTACTTCCAGGTACGCCAGTGGAACCCCCTCTCACTGGTTCTCTAAATTTCACCAACCGGCTCTCGCGAGTAGGTGCGAGCCTGCAGAAACCCACCACTGCTACCTACCTACCTACCTACCTACCTACCTACCTACCTACCTACCTACCTACCTACCTACTTACCTACCCACCCTCTCAGTACTAATTGAGATGACACATCATGGGAAGCCATAATAGTGGTTTTCTCTAGGTTGAATATGTTATGCAAATTGAGACCTTTGAGTTTATGGAGTTTAGTGCAATGTTTGAATTGGAAAGGGCTTATTAAAAAAACCAAACCCTATAATATAAGCATGAGGCATGAACCCTGCCAGTACTGTCTTCAGCAACTTACAAACACACTAGGGTTTCAGAGAAGAAACTTTAGGGCACTGTCATGGGCCTGCAGCCCAATTGTTTGACCCAGAGCCCTTCCTCCCATTACTTCAGAGTCCTAAAAAAAATCACCCCAAAAGCATTGTCTCAGATTAGAAATAATGCCACCCCAGAGCTGCGACTGGTAATTCAATCCCAGCTCTCATGTCTGCAAAGTAAAACTTTTCTCTTGTGTACTGCACTCAGTTTTAATGTGCCATGGTACTAAATAGTCACCCCACCTCCCCCAAATAATGGAATGGTGCTCATTATTATAAAACAGCATTGCCTTTTTTTTAATGGTACAAGTAGACTGCACGGGCAGATGCCTGGTTTAAACAAGCCTGCGGGCATAGAGCTGTCTGGGATAGTTACAGTGTCTGTGAGAAGATGGTTTCTGACTGTGGTTTTCCAAGTCTGTTCCTCTGCCACCCGGGAATCGCTGGCTGTCATTTCTATAACAGCAAGCAAGCAAGCGCAAACATGTCTTAACTCTGCTCTTTCAGAAAAACAGAGAACGTGGCTTCGTTTCCCCAAGTTGGCATTCATACATAGCAAAATTGGCCATATCTGGCTGTCTATCTATCTAGGTAGATAAATAGATAGCAAAGTTGAGGCTAAATAGCCAAACTTCCCACAGTTAAAATCAAAATTATTATTTTTTTCTGCCTTGGAAAATGTGGGGCAGCTCTTATTATGAAAATAGGGGCTTGTCTGAACATTCCTCCTTCCTCAAAAGGTAGCAGCCCTTTTGTCTAAGAGTGGCATGCACAGACTGGAAGTCAGGAACCCTTTCGTGCTAACACAAACCCATCGTTCTCCTATGTGGGAAAAGGTCAGTCTGGATTTTCTCATTCTCCTGCAATATTCCTGAAGTTGTTTTGGGTTAGAATAGAATAGAGCTAGAAGGGACCTTGGAGATCTTCTAGTCCAGCCCCCATAGCAATGGGTAAATACAAAAAGGGATCTCTTTTACGATACAATACAATACAATACAATACAATACAATACAATACAATACAATACAATACAATACAATACAATAGCAGAGTTGGAAGGGACCTTGGAGGTCATCTAGTCCAACCCCCTGCCTAGGCAGGAAGCCCTATACCGTTTCAGACAAATGGCTATCTGCAATGTACTCAGAGAGCTTACTGGCGCCTGTCAAGCCCTTCAGGAAAAAAAGATGATTCTCATTGCATCTCTATACAATATAATATCTTTCTTTCTTTCTTTCTTTCTTTCTTTCTTTCTTTCTTTCTTTCTTTCTTTCTTTCTTTCTTTCTTTCTTTCTTTCTTTCTTTCTTTCTTTCTTTCTTCATGAAGCCTTTTAGTTGTGATAGTTTTGCAGGGTTGGAAACAGTTTGTCCCTGGATTCCAGCTACTGTGGGGGCCATGGGTTGCGCTAATTTCTTTGGGTGTGCTTTACTGCAATGTGTGAATCCTGCCAATATGTTTTATAACCCTTAAAGCACAGTGACACATGATCCACAAATATAAGGGCTGCATTGTACCCTCCCCAGATAATAAACCCAATTGAGTTTTGAGCGCATGCGCTTAAATAAGTCCTCCACCGAAAATAAGCCCTCCCTGAAAATATTGCAACACAGCAGCAGCCATGAAGTGACCACACCCGCTGCCTCCTGCGCCTCAAAAATAAAAACACCTTCCTGAAAATAAGGCCAAGGGCTTATTTCAGGGGTCAAAAGAAAAGAAGACCCTGTCTTACTTTTGGGGAAACACGATACTGTGTGAAACTTGACGAGCAGAGGTGGGCAAGCTATGGCCCCTTTATGATCCGGGGACTTCAACTCCCAGAATTCCTGAGCCAGCCATGTGACTCAGGAATGCTGGGAGTTGAGGTCCACAGGTTGTAAAGGGGCCATAGTTGTCCCCTCCTGCTGTTGAACATTAGGGCTTGGGGAGGGTGGAGTTTCGGATGTTTTTTTAAATTGAAATTAGATGAGGATATTTTTTTTTTCTCCTTCTGGGCAACCATGTCAGATTCTTGCTGATTGCCTGGAGAAGCCCTCTGCAGTTTTCTTGACAAGATTTCTCAGAAATGGCTTGTCTTTGGCTCCTCCTTAAGGCTGGGGATGATTGCATACTCATTTTCTTCTTAAATGCCCCCCCAATTTTTTTTAAGAGACTCTTCCTTTCTATGAGGGGCATCTCTAGGCAGTGGCGTAGCGTGGGTTGTCAACACCTGGGGCAAGGCAAGTAATTTGCGCCCCCTAACCCGTGGATTTTAGCACTCGGGGGAGGCAGCTCTTCTTGTGGTGTCGAGCCCACGCACCTCCCGCGAGGATCCGGCAGGCAGCCGCTGCCCAAAGGGCTCGGCCATCCGGGTCCGACACTCGTTGCCTCGCCTTGGGGAGAAGCGGGCGCCCTTTGCGTGGTGCGGGCCTGGGACACCCGATGCTCCTTTCTACGGAGGGCGACGGCCCGAAAGCCGGGGCAAGAGGGTCTTCCTGGGCCGCCGTGGGGCCCAGGTCGCCGCTCCTCTGGCTGGCTCGGAACGGAGGAGTCTTCCAGGGTCTCCGCACGGCCGTTGCTTCGAAAGACCTGCGCCTTTAAGTCTCGCCTGGCCCCCTCGGGTGGCGCTGGCGGGTGCGAGGAGCCGGCGCTGGCCTCAGCCGGGGGATGGTTTGGCCCCTACTGGCCGCTGTTTGCTCCCCGACTCTCACCGGCCCAGGAGCGCCCAGGCGCCGCCGCCGCCAACTCCAGAGACCCGCGGAGGAGAGCTTCCGAGTCGGGTCTCTGGAGCGCGCCCCCCCAGATGTTGCGGCCGGTGCGGCCGGCCCCCCCTGCACCCCCCACGCTACGCCTCTGTCTCTAGGAGCCATAAAATCCATCTTTTCATACCTGGTTAATTGCTTAATGTTGTGAATAAATGCAGTCACTGTGACTGATTCAAAAAAACATTGGTTAAACAAACCAAGGATTAGTACATGAGAACAATTAGCTATCATATCTTGCCTGTGGGTTTCCAGAAGTGATTGATTATTGCAGGAAATTGGGTGCAAGTTTAGATTGGTTATTTTGTTCTGATCCTACAAATATTAACATTAATTATTAATAGCCAATATATTACTATATTAAAAATATTAATTAATATATTAATTAGTTAATATATTAAAATTTACCCCAAATTCCATTTTTGCTGCAGCCCCTTGCTTTTTCTTCTGCTCCTATTTTTCTTTCATCTGCCCCCCACCCCGTTGCCATTGTGGGCTTGTGGGCTTGTTCTTGATGTGTGTCCTTTATATACATACACTTCAGTTCCCACCACTGAAGGATTGCTGATCCAGATGGGTAAGAGAGCTCTGTTTATGTAGCTCTGCAGGCAGGGATCCCGAATGATTTAAAAAATATATATTCTGGACTTGGGAAGGTAAACCAGCACTTGAAGTGCTAATTAATAGAGTATATTGGTGGGGGAAAATGCTTGGTAAACAGTAAGTGGCTATTTTGCTTTTAGGAAATGCAGCCCATTTTTGCTCTGGATGTTTTGATAATATTAATGAGGCATTAAAACAGTTGTTTGTATGCTCTGTTATAGATGTATCATTGTCCATTGCTCTCAGATCTGCTGTTATCTGCAAAATATGTCATGTAATTGTATTTTAAGCTTAGTGCTGAAAAGTCTTTGTGAAACCTATTTTTCCCCCTGTAATGAGGTTTGTTACAAAAAAAAATTGCTGCTAACAGAAAAAATTAATTACTGCTATGTGTATATGTCCTTATAGTAATATGTCAAAGTTGCTGATCCAAAAGGAAATCCACTGTACTTTTGCATTCTTTCCAGAGTATGAGAAGTTATTTATTTAATTATTGTGAAAAGTAAAGGACTGAAAAAAATTCCTCCTTTAAAGTTCACGACTAACATGATGACAGTCCCCAAAAATGATGAATTAATTTGTGTGGAAACGTTCTGCCTCCATAAGTAAACTAGGATTAATCCAAAAAAACCCACTCCAATCACACCACTTTTATGAATTAAAAATTATCACATTAAATTAATGTACCTGTTAACTTTATAAAATAAATATGTTTCATTGGAAACCAACAAAATTTGAAATTAGATTTAAAACCATATTTTAAAGGAAAAGATGAGCTTTCTTTCTTTCACATAATTCCTAAAAGCTGGCATTCATTTTGAGACAAAACTTTTTGCTTGTTCCATATTTAATGTCTTTCATCATTCATTTGTTCATTATGTCAAGACCTAAAAGACTATATTTGGGTCAAATCCTAAAGAAAATCTGTCTTGGTGGTTGTGAAGAATAGACGCCAATCTGATGGCATTTCATCAATCATAGAAAATCCTCACTAAATAAGGATTCTATGTGGACTTCAGCTTCCAGAATTCCCCAGCCAAGTATGCTGGCTGGGGAATTCTGGGAGCTGAAATCCACAAATCTTAAAGTTGCCAAGGCTAAGAAACACTCTACGGCAGGAGTTTCCAACCTTGGCAACTTTGAGCCTGGAAGTTGAAGTCCTGTAGGCTTAAAATTGCCAAGGTTGGAAGCCTCTGCTCTATGGCAAGAGAATTCTTTGCTTTTGTGTTTAGTTTTTTTGTGCTAATGATAAGGTGACCAGACGTCCTGTTTTTGGTGGGACAGTCCCGGTTCACCTTCAGATGTCCCGCGCCCCGCCGCCTCTTCAAAATGTCCCGCTTTTGCGGGCAGGCGGCGGGCGCTCTGTACGCGCTCAGAGGCGTGTGTCTCTGAGCGCTGGCTTGGTCGGGGAGGGCATCGGGGCCGAGGAGGGGGGCCACGCACGCTCCGGCGCATCACATGCCTGCGCAGAGGGCGTCGGGGCGGGGGGCATGCTCCCACCTGTCCCCGAGGTGTCCTCTTTAAAGGCAGCGGCGGTGGCCCAAGCCTGCGGCTCTCAGCGCCACCGGGCCGGGCTGCCGCCGTCGCTGCCTTTAAAGAGGGCCCTGTGGGGGCGGGTGGGAGCACGCCTCGACCCTGACACCCTCTGCCCAGGCATGTGACACGCCAGAGCGCGCACAGCCCCCCCTTCTCGGCCCTGACGCCTTCTGCGCAGGCACGTGACGCACCGGAGTGGCGCCCCCCTGCCTGTCGACGGTGTCCCGCTTTGGGACTTTGAATATCTGGTCACCTTAGCTAATGAGCACTGATCAAAATTCAAGGAGAGACATTAGGATTTCCCCCCCCAAGAAAACCTCAGAAGATACATCTTTCAATAGTTCCTCCACAGTAGTATGAAGTATATCAGCTGTAATCAAGCATTGAATAGTTCCCTAAGTTCATTATCTTTGTGCTATTACAGGCAGTCAAAAACTATGGATCTGCTATATGTATTCTAGGAATGCCCAGACACAGAAATATTTATAAGAGAATTCAGATCTAGATAGTGGTGATCCGTATGTATATGGCGAAGAATAAGTTTCTCACATGAACATCTGGTATAGTGGTTATACTACCCTGAAATCTGGTTTACTCATTTTAATTGTGTTAAAAACTCAGTGCACAAAATATACTACCTTTAAAAGCATACATTTATATGCATTTTAATGTAAAAGCGATAGATAATTTTTAAAAGCATTATAAAACAGATATGCAGGTCTCAAAATTTCAAACTAATGTTCTACAACAATAATTTAAAAAAATACAAACTCTTAAATGTTCATAGCACTCTTGTGCTTCTGCTAACCAAAGCTTAATAACATTTAATTTGTAAACCTGGCAGTACTCCAAAGTTGAAGCTTGACCATCACGCCTGAGCAAAATTTTAAAAATTCTTGTGATCTTCCTCTAGTTTATCCATGGCCTGCTAGGGATCACAACCCAGTTTAAGAATCCCTGTTTTTCTGTATAGAAAAGCTATCTTGGGGTATATGTGTGGGTGTTAGCATATGTATCAATTTTCAAATAGAAATTATAAATTTTATGTATCATTTACGGGAGGTGATTAAAGTATCTGCATTTCAGTGAAGGTTTGTCACATACATTAAAGCATCAATCAATGTTTTTTACTCTTGGTTGTACAAACCTAGGCGGTTGTTGTTATTCGGCAACATTTGGGGAGCCACAGGCTTCTCATCTCTTATCCACCAACTTTACATAAAATGATATGTAGAGGGAACATATGGAATGGGAACAGGATTATGCCCATTGACCATACATACTCTCAGTAAAGTGGAACTATCTGATTATAAAGCTATATTAAGCATATGTTAATTCATGTTTCTTATGTCTTTTGGTATATTTGGAATATATTAACAGCAGGACCACTCTGATCTCAGACTCTAGCTAGAGGTAATATGCAGCCAGTTTGAAAGTTTGAGAGTAGGGTCGGAATGGGGATTTTGCAGTATCCTTTCCCTGCCACGCCCACAAAGCCATGCCCACAGAACTGGTAGTAACAAAAAATTGAATCCCACCACTGACTCTAGCTCTGTGGATTCCATACCATCTCCCTCTAATGAGAAAAGTTGGGGAGAAAACAGATTTAGCCATTATCTTGAAGTCTTAGGGGGGGAAAGAAGAATAAACATACAAAATAAATACATTTCCGACAGTACATTGGTTTATATGACAACCTCTCCACACAGTTCCCTTTTTGGAAAGTTAAACTATGATAACCTCTAATTGACAGCAAATGGGGCGGGGGAACTAAAAAAAAGAAACAAGGAACTGATAATAACAGTGATTTTTGACCGAAAATTCTTGAATAGCTCAGAAAGGATCCTGATGACAAAATGTTAAGACGTATCACTAGGGATGTTTCAGAGAAGAGTAGAGCTAAATCAGTACTTGGAATTTTATAGTTCTTCCATAAAGATATTTATTGTTAATTGCAGCTTCTGCCGTCATTGATCTGCTTCCTCTGGCATTATCATTTGCAATAAAAGTAATCCTTTTTTGCTCAGGTAATACAGAAATGACAAATTACAGTGCAGTCTTTTTGCAAATCATTTTTCATTCATCCTGTAGAAGACTGAATAGCTTAGAGAGATGAGAAGAGCATTAAGCAGAAAGGTCTCAATCTATATAAATAAAAATGTAAAATAGTTTGTACGAATCCACTAATCTCAAAAACTACTGGACCGATTTACACCAAACTTTCACACAATGTATCCAAGGACTTCCGATAATAGAATAGCTACTCATTTTGTGCCTAGCACACGTGTATCGTGTGTAAGGTAAACACAAATAAAAGGTACTAACTGAAAAATGTTTTTACTCCCTGTAACTCTGCCCACCAACAGTCATTAACTACGAAGGCCTCTTAGGGGCAAAAAGGCACTTAGGGGCAAACTATTCTCCAAAGCACCTGAGGGCAGAACAAGAAGCAATGGGTGGAAACTAATCAAGGAGAGAAGCAACTTAGAACTGAGGAGAAATTTCCTGACAGTTAGAACAATTAATCAGTGGAACAGCTTGCCTCCAGAAGTTGTGAATGCCCCAACACTGCAAGTCTTCAAGAAGATGTTGGATAGCCATTTGTCTGAAATGGTATAGGGCTTCCTGCCTAGGCAGGGAGTTGGACTAGATGACCTCCGAAGTCCCTTCCAACTCTGCTATTGTATTATTCTATTACAGTAGGTAGGTAGATAGGGGAATAGAGAGAGAGGGTTGCCACAAAGAAGAGGGAGTCAAACTATTCTCCAAAGCACCTGAGGGCAGAACAAGAAGCAATGGTTGGAAACTAATCAAGGAGAGAAGCAACTTAGAACTGAGGAGAAATTTCCTGACAATTAGAACAATTAACCAGTGGAAGAGAAATTGCCTCCAGAAGTTGTGAATGCCCCAACACTGCAAGTCTTCAAGAAGATGTTGGATAGCCATTTGTCTGAAATGGTATAGGGCTTCCTGCCTAGGCAGGGAGTTGGACTAGATGACCTCCAAGGTCCCTTCCAACTCTGCTATTGTATTATTCTATTACAGTAGGTAGGTAGATAGGGGAATAGAGAGAGAGGGTTGCCACAAAGAAGAGGGAGTCAAACTATTCTCCAAAGCACCTGAGGGCAGAACAAGAAGCAATGGTTGGAAACTAATCAAGGAGAGAAGCAACTTAGAACTGAGGAGAAATTTCCTGACAATTAGAACAATTAACCAGTGGAAGAGAAATTGCCTCCAGAAGTTGTGAATGCCCCAACACTGCAAGTCTTCAAGAAGATGTTGGATAGCCATTTGTCTGAAATGGTATAGGGCTTCCTGCCTAGGCAGGGAGTTGGACTAGATGACCTCCAAGGTCCCTTCCAACTCTTCTATTGTATTATTGTATTATAGTAGGTAGGTAGATAGGGGAATATATAGATAGGGAGAAATACAGTAGGTAGGTAGGTAGGTATGTAGATAGAGGGATAGATAGGGAGAAATACGGTAGGTAGGTTGGTAGGTAGGGGGATAGATATATAGGGAACAGCACAGTAGGTATGTAGGTAGGTAGGTAGGTAGATAGGGGGATAGATAGAGAGGAAGAAATACAGTAGGTTTGTAGGTAGGTAGGTAGGTGTATAGATAGATAGCGAGAAATCCAGTAGGTAGGTAGGTATAGGAATAGAGAGAGAGGGAGAAATACAGTAGGTAGGTAGGTAGAGGAATAGAGAGGGGGAAATACAGTAGGTAGGTAGGTAGATAGAGGGAGAAAGGAAGAAATACAGAATGTAGGTAGGTAGAGGGATAGATAGAGAGGGAGAAATACAGTAGGTAGGTAGGTTGGGGGTTATATGGTGGTTGTGTGTATGTGTGCAGGTGTAGATCTACACACAGATTGGTTGGCCATTTAACCAGACTGGGCCACAGCAACGCGTGGCCGGGTATAGCTAGTTAAATATAAAAAGGGAATTCTTGACTGGACTTACCATGGTTTTCTTTAATACAGTTTTTGCCGCGGATCCAGTAATCGATTCAGGTCAGGATTTACACATGACCTAAGTCAGGGGTCTGCAAAGTCGGCTCTTTTAAGACTGGTGGACTTCAACTCCCAGAATTCCCCAGCCAGCTATGCTGGCTGGGGAACTCTGGGAGTTGAAGTCCACCAGTCTTAAAAGAGCCGACTTTGCAGACCCCTGACCTAGGTTTATACCAGAGGTGGGTTTCTGCCGGTTCACCCTGGATTGGGTGAACCGGTAGTGGTGGTGGCAGCCAGACCCGCCCAGACGTTTCTGCACATGCGCACAAGTGAACCGGCAGTAAAATAAATTGAACCACCATTGGTTTCTACATTGTTAAATTAAATTGCTTTAGGATTTCTCCTAGCTTGCTAGACAAGATAAAGCTCAGCTGATTGACTCCATTGAACAAAATTAAAGCTTCAAAATAAAATTCACATCTACATTTGGTCTGAATCCAAATATAAGACCTAGGCTTCTGAACCCCAACTCTTAGGAAGTATTTTTTTGTAAACCATATGCAATTTAAAAGTCACAGAAACACACATTTATCTCAAGCTTTCTTGAATAGAATAGAAGATGATTAGATCAACTGTTTTATATGGAAATATTTTCTTCATCATGAAAAAGTGCAATGTATATTGGTAAAATTGTATTCAAGGGAATACAATTTCTTTTGTTCATTTTTAGGCATGGATGTTTGCAAGAGTGGCATAGTGTACAGTGGACTTAAACATTAATTATATCAATAGGATTTATAAGCCCCACATGAATATGGCTAGATATTTCCTGGACCAAATTCAGTCACCAAAAAGAGGAATGAATTATAATTTGTGGGCAGTTAATAAGCTAGGTTTTTTGACTTCCGGTTCCGGCTCCTGCGGCGACGGGCGAGCCTAGCGCTCGCTCGCCGCTTTGTTTCTTCTTCTGCCCCCCCATCGGGGGCGAGACTCCTCTTTTTTGAGGGTCTCCCGTAGGGCCGGCTCGTCGGGGGGCGCCCCCCCCACGGCGGTGGAGGAAGTGGCTTCCGGCGCGGCTCAGGTGAGGGAGAACATGCTAGCGGGGGGTTCTCCCTTCGCCTAAGGAAGACGGCGCCATTCATGACAATGAGGAGGGCTGATCGGCTCAGTCGAAGGGCTCCCGAGGCTTCAGCTGCGAGGAGAGAGTGAGTTTCTAAAAAAAAACTTTTTTTTACCTTGCTGTCAGCCAGGCTGAACGGACTGGGAGGGGGGTGTTTATTTTTAAAAACCCCCCCTCGGATTTAAGCGGCGCGCTAAAATGGCTTCTCTGCAAAGAGAAAGCGGAAAACTTTCACTCCGGATGGTCTCTAACAAAGGAAAGTGGATTGTGACTTTTAGCAACATTGTTTCTAGGTCTGGCTGAGTTTAAAAAAATTCTTTTTTTTTTGCTACTCTCTCCCTCTGGCTCTGAGATGGCGGTGGAAGTGGATTCTATTTGTCCCTGCCTGACTATTTTAACTAAGGAAAATTTCCAGCGTCTCTTTGAAAGCAGGACTCTCTCTGGATTTTTGGAAAAAAAATTTCTTTTGATGGATTTATGACTTCTTCTCTGGAATACCTTCGTTATTACTATTTGCTGATTTGGGAAATTGTGTCTCTTTTGGTTTCTGAATTGTTTGCAACTTCACAGCCCTGAACTGAACTGAGCTCCTGGTTTGCCCCACCAGCCCCACCCGGAAAACGCCATCTTGGTGGCAGTGACTTTAACTTTTAACCATGGCACAAGAAGCAGCACTTGTAAATTTGGAACAAAGGATGGCTTCTCTTGAAACTTCTATACTAACTTTGATATCAGAAATAAAGGCCCAGAGGGCTGAAAATATTATCTTCAAGAAAGAGCTGTTGGATACAAGAAGACAAGTGCTGGATAACACACAGAAGAATAAAGAACTGGAAGGGGGGTTGGAGGGGGCCAAGGGGGAAATTAAAAATGTTACTAATGAGGTTGTGGAAATAAATGGGCATGTGTCTAGGATGGATATGGAAAGAATGACATACTTTTTGAGATTTCAAAATGTTTCTGAGGAATCTGGTGAATACCTCCCTGATCTTATGAGCACAATTTTAGCAGACTATTTACAAAAACCTAAGGATGAGATCAGGGGGGATATTGACCTAGCCTACAGAATTAACTTAGCATATGCCAGGATAAATGAAGTGCCTAGAGAGATACATGTGAAATTTGTTAGAAGGTCAACCAGAGAGGAAGTCCTGAAAGCACAGAGAGAGAAACCCTTAACTTATCAACGAGAAACGGTCACTATCTTGAAGCAGATCCCTAGAAAAATTAGAGATTCAAGAAGGAATTTTTCCTTCTTGTCTAAAACCTTGTTTGATCACGGGATTTGGTTCAAGTGGATGACACCTGAAGGGATGCTGGTGTTCTGGGAAGGAGGAAGAGTGAGGATTAAAATAGTTGCTGAGGCGGAAGCCTTTTTTAAAAAACATTCCTCTGCCCTGGGGGAAGATCCAGGGGGGACGGAGGGGGCCACGGCCCCGCCCGAGGGGGGCCAGGGGGGAGAGAAAGAAGATACAATAGCCAAAAGACTTAGATCAAAAAAATAACTTTGCCTTGATTTTTCTTGAACAATTTTGTATAATATTTTTATCCGGACTTTTTGTAAATGTCTGACAGCATGGAAGGGAGAATTTAGGTAAATGTACTTGCTCTCATCTTGTAGTGATGTGGAAAATGTTTTCTATGTTAACTTTTTTTAATGTGTAATTTGAGGTCTTGGAAGGTCCGACGACTCCGACGTGAATGCTCTCAAAATTTCTTTGTAACCATTACCCTATCCTGTTAAAAAATGTAAAACCAATAAAACTTTTTCAATATAAAAAAAAATAAGCTAGGTTTTTTGCACTTTAGAATTTTTTCTGGGAAGAAAAATGGATCATCTGTTTACACACTTCTTTTATTATTATTTTTTAAACTATATTTAATTTGTGTAGGTATCTCTGTGTGTGTATGTATGTATAGACACACACATACTTGCATAAAATTAAACTATACATGCCATGAAGAATGTACTCTTTCTTAATAATAATAATCTTTATTGTCATTGTAAAAATTCTTATAATCTTAATACTTTTTAAACTGCTACTTATTTCCCTACTCATGTGTAAATCCTGTCCATAGATAACATTTTCTTAGAGTGAATAGAATTCTCACGTTTGAAGACTACTTTTAGTTGATGGATGGGATGCACAAGACAATATTCCATTCCTCAGTCTAAAAAGAAGATTTTTCCCCATGCCACGTAAATGAATGCATGTTATTTTTCAAAATAATCAAAATAATCATGTATTTCTCAGTCAAGATAACCATTCTGGATGTCAATGACCAACAGTGCTAAAATCAGGGTTTCCTCAAAGTTCTTATACTGTATATACTGTTATTTTGAGTGGTTCTCTCCCAGAAAAAAAACCCAAATTCTGATGCTTCTAGCTATTCTAAATAATTTCTCTGCTGTTATGGAAACCTTCAGCATAACAAATAGTCCCACACCTATTTACCTGTGTGCACAAGCTTTCTTCATTGCAGAGGCAAAAAAAGGATCAGCAATAATGGCAGTAGAGTTAATGCAAGTGTGCTTTTCTGCTTGCTTACGGATTGGTTGAAAGTAGGTTAATGTGGCTGTCTGGGTCTGAATGTCATATGCAATTAAGTCAAATGACCACAATATTGCACCTCAAACTAAAAATGCAGGACACTCGCTGTGAATGGTCCTCTTAGTGCTGTAATGTAACGCGGCTTCTGACTATTACTGCAGGTAGAATGTTGAACTTGGCTAATCATTAATCCATGCCTGGATAGCCTTAGCTGCAATTGCTAATCTGGGCATAGACTTCAAGGAGTGGCAAATCGCTTGACTCGTGAATTACATAAACATCCCAAACGATAAGAAACTTAGCTGACCAAAGGGAATATTTCCTAAGTCAGTTAATTCAGCCTCGTTTTCTTGTGATTACAAGCAGCTTAACTGCCAGGTGATTAGCACTTTACCTTCAGTTGGTTCAGAGTTAGTCATAACATTGCTCAATAGCGCTGTGGGTGCTTGAAAAATGATTCAAAAGTGCTTTGGACTTTGCCCTTTGTTCAAGCGGATCAGCTTTTTCCACAGAAGTCTAAAGCAAAGATGCCATAACTTTAAATGCTCCACTTATTAATGGGAAGGCGACTGTTCAAAAACATTTTTGGAAACTTGCATCACTCAACACATAACACAATTACAGGAGTCTTATCTGTCCCAGAGCAAAACAACAAGATACTTGGGACCCTTGAAAACCTTACGCAATCCATCTATTCGCTTATAAACGTTGTGTGACTTATGGTAGAGTTCTGTTCTCTTCACTGCCAAAAATGCCAACTGTTAGTTTTTTGGATTTTGCAGCCCAGATAAAATAAATATTGCAGCCCTTCCCAGATAATATTAGCCCTAGTTTATAGCACCAAAATATTCCTTGTTTTTTCTGCAGTGTCTTACTGTGGTTATCTCTTGGGAAACTGTGGTGGTATTATTATTATTATTTACTTTATTCATAAAACATGAAACTCAGCCAGCTGAACATTCAAAAATGCATTGCAAATACTACTGACTGGTGCCAATGGCTGATACAGTTTGCTGCCAGCATCCTAGGTATCTACCAAATATCTTCTTAGGATGTAAGATGTTCCAATGTTCCGATGGCCAGATCGTGATATTTCGTGATTTTTTCTAGTTCTTTTTCTTCAACTCTGGCATCTCCTGGTACAGCAATATCAATAAACTATGCTTCAACCCTCTACAACTGTGATATCTGGCATGTTGCATTCCAAATGATGACCTGTTTCTATTCGAAAGTCCCACAAGATCTTCACCTTCTCATTTTCGATAACTTTTTCCATTTTATGTTCCCATCACTTTCTGGATACAGGTAAATCATATTTTTTACATAACGATCAGTGGATTAATTTAGCAGCTTGGTCATGTCTAGCTCTGTAATCGGTTTGTGCGATTTTGCTCCATTCACATATTAAATGTGAAACAGTTTCAATTTTGTTGTTGCAAAGTTGGCAGTTTGGATTGTGAGTGGATTTTTGAATCTTCGCTTTCATGGCATTAGTTTGTAGTGTTGTTGCTATTGTTATTGTTGTTGTTGTTATGTAAGCATACACCGAACTCTCAGAGAACCAGCTGAATTGCACCTTTCATGTTATTTTCCATACTGACAGCTGGTTTTTTTCCTTTCAAAATCTACTTTATAGAGATGCACAAGGGGAGGAAGTAATCACCTGTTCAGTATGACTGTAATTGATTGGCCGAAAACTATGAATAACATGGCAAGTCCTGCTGATTACACCAAGTTGGGGTTGCTTGCTTGCTTATTTATTTACTGGTATTTATTTGTTTGTTTGTTTGTTGATTGTTTAGAAACTAAATGAGGATCCAAAGAAGAAATGTTAATTTTAAAGAAAATAAAAATCCACACTGCTTAGGTAGCATCTACATAACAAAAATCCCAAGCATATATTGATTTGCATAATGGGACATGCTTCAGGGCAGCTTTCTCCAACTGGTGTTCTTCATGGAAAAATACGTCTCTTGATTCCTAAACGGTGGTTGAGTTGCAGCACATCTGCAAAGCACCTGGCTACAAATATGTTCTTTAAGGGTTCCTGTGTTTAAAAAAAACACCAGCGTCTGGATTCACAGATCAGGGTAATCTGCAATGTGGTTTGTCTGGCTTTGTCTTAGCGTTTTGTTAACCCAGGCATTATGCTTTGTCAGGGATGGTTTTGAATTAAGGCAGTGTGAAAACCACTTACAGAGAGGCCAGAAAACACAGCTGCAAATCATTTCCAAATCAAATCAAACCAAATATCTTTATTACAGTTTTGACCAGCCTTTATAATAAAGAGTACAATAAAAAAAGGAAATAATTTAATGTAAAAATTTGTTATAGGGAAAGGGGGGAAAGTAAATAGGACAATAACATAACCTATATTATTAAAAGTTTTGCTCACTTGTATAACTTGGTGAAGGTATTTGGCCACTTGATATGGTGGAGTTAAAAAGGTAAAGTTTCCCCCACACATATGTGCTAGTTGTTCAGGGGGTGCTCATCTCCATTTCAAAGATGAAGAGCCAGCGCTGTTCAAAGACGTCTTCGTGGTCATGGGGTTGGCATGACTAAATGCCAAAGGCACACAGAGCGCTGTTACCTTCCTACCAAAGTGGTCCCTATTTTTCTACTTGCATTTTTACATGCTTTCGAACTGCTAGGTTGGCAGAAGCTGGGACAAGTAACAGGAGCTCACTCTGTTATATGGTGCTAGGGATTCAAACTGCTGAACTGCAGACCTTCTGGTCGAAAAGCTCAGCATTTTAGCCACTGAGCCACCACGTCCCTTATGGTGGAGTTAGCATCCCTTAAAAAAAAATAAACATAAAAGTTACCTGTATGGCCCTCTTTTTGGAAATGATTGGAACAATCAGAGCCTGTTTTGGGGCATTGTAGTGATGTGGCTATTTGCTGTAGGGCCATTTGCTGTAAAAATGCAACGTTATGGCATGAACACAGAAGGAAGGAAGGAGATGTGTATTTGGTAAGGCCTGCATAACAAAGATAAAAGGAAAGGGAGTGTGGATTGTTGCGGCCCCTTTCAATGTAGAAAACAAGAGCTGACTGTCAGGCACATCATGGTGGGTTCCTACCAGTTCGGACCGGTTCGGCTGAATTGTTAGTGGTTTGTTGGCCTGGGTCGCTGGAACCAACAGTGACCCAGGTCTGTTACACCACCAAACCAGTTCACCAAGTGGCGGCCATACCATTTTGTTTTTCAGTTCTGCACATGCGCAGAACAATTTTAATTGCACTATGCATGCGCATGCAGTGCGCATCAAGCAAGCGAACCAGCAGTAGTGCCTGCTGAAACCCACTGTTAAGACTATAATCCTAGAGTTGGGTTGGCAATATATATATAAGCCATGATTACAAATGGCCTCTGTTGCTTTAAGTGCTACAGTGGAATATAATTGGCTGCTGTAATTAACTCAGCAATAAGAGGAAGCCAGGAGCACTGTCAGTTTGCTGACTTTGAACTGGAGATACTGTGGTGTTGGATTAGGTCAGCAGAACAAGGAAGGATCGTGGATTGCAACTGTAAGCTAACTGTTTTTGAGTTAAAGACTGTATTTGATTCAGGACTGACTATCACTGTTTGTGAAGCAGTAGTTTATTTTTCCATCACAAGTAAAGCTACTTGTTTTTACTATCAGTGTCTGAGACTCTATTGATGTGTCTTCCATCAACGTTTCTCTTGCTGCAAATTCTGTTGCAGAATTGTCTGTCTCCTAAAGGAGATATCCCCAACACCCACCCCTGATCATACAAGATGTATTGGTAAGATAAGGAATAGGACTAAGACAGAGTCAGTAGAAGACTTGCTAAAAGTCTTCTAGGATGCCTATAAGTTAACTTTTAGAAATAGGGTTGAAATAGAGCCAATAGAACACTTGTTAGATATCTTTTGAAGTGTTTATTAGTGAAGACTTAGAAATAGGAATGGCATAACGCCAATAAAGGAGCCTTTAGATAATTTTCAGAAAGCCTATTAGACAATGTTTGTTATCCCACTTTGAAAAACTGTATAAAAGCTTGTTGAAACCTTTCTTCCAGATCCGGCATTTTGCTGGCTGGGGTCCCTTTCACTGAAAAGCTTCAATAAAAGTAAACAAAACCTGCACCCCGTGTCTGGTGTTCTTCAGCAGCTTTATCGCCCGTCTCAGACCCGAACTGGGGACAACAGTAGAAATATGAGACATGGAACCACAAGAATAAAATACATAAAAATAAGGAGTCTCGTGAAATCTTCCCACCAGTAGAGCTGATGAGAGGTCATCAAAACAGGTTTTGGGAAAGGCCCATCCATATTTGCTCAGCATTAAATTGTATAGATGCCCCTTATGACTGTCTAACATCTAGCAATAGGATTTGACGCACTGTTAATATCATTTTGGTGATCTGTATCCCCATGTCTCTCTCTGGCCTGTTACTATTGATTTGGCCTTATCCAGGGTTAGCTGGCCTAAGTATTCAGGAGAAAAGTCCAGGGGATTGGTAATTGTCTGACAGTAGCAAAGGCCTGCAGGATCAAACATGATTCTAAGACCTGAGATTAGAATGTATTTATTATTTATTTTATTGGATTTCTAGACCGCCCCCTCTCCCCAAGGGGACTCGGGGCGGTGTACAGGTAAAATTAAAAACTACTAAAAACATGACAATACATACAAAGTTAAAATCAAATTAAATAACCCTGTACAAATTTATAAAAGTTAAAACTAAACCCATAAAACCGAATAAAATAATTTAAATTACAGACTGGGGCGAGAAGCATAAGTTAGGCCAAGCCGGGTTGATGGAACAGGTGAGTTTTAAGTTTCTGGCGGAAGGAGCGGAGGTCCGTGGTAGTTCTGATATCAGGGGTAGGTCGTTCCAAAGGGTCGGGCCCAACACAGAGAAGGCCCTTCTCTGTGGACGGCACCTGGAGAAGTCCCTCTCTGTGGGAGCGAATCGGCCGAAGGGACGTATGGGGCAGGATACGATCCTGCAAATAGCTAGGTCCTGTGCCATGGAGCGCTTTAAAGATGATGACCAACACCTTGAAACGCACCCGAAAGGCCACAGGCAGCCAGTGCAGCCTGCGCAGGAGCGGTGTTACGTGGGAGTATCTGGTAACTCCCCAAACTGCCCGCGCGGCCGCATTTTGGACCAGCTGCAGCCTTCGGGTGCATCTCAAGGGGAGCCCCATGTAGAGAGCGTTACAGTAGACTAGATGGGACGTCACAAGCGCATGAGTGACTGTGCAGGCCTGAGCCTTGTTAATACTTAGCATGGCTGTTTCATGCATCCATACCGCACTGCAGGTACATTTTGAAGTGCCGAACAAGGTCCTGAGAAAATTTGATTGAATGGTTTCATAAACCCACAGATTTATGTATGGGACCGGGAATCAAATTATTGATTTGCAGAACAGGGTTAAGATACCCTATTTTTCGGATTATAAGACGCAGTTTTCAAAAGATTTTTGTAAGATTTCAAAGAGGTGAGTAAGAAAAAAAAGTTTTGGCCTTTCCTCAACCGCCAGCAGCACTCTGCCGACTTCAGCAGGGCTGGGGCAAGGCAAAAATGTCCCTGTTTTTGTGAAAAATGGGCCATTTTTTGCAAGAATGGGATGCGGGGGTGGTGCTTTGGGAGGCTGAAAATGCCTGTATTCAGTGTATAAGATGCACCAACATTTCCACGCTCTTTTAGGGGGAGGGGGAGGTGCATCTTATACTCCGAAAAATACGGTATGCATGTGAAAGGTGTGTGTGTGTGTGTGTGTGTGTGTGTGTGTGTGTGTAGATAAGGTGCTGTCAGAAAATCATACAACATTCTGACTGTGTGTATATTCTTCTGTGGACTTTTATTACAATACACAAGATATTGCTGGATAATAAAAAAAGGGACGAGGGGGAAAGAAGTGAGGAAGTTCCCTTCTGCTAGCCCTTCCTGAAACTATTTTCACTCCCAAGGACTCTTCCTCATAATCACATTAATCTGCTACTCTCTGGCCTTCAACTCAGAAGGCCAGCAATGACAGAACCCTCTCAGTTGTCCTCCAGCTGAATTTCCCCTTCATTGCCAGCAGTTCCAATTCCTTCAAAACATCTGTTTGCCACTAATGGAGGTGCCTTCAACCCTTAAGCAGGGGAAGAACTAATCTGTCTCTTTCTCTCTCTCTCTCTCTCCCTCCTTTTCAACAGCTGCGCTTTCTCCTGGTACCTCTAAGCTTTTAGGGATTCGTTCTTCAGCGCAGCAGCCCATCAAATATCCATTAATATTCTTGACCTGTGAGCAATTTGTCTCCAGGATTTGTCTGAGTCCATTTTTTATTTTGAAGTTTAAATGCCTGACATTTCAGTACAGGAAACATTTACACCTTCTTCCCCAAACATCTCGAGATTGGTCTCTTCTGTATAACCAGTTTATGAACGGAATGGAGGGGGAAATTGTTTTATTGAACCCAATTTATCCTCTTCCATCAGTGGAAAAGAAAAGAGGTTAATCATCTCCCATTGAGGAGAAAACCCGGAGAGGCTTGGCCCAAATTACTCAGATGTACTGTAATGACAAAAAACCTCAAGTATAATCCAAGCCTACCATTTGAGGGGAAAAGAAATATAGATCCCAATGGGGATTGCTGCCTGTTATTGTGGCTGTTCTTAAAAATATGGAAAACACTTGTTCAATTGGCAGGTAATGAAAGAAATATACTGGGACCTAGCATTTTACAGTTTTACATATTATTTACTGGTTACATACTAGAGAATATGCCAGAAGAAAGGCAATACATTCTATTTATGCAAGTGGATAATATATACAATCCATTTATCACAAAGTCATGTTTGAAGCAGGCGCCATCAATAGAATGTAGCTTTCCTATTTTCTACATTTTGTAGAAATCCCACCTTCTTCCCAATTCCTGCTGTGGCCTAGAGGTGGATCTCTTGCCTCACAATCAGGAGGTTATGAGTTCAATCCTAGGTAGAGGCAGATGTAAGATCTCCTACTTGAGCAGGGGATTGGCCTAGATCAGTGATGGCTAAGCTTTTTTGGCTCGTGTGCCAAAAACGGGGGGAGCGCAGGGGGGTCGTGGGTGGGTGTGCCACATCCATAATGCTATGTGCATGACCCCCTGCTTTTAGCATGCTTTTTTCGCCCTCCCCAGGCTCCAGAGGCTTTCTAGGAGCCTGGGGAGGGTGAAAACAGCCTCCCCTGTCCACCTTCAGGAGCTTCCCTGAAGCCTCCAGAGGGCGAAAAATGGCCTCAAAAGAAAGCCTAAATCAGCTGGCCAGCGCACAGATGCATGCTAGTGCTGACAGGGGAACGCCTCGCGTGCCCTAAGAAATGATTCCGCGTGCCACCTGTGGCACCCGTGCCATAGGTTCGCCATCACTGGACTAGATGATCTGCAAGGTCCCTTCCAACTCTTGTTAATCTGTTAATGCACAATTTATTCCCTGAAAAGATTATTTTACTTTGGTTTTCCTTTAAAACGGTTTTGAATTTAATCAACCCATTGAGTTTTTGTTTATTTCTTCATGTGCTTATTAAATTTATATGCCACCCATCTCATTGTTAAGTGACTCTTTGAGTACCTTTTCCTCAGGTTTGTCTTTTAATATACGAAGGTATTTGAAAGGGCAAACAGTAACTAAATCTGTTGACGCACAATATCCTTTAAATCTTTTGGAGAATTCTTGAGGCTAGTAGCCACTGTTCTAACTCACCCAGATGGGTTTTGTTTGTTCTTTTTCTAGTTTGTGTGGCTTCTCCTTTTAAATATGTGGTTCTATTAGCTATTTCCATATGAAAAAAAATGTACTTATGTAAATTTCTTCACACCCACACACCACAAAAAAGGGGTGATTAGTAATGCAACACTAAACAAGAGAAGCACAAAGCATGGCTGACTTTCCTATAAAAGACTGGATGATGAATTTGGGATGGGGAATAGACCCTCAGATGTAAATGGCTTGGAATAGTCAAATTAGAACAACTACGGACCTCCGCTCCTTCCGTCAAAAATTAAAAACGCACTTTTTCTGCTTGGCCGGCCTAGGTTAGTCATCTGTTTATTGTTTTAATTGGTTTTTAAGGGGTTTAGTTTTTAGCATTTTGGGTTTTTAGCGCAGGGATAATTTGTTTAATGTGATTTTTATATATTTATGATGTATTTATGTTTGTATGTTTTTAAATTCCCCTGTGCACTGCCCCGAGTCCCTTTGGGGAGAGGGAGCGGTCTATAAATTAAATTTATTATTATTTATTATTATTATTATTATTAAATTTTCAACTCAAAAGGCATCTTTCAAGCATAATCCTTGGTGTACATCATGAAGAAGGGTGTTTTTTTTTAATCCTTCCAGATTCTGCTAGGAATGTCTGACAGGGACCTGGTTACCTGCAAGACCGCCTCCTGCTACCAAATACCTCCCACCGACCAGTTCGCTCCCACAGAGAGGGCCTCCTCAGGGTGCCGTCGGCCAGGCAATGTCGGCTGGCGACCCCTAGGGGGAGAGCCTTCTCTGTGGCAGCTCCTGCCCTCTGGAATGACCTACCCACTGACCTACGCATGACCACGGACCTACGCCTCTTCTGTCGGACCTTGAAGACCTATTTATTTCGTGCGGCCGGCCTAGCGTAGTTTTTAAATGGTTTTTAGTAGGGTTTTATTAAGGTTTTAGAACAGGCCTACCATTTAATATATTTTTAAACATATTTTATGTATTTTATATTTTATACCACTGATTTTTATTGCTGTCTGTACACCGCCCTGAGTCCCGGAAGGGAGAAGGGCAGTATAAAAATTAAATAAATAAACAAACAAACAAACAAATAAATAAATAAATAAATAAATAAATAAATAAATAAATAAATAAAGTAGATCTGAGCATCTCCCTCAATCCATCAGTTTCAAGAAATCACTACAAGCTTTAATTGATACTTCCTCAATATCCTGTGTCCACCACTGCATGTTGCCAATGAGCCAGTGTTTTTATTTAGCTTTTAGAAATCTATCATTTGAGTGACAGCCTAAAAGGTGGTTCCTCCGGTCCTTTCCCTCTCTCTCTCTCCCCCCTCCCCCCTCTCTCTTTTGTAAGGCTGCAATCCATAATACATGGAAATAGAGTAGAGTAGAGTAGAATAGAATAGCATAGAATAGCATAGAATAGCATAGCATAGCATAGAATAGAATAGAATAGAATAGAATAGAATAGAATAAACAGAGTTGGAAGGGACATTGTAGGTCTTCTAGTCCAACCCCCTGCTCAAGCAGAAAGCCCAACATCACTTCAGACAAATAGTTATCCAACATCTTCTTAAAGACTTCCAGTATTGGAGCATTCACAACTTCTGGAGGCAAGTTGTTCCACTGATCAATTGTTCTAACTATCAGGAAATTTCTCCTCAGTTCTAAGTTGCTTCTCTCCTTGATTAGTTTCCACCCATTTCTTCTTGTTCTGCCCTCGGGTGCTTTGGAGAATAGTTTGACTCCCTCTTCTTTGTGGCAGCCCTGAAGTTTGTTTCGTGACTTTTTGTGCTGAATATTATAAATATGGTTTCCCGATCCTGTTTTCAACATGAGCATGAATCACATGCTTTGCAAGTGATTTGTTTAAATATCTGATCGTCCCAAAGTAGCTTTCCCTGTCTAAAGTTTGTGAAGAGAAAGAGAATGCTGTCTGGAAATGGATCGTCTCCTACCTCTGGCCAATGAAGAAATTTGCTTTGTCTCCAACCTATTTCTCCAGCCTTTTATCAATCTCCCATTTAGAACACAGAACCCCCTACCTGTTCATGATACCGATCAAGGCCTACATGTTTACAAAACAAAGCTGAGTGATGTTGTATTGTAATCGAAGAGATGTCTCTCATTGGGAGGTCTGAAGCCTTACAGCAGCCCCTCCCCCCCTTCCTCCACCACCACCTCGCTCACTGGTCCAGACACAAATCTTTCATTTCTTTCCCAAATACCTCTGGAGCTGTGAATGCATCCAAGGCAGGAAGATAAACATGCAGGTCACCATACTGGCAGACTATCTTAACAATTTGGAAATGAACAATCAGCACTATAGTTGACCCTAAGGAAAAGCACAGAGAAATGAAATAGGTCTTTGTGTATACAAAGCATTTTAGATCTGTATCATTTCTTTTAAGAGCTGCTTTATAGTCTATCAGCAAAGGTTTCGGGCTGGCTAGGAATTCTAGACATGAAGTATGTATTTGGTATAACTTTCAATTTATTGCTCCAAGGACCTTGTATCATTTTAGTTAGGGATATATGGCGCTTTTTTTTTTTTTGCATGATCCAACATTACCACTTAAAACATCTAGTAAAAGAGATGGGAATATATGAAACTCAGATTTTATTTGCTCCCTCAAATCTCCTCTCTGTGCAGTCCCATTTATATGATTGCAGAACTGGTCAAAATGAGGCTGCACTTTTGTTATTCAACCAAAGTTTATGGGCATGTACGTTTAGTCACTAGACAATTTCTGATATGCTGACCAGATTCAAAATATCAGTGATGATGTATTTTCTTTGATTGGGTAACTAAAGCCAGAGCTAGGTTCCCCCCCCCACCCCCCCAAAAAAGGGATTTCGGCTTTCATTTATACTTGACTTTTTATCGAATTAAAGATAATATCTCAAGAAAAGCAAGGAAGGTAGACCAGGTTGGGAAACAGGGACCACAAAAAACATTACAGCTCTTACTATACTTATTCAAGCAATAGTGATAAAATCTTGAAAACCTGACAGAATTCCTATTTCTGTCCCCTTATATGGAAGAGAGTCAAGGTGGGCAATCTTGATTTCTTTCTTATGTGTTCCTATTTCCATGTTACACTCATGCTTCGCTAATGGTTGCCATGTTTATTCCTCTGCTGGAAGAACACCTTAAATATCAAACAAGAAATATGAGAGAGTCATTCTCCGAGCACAGCATACTTTCCGCAATGAACTCTGAATATGTGCTGAAGTCTAAGATCATATTATTCAGGAAGATAACAAATAACTGGCTTAGTTACAGTGACAATTACATTGTTTTGATTTGGAACTCTTTATAAGTGATTGCTGCTTCCCTTTCTTTTTCCTGTACTTCACATCAGTGGTGGGTTTCAAATTTTTTAGAACCTACTCTGTAGGTGTGGCCTATTTTGTGGGCGTGGCTTGGCAGTCATGTGACAGGGTGGAAGTGGCCACGTTTTAAAATGTGGTGAAACTCATTTAACAACGCTCTTGCTTAGCAACCAAAATTTTGGACTCAATTGTGATGATAAATTCTTTCTTTCTTTCTTTCTTTCTTTCTTTCTTTCTTTCTTTCTTTCTTTCTTTCTTTCTTTCTTTCTTTCTTTCTTTCTTTCTTTCTTCCTTCCTTCCTTCCTTCCTTCCTTTCCTTCCCGTTGGGTCACTGGCAGCGGCGGGCCAGATTTACTTCCAGGTACGCCGGTGGAACCCCCTCTCACCGGTTCTCTAAATTTCACCAACCGGCTGTTGCAAGTAGGTGCGAGCCTGTAGAAACCCACCACTGCTTCACATCCAGTTGTTCATTTATTTCAGTAATTTATATGGACACTCAATTTGTATGTTGCAACACGGGACAGGTAATAGAAGGAAAAGCAAGGGAAAAAAATAAAACCAACAAAAATAAAACAACAGTAAAGACATAGCAAAATCAAGGTCAACCCACAATTTACATTACAAGATGGATTGATCCAATTCCTTGGATCAGGGTCTCCAAACTTAGCAACTTGTAGATTTCAAGTCCCAGAATTCCCCAGCCAGCCAACTGAAGTCAACAAGTCCTAAAGTTGTCAAGGTTTTGACTACCATCTTTAAAGCGCTCCATGGCTCGGGACCTAGTTATATGCGAGACCGCCTCCTGCCCCATACATCCCTCAGACCAATCCGCTCCCACAGAGAGGGCCTCCTCAGGGTACCGTCGGCCGGACAATGCCGACTGGCGACGCCCAGGGGAAGAGCCTTCTCTGTGGCGGGGCCAGCCCTTTGGAATGACCTACCCCCTGAATTACGTACCATCACCGACCTCCGCCTCTTCCGCCAATGTCTTAAGACATATCTGTTTCAACAAGCCGGCCTAGCCTAACCTCCCTTGGGGACTTAAGATAGTTTTAAATTGGGTTTTAAAATTTGGTTTTAGCGCAGGATGGGGTTATTTAATAGTTTTTTTAAAATTATATTTATTGTATTTTTGTATGTTTTTTAAATTTCCTGTGCGCCGCCCTGGGTCCTCTGTGGAGAAGGGCGGGGTATAAATTTAAATAAATAAATAAATAAATAAATAAAGTTTGGGGACCCCTGCCCTGGATCAATGCCCAAGAGAAAGTTGGAACAAGGGGAAGTTAGGATCTCAACACATAATATTCTCAGCACTCATCCTCTGCTATTGGTTCAGGTTGTTTTGCAGTTAGCAGTGGAATAAAGTAAATAACATTATAGTGTGGGAGATGTACAACTGTGTAGGCCCACTCTGATCTACCTGGGCTCTTCCCATTGTCTTTTGGAAAGATTGAAACTATACCATGAATTATGACTCTTTCATAAACACATCCAGGAAAGGCAATTAATCTGCCTTCCCTCCCTTAACCAGCAACTGAGGTTTTAAATCAAAAAGTCAAGGAAAAGCTGTGGTAGACTACATGAGCCTCTTAGGAGAAATATTGAAAATTGATGATAAATGAGGCTTACATCAAGACATACAATTTTATCTCAGTGCTTCCATGATGAGCTCAACTGTTGTAATTCACTCAAATGCAAGATATTCATAGCCGAGGTTTTACTCTAGTGCCACACGCAGAGTTTCTCCTGCTGAAATATATGTTGAACAAGTGAATCCTTTGCGCATTATTATGGGGTGTGAGGGAGGGAGATGCGGAATTCAGTACGGGCGGCTTACTTTTAAGCAAGCACAAACAGGGTGGCTATTTGGCTGGACAGTTTCATTAGGCTATCCTTATTGGACCAAAGAGAACATTTATTATGCTCTCAAGTCAGTCTTGACTCCTGGCAACTACACGGACAAGTCCGTGCAGTTCTCTTGGCAGCATTTTCAGACACAGCCTGTCAGTGCTAAGGATAAGTGAGTGCCTCAGGTGAGATTACAGCTCACGTTCACCTGGTGCCTTTAACCACAACCATCCAATTGGTTCTTGGAAACAACTTACATCAGGGGTGGGATTCTACCATTTCGGACCCGGTTCGTAGAGTTGTCATTAATTGGAGAACTGTTTGGGAAAACATATCTCTGTCTTTGTGAGTGTAAAATTCAAGAATATGTCTTGTAATCAACCAAAGCCTGAGAAACCCTTAGGATATTTGGAGGAAAATAGGAAAGGCTGAGCTAAAATGATCCCCAGCTTGGTCCAGCTATCCAATTGCTCCCTCCTCCCTTATCCAGGGATCTGAGAATCATCCAAGGAATTAGAAACAGTTTTGATTTTAATAGATTAATTTTATAAATGTTAAGAATTAAGGAGATGAAGACTTAATTTATTGGGATATTTTTCCACAAGACTCTTTGAGAGCATCTTTGTTACTATCTAAAGCTACCTATCTCTGATAGGAACTACTGTTTTTTTAGTATAAGACGCACCGGAGTATAAGATGCACCAAGGTTTTGAAGAGGCAAATTTAAAAAAAAGAGGTTTTTGCACTCTGCAAACCTCCCAAAAATAGCCCATTTTTTGCGAAAAACAGGCCCATTATTTTTCTAAAAAATAGCCCTTAGGAGGCTTATAGAGTGCTCCTGGGGGCTGGGGGGGGGGTGTCAAAATTGAGCAAAAAACATCCCATTTTTTGCTCACTTCTGCCCTTGCCAGCCACCAGGAACTCTCTGAAAACCTCCTACAAGCTCATTTTGGTGAAGGGGGAGGGGTTTAGAGAGGCAAAAAATGCTGTATTCGGTATATCCAGATTTTCAGCCTCTTTTTTGAGGGGAAAAGGTGCGTCTTATACTCTGAAAAATACGGTAAGTGGAAACTCTCCAGCTAAGCCTGTGGCCAGAGACACGCTTACTCCCAGAATCATTTTCCCCTTACTTTGTCGGTACTTTACTGATTTTTAAATTAGACTAGCCGATAACCCAGCATTGCCCAAGTGTTTATTTATAGTGGGGAAATGTCTGGACCAAATGTAATTTCTAATGTTGGATTTTCTCCCTTACCAGAGGGAGCCTCCTTGCGGAGTACTGTGAAGCCATAACCATGGCCACTCCACCATGCTGTACAGTAGGTGGCACCACAGGCTGTATCTTAACAGGGCACAAAACTTGAGGGGTGTTAGAGGTGTCTTACCCCCACAGTATTTTTTCTCCAGAGAGTAAGTCATTTATGTACCAAGTTTGGTTGAGATTGTCTGAGGCATTCCAGAGTTATGCTGGAACACACACACGCGCGCATGTGCACGCACACAGCCATTTACAGTGTGTATGTATATGTGTATGTATGTATATATAATTGTTCCACAACACCCTGTTAGGGCCCCAATTAAGGGAGGAAGCATACTGCTTTCCTCTTCTGCCTTTCGGCTCATCACCAGAGACCATCTAGACAGAATGTGTGTTAGTTTTATGAGCTGATCAAGTCTCCCTGATTTATTTATTGATCAGCTCATAAAACTAACACACGTATGTATGTATGTGTATATAGGATTCTTAGAAATTCACCTTTTCACCTGTTTTGTAAATTTTCAGTTGACTATAATAGGTTCCTCTTTCCCTTGTGGTTACCCTCATGATATTTTTGTATTTAGCTGGTAGGTTTTAAAGACTAGACAATAGTTCATCAAGTGGGACTGATGTCATCCTTAACATGCCAGTATTTTAAGGTGCTGCAAGATCCTTTGTTGGTTTTGTTTCAACAGTCTAATGTGGCTCACTTTCAGGAAACGGCCTCAGATTCTTGGTGTCATTGTTGATAACTAATGGGTTTTTTGATAAGTTTCCAGCGCTATCTCATTTTTAAATCCTTTTGTTTGTCTTGAATAGCGCAGAGGACAGAGATAACACGAGAGGCACTTCTGAGCAACAGCACATTTTTATTGACTCAGATTTACTAATAGTGAGATCATAAAGAGACAAATAAAGGCCCCTCCACTTCGACCGGGGAAGGAAGTCAAAAACAGCTTGGAATATAATCCCCTCAGACAATACTGCATGGCGTGCGATGAATGGAATCACAACATGTCTTCGGAAAGAAACACACTGCTCCCAAAGCTAAGGTCTGTATGCCACACACCAACAAATCTTCAACAAGCCAGAAAGTAAGAATGAGCGTGAGGAAGCTAATCAAACCAGAACATTTTTTAAAAAAATAAAGGAGGATCCCAAAAGGATGAGAGCAAGATTATTTATGGTATTTATTCTTTGGGGCTCCTTTTTTCTTGCTTTGTTTCTTAATCCGTGAGAGCAATAATGTAAATTCTACTACGGCTAAGTTATTATCAGCAACTAGCATTGGCATAAATATATTGAATGCCAAATAAATGGTGCCTGAAAGTAGATCTCTCATAGGCCACACAAAAAGTACTACTTTTGTGCCAGTCTGCCAGGGGGTGCAGAGGCATTAAAAAGTAGCTTGTATCTACAATTCAATCTCTAGCTAGTAGCTGAACAGCAGCTAGTAAAAGTCAAGTCAAGTCAAGATCAGTTTGTACTTTCTCAAGGTCATAAGAAGAAGTCCCGTTATTTAGTATAATCTTGCGTTTTCTTATTAGAAAATAATTCAGCAGGACTTTTCAACAGCTAGTGAGCCAGGAAGGTGCTCTGAAGAACACATTGTCTGAGATAGATAGTCATAGCTGGGGTGGGTTGCTACAGGTTCGCCCGAACCCATAGCTAACATTAAGGCCACTTCAGAGAACCCCCAAATCCCACCCCTGGATGGCCCCTCCCCACCCTCCCACCTCCCACCAACCCTCCCACCCTGCCCCTCCCCTCCCAGGACTCTCCATGCAGCCCATTTTGGATGTGGGGTAAGTGAAAGGCGCACACAGAGAGAAGAAAATGGGCCTCCCGGAATTTCTAGAGGGCCTCCAGAGCATTGGGAAGGCAGTTTTCGTCCTCCCAGAGGTTCGAGAAAAACCTCCAGAGCCTGGGGAGGGCGAAAACAGCTCCCCAGCCATGGTGCAGGAGGCTGACTAGGCCACAGCCACCATGGCCATGCCCACACAGCAACCAGACAGAGAACCTATTGCTGAACTTTTTGAAGCGCACCCCTGGTCATACCCCATAATAATAATAATAATAATAATAATAATAATAATAATAATAATAATAATAATAATAATAATAATAGTAATAGTAATAGTAATAGTAATAGTAATAGTAATAATAGTAATAATAATTTAATAATTTAATAATTTAATTTATAAACCGCTCTCTCTCCCCGAAGGGACTCGAGGCGGTGCACAGGGAATTTAAAAATACATATATAAAACCACAAACATAATATAATATTAAAATGAATTAAACTAAAACCCTGCACTAAAATCCCATATTAAAACTAAAACTAAACCCCTAAAAACCCTAAAAACAGTTAAATTACCCCAGGCCGGCCAAGCAGAAGAAGTGTATTTTTGCCCAGTTCTAGCCCAGATCTCAGTCTGTGAACAAGCTACTCCAACTGAACCCATTTATCCATCAACATGCAGTCTGGTGGGAAAATGTTCATGGCTCAAATGTACCATTTGCAGATAGATACCCAGATATAAAAATTCTGCATAACCATTTCAATACAGAGTAGCTCTCTGTCATTACAAATCACCTGTAGGCAATCTACTTTGATAAGCAATTTGTTCTGATATTGGTTAATAACCTCAACCAGGCAGGCCCTCGTGTTGTTGTTTTAGCAAATAGAACTGTTCATTTAATTTTTTTTCTGCTAAGGGGATCACAAGTAACATGTAGACAAGTGAAGCAAATCAACTCTTACAGGAGGATTGTAAGGAATCCCATGCTCTTTTGCTGACATTTCCAAAAATCGCCTGGGCATTGCAATGGCTAAAAGGAAAGTTAAATGTTTATGATTTCTACATAATGATGCTGTTATAAGTTTTAGCATAAAACTATCTTCTGCAGCTTTGCCCCTCAAATGTGTGAGATTAAATCTCCTACAATTCCAAACTAAACTTTTTGGAAAATGTGGGACTATAATCTAATATAGTAACAACCTTCAAAGTGCTCCATGGCAATGGACCTGAATATTTGCAAGACCGTCTCCTACCGCATACCTCCCATCTAACAGTCCGCTCCCACAGAGAGGGTCTCCTCAGGGTCCTGTCGGCTAGCCAATGTCGGGGGAGAGCCTTCTCTGTGGCAGCTCCGGCCCTCTGGAATGATCTTCCCCTGACCTGCGCACAACCATGGACTTGCGCCTCTTCCGCCGGACCCTTAAAACTCATTTATTTCGTGCGGCCGGCCTGGCGTAGCTTTTAAATTTATTTTATCACTGGGTTGTATTGGGACTTTTTAGAACAGGTTCTTGTTTAATTTGTTTTTATTATATTTATTGTACCCGAGGTTTTTATGTTTTATGATTGCCTGTTCACCGCCCTGAGTCCCGCAAGGGAGATAGGGCGGTATATAAATTTGAATAAAGTGAAAGTGAACGTAATATAACTGGAAAATAGTTATATAGATGGCTATATAAATTTGATAACTAAATAAATTTACTGAAACAGTCCAATTGTCAAATTATCAGACATATAAAACAAGCACCTTTTTGTGAGACACGGAATAAAATGTACACCGACTTTTGCCAAGATTTTTTCATAGTTCATGGGTGACCATATATGTGCATGTTTCGTGCTAAGGAACATGAAATGCATATACAGACTTTATGGACTGTTGCAATCCTTTTCTTAAATCTGTGCTTGATTTTTTTTTCTTGTACCATCAAAGAAATCTACCACAATCTAAACTTATCAAGAATCAAATTCAGTGTGACTTTCAGAAGCACATTTGGCACAAAATGCCATAACTGAATTGGGAGCAAAAATCTAAAAATGCTACTTCTCAACAAATCTCCAGGTAACAACTCTTACCAGCCACAATGTAGGTCACATTGCATAATTTATCTGATCTCATGTTAAGTGTAATAACAGGCAGTCATACTAGTATAAATTCTGTGGGTTCTAGACTTGCTAGTTAACAGATATTTGTCTTAAAACATACCAACTACTTGGCAGAGCATTTTTAGGAGGGTGAATAGATGCCTTAGGCGGCATGGCAATGCCCAGTAGCAAAATGTTGGCCTCTCATAGACCACATGAAAAGTGCTACTTTTGTGCCAATCTGCCAGGGGCTGCAGAGGCATTAAAAAAAAGTAGCTGGTATCTACAACTCAATATCTAACCGGCAGCTGAACAGAAGTCTGTATAATTCAAGCTTCCTAGGTGAATAGCAATCCAATGCTCTGTAGTTTATGGAGCCTATATGGAAGAAAGCAGGTACTGAAAGATGAAAGGTTAATGAATCGTGAGGAATGTACACAATGAGCAAGGTGACCAGACATCCCGCTTTTGGCGGGACAGTCCCGATTTTTAACAATTTGTCCCGCGTCCCACGGCGTTTTAAAAAAGTCCCAATTTTTTGAAAGAATGCACGACAAGCTAGGGAACGGTGGGAGAACGGGAAGGGACTATACGGTTTTTGGCGGCCATGTGGCTGTTTCACCAGGATATGAGTTTTATATTATTTTTGTTAATTTTATACAATACTATTTTTGCGTTCTATGAAAATATTTGTTGCTCCATATAGACCAAATTTTAATCAAGAACACCCCCCCCCCCGGGTCAATGGTGTCCCGCTTTACCAATGTTAAAATCTGGTCACCTTAACAATGAGGATATATGCATGTTGAGTCTCAATAAGCACGCTCACAAATTATGTATTAAACACATCTTTAGCAACAGCCATATCACTTTAACACTGACATATTTTGCACTTTAGTAAAATATTGAAATAGTGTTGACATTCTTTGAAAAAATTTCCTCCTTGAATAAAATATATAATTTTGTTTTAGTGTATGCTCGTGTATGTATACACATATCTCTCCCTCGACTGCAGTATGCCAAACGTCATGTGGACAAACCACAAAAGTTGTGGGATAGTGTTCTGTGGACTGATGAAACAAAATTAGAACTGTTTGGGCCCATGGATCAATGCTATGTTTGGAGGAGGAAGAACAAGGCCTATGAAGAAAAGAACACCTTGCCTACTGTGAAGCATGGCGGAGGGTCAATCATGCTTTGGGGCTGTTTTGCTTCTGCAGGTACAGGGAAGCTTCAGCGTGTGCAAGGTACCATGAATTCTCTTCAGTACCAGGAGATATTGGATGAAAATGTGATGCAGTCCGTCACAAACCTGAGGCTTGGGAGACGTTGGACCTTTCAACAGGACAATGATCCCAAGCATACCTCCAAGTCCACTAGAGCATGGTTGCAGAGTAAAGGCTGAAACATTTTGGAGTGGCCATCGCAGTCACCAGACTTAAATCCGATTGAGAACCTCTGGTGGGACTTAAAGAAAGCAGTTGCAGTGCGCAAGCCTAAGAATGTGACTGAACTGGAGGCTTTTGCCCATGAAGAATGGGCGAAGATACCCATAGATCGCTGCAAGACACTTGTGTCAAGCTATGCTTCACGTTTAAAAGCTGTTATAACTGTAAAAGGATGTTGTACTAAGTACTAAGATTGAATGTCACTTGGGGGTTGAATAAAACTGATAATGATGTGAGCACAGAAAAGACATTTGTGTTTATTTCATTATAAATGTTATGTTATATTTGTCTGACCTACAAGTGCCTCTTTGATTTAAATGTAAGCAAGATGACTGAATGATCAAAATCAATGTCAAACTGGCCAAAACACTCAATTTCAGTGGGGGTTGAATAATTTTGAACACAACTGTAGGTACAACACACGAACTTCCTAAAACAAACTTTGGAAAAGGCATGCACGGAACAACCTTTCAAACAAACAGCAGAACTCAAAATGCAAACATACTATAACCAGGGCTTGTCATTTTTGCTTGAAAGAAAGACAATCCAAAGCTGAAAAACTTTGGGGAGGAAAAACAAATGCTTGCAAGCTTCTTAAAGATGCAGTTTTAATGGGTCGTTGCAACACCTGAGGCAGCCCAAGGGGCTCTGTGGAGCAAGGAGATTAGTAAACAAAATTTAGTGTCATCCTCAACATATAGTCACATATAGTTACAAGCCTGTCCATCTTACCATAAAACAAGATTCTAGCTGGTTTACATTATGCAACCTGCCTGAATTAATCAAAGTCATAATTAGGGATTGTCTAATCAGGAGTTTACCTCTGCTTTCCCCACAACCTAAACCATCTTTTTCCAAAAAAAGAGATGAGGCTGGGCACAGTAAATGCAAGATTCATGAATGGAAAATTCACTTTGGAGAATCACCAATGGAAAACCTATTATCTTGTACATTTGGATGGACAGTCTGTATAGAAACTGGCCTAGCAGTGATTTCCTAATTCTCCTTAAGGATGGTTTTATTATGTATTGTATTGCATTGTTTTGCATTGCATTGCATTGTAGGGTATTTTATTTTATTTTATTTTATTTTATTGCTGTGAAGTCAGCACTGGTGATTGTCTGAATTACGTAGTCCCTGCAGTTTTCTTGGTTCAAGATTTTTTCCACCTTTGTAGCTGGGAAATAGAGAGGAAGATAGCAAGTAATACCCACAACCTAGAATGCATCAGTGAGGCAGGTGTAACCTGGGTAAACAATGGACAAATTTAGAAGAGCCAATTGAAAGGCCTCAAAAATAAAAGGGTTTCAATGTTGAGAGGAATTTCTCTGAGACAGCCAGTGAGGGCCATATGGAAAACTGACCTCTCTGGAAGAGAATATGAATGAAAATATTGTCTGGATATGGGATCCAGACTGCCAAAACGTCTCCAGAGAAATCTTACTTTTATGGATAGATAGATTACATAAATGGTGCCATGGAAGAGAACAGGTTTCATTGGAAAAGATTGAAATTGATATAAAAGTGGATTTTCAAAAGATAAGCTGTAAGGAGGAGATGGAAAAAGATATACAAATGGAACAGATTGTAAAATGCATACTAATACTAACCAGAAGAATAACATAAATAATCTTTTTTTTAATGATTTCATGAGAAGAGACGAAGAGAACATGAAAACAAAACAGGCCTTATGACAATAATTGAAGGGATTACAGATTCTTGAGAGAAAGAGGAAAGAATACAAAATTGGCTTCTTTTGATCAAGATTATCATATCTTTTAATTACTAATATGACTAGGAGAAGATTAGAGGCAGGTTCCTACCAGCTCGGACCAGTTTGACGAGTAGGTAGTAACTTGGCTGGCCACGCCCCTGAACCAGGTCAGTGCCGTAGGCATCGCCATCTTGTTTTTTGCTTCTGCGCATGCACTGAGACATTTTTTTTACTACTGCGCATCAAGCATGCCCACACACAAAGCGTGTCCCTGAACGAACTGGCAGTAGAAGAAATCAGAACCCAGCCCCAGAGCAGATGACAATATATTAAAGGCCTTGTTTATCTACAATAGAAGATATATGGGAATGAGAGTTCTTTATTGGATTTTATTTGATGAAGCCTAAAATAGTGTTAAAATAAAGCTGTTATTTCTGGTAATTTTATCAGATTTTTATTGATAGATTTGAATGATGAGGTTTGTGGGTTTTCTTTAAAGATAGAAAATGAGACGTAAATTTAAAATGAAGGATTTTAAGCAGGTTTATTAGATTTATTTTGTAATTGGTATGTTGTTATTTCTGACAATCCTTAAAGGACTTTTGCTGATTTGGATGTAGTGGTAAGATTTTAAAGACCTGTTTATAAAGAATAGGGTGGGACATGGGAAAGTGTTTTGTACACTTTAAGAGATAGTGATAAATTGTTAATGCTATTTATGTTTGCTGGGATGAAGATGGAGGTAACCTGTTTATTATTTTCTTTTTCCTTTTTCTGCACCTTTTTCTTTTTTAATGTCCTCATCTTCTGTAATTTGTTTGTTTTATCTGCATAATATAATCTTATCAATGTTCAGAGGAATTATTCAGTTATACTTCTAAAAGGGCAATTTTTTAACGCGTATCCAAATACCTTAGATTTTAGGTCTCATTTAGACCTTTATAGGGAAGAATTTGTGCTCAGAGCTCAGTTGGAATTCAGTGCATTTTTTAAATTATATTTTTTTGCATAAAACGCAATATCATCTGCCTACTCCATTTTGAAGCTAGCTGCAGTTTCTGAACATTTTTCAGCAACAAGCTCCACCACGTGTGCTCCTGTTAATAAACAATACAATGCAAATTCTGCTGCCAATACAAGGCATGAATCAGCCTACGTTGACCTTTAATAACATTTGAATTGAGCCATAGCACTCAGAGATGCAGCTATCATACCTTGACCTTGGGCTTGTTTGGAGGTTCTAGCAGGGGAGCGCAGCTATCGTATACCCTTGACCGAAGATCGGTACACTCCTTCTATATGGGATGGTCGTCCTCTTCCACCGAGTGTGCAGCTTTGGGAGGGACGCACATGGAGCGGTGAGGAAGGAAGGGGACACCCGCCTAGCCAGCCAGATCAGCCAAATTAACTCTGGCGATCAATGGGGTGACAGATGTCGCAGCCAGATCGCCCTCACATCCGGCTATCATACCTTGAGCCGTTCCCCATATTTTGTGGGGGGGTTTTAATGTCAACCTGGTCATAGAAATAAAAAATGGAACTGTCAAATCAAAGCAATGGCAGCCATATCTGCAAAAGAGGTGGTGTTTATCACTCAGATAGATTATTAATTTGGCCAATGTATTGATGTCACTGGACATTTTTTCACCGACTTCAGCATCATGGGAATTTCATGCTGATCTTTAGAATGTACTGCATATGCGCAGGTTGCCCTGCAAGGCAGGGACCCCCGGGCTGTGGCTCACTGCCAGGCCTTGAGGCATCGGAACTGGACCATGGAAGTGGTGGGTGAACAAGTATGTGTGCCACTTGCACGAGTAGCAGAGAAGCGTGTGGGGGCACTTCAAATGGAGCTGTGCCTGCACACACGCTTGCCCACCGCTCGCACAGAATAATCCCCCCGGCCAGTCTGCAAAACCAGAAAGATTGGAGAACTCTGCTATAAGATGACTACATATATTTAACATATTTAAAAGAAAAATCTTTGGCTCCCTTTTTTCATTGGTAAATATTGAAAGGTGGGGAAATGCCCTATTTCAAGAGATTCCAAATGTAATTTTCCTTGGCATTCTTGGAATCCACCTATGGAGTTTCCTCTTTTTAAGATAAACCTTTATTGGCATGAAGAATATCTTGGATATAATTTTCCCCATTAATTTTCACTTCACTGTAGGTTTCCCCCCCCCCCCCCCTTCTTCCTTTGTGTGAGTTTATTTAGGAGATTGTTTGGTAATGCCGGTTTGCAGTTTACACCAATAAATTCCAAGTGTTTTTTTTTTTTCAAGACTTGAAAAAATATAAAAGAAAACAAAAACCTGGCACCTCATTAAGATCCAAACTGCTATTTATAGTGCAAAAGTCAACAGTAATCAGCTGTGTAGTTACTGGGTGGCAATGACCTGCTTATGATAAAAGGACACAGAAACAGAAAACACGCAAAAATATACCGTAAGCTGAGTTAAAAACAGATAATTTTGTTCTTCCAAAGGGAGGGCTGGAAGTTGTGTCAAGCATTCTACATGCAGACGTGACATGACATAATATAACAGCCATATCACTCTGTTCTGAGAGTTTAAGAAAATATGGACTAGATCTACCATTTGATGGCTTACTAATTAAAAAAGCATGGATGTTCTCTGATCCCCAATGCATACATGGCACTTCCTCCTCAGCTTACAAAACAGAACATCCAAGAGCAATAACTGAGGCACAAACCTGATTTATATTCCAACAGTGGGATTATATGCTCTACATATTAATTCAGAAGGAAGTCCCTTATGTTTCTTTGAATGTATTCCCTATCAAAGGTAAATCTGAACTCAGCTATGTTTACATCGTGGGATCACTGAACTACAAAGTAGCTGCAATTACATTTGATCTTAATGTCTTGCATGAACTCAGCCATTGAGGCTTTGCATGATTTGTTATGACGTGACCCCAGAAAACTGGGATAATTCCGAAAGCCATGGTTTGCTGACCCGCTGCATGAACAGGGCAAGACTAAAGAGGAGTCCACTAGAAGATGGGTTGCAAGCAGTGGTGGCATATGACCGGTACGCTCCGGTATGGGCGTACCGATTCCTGCTGGAAGCACCAGGTACCGTTCCGGTACAGTGCTCTGGAGGGCCCCATCCAACCACCCTCCCTCCTTATATGTATTTGAGTCAATCGGGGCTTAAGCGCATGGAACGTATGGCACCTGTGCTACGCTCCACCGAGCATCTGGAGCATCATGAAGCATCGCGGGCAATAAGTATGCATGCGCGTGCTGTGCGCGTGCATGTGGTGGACACCCAGCCCCGTTGCACTGTACCGGTTGCAATGGGATCCAGAACCTACCACTGGTTGCAAGATCAAAAAAATAAATAAATAGCTGAAGCAGCAAGGATTTCCAACAAACTCCAAATGACAAATTTCTTTCTTTGCATCCCTTTTGAATCTGAAGCCATACACTGCATGATGTGTTAATAGGCAGATTGGGTTGTGCTGTTCTTTAATTTCACCTCGAGGGGGAAAAATGAGAACTATATCAGATGGGAACATTTCACAGTTTGGAAAAATGCTATCAGAAAAGCCCTGTGTGCAGTCACTGAGAAGAAGCTGAACACATGATAGCCATGTGAGACAATTCTGGGTTGCAATGGAAGCAACCTGCATCAAAGATTGTTGGAGGAGGGAAAAAACCATTGACTTCCCTCAAGACTCTTTTCCCTTCTCAGTTGCCTCAGTTGGCAAGATTTTATGCCTACCCTCTGTTTCCTCAGGATACAGTTTGTGAAGTCTTTATGAAGAGTCTGGTCGGACATCCAAAAAACACACTGGATATTTCCTTCATTAAGACTCTGAGCACATGGTCAAGCCCAGTTATTCTTTAAATATTCTTTAAATCTCCAGCTTGCGATTTTCATTTCTTTTTATGCCAAAAGGCTTCAACAGAGTTGCTTCAAAAACAAAACAAACCTGTATCAAATGTGTTGGTGGGTTTGGGGCCTTTTTTTTTTTAGCACAAAGGATTTTCAGTAACAGATTTATTTACAGTATGTTGGACCAGTTGAGCAACAGTTCCCCAATTTGGAAGCCAAGGGCAGGCAACCTTCAGACTACATTTGGCCTTATATTTACCCTCTGGGGCTGTCCCATGACCACACTATGAAAAAATGAGAAATGTTGGTGTAATTAGGAATGCAGTTCTAAGATTTTAAAAAGATATCAGAGGTAAAAGCCAGATCCTTCAGTTCTGTTAAAATATTCATGACTGGAAAAGGCATGGGAGCAAGGTTAGCCAATGAATAGGCATAGTAACTAAGTCAGCCAATGGGACTTTAAACGGGTCTGAGTCTGTGCAGAAAATTGAAACAGAAACTTAAGCAGTCTGCTGCGCTAAGAAGTAAACAAGCAGTCTATTTGGGTTTGTCTGCTAAAATGAAACTAACTGCTTGTGTCTGCCTGTAACTCTCCTGCCTTGTGTTTACTTGGAAGAACCACCTGTATGTATTGTACATTTATTGATCTATTTTTATGTATATAAAGAAGTTAATGAATCCAGCTGAATCAGTTATCTACGTATGGTTTCTGGATTTGATTTTTCTGTAACAAACTCTGACAAGTTCCACTTCTGATGATATCACAGCCTTTTTTTCCTGTGTCCCTTAGTTGGCAAAGTAGGTTACTCACCATGGCACAAAGATTCATACAGACTGGGTTGTCACCAATGACTAACCAGTAACAGCTGCCAATTTTCTCAAAGACACAAGCTTATTCACATCACGTCAGTGCTACTTGGCATGGGAGTTTCAAATAATCATCATCAGCGCTGTTTGTTTACTGTAAGTGAATAAACAGCAGCAATTTTGCAGATCAGAAGATAGGATCAGGCAGTAACAGGCAAGAATAGGGAGCTATGGGCATTAAAGAGTCGGATGGTACTTGCAAGCTTCAAGCCATAACCTAATTACTTGGATAGGTGTTCATTTTTCAACCCGAACGCAAAACTGGATTGTGAGATGAGATTCAGGGTGGATTTTTATGTTTAAAAAGTGTGCTGTTTTTTAAAATTGAGACCTTTGGTTGCCTGTGTCCAAGTAACATGTAGAAATACCTTTTTTTATTGATTTTGCAATCAAAATCTTCTTCCCCTCAATCTGATTCCTACAGATAAGTATATTCTAGTCTCTACATTCATGTACAAGGGGATTTGCACCTGTGGGTGGGTTATTCTCTGTGTGTATTGTTTTTAGTGTTATAGATCCAAACTGCCCCCAAAATAATTGTCGCCATTCCAAATTATAACTCCATCGTTTTGCAATGTCTGTATAATGGATTGTCTTGATCTTCTTCAAAGGAACATCTGTTTTTTGCACATTTCAGCTGGTGTGGCAATCATTTAAGCCTCTTCCACTTTCTGTAGTATTATCTTTCTCTCCTGCCGTTGAAACTTTAGCCTCCCTTAACTTGGACAGTCTTAAGCCTGGCTTTAAATGCCCTTTTCCTTGTGTTCCATTTTGTAAAGCTGATAGGAGATGTTATCACACTTATTCAGCTGCAGCTGTCATCACAGTTCAGCAAATGCATTATGAGGTTTAATTCATTGTGGCTAACCTGACTTCCTTTTGTGTGATTACTTAGCCATTGGAGACATTTGTTTTTAAACACCTGTAAATACAAAAAAAGGAAATAGGGAGGAAAGAACTTGTCTTCTTCAAGTGGATGATATTACAGGGGATTCTGGTTTCTTATGTGTACTTCACAAGCACCATAACACTTCTGGACCCCTGTAGGTAGTCCTTGACTTACAGCCATTGATTTAGTGACCATTTGACCTTACAATTGCCCTGAAAAAAGTGACTTTCCTACAGATAACACACACTTACAGCTCTCACAGAATCCTTGTGGACTTGCGATCAAAATTTGGGCATTTGGCTAAAATCAATCAGATATTTATAATGGTTCCACCATCCCATGACCACACAATCACCATTTCCATCCTTCTCAGATGCCTCCCAACAAGCAAAGTCAATGGGGCATGCCAGATTTTCTTATCAACCAAGGAATTCTTTATTTATTTGTATGCTGCCTTTATTACTTGACAAATAGCTCAAGGCAGCGAACATATCCAACGCATCTTCCTCTTTCTCCTCCTTCTCCACAACCACCACCCTATGAGTTGGGCTGAGAGAGAGTGACTGGCCCAAGCTCAATCTTTCACGGCTTTCATGGCTAAGGCAGGACTTGAACTCACTATCTCCCACTTTCTAGCCCAGTGCCTTAAGCCAGGGGTATCAAAATGGTAGCCCGTGGGCCAGATGCATCACATGCCGGCCATGGCCACCCCAGCTCCGCAGAGGCAAAAAAACGTTGCGATATGTCATAATATATCATGTGACACGATCAAGTTTGACACCCGTGCCTTAACCACTACACCAAACTGGCTAAACAGTATCACTAGCATAATGATGTAATGGGGAACATGACAATTATATTTAGGAGCGTCTCTCAGCAGAGGGGGAGAGGAAAAGCATCACACTTAGATCTGTATCAGATGGGAGATAGGCATCTCTTAGTGGCTTCTCTCTAATGAGGCATAGCGAGGTGAGAACTTGGTGCAGGGTAGACGAAATGGGCTTCTCATTATATGAGAAGCTGCCCTTTTTCCATACTGAGGTAAGACATGGGACTGTGGACAGTACAAATGAGCTATGCTGGGAACCATGGGTCAGGGGCTCCTGCTGCAGGGCTGAATTGTATGCTTGACTGTCGTGAGTCCTGATTATATCTCCACAAGGGTTGGAGCCATCACATTGCCCTGACCTCCAAAATGTTCAGCACTACTTATTATCTCTCCCACTTCTTTGCCTTGATCAAGAACAAGAGTCACAGACATCCCCAGATTTATTACAGCTTTGAGGTGACAAGATTTATTGCAGCTTTGATGTTGCAGCAACTCAACTAGATCTGGGAATTTTCAAATTGCTGCTCCTGCTTTAAATGAATCTTCCCCCATTGGGTACTCTCTAAAAGCACTGGATGTGACGTGCTTTCTCTCCAGACCAGTTCCTGCTAGCATATATGTTGCTTGGGGGATAATTGGAGTTGTAGTCCAAAGCATCCAGAGAGCACCAGACTGAAGGTTTACATTGAGAGGTTTGTAACAGTTCAGAATCTCAAGCCATCGTCACTAACAATATCATCACTGCAAAATCTTTTCCAGAACAAAGTCAGGGGGGGGGGGGGAAGGGAGGGAGGTGGAGGAGGAGGAGGAGGAGGAATATAGTTAGTACATAGCGAGACATTGCTTAAAAAGAATAGTACATCTCCAGATTTTATTTTTGACTGATTTGATGGGTTTAATTAAACAGCTTTTAACAGTGAAAGCAGAGTAAGAGATTCTACCACAAGGAGATATGCTGATATATCTGATATTATTTTAAAATCCACAATGGGAATAAAAAATAGAAACAAGGTGTTAGTGTTAGATAAGACTTTAGAAAAATTCTACGCCAACATTGGTGATAAATCATTTTATTAAAAAGCTTAGGCAGAAACTTTCCAATAAAATGATTTATGACTTTAAATCATGGCACCTACTATCTAATGACCATTGTAAAGCTTCCTCCTGATTTCAAATTGAATGTGGTCGAGGCAACCAAATTCAATTCACAATCTGCAGCCATAAAGTTTAACAGCTTAAGCATGTTCTAATGGATAAATAGAAACTAAACACTTTGGCTCATAGGCAGCTGAGTTGCTTTTTTCAGCTGGTTCATTTTTGTACCGTGGAAAACTGAAAAGTAGAGCGCACCTTTATAAGGCAAGAATATTTATAAATGGATATTTCTGGAGATTTTTAAGCAAGGACTAAATAACTGGAATTTCTGGCTTAAAATGTTAAAATGGTACCTACCTATTTAACATTAAAGTTAATTAATCAAAAGTTGTATTTTGGGTGCACTGGACTCCTTAATGCTAGAGATGTAAGAAATTTGAAGACACTGACCCACATGATATAGTCATGCGATCATTTAGTCTTTTCTTGGGATATTGATATTTAACATTTGAAGGTATATTAGTAGACATGGGAAAATTTTTATATATTGAAGATATTAATGTAATCTTAAACTATATACAAAAGCGTTGAAATTTGACTGTTTGTCAGAAATTATGGTTCTATTGAATATGGGGATGGAAAAAAAGAATTATATTTAAAAATTGGAAAAGTGATATTATTCCAGATACCAAGGAATGATTGTCGGATCTGTATGTTTTAGACAAAATGGTATTTTCTACAGGTCATAGAATGCAGTAATATGTGCCAATATGGCAGAGATTCTGTAACACCTTATAATAACATCTTGAACTATTCATATCATAACAGAGAATTCATTGGCAAATAAGTCACAGGTAATAAATATAAACATGGATATTTTTTCTTTTCCTTTTAAGTTTTTAATTTTAGTATTTATTTATTTATAAAATTTATTGGCCGCCCTTCTTACCACAAGGTAACTCTGGGCAGCTCACAGATACATATACAGTTAAAACATAAAAAGTTAAAATCAGACATTGCAAACAAATTATTCCTTTGTAGTTTCCGGTTAGTTTCAAAGTATTAATCTGGCCATTTCTGAGTTCACTCACATCAGTTAGATATCTATAGGTAAAAATAAGACTAGCTTTCCGGAAGTTCATCACCACCTGTTAGTCTAGCATTGTGATTTTATTCTGGATCAGTGGTGGGTTCTGGATTCCGTTCCAACCAATACGGTTGGAACAGCCCCGGCGTCACCCACATGCATGTGCACGGTGTGCACACATATGCATGCAATGTACACATGCATCATACTTGCCTGCGACACTTCTGCAAGCCTCCGCGATGTTCCACCTGCTCGGCGGAGCATCATGCAGGCGCCGTACGTGCCATGCACGTGCGTGAAAGCGCCAAAGGCATAAAGGACAGGAAAGAAGCAAGGGCGGGCGTGTGGGCCCTCCGGAGCACCATACCGGAATGGTATCCGGTGCTCCGGGCTCTGATAGGCCCGTACTGGAGTGTACCGCCTGCAAACCACCACTGGTCTGGATAAGCCAAAAAAATAACCCGGGCCTCCTTTGGCAGCAAGTGTGAGGAATGCCTTCTCCTCAGTCAAATTTAGAGGAGACCAGGCCAAATGTCTCCATGGACACATCCACATGTTTTTCCTAACAGTGTCTTGAGATGGTTGCAGCAGCTGGTTTTTAAGATCATGTCTTTATGATGCTACCTTCATCACATCTCCGGTCCACACCTGAGGAACTCCTAATTTTTGTTTAATTGACCTGATGCTAAAATGTTTTTGATCTACTGTATGACTGTATGAAATGACTGTATAGGTAGTCTTCGACTTAACAACAGTTCATTTACAAAAGACTGTTTGAAGTTACAACGGCACTGAAAAAAATAACTAATGACACTTTTTCACACTTATTTGTATTTCGATGCATGCAATCACTGAACTGGTTGTTAAACCGGCAGGATCCCACCACTGTGATATGTTTCCTCTTTTATTGTCTAGCCTTGAGTGTGAGAGATACAGGGAAACATTGAAACATTGATCCATTTCTAGAGTCTGGGTGAACGTGCAACTTGCTGATTTGAATTGGTTGAATAAAAAGAAAAGGTTCATATTGTTAATCTAGGCTCTTAGCTGCTTTGTTAATTAGTAGATGTTTTGGAGGAAGGAAAGGAAGCTGCAAACTTAACCTATAAGGGTCATTTCTCCTACGAAGTACTAAGTATGTGACCCAAAACTCCATCAATGTCCACTCAACATTATCCTTTCATGGGACCGATGAATGGCCAAGCCAAATTGTAGAGGTTAATTCTTTGAAAGTGCTTCACTATCTGGGCTCATTTTTCCTCCCCGTGAGTGACTAAAGCAAAAAGAAAATTAGTTTGTTATATATCAATGGGTTTGACAGCAATACCACTAGTTTGTTTTGGAAAGGCAAAACAATTTATTGTGGCATTTGTTGCAAAAGTAATTTATCGTCTCCAATCACCCGACTGCCTTCAAGGTGACACAGAGAGAATCTTAAAAGGCCTGGGGATGGTGGGGATTTTATTTGTCAGGACTTTGGAGATATTGTACCAGGAATTTACTTTTGTGTATATTGTCCATAAAGCTTCTTGAGGCTTTAACAAGAAAATGAATCATTTGGAAGGAACTATTATCGGAGTTCTAATATTAAAGGGAACGTGCAACCCTTTTACAAGTAGCCAGGTTGTGAACAAGGTATAATCTACTGAGTTTTTGCAGAAAAATTGTTGGGGAAAAAAATAGGTGGTAAGTTGCCTACCTATCACAGCTATAGCTGAAGCAACATGTCATAGGCATCCAAGATTTGTTGAAGTCTAATTTCTATCTTCAACCCAAGGTGACATTTGCTCAAATTGCTTAGGACATAAAAAAGTCAACACAATTCTAGGCTGCATTAATAAAGGGATACAGTAATCCCTCGTCTTTCGCGGGTAATACGTACCAGACCCTTCCGCGAAAGATGAAAAACCGCGAAGTAAGATTCGCCACTAGGAATGCTCTCCCCCCCCCCCCACGCGAGGAGTGAGGAGGGGAGGGGTGGCTTCCCTCCTTGGCTGGGGAGCAGCAGTAGGCACACCCCCCCTAGGAACAGCAGCAGGAGGCAAGTCAATGCGGCAGCCTCCTCAGTGAGGGAGCAGCGCCGCGGCGGGTGGAGTGAGCGAGCCACCGACCGACCCCCGCGCGTCCCGTCGCCGACTCCAGCTCGGCAGGCGAAGGGGCGAAGGGGCGAACTGGGAAGCTGACGCACCCGAAATCTGGTAAGGCGGAGCGAGCGGGCGGTGTGTGTGTGTGTGTGTGTATGTGGCAGGGTTGAGGGAATGGCGAGCGGCGGCTGCATCCCCGAAGCTAGAAAGGCGGAGCGAGCGGGTGGTGTGTGTGTGTGTGTATGTGGCAGGGTTGAGGGAATGGCGAGCGGCGGCTGCATCCCCGGAGCTCGGCTAGGCGAGGGCTAGAAAGGCGGAGCGAGCGGGCGGTGTGTGTGTGTATGTGTGTGTATTTATTTTTTTATTATTTTTTTAAAAATCCGCGAATGAGTGAAGCCGCGAATAACGAGGCCGCGAAAAACGAGGGATCACTGTACATAGAATCACGATCATGTAAAGTTCTAGTAAAAGCTTTACAAAGCCTTAATAAGACCATAATTGTAATACTGCATCGAGTTCTGGTCACGACAATATAAAAAAGATGTTGAGACTCAAGAGAGAGTGCAGAGAAGAGCAACAAGAATGATTTGGGGGGCTGGAGGCTAAAACATATGAAGAACGGTTGCAGGAAATGGGTATATCTAGTAGTCTAGTGAAAAGAAGGTCTAGGGGTGACATGATAGCACTGCTCCAATATTTGAGGGGCTCCTACAAAAATGAGGGGGTCAAACCATTTTCCAAAGCACCAAAAGGAAAGACAATGGATGGAAACTAACCTATATTCTATAATCGACTCATCTTGCTGAAAATAAATAGGATAGGGACTAGTCATTACATGGGGTTAAAAAAAAATCTACAAACTTCATGTACCCACCTTGATTTCTGTGGTGGATGAGTGATGAAGTGTACTTAAATATTAGCTAAATACAACTAAACCATATCTGATTTATTCAAAGACTGATTATGTACTGCATATTACACAGCATTCATTTGTCCCGTCAGTAATGAAAATGGAACGGCAACATAGTATTGCTCATAATAAACGGTCATGGCATCAAAACATAGCAGGATATGTTACGGGTCACATCAATTAGGGATTATTTTCTAGTGCAGTGGTAGTCAACCTGGTCCCTATCGCCCACTAGTGGGCGTTCCAACTTTCAGGGTAGGCGGTAGGGGTTTTGTCCGATAATGAAGCACTTTCCTTTTTTTAATTTAATTGACTTTCCTACTTTATAAATCACCATTACTGTGGAACCGGTGGGCAGTTAGAAAATTTTACTACTAACAGAGATACAAAAGTGGGTGGTAGGTATAAAAAGGTTGACTACCCCTGATCAAGTGGGACCGTGAAAAAATGATTTCTCAGTATAGCTCCTACTTAATGGAACATCATGAGCTGTGATGCACAGTGGTCAGAATGCAGTATTGCAGGCAAACTCTGGAGTTTGATCCTGACCAACTTAAAGTTGACTCAACTTTCCATCCTTCTGAGGTTGGTAAAATGAAGACCCAGATTGCTGGGGGCAATATGAGTCCCTTTCGGGAGATAGGGTGGTATATAAGTGTAAATAATAAATAAATAAATAAATAAATAAATAAATAAATAAATAAATAAATAAATAAATAAATAAATAAATAAATAAATGTGCTGACTCTGTAAACCGCTTAGAGAGGTCTGTAAAGCACTATGGAGCAGTATGTAAGTCTAAATGCTATTGCTATCATTCCCTTTCCTGAAATACAATATCTCCCGCCTGCAACTTTATGAAAGGTCCTAAAAAAATGGTTTTATTAGCGAGCCTGGGGACCACAAATGGAGATGGAGACAATCAATTAATTTGATTGGGTTGTTGCTGCCACATGGATGGGAGGTGGAGTTCTTTATGGCTTTTTATTATCTAATGGGTTTTTAAAAACTTTGTAAACCGCCTGCAGTCACCTATGGAGGTTGGTGGCTACATAATTTTTTAATAAAAAAATAATAATCAAATGAGTCAATAAAAGGATTTGCACAATAGTGCCATGACACAAACACCACCTTCACGGGCTTGTATCCTATCCGATGGAAGGGTGCTAGTTGCAACATCCTCTTTGCAGGCCCAGTGCCCAACCTTGGAGGTTTTTCAGAGAAGGAGCAATGAGGACTTCTCCTCAGGAACTCCAACCAAAGCGATGGCGCCTCCTTGCTTTGATAAGTATATGGCATGAAATTCATGCCAGGCGCTCTAGAACGGAAGTGTCCAACTTCTCTTGGCTGGAGAAACATACCAGCTTTGCTTTCAGTTAATGCAATTTCTTCTTTGAAGGATTTGGTGCCGCAAAACACTCTGGGAGCAGCAGGGGTGGCCTTCAAAAATTTCAGCAGCGGGTTCTCTGCTTGGTTGCTGGGTGGACGTGGCCATGGTGGGAGTGTCCTAGTCAGCCTCCTGCCCTTCCAGCCTCCTCTGGCCGAGGGGTGGGGGTGGGGTATTGTGTTTTTGCTTTCCAGAGATTTGCCGCGAGCATCTGGAAGGGTGAAAACTGACTCTCCCGGGCTCTGGAAGGCCTGTTTTTCCCCCTCCCCGAGCCTCCACCCAGGCCCTGCACCTACCTATCCAAAATGTGCCCCCTAGAGACACCTGTGAGGAGCGTGGTGGGGTGGCAGGTGGGCGGGGCCAGCCGGGGGTGGGATTTGGAGGTTCCCCGAACCAGCCATAACATTAGCTATGGGTTATCCTGAACCCGTACCAGCCCATCCCTGTCTATGAGAGGCATTCAACCCCTCTTCTGATGGCGGAGGTGATGTCGAAAATACAAGCAGGATTTTTAACTTGTGACAGACAGATCAAGAGATCCCTCTGGTCTTATTTTTTTTAGAGAAAATTATTTTAAAGTAATGCCAACGTATTTCATTTATGTTTGATGATGAAATGGTATACTGTACATTTTTATGCATACATCAAGTAAGGCTCCTACTCTCCGAGCTTTGTCCTTTGCAACCATTGTTTACAGACTATCCGATGAGCTCCAAGAATTCTTCAACTGCTCATAAGCTGTTTTGAGTCCTGCTGCTTATTTTGGCAGCATAACCATTAAGCACAGTTAGACATAAAAGCTCACAATATGGTGTGTTGGTACCAATTCTTGTTTAACAACTCACATGCCTTGTTTTCTGCAAGCTGTTCCACTGGAAATGCTGCTCTTTTGATACGCGTATTTTATTTTTAATTTAAATATTTATTTGCCACTCTAGAACCCTATCCCAGAGCCATTTTTAATGGAGTTACCAGGAAAAAAATGTTATTTTTTTTAAGCTACGGGCAAAGTTTAGAGGGGGTAGGAAGGGGCATGTGTAAGGCAACAGCATTAATAATTGAATACCATTCCTGAATAATTCAACACTGCCACATGAATAATTCAATTCTGAAAAGGAAGCACTCATCAGAAGGTCTGGGAGGACTTTTTATGGTTCTTCCCCAAGCTTATTTGAAGATAAAAAGGCACCAGACTAGTTTATTCAATCTGTTGTATCAGATTTGAATGCATTGATGTATTCCATGTTGCAAACATTGTTTATAAATGCAGCATGTCTGTGGTTGACTGAGCCATGGGCCCTGGAAACTAGAATATTAGAACTGTCATTATTCAATTGACAGATTGGTATCTGTAATGCCTTGCTCAGTTGGTGGCATTGATTTCACTATGTAGATGTATGCAGATGCAACACATAAATGCAAGGTCAGCTGAAGATCACATTTGCCAATTGGTTTTGTTGACTCAGTTAGCAATGACTGGTTGATTAGAAATTGAAGGTGTCTAAGGATAAAGTGCCTCAGCAGCTGTCAAAACATGACTGACCTTGTCTGACTTAAGAGAAGAAGGAAATAATTACTACTTAGATGAGAAGACTTGGGCCTGGAAGTTGATAAATATCAGAGCCAGTTTGTTATAGTAATGATGGCGCTAGTCTAGAAATCAGGAGACCATGAGTTCTAGCCCCACCTTAGGCATGAAAGCCATTGGGTGACTCTGGGCCAATCACCAGTTGGCTTAAAGTTTTAGTCCCACCCTAGGCATGAAAGCCATTGGGTGACTCTGGGCCAATCACCAGTTGGCTTAAGGTTTTAGTCCCACCCTAGGCATGAAAGCCATTGGGTAATTTTTTGGGCAGTCACTCTCTCAGCCCAACTCACCTCACTGATTTGTTGTTGTGGAAAAAAGAGGAGGAGGAAAGAGTATTAGGCATGTTTACCACCTTGAATTTCTTATATAAGTAATAAAAACAGGATAAAAATATCTAATAAATAAATACATTTCCAAGAGCATTGTTGTCTAGGAACTGGAGTTCTATAGAGGAAAAGAGAAGAAAAGGAAAAGAAAAATGAAGAAAAGGCTTATTACAATTGCTCCTCCCAATCCACACAATAAGCAAGGGTGAAGCAGGAACTTGGGGTGGGGTGGGGAAATGTCTTAAGCCCCTTCTAAAGCAATGCAGAGGAATATCAGGCAAAGCAACAATTGACAAGCAGTAGAGAAAAAGGCAATGGTGATGTGTGTCACCCAACATTGTACAACTAATTGTTTTAAAGTTTTACATCCTGAAAAACTGTTGGCGATTAGGATAGACCCACTTCAAACAAACACAAATAGAATTTCAGAATAGGAATCTTGAGAAATGTAAAATGAACTTTTAATGACTATAATGTATTTAACCTCATAACGATGCAACAGAGTCAAAAGTGTTTCGTTGCTGATTTTCATTTGTACTCAGCGTCCAATGCAGTGGTGGATTTCTGCAGGCTTGCACCTACTTGCGAGAGCCGGTTGGTGAAATTTAGAGAACCGGTGAGAGGGGGTTCCACCAGTGTACCTTGAAGTAAATTTGCCCCACCGCTGCCAGTGACCCAACGGGAAGGAAAGGAAAGGAAAGGAAGGAAAGAAGGAAGGAAGGAAGGAAGGAAAGAAAGAAAGAAAGAAAGAAAGAAAGAAAGAAAGAAAGAAAGAAAGAAAGAAAGAAAGAAAGAAAGAAAGAATTTATCATCACAATTGAGTCCAAAATTTTGATTGCTAAGCAAGAGCGTTGTTAAATGAGTTCCACCACATTTTTAAAGGTGGCCACTCCCACCCTGTCACACGACTGCCAAGCCACGCCCACAAAATAGGCCACACCTACAGAGTAGGTTCTAAAAAATTTGAAACCCACCACTGGTCCAATGGGTCTTACTTCAGTGTCCAACAATGATGGATTCCAGTTGCTCCGATGCCAGTTTTCCATTGTGGCAATGTCCTGGTGAAAACCTTCAGACTACATCTAGATTTTCAGGAAGGAAGTCCAAGTGTGAATGCAGAATTGACTCTTTTGCAGTTGTGTCTTTTCATGGCCTTTTATGCTGCTCATGGTCTTTTATGCTGTGAGAAGTTTGTCAACCAGCTGAATATAGTTTGGAGCTTTGTGGTTGCCAAGAAAATTCTCAACCATGTCTCTGAATGCTTGCCATTCTTTTCTGGCCCCACTAACAGATCTTTGAACTGCTTGTTATTGATGACGTATCTGATCTGTGGACCAATACAAATGCCTTCCTTAATGTTGGCATGAGTTACTCTTGTAAACATCTGTCTCAAATAATGAAAACCCCCACCAACCTTGTTCATCGCTTTCACAAACTTCTTCAACAGTCATTATCCCCCCCCCCCCCCAATTTTCATGTGAAGCAGAGGCAAAAGTATCTTTGTTGGGTCAACAAGTGATTTATATACCACATTTTCCTGTCCTGGGACCAAATTCTTTCAGAGTGGCCATTTCTTTTTAATGTAATGATATCCTCTTGCACAGTTGTCCATTTGCATACATAACAATAGTACTGGGTGTTTGTTTGTTTGTTTGTTTGTTTGTTTGTTTGTTTGTTTGTTTATTTAACTTATATACCGCAGCCCTCTCCCATAAGGAACTCGGGACGGTGCACAGGAGATTAAGAACACGGATACAAACGTATATAAAAAGAATAAATATGTCGCAAATAATCAATATAAAATCCTATTAAATTAAACAATACCCTGTGATAAAATCAATTAAGACCCACTTATTAAAACTTTAAATTAATTTAAAAACAGTCGATAAAATAAAATATATACCCGAATGTGGCTCGGGTACATCCAAGCAACACAGCCACTACCTCTAGATCTGCACAAATGTTCCAATTGGGTACTGGACGTGCTCCAGCAACCTCTTCATGTTTCTTTCACATGTGCAGTCTAACCAACAGGTATTTAATGGTTTACATTGCCATTGGGTAGAAACAGAAGATTTCTACAAAATGTGATAGAAGTGATTTATTAAAACTTATTTTAATTTATCTATTTATTAAAACTATTTATTACAAGTGTTCGCGAATCAAAATCTTTGTTGTCTAAAGCAGGGGTCCCCAACCCCCAGGCCGCAGACCGGTGCCGGTCCATGGCTTGATAGGAACCAGGCCACATGGCTGGAGAGGAGGAGGAGGGAGGAGGGGGCAGCCCCCTGGGCAGATGCGCGCCGGATGTGGGAGAGCGCAGGCGTGGCCGTTCGCGCCGTTGGAGGCCCTAGAGGGCCGAGTGAGCCGACTCCCCCCCGTGTGCGCATGTCCCGCCTGTTCCCCCTCCCCCCCGCTCCTCCTCTACGCCAGCCGGTCCGCAGAATTTTTTTTTAAATGAAACCGGTCCCTGGTGCAAAAAAGGTTGGGGACCCCTCATCTAAAGCATATGCTTAAAGTGGTGCTGTTTATAGACGTCATATCTTTTTCGTCCAAAAAGTAATCTGCATTTTCTTTTCAAAATATCCTCCTCCTCCTCTTGCTTTTTAATTAAAATAGCCACAGCATACTCATTAAGACAGCCAATCCTACTTTTGCTTTGTTTTTTCTTTTAGCTTAAATTGGAGGACAATTGGGAGATGCATGGTAGTCTTAGTTGAATCACTTTTCTTACTGGAAAAAATGCCCTCCCTCAAAAATCACTCATGGGCAGGATGTTCACCTCCACAAGGTGTAATAAGTCATTGTCAGCTATCTAAGGATCTGGATGTTCTTTTGGCTTTGAAATCCCTTAATTTCACTGGAAAGGGCCAATATTACTTTATGTGAGAATATAAATGCAACTTTTGATGTATTTATGGGAAGTTTTAAAAAGCTCTGAAGAGGAATTTGAAGCTGACCTGAGTACTTTGACTTTCATTTAAGTGGAGACTTTAATGAAGTGAAGTAAGAGGCAGGAACCGTGCATTTAATCCAACCATTTCTCGCTCTTATTTTTAACCAGCACCTAAAGTAAAACAAGTTGGGGAAAATGGGATTCCAGTGAATTGATGTACTGAACTGATGATGCCAGTTAGTTTAGGTAGTTCATCACTTACAATCATTCATTAAGCAACTGTTTGGCGTTACAACAGCATTGAAAAAAGTAACTTACAACCAGTCCTCGTATTTTTGACCATCACTGCCTCCTCCTAGTTGCGGGATCAAAATTAGGGTGTTTGGCAACTGGTAAGGATTTATGACAATTGCAGTTGACCAGGGACATTTGATCTCCATTTGCAACCTTCTCAATTGGCTTCTGATGAGCAGAGTCACTGGGAGAGGTTGGATTCGTTTAATGACTGCATGATTCACTTAACAACTGTATGAATTGCTTAATAAGAGTGGCAAAAAGGTATTATATAAATAAACTAAAATATAAAATATAAATAAACTAAACTAAACTATTAAAATCAGGCATGATTCACTCAACAACCATCTTGCTTAGCAATGGACATTTCTGCTTCCAATTGGGGCCATTCATTGAGGATTCATTGCTGCTTCCTTATGGAGGAATTCGCATTCATTAATCATACTGAGGAAGAAGACCTCCAGGTGTAGCCATAGATTCAAGTGTTGAGGGCCAAGAGTGTGAATTGCAAGTTTAGATGGAGTCTTTGTGCTGCCAAAATTAAGTCCTGGGATCCTGCTCAATGGTTTATTTTCTTTTCGTTTTGAAGAAGAGATTTCCCTAAACTAAAGCATCAGGGACTTAGCAGCTGTTTCAAACATATTTTATTCTGGGATTAATGAATGATGGCATTGGATTGCTTTCTGGCCTTAGGGGAAAGCTGGGGAGCCGGGCTTCATAGGTGCAAATCAGTAACTAACGAAGGAATTCTCATCCACAAGAGTTCCTAGCAGAGAATGCAGCGTCGTAGGAATCGGGCACACACGTCATTCTTTGAGTTTTTGACATGTTGCTCTTCAGCAAACGGGCAATCAGTTTAGTTCAGAATCTTGAGAAGATAAAAATAAGTCTCCCTGTTCTGATGCAGATGCAGAAATCTAAATGATCTTTATATCAGTGTTTCTCAACCTTGACGACTTTAAGTCTTGTGTACGTCAACTCCCAGAATTCTGGGTTTTGAAGTCCACAGGACTTAAAGTCGCTAAGGTTGAGAAACACTGCTTTAGATGGTCATCTAGGAATACAGTAAAGAAAAGCCTGTCTTTTGGCTGACACCTGGTGGTTGCCTGGATAGTTGCAGCTGAGTTCTGGTAGCCCGAATGAAAAGAAGAATGAGGAGGCTTGTATAATGCCTGTGACTTGGCTGGCATGAAGGATTAGCCTGAAATCAACGTGGCATGTGCTGACATACTCTAGCTAGATGTAATTACCTCGCCTGCTGTAAGGAGATTACAAAAAAATTCCTGTCAAACGAAGGCCTGGGAGCTTAAGAAGCTCGACTTCAGTGCCATGTTCTAGACAAAATGCAACATTAATAGTTGGCTAAAGGGCATCTTTGTTTCTGTTTAAAGTGTCTACATGTTTATTTCAGAACCAGCCTAAACAAAGGACTGAGGGGAGGAAGCGAGTCCCTGCTGGCATCCAGGGCTAAGAACATACTAGATAAGCGTGATAAGGGACCTACAGCATTTTGAATGCAGATTCCCAGAAACTTTTGATGCTGCTGGCCATGTGGTTCAGGCTGATGGGAGCCATGGCTTGTAGGTGCCAGATTTATCCCCCTTGCCTCCATGGCGCAGGGAAATGTTTTTGTTGATATGCAATGCCTGAATTTGAGAGTAGCCAGGCTAAAACTGTGTGCCATCTACAAGTGGGGACAGAGCCCATGCAAGAGGGGCAACCCCACTTTCTAATTAAAAAAAAATTGATGTGACAAAATTAAGGGATGGTAAGAATATAAGACAAAACAATTGGAGAAGATTACAAAATACCATGAAAATCAAAGGTGAAAGTATTGGCCTGTTGGGTTTCACACCAAAAAGCCTTCTATCCACCTCTGCTAAATCCGTTTTCCGGGGGTTTAAATGGAGACCTTACTTTTGCTTCAATCTTCAATTATCAATTTGCCTTTGTAGGAAAAAAGATAATTATGGGATGTTCTTTCTGCCAGGGGCTATTTGCTGCCACAAAGTTGCCCAGTAGAGGGCAGTAGCAGTCTTTGTAGGAGCAGAGAGTAACCTTGCCTAAGGTGGCATTCCGCATCTTCCTCCTACTTAGCTGTGTGATCCGTATCTCCATGGAGAGGAAATCAGTCACTTTCTAAGTTTAGATTTCCCCCTGCTTAGTATTCCCTGCGTGTCCTGCAGTGAAGGCACTGAGAATTGCACACACACACACACACACACAAAAACCGAAAAAAATTGCTGATGTTTCTCCCAAAGGCCTCAGGAGACTCCTATCAGCTAAAGGTGAGGATGGGTACTCCACAAACTCCAGAAAGTCCCGCATCACCCCTTCTGCAATTGAGAAGTGCAGTTATCCAGGTCCTTCAGATGTAATTCATTCATGGTAAAATAAAGCTGTCTTCGGCAGGTGAAAGTCCAAGCATGTGCTCCAGGTAGAAAATTCAGTAGACCAGCAGGAAATTCAGTCTTTCCAGAGGTTTTACTAGATGCTTTCTTTTCTTTCTTTCTTTTTTGTCTTTCATTCAGTCATGCCCAATTCTTGGAGATTGCTTGGTAATGTTTCTCAGAAGTGTCATTGCTTCCTTCCTAGAGCTGATAGAAAATGACTGGGCCCAGGTCACCCAGCTGGCTTTTTGCCTAAGGCAGGCCTAGAACAAGGGTTGAAATGCTACCGGTTCGCACCGGTTTGCACGAACCAGTAAGAACTATTGCCGTTGGTTCTGTGAACAGGTAGTAAAAAAAGCTTCTAATGATTGCGCAGATCAGCTGTGAGCCGCGTGGGCATCGGAAGCTTTCCCCCTCACTTTTGAAAGCATTTTTTCCTGCCGGGTCGGGCAAATAGACAGGAAAGAAAATGCTTTAAAAAGCGGGAAAAAGGCTTCTGGCAATGGTGCAGATCAGCTGTGAGCCACGTGATTATCAGAAGCTTTTCCCCCGATTTTTTAAAGCATATTTCCCTGCCTATTTGCCTGAACTGGTAGGAACAAAATGATTTAAAAAGTGAAAAAAAAGGTTCCCACGATCGCACAGCACAGCTGAACCTTTTTTTTTCACTTCTTAAAGCATTTTCTACTACCAGTTTGGGTGAATAGGTAGTAGAAAATGCTTTACAAATTTTTAAAAGTTGGCCATGCCCACCCAGCCACATAACCCCCCCACCCCACCAGGTCATGCCCACCAGGCCACGCCCAGAGTACCGGTGGCAAAAATGTTTACATTTCACCACTGCCTAGAACTCACTCGCTAGCCTGATGCTTTAACCCACTACACCAAACTGGTTCTTGATGCTTAGATGGTCTCAAAAATGTTCTTTCATTCACATCAATGGGAGGGATATTTTTAGCCACTGCTGGGGACCCATTTATGTCTATTGACTTTGAAGATGTAGTTTGCTGATGGAGCGTGATTATCCTTATTATAATACCATTTTCAATATCGATCACTAGTTTTTTTTTCCTTTTTATATTGGGGTGGAGTTGGGGTGACTGAGTGGAGCAGAGCATTTACTGGCTGGATGCTCTTCCTGACACCTACACAAAGTTTGCAGCAGATATTTACTCTTTGCCCTAATAGAGAAACATCTGCCTGGGATTGAACTCTCAGCCTCCTGAGTGTACCACCCCAATGCTCAGGTGTGTATCTTAACTGTTTCAAATTTGTGAGGTGTAACAGTATGATAGTAACAGTATAATAGTAGCAGGTAGGTAACAGGCTGTATTTTTGGCTGCAATGTGATTCCCAAACTTTCTACAGTTAGGAAAACAATAAGGCTAAACTAGAAAGTTTAAAAGAAAAAAAAAATCCCAGGAAACCATTATAATCTTATTAGCAAGAAACATATACATACTTATGTGTTCTGACTCCCTCCCTTCACAAGATAATTAATTAGACGGACTGCTACTTGGCAGCTTGCCTGAACTAACATGAACTAGACTGAAAGATTACATGACACAATTCTCCGACTCTGTAGCTTCTCTGTTGTATCCTGCAAACCTACTCTTCACAGAGGATTTCTTTAAAAGCCTCTTGGGAAGGGCCAGGCAATTAGGCAGCTGATACTAATTATCTCCGATGGCGTCGTTCTGCTAATTGCCTCCTCTCAATCCTTAGCCTGACATCCGGGACAAACTGGGTTTCCTCCTCTAGAGCCGACTCATAGGACTCCTCACTAGAGGAATCCATCAGCAGCTCATCCGGAGCCGGCTGGGCCACAACACTTATGTATTATAGGAGACAAGATCATTGCATTTAAGAAATACAAGAGGCTACATGATCGAGCTTTGGTACAAAAAAACGTACCTTGAATTATTTTTAAAAGAGAAAAAATCCCAATAAATGTGTTTATGTAGGATTTAGGTTTGAAGGTTGTTGTTGTTGTTAGTTGCGAAATCGTGTCCAACCCATTGTGACCCCATGGAGAACGTTTCTCCGGACCTTCCTGTCCTCTACCATCCTCTGGAGTCCATTTAAGCTCACTCCTGCTGCTTCAATGACTCCATCCAGCCACCTCATTCTCTGTCATCCCCTTCTTCTTTTGCCCTCAATCTTTCCCAGCACTAGGCTTTTCTCCAGTGAGTCCTTGCTTCTCATTAGGTGGCCAAAGTATTTGAGTTTCATCTTTAGGATCTGCCTTCTAAAGAGCAGTCAGGGTTGATCTCCTCTAGGACTGACCAGTTTGATGGCCTTGCAGTCCAAGGGGCTCGCAGGAATCTTCTCCAGCATCATAGTTCAAAGGCCTCAATTCTTTGCCTTTCTTATGGTCCAACTTTCACAGCCATACATTGCATTGACTATACACACTTTTGTTGGCAGGGTGACGTCTCTGCTTTTTAGTATGCTGTCTAGATTTGTCATAGCTTTTCTCCCCAGGAGGAAGTGTCTTTTAATTTCTTGGCTGCAGTCCCCATCTGTCCATGGGGTTTTCATGGCAAAGATACTGGAGTGGTTGCCATTTCCTTCTCCAATGAATCACGTTTTGTCAGAGTTTTCTGCTATGACCTGTCTGTCTTGGGTGGCCCTACATGGCATAGCTCATAGCTTCATTGAGCTATGCAAGCCCCTTCACCACGACAAGGCAATATTCCATGAAGGGGGGGAGGGGGGGGTTGAAGGTAGATATGGGATCTGCTATGGCCTAGAGGTGGAGCTCTTGCCTCACTCAGAACAATAAAAGAAATTTAAAACATCATTCCAAGAAACTGAAAACAAAAATTCAGAATCATTCTTCAGAATGCAATAACTTTCTTTCAAGGTAGAAAAAGAACATTTATATACTAGAGGGCAGATTTTTGGTCCAATCTGCATGTGTTTTATTACTAATATTTGCAGGCCATCAATCCCAAGCATTTTAGAGCAGTCTTCAGTTTTCACGCATGACTGAATCTCATTTCTCTCCAATGTAAGATAATCACCACCATCACAAGTTCCAGATGGAATGAATGGATGTTTTATACCCAGCCAATAGTCTAGCCTGCATAGCAGTTAATCAATCCAAAGTTACAAGGGTCAGTAGCTAGTTAAATGTTGTGGTTGGATTCCCAGCTCCTCGTTAAAGCAGTAGGCAAAAATGTTCTTAGCTAAGCCAACACTATATAGGCTTGCCTGAAAACCATAATCCTATGTTGGGATGGTATAAAAGTACTATAGAGCAGTATTTTCTGAAGGCCTAAGAACTGAAGAAGGTAACATATGTTTTTCCCTACAATTATCTTGAGAGATCATCTTTCAAAAACTGTGTTAACATGATAGCATATGAATTCATTTTTTGTATTCTACCAGCCAGATTGTGGAAAAAAACTGAGGTTTCTATTTTCAGGATTGTACTTGGCATCCAGTTTTGGTCACCGGGTTTACAAAAAAGATGTTGAGCCTTTGGAAAAAGTGCAGAGAAGAGCAACTAAGATAACTAAAGACTTGGAGCCTTAAACATATGAAGAACAGTTGCAGGATTTGGATTTATCTATATTTAATGTTCAAACTTGAACATTGGGCACTATCTAACAAAATGAAATTCAATTGTGAAAAAAGTAAGGTTCTACATTTAGGCAAGAAAAACAAAATGCACAGGTACAGTATAGGTGGTACCTTGCTCAATAGTAGCAACTGTGAGAGGGATCTTGGAATCCTAGTGGACAACCATTTAAATATGAGCCAGCAGTGTGCAGCAGCTGCCAAAAAAGCCAACACAGTTCTAGGCTGCATAAACAGAGGGATAGAATCTAGATCACGTGAAGTGTTAATGCCACTGTATAGTGCCTTGGTAAGGCCACACCTGGAATACTGCATACAGTTTTGGTCGCCACGATGTAGAAAAGACGTGAAGACTCTGGAAAGAGTGCAGAGAAGAGCAACCAAGATGATTAGGGGACTGGAGGCTAAAACATATGAAGAACAGTTGCAGGAACTGGGTATGTCTAGTTTGATGAAGAGAAGGACCAGGAGAGACATGATAGCAGTGTTCCAATATCTCAGAGGCTGCCACAAAGAAGAGGGAGTCAAACTATTCTCCAAAGCACCTGAGGGCAGGACAAGAAGGAATGGGTGGAAACTAATCAAGGAGAGAAGCAACTTAGAACTAAGGAGAAATTTCCTGACAGTTAGAACAATTAACCTCTGGAACAGCTTGCCTCCAGAAGTTGTGAATGCCCCAACCCTGGAAGTCTTTAAGAAGATGTTAGATAGACATTTGTCTGAAATGGTATGTGGGTTTCCTGCCTAGGCAGGGAGTTGGACTAGAAGACCTCCAAGGTCCCTTCCAACTCTGCTATTGTATTGTATTGTATTGTATTGTATTGTATTGTATTGTATTGTATTGTATTGTATTGTATTGTATTGTATTGTATTGTATTGTATTGTCTAGAGGAAAAAAGCACTAGGGATGACATGATAGCAGTATTCCAGTATTTGAGGGGCTGCCAGAAAGAAGAGGGGGGACTACTTATTTTCCAAAGCATCAGAGGGCAGGGCAAGAAAGAAGAGACTGGATAGCCATTTGTTTGAAATAGTATAGGGCAGGGGTGTCAAACTGGAGGCTAGCAGGCCAGATGTGTCAGGCCCAGGCCACTCCCACCCCAGCTCCGCGAATGGGAACGTCATGAAAGTCATGTGATGGTTACGTGACGCTACAGGTTTGACACCCATGGTATAGGGTTTCCTCCTTGAGCACATGGGTGGGGGAGTCGCTCACGCATGCACAGGTGGGGTCGTGCGTTCATGCACAGGTGGGTACATGCGTGCACACGATAGGGTGCACATACACAATTTCGGCACACCTTTAGAAAAAATGTTAGCCATCACTGGACTGGTATGTAGTGCCTCTATAATCAAAGCTAGAGTTGAGGCTTCCAAGTTACAAAGGTTTAGGATTAACCTTTGGAACTTGGAACCAGTATGGTAGCTTCCACCAAGGTCCTCTGATCCGGTGGGAAAATGCTCAAAGGTGATTGGTAAGACGTCTGACAGCTCCCTATAATAGGGCTGCTGCCAGACAGAGTGTTTGCTGGATTGTACATAGCTGTCACTTAATAAAGAGCTGTTGTTGCTGAAGCCTGAGTCTTGCCTCTTCCATTCACCCATTCACCTCTTCCATTCACCTCTTCCATTCATTCCATTCACCTCTTCCATTTAACAAGGCTGCCCATAATTCTCTGCTATCAGGAAACCTACAAATTGTCTCTTTGTTCCCAGTAGACCAGGATTTTTTTTTTTTAAATGCTTGATTAACGAATGAGATGGAAACTCTGGAATCCCCCCCAGTTTTCATTCACAGACTATGCCTCTTCTTTTCTCCAAAAAAGAGCAAACACAAGAGCAGTAATTCAGATCTAATTTCAACTCAGATCCAGCACTAGCAATGCAATTCTAATGGGTACCTGGAGTCCCATTAAGGCTTAATAAGGCTTATTTCCAAGCAGGTGAAAATCTGATTGTAATCCTTGTTGCCCAGTTGAGTGAAGTGATATAGCATTAATGAACAGATAACATTCATGAACATGCCTTCAATAATATTCCTAGAATGATTTTCAAGATTCTTGTTTAGCTTATTTTAGGAACACCCTTTGTTTTTTTAGATTGCATATTAAATAAAACAGCAACCTTGCAAAGAAATCTATGAGGAAGCATAAAAAATTAAACTTGGCCTCCTCTGTCTAACTTAATGAACCAACTGTGGTATTGTGCATACAGTATATAAATAGTAACCACATTTTATTCCCGTTTCACCTTATGCTTCCAGCTAAATTTGACACGGATTTCAGGAAAGACATAGTCAAGTTTATTACAGATCATTTGCTCCAAATTCTTCTCCATGCACCCCGATGTCTATGTTTGGTTTGAATGATGAAAAGCAATTAATACTTAAAAATTGTCCAAGTTACATTTTTGTAGTAATTAACTGATTATAGTTTGAGAATACAGTGCATTCTTTGGTGGAGTCTGAGAAGTAGGTGATGTTATAATCATTTACGAGATCCTCCAACAGGACGCCCTGGGTCCTGTTGGAGAAGGGCGGGATATAAATTGAATAAATAAATTATATAAGAAAGGGATTTTCTTATAGTGGAAATATATCAGAAAGATATAGTATCAAGGGGGGGGGGCATCCCCTCGTAACCTCCCTGGTGACGCCTGAGGTGGGATTCGCCACCAGACCCAAAACAGGTATTCCCACGAGGCAAACTGCACCCCCTGGAATCTGGTCCATGGGTAGCTTGTATAAAAACGGGGGAGAATCCTCCATGCCTGAGTTTTATGCATAGTGTGAATGTTACCTGAGGGTTTTGCCAAGGGGGGGAGGGGCGCAGGCAGTAAGGGCAGAGCCATTGCCTCATCCCTTCAGGCAGCGTCCACATGTTCCTCATCGTGTCTGGCAGAGGTATCTGGTTGTGGCGGTATGGGTCAGCTAGTCTCAAGGCTGGGGATGGTAGAATTTGGATTCCCTCCCCACAGCCAGCTGGTCCAGTGCCTCCTGGGGGGGACCCATCCCCGCAGCTGCCTCACCTGGAGCTGGGCCTCATCATGTTGGATTTGAGCCATTGGAACATGGAGGCTGGCAAAGTGACGGGCTGAGGCTACTCCGCTGCTGCCCAGCCACAACTTACTTCCTTCTTCCTCCCTCCCTCCCTCCCTCCCTCCCTCCCTCCCTCCCTCCCTCCCTCCCTCCCTCACTCTTTTGCTGTTTCCAGGGCAGCCCTATGGGCCAGATCTAACCACATCACAGGCTGGGTCTGGCCCATGGGCCTTGTGCTTGACTTGCCTGCCTTAGAGGACTTAGGGGACTGGAGGCTAAAACATATGAGGAACGGTTGCAGCAGTGGTGGGTTTCAAATTTTTTAGAACCTACTCTGCAGGTGTGGCCTATTTTGTGGGCGTGGCTTGGCAGTCATGTGACAGGGTGGAAGTGGCCACCTTTTAAAATGTGAAACTCATTTAACAGCGCTCTTGCTTAGCAACCAAAATTTTGGACTCAATTGTGATGATAAATTCTTTCTTTCTTTCTTTCTTTCTTTCTTTCTTTCTTTTTTTCTTTCCTTTCCTTTCCTTTCCGTTGGGTCACTGGCAGCGGCAGGCCAGACTTACTTCTGGGTCCGCCGGTGGAACCCCCTCTCACCGGTTCTCTAATTTCACCAACCGGCTCTCGCGAGTAGGTGCGAGCCTGCAGAAACCCACCACTGGGTTGCAGGAACTGGGTATGTCTAGTTTAATGAAAAGAAAAACTAGAGGAGACATGATTGCAGTCTTCCGATATCTCAGAGGCTGCCACAAAGAAGAGGGAGTCAAACTATTCTCCAAAGCACCTGAGGGTAGGACAAGAAGCAATGGGTGGAAACTAATCACGGAGAGAAGCAACTTAGAACTGAGGATAAATTTCCTGACAGTTAGAACAATTAACCAGTGGAACAGCTTGCCTCCAGAAGTTGTGAATGCCCCAACCCTGGAAGTCTTTAAGACGATGTTGGATAGCCATTTGTCTGAAATGGTATGTGGGTTTCCTGCCTAGGCAGGGGGTTGGACTAGAAGACCTCCAAGGTCCCTTCCAACTCTGCTATTGTATTGTATTGTATTGTATAGAGGAAAGAGAGAATGTAAATGTAAGACACGAGCAAACTACACATTAAAAAACTATACTGATGTCCTTTGAAAATCAAATAGACAAGGAAGGAAGCCACCTTTTGTAAGAGGGGTGTATTTCCTTGATGGTGCAATCAATTGATGCCTAGCAATGCTGAATTCCTCCAACACTTCTCTAGTTGTCAGTGAAACTGTCAATCAGTATTTGGTTTACTGCAAAAGAACAACTAAACATGGAACAGAATAATATTTCTCAATGGTAATATCTGAATATGTACCACACTTCTGTTCCCATAATGTTAAGACCGTGTTCTTGATGGACACATATGCAATAGACATCGTTCCTTTGCTGCTGAAGATGATGCAATGGAAATCTTTATTGACCTTCTATATGCCATCTGGATAACAAACGGTACAGAGGTAAATTCCAAATGCTAGATATTGCATACAGGTTTGGGGTACTTAGATCAGAAATACTTGGATCTGGATACACATTGCCACTTGTACAGAGAGAGAAACCATGCTAATTCAACCTTGTCATTCAACTAAGCCCATGATGGCAGACCTATGGCATGTGTGCCACAGGTGGCAATGCAGCGCCCTCTCGGTGGGCACACAAGCCGTCACCCCAGTTCAGCTCTGTTGCACATGTGCATGTGCCTCCCGCCGGCCAGCTGGTCTTCAGTTCTCTGCTGCGCATGTGGGGTGGGGGCGGTGTGTGTGCGCACTTGCATGGGGCCAGGGAGTGTGCGGGGGTGGGGCAATGTGCACCCACGGGTGTCTGTGCACGGGGGGCACATGCGGGGGAGAGCATGCACATGCAGGGGTGGGGCACATGCGTGAGGGCCACGTGTGCATTGCATTTTGGGGATTCGGGCATGTGTGCACCCATTCTGGGCACTCAGTCTGGAAAAGGTTAACCATCACTGAACTAAGCCATAATGCTTAGACCAGCCATTCAATGATTTTGGACAGAAATATTTATAAGATTTCCCCACAGCTTTGGGCTACGGCAGTGGTCGGCAAACCACGGCTCGCAAGCCTCTTTGGCTCCTTGAGTGTGGCTCTTCCTCCACCCAGCCACGGGCAGACTCCATCTGTTGCAGAGGCGGCGGCTCCCGAACCCTGCAACGCGCAGCTCCCGCCGTCTGAGGTCGCCCAGCAGGCGTGTTGGGCGTGTTGGTCTCCACCAGCTCCCTCTAACAGTCACCGAAGCTTACTTTCCGGGGCTGCCTGCCACACAGGGCTGGGAGGGAGGTAGGCGTGTGGCACCCAGACGGCCTCGGCGGCACTAACGTAGCCTCCCCAGCCAACACTCTGGGCCCTCCGCTGCTTCCCGGGGGGGAGGGATGGGGGAAGGGAGAGACTGACACACAGAGAGACAGACAGAGAGAGACAGAGGGGGGGGGAGGGAGAGACAAACAGAGAGAGACACACAGAGAGAGGGAGGGAGAGAGAGAATCAGAGAGAGAGAGACACACACACATACAGAGTGACAGAGATGGGTGGAGGGAGGAGAGAGAGACAGATACAGAGAGAGACAGACAGACACAGAGAGAGAGAGAGACAAAAAGAAAAAGAGAGAAAGAGAAAGAAAAATAGAAAGGAAAAGAAAGTGGGGGAGAGAGAGAGAGAGAGAAAGAAAGAAAGAAAGGAAAGAAAGGAAGGAAAGAAAGAAAGAAAGGAAGGAAGGAAGGAAGGAAGGAAGGAAGGAAGGAAGGAAGGAAAGAAAGAAAGAAAGAAAGAAAGAAAGAAAGAAAGAAAGAAAGAAAGAAAGAAAGAACTTATGACCACAATTGAGGCCAAAAATTTGGTCGCTAAGCAGGGCCATCGTTAAGTGAGTTTCACCACATTTTCCAAGTTGGCCACGCCTACCCGGTCACATGATCGCTGAGCCACTCCCACAAAACAGGCCACACCTTTTGGCTCTCAAAAGAATTTTCAATCATAGTACTGTTGGTATTTGGCTCTATTGACTAATGAGTTTGCCCACCACTGGGCTACGGGGTCATTGTCCATAAAAGGTGATTCCCCCATCGCCCAGCACAACATAATCATGAGTCAGCACCCAGGGCTTGTAGCAGACCTAATGCTAAATATGCAGGAGCTGAACTACAGAAATGGCTGAAGCGCAATTCCCAGAATCCCTCATGCTGACGGTCTGCTCAGAATTGCAGTTTAATAATATCTGGAAAAATCCTGCTCACACTTGCTCTAACGAAGCTGAACTTCCAATCTTCTTATGAACTCTTGTATTTGCATTAAATGTCACATTTAATTAAGCCACAACCATCTTCCTATTTACCTGTTAACTTTTACTATTCCCATTAATCATGAACAACCCGATAATTTAGCTAGTGCCCGTGACTGCTCTTCAAGTGATATTTTGGAAAATGAGTTTGAACTACTGATCCGACCTTGACTTGAAAGCTGTTTGGCTAGGTGCCAAGGCACAAAGAAATGCTCAAGTGTCAAGCATTTCTTCAGGCAACCGTCAGCCTGAGAAAAAGTACATGATGTGCTTCTACCCAGATTGTATATGCTTTTTTCCCTACTCTTATTTTGCATTTTGCATTCAGCAAGAGGAAAGTGCAAGCAAAATCATATTTCAAATAAAACCTACCAGAATATTTGAAGATTTCACTGTTCCACAAGATTTAAACCAACCTTCCTTGGCCCAGTGTCCTCTGAATGCGATTCAACTGTAATACACATTCAGAAGTTCTCATCTTTTTCCTTAATTCTCTTAATCTTTCATAATAAACACAAGTTTCGTTTTATATTGATTCTTTTGTCACACATGCATCAGAAAAAACTTGCCAGTAGGTTTAAAGAAAGAAATAGAGCTTTTTCTAAGCAGAAGCCCATGACTTCCATTATCAATCTTTCTTCACCTTCAAAAATGTCCCAATCGCTCTTTCTGAATTGTTTGTCTTGTTCCTATCTATCCATTCATGTTTCTTAAATAAGGACTTTCCTGTGGATAGATCATATTCATTCAGAAAACTGTACAATTTTATCCAGAAATCGTATCTTTTTTTTTTTCAATAGAGCAAAACAGACAACTGTTAGCATGTTATGGCTAGCCATTTTCACATGCTTCCAAACAATCTAGATGATACCAATTCATATTTTCTGACATACATTTTAGCCCTTTCATTCATACTAGTGAATCCTATCTTTTGACTTCCCTGATTAGATTAACTCTACAAGAATTGACCACCTATATCACATCAGCTATGTCTTTCCCTTTTCTTTTAGTTACATAGGCATGTTTTATATATTCATATATACATATATGCACATACACACAGCATATACAGTATACACACAGAGAGACACGCACATGCATATACTTATACATTTGTTATTTCACACACTTTTGCCATTTAATTCACTCATATTCTAAGTAGATATCACCAGAGGGGTTTGTAGGTAGTGATTTTCACTGCCCAACAAATATTAGATCAATCAATCAAAACGTTTCCATACATAAGTTTTAATAACATGGAGAAGATGTAAACTAGGCTACCTTTAGCAAACCCCATAGCAAACCTCAAATATTAGAGACTATGTTGAGAAAATGGTCTTTTTATGTCACGATAGATAGAAGTTGCAGATAGCTATGTTGTTTATTATCCATATATGCACTTGGGTATTTTCTTCAAATTTCCAAGCAATATTTCAGAGCTAGTCATGAATGTTAGACTGAATTTTTGGATCCCAGCTTCTCTTTTTTGTGAGTAGAGTAGAGTAGAGTAGAGTAGAGTAGAGTAGAGTAGAGTAGAGTAGAGTAGAGTAGAGTAGAGTAGAGTAGAATAGACAGAGTTGGAAGGGACCTTGGAGGTCTTCTAGTCCAATCTCCTAGTCCTACTGGAAACCGTACACCACTTCAGACAAATGGTTATACAACCTCTTCTTAAAAACTTCCAGTATTGGAGCATTCACATTTTCTGGAGGCAAGTTGTTCCACTGATTAATTGGATTAATAAATAAATAAATTCTCACTATCAGGAAATTTCTCCTTAGTTCTAAGTTGCTTCTTTCCTTGATTAGTTTCCATTTAATTCTCTTATATTCTAAGTAGTAATCTTCTTGCTGCTGTACTATAGGTATCACCAGAGGGGTTTGTAGGTAGTGATTTTCACTGCCCAACAAATATTAGATCAATCAATCAAAACTTTTCCATACATAAGTTTTAATAACATGGAGAAGATGTAAACTAGGCTACCTTTAGGATAGGGAATAGATGGCTGAGTAACGGTATGGTACTTATAGGAAAGATCTTGAAACAGCAGTTGATTGCATGTGAATATGAGCCAGCAGTATGATGTACCACAAAAAGTAGCAAAGTTTTAGGCAAATTAATACCCGTTCTCTCACTTTCCAGAGAATAATGATTTTAATTTACAGGATGGTGGATCCCAATGGAATATTAGAAAATTTTCTAATGAGCACTTCTCCATGAACTTTCATTGAGCAGAGGATTGGACATGATGGCCTTAACCGCTATGATTTTCTAAAGGAATAAAGTTCTCAAAAGTTGTTCACTTAAAATGGTGGCCGTTAAACTCCCTAGGGTGGTATGTCTTCTCTTACCTGCTCATGAAGCTGATTTTACACAGCACTCCAGTAAGAGCAGAAACACACCTGATGGAGACAAATTACATAAGATTTCCTTTTTTTATTATTATTGAAAAGACAGTGCCATGTCAGGATATCAATTACAAATAAAGCAAAGCCAAAGAAAAATCAGTAGGAAATCTTAACATACAAGCTAATAAGTACAACAGCATTATTATAACAGAAATTATAAGTATACGTTCAAAAGAAAAAGAAAAGAGAGATTTAACTAAATTTCTACATTAGCTTATTTACAATTTTTCCATATTATAGCCATAGTTTTGTACATTTTTGTTTTCCAAACTAACAATTATTGGCATTCATAAACTTCCCTCTCATTTCTATCTCTTGCCTCTGTCCATTCATAAAATTTATTCCATGTCCTCTAATATTTCGAGTCTTTGTGCGAGTGGCAGGTGCGCAGATGAGAGTGTGCAACTCCATTTGTAACCAATGTTGTTTTTAAAATTGTGGTTTTACCCTGGTTCTGTTTGCTTTTGTTAAAATCCTACGTATAAGCTGGGTGGCCCTGTACACAAAATAAATAAATAGATGCTTTCAACTGACATGCATAGTAGAATTGAGCATGACAGCTGCCTTGCTGAAAGCTATGGTATGTCATGTTGGCATTCAAAAGAAATTTGCATGCTGATGATGCAAATTATGGCTTGATCAATAGAAACATTCTAAACTGATAGCAATGATACAATGACTTCTGACAGAAGTTTTATGCCATATGCTTCAACCAGCAGTAGTAGTCCTCAGGATTCATCTTCGGTTTTGTGTGTGCGTGTTTAAAACCAAAAGAATAAAAACTACAAGACTGGGGGGGGGGGGAATCCACCTTTCAATCAGAATAAGAATGAATCGAATTTATTTTCTGTCTAAAGCTGTTCAATCAAAAGATGGCAATTATTCAGGTAGGCATCAAGCAAAGTAACAGTGAATCATAACTTCTTTTTCATACGCTGAATTAAAATTCCACCCCATAGCAAACCAAAAATATTACAGACTAAGTTGAGAAAATTGTCTTTTTATGTCACGATAGATAGAAGTTGCCGGTAGCTGTGCTGTTTATAATCCATATATGCACTTGGGTCTTTTCTTCAAATTTCCAAGCAATATTTCAGAGCTAGTCATGAATGTTAGACTGAATTTTTGGATCCCAGCTTCTCTTTTCTGAGAATAGAATAGAATAGAATAGAATAGAATAGAATAGAATAGTTGGAAGGGACCTTGGAGGTCTTCTAGTCCAATCCCCTAGTCCTGCTTAGGCAGGAAACCCTACACTACTTCAGACAAATCGTTATACAACATCTTCTTAAAAACTTCCAGCGTTGAAGCATTCACAACTTCTGGAGGCAAGTTGTTCCACTGATTAATTGTTGTAACTGTTAGGAAATTTCTCCTTAGTTCTAAATTGCTTCTCTCCTTGATTAGTTTTCATCCATTGCTTCTAGTTCTACCCTCAGGTGCCTTGGAGAATAGTTTGACTCCCTCTTCTTTGTGGCAACCCCTGAGATATTAGAAGACTGCTATCATGTCACCCCTAGTCCTTCTTTTCATTAAACTAGACATACGCAGTTCCTTTCTTCATCTGTTTTAGCCTCTAGTCCCCTAATCATCTTTGTTGCTCTTCTCTGCACTCTTTCTAGAGTCTCCACATCTTTTCTACATCGTGGCGACCAAAACTGAATGCAGTATTCCAAGTGTGGCCTTACCAAGGCATTATAAAATGGTATTAACACTTCACGTGATCTTTATATTGAAAAAGTTTTATTGGTTTTACAGTTTTTCAATAGGATAGGGTAAGGGATACAAAGAAATTTTGAGAGCATTCACGTCAAAGTCGTCGGCCCTACCGGGACATCAAAATAGATCATTAATAAAAAACATTTTCCATACACTACAAAGTGCAAGCAAGTACATATTTCTAAGTTCTCAGTTCTATGCTGTCAGTCATTTACAAAAATCCAGATGCACATGTTATATTATACAATATTATTCAAAAAATCAAGGCAAAGTTATTTTTTAGATCTAAGTCTCTTGGCAATTGTATCTTCTATCTCTCCTTCCAGGCCCCCAGCGGGCGGGGCCCTGCCCCCCCTGCCCCCCCTGGATCTTCCCCCAGGACAGAGGAATGTTTTTTAAGAAAGGCTTCCGCCTCAGCAACTGTTTTAATCCTCACTCTTCCTCCTTCCCAGAACACCAGCATCCCTTCGGGCGTCACCCACCTGAACCAGATCCCGTGGTCAAACAATTTTTTGGACAAGAAGGAAAATTTCCTTCTTGCTTCTCTAATCTTTCTTGGGATCTGCTTCAGGATGGCAACCTCCTTTTGTTGGTAAATTAACGGACCTCCTCTTTGCACTTTCAAGATTTCCTCTCTGGTTGACCTTCTAACAAATTTAACATGTATCTCTCTGGGTACTTCATTTATCCTGGCATATGCAGAGTTTATTCTGTAGGCTAGGTCAATGTCCCCCCTGATCTCATCCTTAGGTTTATGTAAATAGTCTGCTATAATTGTGCTCATTAGTTCAGGGAGACATTCACCAGTTTCCTCAGAAACATTCTGAAATCTCAAAAAATATGTCATCCTTTCCATATCAATCCTAGACACATGCCCATTTATTTCCACAACCTCATTAGTAAAATTTTTAATCTCTCCCTTAGCCCCCGCCAGCCCCCCTTCCAGTTCTTCATTCTTCTTTTTTTTTTTTTTTTTTTTATTGAAAAAGTTTTATTGGTTTTACATTTTTTAACAGGATAGGGTAATGGTTACAAAGAAATTTTGAGAGCATTCACGTTAGAGTCGTCGGACCTTCCGAGACCTCAAAATACACAATAAAAAAGTTATCATAGAAAGCATTTTCCATACCACTACAAGATGAAAGCAAGTATATTTGCCTAAATTCTCCGTTCCATGCTGTCAGACATTTACAAAAAGTCCAGATAGAAATATTATGCAAAATTGTTCAAGAAAAATCAAGGCAAAGTTATTTTTTTGATCTAAGTCTTTTGGCTATTGTATCTTCTTTCTCTCCTCCCTGGCCCCCCGTGGGCGGGGCCGTGGCCCCCTCCGTCCCCCCTGGATCTTCCCCCAGGACAGAGGAATGTTTTTAAAAAAAGGCTTCCGCCTCAGCAACTGTTTTAATCTTTACTCTACCTCCTTCCCAGAACACCAGCATCCCTTCAGGCGTCATCCACTTGAACCAAATCCCGTGATCAAACAAGGTTTTAGACAAGAAGGAAAATTTCCTTCTTAAATCTCTAATTTTTCTAGGGATCTGCTTCAAGATAGTGACCGTTTCTCGTTGATAAGTTAAAGGTTTCTCTCTCTGCGCTTTCAGGATTTCCTCTCTGGTTGACCTTCTAACAAATTTCACATGTATCTCTCTAGGCACTTCATTTATCCTGGCATATGCTGAGTTAATTCTGTAGGCTAGGTCAATGTCCCCCCTGATCTCATCCTTAGGTTTTTGTAAATAGTCTGCTAAAATTGTGCTCATAAGATCAGAGAGGCATTCACCAGATTCCTCAGAAACATTTTGAAATCTCAAAAAGTATGTCATTCTTTCCATATCCATCCTAGACACATGCCCATTTTTTTCCACAACCTCATTAGTAACATTTTTAATTTCCCCCTTGGCCCCCTCCAACCCCCCTTCCAGTTCTTTATTCTTCTGTGTGTTATCCAGCACTTGTCTTCTTGTATCCAACAACTCCTTCTTGAAGATAATATTTTCAGCCCTCTGGGCCTTTATTTCTGATATCAAAGTTAGCATAGAGGTTTCAAGAGAAGCCATCCTTTGTTCCAAATTTACAAGTGCTGCTTCTTGTGCCATGGTTAAAAGTTAGAGTCACTGCCACCAAGATGGCGTTTTCCGGGTGGGGCTGGTGGGGCAGATCAGGAGCTCAGTTCAGTTCAGGGCTGTGAAGTTGCAAACAGTTCAGAAACCAAAAGAGACACAGTTTCCCAGGTCAGCAAATAGTAATAACGAAGGTATTCCAGAGAAGAAGTCACAAATCCATCAAAAGAAATTTTTTTTCAAAAATCCAGAGAGAGTCCTGCTTTCAAAGAGACGCTGGAAATTTTTCTTAGTTAAAATAGTCAGGCAGGGACAAAGAGAAGCCACTTCCACCGCCCATCTCAGAGCCAGAGGGAGAGAGTAGCAAAATAAGATTTTTTTTTAAAACCAACCAGACCTAGAAACAATGTTGCAAAGAATCGCATTCCACTTTCCCTTGTTAAAGACAGTCCGGAGTGAAAGTTTCCACTTTCTCTTTGCAGAGAAGCCATTTTAACGTGCCGCTTAAATCCGAGGGGTTTTTTTTTAGAAATAAACACCCCCCTCCCAGTCCGTTCAGCCTGGCTGGCAGCAAGGAAAAAAAAAGGTGTTCTTTTAAACTCACTCTCCCTCGCAGCTGAAGCCTCGGCGATCCGCCCGATCTCTCCGTTCAGCCCTCTCCATTAAAGCGAAAGGCACCGACAGCCATTGGAGAAGGAAAAAACCCCCACTAGCATGTTCCTCTCCACCTAGGTCGCAGAGAGGAGCGCCCTCCCCACCGCCGTGACGAGGGACGCTCCCTCTGAGCCGACCCTACGGGAAACCTCCGGTAACCGGAGAGTTTCGCCCCCGTGGGGGGGCAGAAAAGGCAACAAAGCGGCGAGCGAGCCCTAGGCTCGCCCGTCTCCGCTGGAGCCGGATACCGGAAGTCCAGTTCTTCATTCTTCTGTGTGTTCTCCAGCACTTGTTTCCGTGTGTCCAATAATTCCTTTTTAAAGTTGATATTTTCTGCCCTCTGGGCCTTGATTTCTTGTACCAAAGTTTGTATAATACACTTCACGTGATCTTGATTCTATCCCTGTTTATGCAGCCTAGAACTGTGTTGGCAGCTGCTGCATCAGATTCATAAAGCTCTACATTAATATTATCAAGAACAATAATGACTGCTTACTCTTATGGCTGTACCAGGGACAAGTCAGATGCTTTAGCAAAAGAAACGAACAGGACCATTTAGGAAAACATCATTAAGATGACCTATTGCGGCAACATTGGCATTTGCCCAGGAATGGAAAAGTGATCAAATACCGACAGATAGGGCAGTAATAAATAAAATTAATGAGTGCGCAGAGTCGGATAGCTTAACAAAATTAATTAAAGGAAAAAAGGATTCAGAATTCTATAACTCGTGGAAAAGGTGGTATAATTGGATACGGGAACGACCGAATAATAACAACTGAAGCAATAATATATGTTCGAATTGGATATTGGTGAATAATATCAATAAGAAATGTAATGACGAATAAGAATTGACGAAGTAGGTAGGTTAACTAGATGGGCTGTATATAGTGTAAATGCTGGTGTTAAATATTAGGCCTACTATTAGGACTTTATTGTTAAGTTTGATTAATTATATGTTGTCGCTTTCTCGCGTTGTGAACGGCAAAGGTGTTTAAAATTATGTTTGTATGTTTTTTTTTAATAAGAATAAATAAAATTATTTTTTTTTAAAAAAAGATGACCTTTTGATGGATACTTAGAACAAATGAGCAGCCTCGCTGAACAAAATAAAGGATCCACTGGATCTAGGGTCTCTCCCCCCCCCCCCGAGAGAAGACACAGAATTTTCTAAAACAATGAAACAACAGCAACTTGAGACAAGGCAGATCATTCTAGGAATGAAATGACCTTGGGAAACAGAAGAGAGAGCTGCAGATCGCACAACCAGCATGTAAAATGTGTGTCTCAGCCCATGGAAGGAAAGGAGGCATGGGAAGCATTTCAGAACCTTGTTCCTATTTTCTGGAGAGTAAAAGGAAAGAAGAGGAGAAATAATTTCAACCTTGCAACTTTCTCTTACTATAACCTTACAATAAATGTAGAGTTAGTCCTCGTGGTTGTGTTTTTGTCTGCACTACCTCGAAGGGCTAACACAGAGCCAGCCATGTTGTTTTGTCATGCGAAGCTGAAAACCCCTCCGTCACATCTCTGATACCTTTTCTAGATTGCATTGTCTTTAACTTTGGCTAGAAGAGATGTGGATATTGGTTGTTGCCACAGCGTTTGTTTTCACCAGCGTAGAATCTGTTATCAGAAGGGTTGGGCTGGAGATTTAAAGCTTTTATCACTCAAAGCTAGTTGTACATTTTCTTGAGACAGGGAAATTTCCCCTGGGGGCAACTCAACTCAGATGGAATTTATTCTTAGATTCGGATCAATGGGCAATCCTTCTTGTACACTACAATAACAACATCATTCTATACAATTGTGCAAGTGTTATAACCAGCCGCTTTAGATGAATCAGTTAGACAGGCAATAGGGGCACTGAATTTTGCCAATTACAAGGAGGTAAATAGAGAAAATGGCCAACAAATGTCACAGGTGGTCAGTCCTCGGCTTACAACCACAACTGAGCCTAATATTTCTGTTGCTAAGTGAGACACTTGTAAAGTGAATTTTGTCGCATTTTATGACCTTTCTTGCCATGGTTGTTAAGTGAATCACTGCCCTTGTTAAGTTAGTAACACAGCTGTGAAGTGGCTCTGGCTTCCCCATTGACTTTACGTGTCAGAAAGAGTTTAAAGCAGGGGTCTCCAACCTTTGCAACTTTAAGGCTGAAGGACTTCAGCTCCCAGAATTCTCCAGCCAGCAAAGCTGGCTGGGAGCTGAAGTCCTTCAGCCTTAAAGTTGCAAAGTTTGGAGACCCCTGCTTGAAAGAGCCTTAATGTTAATCCAAAACTGTGTGTCTATAGATGGAAAAGAACTGAGGCAGGCTACAGATAGAGAGGAAGAAACTGCTATTTTCTTATCCTCCATTTTTCTTCTCTTCCATCACTGCAGCAGAATCTTTTTACTTATGCAACTCAGAGTCAGTTGAGTTCGAATGGCTGCTGAAGAGCAATATTAATGCATGTAAGATCTTTATTTTTGTATCATTCTGAAAAAAAGATTGCCTGTTTAAATTTTCCTGCTTTGAAACAAGCATGGTTTTCTTTCTTTCTTTCTTTCTTTCTTTCTTTCTTTCTTTCTTTCTTTCTTTCTTTCCTTCTTTCCTTCTTTCCTTCCTTCCCTCTCTCTCTCTCTCTTTCTCTCTCCCCCTTTCTTATTTATACACCACTCATTTCGCCTGACGTTAGACAGCTTACAAACTTTAAAAACAAATAAAAATTATTAGTACATTGCAGTATCTTTTAAAGCTCCTTCGATGCATCTTCAGTTATGTCCACGTGGAGAAAAGGAAAAATTCCAGGTCATAAGCTATTATACTGTTCCCTATATTAGCACTCCAGACAAACCCTTATATATCCTGCCTTAAAGAAATTTCCAAGTAGGAAGTACAATTTCTATTTAATCATCTATTCTCAGAAAAGAGCTTGAAAATAACCGCTCAAGTTGTCTAGTTCTAGGCTACCATTTGTATGATACACTGCACCATTACTTAGGACTGGAACCCCTTATATAGCATTTTGCTTGGACTTACTTTAGTAACTTATATTCCTAATTATTGTTAGACTTTATTATACATATTATACACATTTCTCTTTTACACATGTACGTATACATCTAGGAGGATGTAATACTTCTTATAGTCAGTATCTTGTTGCATCTGTTTAGGAGCCGTGGTGGCACAGTGGTTAGAATGCAGTATTGCAGGCTAATTCTGACAACTGCCAGCAGTTTGATCCTGACCAGCGCGAGGTTGACTCCGCCCTCCATTCTTCTGAGGTCTATAAAATGAGGACCCAGATTGTTGGGGGCAATGTTCTGACTCTATAAATCACTTAGAGAGGACTGTAAAGCACTAGGAAGCAGCATATTAGTCTGCTATTGCCATTGTTATCTGGCTTTAAGGCTGTAATAAATACAATCTGAATTTGATTCCACATGAATGCTAGAATTTGACACTATAGACAGAGATTGTAGTCAGAGAATCTTGAAAGCCTAACTTTGTTTTTCCCTTTCTTCCTCTTATACCCTGGAAAGGGAAGGCAATCTGAGTTTCTTTCTAAGGTTGTCTTCATTTCCCAGGTTTAAAACATGCTTTTGGAGATGATGCCAAATAGTTTCTTCAAGGTCATCTCTGCAGCCCGCTACAATACTCAAACAGTTTTGTCAGCACAATTTATATCCTAAGCTTGGGGAAAGTGCCTTTGATCTGCTTGTGTTGAATTACTTAAGGAACCTGACTTGATACAAGGAATAGATGAAAATTCTATTTCCCATATAAAAGAAAATTTCTTCTAGCCTTGTATATGGAATTATTTTGTCTACTTTCACCATTTTTCTATAGTCTATCAACTTTCTAAACTTTCATAACTTGGGAAATAATTTTCTTATGTATTTGCCTTGCCTTGCCCTGGCCAGAGAGTAACATCTAACAATTTTGTTTGTAAATAATCTGCTCTTCTCCTGTAATGCTATCGACACAAATGAATAGTCCAGGAATTGCGGAATTGGAAGAACATCATCGAGTCTACACTTCAGGCAGAATAACCTCGAATGAATGACAGATCAGTGCACTGACTTGTCTTTTTCAGTGTATAGCATGACAATAAACTATAGTAAACCAACTTTTAATTCAGGGCTTCAAAACCTAGTCAGTTGGTAAACAAAGAACGTATAAATAGCAGATCAGAAAAGAAAGTAATAAACCTATCATTTTTCCCAGAATGGGTACTGAATTTTAAGCACATCTAAGTTAACACACATAAGGGATGTGCTGACAGAAACAGGGTAGTTTTTCTTATTGAAGGTGAAATGTACTCTGGAAGATGAAAGTGCACAATTTCAAAGGATATTTAAAATCCTTTCCTTGATAACTACAGTAGCTAACACTTTTTGTTAATTACTGCATTACCTCAACTGAAATATATTACTCTTCAGCCAGATATAAGTGCATGATGTAAAGTGTATGTTTGCAATTTTAAAACCCTGAGTTTTTCTAAATGTATTTGAAGCAGTACCTCTTGAAAATCTTTTCCACGAGTATATTTCACTCGTGTCACTTTCCATGCTACATACACTGCATGATGGGATTTGACTGCTTGTTTGATACCTGCATCAATCTTAATATATTTTCATAATTTCCTTTGACAAATCTGTTGATGCCATTGATACTTCCTGCATCAATCATTCAAAGTAAGTCAAGGTTATTTCGACATTTCCCATGCTCCTCACTTATATATTCAGAATATGACCAAATGAGTCTTTTACAACATGTACAGTTTTACTTTTCACTTACTATGGTATACACTGAGATCTTTCATTATATCCTGCTTTGTAAACACCCATTAGAGTGGTCCATATCATATACTTTCCAGCCCATTCATCCATCTTCTTAGATTTATTTCTGGGTGGGAAACCTGTGGCCAACTAATTCTGTCTAACAGAATATCTTACATTCTCTGCCAGAGTAGTAAAGGGTGAATGTGTTAACTGCCCAATTGTAGGACATTTGCCTGCTTGGGCATTCTTAACACTAGGCACTTGGAGAAGAAATTTAAATATTAAATATTAAATTAAGATTATTCTTGATCGGTGTTAGACTAAAATAACAATTTAGCTGTTGTTCCAAAACTCAAGTTTTAAATTAAAGGATGTAAGTAAGAGTAGGGAAAGTGTGATTTCATGCTTCCATCCCTTTACCACTCCACTTAGTTTGAGTATATACTGATGGACTGGCTGCTAAAGCAAGGTCATGGCACACACTTGAAAGTAAATCAGGAAGACTGTAATAAAAAGACTGTCTGTCTCTTTGTCTCACAAGAACAAAGAATGCTTATCAACAGGAAATATGCATGTTTAAAGCTTGTAGCAATTATGAGTAGTTGGAAAGTTGATAAAAGCAACAATAATTAGACAATTTGCAGACCTCAGCTAAAAGTTAGGAATAGAGATGGATGGCAACAAATGAAATGTCTATTAGATAACTCCTGGGGCATTCATTAGCTAAGACCTAGGAATGGGACAGCTATAGACCAATAGAACAAATTGTAGAATTAGTGCTAACATGTTTATTAGAGGATATTTCTTATTGTTTCACCTTGTCCCTCCTTCTTCTTTAGTGAAAATGTATAAAGCTTTACTTAATCCTTTGTTCTTGATTCTTGGCCTTTTGACCAGGAACCCTTTTCCTTGGAGTACTCCAATAAAAAGCAATTAGAAAACCTGCACCTCGTGTCTGGCGTTCATCATTGGCTTTGGCACCAGGCTCAGACCCGAATTGGGGACAATAATACAATCACTAATGCTAACTGTTAGGCATGTAATCCTAATATTGGGTTGGCAATATATAAACCATGATTGCAATACTGTATCTGTAACTTTAACTATTGCAGTAAAAATGTGATTGGCTGCTGTTTCCTCAATCGGCCATAAGAGGAACCAGAATCATTGTTAGTGGCTGATCCTTAGATGATGGCTGTTGTGTATGTCGGTTGTTGATCAGCGTGGATAAGTGTGAGTTGTGCAACTGTTAGCCAACTTTGAGTACCACACTGTATATGATTTAGAACTACTTATTATCTGTGTGTGAAGAGTTTTCTATCACTTTATTTTTCTACGAAAGTAAAAGACTCTTTGTTTTACAATTCAGTGTCTGTGACTGCTAGTATGGGTGTTCAGCAACATCTCTCTTGCTACATTTCGCTACGCACTTTCAGTCTCCTAACGGGGATTTCCCTAACACTAACCTTAAAAATTGCACAAATTATAATGACAAATCACAATTATTAATTATTATTTTAAAAAACTAAAAAATTTAAAGAGGCCTCATAACGCCATCTTTCTTTAGGTTTTTGCATCCTGACCTCATATACTGTGCCTGTAAATACATATGTTTATATTTCAATGTAGTCGTGTCCTATGCGCCCTTCAGGGAAAATACTTTCCCCTCCTCAGCCCAGTTATAAGGAACATGGAATTATACAAATGATACAATTTGAAGAGGCCCAAGGACAGACACAACTATAAATCTCAAGGAAGATTTTGAGAATGGATATCTTGCAGAGAATAGGGCCAAGCAATTTGTCTTTATGATGTCTACCTGGCTTCAGGTTCAGTAATCTCACCTATCAGTCACTACAACTCTTCTATGGAAATAAAAAAAACAAGTCATTCTCAAATCCAATTTACCTCACTGATTTTATGAGGCATATCCTCATGATGTCATCTCCGTCTGTTCCTTGGAAATGAGTGCAAGTTCTCCAGCTTCTGTTGACTGCTTAAATCTACTGTGGGTAATGATCTTCACTAGGAATTGTCTCTGCAGCCATTCAGACTTGGGCTCTGAAAGAGGCAGAAAACGTGGCTTGCACAGAGTGGACCTACCTACCTGGATCTTTTTTGTCTGATTTGACACAGCCCTATTGAGGACCCCCACACACACATACACGCACAAGCTGAAATGAAATTGACAGACTTATGCATAGAAGAAGCAAAGAAGATTCATCAAGATTGGGTGACTGCATTCAGCAGTTAAAACATGCAACTTACTGATTTGTTTGCTCTACGCCAGGGATGCTCTACGGTGTGATCACATGATGTATCGTGACTTTTCCCCCCTTTGCTAAACCGGATGTGGCCAGTGTGTGATGCATCCAACTGGCGGGCTGTGAGTTTGACAGTCCTGCTCTACGGGATAAGAAACCTATGGTGAGAAACCATTTTCAGGTGACACTAGTGGAATAAAAACAATGCAAAAGAAAAAATTTGCATTAGCTTTAAGCATTACAGGGGGGAAAAATCTCCTCTTTTTTTCCTGTACGTCCTCCCAACTGACAATGCAAATTGCAGCAAAAAAATAGTGGGTCTCAAGACCCCGAATTACATGTGTGAATGTGATTAGGACACAGTGGTTGATGTGGAAAGACCTTACTTCTTTTCAACTAATGGAAAAATTGATTAGCAGCCTCAAAGCCACATTACCTTGCCAAGCAAGCTGATTTAGAGCATGTGAAGGAAGAGAAGGTGGACGTGAAATATCTTCCTACACCTAGATCAAAGGGCAGCTAATTGTCTACTTCTTTAGCCTTTAATTGCTTTCTTTCTGCCACGCTCTAATTAATGCTGGTTCTGCTCTTCTGAAGAATTGGAAGTTGAAAAATCCAGTGAACTTCCAACCCCCATCAGCCTTATCTAATTCAGTTAACATTCTGGCATATTTTGAAAAGACGTTAAGCCAATCACTTTCTACAGGACCGATTCACTTCCAAATTTGCCAGGCCTTGTGATGGCATTCTTCACACAAGCTCACCTACATGGGCATCTGTGTATATGGACAGATGTGGGTGGACAAGCTAATCAGGAGTGGGAAGGAATGGTGTGAAACTTCTCTATCCTTTGTTGCATAGCGAGGGGGGGAAATGAAATGAAATCCCATACACAAGTTTTCTCTTCTATACTCCACTGGCTCCAGATATTGTATATTAAGCTTTGGCAGAAATATTTATAACAGGATCAAATCTGGGTCGGTTACCTGGACCAGAGGCTTTGTCTTCAGGGACTTCTCCAGTGGAGGGTTTCCATTTTTTTTACTATTGGTTCACTCTCTCGCGCATGCATGATGTCTGGGCTGAACCTCCCACCGCCACCACTACCAGTTCGCCCAATCCGGGCTGAACTGGGAGCAACCCACCTCTGAACTTCTCTCTAGCAGTTTGTGTATTGTTTTGCTAGAGAGAAGTTCCCTGAAGATAGGCTCCGGCATGAGTCTCAAAGCTTGGAAAACAAAACCTCTGGTCTGCTTGACTGACCCAGATTGGTTTCTGTAACATTATCCTGGGGCATGTATATTTGCCTTCATTTGTGAGAATATTTGCAGCTCAGGATTGAACTGTGCGGTCCTTAGCGCTTTCTGACCTTGGTTGTATTCTTGCAGGCATTTCATTACCAAACTGGGTAAACATCATCTGTGCTAATGATGCTATATAGTTTGGTAATGAAACATCTGCAAAAACAAAGCCAAGCTCAGAGAGCACCAAGGACCTCAATTGTTGAAGTCTATACCACCAGATCTCCTTTTTCCCCACTAGACCTGAAGGGAAGCCTTCTTGGGGTATTGGTGAAGTTTGATTTTCTCCTGAGCCATGTGCTCCCAATAAAGCTAGGAGTAACCTAACCTCTCTCGAACAATCAGAGAGACCTACTTCCAAAAGGAATTCAATATTGTATGTGAGAGAGAGGATGGGAGAGGGAGGGAGGGGGAGAGAGACATGTATTTGATTAGTGTTTTTAGGAATACTTCACAATTGTCTAACAATGTTTGGTCTTGTTCGGTTACTGGAGCTACTTTGGCAATACACTTCATATGTGATTGGAACTACAGGCCATCTGGAGTGCATTTGGCTGGGTAAGACTGTCATAGGAAAATCCCACTCGATTATACCCCTCCCGACTCATTATAGTTTTGAGCTGGAATTGATGGTTCAAAGTTATACTGGATCCATTTCTAATTAGAGTTTAGGGAAATGCAGTCTAGAAGTCTTTCAATAGGAAGAATCCTGAAATGTGGTCAACTAAAGCGGCTGCTTTTGATAGGAGGTTTGAATCAAGTGGGATGACAAATTTTGGCAGCAACTGAATATAATTTGTGAAATGAATAGTAACAGAAGACATATTCCCTATTATTTCTGCCAACATTTCTAATTAAAAATTGTGACTCATGTTTGATGTACATGTGCTCCTTAGTACATAATTTTAATGACACTCGAGATGATGAAAAGGGGAAGAAGGCCATTAAATGAAAAAGTTAAATTTATAATTCTCCTACCTGCTGTCTAAATTCCAAATGAATGATCACAGCTTTCGATTAAAGCAAATATAAGCTTTCTGAGCTATGAGTTCCCAAAACATCCGTAGTGGGGAAAAATTGGATGGATATTATTTAATAACTTTGCTTCCAGCAGCAGGAAATTTCTCATATTTTCATGAATAGCTATTTCATGAAACTAGGGGATAAATAAGATCAAAGAAGTTGTACATACGGCTATGTTTTACACAGCTTTTATTAATTTAGGGAAAGCGCCATTTGTTTATTTCAATGCCAATATGCATACCTCGTGATATATTTTATGTGGTACAGGCCATGGCAACTCTAGTTTCCCTACAGACATAGCAATTTAAATATTTGAATATTTAAATATTGACCTCATAAAAATGAGGTAAAATTGGCAAGAGTTCTGTCAGGTTTCTCCTATAGTCGAAGCGATCACCCACTACATCACACCTGTGACAACCTACTCTGGCTATTTCTGAGCACAGGTTGTGAAACAGTATCACTAACGTATCGGTCTACATCCCTTAGAGCAGGCATGTCCAAAGTCAGGCCCGGGGGCCATTTGCGGCCCGGGGGTCGGTTTAATACGGCCCTCCAACAGCCCTCCCTGCTCTGTGTAAATGTGGCCCTCCCTTCCTCCCTCTGTCTCTGGGGCTGTGTGGCTGGGAGGGAGGTGGACGGAGGTTACGGACGCCTCCTCCCGCAGTGGGCGAGGGAGCAGGCGGGGTGAGCACCCAAGGCTACCGTCATCTTAAGCACCACCGAGGCTGTCGCCCGGCAGGGGTGTCAGGCAGGGAAGCCGGTCGCGCCTCCATCGCTGCACGTTCTGGGGCTGCGAAGCTGGGAGGGAGGTGAACGCGCAGCCCCAGAACGTCCGCTTGGCGCGTTCACCTCCCTCCCAGCCACGCAGCCCCAGAACATGCAGCTCCCGCCGCACAAGGTCGCCCGGCAGGGGCGTCAGGCAGGGAAGATGGACGTGCGGCCTCAGAACGTAAGCCGTGGTGCCTGCCGGAGGGAGCCGCAATGGAGACGCGACCGGCTTCCCTGCCTGACGCCCCTGCCGGGCGACAGCCTCGGTGGTGCTTAAGATGACGGTAGCCTTGGGTGCTCACCCCGCCTGCTCCCTCGCCCGCTGCGAGTGGTGAGGGAGTGACTGACAGACACAGAGAGAGACAGAAGGGGAGGGAGGGAAAGACAGAGAGACAGACAGAGACAGAGAGAAAGAGAGGGAGGGAGAGAGACGGAGAGAGACACAGATAGAGAATGAATCGGAATCGGATTGAATCGGAGACAGACGGGGAAAGAGAGAGAGACAGACATACAGAGAGAGGGAGGGAGGGAGAGAACCAGAGAGAGTGACACACACAGAGACAGGGAGAGACAGAGAGAGGGAGGGAGAGACAGATAGATAGAGACTGATTAAGTGAGTGAGAGACAGACAGACAGACAGACACACACACACAGAGTGACAGAAAGAGAGAAAGAGAAAGAGAAAGAAAGAGAAGGAAAGAGAAAGAAAGAGAGAGAGAAAGAAAGAGACAGAAAGAAAGAGAAAGAGAGAGAGAGAGAGAAAGAGAGAAAGAGAGAAATGGAGAGAGAGAGAGAGGAAGAAAGAGAGAGAAAGAGAGAGAGAGAGTGAGAGAGAAAGGGAGACAGAAAGAAAGAAAAAGAGAGAAAGAAAGAGAGAAAGAGCGAGAGAAATGGAGAGAGAGCAAGAGAGGAAGAAGGAGAGAGAGAAAGAAAGAGAGACAGAAAGAAAGAGAAAAAGAGAGAGAGAGAAAGAAAGAAAGAGAGAAAGAGCGAGAGAAATGGAGAGAGAGGAAGAAAGAGAGAAAGAGGTAGGTAAGTTTTTTTAAAATTTATTTTCAATACATTGTGAAAACTCAACTGTCAGTTGATCTTAATGTTATGAAATGGAAAGTATGTCATTTGCAATTAACTTGGCATAAAATAATTTATTTGCGTTTAATTGTAATGGTTCAAAGAATGTTCGGAAAAATGTTCGGCCCTCCACCATGTTCACTTCATCCAATCTGGCCCTCTTTGAAAAAAGTTTGGACACCACTGCCTTAGAGTCTAAGGCTTAGACCGATACGCTCCCACAGAGAGGGCCTCCTCAGGGTGCCATCGGCCGGACAATGCCGACTGGCGACACCCAGGGGGAGAGCCTTCTCTGTGGCGGGACCAGCCCTTTGGAACGACCTGCCCCCTGAACTCCGTACCATCTCTGACCTCCGCCTCTTCCGCAAGTGTCTGAAGACACATCTATTCCAATTAGCCGGCCTAGCGTAGTCTCTAATACTGACTGGTAGATAGTTTTTAAAATGGGGATTTTAATTCGGTTTTAGCACAGGTTTTGAGTTGAATAAGTTTTTTTTTAAAATAATAGTTTTATATGTTTGTATGTTTTTAATGTTCCTGTGCGCCGCCCTGGGTCCGCTTGGAGAAGGGCGGGGTATAAATTCAATAAATACAAATACAAATAACATGGCTGGGATATTGGTATGAATGGTTCCTGTAGAAACTTGTGAAGGCTCGCCATATTCTTAGGCTTTAATACTGTGTTTGAATAAAGTGTCAACCTTAGTTCAAGCTGCTTAATTTCAGTGAAACCAAAGAAATGTACTTCACGGGGAAATACAATTTGCCACTATCGTTCCTTTTTAGCATTCAGCTGAAGAGAAAATGTTTCTAAACACCAACAACTATTCAGAATTAGTTAGACACGCTGGCAGCAAATTGTTTATCTTAGATATTATTAGCTGAAAATTGGAACAGGGAATTCTTTTTTGGTTTATTTTTTGCAGCTGTCACTGAATCATCCCGTTTTTATTTTTACTAGACAAGATTTATAATTTCAAATTGATGCAGTGCACAGCCCGCCTATCTGTGCCAAATCCCCAAATTCATGAAAAGTCACACTTCTGTTTAGTCTCCAGTGCAACATTTAGTTCATGTTTCCATTTTACATTTGGTGTTCTCTTCCATTTTATCACACATTTGAATGTGGGTTTTTTTAGCCAGCTAATTCTCCCACAGTCTGCAGCTTGCTTTCTCTAATGATGAGAAATCAACAACTTCAGGGACATTGTTGAAGGATCAATAAGAGAAAAAGTGGGAGGGGGGGAAGCAATCTAGCTAAAAGATATGTAAACACGAATAAGGTCAAAGCCTGCAGATCCACCTAGGGCGGCTTTAATAACTTGAGCCCAAATAACATCAACTTTGCATAGAGCACCGGATGAGAGAAACAAGCTGGTGACTTTTCTTCTAATACCTAACCTGTTATTGAAATATTTTTTAGAACAGTTATTTTGGCAGGCTTCATAGCTAAGGTGACCAGATTTTCAAACTCCCAAAGTGGGACACCGTCGACGGGGGGGCACGCTCCCACCCACCCCCGCGGGGCCCTCTTTAAAGGCAGCGGCGGCAGCATGGCCCGGCGGCACTGAGAGCCGCCGGCTGGGGCAGGGAGGGGGAAGGCGCCCAAGCCGGCCGCTGTCAGCCCATCATGCCGGCGTGATGGGCTGAGCTGAAAGCGGCCGCCTCAGGCCGCCTTCCCCCTTCCCGCCCAAGCCAGCGGCTCTCAGCACCGCCAGGCCGGGCCGCCGCCACTGCCTTTAAAGAGGGCCCCGTGGAGGCGGGTGGGAGCGCCCCCCCGCCCCGACGCCCTCTGCGCAGGTGTGCGCCGCGCCAGAGCGTGCCCCCCTCTCCTCGGCCCCGATGCCCTCTGCGCAGGCGCATGCCGCACCGGAGCGTGCGTCTCCCTTCTCCTCGGCCCCGATGCCCTCCCCGCCCGAGCCGGTGCTCTCAGCTATCCACGCCCGTCCCCTGCCCACAAAAAGCAGGACATTTTGAAGAGGCGGCGGGGCGCGGGACATCTGCTGGTGAACTGGGACTGTCCCGGCAGAAGCGGGACGTCTGGTCGCCTTATTCATAGCACATCTAAAGGTACTGGCCCTGTTTATCATTCAACTCAAAGAATGTATCCTGATATTTTGCTCCACATAGACCCAGAAAAAGAAGTTTTATGATTGCTTCATAACATTACTTAGGGCTGTATTTCAGCCAACAGCAAAGAACAATCTTCCACTCGTGCACTGTGGCCTTTCTGGATCTTGGCACATGTGTGACATCACCACACAAATTAAACAATTTTGCTACTTTGGAAAGATGAGAAATTGTATTGCAGGCTAAGCCTGCCACAGCCAAGAGTTCGATCCTGAGTGGCTCAAGGTTGACTCGGTCTTCCATCCTTCTCAGGTCAATAAAATGAGGACCCAAATTGTTGGGGGCAATATGCTGACAGTGTAAACAACTCAAGGAGTGCTGCAAAATACTACGGAGCAGTATGTAAGTCTAAGTGTTATTGGTATTGCTATAAGAATTAGAGATTTCCACCTCAATAGCACGAACTATTAGATGCCAATCTGCTTGGGAGGGAGTGGGGACAAGCAGGAATAGTGAAGATGTTCTGCCATATGGCAAGCTTAAAGAGGGTGGAAAATAGCATTCTAGAAAGTACTTTGTAGTACTCAGGTGCCATTTTGTAAGACTAATCTAAATCAAATCAAATCAAAATTTTATTACAGTTGAAAACCAGCATAAGAGGGATGCAAATAACTAGTAATTTTAAAAACTATCAAATAAATCATATATAAGGTTAAAAACATAATATGTCTATATGTATAAAAAAACAATACACACAAATGCAATTTTTTTAAAACCCTATAAATAGGGGTAAAACACAACTCTTAACTGACAAGTTAAATACTTACTAAGGCTGGTTGCACATCATCTGATGGATTTTAATCATTGCTACACAGTGCCTGACAATGTTGTATGTTGTAGCAGGATGACTGACTTCCAGGGAATGGGTCTGTGGAGGGTGTTTTTTCCACGGACCGCTCTGTGTGTGTGGTTTCGTGTACTTTCTGGATCCTGCGTGTACATAGATCACTCGTTCGCGCGACCCTGAGATTGGGGACCCTACTCTATAGTACAGGAACTGGAGTAACACATGCTCTGTTGTTTATGTCAAGGTGACCATACGTCCCGCTGTTGGCAGGACAGTCCCGATTTTTAACAATTTGTCCCCCGTCCCACGGCGTTTTTAAAAAGTCCCAATTTTTGGAAAGAATGCACGACAAGCTAGGGAACGGCGGGCGAACAGGAAGGGAATATACGGTTTTCGGCAGCCATGTGGCTATTTCGCCAGGATATGAGTACTATTTTTGTTGCTCCATATAGACCAAATTTTTAATCAAGAAACCCCCCCCCCCCCGGTCAATGGTGTCCCGCTTTACCAATGTTAAAATCTGGTCACCTTAGTTTATGTATTTCCAAAGGTATAAAGACATTGTCTCTTCTGACAGGAATTTTTCTATATTGGCCTTCAAGGACAGCTGAGGGGAAGGCATAACATTGTTCCAGAGGGAAGGCCCTCCAGGTCATGAGGAAGCAAGAGTACCTGTTGGATTCACTGGCAATAAAGGTTGGGGACAGGCTACATAGGTCCAATTGGTGCTCAGTATCTGTTATATAATGTTTCATAAGAGCTTTGGCCAGGTCACGCCCAATGTTGAGTAGAAAATCTGCAGAGTTTGAGTTTGAGTTTATTGGGTTTTTTATACCGCCCTACTCCCGAAGGACTCAGGGCGGTGTACAGACAGAATAAAAACAAATATATAAAAGTTTAAAAAGTTTTTAAAAGACATATTAAGAGAAACTCAAGGATAAGATTTTAGTTCACTGCCTTGCTCCATGCAAATTGAAAATCATCCCTCATAGTTAGCAGGACAAGACCAAGGGGAGAAAGGGATACTTTGACCCAGTGGTGGGATTCATTTTTTTTTACTTCTGCAGGCGTGGCTTTGTGGGCGTGGCAGGGGAAAGATACTGCAAAATCCCCATTTCTTGCCCACTCTCAAAATTTCTGTTACTGGTTCTCCAGAGCCTGTCAGAACAGGTTGAATACCATCTCTGCTTTGACTCAATATTTGATTATGGTCATTGTCATGCCCCCAGATATAATTTGTGTACATACTGTTGTTCTCTGGCTCCATCTAGTGGCCAGGGCCAAATACCAATCTGTATTGTTTTGAAACTGACCTGGCACTTTAAGGATCATCTATCCATAAACCTTCACTCCCAAAACAAGTGCATCCCAAATGAAGCCAGACTCCTTTCCTTTAGCATTCGAAAGGAAACAGAAGCACCAGGAAGAATCCAGCTTAATCTGTGGCACATGTTCATCGGAGGACAAAAATCCACAACCTGTACATGCAGCATCGCTGGTGAGATTTAAATTTATCTGTATTTGTCAATAGTTATGCTTACCAGCAACTCAACACTGCCTATTTTGTATTTGGGTTCTTATTGTATGTATTTCTATTTTTTCCCGTTTCACCCATCCTGTTCCTTTAATAAAGCATCCAGTTTTCGAGGTTTCTTTTAATAATAATACAAATTACTAGTATAATAAATTTACCCTTATCTCCTATGTACTAGATCCAATGCTGATCCAGTCGTTTAATGTATCCAATTGAATGAAATTACCCATTGTAGAAAATTAACGGTTACACAAAAGCACATCATTAGGAGAATCTGACACAGATTGTGATTATGAGATGCATTGGGTAATTTAGACTCCCATATTCACTAAATTAAAAAAAATAGATTGTATTCTATATCATGTGCAAAAATTCCATTTTATATTAAGTATTTGATGGCATTTAATGCTGATAGCCTGCTATTTCAGAAACACTATAATCATAGGGCAGATACCACATCATAACAGCCTTTTGTTTTCTATCATCACAAAATCTGTTTTAATTCTACATCACGTTTGGCACACCACTATCATCATCTGTTTATCTGACAGAATCTCAGAATGAAAGTCAATCTATTGCTGAGAATTATTTTGTGTTCTCAGAGGAGAACCAACCAGAGATAGTATTCTCTCAGTTCACCCTGGTTTGGGCGAACAGGTAGTGGCGGGAGTGGGAGGCTCCGCCCACCCGCTCAGACGTCATCACGGACGCTCTGTGCATGAGCAGAAGCGCCGCACACGTTCCCAGTTCCAAACCAGTAGCAAAGGTAAGTGGATTTCATGCCTGCAACCAACATAGAACCTGCTCAATAGACACATTGCATGAAGTGAAGGAGAAGGAAAGGTTTGCATTCTAGAGCAGGGGTCCCCAACCTTTTTGGCACCAGGGACCGGTTTCATTTTAAAGAAAATTCCGCGGACCGGTGGGCATGGCTCAGCTGGTGTAGAGGGGGAGCAGGGGGGAGGGGGAACAGGCGGCGAATGCATGCGGGTGTGTGTGAGTTGGCTCATTCACCCCTCTCGGCCCCCAAAGCGTGAGCGGCCACGCCTGTGCTCTCCCACCCCCGGTGTGCGCTCTGCCCAGGGGGCTGCTCCCTCCTCCTCCTCTCTGGCCTTGCGGCCCGGTTCCTATCAAGCCACGGACCAGCACCGGTCCACGGACCGGGGGTTGGGGACCCCTGTTCTAGAGGACGAATACCACTGTCCAGTTTATTCATTGGATCAGCTTGGTGGCACGTGCCACATTTGAGTTGAAAAATAAAGGTTTTATATGTATACATATATGTTTGTGTACCTAAATACATAATTTTATAACTAGAGCTCTCTATGGATGCATAAATAGGGGTTGGTGGGTATTATGGTTTGCAAACAATGGCTGATATAGTATCTTCAACAAATCATGGCCGTATTTAATATGTTAATCCAACTACCAATTTGTGCCTTCATTACTTCATTACTTAATACTGATCTATTCACACAAGTTACCATTTCACTATTGCAACATAGCCACATGATTTTATCCAGAAAACAGGAACGGAAAGGGACAGCTCTCCACAGCCAACTCTCTGCAGGACAATTTAACAATTCAATGTAATTATTGAAAATAAATAAATAAACACTTTAATTTTTGTCATTCACATTTTATTCTGTCTCCCTTTTTGCATCCTTTCTTTAACAATTCTATTCCACCATTTCTTTGGTATTAGTGTAACTCTTGTCCTTCAGCAAGTTGCCCCATGGCGAATTGGCCATGGCGAGTTTGGTGTGGCGAGTTGGCCATTACAAAATGTTTAGGGTATATCACAAAATGTTTTATAACCCTAAAATGACTCTAAAATGGTATAGGGCTGTGATGGCGAACCTTTGACACGGGTGCCACAGGTGGCACGCGGAACATTTCTTAGGGCACACGTGGCGTTGCCCTGATAGCCCCAGCGCACATGTGTGTGCTGGCCAGCTGATTTAGGCCTTCTTTTGAGGCCATTTTTCACCCTCTGGAGCTCCCGAAGCCTCTGGAGGTGGGGGGGGGGAGAGGCTGTTTTCACCCTCCCCAGGCTCCTAGAAAGCCTCTGGAGCCTGGGGAGGGTGAAAAAAGTGCACCAAAAGCAGGGGGTCACACACATAGCATTATGGGTGTGGCACACCCACGCACGACCCCCCTGCTCTCCCCCAGCTTTTGGCACATGAGCCAAAAAAGGTTAGCCATCACTGGTATAGGATTTCCTGCCTAAGCAGTGGGTTGGACTAGAAGACTTCCAAGGTCCCTTCCAACTCTTCTCTCTTCTCTTCTTTGCCAAATTTCATTTCTGCAGGAGTCATGGGTTACAGATATTGGATCCATTCCATAAGTTAGTCCATCTGAGGTGTCTTAGTTCAAAAATGGTTGCCCTCTAATACACCACTTTTCCCAGTTAAAGGTTACTGGGAATGAGAATTTTAGTATACTGGTATACTATCCAAAGAGAGCTTCTTAATTATTCCCGATGTGCTGTAAAATTCTCCTTATCTCTATTCTGGTTAAAGAAGGGAACCAGGGCATCTAGTAATAAGGAAGTGAATACGAATTTTGATTCTGACCTTCCTTCCTCATGGGTGATGACAGAAAATTAGGAATCAGCATCTTCCATTGGCAAGGATGAGTCGAGAAGGGGGAGACAGTGCCAAACAGGAGATTTCCAATAGAATGGGAGATTCTGGACAGGTTGAAATGAACTATGATTCAGCTCCTTTGACTGAATAGCAATTTTACAGAGTTAGTTTAATCAAATTTCTATCAGGCAATTTTTAAAAGGTTGGGAACATTTGAAATGTCATAATTAGCAGCTCAACCTGAACACTGCTTTGCATTGAGTGCAATCTACTGCCATACTATTGCAGCAAGAGATTTGGGGTTAAAACTTACATACGATTACATTTATCCAATTTATGACTTTTGTGTTAATGCAAAGCTCTTTAAAAATGAGGCAGCATTTCGGTTTGTGTCTTGACACACACACACACACACACACACACGCATACACACACACACACACACACACACGCACACACACACAGTTTCACTAAAAGCTCCTCTGCAAAAAACCTCTTGAAATCTCCATGAATGGAAATGGTAAGCCAAAGCACCACAATATTACCACCGACAATTTATGGATCCATTGACAGCTCTAGCTATAACTGTATACATTTGGGTATACACATAGTATACGTATGCATATTTTTAGTTTTGTATGCAGGTAGTCCTCAACTTATGACTATTGGTTTAATGACTTTGAAGTTACAACACCACTGAAAAAATGACTTATAAGTTTTTCATACTTACCACGATTGCAACATCCCCATGATCACGTGATCTAAATTTGGATGCTTGGCAAGTGGTTCATATTTATGACGGTTGCAGCATCCCGGGGGCATGTGATCACGTTTTGTGACCTTTTGACAAGCAAGGTCAATGGGAAGGCTGGATTCACTTAACAACCATGTTACTAGCTTAATAACTGCAGTGATTCACTTAACAACTGTGGCAACAAAGGTTGTAAAATGTGGCTAATTCCCTTAACACTGTCTCACTTGTGCGCAAAGACCACCTGTAAAATCCTTAGTTTTCACCCGAAAAAAGGCATATGTTCTTAAATGGATATATTACACCACAAGCACACTTCACTCACTGTTTCCCAAGTTGCGTTACAGAGGGACCTCTGCTTTTCCTTCTTCCTGCATCTATTTTAAAGCTGATGCACAACCCTGAATAAAGACATGACTCTCTGCAACCTGTGTTTCAGTGGGAGGGGTTGTCCTTTATGCTTCCTACAAGACAACATACAGCAGTGATGGCTAACCTTTTTGTTGCCCTGTGCCAAAAGCGTGCCTGCACCCATAATGCAATGCTCGTGAGAACCTCACAGCGCACCTTGCCCCCCATGCATGTGAATGTCAACCCCGCATTCCCCCACATATGCCCCCCCCCCCCACTCCTTGCCCAGTTTTGGCTTCCAGATTGGTCTAGGAGGATTTCCAGGCCCAAAACGGGGCGCACACACACCTGTGCCCCGTTTTGGGCCTGGAAGGCCTCCTGCACCAACCTGGAAGCCAAAGTGGGGCGCAGGGGTGCTGTGCCAGGTCCCAAAATGCAATGCGAGTCCCCTCCCCACGCATGCGTTCTGCTCCCCTGTGCATGTACGGCAGAGACCCGAAGACCAGCTAGCTGGCGAGAGGCATTCGCGCATGTGCGAAGGAGCTGGGCTGGGGCGATGGCTGGCGTGCCTGCAGAGATGGCTCTGCGTGCCACCTGTGGCACACTTGCCATAAGTTCGCCATCACGGACATACAGCATCTCAATAACCGTTCCAGAATCCTGGACTGTACAGGTAGCTCTCAACTTATGACAGTTTATTTAGTGACCATTCAAAGTAACAACGCACTGAAAAAAGTGAGTTATGACCGTTTTTCACACTTACGATCAATGCAGCATCCCCTTGGTCACATGCCCAGAATTCAAATGCTTGGCAAGTGGTTCATATTTATGATGATTACTGTGTCATGCGATCACCTTTTGTGACCTTCTGACAAGCAAAGTCAATGAGGAATCCAGATTCACTTAACAATCATATTGCTAATTTAATAAATGCAATTATTCACTTAACAACTGTGGCAACAAAGGTTGTAAAATGTGGCTAATTCCCTTAACACTGTCTCACTTGTGCGCAAAGACCACCTGTAAAATCCTTAGTTTTCACCCGAAAAAAGGCATATGTTCTTAAATGGATATATTACACCACAAGCACACTTCACTCACTGTTTCCCAAGTTGCGTTACAGAGGGACCTCTGCTTTTCCTTCTTCCTGCATCTATTTTAAAGCTGATGCACAACCCTGAATAAAGACATGACTCTCTGCAACCTGTGTTTCAGTGGGAGGGGTTGTCCTTTATGCTTCCTACAAGACAACATACAGCAGTGATGGCTAACCTTTTTGTTGCCCTGTGCCAAAAGCGTGCCTGCACCCATAATGCAATGCTCGTGAGAACCTCACAGCGCACCTTGCCCCCCATGCATGTGAATGTCAACCCCGCATTCCCCCACATATGCCCCCCCCCCCACTCCTTGCCCAGTTTTGGCTTCCAGATTGGTCTAGGAGGATTTCCAGGCCCAAAACGGGGCGCACACACACCTGTGCCCCGTTTTGGGCCTGGAAGGCCTCCTGCACCAACCTGGAAGCCAAAGTGGGGCGCAGGGGTGCTGTGCCAGGTCCCAAAATGCAATGCGAGTCCCCTCCCCACGCATGCGTTCTGCTCCCCTGTGCATGTACGGCAGAGACCCGAAGACCAGCTAGCTGGCGAGAGGCATTCGCGCATGTGCGAAGGAGCTGGGCTGGGGCGATGGCTGGCGTGCCTGCAGAGATGGCTCTGCGTGCCACCTGTGGCACACTTGCCATAAGTTCGCCATCACGGACATACAGCATCTCAATAACCGTTCCAGAATCCTGGACTGTACAGGTAGCTCTCAACTTATGACAGTTTATTTAGTGACCATTCAAAGTAACAACGCACTGAAAAAAGTGAGTTATGACCGTTTTTCACACTTACGATCAATGCAGCATCCCCTTGGTCACATGCCCAGAATTCAAATGCTTGGCAAGTGGTTCATATTTATGATGATTACTGTGTCATGCGATCACCTTTTGTGACCTTCTGACAAGCAAAGTCAATGAGGAATCCAGATTCACTTAACAATCATATTGCTAATTTAATAAATGCAATTATTCACTTAACAATTGTGGCCAGAAAAGTCGTAAAATGGGGCAAACCCGCTTAATAAACGTTTCACTTAGCAACATCAATTTGGGGCTCAGTTGTGGCCGTAACTCGAGGACTGCCCGTTCTTCTTAATCATGAGGAAAAGTAAACTGGGATTATTGCTACAGGTGTAGCTGAGGGAATATCTCTCAGAGACAGGAGAAGAAAAACGAAAGCAGGGTGTGAGGAAGCTGCATTAGCAATTTGGTGGTAGCAACCCCACAGGCTCAACACAAAAGGCATAATCAGAATCTTGTCAATCCATATTTTTTTTAAAAAGTTGAAAAAAGAGAGAGAGGCTAGGGGGAAAAATCCCATTTTAATCACCCCAGGAATCCACACACTAGTAATTATTAGACAGTGTTTTTAAATGGCATAAACACAGCAGAAATCCACAAATACAGATGTTCAATCAAATGTGGCTGTAAGGGGCTTGGGAGGAGATGGTCTAAATCAGTGTTTCTCAACCTTGGCAACTTGAAGATGTCCGAATGCTGGCTGGGGAATTCTAGGAGTTGAAGTCCGGACATCTTCAAGTTGCCACAGTTGAGAAACACTGGTCTAAATATACAAGAGGCAATTATTATTCTGCTTTGTTTTGTGATGCTTCTCTCAAAAGGCTTTATTCAGATGAGGTCCTGTTGCTCTCAAAACCAAGAATTTTAAAGGTGATTTTTTTTTTTTGGCGAAATGACTATAGGGAGCCTAATTTAATGTTCTTAATTATAATTTTAGCACGGGTTCTAAATTTAATCTATTTTTAATATTTCTATTGTATTTATTGTTGTGTTCTTATTATTCCTGTGCACCGCCCTGAGTCCCGACAGGCAGATAGGGCGGTATATAAATGTAATAACCTTGAAACTGGAATTTGTTGTTTACCCAACAAAGTTAAAACAAATAAGGGCTCAGGGTGATTGGCAAAACCAACATTAGGCTGGATCCAGGCTTGGGCATCAAATACATAAAGTGATGCTGCCTGCAGAGGCGTGACATTTATGGTCTCTTAAGCAGGGTTTACCTGAGGCTAAACATGTCTTCATTTGAGAGATTTATTTCTAATTAGCAAGACCTTGTGTTTGAGAGCCAGACAATGTTTAATGCAATTTAAAGTGACAGTTATCTGACAGTTCACATTATAGATCAGTCTCCTTTTCACTGTATCATTTAAACCTGGATGCTTGAACATGAAGGTTTATACCCAACCATGACCAAAAGAGATGTCTTTCACTTTTTCATCAACAATCAACACTCGGATAAGCAGAGTTTAACACCAAGATTAACACTAGACCAACAAATCAAGAAGTAAAAAATACCTTAATCAAGGAACTGCGAACTCAGAGAAACAAGCTAACAGTAAATAATAGCCTAATCAATGAACATCAAGATCATTCCCACCAACTTTGACAGAACAAGTCACTAATATACAAAAAGAGAGCAAACCCCACTCCCCTCTAGCACTGATGATGTTACCTAGTTAGGTAATGAAATGTCTGCAAGAAAATAGCCAAGCTCAGAGACCACTAAGGATCCCAAGGATTCAATCCTGCGCCACAAATATTCTTCTATTGATATCTATTGATAGTTTATATTACAGGTACTCTTCAATTTACAACTGGTTGGTTAGAGACCATTCAAAGGTACAACAGACCAGTGATGGGATTCAATTTTTTTTACTACCGGTTCTGTGGGTGTGGCTTGGTGGACTTGATGGGCGTGGCAGGGGAAGGATACTGTAAAATCTGCATTCCCTTCCCACTCCAGGTGAAGGTTATTGTAAATTCTCCCTTTCCTCCCAATCAGCTGGGACTTGGGAGGCAGAGAATAGATGGGGGTGGGGCCAGCCAGAGGTGGTATTTGCAGGTCCTCCGAACTACTCAAAATTTCCACTACCCATTCCCCAGAACTGGTCAGAACCTGCTGAATACCATCTCTGCAACAGACCCAATTGGGAGTTCTTACAATACAAATTTGATGCCCATCCCATAGTTACATGACTGCACTTTGGCACTCAGCAACCAGGCTACATTCATGGCCATTTGAAACATCGCATGGCCACATTTTACAACAATTTTGCAGAACACGGGCATTTACTTCTGGTTTTCAACAAAAAAACGCCAATAGTAAACAACAGGTTCTTTTAATGGCCGCAGCGTTCACAGCAACTGCTGCAAAAGGTCATAAAATTGGTTTGGTCAAATGATTGACTCATTTTATGATCATCCCAACAGTCAACTGTAATGGGGAAACTCCATTACATAACTCGAGGACTATCTCTGTAACATTCCAGCCCACAACTTCAAGTAAGTATGTATGCAGATGAGATCCAAGAGAAAAAATATAAATGGCATATCAGTTTGGCTAATTCATTGGATCAGGAAATATAGCAAGGCACATAATGAAAGATGGGCTAGTCTGGTCTATAAAATTTGATTTCACATTCTTGCAAAAATGTGCCCTAAGGACTGACGTTCTCTCTTCTGCATACTTCACAAAAGGCAAGGGAATGAACCTTCAATTCCCATGGATGCTGACGCCCTCTAGTGTTAATCCCAAGAAAATTTCACATGTTATAATTTATATATTTCTAACCATTCCTACATTTTAAATGTTCACTAAAATACCGTAAGTGTAGCCATGAGATGGTTCTCCATCATCACTGAAGGTTGCCAAGTGAAGATTGGATGGCCATTTGCCTGGAACAGTTTGAGGTTTTCTGTCTTAGGCAAGGCGCAGGGGTTCCCAAACTTGACAACTTTAAGACTTGTGGACTTCAACTCCCAGAATTCTGGGAGTTGAAGTCCACAAGTCTTAAAGTTGCCAAGTTTGGGAACTCCTGGATTAGAGAGTCCCTTCCTGCCCCAATAGGATAGGATAGGATAGGATAGGATAGGATAGGATAGGATAGGATAGGGTAGGGTAGGGTAGGGTAGGGTAGGGTAGGGTGATAGATAGATAGATAGATAGATAGATAGATAGATAGATAGATAGATAGATAGATAGATAGATAGATAGATAGATAGATAGATAGATAGATAGATAGATAGATAGATAGATAGATAGATAGATCAGAAGGAATGGCGGGCAGTCTTCTGAGGGAGACTGGACCTCATAGGGAAAGGGAAAGAGAAATTTTCTGATTACTGCCATAAAAATCAGACCGATATAAAAGTTGATATAAGGTAGCAAATTTGGCCAATGGTGCAAAATTGATAACTTCAAAAACAGATGTGTTTTTTTTAAAATTTTAGTTTAATGCTTTGGGTGCAAAGTTTCCAAGTTTCCACCTGACATTAATTTTCAATATGTCAAATAGAAAATACAGGGAGACTAAACATTTTAACTTAGATCAACTCTTAACGTTTCCCTGGCCCCACTCACTTCCTTGTTCTGGTCCTACCACATTCTTGAATGCAGTCCACACATTTCTCAAATACTTGTGTACGCTTTAGGTCCCCTTCTCCACTCCAGCCTTGCTATGGTTGAACATTCCAAAACTTCACTGTTGTTTAATGAGATGCTGGATGTGAGAGTAATATTTGCATATCTAAAAGCCCATTTCAGGAATGTTCATCTAAATCCATTAAAACAAAAACAACAGCTTCAACCTGGGAAGTCTTCAACCAGCATCAAGTCTTTTCGGTCTGAGAGACAGAGATTTCTGCAACTTTGGTTGTGAAGGTTCTTTCTCTTTTCCCCCCCAGCTATCTGGTGCCTCTGCAGTTGCTCAAGTTATGGACCTGCAGTGAGGAGGAGGTCATTGTGCAGATCTCTTCTTGAAAATATGCTGGGTTAAAGCCCTTCAGTTTGAAATAAACAATTATGAACCTTATCCATATTTTTAATTGACATTGGGATGTCCCACGCAAGTTCCCCACAAAGTAATATCTTCCGGATGCGCATTGCAACTCACAGACTTCCCACCCAATATGGTGTTTGTAGTTTCAATATAGCGTAGTCCTAACACATTAAGAGGCCACTGCTTTCTGTGCTATAGAAGTGAGAATTCTTCAGATTTCTCCTGGAAATGACATATTCCAGAACATACAAACAATTGAAACTACCGTATTTTTCAGAGTATATGACGCACTTCCCCACCCCCAAAAAGTGGGTGGAAATGTCTGTGCGTCTTATACAGCAAATGTTGCCGAATCCCCACTTACCAGCCTCCACCCTTTGGCTTCTGCCTCCCAGCAATTTTCCTCTTTGCTGCAAACAGCAAACAGCATGGTCAGCTTCAACACAGCCTGATTTAGCACAAGCAGCTGATTGGTGGTTGGATCTGCCTCCCGGACTACCTCCTATCAGCTGTTCCAGGCTGTGGGGATCACCGACACCCATCAGCACCAGCGCCACCCATCACCACTGCCACCTATCGCTGCCTCCACGTGCCCCATTTTCAGCCCGTTCCAGGCAGCAGGGATAGGCAGTGGCAGCAGCAATCCTCTCCGCATGAAACAGGTTGAAAATGGGTCGTGCAGAGGCCGAAAAAGGGATGCAGAGGCCGAAAACAGAGTGCATCGAGGCAGCGATAGGTGGCAGCGCCGATGGGCGTTGGTGATCCCCGCAGCCTGGAATAGCTGATAGGAGGTATTCCGGGAGGCCGATCCAACCGCCAATCAGCTGCTTGTGCTAAATCAGGCTGTGCTGAAGCTGACCAGGCTGTTTGCTGCAATGAGGTAAATTACTGGAAGGCCCAGGCAGATTTGTTTGTTCTTGTTTTCCTTCCCAAAAGCTAGATGCATCTTATACTACGGAGCATTTTATAGTCCGAAAAACACTGTATTTCTTTCCACTCCAGGACTAATATATTCAACTATTTTAGTGTAGAGTATTTCAACAGCAACTATTTATAATACGATTGCAGTTGCAGGCTGCTCCACGACAAGTGTTCTGCTGATAGGGGAGAAATAAACTCAATCTTTTGATAAACAGAAGCTTGCTTTCAATTTTCAAGTTAGTCAAAAGCTGGTAGAATGATTTGTAATAATTGTTTCCTATGTAAGGAGACATTGCAAACCTTTGCTAATGCAGTTCAGTTTTTCAGTTAACTTTTCCAGCTTGCATGTACATTCCACTCCTTTTAAAGTCATTTCTTTTTCTTTAAGTGGTTGAATTGAATTTAGGCTCTGCAGTTGACAATTTGATCTTACTACTCAGATATGCCAACACATTGTGGCACGAAAGACCAAATTTGTAACAGAAAATTACATGCTCACTTGTCATCCATCAAATTACCCTTTTCACCTATTGAATTTGACCAGATGACAAAAAGACAGAGAACATATTAATGATACAAAAATGTTGTCAACAAAATGAAAAAAACAACAACAACCTTTCATTCTAGCATTCAAATACAGGAAATGCAGCAAAGAAATTCTGTATGCATTGCTATGTGTATAACATACACAGTCACAGACAAGAATTTCAGACTCTATGTAGTTTCAAAAGTACTTGTTTTCCTTTTATTAGGAGAGCAACATGAATAGCCATCTCTCTACTTTTTGCCTCAATTTTAAAAAGATTTTTTGAGTCTTCTAACATGGTCCATTTTTCCTTTTTGATGGTGAACTCATACTACCTACACTGAAAACATTGTTTGTTTATTCAATTTATATAGATGCACATTTCACATGTGTGACTCTGGACAGTTCCCAGAGTTAGGACACAAAAAGCAAAACCTAGTTCAGAAACCATTTAAAACAATTAGTTGTGTCATGGGAGAACGCAACAAATATCTTACAAGCAATACGAGCATTTCACAGACTTAGCATCTTCACGAGATCATAGGTCCAATGTATGGTATGGGAATGTAGACAAAATTAATGATCAAATGGAAACATTGACCTGGGTATGGGTAGCATCCACAGAAGATTAGGAAGGCAAATTAAGGACATGTAAATGATGACACCAGCATGCAAATGTCACAGCTTACACTCTTTCATCAAACATTAGAATGCAAATAATTCTTGGTGGCATTTATGATATGTCATTGTATGCATCATTTTGGCACTATCACAATTTCTTGTGAAAATCACTAACCCAAGTCTCTCCAGTACTAGTCTAACATTTTAACTCTTATATACACTGGTTCTTCTTTCTATTTAAGTTCTTCAATAATAGGTGCCTAAGAAGATTAGATGAATTTCAAGGACAGATCCCATATTCCATATAGAGAAGATTTCAAGTTCAATCCTTATCCATCATCATTTTTAAGAACTAGGAAGCAGGAGATGGGAATGACTGCACTCTAAGAATTACTGCCAGTCAGAGTAGAGTAGTAATTAATCATCTTATGTGACTGTATGCAATGTGTGTGAATGCAATGCGTGTGAGCTTCTAATCAACCCTTTCCAACCTTCCCGCCCTCCAGATGTACAGATTGCAACTCTCAGAATTCCCCAGCCAGCATTGGCTATCATTGAAAACCCTGGGAGCCAAAGCCTCCCATATATCTGGAGTAGATCCAAGTTAGGGAAAGGTATCCTGAGCAGAGGTGGTATTCAGCAGGTTCTGACCAGTTCTGGAGAACCAGTAGTGGAAATTTTGAGTAGTTTGGAGCACCAGTAAATACTACCTCTGACTGGCCTCACCCCCATCTATTCTCTGCCTCCTAAGTCCCAACCGATTGGGAGGTGTTGAGGTCCTCAACTTGCGACCGGTCCTCGACTTACGACCGGCCTCAGCCTGAACAGCCAGGCAACAGCCAGTCGCACCTGATTGGCTAAGACGCGACTGGTTGATCCTGGGTTACCAGGCTGCCTGATTGGCTCCCTGCCTGACAGCTTCAATATAAATAGCTGTCAGGCAGGGAATACCCTGTCTACCGCACCATTTGTTTTTCCTATCTACTGCAGTTCTCTTTTGTGTTTTAAAGCCAATAAACGGCTGTGTGTTTGAAACCAACCTGAGTTGGACTCCCTTTGTCCAAGCTACAACAGGAGGGAATGGAGATTTTACAGTATCCATCCCCTGCCACACCCACCAAGCCAAACCATGCCCACCAAGCTCCACCCACAGAACCAGTAGTAAAAAAATTTGAATCCCACCACTGATTCTGAGTCATATGCTTCCTGATTTCAACTCCTCCTGGACACCTGTATTTGTAGAAGCAGCATTCCCTGGTTAAGACTGGGAATCTTTTTGGATTAGGCAGGAGAATAAATGGCAAATAGTCCACACTGAGATGTCCTAGGGTTAACTTTCCCCAGCCTTTTGCAACACAGTATTGCACCAATGTTTGTGTCCTAATCTGGCCATAAAACACTTGCATGAAGTTAATTGCCAAGTCATGAGACACTAGAGGTCAAAAAGGCTGAGAGAGCAAGATGTAGGTCTAATTCTTCAAGCCCGGGGAAGTCTCATAAGGGCTATCCAAAAACAGCTGAAGTGTCAAAGTACAAGAAAACCCAAAGTTCAGGTAACAAAACTCATAGTAAAGCCAAGACTTCTACTATGCACTGGACCTTTATAGAAACAGTGTACCTCTGAATATACACTTTTTCATGGCATCTGTATATTAGCCTGCATCTTCTTTATGACAGGGGTCCCCAACCCCCGGGCCGCGGACCGATGCCGGTCCGTGGCTTGATAGCAACCGGGCCGCAGGACCAGAGAGGAGGAGGAGGGAGCAGCTCCCTAGGCAGAGCGCACACCGGATGTGGGAGAGCGCAGGACCGGCCGTTCGTGCCGTTGGAGGCCCTAGAGGGCCGAGTGAGCCGACTCTCCCCCCCCCCACGTGCGCATGCGCCTCCTGTTTCCCCCCCCCCCCCCGCTCCTCTATGCCAGCCGGTCCGGAGAATTTTCTTTAAAATGAAACTGGTCCCTGGTGCAAAAAAAGTTGGGGACCCCTGCTTTATGAAACTTTACTTCATAAAACACTCAAAGGTTTTCTTTCTTTCACAGCACAGAAGGATGCTGCACAAATTCATCTTTGTCAGCTGCTGCATTGTCCTTTTTAAAATATTTTGCTAACAGTTTTAACTGCTGTAATATATTAAAAAAAACAAATAGAAAGGCAGAAGGTGCAAAAAAGCAAAAGAAAAAAAACCCTAAGAAAACCATTTCCTACCCTCATTGCACAATTTCACTATCATTATACCTCTTCTTCGTTAATAAATATCAAACTCCTCACCCCATAACTCAACTATTATTAACAAATATAAAACTCAGCATTCCCTATCTCAACTCTTAACTGTAAGCAACTCCAACATACAATCTTTTTTTTCTAATCCGGATGTCAGCATGTTGAGAAAGAACTCCCCAAAATAACTTATCCCATTTTAATCTTGACCAAATCAGCAAATGTTATGTTCCTTCCTTTTATGTAAAATAATCTTGCTCTTTCATCCATTTCAAAGAATCATTACCCCTTGCCTCAAATTCCTTCAGAACTTTAGCAAACTCTTTTGTTAAGTCCAGCAGGAAAAAAAATACTCCAATTAATCTCTTAAATTAGTGAAGGTGATTAGCAAAGGAAGTGCAAATTTAGTGTCCTTTAACTGCAACTGGAGCAAAAATAGCAAATTCTCTCCCATTTCTCCAATCCTCTGGAGACCTCTGTTTGCATTCTTCTTGTGAGGAGCACAACATGGGCAATCCCACCTGCTCTCACTCTCTCCATAGAGGTTCAAGGGAGCCAATCTACTCGTTGCCTCCTTGTTTTTAGCTGCAATCATTGACGTCACTTTTCACAGAGCTGTCTTCAGTCTGCCATTTCTTTCCTGAAGACCCAATTGAATAGTTCGGCGTGGTTTTCAGATGATGTGAACCCACAGTCTTCTTAGGCTTCCTTGGATGAAGGATCCTGCTCAGTGAGCCTAAAGGATCACAGGACTCAAGACTGCTTACAGTGAATCCATCCTTAGTGGAGGACCAAGTTTCTTCTTCACCTGATTGCTTCTTTTGTGCTTGTACACAACTGGTCTGCTTAAGCACAGTTTTGTGGCACTGGCAGACAACAATTTGAAATTATTTTCTTCTGTTCAACAAACACTGGCAGGAGACAGGAATAATGCTCCCATGATTTGAGGAATGTGCTGGAATGTGGGCCAGAGTTGCAGGAGGGAGGGGCTCTTTCCAAGTGGGCAAAGAGACAAAGATATTTAGAATTTTTAGCATGCAGGAAAAGGTGAACTTTCCCTTGAAGTTCACAAGGTAAATCTGGTGCTTATACAAATAAATGCTTTAGTCTGACAAGATATCTGTCTATATAATAAAGTCACTCTTCATGTCATTCTTGGTTTCTTGGATCTGCAAGAGCTGAAACAGTGAGAAATAGTCTCACTGTTTGTAATTCCATATAATTATTTTTATCCCGTGTTTATAAGCATCTAACTTTAGCCAATTCCATCTCTATCTAACTAAAAACATTATGTGAGAGCCTCAACAGATCAAAGACATGATGAGGAAGGACGAGCAGAGGACAACATTTAAAGGCCCAACGGTTGAACATTACTTTCTTTCCTGTCCAGCTATGTTTTATTTATTGACTTACTAGGCCTTATTCCTTTTTTACACTTCTCTTAATGTTGCTTAGACTGAAAGGGAACTGCATAATTGTTTGCATGTTTATGTCCACTATTATCAATTGCTCACTTAATGGGAATATGTGAGGAAACCCATTTTACTAATGTAATTCTATTTTATTAAACTACTTGTGTTGCTTTTAATGAGTATGGAATCACCTAATCATTTCAAACATTGAATATTACTTTAGGTAATGTTCCATATCTCTTTCTCTCTCTCTCTCTCTCTCTCTCTCACACACACACACACACACAGAGGGAGGGAGGGAAGGAAGGAGGGGGGGGAGGAAGAGAGAGAGAGAGAGAGAGAGCAAACTTCTATTACTGCGCCACTTAAAATAGCATTGCCCACCAAGATAACCCAAAACTCTCCCATAAAAATGGCGATAAAATAATATTGCAAGGTCCAATCTGAGTCGGTCACTGGAACTAGTTTACTCTTCTGAGCTTTCCGACTCATTCAACATTATCCTGGGACACATATATTTGCCTTAATAAAATAATATAATCAAGCAAGTGTATGACTAAGGATACTTCAGATGAAATGTGTCATTATTTCTATCACAATCTGCATCTGATTTGGTTTTACTGAATAGCTAGAATAGAAATGCTGAATATAATAAAAAGCATTAACTTATAGCCTCCTGTTAGGGGGGAAAAAACCCTCCATACCCAGCTGTCCTGGGGAAAAAAGTCTCTCTGATTAAATCAACCCCTTGCACATTCAATGATCCCATGCCAATTTCTATTTATGTATTTATGTTCTAAAAAAGTGATAATGTAATTATACTATAGTTCCAGTTGTTTAGTGCTAAGAACTGCCAGCATCCAAAATAACATATATCTCATAGTTCTGACTTTAGCAACACTCATCATTATGTAAGTTTGCTTCACCCAATATTTTTCATTGTTCCCTTCTCTTTCTACTTCGCTCTCCTGGTGAAATATATCTAATGTCTCATAACTATTCGCCTTATGATCTTCCCTTGTGATTCATTAAAGTACCATTTGGCAAAATTTGGGTGTTTAGTTGTTATGATTCAATGCTAACAGAAAACTCAGGTGGTTGAGAAGCCTTCATTCCCATTTTATAAATGAGACCTTTGCCATTCCTATGTTTGCTTCTGTCATTATTCCAAAGCACTTGGAATTATTTTTTTTATAAAGTGTCTTCTGCCAAGGAGCAGAAATATAGTGCCAGATTCTCCATTGATCGATATATGAATGACTAAAGTTTCCACTTTTGCCCTATTTTTCATCCATTCCCTCACCTTAGAGATTTATAACCATAAACGGTTGCCACCCAGATTTCCCATTTCCGCCAAAAGAATTCGCTACTGCATCCAAAAGTTAAAAACAATGACTTTCACCTGTCAATTTAGAAAGAGTGCTAGACTAATGATTAAAAATGGGTGGGGTGGGTGGGTGATGAAACTGGGAAGGAAAAAGTGGGTATTGCTAGTTCTCCCCATTGGGTGCCCTGGAGATTTTTTCACTGCTTCTGCCAGAAAGGATTTCATCTGGCAGCTGTTTTTTGTTTGGTGGAGAGAAATTACTCCTTCCCAGCTTGAATGGCATGAGGTGCTGCTGGCTGCTGTGAGACCAGAACTGGAATCCTTCCTCCCTCACTACTATCACTGACATTTCCCTTCAAACCTTAGCCAAGGATGGAACTCATTCATTGTTAACTGCCATTTTACCCCATTACTTCATTCCTATGGGACTCATCTCTTTTAGAAAATCACTACCATAGTCGTAGAAAGAGTAAAACCGAGAGGCATAGAGGAAGGGTTGTCAGAGTAGGAACATAGAAGGTTTTGCCTTCTGCCAGTACTTAGCAAAGCACAACTTTCTGCATTAGCAACCCATTAGGCAATTTGTTGCTAAAACCTGCTCTCCTAAATTGCCTAATCTTGTCCCACTCACGTTGAGGAGAGTGATTGGTGGTAGCTTTGCCACTAGCAAGGAAGAAAGGAAATGATCTAACTCTGCAAGCTTGTGCGTACAGGTCAGTTCTGATCTACCATTCCCAGTTTCCTAATGAAAAAGCAAAAGAAGAGAGCAAGGGCACTTCTCTCTTGCACTCTTCAGGATGGAAGAGGTCCATCCAAGCCCACCTAGGAATGGAATGAGAATGAGAAAACGATGAGTTCTTTTTGCAACTTGGGTAGTGAGCCGTGAAATGAGAAAATGATTGAAGAGAATAAAGACATATAGAGATGCAATGGGTGAAGGTGTTGCCACCCTTTTCCTTATGCTATCAGTCTCCCCAACTCTACTTTGTCTGTGCACAAAATCAATGCTTGGAAAGACATGTAGCTGCTACCATTAGGTCTGGCCTGTTTCCTAGACACCCTGATTCACTGGGGATTTAATGGTAATATAGGATGAATGGTAAAGATGTCTCTGCATATTTCATTATTATATTGTAGTAGAAACTTTGGAATAGGGAAATAAGCTCTTTTAATTCATATTATTTCATGAAAGCCACCTTGATTTCTAATTTCAGCTCAAACACAAACTTTCCAGTATACACTTTTTAAAAGGATGTGATGATCCATATATAATTGGAGCCCTCTTCCAAAGCTAAAATTGAATTTGAAGGGAGAGACTAAGGAGTGATAATGAGTACTCATCATCTATGGAATACGTTCCGTAAAAAATGGGAATTTAAGTATAAGGCAGACAGAAAAAAAATCATTTAATCTCAAGTAAAATGTCTTTTGGGCTGGCTTCTTTCTCAAAGAAATAGCAGTCAATGGAGCACAGATGGCTTTGCTGACATCTTTACAAGATCAGCCAGAAACATTTTGCTGTTTCCAATGCCATAGGAAAAGATGCTCTTCTCTTCAAGTCAAGCTATTCTCTAGACCAGGGATGTCAAACTTGCAGACCAGATGCGTCACACACTGGCCACGCCCACACCCGGTTTATCAAAGGAGAAAAAAGTTGTGATGCGTCACATTACGATGCCATGACAATGCGAGTTTCACACTCCTGCTCTAGACTATCAATTTGCTAAGTTGATTTTCTTTGGAAATAAAAATACAATGATAAATCAAAGATCAATTTGCTTCCCTTTTTCAAAGCCCCAAATCATTCAGTTCAGAGGTGGTATTCAGCAGGTTCTGACCAGTTCTGGAGAACCGGTAGCAGAAATTTTGAGTAGTTCGGAGAACCAGTAAATACCACCTCTGACTGGCCCCGCCTCCATCTATTCTCTGCCTCCCAAGTCCCAGCTGATCAGGAGGAAATGAGGATTTTGCAGTAACCTTTCCCTGCCACACCCACCAAGCCATGCCATGCCACGCCCACCAAGCCACGCCCATAGAATGGTAGTAAAACAATTTGAATCCCTCTGATTCAGTTGTCTAATAGTGAATCAAGCCCCACGCGCATCTATCTGAGTTTCTAGGGAAATTGTATGGTTTTAAGTAAACATGTTTTGGATGTACAGTACTGCTTTAATCAACATGGTTGAAGAGAGGGATATTAAGAATGAAAATAAATTAACATGGTTTTCTTAAATTTAAAGGTAAGGAGGCTTTAATGTTTAACACAATATTTCCAACTTAATCACATCTTTAGTCATTGCAGCTTGAACACAACACTTGATTCTCAAAGAGCAGATCTGAAGAAACCAAGAGCATAAGGGAAAGCATGGAATTTGGCCCAGAGTCCCTTCCCAGAATTCCTCCTGTCAACATCATCTCTTCCTCTCCTGGTTGTTAGCTTGAACATGAAATGATTAAAATATCTCTTGAGTGGACCTCACCTTCTGGTGATCCCATGGAAGAGAGAGGGATCTTTCTCCCTCCCTCCCTCCGTCCGTGTGTGTGCCTGCGTGTGTGTTTATGTGTGTGTGTAGTTATATACATATCTACCCTGTTTCCCCCCCAAAATAAGACCTCCCCGGATAATAAGCCCAATCGGGCTTTTGAGCGCTTGCACTAAAATACGCCTTCCCCTGAAAATAAGCTCTCCCCAAAAATATTGCAACACAGCAGCAGCCATGAGGTGACCATGCTCTCTGCCTCCTGCAGCTCAAAAATAGGACCTCCCCAAAAATAGAGATAGATAGAGATAGAAAGAGACAGAGACAATAGAGTTGAGAAATATAGGGACATAGAGACATACAAACAACACCCCGAGAGAGACAGAGGTGGTCTAATGATTAAGGCACCAGATTAGAAACTAGTTCTTCAGTTCAAGTCCTGCCATATGCATAAAAGCAAGCTGGGTGACCTTGGGCAAGTCACTATCAGCCCAACCCACATCACAAAGTTGTTATTCTAGGAAAAATAGGAAGAGAAAGGAAAATTAAATATGTTTGCTACATTATTTATAAAACTAATGAAGGCAGGATATAAATTATATCCATGAAAAGGGCTTCCAGATTTTTTTTTCTCTTGCACTATACCTCACAATAATGTGCAGAGGGGAAGAATAGATCAGTCCAATTGTCCTTGAGATGACTTGCATGTAAATGATGAACTTTTTTCTGCTCTTTACTATTGAGATATCTGGTCCAGGAAACTGCAGCATGCGGGGAACCTTCTAAAATAAAATATTTCTTAAGATGTACTCAAATTAAATTTAATCTCAAGAAACAGATTAATCTGTCTGAACATTTCAAATAATGAGCTGTATTCTATATGGATTCATTCCATATATATGGGGCCCAGAACAAATGACCTCATTCTCAATTGTTTTCTAGGTGGTGCTGATTTTGATCCTCAAAGTGCTGATTTTGATCCTCAAAGCTGTAAATTGTTTCAGGCAGGGTACCTAAGAGGCCACCTGTAGTAACTGCAGCACAGGTAATCCTTGACTTGCAACCACAATTGAGCCTGAAAATTCTGTTGCTAAGCAAGAGAGTTAGTGAGTTTTGCCTCATTTTGTGATTTTTCATGCTACAGCTGTTCATCACTGCAGTCCATAAGTTAGTAACTTGATTGTTAAGTGAATCTGGTTTCCCCATTGCTTGTAACCAAAAGTGATAACATGACATCGGGACACTGCCACTATCATAGAAACATGCCAGTGGCCAAGCGCCTGAATTTTGCATCACATGACTGTGGAGATGCTTCAATGTTCATAAACGCGAAAACCATCGTCAGTTTTTTCAGTGCCATTGTAGCTTTGAATGGTCACTGAACAAATGGTTGTAAGTCAAGGACTGCCTCTATCAGGAGGCCAAACCCTCAGGATCAGACTCATAGGAAAAGTTATTTTCCTCTCTGCAGGCCATGCTAATGGCATACACCATTTTGGGAATTGCAGTCAATTGAAATATTTTTTTAAATTTTCCCAAGAAACTTAAAATTCTTCTCGTCAGCCAAGTCTTTTAAACTCGTGCCAAGGACAGCAATAATTTTAACTGCTGTTGTAAGATTTGTTTGCCCTCTTTTCAGCTGCCTCTGAAAGCTCCCTAAACAACTGAATGGCCTGGATATAAACCATATTTATGTCACATTAATCTGGGAATGCAGGGATGCGGTGGCTCAGTGGCTAAGACGCTGAGCTTGTCAATCAGAAAGGTCAGCAGTTCAGCAGTTCAAATCCCTAGTGCCACGTAAGGGAGTGAGCTGCCTTTACTTGTCTCAGCTTCTGCCCACCTAGCAGTTCAAAAGCATGTAAAAATGCAAGTAGAAGAATAGGAACTTTTTCCCTTGGTGGGAAGGTAATAGTGTTCCGTGCGCCTTTGGCATTTAGTCATGCTGCCCCCATGATCATGGAGACGTCTTGGGACAGCGCTGGCTCTTTGGCTGGCTTTGAAATGGAGGTGAGCACCGCCCCCTAGTGTTGGGAACGACTAGCACATATGTGTGAGGGGAACCTTTATCTTTAATGTTGGAATGCAGCTTTTCAAAGCACTTTGCCAAGAAAAAGCTGGGATAAATCTGGCACTTGTACCTGCTTTTACACAATCTTAAAAAGGCATTGGAGTTGGAAATCTTCTCTCCGTCCCTCCTCCCCAAATTTGCTAAGCCACACTCAAATGGTCAAAAACGCAACACTCGCCTAAAACCTGTCAGATTTTAGATTTTAGCTTAGATTTTAGCCTAGATGTTAGCCTAGAAATAATTTAACTGTATTTGGTAGGGGATTTTAAAAGTTTTGAGTTATATTTTAGCACAGGCTAGTTAATTTCATTTCATTTTAACACTGTATTGTATTTATTGTATTGTTTTATATTTGCCTGTGAGCCGCCCTGAGTCCCTTCGGGGAGATAGGGCGGGATATAAATCCAAATAAACTGAAACTGAAACGTTATCTGTCAAACTCAAACCTACGCGCTGCCAAAACTTCTCCAAAGTTCAGCAAGGTTTCAACCTCGCAGCCCGATCTCTTACTTAAAAGAAAGCCTGGGCGTGCGAAACCGCCTACGGTGCTGACTTGCCGGCAATGACGGCGCTGCAAACTCATCTTTCTACCCCACGCGGTTCAATCAATTCGACAGATATATTCAATAGATCGATAATCTCCCCCTCCCCCCCCTCCCCGCAATTCCAGCACCATAAAATGGAGCCAAGGTCTGAAACCCCGCCCATTGGGGAGGAAGGAGGGGGCTGACCCCGCCCCACCCTCTTCTCCTCCCTCTTTTCGACCAAAACATTGGCACGTGCTCCGTTGCTTTTTCGTCACGTGAGGCCGAAACCCTTTAAGGAGGGGGAGGGAGGAAGAAAAAAAAGCACTACGGCCCGTTAGCCAATAGCCAGGCGGGATCCCGGATGGCAACAAGCGCGGCGCGGGCGGACCAATCATGGAAAGGCAAGGGGGTGGGGATAGGGAAGTTTCCGTGTCGCCTCCTTCCATAACAATAACATTAACCCTGGGAGTCGCTCGGGCTGCGCGCTCTTGGCTGGGGTGAGCATCGCGGGAGGATCTCGCTGCCGTGGGCGAAGCGAAGGGGGAAATCGGGGGTAGAGGACGCTTTCGGCGGAGGAAGGAAGGGGCTGCCTTGGCAGAAAGAGGCGGTCGGTATGGTGGAGACTCTGCCTCTCGCTTGGGCGGCCTTTTGTGTTCTCCATTGCAATATGCCTGGGAAGTGGGGGAGGAATCCTCAAGCTGATGGGGTTGCCTTTCCATCTCTTTCCCGCTGCCCCGCGCTCCGTCCTGCCCCACCTATCCCAGCAAGGAGAAGTTGCACGGGTTTTTTTGTTTTTTATTTATTTATTTTTATTTTATTTATTTTGCAAGGGGAAGGTCGCCAGGCAAAACCAATTCGTAGCACGGCCCTTTTCCCGAATGAATTGTGTCCTTCGACACGTCGTCCCCGCTATTAAGAGCCGAACAAATAAAAGCACGCCTTGTGATGGCAAAGTGGCCTCTTGGCACAGCCGGGTCCTGTGATGGCTACTCGGAAGCAGGTCAGGAATGTGGTTAGAAACCCAGATTTAACAGAATTGGAAGGGACCTTGGAGGTCGTCTAGTCCAACCCCCTGCTCAAGCAGGAGGCCCTACCATTTCTGATAGATGTGGCAGTCCAATCTCTTCTTGAAAGCTTCCAGTGATGAAGCTCCCACAGCTTCCAAAGGCATTGGTTGGTTCTCACTGTCAGAAAATTTATCCTTATTTCTAGGTTGAATCTCTCCTTGATCAGCTTCTATCCATTGTTGCTTGTCTGGCCTTCAGGTTCCTTGGAAATAGCTTGACCCCTTCCTCTCTGTGACAGTCCCTCAAATATTGGAAAAATTGCTATCATGTCTTCCCTGGTCCTTCTCTTTACTAGACTAGCCATGCCCAGTTCTTTGTATGTTTTAGCCTTCAGTTCCCTAATCATCCTGGTTGCTCTTCTCTTCAACTCTTTATAGAGTCTCAACATCTTTTTTATAGTACGGTGACCAAAACTGGATGCAGTATTCTAGGTGTGGTCTTACTTAAGGCTTTATATAGTGGTATCAGTACCTCCCATGGGCTTGATTGTATCCCTCTGTTAATGCTTTTTTGGCTGCCCAAATTTTGGCTACCCAAATGCAACACTGCTGAAATATTCTTACATCGCTGTCTTTTCTTTTTCTCCCTTCCTTCTCCTTTGAAAATGTGTTTTCTTAAGCTCACTTCCTTGTTGCCGATCCTCCACGGTCAGTTTTTGGAGGGCTGCCATTTGTTTTCCAGTTTGTGCAAGGTGATCAGTGTCTTGATCTCCTTTATCTTGAAAGTGGTGACTGGGGTCATCTACAACAGGGATGACAAACTGGCGGCTTATGGGCCAGATGCATCAAGCACAGGCCACACCCACCCAGCTTCACGAATGGGAAAGTCATCAACCATCATGTGACAGAAACATGATGTGGCTTGTTTGACACCCATGATCTACAATGAAAGTTTGATTCCATAACGTTACTATTTCCCCATATTTTTAACCACCTGCTCACAATACAGTAATTTCCCCCTTAATCCAGCCTCAGTTCATTAATCCTTACCTAGTGTTCGCAAGAGCATATGCTGGAAAATGTGATGTATCCCCAGCATTGACATGCAATTGAAATTTCAACAGCACCATAAGCAAAAGGAGACGGGTCCTGTCAAAATCAGCTGATTACTATCATTTTCAGCTTCCATGTCTCTTGTACTAATTTCCTTGCAAGAAGTTCTAAAGCTCACCTATGCCTAAAAGCAAAAAGGTTAATTTGATTGCTTGTTTCCTCAAGGAAACCATGCCTTTTCTGGGCCAGGATTGGCGATCTCCAGGATGGAGATGGATTAAAACAGAAGATGGTTGGAAGCGAAGTGACCCTTGCAGTTCAGAATTTGAGGATGAAGGCAATCCGCTTAATGACATCAACCACGCTATGTAAGTTTTCTGGGAGACATCTTAGACAAATGAAGATGGGGTTCTTCATAAGCTGGATCCTAGAATAATTGGATAGTATAAAACTGTGTGTGTGTGTGTGTGTGTGTGTGTGTGTATAAAATGCCATACTGTCGGTCTTATGTAGTCCACAGAGGAAGCTACCTTGAGCCAACACTTCTATCCCGATGTGGATGGTTCCTCATGTCATTCAGCATTGCAGCTGCATACAGGCAGTTCTCAATTTACAACCATAATTGAGCCCAAATATTCTTTTAAATGAGACATTTGTTAAGTGAATTTTGCCCCATTTTATGACCTTTCTTGCATTAGTTGTTAACTGAATCATTGCAATTGATAAATTAGTTACCTGGTTAAGTGAATCTTGTTTCCCCATTGACTTTGTCACGTGATCACATGATCCTGAGACATAGCAACGGTCATAAATATGAACAAGTTGCCAAACGTGAATTTTGATCACATGAACCATGGGGATGCTGGAAAGGTTGTAACTGTGAAAAATGGTCATAAGTCATTTTTTCAGTGCTGTTGTAACGGATCACTAAATGAATTGTAAGTTGAGGACTACTAAGTTTGCTCTTCTGGAATTTAATTTGTGTGTATGTGCTTTCAATGGGTGGATGTATCACTCCAGTAATGAAGCCCACATCTAATGTGCAACGGTGGGTTTCACTTATTTTTACCAATAGTTCACCCCATGCGTGCACGCATCTTCTGCACATGCACCCAGCCTTCTGTGCATGCCCTTTGCGCATTCATGCATCTTCTTCACATGCGCCTGCCCTCAAAAACGTGACTGAATAGGACGACATAAAGCCGGGACGAGTGGGCGGACCCACCTGCTATCTCCGCTACCAGTTTGTCTGAACCAGTCCAAACTGACTGGTAGAGTGCTTCTGGAAACTGGGGAGGCTGGAAATTTTATTTATTTATTTAATTCGATTTCTAGACCGCCCCCTCTCCCCGAAGGGACTCGGGGCGCTGTACAGGTATAAATTAAAATTATCAAAACCATAACAATACATATAACTAAAATCAGATTAAACAATCTTCTGTACAAATTTATAAAAATTAAAACTAAACCCATAAAACCAGATAAATAATTTAAAATTACAGACTGGGGTGGGAAGTCTGGAGTTAGGCCAGGCCAGCTAAATGAAACAGGTGGGTTTTGAGTTTCTGGCGGAAGGAGCGGAGGTCCGTGGTCGTTCTGATATCAGGGGGGAGGTCATTCCAAAGGGTCGGGTCCATCACAGAAAAGGCCCTTCCCCTGGGCGCCGCCCACTGGCATTGCCTAGTGGACGGCACCCAGAGAAGTCCCTCTCTGTGAGAGCGAATCGGCCAAAGGGATGTATGGGGCAGGATACGATCCTGCAAATAACTAGGTCCTGTGCCATGGAGCGCTTTAAAGATGATAACCAACACCTTGAAATGGGCCACGCGGAGGCCATGGAGGTTGAAAATGAGGCATGGGGGGATGCACACATCCCCCCATGCCCTGTTTTGGCTGGCAGGGTGCTGCAGGAGGTGGTGTTCCATTCCTCCCCTGCTCCCTGCCCCCCCCCCCCACCAGCTGGTGGGGAACTTCAATGCTGCTCCAGCCCTCAAAGAAATCCAATTTGACACCCCTGTACTATACTGTTCTCCAGATTCTTTGACATGGTTACAAATATCTAGATGATTGCTAGATGTCAGCAAAGGAAATTTTCCTTAATATTGCTTTGCCATCATCTAGCAGCCACTTGTAATTTTATCTTTCATCTAAAAGCAAAGTTCACCACTGCCTTCCTGTTACTATCAGTGATTTTCAATCAATTATAGACAATTTGGAGATATGTTATAGTCCAGCCCTCCCCAACTAGGATCCTTCTGATAGACTGCAACTCTAACCAGTAGAAATTCTGGGAAGGCCAGCATCCTCCAATACAGAGAATGCTCATTGGGAAAACTTGGCACAATTAAACAAGGCGTAAAAAGAGTCCCATGTAAAAAACATCTTTTTGTTCCACCAGAAAAGGTTGATGACTACGTCCAACGACTTCTGTCCTTGTATAAAAAATTATATACAATCACTGACTCTTCTTTCTTGCAAAAGTACTCTCATTGCTTTTTTTTGCTAGTATTGGAAAATTAGAGCTTGTGTCTTCAAGCTGCTATTTCTTGAATATCTTTCTGGTGAAAAGTACCATTCCTCCCCAAGTCTGCACTTTCAATTTTCCCCCCCAGCTCAAACCTAGTTTTAGCAACATGGGTCCCACAGCCCACCTTGTGTTTTAAATACTGAAGTCCCCATGGCAACATTGCATCAGATAATTAGGTTGTTACATTACAGATGAACACCATGATATTTTAAACAAATACAAGCAGCTTTCAGCTCGCCTTATCATACCCAAAATGGATGTCTCACCATGAAGGGTACACGGCTTGTGCAATTACTCTCATAATTGATTGAAATGCTTAGAAACAGTAGGAAGGTATTAGTTTTTAACATTTACATGATCGCAGTAGGTTTACACCCCAATTATGTAAGATTTTAAGCTGTGTGTTTCAAAGCAGCGATAAGATCTTTTGCAATTAATTTTTGCTGGCTGTAAAACGTTCCACTGAAACCTGCAAATGTTTTATCCCAGGGCTGTCAAACTCATGGCCTGTGGGCCAGATGCGTGGCCACACCTGGTTTAGTGAATGGGGGGAGGGGGGGGGAATCCCGATACGTTACCTGACATCATGAGTTTTACACCCCTGCTCTATCCCAAGAATGGTGGATTCTTTTAAAGTGTAAAACCCAGAAACCAACAGCCTGGGTTTACCAACATCATTCAAAACTCATCATCTCATTTATTTGCACCCATCTTTCTGGGCTTAACAAACAATATCAGGGTTTGTCCTAGCAGCTCTCTATTCTTCCCACCTGGCCTTGAGAAAAGTCTATAAAGCCTGTTTCTTGGGTATCTTACCAGAGGATCAGAACATTACATCACAAAATACACCACACACACATACACAGGCCTGTCACTTAGGCTGGCTGTAGTAACCCAAGAATCGAAGGTGAAGGTAACATAGCAGCAGCAGCAGTGTTTGGTGGGTTAATTCAAGTACTATATCCAAGGAGAATATCACTGCATCAGGTATCTCAGCGAAGAGCTCCTCAATGTGCCCTCAGCAAGGAACACCCAAATCCTAATCAGCAGAATGCAGCTTCTGTTCGGCAACTGTGCTGTCTCTGCACTATTGACAAATAGATTGCCTCAATAAAGACTCCAGGCAGGTTCAGAGTGGCCCATTTTTCTAAATCTTTTTACAGAGATGCAGTGCGGTGCAGTATGGTTCCAGGAGTGAGGCATCCTCTCCACAGATGGCTTGCTTGCAATTTTACTCAGGCCTGGATGTCTTGTAAAAAAACAAAGTCCTTTCCTCCAATAAAATGGCATTTATTCCCACATTAGCAGAGGTGGTATTCGGCAGTGTGGAGGTCTCCGGAGGCCTCTTTGTGGCCCGTTTTTGACCAGCAGAGTGCTGCAGGAGGCCAAAAATGGACCATGAGGGGGGCCACACACAGCCTGTTTTGTCCGGCAGAGGCACTGTGGGCCAGTCCTTTGATAGTTCCAGGCTAGACTTGCAGGTCGCATTTAAGCATCCCTGGTATAATATGAAAGTCTTGAAGTTTATAATTCAACTTATTATTTTACCAGCATGTGCTTACAGTCCATTTGTTTACTTGAACAAATTAAGGAATCTTGGTTCCTTTAATAAGTAATTCATGATTTAATATCTGGCTTGTTTTAAAACACAAGTTCAAACAATATATGAAGCTAGTTAGTTACAGTGTTCCTGCTTAGATTGCCTAACAGTGTATAGGCAAAATAATGTTAATTTCTCAACATATTATGCTAAAAATGCTGCTTAGACCTGAAGCAGATTTAAAGCATTCTGTTTAGCCTGAAGCTCTCCAGATGTGTACAAGGTAGGGCGCCTCTTAACTCTTCAAATCCTATATTTTGGGAGAAACTCCATGCCTATTATATCAAAAATATGTCTTTGTTCTTCACAGCTGGATCACATAGTTTGCCTATGAGTAATAGTCACAACCCTAGCCATTTGTAGCTGATAAATTCCAGCTAATTGCAGCAAATGTTTTGAGTCTTCCTAAACTATTTATTCTGGGTTGCATTGGGCTATTTCATTCATGAGTTCACCCAACCACTTTCAGCATAGTTTGCTTGTGTATTAACTTTGTACCTACTGCAGCATGTCTGTAAATTCGCTTTCACGTGGGAATAAATACAATAAACAAGGTTGCACTCTCAATAACTGTGTTTTAAACAGAACTGCTCAGATATATAAGAATATGATTGTTCGCCTGCTTCCTTTAAGTCACGGGTGTCAAACTCACATCATCACATTGCTGTCATGTGACATTTCACAATATTTTCCCCATTTCTGGAGCTGGGGTAGGCATGGCCTGCACATAATGCGTCTGGCCCACGTGCCACCAGTTCGACACCCCAGCTTTAAGTGTTAACCACTGACCACTGTGCCATCATGGTTCTTATGACATCATACTCTCAAGAGCCAGTGTGCTAGAATTCCAGTTCCATAGTGCCCAGCAAGCATGACTGCTGAGTAACAGGTACTTTGTTTAAGCAGCTTTTAGAAGGTCATTACCTTCCTGCCCGTCCAAATTTATTTCTTTATGGTCATGCAGCAATATATATATATATATATATTGGGATTGAATGGGGCATTCCTGATGGTTTTTCTTACTTCATTTAAATCAAGTACTTTGGTTCTTTGGTAGTAGAGAAATCTCTTTCATAACGGAATTATTCTTTCTTCTGGCTGATGCGTTCTGCTGTTTTCTGTGGTATTTTGGCAGATTTTTCTTTGTATAAATGGAAGTTAACTTAAAGTCCCAGCTGACTGCAAGTTAGCAATGTCAGGTTTCATTTCTTTCTTTGAAATAAATCCAAGGTCTTGGTCCTTGTGCTTCATAGCGCTTGGGCTGAATTTATTTTCCTATTGAGATATTTTTCATTAAAATTTGCTTTTGGAAGAACCTACTTCTGATTTAGATTTAGATTTATACTGAGCAGTTAATTGCTATGCCACAGATGGCTGGCTGTAGTTGTATTTAAAAAATATATAAATCCAAAGAGATTTTTTTTTCTCTCTTCAAAAACGTGGCTGCGTTGCAATGTTGAATTTGTGATTCCTTCTTTGCTTTAATAGTTACTGTTTTATCCCTAGAGAAGTGGGTGGAAGTGGGTCCCTGCATCTTCTGTTCTTTTTCTCTTTATTTATTTTTATTTATTTTATTCAATTTATATCCCACCCTTCTCCAAAAGGACCCAGGGATGCTTACTGTGTTCACTTTATACAGTATGGGTTTGTTAAATCTGAATTGACAGTGATAAATACTTTTTATTTGATACTGAGCTCAGTGAATGGAGAAAATTCCTGTACACAATTTTGCCATCAAAGAATAACAATAGCAAAGTAACACTTTTCTTTTCATGTTGTTGCATTGCTCATGTTTCTAGTTCCAATATTTCTGAAGTCAGCAAACCAAACCATATTGGATTGGGTTCTGGGAAAATAAAAGTTTGCTGTATATTTTTACCAAACTACTGTTTTTAAATTTATCTTTATGAAAATTGAATGTGTAATTATAGAATTCGCATAGATCGATCATGTCATGGTAAGGATTTAAGAGCTGACCAGCTGCTAGGATAATGTAATACTGGAATGAGTCAGCAAGGTGTTTGGGCTGATATCACTTTAAGAGCCTGTAATAAGAAGAGGCCCTGTTGGGGCGTATCTCTCTCTCTCTCTCCGTGTGTGCTTCCATATTGTAATAGCTGATTGCTGTTTGTTTGATGTCTAACTAAAGTATATATTCTTTGTAGATAAAGCCACTATTTACATGCAAATATCTGTTTAATGTATTTGTCTCACATAGTCACACTGTGCGCACTCTTAACACATCACTTGGTACTTTTTATATAAAGCTCATATTTGAAGGCAGTTTAAAAGTATCTCGAATAGCACAAAATACTCGATCTAAAACAAAAATAAAATATTGTATGATCCTTGGGTATAATTTTTATTGGAACAGTCTTTTTCTCTGTGGTGCCTGAGCTATTGTTAACTTAACTACTTTGTAAAGAATTACATGGATTGCTACTTTATACCAATAATAATTCATATATTCATCTGTTCCAATTAGCAAGATTTGCCTGTCTAAACATTGCCATGTGGCATCTTTTAAGTCAAGGTGGAAGAACAGAATCTGAGCCATTCTCTGTGTGAAACGTGTCTCCACACATCGATACCTGGAGGCCAGGAATGTTTTTGCAGATAGAAGAGAGCTCTTTTCTTCTTCCGAGGCATCGCTGTGTTTGCGAGTGACTTCATCCAAGTGCTTCACCCTGGTGCTTGTTTAAATATTGCTTGAACGCAACCTGCTTGGCTCTTCCCTGTGTCAAATACATTTCATGCATTGCGTATGTGGTTTGCTTTCAGCCTCTTGAACAGCGATGAAGAAATATGCGGCACCGAGTGTGAATTTGCAAGCAAGAAAAGGAAAAAGGATCACTTTAGGAACACTTCAAAATCTCAGTGTAAGCAAGAATTGCTTTTCAGTGTTTAATGCCCTTTGCAATTTGACAATAACTTTTGGGCCTCACAGAGCTCTTATAACTATGCCCACAAAATACTTGTGTATGTGAGAAGCACAAACTAGGTAAGGATTCCTCTGTATGTGTACATGTGCATAAAAAGCTGTATATGGTTAGGAGTTGCACCAAAGTACTTCTTGTTTAAAAAAAAGCAACAAAGGATTTATCTGACTCACAGTTGCCCTTCAAGGCTATTATGCTCTCTACCAGGTGAGCTTTGAAACAATTTTTCAATGCTCTTTTAGTAAACCTATATATATAAATTTATGTTTTAAGAATTTTTTCTTTCGGAGGATCCTAATAAGGTTGGTCAAGCCATGAAAAAGAATGTGAAGGATGTGGGTTTTTGTTTTATTTTTACAGTTTTCTTATGTATGATGTACACTGAAGATGGCATTTAATTTCATTGTACAAGGTGCAGTGACAATAAATTAAACTAAACTAACTAACTAACCAGTGGTGGGTTTCTGCAGGCTCGCACCTACTCGCAAGAGCCGGTTGGTGAAATTTAGAGAACCGGTGAGAGGGGGTTCCACCAGCGTACCTGGAAGTAAATCTGGCCCACCGCTGCCAGTGACCCAACGGGAAGGAAAGGAAAGGAAGGAAGGAAGGAAGGAAAGAAAGAGAAAGAAAGAAAGAAAGAAAGAAAGAAAGAAAGAAAGAAAGAAAGAAAGAAAGAAAGAAAGAAAGAAAGAAAGAAAGAATTTATCATCACAATTGAGTCCAAAATTTTGGTTGCTAAGCAAGAGCGTTGTTAAATGAGTTTCATCACATTTTAAAAGGTGGCCACCCCCACCCTGTCACATGACTGCCAAGCCACGCCCACAAAATAGGCCACACCTACAGAGTAGGTTCTAAAAAATTTGAAACCCACCACTGTAACTAACTAACTAGTTAATTAACTAACTAACTGTGAAGCTCTCTACTTGTGCTCTAGCTGAAGTATTTTGGGGCATCAACAGCCCTGGTTGAAAACTTGAAATTTTCTGAGGTAGAATCAAAGATGAATTAGTAGATGTGACTAAATACCAAACTATGACATTGAAAGTGGGTTTCCCAGTCAAATTCCCCTTCAGATGATTTCAGGATATTGGCATTTTTACAATGAAACATTTATTTGCAACCGTAGATCTTAGCAAAATTCATATAAAATTACAGCAATCCAGATCAGTCCAGGAAGTCATATACTAACTTCCAGTTAGAATATAAATCTGAACTGTTGGCTGGACTGATTCCACTTTAAAAAGGGGGAGTCTGAATTGGCCCAGAGACGGAAGGCCTTTCCCTTTTTCAAAGGTAGCTGCAAAAGCTTTTAAATTGTACAGAATCTCACTTCAGTGTAACATGATGATTAACTAGAGGAAAGTGAAGAGATGTGAGAAGAACTGGTATGCTAATTGCATTTCTGTTATGATTAGTGAGGCAGTTTTTGCTGGTCATTTTGTTGAATCACATTCTTTCCCAAAGCCTATAACAATCTAGTTTTTCTTTTTAAAGTAAAAAGCTTAGTGAAGACGTTCAACTAAACAGGAACAGAAATAGCTCACTTTAACACCTCCTCCTTCCGGTTTGACATGACGTGTATTGAGTCAATATTACCTTCCGTGCTCTACTGATTGTAATTTCATCCTAAGCCAAAACTGTAAATATTGTCTTTTGTTCCATTCCCCTGTCCTGAACTCTTAGATTTGGTACCATGTGAAATAACTGCAATTATGTACCAGGCATGAAATTTTCTTACCTTCGCTACCGGTTTGGAACCGGGAGCACACGCACCCACCTCTGGTGTGTACTGGTAATGTCGATGAGGACACCAACTAAACCAGGGGTCCCCAACCTTTGCAACTTTAAGTCTGAAGGACTTCAGCTCCCAGAATTCTCCAGCCAGCTTTGCTTTGCTGGCTGGAGCTTTGCTGGCTGGAGAATTCTGGGAGCTGAAGTTCTTCAGACTTAAAGTTGCAAAGGTTGGGGACCCTTGATCTAAACAGTGATTTATTTCATTTTTTTGGTCCAAAGAGACTGTTTGATCCCTTTCTCTAGATTTGAATGACAGCAATGTTGAAGAGCTGTCCTGTACATACACCTGATCATCTTTATTGAATAATTATTGAATAATCTAGTTGACAGGACAGCTAATGCATGGTGAGATATGTGGATTCAATGGAGTCATTCACAGAAGAGCCTTAAAACAAAACGACATTCGCGGCATTCCTTGATTGATCAACATTAAATCTTAACTGATATTTACATTAGCACCAGATTTTGACCAACACCAGAAGCCTTTTTGAAATGGCTACAGTCCTGCTAGTAATGCTCTGGTGTGAGTCACTTTAAATTCAGCCAGATAAATGTATGAGTGACATCGAAAAGAAATGTGGACAAGGGTGAATGTTATCCATCCTAATCTTGAAGTGATTCAGTGAGCTTGTGCTTGCTTCTGTTTTCAGGTTTTTATCGTGAAAACTGGATATATGTTCATAAAGAAAGTACCCGTGAAGTAAGTGTTCTGGACAATAACTGTTTCCAAAAGGTTCTGGTAGCCCCTTATTTAACGCATCTACTCTTGCAATTGCAGAAAGAGGAAAGGGGTATGCAAATGTTAACTCCTTTTCAGGATAGGAACATGTCGATCAATTTATTCGTATTAACTGTAAAAAAAAAAATCCAATGAGACTTGAGGAGCCTCAGTATCAATCATTTTATTATTTTTTCTTCCCATACCTATATTTGTTATCTTAATTGGCTTAAAGTGCAACATTACATGTGTGCCTTCCTTCTTGAGAGATAAAAGAAACATTCTAGGCATTGAAGACTTGCCACAGATGAACGTAGCAATAGCATTTAGCAATAGCTAAGTTATAGCAATAGCAATAACATATACCGCTTCACAGTGCTTTACAGCCCTCTCTAAGTGGTTCACAGAGTCGGCCTATTGCCCCCAACAATCTGGGTCCTCATTTTACGTACCTTGGAAGGATGGAAGGCTGAGTCAACCTTGAGCCTGGTGAGATTCAATCTGCCAAACTGCTGGCAGCCGGTGGTCAGCAGAAGTAGCCTGCAGTACTGCACTCTAACCCCTGCACCACCATGGCTCATCAACGTAGAAGCAGAATGAGCCCTGTTAGGTTTATGTAGAAACTTCCTCTTGGCTTTCCTCCTTTGTACTCCTTTGGTGAAGATGTTGAGAAATTAGGCAGCTTAGAAACTGGCGCATCAGCTGCTGCGTGGACCACGCTTTGTGTAGCTTGTGTACTTCTTATTCCTGCTTCATCTTCTCTTTTTTAGTACAGGTCCTTCTTCATATCTAACATCTGTTTTCTTTCTTTCTTTTTTGTTTCAAGAGGCATGGCTATTGCACGTTGGGAGAAGCGTTCAATCGTTTGGATTTTTCAAGTGCAATTCAGGACATCCGGAGGTTCAATTACGTAGTTAAAGTAAGATGTTTTGGGCCTGTGCAGTGCCATGATTGAATTAATTCTTATAATGAACGTGCCGTATGTTGTTGACCTTGAAGTGGTTCAGAACAAGTTTTAACTAGCTATCTGCATGTTGATTAGCATAATATATTCAGATTGCCTGGCTCTAAATCTTGCATTGATTTCACTACCTACCTACTTGCATTTCAACTCAATTGATGATATTATTATCGGAGTAGTTTCAAAGAGGTTTCTTGACTCCCAGTGGTTTCTCTCACCTAGAGAACCCCTTGGCCAACAGCATTAATCAGCTCATTGTCTAACGTTACTGCTTTGCACTTTAGCTGCACCATGGAGTTGGATTCATTCAAGATATTTACTTGATTAAACATGCTTAGGATTATGTTGAAATTCAGTTAAGTATCTTTAAATTAAATATTCATACGTAATTGAGCATCTGACCATGCCTCCTTTCCGGGTGACTTTTGTTGATTTTCTTAATCCTCCTATTGAAATCAGCGGGAAGTGCTGTGGTTGGAATGCGCTTAAAATGGCCCAAGCATAGTAATAATATTTGCATATCCCTCATAGATGTTTGATGAAGTAGAGCAAAAACATTTTCTAGACTTCAAAAATATTTTCAAGAGAACGACTTTGCAGGAGTTCATTCCCCCTCTCCCCGTCTGCTATGCAGGAACTCGAAAACTACCTTTTAATACGGCATTTTATCTGACAAAACTATCGCTCAGGAAGTGCCTTTGGTTTGAAGTTGACAGAATTAAAATTGGAGGGGAATTGTGTGTCACTCTTAAAGTAACCCCTGATGTTAAGAGCGACTGTAGACAGGTGGAGGTACAAGTGACTCGCGCTCCTGCTGTGACCCTCAAAAGGGAATTTGCACACATGCAGAGAAGAGCAAGCCACAGATTCAAAGGCCGGCCGCTTTTGACAGCATCAGAAGAGTCGTTCACTTGCACTCCGCTTGATTAGCCCTGCTGTAGCTTCTTGTGATTAATATGTGTCATTTGACTTTACGTACTGTTTAAGGGTGGCTGTTTTCTTTTAGCTTCTGCAGTTAATAGCCAAATCCCAGTTGACATCCTTGAGTGGTGCAGCTCAAAAGAACTACTTCAACATTTTGGATAAAATTGTTCAAAAAGGTAAAGCTTGCATCGTATATTCTCAGAATTTCAGGTTTGTTCACTCACCCCAAAAAGTTTGCCAACCGGGATCTATGAGAATTCGCTGTGGGGCCAACTCCGCACAGCCATCTTGCCACAGAACAACTCACTGCAGGACAAGAGTTACACTAATATCAAAGAAATGATGGAATAGAATCATTTTTTAAAAGGATGCAGAAGGCGGGACGGAATGTCCCACATTTCAGAAATGAAATGTGAATGGCAAAAATTAAAATATTTTTAAATTTTATTTTAAATAATTAAATAGAATTGTTAAATTGTCCTGCAGTAGTGGCTTGTCCCATGGCAAGTTGGCCATGGCAAGTTGTTCACTGTCAAGTTGGCCATGGTGAGTTGGCCACAACCCGTTTGGCTGTGGCAAGTTGTCCCATTCCGAGCCTACCAGTAGGGTTATTCATGCTATTTGTAGAGTTCATTCTGATTAATACTAGCTAAGGATTACGTAGCTGGATCAAATTTCCTGTTCATTTGGAGCATGTCATGGAGCAGGTTCATTCTCTTTTAGCTAAGAGAATGAAAAGTTTGTACACGATATTTAAAAGTGAGTTTACTCATCCACCTGTATATATCTTTCAATTCCCATTCCAAGTTTTGGAAGACCAGTATAACCCACGGCTGATTAAAGATCTTCTTCAGGACCTGAGTTCCACCCTCTGCATATTAATCAGGAGTGTAGGGAAATCGGTGCTGGTAGGAAACATCAATATTTGGATTTGCCGATTGGAAACTATCCTTATGTGGCAGCAGCAGCTCAGTAATCTTCAGATGACGAAGGTACATCCAGCTTTTTATGCCCTTGTTATACAAGTCTGGAAGAATCACTTGGAAATGCTGGGAAACAAAGTGGGGTATCTTTTCTGTGAGAATCTCACTAAGGATTATCTCCAGGGATGAAATCCAGCAGGTTCTGACAGGTTCTGGAGAACTAGTAGCGGAAATTTTGAGTAGTTCGAAGAACTGGCAAATGCCACCTCTGACTGGCTCCAGAGTGGGGTGGGAATGGAGATTTTGCAATATCCTTTCCCTGGAGTGGAGTGGGAATGGAGATTTTGCAATATCCTTCCCCTGGAGTGGAGTGGGAATGGAGATTTTGCAATATCCTTCCCCTGGAGTGGGGTGGGAATGGAGATTTTGCAGTTTCCTTTCCCTGGAGTGGGGTGGGAATGGAGATTTTGCAGTTTCCTTTCCCTGGAGTGGGGTGGGAATGGAGATTTTGCAGTATCCTTCCCCTGGAGTGGAGTGGGAATGGAGATTTTGCAATATCCTTTCCCTGGAGTGGAGTGGGAATGGAGATTTTGCAATATCCTTTCCCTGGAGTGGAGTGGGAATGGAGATTTTGCAATATCCTTCCCCTGGAGTGGGGTGGGAATGGAGATTTTGCAATATCCTTCCCCTGGAGTGGGGTGGGAATGGAGATTTTGAAGTTTCCTTTCCCTGGAGTGGAGTGGGAATGGAGATTTTGCAATATCCTTTCCCTGGAGTGGGGTGGGAATGGAGATTTTGCAATATCGTTCCCCTGGAGTGGGGTGGGAATGGAGATTTTGCAGTATCCTTCCCCTGGAGTGGAGTGGGAATGGAGATTTTGCAATATCCTTCCCTGGAGTGGGGTGGGAATGGAGATTTTGCAGTTTCCTTTCCCTGGAGTGGAGTGGGAATGGAGATTTTGCAATATCCTTTCCCTGGAGTGGGGTGGGAATGGAGATTTTGCAATATCCTTTCCCTGGAGTGGGGTGGGAATGGAGATTTTGCGATATCCTTCCCCTGGAGTGGGGTGGGAATGGAGATTTTGCAGTTTCCTTTCCCTGGAGTGGGGTGGGAATTAAGATATTACAGTTTCCTTTCCCTGGAGTGGGGTGGGAATGGAGATTTTGCAATATCCTTTCCCTGGAGTGGGGTGGGAATGGAGATTTTGCAATATCGTTCCCCTGGAGTGGGGTGGGAATGGACATTGTGCAATATCCTTTCCCTGGAGTGGGGTGAGAATGGAGATTGTGCAATATCCTTTCCCTGGAGTGGGGTGGGAATGGAGATTGTGCAATATCCTTCCCCTGCCACTCCCATCAAGCCATGTCCACAGAACCAGTAGTAAAAAAAAATTGAATTTCACCATTGATTATCTCGCCTTATAGGACAAGAAAGCATGAAATTTTAAAAAAATCTTAATCTAAAATAGATGATCTGTGAAGAATCAGAAATGGCAATCCAGCTAAAATCTGAAGAAATGAGCAAGGTTTTGTTTTCAGCACTGGATTTTTTTTAAAACAAATCCTATTTTTTCTAATAACTTAATAATATTTTGAGCACCTCGAAATGTAGTATACGGTACAGCAAGGGTGTCAAACTTGATCGCGTTACCTGATGTATCATAATGTTTTTTGCCTTTACAGAGCCAGATTGGGCGTGGCCTGCACGTGATGCATCCAGCCTGCAAGCCGCCAGTTTAACACCCCTGCTATACGGCAATATATAGTTAGCCTATTTCTAATTTTCAGAATTATTGAAACATTTAGTTTTGACTTTAGAATATATGCTTATTTATGAAGCTTTGCTTTTGATATAAACTTTTGAATTTCTAAATCCTGTTTATGCTTGATGTTTAAATTAACGGACAACTAAGCATAATGCTTTTGATTTTCAGCACATCAACAATGGACTTACACTTAGCGATCTTCCTTTACATATGCTGAACAACATCTTACATAGATTTTCAGATGGATGGGATATCATTACTTTAGGACAAGTGACTCCAACATTATATATGCTCAGTGAAGATAGGCAGTTATGGAAAAAGCTATGCCAATACCATTTTGCTGAAAAACAAGTAAGAGAAAGTTTTATTGTGCATGTACTTTTGTTTAGTCAGGTTCTGAAACGTGATTCTATGTAAGGAATCGAGGGGGAAATGGAGAAAGAAAAAGGAAACCAACTTGCTTGCAGTTCCAGAAGGAAGTATGAAGAACCATTAGCAGTATTCTTTTGCTTTCTTATGTACATAGAAGTGGTGGGTTTCAAAAAATTTTAGAACCTCTTCTATAGGTGTGGCCTGCTTTGTGGGATTGGCTTGCCAGCCATGTGACTGGGTAGGAGTGGCTTGCTGGCCATGTGACCAGGTGGCAGTGGCTTGGCAGTCATGTGACCGGGTGGGCATGGCCACCTTGTAAACTGTGGTGAAACTCACTTAACAACGCTCTTGCTTAGCAACCAAAATGTTGGCTCAGAAACTCTGGCATTTGAAGCACGCAAGTCTTAAAGCTGTCAAGTTACAAGACCCTTGCAGCGTTAACCCTTTTGAAAAAAATACCCAGGGGTGTTCAAACTTGACAGCTTTAAGACTTGTGGACTTCAACTCCCAGAATTCCTCCTCTCATTCTTCATCTTGATGATGTGCAGACGGGTGAGGGGAGGGAGCTGGAACCGATTCTAAACGGCACTATAGATTTGTGGAACTGGCAGGAACCCACCCCTGGAAGTATGAAGAACCATTAGCAGTACTCTTTTGTTTTTTATGTACATAGAAAACATAGTGGATCAGAAAGAAATCTCTGGTTTCAGCAGAATTTACTTCCATTTAAGTATAAATGTAATGGTAAAGAACATGTACTCACGCTGGCTGGAGAATGCTGGGGGTTGAAGTTCATACATCTTAAAATTACCAGCTTTGAAAAACACTGGTCTAGACCCACATTTTGCTTAGCTTTAATAAGAGTCTACTGTGTTTTCCTGGAAATAAGACAGGGTTTTATTTTCTTTTGACCCCCAAAATAAGCACTTGGCCTTATTTTCAAGAAGTCTTATTATTGTTGAGGTGCAGGAGGAGGTGAGCATGGTCACTTCATGGCTGCTGGTGTGTTGCAGTATTTTTGGAGAGGGCTTATTTTCAGAGAGGGTTTATTTTAGTGCATGTATTCAAAAGCCAGATTGGGCTTATTATCCAGGGAGGTCTTATTTTGGGGGAAACAGGGGATAATAATTGAAAACATTTGCCTAGCATTGCTTGCCATGCCATAACCTACAATTATTTGATGGACAGTGACAAAAAAAAATACCTTAGTGAGTCAGTAATCCCCTAATTTATTTCACAAATTATTTTCTAAAACATTTCTTCTGATGTGTACAAGTTCTGTTCCATTATTGTTATCTGACCTAACTGCTGGATGAAACATGATTGCCTTCAAATGTCACTTTTTATATTCAGTTTTGTAGGCATCTTATTTTGTCAGAAAAAGGTCATATTGACTGGAAGCTGATGTATTTTGCACTTCAGAAATGTTATCCCATAAAGGAACAATACGGAGACACCTTGCAATTTTGTCGTCATTGCAGTATTCTATTCTGGAAGGTAAGAACTATGTAATACTTTGGTGTAAGGAAAAATTGTTAGCTGTGTGTTAATATCAACTTCACAGACTCCTGGAGTGATCATTGTTCTAGTATATAAATAGCTTTCCAAATAAGATATGTGATTGAAGAGTTCAGCTTTGTGCTGTGAGAAATAATAATATGCCTGCAGAAATCACTTTATGAATATACTGTATATATTTCATTAAGAATATACCAAAATCAGAGTTGCAAGTAGCTTTGATATTGCTAGATAGTTTAGCAAACATAGTTTTATTTTTATTTTTTTCCTTTCAAACACTTTACTCTCAGACAGTAGTGGGGATGCAAAACAGCTCCATTAAATAAATGGCTTTGCAAACAGCTCCATTAAATAAAAGCGACACTTAACAAATAATTTGTATTTGGAAGCCAAGGCATCCAGAACAAGTGGAATGAGTTTTATCCCTGTGGCCTTGTGTAGCTTGAAACATTTATTGGCCACTTGAAGCTTATAGGAAAAATGTAGGAATTCCTGTGCCATTGTTGGGATGATCCCTATTCACCTTTGCAGCTACAAATGTTGAGGAGTGACTATCTTTCCCACTTCCTGACATGGGTGAGTAGGTCTATTAAAACTCATCCATAAAAATATACTGTAATTTGAAGCCCTATCTAGCACCCTGGCTTCCTTCTGGACATCCTACTAAAAGGGATGTGTGAATCGTACCTTTCTTTGCTGTTGTTCTCCAGTGGCTGTTTGATTCTGGGGGGAGAATATAGATCAGGGGTATCAAACTGGATTTCTTCAAGGGCTGGATTAGCATTCTCCTCCACGGCCCACCCGGAGGGGACAGCCAAGGGGTGGAGACGGGACGGATACCTCCTGCAGCACCCTGCTGGCCAAAAGCCCCTCCCCCCAGTCCTTTTTTGGCTGGCAGAGTACTGCAGGAGACCCTCCAGGCTGAAAATGGGGTCCATACCATATTTTGGCTGCCAGAGGTACTAGATTTCACCACCCCACAGGCCCATGGACCTTGAGTTTGACACCCCTGATATAGATGCTCATATGTTTCATTGGTTTGCACTTCTTGTGATATCCAGCATAAATCAGCTGGGTGACTTTGGGGTAGTCACTCTCTTTCTCAGCCCAATCTTACCTCACAGAGTTGTTGTTGTAGGAAAAATAGGAGGAAGGAGGATTAGGTGTGCTGGCTGCCTTGTGTTGTTTATAAATATAATAAATAGCAATAGTACTTAGATTTATATACCACTTCACAGTGCTTTACAGCCCTCTCTAAGGGGTTTACAGAGTCAGCCTATTTCTCCCCAGCAATTTGGGTCATCATTTTATCTACCTCGGAAGGATGGAAGGCTGAGTCAACCTTGAGCCTGGTGAAATTCGATCTGCCAGATTCCTGGCAGTAGTGATCAGCAGAACTAGCTTGCATTACTGCACTCTAATTACTGTGCCACTGTAGATCCTAAGGATGTTTTCAGCGCAGTTTATAATGCTCCCTACCTTTTCAGTGACTTGTCTTTCATGTGCAGCCGGCAGCTTTGAGTAGTGGAAGTGGGGCAAGAAAAGTCTTGTACAGAAAAGGTTATAAGCATGAAATGCTGAAAATGGGGATAAAGACTTGATAATAATAGCTCTGGTCAATAGCAATGACTAATTGTCATCTTAAAAGCTTTCTCTTTTTCTTGTTTTATGTCTAACATTTTACTTTATTGATAAGGAGAACGGATCCATTGGTTTCAGCTCATTTGCTTCCAAGAAATATGTTGCTAATTTGCTATTTTTAATTTTTTTTTCCGAGAGAGGGGAAGTTTTCCCTTGTCTTCCTTTGTTAGTAGTGCCCACAGAACACTTTTATAACCATGATTGGCGTATTGGTTCTGTCCAATAAAATCTTCCTCTCTTTTGTTTCACTGCCCTCCTTCCTGTCTCTTCCTCCATGACCTCAAAAGGACTACCAACTTGCTTTGTTATTCAAGGTACTTTTCATTGTACTTTTGACTTGGCTTTCTTCTGTGTCCATGCTGTTGTAACTAAAGTGAAAAGACGCGTCCTTTATAAGTGGAATGTTACAGTCCTGAACATGCTGTTCTAATAATTGTTGGCATTGTAGAAGGGTGCCCCTTAACTTGAGAATCCAGATGAGTGTAGAGTTATCTATTTATAGGGGAAAAGGTGCTTTAAATTGCAACGTGTTGCCCGTTTCCACATGGAATAAATGGCATGTTTGGTTAACATCCACTTAATGTGCTTTCCTCTTAAGGAGATGTTTCAGATTATTCAGATTACTGCCTTAGGGCAGTGATGGAGAAGCTTTTTTTGGCTCGCATGCCAAAAGCGGGGGGGAGCACAGGGGGGTCATGCATGGGTATGCTATACCCATAATGCTTTTCGCATGAGCCCAGTGCGCATTCACACATGACCAGCCTTCCCCCCCCCCCAATTTTTGGCGTGCTTTTTTCGCCCTCCCCAAGTCACTTCCGGTTTGCTCATAGGGTCTGATTTGATTTAATTGATCTATTTGATTTATATCCCGCCCTTCTCCAAAAGGACCCAGGGCGGCGCACAGGAATTTAAAATACATACAAAATAATAAAAAATTTTTAAAAAACCTATTAAATATCAGTCATGCGCTAAAACCAATTGAAATCCCCAATTAAAACTATCTACATTAATCCCAGCGGAGGTTATGTTAGGCCGGTCATGTTTTTGCTTTCCAGAGCCTTCAGGGAACACTCCGGAGGGAACTTCTGGTTTTCCGGAGGGCCGTTTTTTGGCGCTCTAGAGGCTTCAGGGAAGCTCCTGAAGCCTCCGGAGGGCGAAAAATGGCCTCAAAAGAAGGCTGAAGTCAGCTGGCCAGCATGCGCACTGGTCAGCTGACAGGGCAAGCCTCGTGTGCCACCTATGGCGTACGTGCCATAGGTTCGCCATCACAACCTTAGGGAATTAAGAGCACATTAAGAAAAGGCCAATGGTCTTTTGACTTTGATTACCTCAATTACTCGTCAATCCAGCCTTGAACACAGTATGTTACAAGTGGGCACCAAAATGCAGAAAGCCACGTGAGAGCATATTTGATCTTTAATTGCATTTGTAAAGTGCCTGTCCTCTGCGGACTTTAAATGGCATGTATTCCTCCTTTCAGTTTTATACGGCAACGCTGTGAATTAGACTAAGTTGAGTGAATGACTAAACCAGCATGCTGAATGGTTGTGTCTGCGTGTGCATGTGCATGCGTGCCTCTCTCCCTCCTGGTTTGACGTTCTAACTGTGGGTTATTCATGCCAACAAAAGTGAAGCACATTATTATTATTTATTTATTTATTTATTTATTTATTTATTTATTTATTTATTTATTTATTTATTTATTTATTTATTTATTTATTTATTTTTCAAATTTATACCCCGCCCCTCTCCTTGCAAGGACACAGGCAATATTAAAAACCATACAAAATTACAAAAATACATTATTAAAAAAATATTAAATTATATCCCGTGCTAAAAACCCTTATAAAACCCTAAGAATTAAAATTTATACAAATAAAAGTCAGAAACGGGAGGAAATCTATGTGGGGGAAGGTCATTCTGAGTCCCAGTGAGGCCCAGTTAGATACATGATATAGTTAGTCGTAATATAAGGGCCTTATAAGCCATGTTCTCTATATCTGGGACAGAGGGTCTCCCTTCCACCCCACCCCCACCCATTAGCATTTCAGACAACCTTTTAGGAACATCTGTATTGTTTTGCTTCAATGTGGACAGTTTTCCTTTCTGGGATGTTGGCTGTTTAAAATCTCAGCTTTCTGCTCTCTTATTATTGTAAATTGCCCCACAAAAAGAGTTCATGGTAGTGAGAATTGTTGAAATGCCTACTTAGGCACAGGTGTGGCTTCTCATGCTTCTGAGGTTCTTCTACCATCATCATCAGGAGGAGGAGGAGGAGGAAGAGGAGGAGAAACTGCTGGGAAAAAACCCACAAAATATCATGATTTGCAATTGAAGTTGAGTGACTATGAAGGAAGAATGGTTGTACCAATAGTAATAGGAAACCTTGGAGCAATACCCAAAGAGCTGCCTAGATACATGAAAACTTTGAACTTATTAGACCTGAGTAGCCTGATATGTTCAGTTACCTTAACAGCTCTTATGTCCTTGGCTAGGACTTGAACTTGTTAAGTCTTTACCAATCCCAGACTGTGAATAGAATCGAAGATATAACAACAACAACAACAACAACAACAACAACAACAACAAAGTTATCTATCATTCAAAGAATCTATGGGAAGAGAGGGAATAAGCTTGATGGTTTAGAATGTAACACAAACTCAATAATATTGAACTGCAATTCCAGAGATATTTCTCTTGCAACCACTCAGGTTTTACCTGTTCTTGAAAAAACAAATCTTTTAACTTATTTGAAATTGGCCTGCCTGAAAGGTCCAGCAATATTTTAGGACCTTATAAAGCATTCTTAGAAAGTAAAAATGATGTGTGGGCTAAAGTGCAGAGATTTTACACAAAGGAGCACTTTTCCACTGGGAGAGGAAAAATGAAAAGTCGCCAGAGATGCTAGAAAACATCCTGCAGGGATGGGAGGGTTTGGCGAGAACAATCTCAGCAGTTTGCCTTTTGGAAAATGGTTATTTTCTAACAAGCCGCATCAAACTAGAACGGCCATTTTATTAACTGAGGTAACAAGAACTGAAGTGAGAAGTCAAACTGACAAACTAAATAGCAGCTCTTAAAGAAGTTAAATACAAAATTGTTGATCTTTTCACAAAAAATAAGTACTTTAACATTGGCTATTTTCAAAGTCTGAAGAACAAACACAATATAACCCTAGTTTTTCCCTGTATGAATAGAAATGGGGGGGAAAATGAACTCGTGATTTTTGATAATTAGGCACAGGATAAATTGCAGAAAGAAGAGACTCTTAATATAACTTTAGAGAAAGGAACTAAAATATGTTTTCACTTACAGCTGCTGTGAAGAATATTGGAACTCATTTTTGTATCTTTTTTCTTTCTTATTTTTCTTTGACTTCTTTTCTTGCACTGTTACAGCTTTCTCTTTAATTTCTTTTTCTCTTTTCTTCAAAATAGACTGAAGTCATTTCAGTTAGTTTAACATATCTTCGTATTTAACATATCAAAGGTTAACAGAATTATTAAGAGGGATATTTCTGTATTCGAAGAATGAACTTTGTAAAAAATAATGTGTCTTCAGATGGAAAAAGATGGATGGATGGATGGATGGATGGATGAATTGATAAATGAAAGAATGAGTTGGTTGGTTACTCAGGGTTTTTTAGGGTATTATCTGTAGACATGGGTGATCTAACAGTTATTGTATATTTGGATTTGAAAAAAGCTCTTGGCAAATGCCATCTCCAAAGGTTTCTAAACAAAGTCAATTGTCCCATAAGAGGACAAGCACTTTTATGGACTGGCAACCGCTTAAAATAAGCAGAGTAGGAATAAATGGGAAATCCTCCCATTGACAAGATGTGCAAGATTGTGCCCACCAGGGATCATGTGTGAAATTAATGCTTTAATGTGTACACAGATGATTGAGGGTTATGACATGAGTAATGACATACCCATGTTTGCTGTTCAGGATGGTGAAATCAAGAAAAGAGTATGAAGAAATCTAAGGATCTCTCTAACCAGGGCAGCCTCAGAATGGCGAAAACTATTCAGTGTAAACAAGCAAATAATGCATGCTGGCCCAGAGAAATTCGCCACTGGTACTGATTTAGCACTGGTTGATTGATTAGGAATGGAATCTTGGAGTCAGAGTGATCAATTTGATTAATATGTCAACCCACTGGCAGTAGTTGTAAACAAAGCAAAAACCTCGCTGGGTATGGTTAGGAGGAGGACTGAAAATAAAACCGCTGATTTTGAAATGGCTAAAACATGTCTCAGGTGAGACTTCACTTGAGGGATTGGATACAGCTTTTGAACACTGGAAAAGAAAACAATAAAACTGGAAACGGTATGGAAAGGACACCAAAAGAATTGGAGTATCTCCTTTACCAGATAAAAACCGGGCCCTTTAAGCACAGAACAAGGGAGAACTGAGTAGCGCAGTATAACTTTAAATTGCAGGGATAATATAACAAAAGGCTTTCTCCTTCCATCATTGTATTGAATGAGGTGATATTTTTTGGAATTAAATGCCTACGATGAGAGAAGAAAATGTTTTTGATAAAGCACGTAATTAAGCTATGAAACTTCCTGAAGCTGGTTTATTTCATAAATAAATAATATTTCATAAAAGCAGACTGAACTGATGAAATTGTCAATGAGAGCTGATATTGATGGCTGTCTTCTATTCCTAAATTAATACTACTAATGCTAGTTGATGGGAAGTGAACTATTATCCTACAGTGGGCTTGGGAGTTTTCCAAATACTTCCAGTTGGCCACTATGAGGCATAGAATACAGGAAATTCTCGACTTACAACCATTCATTTAGTGATCATTTGAAGTTATGTGACATGACTGTTTTTTACATGTATGATCATTGCAGCTTCCCCATGGTGATGTAATCAAAATTCAGACTCTTGGCAAATGGCATGTATTAATGATGGTTGCAGGGTCCTAGTCATGAAATCACTTTTTGGGACATTCTGACAAGCAAACCCAATGGGGAAACCATATTTACTTAATAACTGTGTTATTAGTTTAACAAATGCAGCGATTCACTTAACAACTGTGTCAAATAAAGGTCATAAAATGGGGCAAAACTCACTTAACTGTCTTCCTTAGCAACAGAAATTTTGGGCTCAATTGTGATTGTAAGTCAAGGACTACTTGTACTAGATAAGCAGAATATTACAATCTAAGTGAAAGGGACATGGTGGCTCAATGGCTAAGCTTGTTGATCCGAAAGGTCAGCAGTTCAGTGGTTCGAATACCTAATGTCATGTAATGGACTGAGCTCCCGTTACTTTTCCCAGCTTCTGCCAACATAGCAGTTCGAAAGCATGTAAAAATGCAAGTAGAAAAATAGGAACCACCTTTGGTGGGAAGGTAACATGTTCCATGTACCTTTGGTGTTTAGTTATGTAGGCCACATGACCATGAAGACGTCTTCAGACAGCACTGGCTCTTCGGCTTTGAAATGAGATGAGCACTGCCCCCTAGAGTCGGGAACAGCTAGCACATATGCACGAGGGGAACCTTTACCTTTACCAAGAAAAAGAGGAGTTTGAGTTCCGATCCAACAAGGATGTTGTTACTTTTCTAATGGGGAAGTTCATTCTTCACAACATTTTTTCCAGCAGCAAGCTGTTAAGATTCCAGATTTATCCACCAGCCCTCAAAGTTGAAGATCTTGGTATAAAAAGGCTTTTGTGTTATGACAAGAGAGATGGGACAATTACATTATTGTTCTTGTGTAAGTTTGATCCCAGTACTAGGTGGAGATTAACTCTGCAGGACAATAATTCAATAAGGAACACTTTACGTTGGCACATTGCCACAAATCTTCACAAAAAGTAATGCATGAAGCCTCTTGAGATGAAGGATACAAGGCTTCTGGGCAAAATACAGGATGATTCCTTCATTATGTGATGTGCTTTCAAAGGATTGTTTTCATTTGCTTGCCCCATTAAAGCTTCCCCTTTATTTCTAAAAAAAAAAAAGCCCTTACAGTTGTGTCAATAATGGATTTTTAAAAGTGTTCCAGATTGCATAAAAAACACATTCTACTCCAGTGTACAAAATGTAGCCTTTCAACAATTATTGTGGCATCCTGGGTGGCAAAAGTCCATCTTTTTTTCTAAACATTTTGGTAAACGTTTTTGTTTCTCTTTTTAACTAATGAGCTTAGGGTATTTTTTTTTTAAAGTATTCATGGTAGAAATGGGACACTTCCTATTCCTGGTAGTTAATTTTGAAAAAAACAAAGAAAGGTGTGTGTGTGTGTGTGTGTGTGTGTGTGTGTGTGTGTGTTTAAATGACATCTCGATTATGAAGCCAGCATGCCTTCAACTGAGAACATAAAATATAGAATAATTAAAGAGTTGGAAGACACCTTTGAAGTTTTCAAGTCCAACCCCCTGCTTCAGCATGAGACCCTATACTAATTAACTGGAAACCAGAAACAATTTTCTCTCATTGGAATTGTAGAAACACACGAGTAGAGTAGAGTAGAGTAGAGTAGAGTAGAGTAGAGTAGAGTAGAGTAGAGTAGAGTAGAGTAGAGTAGAGTAGAGTAGAGTAGAATAGAATAGAATAGAATAGAATAGAATAGAATAGAATAGAATAGAATTCCTTATTGGCCAAGTGTGATACACAAGGACACACAAGGAATTTGTCTTTGGTACATATGCTCTCAGTGTACATGAGAATAAAACACATTCACAAAGAATAAAAAGATACAACACTTAGTGATAGTCAAGGTTACTAATAAACTATGCCGTTGGTTTTTATTCTCCTTGCAATATTGTGTTACATCCTAGAACTAGCTATTGTAGAATAATAGCAGGGTTGTAGAAAATGAAAGAGACAAGGAGGGCAAGAGTTAAAAAGGATTCTTGCACTGTCGTCAACCTCAGCCATTTATCAAAAGAGATGTGTGCAGATATGCATCACAAGATGACTTTAAAAAAAATAAATGACCTGTTAGCTATATGCATTTGTTCTGAATGAATAAAAGGGCTTTGAAAATCTAAGCACTGTGGGAAATATATTGCTCTGCGGTAGTTAAGGAAATGGAAAGCAACAATCTCTCAGTGTGAGACTTTTTTTGTTTTAATTTTTAAGTGCTTTATTTGAAGACCGCATTACAAGTAGAAATTCTGATTTTCTTGTGTAGCATAGTGCTCCGTTTCAAAGTAACTCACTTTAGAGTGTTAGGGGATTAAGCTCCCAGACTGTGCTAAGCCATAAATCATACTTTACATGTAAATGGCTAGGTTTTTTCCACAAACTTAAACATAAGCAAATTACCTAATTATTGACCACGTTATATGATCCTGGTATCACAGATGCATTTTATATTATGAGCTTTTTGAAAGCTCTTAAGCCAAGTGACAATGCCCTGGCATTATTCTTCAACATGGGGTCTTTGGAAGGCAGCGGCTTTGAGCCTGACAATTCCAAGCTAGCCTCTCCAGGAGTTTGAGAATTGTAGTCATGAAGCGAGTCATTGAGTGACTGGACTTGATTTTATGAACATTTTACTGCAATCGTTAAGCAAATCACAGATCTGAGTTTGGTCTAGTGGTTAAAGCACCAGGTTAGAAAGCAGGAGACCATGAGTTCAACTCCTGCTTTAGGCATGAAAGCCAACTGGGTGACCTTGGGCCAGTCACCCATCCCATCCCACCTCACAGGGTGGTTGTGGGGAAAAAGAAGCAAAAGGAGCATTAGATATGTTCACCACCTTGAACTGTTTATAAAAATAATAAAGGTGGGATATAATTTAATAAATACATCTGGCTTACAGAACAGAACAGAATCGAATACTTTATTTGCCAAGTGTGATTGGACACATAAGGAACTTGTCTTGGTGCATATGCTCTGTGTACATAAAAGAAAAAATACATTTGATTTTGCTTGTTGGAAGGTTGCTTTGTTTGCAACCAGTGGTAAATGCAAATTGTGAATACATCACCACAGGAGTAGGTGATGGATGTAACTTCAAGGACAGGTTGTGAGCCACTTTTTTCAAAGCCATTGTAATTTCTGTCTTTAAACAAATGGTTGTAAGTTGAGAACTACCTGTATTTCCCAATATCTTTCTGGGAGAGATTATGCTTGACCTTTGAATAGTATGTTGGAAGCTGCAGTTTCAAAGTGAGTGGGACGGAACAAAGGACCCATGTGACTTTACTTAAGAACATACAAAATAATTATTCCCATATATTTCAAGTAAATATTTACTGTAGCTGATAGGCTAGGAATAAATACCAGTACAATCTCTCCCTCTTGTTTCATACTGAAAGAAAAAAAAACTTTTAGCAAGTGTGTTAAGAGGGTAAGTTGTGGCTTGGGTTACAGGCTGTGCATTCCTAAACTCTAGAATTTGTTTGTGGGGCCTTAGAGCTGAAGAGATGTTTTGATCTAGCCTCTGTTCTGATTTAAAAATAGACGCAGGAGACTTTGACCCAGATGTTCCTTTGTCTCAGTGCTGCTTCCTGTACAAAGTCCCATTTGGTGGCCAGCAATTTTCTAGTCCATAACAAGAATAACAGTGTTTTTCCTTTCCTTAGGACACGGGTCATCCTTGCACAGCCAATGACCCCACCGGGTGCTTCACACCAGTGTCACCTCAGCACTTCATAGACCTCTTCAAATTTTAACTGCAACCCATGGCTGAGGCTGAGGTGTTTTTTGTAAAAGTTTTGCAGCACCATGCAGTACGTGAATGGGGGTTTCGTGTGTGTGTGTGTGTGTGTGTGTGTGTGTGTGTGTGTGTGTGAAATATTTCTCCTCATATGTTTCAAGTGTAATCAGGGTCAAATAGAACAGTTGCTGGAACTTCCATTAAAACCTTCAATTTCCAAGGAGGAGGAAAAGAGAAAGACAATTCACTTAGAAAGGGAAGATATACAAGAAAGAGATAGATTTCTGTGAAAGTAATAATTGGAATCGGGCTATCTCGCTGATAGTCAGCAACACATTAATGTTTTTCTTTGAGTTTCAGTGAGATGTTTGGAGTTCACTTGTTACTGGAGTGAAGAAACTGATGAGTTTCTTTTACTTGTCCAATTCTAAATATGCCCAGTTGGTACATCACTGTAAATACTCCAATGATACTGTTAGCGTTTCTATGTATATATCATGTTGATTGTGAGCATTACACATGGGCAAAATGTCCTGTATATCAGTTGTGCAGCAAAGCCAACAATTCCATATTGTAAATACGTTCAGCACAGTATTTATTTTCTTAAAATACCTTCTATTAATTCCGTCCCATCTCTCTGTCTCCTAAATAATGTGAGCTGTTGGTATCCTGGCTGCTGAGCCAAGATACTGTTTTCAAGATGCAATCCAATGAATTGTGTTGAGTGAGAGATGTATGTGTTTGCCCAGTCTTCTCATTGATGTCTCCTCATGTCTTAACCACTTTGAGCAAAATAGATGATCATGTCTGGGCTTTGACAGAGAATGGGACTTTGTTTGAAGCAGCGCTGTTGAAGCTTTGCTGTGAACATCTTGGCTAGTTTCTCCGAAGTGGAAGATAATCTGAATGCTGTCATGGCTACTCTGATAATGGGATTGGTAGGAGAAGCAAAAGGCAAATTTTCAAGCACTTTCAGTGTTCAGAAACTCTTCAACCACCATTTCCATGTAAGGCAATGCATAGATGAACAAGGATTTATGTTATGTACCACCACATGTATTGAATCTAAGTTTCTACCCAAATAAATAATTTCATCTTCTAACAAGAGTGTGTAGTTCTGTATGTTAACACATTACATACTCCTAGTATTAGCATTCTCTACTTATAAACATGGATTCTAATGCTATACACCTATATTTGTGTTGATATAAGCTATGGGGAAAGACTACCACAAGTTTTCATGATCAGGTGTAATTAACGTTTCCCGTGTTTTCATAGCAGTTCACATTAATATATTGCTATAGTAGCCCTATGGGATAGCAGTTGACACCATATGAAATTTCAAGGAAAAATGGTTTCTTAAAGATTGAATAAATGTTGCTCTTCTTTCTACTATGAAAGAATTTTTGATTCTTTGTGGGATAGAATTGTCAGAAGTAACCAGTAATTACCCAAATGATCAATCTTCCTCCTCCTCATAATCTCCAATAGCTCATCTAAAGCTGGAGAGATCAGAAATGGAGTTTCTCAAGCACTTCTGCTCTGATTTACATACACACCCTTGCCCCATACCCCCAAAATTACACACTGAGAATTTAAATAAAACTAGAAGAGTAAGTTTGTTAGGGTAAACTATCCTTAGGGTAAACTGTAATATGCTCTTTACTTAAGATTATCCCCATCAGATGTCTTTATAAATGTTGCATGCAGAATTGCAGATGTCTATAATAAGCCTTACAGATGCAATTTGTAATATCTTTTATATAATTTTGCACAAAATTCACATTTCCTCATGAAGTTTCAAAAAATAGAAATAAACCTATATTTGAGGTAGGACCAAATTTTAATAAACCTTCCCAAGAGACAGTGAAAAAAAAAATCTAACTAAATCTACCTGTCAGAATAAGTAAAATAACGATAGAATAGCTTCTTTGTCACTTGAAGCCATGTGTGGGCCCTTCCTCAGCGTTGAGGTGAGGATGCTCTGAAGGAGGTTTAAAGTGCTGCAATGCAAAAACTTGCATCATGTAGGCAAAAATTCACATCTACTATGTTGATTTTCATCTGACAAAGATCTTTTGCTGGAATATCAGTTGTATTCCAGTGAAAAACATGGACTACAATCTTAACGCTGCATCCTTTCTTAGATTTCTACATTACATCATTACATGGTTGTGCAATGAGCTTACCAATTGGTTAACATGAAATATGAAAGTCTATTTTTCAGCAAAACCTTTCAAAGTTGTCTCAATGCAAAAACCCAGTATTGATGGAGCATAAATGGTGGTGGTATGTCAACTCTCGTTTCTCCTTTTTGTAAGTGCATGGTAAATTGTGCTCATGAAGATGAATCCTTTTGATGCAACAGGACTATAATCTGAACGGTCCTAGGAGACCTTACTATTATGGGATGTCTCCCCAATTCCTCCCACAGCTGAGGACGATCATACAATCACATATATGGATTTGATCCAGGTTGTTCATATGTGCTGCAGTTGAACAATCTAGAGTTGTTTGAAAGAAGAGGAAAAGCAACTTTCTTTTTCTAATCCTGTTCCATATAGCCAGTTACAAATGTTTGCCAGGCTTAACAGATAGGTTACTTCTGTAAGTTTTTAAAATCTGCTTTGTTTTTTCATGGTTTGGTTTGGGTAGTTAATTTGCATGTGTGCGCTACCCATGTGGACATCTGTGAGGTGGCAGCTATATTAAATATATAGACACATACATAGACAGACACACACACACACACACATACACACATTTTGGATTACTTTGCCCTTAGAAGGAAAGGAAAACTAAACTTGGTCAAGAACCGAAACTTGACAGTTCCAACCATCCAGCTACATCATGGTTTATTTTATATAAATTGTAATCTCTATGGGAAAGGCATTCTCAGCTTGGCAGCCTTAACAAAAATTACTGTATTTGCTTGAACTGAGTTGCCTTGCATGTATATATTTTAAAGTGACAAGTCTAGTTCTGCGGCATAAGCTATGAGAACTGCTGGAGATGCCCTTGGAAAAAAAAGGGTGAAAATACTGAGCTCCAACAAAAAGACAAAGCTTTTATGGCTTTCCGCAAAGCACAAATTTATATTTTGTTATGAAAATGTCTCCGTGTGTCAACTTCAGCAAAGGTAAGTGGTTTAAGCACTGTTTTTCAGGTCAAGTGGTTTCTAAAACTTCAAGGGCTTATTTGGTAAAACAAAACAAAAAACACCGCATCAGTAGTTGGGTAGCACCTCCCTGCATTTCTGCATCCTGGAAGACGACCTTTTGTCAAGAAAACTTCCATGCCTTTTGATCTTTCCTATTTTAGTCAGTCTTGGCTTGTCTGACTGTTGGCATTGCATTCCTGTTTATTCCTGCCTGAAATTAGTTCCTTGCAATACAGCTACTTGGTTGAATAGAGTTTAAAATCAAGATGAAAGCAGGCACATCACACCATTATCCCTCAACTAAGGAGAAGCGGCGGTTTTGGGGGGGGGGGGTTGTTTGAAAATCAGCTCCAAGAGTTGCAATGAACGTTAGATGAATACCGTCAGAAAGACAAGCAGAGAGTTTATGTATCTTTTTAATTCTTATTTTAATGAAATAACTTGTAAAAAATACATCACTGAGAACTAACATTTCCCCCTACATTTTGGGTTTGTCAGAACTTCCAAAAATGGATCTGGAAAGAGGATGCCAATTGACAATCCATTTTCTATCCCTGCTGTGGTAGAGAGAGATTACACCTGCAGCCTTCTTACTCTGTAGATAGTGAGCAGAGATAGTTTTGTGCTCCTATCTTGGGAAGGGGATTATCCAGGAGACAAAAGATGGCGGCAACACCAAGTCTGCTAAAGAAAATGCAACAAAGTTTTTTTTAATTTTCATGTATTTATTTATTAAATGTATATACCACCCACCTCACCAGTGAAGTGACTCTGGGCATCTCCCCCCCCCCCCCTTCTTCTTAATTGTGTTAACATATCCCTTTTACATAAAATAGCAGATTGAAAATGTAATCTCAGAGTTAGTGGCAGTTAATCATGCTCCTTGAATTTTGCTATGCTGATTCATATCAGTTGCACTGCAAAGAACCTTTGAGGATTTTTCAGGCCCCTTTCAGACAGGCTTCAAGACAGGATATGGGACAAAACAGCACTTATTGGAATGGTGGAAAAATTTGGCAAGTGTGGGTGGCATGGCACATTACATTTTTCTTTGTTTTCCTTGATTTCTCAGTAGCAACAATCGTGATATTCTCTGGACCAGGGTCAGGGGGGCTGATTACAGTCGACATCTGGATCCTCTCGGAGAAGGGCGGGATATAAATTGAATAAAATAAATAAAATACATAAGGATCCAATCCAGGTGTTGGTCACTAAATTTAAAACCCTGCATGGCATGAAGCCAGGTTAAATATTGAGCCTTTTTATAATTGTTTTTGCCTGGTTCACTACACTATACAATACACTCAATACGCTCAGATCCCATCTATTAAACTCTCCCAATTAGTGAGATGCAAAAAGTGAGATATTTCGGCCACAGCGATTTCCCTTTGGAATCTCATATATCCACTGAGATTCATTTGGCTCCAACTCTGCTGGCATTTGGTAAGTTCTTGAAGATTCAGAAGCTCTTCTGGCATGGGGCATGCAGGTTGGTGAGCTTGTCAAAGCAGAGTGTTTTTTTCCCCCTTGACATGCCTATGGTTCTATAGTTTGTGTTAGATTGCCCTTGGATGAAATGACATTGTATTATTGATGATGATTGGTTTCCCATGCCATATTCACTGGCCAAAGTTGCAACTTTGAGATGGGCAGATTTACAAATTGATAAATATTAAATAAGCTTATAATCATCTCCTGGACTGTAATAGTGGAAATATTGAGAATTGTTTGGTTGAGTAGTTGGGGTTAGTGAAGCAGACTATTGTGTTAAAAATCCATGTAAGCATTTGATTGGCCACACTTAGGAAAAGGGAATGTTTATTAATCTTTTTTCTGACTTAGCAGAACAATGTCTTCTGTCACCTTTTTAAGACTCAAGGGCACTCTCATAAAAAATGTACACTATGAAAGGAAATGATTATGTACCACCTAATACTGACCCTGGCCAGAATCCAAGGTACAGCTAGAAGGAACTAAAATTTACAAAAGATGTCCTGCTTGATAATGCCAGAGAACCTAAAGAATATGTATGTGTATATATTTAAATGATGTTATATTAAAAATGTTTTTATTTAAGCTGTCAATTATGCTACCTGTAGTACAAAAATAATGCAAATCTGATGTTTTTACGGGCCTTCTTCATTTTGAAGGAAGTCAACCCATAGATCTTCTGAGACAATAGTTTATTTCCTAACAGGAAGTAAAGCCTGGTTTCTTTTCCTTTAGTTTGTCGCTATCATGCTTCGTTGCCAATTTATTGTTGTGAGTCTTGTTTATTTTTTAAACAGAATTCACTATGGGGAAAAGGTGAGGAAAGAAAAGAAAAACAAGGTTTTTGAGCAACAGTGTCTGCAAATAAAGATATTGAAGAACATTTTGAATGTCTTTGTTTAAATATGTTTTATGATTATTCATTGAAAACAGAAAACAAAGAAGTAATATTTACCAACATTGTTTCACTATTATATATTTACATAGCCATTGTTTTCTTATGTGAATTTTCCCTGGATGCTTCATTATGAAATATGCCACTTGCCTCCATTTAATTACATTTTGCAATGACAGGCAGCTTTTAAAAAGTATACTCACAATTGTGCGAAGTGATTGGAACCATTTCTCAGAAAATGGTTAGCCCATTTTTTTTTTTTAAAAGGCATTACACACACAGCACACATATATTTCAAAGTTCCTTTATGAAACTTTTCTATTGATCTTTTCCAATAAATTATGTTATGAAGTTTAGGAAAAGCACATTGGAATGGTTATGTCTAGAGTATACTAATTGAAATAAAAACTGAAGGCTAATCATGGCTCATGTCCTGTTAATTTCAAAGCAATTTCTAAACATGCAGCAAATTTTCATATTTTGCTTCAGATCAGGAAAAAAAACCAAATTCCATTGGGATCACCCAAGTAAACTCTGAAAAGTGTGTGTGTATGTATATGTATATACAATATCAGCCACTCCCTATTCATACATTATCTATATTCTGGAATGTCTTGCTCTAAAACTGCAATAAGCCTGGCTGAAAGAACTTGGAGGGGGGTGCTTGCTTGTTAAACCCCCCCTCGGATTTAAAGCGGCACTTGAAAATGGCTCCTTGCTGCGAGGAAGCGGATATCTTCAATCCGGATTGTTTGCAACAAGGGAAAGTGATCTGTGGCTTCTATTGTAACAAAGTTTCTAGGTCTGGCTGTCTTGAAACAATTTTTTTTTCCCACTCTCTCCTCCTGGCTTTGAGCTTGGGCGGTGGAAGATGGCTGCCCTTTGTCCCTGAATGACTATTTTACTTATGGAAAATTCCCAGCGTCTCTTTGTGATTTGGACTTCCTCTTGTTACTAAAGAAGAATTTTTTTTTTTGGATTTGTGATCTCTTTTCTGGAGTGCCTTCGTTATTATAATTATTGATCTGGAAAACTGTTTCTCTCTTGGTTCCTGAACTTTACAATCCTGATTTGAACTTTTGGCTCCTGATTTGCCTCAACAGCCCCACCCAAAAAACGCCATTTTAGTGGCATTGACTTTAACAGCTAATCATGGCACAAGAATCAGCACTGGCAAGCTTAGAATTAAGGATGGCTTCTCTTGAATCTGTTATACAAATTTTGGTACAAGAAATCAAGGCCCAGAGAGAAGAAAATATCAACTTTAAAAAGGAGCTATTGGACACACGGAAACAAGTGCTGGAGAACACACAGAAGAATGAAGAGTTGGAAGGGGGGCTGGCGGGGGCTAAGGGAGAGATTAAAAATGTTACCAATGAGGTTGTGGAAATAAACGGGCATGTGTCTAGGATTGATATGGAAAGGATGACATATTTTTTGAGATTTCAGAATGTTTCTGAGGAACCTGGTGAATGTCTCCCTGAACTCATGAGCACAATTATAGCAGACTATTTACATAAACCTAAGGATGAGATCAGGGGGGACATTGACCTAGCCTACAGAATAAACTCTGCATATGCCAGGATAAATGAAGTACCCAGAGAGATACATGTTAAATTTGTTAGAAGGTCAACCAGAGAGGAAATCTTGAAAGTGCAAAGAGGAGGTCCGTTAATTTACCAACAAAAGGAGGTTGCCATCCTGAAGCAGATCCCAAGAAAGATTAGAGAAGCAAGAAGGAAATTTTCCTTCTTGTCCAAAAAATTGTTTGACCACGGGATCTGATTCAGGTGGGTGACGCCCGAAGGGATGCTGGTGTTCTGGGAAGGAGGAAGAGTGAGGATTAAAACAGTTGCTGAGGCGGAAGCCTTTCTTAAAAAACATTCCTCTGTCCTGGGGGAAGATCCAGGGGGGGCAGGGGGGGCCACGGCCCCGCCCGCTGGGGGCCTGGAAGGAGAGATAGAAGATACAATTGCCAAGAGACTTAGATCTAAAAAATAACTTTGCTTTGATTTTTTGAGTAATATTGTATAACATGTGTATCTGGATTTTTGTAAATGACTGACAGCATAGAACTGAGAACTTAGAAATATGTACTTGCTTTCACTTTGTAGTGTATGAAAAATGTTTTTTGTTAATGATCTATTTTGAAGTCCCGGAAGGGCCGACGACTTTGACGTGAATGCTCTCAAAATTTCTTTGTATCCCTTACCCCACCCTATTGAAAAACTGTAAAACCAATAAAACATTTTCAATATAAAACTGCAATAAAAAGCAGCTGTAATTAATTAAACCATGATATAATTTAATCATAGTTTTGGCACTGTCTACTTGTGATATTACCTAACTGATGTGATAGGACCTTACTGATCTTGTGTTAAAAAAAAAAACCAACAATACCCCACCACCCTAACAGCAACAGCCATGCTTAGTATATGGATGGGAGATCACCAAAGAATCCTAAGCTCATCCTACGTAAGAAATTCTAAATTCTAAAAATACTCTGAAATAAGGCAATGACGGACGACTTAAATGTGATTCAAAGGTAAATGTGTTTGAGGCTTCATATTGGAAAGACTCAAGTGGGTGATTTTCTCAACTCTAAACTAGTTGTAGTTAATATAAATTTATAATTAACAGGTTTTTGTAACAAAATTTTATGTTGTGGTTCTGCAGGTGTTGTCCCATATGGACAAACCAGATGGGAGTCATAACCGGTTGAGCTAATCCTACTTTAATGTAATATAAAGCCACATTTGACAGAATTTTGCAGGTCTGAAAGTAGAATCCTTTCTGCCCATCTCCTTTGCAGCCTGAGAAACTGGAGAGGATCCCTTCTTAGCCCCTTGCCCCACCATCTATCTAGTTCGGGGTTATGCTGTCTTAAATTTGACTGCTCCCTTGCAGCCTCCTTTTGCCCTGACTCCCAAGGTCATTACAATAGTTGGCTGCCTGATTCACAGTATGTAAGCTTATTTATTGGATTTAAAACAATCGGAGATTTTGGATGCTTTTAAATGAGGCTTTTCTGTGATTTTTGACAATATTTTAGAACGGATGTCAAAGTGGTGTTGTCACATGATGTATTGTGACTCCCCACCCCTTTGCTAAAACAGGGGTGGACATGGCCAGTGTGTGATGCACCCGGCTCTCTTGAGGCCTGAGTTTGACACCCCTGTTTTAGAGGTCAAAACAACACTATTTTCCATGTATAAATCTTTTTGAGTTTTCTCACTGCTTTGTCTTTTTTCTTTACAGGAAAATATATGTTTAGCAAAAAGATAAAATAGCTGCATGATGCTATTTATAATCAACACTAGGAGCTTCTATTTGGAAGTGCTTATTAAGGTTATTGGTTTTTGCTTACATTGTCATAATTTGTTTAGAATCTCAAATTGCAATTGCAATGGTCAAATTGTCGCTTTGTTATTTTAAACTGTCCCTCATGCATCACAAGATCTGGTTAGTAAACAAGCAAATACTAGAGCATTAGGAGTCTATGTAATCACCAATTCCTTTGGGGTTGGCTACAGAGCCAAGAAAATGGGTAGAAACTGTTAAGATGAATATGTACCATATTTTTCGGAGTATAAGACACACCTTTTTTCCTCTAAAGAGGCTGAAAATCTGGGTGCGTGTTATAAATTGAATACAGCATTTTTTTGCCTCCTGAAGCCCAGCCCCTTCACCAAAACGGCCGTGCATAGCCTTATGAAGACTTTCAAAGAGCTGCTGGGGGCTGGGGAGGGCAGAAATGAGCAAAAAATGGGCCATTTCTTGCCCCTCCTGCAGTCCCCAGGAGCACTCTATAAGCCTCCATAAGGCTATGCATGCTATTTTTATGACCAACAAATGGGGCGTTTTCGTGAAAAATGGGCCCATTTTTGCTAGTTCTTGCCCCCCCAGGAGCACTCTGGAAGCCCCCCACAAGGCTATTCATGCCTTTTATTTGAAAAAAACCGGGCCTGTTTTCACGAAAAATGGGCCATTTTGGGGTGGTTTGCAGAGTGCAAACTTTATTTTCCCTTTCGGAAGGCTGTTTAGTTAGAGGGATTGATGAGAATTACATTGATCAAGTGCTGTGCCAGCACAAATAAAGTTTTAGGTGCTACAGGTTGTCAGCAATTTCCTTCTCCAGCACATAGATAAATACACCTGGAAACATCTACCTACCTACCTACTCTCTCTCCCTGCCTACTGTATTTCTCTCTCCCCCCACTGTATCTACTTATATACCTACCTACTATGTCTCCCCCCCCACCTATCCACTGTATTTCTCTATCCCTCTACCTATCTACACACATACTCTCTCTCTCCCTACCTACTGTATTTTTCTCTCCCTCTATCTACCTACTTTTTTTTAAAAAAAATCTTATACTCCAGTGCATCTTATACTCCAAAAAAATACGGTAATTAATATCAAAAAGGGCCTTTGCTAAAAGAGAGTTGTGGGATAAATATGATAGAAAGCATTTGCCTAGTGTGACATTGCTAGAATAATATGCTGCTTTATCAGCCTGCCCACTGCTATAAATCTGCTACAAAGGTCATTCTCAGTGACCTTACGCAAGCTCTGGAAAAACATGTCCAAAAGTAATTGAATATTATAGAGATAATTGCTTTAAAATATACTTAAAGTTAGTAAATAATTTAAATATCATGTGTTAGATTTAAACCCATCTTCCCTCAGTTATCTTCTTTCCTGAAATTTTCATTGCAGTAAGGATACAGAGATTTCAGTAAAGAAGAACAGTTCGGCTGTTTTCTTGCAAATCTTTCATAGGATCCCTCAAAAAAGCCTCCCCCCCACCCCCGAAATTTGACTCTTGTAATAACTTTTACTATGCTTTTGATTTTTTAATGTTATTCTACATTATTTTGTTGGCTATTTAGTTTTATTAGGCATTGCGTTTTTACTGACTTTTTGCCCTAAATGTGTGGGAGACAAATATAAAATATAAACAGCAGATTTTTACTGGTTTTTGGAAGAAAACTTTAAGCTAAGAAGCTTAAAGGCCTAGGAAGCTGACTTTTCTAATCAAAGCAAATCAAAGCAAATTAATCAATGACACTTACACAACTGTGGCAAACGTATGCATGCAAATCCTTTACAAGTATAGTAAATAATAGCTATATTCTATAATGTTTGGAACATATAATCAATAGAATTAAATGAAAATTTTCATTAGTTTGGTTTTAATTAAGTTTTTATTCATTTGTGAAAATACTATTTTTAAGTAAAACTAATAAAATACAGAAAAGGAAACATGAGCATTAAGTGACTAATTAAAGTCACATAAAGCATTTCACCTTCATTGACTTCAAGCCAAGAATTATGCATAGATGTAGTGAAAAGGCAACATGAAGAACATATGAATCATTACATTTGTGCAACTTTCAAGCAATGTTTTTAAAACTAATATAATTAAAATCAAATAGTTACAAAAAGAAAAAGGTATATATTGTTTAAAGGAAGGCTGACATGTATCAAAGTAGTGATACATGAAAAATGCAAATAATAAGTTGTCAAGCAAATATTCACAAAGAAAATTATATTTTAAAAATGTACAAAAGCACATCAATAAATTATATTAAAATTTAATCATTGCCTTTAAGTATTAAGTAGTTCTGCTTTAGGAAAACATGGACATAAACCAGCCAAAGTGAAGGACACTTATATCCCATTAATTTTGATAACATACAGAAACCAATGTAATTGTGTGCAACTTTTGATAGACTCTGTGCATGTTTATAAACGAAGTTCCATAGCTCTAATATACTAGGCAATTACCTTATATATCTCAAATTTTCACTTTAGGCCTGATCTTTGGACCTTTTTCCTACTTCCAAAGTACACAGGATCCAGAATTAAGACCAAATAGACCATATTGCACATTACTGCACACAAAAGGATCCAGCAGAGCAACTGATAGCATTTTAGAGTCTCTATGGCGAGCCATCACTCAATATATAATTTGCAGTGCAGGTCAGAGAGGAATGATTTGTGATCTGTGGGTTTTGTGAAGGCTGTATTAGATTGCCAGTCACAATTGCAGCCAATGAACAGAACAGCTTTTGTAACAAGTGGGGCCAAACCATATCAGTTCCGCTTCTCAGGTAGATTAGCTACATCATCACAGCTCGTTATTAATACTGCAACAGCTTAAGCCAACACATAGGATGCAGATAGTGGAATTTGTTTTACAATAGGATTCAGTTTTGTAAATCTACCCCATCTTTGTCTATATAAATATAGGACAAATGTGTGAATATGGAATTAAGCTGGACATCACAGAAATGACATCAAGGTGAAATACAGGCACTTGACAGGTATAATATGCAAGGCAGAACTTCTATCTGTCACAGTATAAAAAAGTTTTGATAAATGTAAGTAAGAATACATATTTAACTCTTTTAAGTTTCACTCCTGGATTTGTTTTTATGTCGCAACTCAATGCCAACATACTTTTGCTTCTTTTGTATGGTTATCTTACATTAATTGTAAACCAAAGAGATCTTTGCATAAAAAAATGGCTATATTCTGGAATTACTTTCAATTAATTTAAAGAAATTAGGGCACACACTAGACATAGGCAGTAAATCACTTTAAAACAGAATATGCATATTTGTACAATTTTTCTGAATTTTAAAGGGATCTTAATATACTTTTACTTTCAGTGGTTTGGATACTCTGTTTTAATTTGCCCAAAGAAATATTTTTCTAAATTCTTAGTTCAGCTATAATGCTACTATAAAATCCCATTCCTGCATAGCAACTGTGTTTAGGCTACAATTTTACAATTTGGTATTTGAAAAAAAAAAAAAATGTTGTCTATCATTCCTCAACATAGGACTGATACCAGTAGCTTGAAATACAACTGTCAATAGAAAAAAAAACGAAAAGCACAAAATGATTTGTTAATAGCCCACTTTCAAGATTCAGGCTGGTTGTGGCAGTCTAGTCCACCACAATTTTACAATCTGCATGCAAATCACTTGATCACAAGATATACTGCTTGGCATAAGGGCATCTCAAAATGCAATAGAGCAGCAAGGAAAAATTCTGTATACTCAAAGACAGCACTGACATGGTGGACGAAGGCTGTAAAATCTTGTGGTATGACTGAGAGATAACATATCTCTGGATTGTAGCCATAATATGTGTCTGTGTAGTATGATATTTCATTTTTTAAAATATAATTTGAAGCTTTTACCTGGAGGGAGGAATTATACCTTGGAAATGTTCTGCATAGTTATAAAACAGTCCTGTAAAAAAACCTCATTCTTAAAAAATAAATTTTGAACATAAGATTTTTAGTTTCTATATTGCTAAACAGCCCATTATATAAGCAGTGGCATGCATGCTCAATATCGGTTTCAAGTAAGGATTGGTAACTAAGAGGCAAGAAATATGCTACCATCCTCAATTAGATACTCATTTTGCAGAACCTGAAATCAAATAAAGTTTTCTAAGGATGAGGAAGAAAACAGTAAATTTCTCTAACCAAACATTTCTATAACAAACTATTATAATTCAAGGCACTTTTAATATTTTCTTCATTTTTGAAATCAGTAGTACTAGTAATTAGCTGAGCAATGGCTCTTTGGTAGCTTCTCATTTAACTGTAACTGTCTTCTCCAATTCAAAATTACTGGATTCCGTTCACAAGGACATATGTGTAAAATAACAAGTTTTAATCTCTAGTCTTCGAGGGAACTTCATACATGGAGCAGTCAGAAGACTGAAAAAGATGTTTATAATGAAGAATGCAAAAAAAGCATTTATCTAATGTGTTTCCTTGTTGATTTGAAGGAAGTTGTTCAAACAAATTCATTGAATCTCTTTCTTCTCTCATGGGGGCACAAATGCATACAAAAGTACAGTGTCTTCTATCATGCTAAGCGCATACATGGGACAATTTTCAATAAATGTATATATAAAAATATACTGTTGGGGAAAGAACCCCATTAAGGTTAAGAGTACATTTCTTCTGTTCGCCTTGCACTGTGAAAAATTCTTCTTCTTTAGTAATAAAATTAGCAGCAGCTAGCAAATAAATTGTGTAACAGCTAATTAAAATAAGCATTTGAAGATAGCCAAGACAGAATGTTTGTCTCCATGAAGATGTAAAGAAAGAGCATAACCAATTAAATCTTACATAGCAGCAAGGATAAAGAGGATCATGTAGACAAAGGATACAAGGACAAAGATTGAAAAGCAATTAGTCTATAAAAGGATTGTGCATAAACTGATAACATTTCTTATAGGCCAAACTTTATGTAAGGCTTGATTTCTTAGTTTTCTAAATAATACAACATCCTAGAAATACCTCATAATAGGCAATGTTATTATCAGCAATGATGGTAATATATACAATGACTCAGCTGAGTAGCAACAGCAACCTGAAAAGTTTCCATATCATTCAAATTTGCTCAGATGAAGAGCTTTTGCTTCTATTTTTGCTACAAAGTGGAGTCATACTATATGCAACTACTTTTGTAAGGATAGAATTTGTGCTTAAGCTGACATCCGAGTTGTATTTGCAATATACAGTATTATTCAGGATGATTGCACTTCTGCTTTAGCTGAGTGATAGTTCAACAACACAATATGTAGAAGCATTATTAACATGCAGAAACAGTTTTTATTTTGTTGCAAACATGCATCTGTTTGCAACAGAAGAAAAACATAGGTGTTCTTGCACTTCATGTTTGATTTGGTATTGTAGAAAAATGCAGAAGTTTGGCAGGTCAAAATGCCCACCTTAAGAACCATTATAAAGCCGGAACAATGAGGTATCAGCTATAAACTAGCATTTTCACAAAACAGGGAAAGCATTCAAAAAATTTACCTGAAGTTCAAGAAATCTAAATCTTACATTACCTTACCCTCTAGAAAATTGTTAAAACTCAATAAAACTTTTTCAAAACAAATATTCAACCAGTGTATACAATCATTTCAGTTTTTAAAGAGCAACTCAAGATAAGACAGTGTGAATGTGGAAATTATAGGCACAAAGTTGGTGTTAAACTTTGTTCAGTGAGGAAATAGTAGGTCTAAGAAACCAATGAGTCAACTATTAAAGAATTTGAATAATGCAGTTCTGTAAAAAGATGCAGCATTTTGATTTGGTTTAAGTACATACATAAATCATCCAACCTAAAACAATATTTAGAACATTCCACATCTTTTGCAGATACATGCAGAACAAAACTTGCACTTTTTCCTATGGACTGGGTGGATCCAAGTATTCTGGGGTTCGTGATAGCATTAGTGGAACAGGTTTATAATATTCTAGATGTAGTCTAGAAATGCATGTACCCATCCCAGATTCAGACTGGCTATTCTTGCAGAAACACATGGAATACACTGAAGCTGAAATGCTCTACTTTGTCATAACTAACACTTTATATCATTCTAGTTCTTCCCAGTTATCAGTAAGGTTACCTTTGCTTTGTCGCCTAATGCTGACCAACCTTCCGGCTGATTTAATACTCCACCTTGAACTATTCCCTGAGCTTGCCAGGTTTGTGTACTTTGTGGAGCCTTTGGTTTCATCTTCCCAGCCTGACCAAGATGAAGAGTCACTTAGAGTATTTTCTGCATCATTGAGGTGATCGCTGGCAGGAATCTGGGGAGGTTCCCATCCTTCAATCTCATCGGGCTTCCTGGAATGGATGTTCTGTTTTATCACCAAGCTGTCCCAAAATCCACCTTTCTTTTCTGTTTTCAAATCTTCTTTAAGTTTCATATTTGTTCTGGATGACAATAAATGGTTTTATTGGAAATCATATGAAAAAGGAAGATATTTAATTATCTAGGTCAGAGTAGATTAACATTGTTTTAACACTGGATGAAAGATGATGATTAGGATGGTTTTCCCAATATCTTCCTCTTACCATTTCAAGTTTCACTCACTGAATATATTTAGCTCATTTAAGCATGTATTTTTATATTTCCATCTTTTAAAAAACGGCTAAAGGCAAAAAAAGGTTAACAAAAGATTAATCAGCATAGTAAAAATTAAAAGTAATTAATTTGCAAGCCCTTCGATTTCTATGAATTGGCAACTCTAGCTGTATTATTGGGAATAATGCCAGTTTTTCCCCACAAGTCATCTATAACAATCACAGCTCCAACTCAATGCAAGTCTTTAAACAGAATGTTTTGTTAACAAAACCAGTACAGAATTTAAGTGTATATTGTCTAGTTTTCTGAAATCTTAGTTACTTCTCCTGATTTATTGCCTTGATTCTAGCTTCAATAATTTGAGTAAGCTTACAAGATAGCTTGTTACATTTAGTATCTCTTTACACTCCATTATATACATACCCTTTAGATTTTGGAGATCTACATCCTGTTAATAATTGTTGTTCATCATCTTTATTAAATATGGATGTTACTTCTTTCCAACCCCGAAAACCTGCACCTTGAACCTAATAATGAATAATATAATAAAAATATTTATAAATAATTCTATGAAATATGGCAACACTGCAGAAAATGTTTAATAAAGTCTATTGTCTTTCATAGGTTTAATTTGAAATTTCTGTTGTATCTTAGTTGCAACTTGTTTTAAAGCAATTGCAATGCAATAATAAGGCATTGATAGTAATAAACCCTTAAATTCCCTAAAATATTTCTAAGCTAATTTTTTTCTGGCTTTACTTTTTAAAGAATCTGAGAAAAACATTAGATTCAGATTCAGCCTAATGCTTTTGTTGTCTAAAGTGGAGACTGGCAGTCTGCTGCTCGCAACTGTACACAATATTCACTGACCTCCAAATATAATTTTACAAATTAAAATGTATTTTTAAAAAATGTTCAAAATGCCAAATTCTCATGACATTTCTACCACTTTTTTAAAAATTACTTTACTGGTGTTATTAATCTGCTTTAATATTTATATGGCCCAGAAAACAACAGCAATGCTTTAGTTATCAATCTAAATATTGCATAGTAATTGTGTAAATTTTTTTAATCTATACTGCTCAAGAATAAGCTATGTTGAATTTGTGCTTTAGAAAACATTTCTTGCTTAGATCTATAAATAGAACAAATAAATATCATAAATAACCATCTCAGAGTGATTTTAAACCTAGTGTTGCTTACAATAATTTATTCATCTGGATCAGAATCAGAAACTTTTGTACCAGAAGTCTTGAGCCAATAGAGGCTTTTGAGTCTGGTTGAAATTGAACCCCGGAGTAAGTTACAAGTTGTTCTTTGTGCAGATGAATCTTAAACTTCTTCAATAATAATTCTGAATAGAGTATACTGCTCTTGAAAGAGCAGATCTGCATATTGGAAAGCTCTTGATCTCATAGCTATTCCAAAGTGCATTATGCACTTTGTCCAGCTTCAGTTGAACAAAGTTGAGCCCCTCCCTGACACAGAAGGCCCCAGCCATGATGGCTCATATTTTTATCCCATTGGTGACTTGTATACTATACTTAACATTACCTAAGCTCCTACAGTGCAGTCTACATAAGCCTGTCTTTGTACACAACTCGGAAAGTATGACTGATGCAAAATACAGCAAACAAACTAGCAAATTACTCATCATGCTCACGTAAGACATGTCTTGCAATCATTGCATTGGACACTATTAAATTTCCCTGTGCAGTTCAAAGTCTTGGATTTAATTCATAAATATTTATATGGCTTAGCATTTACGGACTTACAGCCTCCTCTTTATGGGGATGGCACATCCAATTTATCTGAACAGTACATATTTCTCACCAAGACTTTTGCTTATTCTCAGATTTGTATGTAGGTGGGGAGGGAAACAAACAATGGTTTTCAGGTGTGGGCCCCATTTTATATAATGGCTACCCTCTGGATGTCAAGCCAGCAACCTCACTGCTGGCCTTTCAGAATCCACTGGAGATTGAATTGTCCCAGAAGGCATTTGGGGAATGAAAACTATCACTATTCTGTTAATTGGATTGTTGTGAATTGCCAAGAATTGGGTGAAATTCAAGTGCCATACAAGTTTATTATTTAATAAACATTAAACATGAATAATTATTTGCATTATTGTTTTTGTTTATTCAAATGTTTTGTCTCTGAGAATAGTTTTACACTATTGTGAACTGATGAAAGTCATTTAAGATTCAGCAGTATAAAAAAATATAAAAAATAAATTATCCTTGTTCTTGTCTGAAATGTGAAATCAGTTCATCATATCACCAGTCAGAACTATGCCATTTTATATGTAAGAGTCCAACTGTGCCTCACTGTGCCTTCCTGGAATATAGTAGAGAATCCATTTTTATTAGTCAGTTTTAAAAATCTGCTGATTATAATGGGTTTGGCAAAAGGTTTGTAAATGTTGAAGCGCTGTAACTTTATAAAGAGAATTTCAAGGTTGCTGGCTTTCTACACTAAATCTAAATGGTACATTATTTGGGTAGGAAGAAATGTTTAACTGAATGCGACAAGAGGAATCTCAAGTAAAACATTAGAGCATATCATTTAAAAAACTAACTAAAAGAACTTCGAACCATCCCATTCCATTCTCCTTTCCTCTTCCTCTTTCTTTGGTCTCCCTTGGCGGAAAAAAAACCTTAGTGCTTTTATGGCCACTAAATCACACTGAGTCCTCACTCTTATTACAATATACTATAATACTGCATATATTAAATATTTGTGTGCCACTGTTTTAGTGATGTTTCTGATTAACAAATGCATGCAGGGAAGTTCAGTCTCGTCTGGTAGCAACTTTTGTTTTAGGAAACGTTCAAAAATTCTATTGCAGGATGTACTATATATCAAAGGAAAGTTTTAAATTGGGTCTCTTCCTGGAATGTTAAAACAGTTTCCCTTTAGTTTGTTTATGCATTTTGGGGGAGAATAATACATTTGATGACTTAAATGAATTCCTGTTATTTAAGTGACCACTTTTCATATTACCCTTTAAAATGCACCATATGAGACAAAATATAGCATATTGTATATCGTAATACAACACTGAAGACAGCATTTAATTTTGTTGCACCATGTGCAATGACAAAGTAAACTAAACTAAAACTAAACTAATATATTGTTGTAGTAAGTTAATGGTTTTATCAAGGAACTAATAGATTTTTGGTCAGAAGAAATTAGCATGAAAATATATAATTTTATGTTTGTTTAAAAAAAAATCCTTGGTTTACTTTTTGAGAAATTTAAATATTTTAAATTATTTAATAAATTATTTAACACTCTTTATCATTACTGCAGATCCTAGCTAAAGTAGTCTTTACGTTCATTATTTTATATATGGAAAGTATGATGCTGTATTAATGGTTGACCTTCCATAAATAATGAACTGATTATATATTGTAATTTAAACTGAACATAATTGAACTTTTTCAGTTCTATCACTTCTATTTATCCATTCTATTATACTGTACTGAATAAATTCACAATTATCAGGGAGAAAAACTCTTAATAATAATAATAATCTTTATTGTCATTGTAATAATATTGTAATAAAATTACAATGAAATTGGCTAACAAGTGATCATAATTTAATGCGCAACACTGATTTTCAAATATGAAAATCTTCAAAGAAAAATTGTATTTCAAGGAAAGTAAAGGAGAATTCATTATTTTATGAAATTTATACAGCCTTAGAAATAAAAAAGAAAAGGTGTATGTGAGTGAAAGAAATTCAATAGTCATTCAATTTATTATATTAAAAAGAATCAATAATAAAATAAACTAAGTAGTAAGTATAGGATAGTATATGCAGAGGAATTTTAATTCAAAGTTCATAAACTAATGCTTATTAAATTATCTTTTTATCATTTTAACACATGATGGCTCAGCGGTTGAAGACACTGAACTTGTCAGTTGCAAAAGTGCTTCAAAGGATTAAAAAAAAGCCTGCTCATTGTATTAATGATAACTTAAGGACAGCAAATAAGGCGCAAACCCCACAGTGGAAAGTTATGTCGGTCAGGGGTCCCAAACCCTGGGCCACCACTGGGCCTTGAGATTTTTGTAACCGAGCCGCAGAAGTAGCGGGTGAGTTTGCATGCCAGAACCATTTTCTCTCCCCTCCCAGCCAGTCCACAAAGCCAGCAAGATTGGGGAAGTCTGATGTAGGTAGCCTCAACTCACAATTCATTCTATTAGTAACTGATGTTACAAAAATGCTGAAAAAAAGTGACTTACACAGTGATCCTTGCACTGATAACCATCACAGCATCCCCAGTCACCTGATCAAAAATTGGCAATTGGCATGTATTTATGATAGTTGCAGTTTGCCCAGGGCCAGGTGATTGCTATTGGCATCCTTTCCAGTTGGCTTCCAACAAGCAATGTCAATGGAGGAAACTGAATTCACTTAAGAATGGTCTGATTCATTAACAACCGCAGTGATTCACTTAAAGAATCCAGCAAAAAATGATGTAAAATTAGGCATGACTCACTTAACAACTGCTTCATTTAGGGATTGAAATTGCTAGTACAATAGTGGTCATTAGGACTTATTTTCCAGTTAGGTTTTATTTCCAGGGAAATACAATATTAAATGTGTCCTGAAAAATCATGCTAGGGCATGATTATTTCTGGGGGGAAATGGTAGTTTTACATTACTGCTAATGATAATAGATTTATTGTACACAGGACATGACTTTTAATTTCGTAGTTTAACTTTGTAAGATTGCCTAGAACTGTGATGGCGAATCTATGGCACGCGTGCCACAGGTGGCACGCGGAGCCATATCTGCTGGCACACAAGCTATCAGCTCCAGCATGCATGCACACCAGCCAGCTGATTTTTGACCTGACTGAGGGCTGAGGGAAGCATTTTTCACCCTCCCCAGACTTCAGGAAAGCCTCTGGAGCCTGGGGAAGGCGAAAAATGGGTCCAACAGGAAGTTTAGAAATGATCCATTTTGGCTTGGGGGGGGGGGTTGCCCTCCTCAGGCTTCAGAAAGCCTCCGGAGCCTGGGGAGGGTGAAAGCGGCCTCCCCCACCCCCAAAGGAAATACCAAACTCAGCTTGGAGGTGTATGGGGAGGAAAGCGGGGGGGGGGGGGCGGGGGTTGTGCACGTGTGCACATTCTCACATTTTTGGCACCCAACAACAAAAAGGTTAGCCATCACTGGCCTAGAATATCTTTGGAAAAGATTACAAAAATTAAAAGATAAGCTTTTATTAAAATCTAAATATAACTATCGTAACCTGTATGACATACTTAGCAACTTAGTTTTAAAATTATACGATGTAATATGTACATATATTCAAACTTTTTTAAAAAAGAAGTTTTTTATTTTATTAACTTTACTTATGTTAAATTATACTTTAAAAATATAGCAGAAAAAAGGCACATTTCTTCTGAACCATTTTCACAAAACAACTACCTGGCATTTTGTAATTCAATATGTTGTATAAACATTGTCTATGCTATAGCTATGTTCATCCATCAGTAGATCTCTGTCTCTATACTCAAAGACATAAAGATGGATAATGAAATCTATAAATTCATAATTCTTAACTAGCTGAATCCTATTATGAAATCTTTTGTTAACATGCTAAATATCAAACCATTTACAATATTATCATTAATCTTGTTATTATGGTTCATTGTACAGTCAGACAGGATTCAGACAGGATTCAGTATCTATCTACTGAGTCCTTCCCAAGGATCTGGGAGAGGAAGATGTTGATGTTTGAAAGTTTTAGAGGCATCATCGCAGGATGAAAGCTGTTCTGAGTAAAGCTGCCTTTGGCAATTGACTGATAGTGAATTTGTAAATGCCAATGGTATTCAAGTCATACTTTGGTTGTTTTGGGATTGCATCAAAGTGCCTATTTCTATTGGCATTCTTTTACCACAGTTCTATTTTTATTTGCAAGTGTTTGTATCTTTTCCAGTTCTTTCTCATCTATTCTGCTGTCTCCAGGTACTGCCACAACCATTATCCAGAATTTTCTTTGTCTTATTATCGACAATAGCTAATAAGAAAGACAAAGAAAACTCTGGAAAATGCCTATAGGTTTGAATTCTAGATCCCAGAGTACTTCAGCTTTTTCATTTTCTATAGCTTTCTTTATTTTATGGTCCCACCAGTTCTTGCTTGCAGGCAATGGTATTTCTTGCAGATCTTCCAGGGCACCGTTGTTACTAATATTTACCTGTATTTTTTCGAGTACAAGACACACTCCCCCCCCCCCAAAGTGGTGAAAATTGTGGTGCGTCTTATACAGCGAATGTTGTGAAAACCCTGCCCATCCGCTGGCCATTTTCGGCCTCCACGCATCATGTTTTTGGCCTCCGCACACTCTGTTTTTGGCCTGTTCCAGGCTGTGGGGATTGCCACAGCCCATTACTACTTCTGCATCTCGCATTCTTGGCCTCTGCGTGTTGCGTTTTCAGCTCCATTCCGGGTTGCGGGGATTGCCACAGATCATCGCCAATCGCCGCCTCCGCATATCACATTTTTGGCCTCCACCTGCCCCATTTATGGCCTCCACATATCACATTTTCAGCTAGTTCCAGCCACCTGGAACCAGCCAAAAATGTGATTCATGGAGGCCAAAAACGGGGCATGTGGAAGGCAAAAACACGACATGCACAGGTGGCGATAGGCTGCGGTGATCCATGCTGCCTGGAACAGTTGATTGGGGCTATTATGGGAGGAATACCTGCTCGTGCTGAATCAGGCTGCAATAACGTGCTAAAGCTGACTAGATTGTTTGCTGCAAGGATGCTAGCCAGATGAATACTAATGGATGCTGGTAGGCAGAGGCAGATTTTTTTTCCTCCCCAAAAACTAATGTGCATCTTATACTCCGGAGCATCTTATAGTCCAAAAAAATATGTTATTAATTAATTAATTAATTAATTATTATGGTATTTATATGGTCACCCAACTCACATCCAGTGATTCTGGTAGCTAACATTAAAATCCATAATGTAACCATAAGCATCACTCTCTCACAAATACACACACACATACACATACATCAGTGGTGCTGAGTGTGCAGTTTGCTTATGTACAGTGTTGGTGGAGGTGTGGTTCCTTCATTAGGGTATATTTTCTACTTGATTGTCTGGATGTTGGTTGCTGGAGCAGATATGTTGTCTTTTCTGTTTGCTTCTCAGCTTTTCTATTGTCTTTTTAAAATGAGGTCTAAATGAGGTGTATCTCTATGTGACTATTGATGGCTGATTTATCTAATATCTGATTTATGCCAAGTTTCCAGCAATTCTGTGAATCTTTTTGGATTTAGCTTGGTCTGGGATGCTTACAATTTCCCAACTGAAACTATGTTGAAGCCTGTCCATGTGCTGTGACATTAAAAAGTTTTCATCATGAGTGCTTGTTGGTGTGCATGGATGTGCTCTGCTGCTCTATTGCTGTCTCTCCCTGGTCTATACACTATATGTTGTACATGACTCCTGTTTTTGTTTCTTGGATTACTGGGTCTTTTTGTTTACTTAAGATATTTTGAAGGGCTTTATGAGGATGTTATCTACAAATAAAATATCTATAAGGAAACAACCAAGCTCAGAGTGTACCAAGTGCTCCCCAGTCAATAATATGTCCACCCAACTGCTAAAGATTTGTTGCCTATTTAGAGAAGGTGATGATTTTGGCCTGGGCAAAATTTAAAATTAATTCCTTCTTGTTGCCATATGGAGTGGTTGCAAAGCTCTCTTAAGGCTTACTGGAGCCACAGATAAAATTGCAGCATCAACAGTATAGAAAAATATACTTATACATTTACACACTTTTTTAGGAAAATGACACTATATGATTGCTTTGCTTAAAGACCGCAATCTTGGATCTCCCAATAGCAGTCTTTAGGTGACCATGCACTCACCTTAAGTGGTGCATAGGGGAGATGACCCAAGACCCTTAATGGGGGACAGGAAAAGGGCCAAGGTTTCCCACCATGCTTGGGAGACCTGGGCCCTCTCCTTGCCCTACTGTAGAGAACAATCACAACAACGCTGGCATTTGCTAGCATTTTCATCAGATTTGAGGTATCCATTTCTCGAGCATGCCGTAAAAGGGACCTGAAATCTGGCAAAAATTCTAGAGAACATTACTGTTCTGGAACAGTACTATTCTGTTCTCAGAATACTGGCCTTTGTTAGTGTTTTCTCCTTCCCTCCAGAGGGAAAAACTCTACCAAATTCTTCTGGAGGAAAAAATGCTAGCGAGCACCAACATTTACTTTCCCAGCCTAATACTAGCCTTCACTAGATTTACTCCAAAAAACAATAGGGTTCTATGTATGGATTGGCACAATCAGACATTGCCAGGATTCTCCTATAGCTTTCATTTTTTGTCATGGTTTAACTGTTTATATGTTTTTGGATTTCTGTAAGTCAGATGTTGAACAAAAACAGGTTTCCTTTATACAGTTAGAAATGTATAGCATCTTGGCACTCATGATCAAACCAAATATGGTGCATATTTGTATGTTTTCTGGAAATGAAGAATTGCGATGTTGTTAACATTTGCTGAACCAACTTAATTGTAGCTATGCAGCATAGCATCATCCGATGCATCAACTACTGGCTCTGATGCAATCAATTTGACAATCATAACTTCTTGCTGAGGAATAATTTAATAAAAGGAGGGAGGAGTCCTCCATTACAGTTGCCTTACAACAAGGCGATAATTTTAAGCTATCGAAACTCCTCAAAAATAAAGTGCCCAAGAAGTGACTGTTTTTAAGACAATTGCTACAATAAACTTTGAAAAGTGGGGGATTAAGTTCTGCAATAGCCCAGAATAATTATTTACACAATAAAATCAAGAAGGCATATCCAAGGATTACTTTGACAGATTTCCTCATTGCATTAATAATAATAATAATAATAATAATAATAATAATAATAATAATAATAATAATAATAATAATTTATTACTTATAAACCGCACCCTCTCCCCACAGGGACTCGGGGCGGTGCACAGGAGGAATAAGAACAATAACTATATACATATTTCATTAAAAATACATTAAATTAAGTGACCTGTGCTAAAATACCCGTTAAAACTATCTAACTAGAGATCCCCAATAAACCCTAAAGACAGAAGAGTAGCTATCCCAGGCCGGCAAGGCAGAAAAAGTGTGTTTTCAATTTAAGACGGAAGGAGCGGAGGTCCGTGGTGGTCCTAATATCGGGGGGGAGGTCGTTCCAGAGGGCTGGGCCCGCCACAGAGAGAGCCCTTCCCCTGGGTGTCGCCCGCTGACAAAGTCTAGTGGACGGCACCCGGAGAAGTCCCTCTCTGTGGGAGCGAATCGGTCGTGAGGATGTATGAGGCAGGATCCGATCCCGCAAGTAGCTAGGTCCCGAGCCATGGAGCGCTTTAAAGATGATAATTAATACCTTGAAGCGCACCCGGAAGACGACAGGCAGCCAGTGCAGCTCGCGCAAGAGCGGTGTTACATGGGTATACCTTGTGGTACCCATAATTGCTCGCGCGGCTGCATTCTGGACTAGCTGAAGTCTCCGGGTGCACCTCAAGGGAAGCCCCATGTAGAGAGAGTTGCAATAGTCCAGTCGGGACGTCACGAGGGCATGAGTGACTGTGCGAAGGGCGTCCCGATCCAATAGGGGGCGCAATTGGCGTACCAGGCGAACCTGGTAAAACGCCCTCCTGGCCACGGCTGTCACCTGATCTTCCATTGACAGCCGGGTATCCAGGAGGACACCCAAATTGCGCGCCCCATCCACAGGGGCAAGATGTTCGCCCCCTATGGCCAGCGATGGAGTAAACTGGTTGAACCGGGCCGCCGGAAACCACAGCCACTCGGTCTTGGTCGGGTTTAGCCTGAGTCCGTTACTTCCCATCCAGATCCGCACGGCTTCCAGGCACTGGCACATCACCGTTACGGCATCGTTGGGGTGGTCTGGGGTAGATATATACAGCTGGGTGTCATCAGCGTATAGATGGTACTCTACCCCAAAACCACAGATGATCTGACCCAGCGGCTTCATGTATGTGTTGAACAGGAGGGGCGAGAGGACCGACCCCTGAGGCACCCCACATGTGAGGGGTCTCGCGGTCGACCTCTGCCCCCCTGCCAACACAAATTGCGATCGGCCAGAGAGGTAGGAGGAGAACCACCGCAAAACGGTGCCTCCCACCCCCAACCCCCCCAGCCGATGCAATAGGATACCATGGTCGATGGTATCGAAAGCCGCCGAGAGGTCTAATAGGACCAGGATGGAGGAACAACCCCCATCTCTGGCCCTCCAGAGATCATCCACCAACGCGACCAATGCCGTCTCGGTGCTATGCCTGGGCCGAAAGCCGGACTGGCGCGGATCTAGATAATCAACTTCATCCAGGTGACGGGGAAACTGTTGTGCCACCACACTCTCGACAACCTTCGCCAAAAAGGGAAGGTTGGAGACAGGACGATAGTTGTTTAAAAGAGCTGGATCCAAAGAGGGCTTCTTAAGGAGGGGCCTCACCATCGCTTCTTTTAGGGAAGCAGGCAAGGAACCCTCACTTAAGGATGCGTTGACAACCTCTTGGAGCCAGCCTCGTGTCACCTCCCAGGATGCCAGTACAAGCCAGGAGGGACACGGGTCCAGTAAACATGTGGTGGCTCGCAGTCGCCCACGTAACCTGTCCATATCTTCGGAAGTAACGGAGTCAAACTCCTCCCAAACAAGATCTCTCTCGTGGCATCCCACTGGGCCATGAATGGGGGCTAACTCGTTCTGTATCTGAGCGGTTTTCTCCTGCAGAAAAGTCACAAATTCCTCTGCTCTACCCTGTAACGGGGCTTCCCGCACCCTCTGTTGGAGGAGGGCGCGGGTCACCCTAAACAGGGCGGCAGGGCGGTTGTCTGCGGATGCTATGAGAGTGGCACAATGATGGCGTTTGGCCACTCTCAGCGCCACAATGTAAGTCCGTAAATGGGCTCTTACCTGTGTCCGGTCAGATCCAGATCGGGTAGACCTCCATCTTCTCTCTAGGCATCTCTTGCGGCGTTTCATCACCCTCAGCTCCTCGGTAAACCAAGGGGCCTGGGTGTTTCGCCGCCGCACGAGAGGCCGCAAGGGCGCGACCCGATCCAAGGCTCCCACGGCCGCACTATTCCATGCGGCCGTGAGGTCCTCCATCGGGGCACGGGTCAGGGATACAGGAAATGGCCCAAGCGCCGTCTGGAACCCATCCGGATCCATCAGGCGCCTGGGGCGGTACCAGATTGGAGACTCTGGTTCCGCCTCCCCGCGGAGGGGAGCAGCGGTCGGAAAGTCGAGCCGGAGAAGTGAGTGGTCTGACCATGACAAAAATAGGACTCTATTTTCTTTAATACTGCAAGTCATAATCTGTTGTTTTCTAGTTTTATTTTTTTAACCAAAAATTTGAAAAGCAGGTTTAAGGACTAGTTCTTACACACAGAAATGTAAAGATGACCTTGAGTTTGAGTCTTTGTGACTCATGTTATTTTCATTGCAATATTTGTTACAGAATTAGTTTACTACTGCCTTCTTCCAGATTTTTTTTACTCTCCCAATTTATTCAACAGCTCTGGAATTAGTATGTGGTTCCCCATTAGAACTGGAATGGGAATGGGAATGAGAATAGAATAGAATATTTGGCCAAGTAAAATTTGTCTCTTGTGCAGAATCTCTCAGTGTATATGCAAAACAATAGATTAATCATCATCATCTTCATAGTCAACAAGAGTAATGAAGTGCTAATTGGATCTGACCCTGCTTAGATTCAGAGAACAGTTAAAATCAACTAGATGCTGCCATATTCTAAACGGATTAAACAGCTAAATTTTCCCAAAAGAAATCTATCTATCCAGCAGAAAAATTGATTATGTAACATTAAAATTTAGATCCCCAAAGCAAGCAAATTAGAGTTAGTAACATACACAATCTCCTAAAATAAAGAAGATAAACTGAGGTTTTATTTTGTTATGAAATACAAACAAAAATATACTGTGTTTCCCTGAAAATAAGACAGGGTCTTATTTTCTTTTGACCCCCAAAATAAGCGCTTGGCCTTATTTTCAGGGAGGTCTTATTATTTTTGAGGTGCAGGAGGCGGTAAGCGTGGTCACCTAATGGCTGCTGTGTTGCAATATTTTCAGGCAGGGCTTATTTTTGGGAGAGGGCTTATTTCAGCGCATGCGCTCAAAAGCCTGATTGGGCTTATTATCTGGGGAGGTCTTATTTTCAGGGAAACAGGATACCTAATAATACAATAGTAAGAATGTACAGGTTAATAGAATATAATAAACCATCTTGTTACAATCATAACAAAGGAATCTTGCTTGAAGAAATAAGTAGTGTGTTTAAAGGATTCCCATCAAGAAAAATCCAAAATAAAGTTTTAATTCACATCTCAAAAATAAACAAACCTTTGTTGCGAGTTGTGTAACAGAAGATGTTACTTCATCCTGAAGACATGAATCCTTGTTCTTAGTCTAAAAAAAAAAATAACTATAAATTTCAAGAGAGCTTAACAAATGTTTGTGATGAATAAGAAATAACAAGAATGGTTAATATTGTATAAAGATACTATTGACATATAAATAATGTACTTGGTCCATATTCAGTTTCCTCTCCTATTGTTTTGTTAAAAACAGATCTACACTTTCCATGACAAAACATTCCTAAGCACATGCCACTTGAACAAAGAAGGGAAGCATCCAAATAAACTTAGTAATGTAGACCAAATTCTTCACTGAATTTCAATTACAATATATCTACTACTATGCTAGCTGAACATATGAGGAAACACATACCTGAAAGAATAAATACAGAATATACACAGACCAGAGATTACATTCCAGAAAGAAAGATGAAGGATAACAGAGTTATCATAAATGTCATAGAATTCATCAATATTATGGAAAAAGAAGGCATCAGTAATATTTCTAGACTTGGAAAAAGCCTTTGACAATTTCAAACAGGCTGTTTTTACTAGAGGTCTTAAACAGAATTAATCCTGGAGAAAAATTTAAAACGTGCAGAGAATATATAGCCAAGGCAAGCAGCAAAGATGAAATACTCTCCGCAGGCTTTTCAATTAGCAAAGACACAAGGCAAAGATGTCCACTATCCCCTTTTACTTTTTGTGACTGCTCTGGAAGTCGTGACAAGATATGAAAAGGTAAAAGATAACTGGAAAAGGATAATATGAAATGCTATGCGCTTGATGTAGTACTAAAAATTAGTACAACATGATTATAAGCATAAAACTCCATAGTTGATGAAAGTAATAAAAGATTTGGTTGCTTCCCTGAATATAAAATCAATTAAAGAAAAAAAAGATAACAACAAGGTCTGTAGTTTACAAAGAAGAAAATATGAAAAAGAGACTGGCTGTGAGATAATAAAAGATCCAATGAAATATTTAGGACTTTACTTGACAGGATGCAATAAAGATCTATTTGAAAACAATTACACCAATGATTTTTTACTTTAAGGACAATTATAGTAAGAAAGATTTGAACATACATGCCAACACAACATGTCTTTACTCAAGAAATAGATTGAAGACATTGCAAGAATTGCTTAATGAAGAATAAATGACAAGAATCAATCTAGCACAACATTGGAAAAGACAAAACAGAATTGGGAAACTAAAATTGAATGAGGGAGTGGAAAAAATTTCCACAAGTTTAAACAAATCCAAGCAGTAATGGTTTCCTCATATACTGTATAGTATCACAAAGCAAGGCAAGCCAAGTTACTTGGAATATAGTTTCTGAAGAAAAAGGGGAAGGTTTTTTTTAAAAAAAATGTCAAAATGATTGAAATAGAAATAAACAATAATCATAGACGTCCGAAGTATAGTATAAAAATATTCAAGTAGCAATTTACATCTAGGGGAGAAAAGGGGAGGAAGAGGAGGAGAAGAGAGCTACCAGATTGCTTTTTAAATGTAATTTTTAAAATCTTTTTTTCACCTTTTTTATTTTTAACAAAATTATAAGCATCATTTCTGTATGTATACACATTCTCTTCCTTTTTCTTTGTTTGGAGTTTTAGACTGTTACTGACAACAAAGCAAAATAATCTGTTTCCATATAATCTTCCCCAAGAATCAGCCCTTGCTGTGTCCAAAGCTCTTCCTATCAGAGCTTGCTTTTTCATATCGAGCTAGAATTCCTTATACTACCCTGCTTCTCAGGTTGGGCAGAAGCCTATCCATTTCCACTCTCACCAACTTTAGGATTATAGCACAACAGCTCATTTCCAGCTGCTACCAGATCTGTCTCTTCCACAACAATGGCAGCAATTTTCTATTGTCATGATAGGTGGGAGTGTTACCAAACCTCCTTACTGTTCCTGATCATTTTAGTATTTTAAGCTGATAAATGTTGTACATACATTTCAGTAATTTGTACCATCCCACTCATAGATGTGTCATTCAAAACATAAAGTGAGCTACCCAGAGTTTGGTACAAGATGGACAGTGTATGAGGGTTTCAAGTAACTATTAATAAAAATAAAACATTAACAATTGCTCAATTATCTTAAAAAAATTGATGTCCTTATTTTCTGGAATTGTAGAACTTTCATTACTATCAACTACATGCTATTTTCAAATTTATCAAGTAGCATTAGAGATTTTATGACTTATCTCTACCCAGACAGCAACACTTCCCATTTTTTCTAAAACTAGTTTACAATATTGATCCACCTATCTGCAGATCAGAAAAAAAGGTGCTATTGATGCCATTACAATTAAGATATTTCAAACAAGATAAACTAGCCAAAGTGTTTCAACCCATATTTTTCAAATGTTCATAATTACCAAGTCAAAAGATATACAAGGAATATCAAAACAACACTTGCACATTTTACTCTTTTGTTGTAATTTCAGTGTATAAGGCTTCCTAAATAAGATTAAAGGTAAATAAACTTCTCATGGTCACTTGGGTGAGATGGGTGGTGTAGAAATGATAGTATGATAGATAGCAGGATATGTAGATGTGTTATGAATGGCAGTGGAAAGTGGATGGTATTCGTGGGCTTTGCGAAAATGGAAGAGTGAAAGATAGAAATAAATATAAAGACACTATAGTATACAGGCAGTGCAACGACACTGAAAAAAGTGACTTATGGCTATTTTTCATACTTACAAGTTGCAGCATCCCCATGATCATGTGATAAAAATTCAGATGCTTGGCAGTTGGCACATATTTATGATGATTACAGTATCCCAGGGTCATGCAATCACCTTTTTTGCAGCCTTCTGACAACCAAAGTCAATGGGGAAACCAGATTCATTTAACAACCTTATTACCAACTTAACAACTATAGTGATTCACTTAGCAACTGTGGTATGAAAGATCGTAAAATGGAGCAAAGTTCACTTAGCAACTGTCTCACTTAGGAACAGAAAGTATAAAATTAAGTATTCCTTCAAGTTGGTTGCCTGAGGTTTTCAAAATTGTTTTTCACATTCCAAGGAAATGAGGGTCACATGACCTACACATCTTTAATGGTGTGGGTGACAGGTTTACAGCTCTATTCTAAGTCTCATCTTTATTTTCATTCAAAGTGACAATAAAGTTATTCTACCTGAGACTTGGGATACCAGAAGAATGAGGGAGGGATGGAGGGACGGAGAATAAGTGGCAACTGGCAGAGACTCAGATGGGCATCCCTCCCTATGTCACCGAGATTAGATTTGGACATTTCTGATACTGAAAACTATAGTAAGATCTGTCCACCTATAACAAGATCTGTTACAGGATATGTATATGCAAAGGTATATATTTCTTGAGGTTGAATAAAAGTGTTAAGGAGTTAGATATTGTGGCTCATCTCTTTTTGGCAGTCAAGCATTTATGAAGAATCTGGTTAACCATGAGTCTTGTCTATGAAATATGCTATATGGTTTCTTGCTTTCTGTTTTCACAGGCTTGGTAACCAGACTACTTTATTAGCACTATGGTTCAAGGAAGGAAATAGACTCATAAAGAACAACATAAAGATAAAAAAAGAAATCTGTGAGTAATAGCAGAATTGGGAAAATAAAATGAAAGAATTAAAAAAAACAGCTAAAAGTTAAATAACCTTTTTCCTAGGCAGGGAACAAACAAAATAGTTAAGTTCATTAGAACTAATTGCAACTATCAGTCATATAATCCATTTCCTTCTTAGAGAGGAAGATGCTTTCCCGGACCAAAGAGGTAACAATGCAACTGTGAATGCAGAAAGGTTTTCATTTTCAATAACTATAGCTGAGGAAGAAAATTCACTCATATATACAAAATGCTGCTATTTCTAGGATCAACATTCAAGTGTAATATTTGTTCAAAATTATTTAGTGCATATTATCAAACTGTATAATTGAAAAAATGACTCATGGTCTAGAAATATTGATATGATAAAATTAATCAATCCATAACCTACCAGTCAAGAATGTTCCAGATAGTTTGGATTGACAGGCAGTATGGCTATACAAAACAGGAGGATTGAATTAAGATTGCAACCGGGATAGAAAAAAAGAGATCTATTAAGAATAGAAGTGCCAATTGCAGAGGCGGAAGCCTTTCTTAAAAAACACTCCTCAATCCTGGAGGACAAAAATGGGAGAGCAGAGGGTGCCGCGGCTCCGCCCACTGGAGGTCAGGGAGAGGAAGACACAATTGCCAAAAGACTTAGATCTCACAAGTGACTTTATTTTTGCATTGTACAACTTTTATTTGGATGTTTATACATGATTGTTAGCATAGATTTTAAAATGATACATTTGTATTTCTTTCCACTTTGTAGTACAAGTGAGAATGTATTGTATTATCTGTATTCTTTTTTATAAAGCCTTGGAGGGGGCCAACGATTCCGACATAGAGGTTCTCAAAATGTCTTTATAATACCTTTTTTCCCCTTATCCTATTTTTATAAAACTTGTAAAACTCAATAAAACTTTTTCAAAATAAAAAAGAATAGAAGTGCCAATTCCACTTCTAGTCTAAATTTTGGTTCCTGTACTTCTGGATGCTAGATTACTGAAACTTTCCACTTTAAGCTGTTAATGCTTAATGTAAGGTCCATGTTCTATAAGATTCTACTTCTCAGCATCATAATCAAGGAAGAACGGTGGAAAATCTGTCCTATATGATTGAGGACTAGTTGAGTGATATTGTGTGTAATCTGCTTTACTGCATTTCAAATATTTCAGCAACCATTTTTCTTATTGGGAAAGAGATGAAGGGCAATGATATTGGGTGTATGACTGATAATCAGATGTTTTGCTCTACAGGTTACTGGAGACACACACTTGTATTTAAATGTGGGGCTTAAATTGCTGCAAATGTACCTTATTATTTATAAAAGTAAATAAAAATGTGTGCATGTATAACTAACTGTTAACAAAGAATAATTTGAATTGTTTCCCTAAAAATTAAGTACTGTATTAGTATATTAACAAACTTTGCATTAATTAGTATCAAATCAGATATCACCATATTTTGCAAAGTGCCTTTTTATGCTGGCAGCATCTTCCTCCAGAGTAGATCTCATTAGTTCTCATAAATTAAGTTACTCAGGTTAAGCCTGCTTGACAAGCTATGCTTGCTTCATAGAAAGAAAGTTCTAATGAAATACAGCTCTGAAGGAAATGGCATCCAATACGTTTTGTTTTCTATCAATTTTTGAGGTAAGCCACACATAAATATGAAGAGGCAAATGTATTATGACAAAAGAAGAATCTGGCCATTCTTCTTCCCATTCAAGTCAAGTTCCAGCTCACACTCATAGTTCTCACTGTGAACAATAATAATTATGCAACCAAAATACCAAGTGAAATTAAATAGCAACAACAACAACAAAATAATCATAATGAAAACTGGACTGCTTCTTACAGAGAAATTTGCAAATTTACAAATACCCCCAACTTTAAATTAAAAGATTTACATACTGAAATTTAATTTAAACATTTCAGTGGACAAAGCAAAATTTTATATGTATATATTCATACTTCCCTTGTAATGTTCAAAGGCCATGCATGCAAGTAACACCCATGTTGCATATTTTAATGGCCTAATTTAAGCTAATAACCTAATGTTATGCTCTCTGGTCAAACTACTGTATTTTTTTCATTAAATATTCAAAGGATAAGACTTCTTATTTCAGCATTCCTGAGGTTCAGCTTGTCTTATGCTGTTTAATACCTTGGTAACAGGCTTTCAAACTTTGGCAGTAACTCTGCCAGTTCGTTCTAGAGGAATGTACACACATTTTTTTCTAGAATATTATTTGAAAATGTACAAATATTCAAGGGATTAATTAAAGCAGAACACAGCTCTTTTAGAGGGATTAAACTTTAAGCCTACTTTTCATCTCTTTCATTTATATTAAATAATAATCATTCATTTCACTGTTTGTTGTGGTAGGAAATGCAAATTACTTCGTACAGTCTTACAAATCCAGACTGTCAAATCTTAAGTCTGCTACATTGATTGAAATCTGTTTGAGGTAATAATTGGATTTCCTAAACACAGGCACATTTCCCATCCATATATATATAATGTATATGTCCTCTACATATACATTTAAAACATAAATTGCTGTCATTTAAGAATTTCTTGGCTGACAGGGAGGGAGGGAAAGAGAAAGGAAGGAAGGCTCTATTTTTGATAATATCTGCTGGCTTCACACAAGGAAACTCAATTGGGAAGCTGGCAGAGAGTTGGAAATTTCTCCCACTGCTTTTTTGACCACCTTTGGTCATTAGGTTTCTCTCTGTTCAGGTAAGGAAATATTTCTCAAATGATGACCCAATTAGTCGTTGCTTTTATCCAATTTCTGTTTGGAAATCATTATGAGGGAGATTTTAAAAAAAAGACTGAGGAGGAAAGATTTGGATTAACAAATCTACAAATGTCACAGAATCTGTACGTACAAATATTTATGCTGGAAAAAAACATACTTTCAGTATATAAAGCTATGTAAATAAAATTACATAGCTCTACTCCCTATTAGAAACATGAGGAAAAGAAAAATATTTACTGTAGAGGAAGAGCTAGATAGCTGTGACATGGTTGCCTCAGATAAAAACATCTCACTGAACATTAAAAAAGTCAGTGTTTGGTTTAGCTTGTGATACCATGACATGTGTAATTCCAAATAAATGTTTCCCAAGCAGAAAATAAGAACAATCATTTAATAAATTTTTCTTCATAAAAGGATGCCTCTGAATAGTAAATTGTGGCAACAAGTGGCAACTAAATTATCTATTACTATACTTTCTGTTAGAAGACTTCTTGCATGCAATTGACACTTTTGACTATACACTATGAATACAGAAAAATATATTATTTCCAGCCTTTTAAAAATAGTTAATTACTCCTTAAAAGAAAAGATTTTCTTTCCAGATGGAAACTGCTGGAAAATCTCAGCAGTGGTTCATTACTACAGCACAAAAATCAGAAATGTTTGATTCTGTGTGCAAGATCAAATTTTTTGAGCAAGAAAAACAAGGTGAGCAAAAACTAGTTCAGGTGTACCTTCAAAAGGGTGTAAAATATCTCAGGTTACCTGCCTAAAGGAGAAGGAAGAATTTAAATGTAATACAAGATCAGTATATAAATCCAGATTTGCATGATTATTTAATTATTTCTGATGAAGAATGAGTGGCATTTTAGATTCAAAATAGTCTAAATACACAGACTATTTCAAAAAGGAATTCAATGATTTTTTTTGTTAATAAGTAGAAGGGAAAAATTACAAGTGATGATACATAAAGACAAATAGCAATTCCCTTGCAGGTAGTTTTTTTCCATGGAGGATTACATAGCATCTTTTTTGTTTCATGCATTTTCTCAACCCATCATTTCTTCCTTTTTATAGATATTAAAGTGTGTGCTGACAGAATAGCATTCTTTCTAATAGTAAAGTAAATAATGTACACGAATGCCGCAAAGATAGGGAAGTATCCTGAATTTACAAAATACCCTCCAAATCATCAATTCAAAATCTATTTTTAAAATAAGCCATCCAAATATTATAGATATTTAGCTACTTGCAGACATTTTTGGTTTGTAATTCAAAAGATGGAAGATGAAGTTGAAGGAAACTATAGAAAGAACTGGAACCATGGACAGGAACACTCCTATGAGAGGAGAGATAAACTTTAATATTTAGCTCAGGTCCTACTGCTGAAGTTAAGAAATGAAATGAATAATCCAAACATAAACATGTCCATATAATCCAATTTTCAGTTTACTTGTACTGTATTTTGTCCCAAAAACTTATTTCCCAATTTATATCAGTTATTTATGTGTAAAAATATTTAACTCCATAAAATTGGCTTCATTCTTCTCATTTGATATTCTTTACTAAAATCCATCAAAAAGCATTATATACTTCTTTCAGTGTGTATACTAAGATTTCTTCAATTAATGTAAAATCTAAATGTAATAGTTTTAGGAGCCATGATGGTGCAATGATGGCACAGTGGTTAGTGTGCAGTATTGCAGGCTAACTGCCTATAACTAGGAGTTTGATCCAGACCGGCTCAAGATTGACTCAGCCTCCCATTCAGATTGTTGGGAGCAATATGCTGACCATCCAAAGAATATTTCAGGCCATTTTATTTTTCCTTTTATTAATTTACAGATAGCAGTCCATCTTTAGAATTATACTTTTTATACTTTTAATCAGTTTTTAATACTTATAAGATTGAGGTTTGGTTTTTTTTTTAATTTAAAAATTCCTGCCAGTGCAGCTATTTGTTTGACAGATCACTGACAGTTTATGCAGGCTGAAATGGGGGACAGAGGCATCTCAACGTTTTATATTTTTGTAAGTTTAGCAACACAAATGGTATACACTTAGGATTTTATAGATATGATTCACTAACAAGAAACTCTGGACCAAGCACAAATAAAACAGCTACAATCTTGCTGAGTTAACATTGTTATGTCCAATATGAGAAAAGAATAGACAGCAATCCTGTAATTCTTCATTCCAGTGCATACAAGAATATGAAAGAGTGCCACAGAAAGTCAGAAACTGCTACAGTAGATTTCTATTGGATTACTGCAGCTCTGCATGCAATTATGCAGCCATGTTCTAATTTTATATACTATGACTGTGCAAATCCTTTGAAGGAAATGCTTACAATATGCAGGACTGCACACAAAACATGCGTCTTTAAATTATTAAAATGACCATGTAATGTTCTGTAATGTTCAAAGAACATTACAGAAGAGTTCAAAAAGTCATTTCACAAGAGAACAGTCTTAAACCTTAGCCATTACAAGAGAAAAAGTGGCTTAAAATGGGATAAAATCCAATCTTCATATTAAGAAAGTTTAAGATGACAGATATCTAGTGAACCTTTGTTAGAAGAAAAAAGGAATTTTTCCAAAAAGGAACAAGAGTTAATCAAAAATAAGAACAAGAATCTTGAAGTATATGACCTCTCTCATAAAGAATCCATTCTCCTAAATCAGAGGCCATTAAATTATTATGTGATTTAAATACATTAAGGAAGATAGTAAAGAGGATAAAAAAGTTTAATAAGATGTAAAAAGAACTACTGTAATAAATTTCATAAACATACTGAACAACTATAGGAAATTGGGCCATATATAGATGTTCTGAACAAATAAATGAAAAATCAGATATATTTAAAGAAAATGTACATTGGAAAAGTAGAAAAGGTTTATGTTACTATTAGCAGGTGAAAAAAAACCTACCTTTTTAAATTGCATGGTTATTCAAACCAGGCATATTGGGATCAGCAAGCAAATAACAACAGAACAAATTCCATGCCTTTAATACTCCAAATCCACTTTCAATAAGGACTATAAGTACATATAGCAGGAATAAAAGCCCTAACAATTTTAATGGTACCTCCTTTCATAAAATCAGGATCAATTTCTTTCTAACTATAGAGGCAGTTGGGCATTTGATCCCACTCTTTAATTTCTTAGAAACTGAAAGTGTGTCACTATCAGAGTTGATATATGACAGAAATATCTGGACACAAAATATAAAAAATATAGCTTTAGGAAACAAATAACATTTAACAAATTTCTTTACCAACTCTATTACTTTTATAAGAGCGCTTATGACCTTGATGGACAGGAACAGTCTTTAGGCTCCTTGATCCTCTATTACTCAAATGCAATATTATATATGTAACTAGGATCAAACCACAGCCACTTATCCTGAAGAAACTCAATCACAGCTAAAATGTATAAACCATCAGGCTGGTCAAACATAAATGCTTCAAATGTTCAGTGGCCAAACATTCACCTGTTCTTTGGAGGGCCTCAATTTCCTCAGCAGGAAAGCTGAACTTTCTGAGATCCTACAACCACTGCCTATACAAAAAAGACCAAAATGTTTTACGTAAACAGATCCATGCTCAATTACAAGCTTCCTAAAGGTATGTGATCAACAGATGGAATAAAAAATCAACCAGGAAAGAAAGGAGTGATTATGTTAGTGACTATCAAATTTGGGAGAGAAAAAACATGCAATTCTGTTAAAGTGGGTATCCTTTTTAGATGGATAATCCATATTGTTGCAAGAAAAATACAAACATGTTCATGAAGTTAATACAAGTCAAACTTGACTCAAAGGAGACTTTATGTCTACATAGGTATTTTTCTGAATGTTTTAGAGTACTTAGGAATTTATGAATACAAGAAAGCAAACACTTTAAGTTACAGGTAGCATTTAAAGCACAAATTAATACAGGAAAATCATGTTAGACCTCATAGCCTGTAACTATCCCTAAATAGGGAAGGCATTACATCAACATTCAGAAACAGACTATTTCTTGTCATAATAATATATAGCTAAATACATGTAATATGTTGCTAAATGTTTTGAGCATGGGTAGAGAGATAATACTAAACAACGACTAGCTTTTTATGGTAAGGACAGTACAGGTAGGAAAAAAACCAAATGAACAAGTTATTTGTTACAAATTAAAGCCAAGGTTGAACTTTCCCAGTTTTTTAAAACTAGGAAAACCCAGTTTTTTAATGATTGTTTCAGGAAAAGCTGTTATATTTTTAAAAGTTATGATCAAGTTAAAGTGAATGATTACATCGCAATACTGGGTCTGTTATGCTGGAGTATAAAATGGTGCAGGTGTCTCAAGAAGGTACCCTTTCAGTTTTCCACTGCTATTTCCTAGTCTTCATTTAAGTTCAGAAAACATGCACTCCTCTTGCTCAGAATGCAAGAATAATATTTGCACTTAGGTAAACCGCATGGTCAAATGAGCAAGAACATCAATTACTACATCAAAAGTGCTAAGAAGATGACAAAATAACTGCTTTTTGCAAAATATAGTGAGCTTATTTCTTATTAATAAAATGGTAATTTGGAACATGTTACTTGCATTGAATAGGTTCCAACTACAAAAAACTCTGAGAACCTATCTCTATTGTAATTGTAATTTATTCAATTATATTATTTAACCACTGCTAATAGCAATAGCACTTAGACTTATATACTACTTCACAGTGCTTTCCAGCCCTCTCTAAGCAGTTTACAGAATCAGCCTATTGCCTCTAACAATCTGGGTCCTCATTTTACCGACCTCAGAAGGGTGGAATATATTTATGAATTTTTAATATGGCAATAAGTAATTTATGTTACATTATTATATGTTTTAAAATTATAATTTTAAATCAACACTAAATGTTCTGCATAATTGCTTGGATAATATTTTTTTTACATTTCTCTATTTTCATCAGAAATTAATCTCTTTTAAAGATAATTCAAGTAACATTTAATTCATTTAATTTTAAATGAATTAATGTGTTTACATTAATACAATATTTAAACACAAACTCAAGTGACCTATATTTTACTTTATAAAAATTGTTACAATATTCCCTTTTCATAAACAAACCTATTATCTTTTAAAATATTATTGTAATAAAAGTCTAGAAAAGTATAATTCACATTGCAATCCTGAATAAACATGTTTTAAAGTTCCATTATTGTAACTGCCATTAAGTTCAAAGAAGTGACTTTGAGATAAATGAATATAAAGCTGCAATATTCCACATAGCAATCTGACAGTAAGCCCCTCTGAAATAAGGATATACAGCTTTGAAAAGATTAGACATTGTACCTATGTTTCCCTTTTAAGGACCTAAAATTGTTACAATCCTAAATAAACTTTACTTCATTAAATAATAGAGAGCTTTTATGTTAAGTATAAAGTAATATGAACAATGAATAAAGACATTTTAAAAAATGGAACTTTGATGTTATATATGCTGATAGCAGCAAGAACACTCTAGGCACAAAAATGGAAAGATACTTTGATCCCCACAGTGGACAAATAGCTGCAAAAGTTGATGGAGTTAGCAGAGATAACTAAATTGACTGCTTTGATTAAAGAAAAGAACACAATTTTATTTCTATTTAGAAATTGCTTTTTGACATTGTTCTTGAGGCGGAAAAAATGAAACTTTGATTTGGGGTTTTGCTGATTACCGTATTTTTCGGAGTATAAGGTTTTGAAGAGACCTTTTTTTTAAAAAAGTAGGTAGGTAGATAGAGGGATAGAGAGGGAGAGAAAGAGAGAGAAATACAGTAGGTAGGTAGGGAGAGAGAGATAGCAGTTAGGTAGTTAGATAGGTAGAGGGGGAGAGAGAGAGAGAAATACAGTAAGTAGGTAGGTAGGGAGACAGTGTGTGTAGTTAGGTAGATAGGGAGATAAAGGGATAGGGAGAGAGAGAGAAATTTATTTATTTATTTATTTATTTATCTTATTTTATCAAATTTTTATACCACCCTTCTCCCTTTTGGGACTCAGGGCCGTGAACAGGCAACAATAAAAACAACAATAGGAAACATCAAATACATTAAAATACGCTAAAAATACATTAAATATATATTAAATGGGTGGCCTGTTCTAAAATCCAGATAAAAACCCCTGGTAAAAACAATTAAAAAACTACGCCAGGCCGGCCGCACAAAATAAGTAAGTTTTCAAGGCCCGACGGAAGAGGCGCAGGTACAGTAGGTAGGTAAGTAGGGAGAGATAGTGTGTGTAGATAGATAAGTAGGTAGAGAGAGAGAGAGAGAGAGAGAGAGAGAGAGAGAGAGAGAGAGAGAGAGAGAAATACAGTAGATAGGTAGGGGAGAGAGTAGGTAGATTGGTAGATGGGGGAAGAGAGAGAAATACAGTAGGTAGGTATGGAGAGAGAGTGTGTAGATAGGTAGGTAGAGGGATAGAGAGAAAAATAGAGAAATAGAGAGAGAAATACAGTAGATAGCTAGAGGGAGAGAGTAGGTAGATAAGTAGATAGAGGGGAGAGAGAGAGTGTAGGTAGGTAGGTAGGTAGAGGGATAGAGAGAGAATAATAGAGAGAAATAGAGAGAGAGAGAGAAATACAGTAAATAGGGAGGGAGGGGGAGAGAGGGAGAGAGAGAGAGAGAGAGAGAAGTTAGATGTAGATGTTTCCAGGTATATTTACCCATCTGCTAGGGAAGGAAATCACTGGCCACCTTTGGAACAAATCTTTGTTTCTGCAGACACAGTACTTGACCAACATAAATCTCATCAATCACGCTAACTAAACAGCTTTCCGAAAGGGGGAAAAAAACCCTTTCTACACTGTGCAAACCTCCCCCAAATGGCCTGTTTTTTGCAAAAATAGGCCCGGTTTTTTTTCAAATAAAAGGCATGAATAGCCTTGGGGGGGCTTGCAGAGTGCTCCTGGGGGCGGGGGGGCGGCAAAACGAGGAAAAACGGCCCACTTTTTTCGTGAAAACGGGCCATTTTTTGGTCAAAAATAGCATGCATAGCCTTACGGAGGCTTATAGAGTGCTGTTGGGGGGGGGGCAAAAATGCCCTGTTTTTTGCTCATTTCTGCCCTCCCCAGCCCCCAGGAGCCCTCTGGAAGCCTCCATAAGGGTATGCACACGGCCATTTTGGTGAAGGGGCAGGGTTTCAGGAGGCAAAAAATGCTGTATCCGATTTATAAGACGCACCCAGATTTTCAGCATCTTTTTAGAGGAAAAAAGGTGCGTCTTATACTCCAAAAAATACGGTAGATAAGTTTGTTGTTATAAAAATGGCTATTATTATATAATAGTAAAAAGCTGAGGTTGTATATTATTACTTTATTCTACATGCCAAAAAGAGTTGGAAGTCAATGCTTTTCTTTTTCTTTCCTTCTACACTTTTTCCTCTTACCCTTTTCCTCACCTATTTCACCATTTTTCATTTCACTTTGTATTTCTGTATTTTATATTTTGATAAAATAATGAAAATTTGAGTAAAGTGGGTTAAAATTAATGTAAAAGTCTTATATCCTTTTAATCTTATTATGTTATTGCAGAATTTTTAAAAAAGGGATACAAATAAAGAACAGGTTCAAAAGTATGTGTTCACAAACATGTCTTCAAGTGCTATTAAATGTAGATTATGTACGTTCTACTAAGAGTTATAAAAAGTATTTTCATATATACTGAAGATAAGCTAGCATGCTTAAATGCAACAAAATTTGACCTCAAGTTTTAAGATTCCCTGTTTTGAACATAACTCTGAGAATTTCAACAGTGCGCTCTTTTAGAGCTCCTCATTATTTGTTATGTTTAACCAATGTAACATGTAATTTTAATCATTGTATTTAATTAAAAAATATAATTGGAAATTCAAAAGCACAGACAAAAGTTCTTTAAGCATGCAGCTGAACACTGCCGAGTGGGGCATTTTTAGGGAAAGATTGAAAATAGCTTTTCAGAGGATAAGCAGCAGTAGCACATACCAGTTCCTTCTTGCCACAAGCCTCACTATTAAGGCATCCAAGGAGAACAGAAAGTGATTACTCATAATGCCAGATCAGAGTTATTAAAAAAAGAAAAAAGCCAAGATGCTTGGCCTGGGTAAAGGCCAGAGGGTGAAAAAGCAGACAAAGTGTGTTCTGTGAACAAGAACAAAAGGTGACAGAACCACCAGGGCAGAACTATTAAAGCTATTACAACCCACAGAGTCAGCACTCTGGTGACTTTTACCTGAGCTGAAAAGGTGCCTGCTGGCGATGGTGGAGATGGCGTTTCCTGCCGATGGCTGTCTTCTTCCTCTGGTGAATCATCCAGGAGGACTTTACTGCTCTTGTTGAGCTTCCACATTATGAGTGGAGGCGGGAGGAAGAGGGGAGGAGGTAAAAAGTGGACCGGTCCTTCTTATTTATGCCTAAGAAAGTTTGAGAAAGAACCAGGTGAAATGGCAATGACTTTGCTATTCAGCCCCCAGCCTAGAGATATTTTAAGTTTTCTGGAGAAACTGCTAAAGGAAGCCAGGCAGGTCGATCCTAAGATGTGCGGGCAGACTTCCAGAAAAGCCACTCTCGTTAAGGGGCAGGGGAAAAAAGGGGGGGAAAGGCACGAGGGAGGGGGGGAGTGAAACGCGCAACCCCCCTGGGCTCACCCACAGACCTAGAGCCTTCTCTGCGGGGTTACTCCTACAGACCGTTTCCTTCCCTCTCCGAGCATAATCCCATTGCTCTAAGGACTCTCCCGAGGGTCAAATATATGGGTACCGCTGACTCAGCCACGTCAAAAGGGGGTGGGGGCAGTCTGTACGTGCTCAGAGGCACCTTTGCCAGAGAAAAGGGGCGGGCGGGGAGACGCCACAAAGTACGCGAAGCGGCGAAAGAGGGCGGTAAACCCCGACCTTAAGGCTCCGCGTTGGGGGACAAGTACTCTTCCCTCGGCTCCCACAGGCACCCCCCCCAAACCCCAATTTTCTCTGCAAAAGCGGAGAGGAGCTACTCTCTACCACCACCCGCCTCCAGAGACGCTCCACGGGTGGGGGGCAAGTCGCTACTGTTGCCGCCGCGCGGGGACGAAACAGAGGAAGGAGAAGGCCCCGGTAGGGATGTCGGGCTGCCTCCCCGTCCACCGACCCTGGACCCTCCCCGCCCCCTCACCTGTGACCGTTCTGCTTCGTCGTCAGAGCCGCCACCACAGCGTAGTAGAGCCTGCGAGCGGCCGCTGCCATGTTTGCGGCTGACTGAGCGATGGGAGGGAGCCGGAGCGAGGAAGAGCGCGAGCGGCAGCTGGGAGGTTGGGGAGGAGGAGGAGGTTGGGGGGGGGGGGAGTAGGGAGGGAGATCGCGCGCAAGAGAACAGGGGCTTGCTACGTCGCTACAGCAACCTGGCAGCGCGCGCACGCGCGCGGCGCCGACCTTAAAGGGTAGGGGGAGACAAGTTGAGGGGGGGGGGTTGTCGAGATTTCCCCAAAGACCCAATCTGTGCCTTCCTCGTGCTCTCCGCATCGGTGGCGCAGAGGGGTGTGTGTGGAATTCCTCGAAAACTCGTGACATAATTTAAATGCCTGGGGATCCGTCATCTTTTCCCTCGTCCAATCTGCTCTCCAGCCCACCGACCAATTCAGACGAGAACTTTTCTCCTCATTCTTTCGTTGGCGGAATGAAATTTAGCAGTGCCGTAGCTACTAATAGTGGAGCGCACAGAGAAAAGCCTCCTTATCTTCGTCATTAGGGATCTTAAGGGGCCTCCCCTCCGTTTAAACAGGGACCACGAAAGGAACACCTCAGTATTTCGGGGGGGGGGGGGTGCGCTTTGATAGAGGGGAGCCGCCTAACCTTTCGTAAGGCGACACAAAAGAGGGAGGGGGTTGATTCAAGAGGCTGATGGAGGCGACTAGCGTCCAGTAAAACTCATGCCATAATTCGTAAAATTGTGAAACGCCACAATTTTATTTATTTTATTTTATTTTATTAAATTTATACCCCGCCCTTCTCCTTGTTAGGACCCAAGACTTCTGCGTGGTTTTCCCATGGACTGAAAGCTAGTTTAGTTAATAGTTTAAGACACCAAGTTAAAAGCTATTCAAGCAGCTTTGAGCTAGCTAGTAACTCCACAGCCCTAGGAAGAAAAAAGATCATGGCAAACCACTTCCAAAAATGCTGCCAAGGAAACTGGACTAGTCTGGTCAGTTGCCAAGAGTCAAGAACTGACTTGAAGATGCATGCAAACGTTTACTGTAATATAGTTTATAAGACTGTGAGGTACACAGAAATTAAATATATGCATAAATGTAAGAGAACTAAACAACTGGAGTTAGTCATGGTAGACATGGGTCGTGTTTAGACACATGTCTAAACACAATATGGTCATATTATTTACCATATTCTTTATGGTAATAACTTTAATGGAAGTTAAATGTTAAAACATTAAAATGTTGTAACAATCTTCAAAGATAAAGATAGCATGGCAGAGATCATTTCCTTACCAGTAACTGATATTATCTTATATTGCCTTCCTGACACCTTAGCTGAAGCTGTTCACTTTTTTTTTAGATGGCACAATAATATACAAGCATGAAATTTGTTGATCTCTGTCCTGCCTCTTACCTCTCTTCCAACTTGGTCCTCATGATGCTGTGGTTCTCATCTAGGACAGCAGATGGGGAATAATCCCACACACACAAAATGAAAGGGTTGTTCAAGGAAGATATGGAAATGGCATATGGACTGAAATAATTCTTTGCATGGGTCCCTGCTACAGAACATATAGGACAGACACTTGAGCCTAATGACACAGAAGGAATTTGAACCAGTAAAACACACTAAGGAAACAATAGAAGATATTGTAGGACATCATTACAAGCTCAGGTATCTGTTATATAACAAATCCCTGGTTCTTGGTGGCATTCACTTGAGAATTGTTTTAACAATGGGAAATTGGTGATTTAATGTGTGTGTGTGAGTGTGTGTGTGTTATACCTTAAAACTAATAAAAATATACAGAAATATACAAAAATATCAAAGATGAATAAAGCCCATTACTCTCCAGATTAAAAGAGGAAATACAGGTGATCCTTGATTTATGAGAACAATTGAACCTACAATTTTTGTTGCTAAGCAAAACATATAAACATAGTAAGACAAGTTTTGCCCTATTTTACGACCTTTCTTGCCACAGTTGTTAAGTGAATCTTTGCAATTGTTAGTACAATAATACAGTTACTAATAATAACATAGTTGTTGAATCAGGCTTCCCCATTGACGTTGCTTGTCAGTAGGTTGCAAAAAGTGATCATATGACCCTGGCACACTACAGCTGTCATAAATATAAATTAGTTGTCAAGCATCTGAATTCTGATCATGTGACCACAGAGATGATGCAACAGTTGTGTGAACTGTCATAAATTACTTCTTTCAGTGTCATAACTTCAAACAATCACTAAATGAATGGCTATAAATTGAGGACTACCTGTATTTCACAACATTCCCATCCGCCAGGCCTACTGAAAAAGCCAGTTTGTTATGGCCTTTCTGAAACCCAGCAGGTAGAGTCTCACTAGTTCTCAGTGAAACATTATTCCTAGAAGAGGGCCAGCAATAGACAAGGTTCACTCCAGGGCATTTTGGATGATTCTTAAGTGAAGGGACCTGAAATAAGCTTTTTTTTATACAATCTTATCAGATGCAACTGGGAGAAGGAGGTTCCCCAAATAACCAGATACTCTATCAAGAGTTCTAAAGGTGATACTAACCAACACCTTAAATTGTTCTTCGAAGCCAACTGGTAACTGATGTTGCTCCCAAAATAGCACAACAGTGTAATTCATGGCTATTTCAACCACTGCATTCTACACAACTCTAGCTTCAAATTGGTTTTCAAATATAGCCCTATGTACAGTGCCTGATGTAGAATACATTGCAATAGTCTAAACACAACATGACTAAGACATGAGTGATTGAGCCTGCTGTTGTAGGAAAGGTCATGACTGTGACAGAAAACTGAGTTGTGCCATCGGAAGTTTTGCTAAGTTTCAAGTAGGAACTGAGACTCAAGAAGGATCCCCAGATTATGAACCAGATCAGTATGGGTGTAATCCCATCCAGGAAATATTCCTAGAACCAGATGACTTCTTCACTCAAAGCCATGCCATGTTCCTGGGATTTAACCAAAGCTTTTTATTTCTTTTTTATTCAAGTTCTAAGCTCATCCAGACATCAATCAACAGCACCAGTTCACTTTGGTATTAATGTGCAAAGCTATGCCAGAATGTAACTCCCCTTAATAATTTCACGTAGATGCTGAAGTGAATTGCTGAACTCTGTGACACCTCATATTAGAAGGAACTCAGACTCAACTGCTCCCTCTTCATCACTACCAGATGAAACTGCTTTTTCAGGAAGAGGAAAGATACTATAATACAATTATCCTCATTCCCAACCCTCAGAGTTGGTCCAAGTAGTATTGTGGTTGATGACACTGAAAGTTGCAAGTGTAATCAGTGTAGTTCTTGTGCTGAAATAAGCTTTTATTTAAAGCCTCACATTATCTCATCCCAGATAATATCACAAGTCATTTTTGGCCCAGTTGCCATCCCGATGAATTTGAGGATTAGATTAAGCCTTCAGATGCAGAGAATATTTCTCACAGAGGTTCTATAATTGGTCTTCCAGGAAATCTGTCTCAAATGGAATCTAGGTCACTTTAAACAGGGACACTCAGAAGCAATCTTTTTATACAATAAAAAAAAAGACATATTGTTTTAACAGTCTAGCTGCCATAAGTACAGATGTGTTCTAAGATGGAATCTCTTGGATTACTTCCTTGTTTTTCACTAGCTGTGTTCAAAGGGTTTCCTAGAATGCTTCTGTAAACCAAAAAGTCACTTTTGGGTCAGCAATTAAGGAGAGACTGATAGAGTCGGTTGTGAGTCCCTCTGCGTGAAGTTGGGCCTGGGGAGGCAGTTGGGCTTGCTGGTTATATACCTGGCTCCTCGCTATGTAGCAGCAGCCCTGCCCGAGCTCCTGGAGGTGATCGCTACGGTGGCAGTGGAGACCCCCAGACTTATAGTCATGGGGGACTTTAATCTGCCATCGTTGGGCGAATCATCCGAGGTAGCTCGGGAGTTCATGGCTTCCATGACGGCCATGGACCTGACCCAACTAATTCAAGGCCCCACCCATGAGGGTGGTCACACACCGGACCTCATCTTTGTCTCAGGCCAATGGAAGAGTGATCTGGGCTTAGGGGATATAGTCATCACACCCTTGTCATGGTCAGATCACTCACTTCTCCGGCTCGACTTTCCGACCGCTACCCCCCGCCGCGAGGAGGCGGCACCAGAACCACCTATCTGGTTCCGCCCCAGGCGCCTGATGGACCCAGATGGGTTCCAGATGGCGCTTGGGCCACTTCCTGTACCCCTGACCCGCGCCCCGATGGAGGATCTCGTGGCCGCATGGAATACTGCGACCACGGGAGCCTTGGATCGGGTCGCGCCCTTGCGGCCTCTCTTGCGGCGCCGAGCCGCCCCGGCCCCTTGGTTTACCGAGGAGCTGAGGGCGATGAAACGCCACAAGAGATGCCTAGAGAGAAGATGGAGGGCTACTCGATCTGGATCTGACCGGACACAGGTAAGAGCCCATTTACGGACTTACATTGTGGCGTTGAGAGTGGCCAAACGCCATCATTGTGCCACTCTCATAGCATCCGCAGAAAACCGCCCTGCCGCCCTGTTTAGGGTGACCCGTTCCCTCCTTCAGCAGAGGGTGCGGGAAGCCCCGTTACAGGGTAGAGCAGAGGAATTTGTGACTTTTCTGCAGGACAAAATCGCTCAGATACAGAACGAGTTAGCCCCCATTCATGGCCCAGTGGGATGCCACGAGGCTGATCTTGTTTGGGAGGAGTTTGACTCCGTTGCTTCCGAGGATATGGACAGGTTATGTGGGCGACTGCGAGCCACCACATGTTTATTGGACCCGTGTCCCTCCTGGCTTGTACTGGCATCCTGGGAGGTGACATGAGGCTGGCTCCAAGAGGTTATCAACGCATCCTTGAGTGAGGGTTCCTTGCCTGCTTCCCTAAAAGAGGCCATGGTGAGGCCCCTCCTTAAGAAGCCCTCTTTGGACCCAGCTCTTTTAACAAACTATCGTCCCGTCTCCAACTTTCCCTTCTTGGCGAAGGTTGTCGAGAGTGTGGTGGCACAACAGTTTCCCCGTCACCTGGAGGAAGTTGATTATCTAGACCCGCGCCAGTCCGGCTTTCGGCCCGGGCATAGCACTAAGACGGCATTGGTCGCGTTGGTTGATGATCTCTGGAGGGCCAGAGATGGGGGTTGTTCCTCCATCCTGGTCCTATTAGATCTCTCGGCGGCTTTCGATACCATCGACCATGGTATCCTATTGCATCGGCTGGGGAGGTTGGGGGTGGGAGGCACCGTCCTACGGTGGTTCTCCTCCTACCTCTCTGGCCGATCGCAATTTGTGTTGGCAGGGGAGCAGAGGTTGACCCCGAGACCCCTCACATGTGGGGTGCCTCAGGGGTCGGTCCTTTCGCCTCTCCTGTTTAACGCATACATGAAGCCGCTGGGTGAGATCATCCGTGGTTTTGGGGTAGAGTATCATCTCTACGCTGATGATACTCAGCTGTATATATCTACCCCAAACCACCCCAACGATGCCGTAGCGGTGATGTGCCAGTGCTTGGAAGCCGTGCGGATCTGGATGGGAAGTAACGGACTTAGGCTCAACCCGACCAAGACCGAGTGGCTGTGGTTTCCGGCTGCCCGATTCAACCACCTTTCTCCAACGCTGGCCATAGGGGGCGAACATCTTGCCCCTGTGGATGGGCCGCGCAATTTGGGTGTCCTCCTGGATACCCGGCTGTCTATGGAAGAGCAAGTGACAGCCGTGGCCAGGAGGGCGTTTTACCAGGTTCGCCTGGTTCGCCAATTGCGCCCCCTATTGGATTGGGACGCCCTTCGCACAGTCACTCATGCCCTCGTGACATCTCGACTGGACTATTGTAACTCTCTCTACATGGGGCTCCCCTTGAGGTGCACCCGGAGGCTTCAGTTAGTTCAGAATGCAGCCGCGCGAGCAATTATTGGAACCACCAGGTTCACCCACGTTACACCGCTCTTGCGCGAGCTGCACTGGCTACCTGTCGTCTTCCGGGTGCGCTTCAAGGTATTAATCATCATCTTTAAAGCGCTCCATGGCTCGGGACCTAGCTACCTGCGGGATCGGATCCTGCCTTATACATCCTCACGGCCGATTCGCTCCCACAGAGAGGGACTGCTCCGGGTGCCGTCCACTAGACTTTGTCAGCGGGCGACGCCCAGGGGAAGGGCTCTCTCTGTGGCGGGCCCGGCCCTCTGGAACGACCTTCCCCCCGATATTAGAAAGACCACGGACCTCCGCTCCTTCCGCCTGAAATTGAAGACTCATCTTTTCCGCCTGGCCGGCCTAGGGTAGTCTCTCTGTCTATGGGTTTTTAAATGTATACTATATTTATTGGATGTTTTTAGTTAAGGGGATTTTAGCACAGGATTGATTGAGTTTAATTCGTTTTAATTTGTATGTATTTTGTATATTTTTCGTTTTTTAATTTCCCTGTGCACCGCCCCGAGTCCCTGTGGGGAGAGGGTGCGGTCAATAAATGCAACTTTATTATTATTATTTATTATTAGATGCAAATACAGTATATCCAAGGCTGCAGCTTCCTTTTTGTTACAGAAGGCAGTTAAATTTTCAGAAGTATTGCCCATCAGTGTCTCATAAAGTTCCCTAAGCAATTTCTTTAAGACGTCATAAGATATTTTGTAAAATAGTTTATTGATTCTTTAAAGAAATAATGACAATATAAACTCTGAAAGAAGAAGGAAGAATAGAATGTGCAAAGAAAGAGAAAAAGAGAAGAGAAATATTTACCATAAATAATTTTCAATCTTCATCACAAGAAGTACAAGCAAATTTAGTAATTCTTTACCAGTCCCATCCCCACCCCCATAAGTATCTCTTCTTCCCTTAACCCATCCCTTATTAATACACAAATCCATAAATCATTAGCATTTCAGTCCTGGTGTCGATAAAATACACATAGAAGGTTCCCCAATTTACATTTAGAACCATGGATTGTTTTAATCTGGGTGAAACAAACCAAATTTTTATTCCTTCCTTTTATTTCTTACAGTCTTTAATTCATTCAGATGTCATAGAATTTGCTCTCTCTCAAATGTCCTTTTTTCCATTTCAAAGGCTTTTTCAAATCTTTAGTAAACCTCTTTTATAAAATAAGCCAATTATCCAGGTGGTTCTCTTGGTTTTAATTGACATTTTCAGTTAGACATTTTCTGTTCTTTAATTCACATTAGTTTTTATTTTCCAGTATTTCAATAATTTTTTTAAAATATTCTAATAGTTCTGTATCAAGTGAAGTTTGTTTCAGCTTTTTATCTTGTAGATCAGGGCTATCAAACTCGCGGTCTGTGGGCTGGATGCGTCACATGCTGGCCACACCCATACCTGATTTAATGAAGTGGGGGGGAAGTCCTGATATGTCATGTGACGCTACTGTGACGGCGTGAGTTTAACACCCTTGCTGTAGACCTTCCAAGGTGTTCTTTCACGTTGTCATTTCTTTTTTAACAACTTTTGGAAATAATCTATCCATAGAAGCAGGCATGTTATATTGCAGCCCCTATTTTCTGACACTATTCTTCAAAGATCTGAAATATTTCACATGTAATCCTATTTTTGGTTATTTTGTCTGTAATGCTGACCAAACATAACAGGCAAATCTTTTTTTCCCTTTTCTGCCTGAAATCCTTAGTCCCCTCTAGTGTCCTATTTCTGAAATCACAAAAGCTCAGATTTCTCTTATAACTGAAGACAGACTAAACAATTTAGTTTCCACAAAGATGCTATTTATTTATATACCAAGACCTAATATTCCAATTTGTCCTGATCGTTTAATTTGTTTATAACTTTAAGTCTTATATAACTTTTTAAAAGTTCTTTATTTCTGTTCTGCTTCAAGGTTGTTGACACACATACAATACTTTAAAAGCAAGAACATTTTCAACAATTTAGCCATATGACAGAAAACAAATAACTAATAAATAATGCTTGCTTGAAAGGAGCCTAATACAGTCCAGGAAGCAATCTGTAATCCAAAAATGTTCCAAAAGGCACAGGATGCCAAACTGGGTAATCAGCCTGTCCAAGGGTCAAGAGTTAAAAACCAGCAGCAGCAACACAATTCAAGAACTGAACAGTTGTCTCCAATCAGCACAGGAGATATTAAATCTGCCTGTAGTCAGCTGGCTGCAATTATTCATGCTTTGCCTTTGTTTGTGAGAACCTCTTTGAGGAACATTGCTCGGCTAACTTCTCTATGCTCCTAGACACGAGGCTTGGGGATTGTGCCTTCTCATCTGAATGTTGCACTCTACCTGGATCAATGATCACCATTTGTACTCTTCCCAGCTGGCTTTTGACAGGCAAACTCAATGTGGGAAGATTGATTCATTTAATGTTTGCATGATTCACTTAACAACTGCTTAACAATTATGACAAAAAAAACCTCATACGTTGGAGGCACATGAAATGAAATGAAATTGAAATTGAAATGAAATGAAATTTATTATTTCTAGACCGCCCCCTCTCCCCATGGGGACTCGGGGCGGTGCACAGGTAGCATAAAAGCAATAAATAACAAACAACAATAAATATACCAACAAAATTTAAGAACCAATTAAATAAACCCTGTGCTAAAATCCCGATTAAACTAAAAACCTATTCTATAAAATCCCAAGGCAAGGAGGCTATCCCAGGCCGGCCAGACGGAAAAGTAACAGCTGCATTTAACAGCTGCTTTGCGTACTTAGCAACCAAAATTTTGGGCTCAATTGGAGTTGTAAGTCGAGGACTATGCATGAAATAAGTCTATCATTTATATAAAGCTTGTGTTGTAAATTAAAGGAAGCTGGGGTGAAATTTACAATATTCTCGTCTGGCTCCCTCTCATCTTTGGCTACAGATTAGCTGTATGCAAAGTATCATCCTTTCCCATTTTTTTTTCCAGGGGATTGAATTGTGAATAGTGTGGGAGCTTTCCTTTTTGTGTGTGAATGCCTTCAGGATAATTTGCATCACCAGCAGCCACCATTGTCTTATTCCTGCTGCCTGTCTGCAGGCGTACTTAAAGATCATCTTCTCTGTCATAGCCCAGCCATTGAGGCACCTCACAGACATCATAGTAGTTATTAGTAATAGTACCTGATTGGGAAACAACAGGGGGAAAAAGACCTGTCATATCTGCAATTGGTCCATTGTAGCAACTGCTCAAACCCCTTTGCAAACAATTTGTTGCCGAAATATATGCAAAATGTACTGTGTGTCTCTGTGTGTGTATTCAGTCTATTCATTTATTGGTGAGATGAGCTTGTGCATGCAATGTGAAGCAATTGAGAAACTCTTAATTGCTTCAGAGCCTACAGTCGCTTCATTCCAAGCATTGAGGGAAGGATGGTTTTCACACTGTTGGTCAGCTGGCAGGAAGGCACTGACTGTCTCATGACATTCACTTTTATTCTCTGCATTTCAAGGTTAGCTAATTTGCTAATAATTGCCATAGGTTGATAAGCAGGTAGATTCAGAAGTGCCTTACCATTGCCTTCTCTTTCCTAAGGCTGAGAAAGAGTTACTGACAAGGTTACTTAGCTGAGTTCTTGGTCAAGGCAGGGCTAAAATTCACAATCTCTGTCCACTATTCAGGGGTCTGCAAAGTCGGCTCTTTTAAGACTGGTGGACTTCAACTCCCAGAATTCCCCAGCCAGCTATGCTGGCTGGGGAACTGTGGGAGTTGAAGTCCACCAGTTTTAAAAGAGCCGACTTTGCAGACCCCTGCACTATATCATCAATTGGTATTTACCATAAATAATTGCTGAAGGGATAATCTAACCAGAGCAAATGCTCCATGATATCCATTGTTATTTAAGGATCAGTAATGATCAGCTGGCTTGGGAGTAAAGACAGCCTCTAAAATTTTTGATACTGAGCTAATATCTTGTTGACAACCTGTGTGAAGGAGCCTCTCATTCCATGTTCATTTTGCTTGATCATATCACATCCTTTTAATTGCTTTATTAGAGAAGGCATAGGCTGCCAGTTTTTCTCTGATAGATATTTTCCAGGTAGATTGGAGGTTACATTTGTAAACCAGGAATGTCTGACCTATTGGGATAAATAGTAGTTTTAGCCAGTAATTAAAGATAACCATCCAGATCCTGGCTTCCATCTTTGTAATTCCTTGTTCTAATCTTAAAGCTGCATTTGATATGCAACTGCATGATCATTCTTAGATACTTGGATTATTCCCTCTGGACTGCGGTTCGATTAATATAACAACCCAGTAGAATTCCATGTAGTTGTACCAGAGGTGGTATTCAGTAAGTTCTGACCAGTTCTGGAGATGCGGTAGCAGAAACTTTGAGTAGTTTGGAGAATTGGTAAATACCACCTCTGACTGGCCCCACCCCCATCTATTCTTTGCCTCCCGAGTGCCAGCTGATCGGGAGGGAATGGGGATTTTGCAGTATCCTTCCCCTGCCAAGCCCACCAAGCTACACCACATTCACCAAGCTACACCCACAGAACCGGTAGTAAAAAAAAATTGAATCCCACCACTGAGCTGTGCCATAACTTTTGCCTCAAATAGTTTTAATTCAGCTGTAACATAATGCCAACCTTTAGAGAAACCAAAGGATAATAACTCTTCTTTGGGCATCCTATGATTTGTGGGTAAGTGTGAGTCCCTGCATTCCATCCTAAGAAATGAAAGATAATTCCCAAGTAGCTAAAACATTTAACTTGCTTGGTATTATTGCTGTTAATATAGCGATTATAAATTTTAGGTCTTGTTAAAGGTCAGAAGTTTTGCTTTTTGGTAATTTGTCATCAATTTTTCTTTTTCAGAATATTAAGCAAGCTGCCCAAAGGTTCTTCACATCTCTACCATAGACAGTGACAGGATAGCCATGTTGTCATCATACAGGAGAACTGAAAGTCATCTTTTGTTTAGTTTTGGTGGGTGAAAATTGCTTTATTGAAGTATATAACTGAGTTTATATAGAAAATAAAACGTAATGGAACAAGAATACAACCTTGGTTTATTATTTCTGTTGTTATAATTAACCTTTCCTTGGGGATCACATTTTACTTCAGATTGGTATTGCCATGAAGTTTATATATTAATAAAAGTAATAATTTTTCTATTTTGGTAGATCTCAGCTGCTTCCACAATAGTTCTCTCGATACGGAGCCAAATGCAGATTTGAAATTTACAAAACTGCATAAAGAGAACTTTTGGATTCTTGGATATATTTCTCTGCTAGGTTATAGATTATTGCTTGGTCTATTTCAAATCTTCCTGGTCTAAAACCAGCCTTTTCTTCAGGTAGGATATTATCTTCAGTCCAGTCATAGAACTTCTATTTAGGTGATTAGCATCGATTTTGTTAATTATATTTTAAAAACTGCTTGGATGGTAGTTGACCAAAATTTTCTTTTGTCCTTTTTTATAGATTGGAATTATAATGGCTATACCCCAGTCCTCTAGGATATGAGTGGTGTTGCCAATAAAAATGAAAAATGTAGTAAGAACCGAGGTCCCACCAGTGTTATTTTTGAGAACTTCAGTGGGAATAAAGTCATTATCTAGGGCTTCACTGGGCTTCAACTGCTCAATTAGTTGTCTTATATCTCTGATGGATACAAATGGCCGTCACTGTAGCACTTCAAGAGTTATAATGCAGTCCTGGGCAGTACTAGCATCTATGCCACCTTTGGATTCTGGGAGTTGAAGTCCACCAGTCTTAAAAGAGCCAACTTAGCAGACCCCTGGTATAGACAGTGGAAAAGGCCTCCTAAGTAGAAGTTGGAATTAGCATTCAATCCTAATCTCGCCCACCTCTATCCTTATAGGGGTGGGCGAGACGTAAGCTCAGGGGGTTTCTGGGTAAATTTTTAATTAGACTTTTAGGGGGTTCCAGGGAGGAGGGGAGGGTTAGTCAGGCGGGGGGACAACAAGCTATAGGGCCAGCCAGCGGAAGCAGGGAATCGGAGGAAGGGAGTGGGGGGGGTTGTTCCCATTGAGGTATTTTCCATCAGATTGGTTTTGGGGAGGGGCAAGGGCGGGGGGAGATGGGGTGGACATTACCTGTTGGAGGACCGTGGCCGCTGGTTACGGGCGGTCATGCGCTCCAACCCCCCATGCCCCCATCGCAGACTAGGTGGGCAGGAACCACAGACCCGGGGCCCTAGGCTGATGTTATGCAACGCCAGGTCCGTGGTACAAAAAGCCCCCCTCATCCATGACCTTGTGTCAGAGGGGGACCCGGACCTGGTGGGTATTACGGAAACCTGGTTGGGCCATGAGGGAGTATTACCCCTTGTGGAAATGTGCCCACCAGGCTACCGAGCCTTCCATCAGCCTAGGGCCCTAGGGAGGGGTGGGGGGTGGCGATTATGGTTAGGGAAGGTCTTGAGCCAAAGGAGACCACGATCCCTCAGACGACCGGGTGCGAGTCCCTCCTTGTGAAGTGGGGCCTAGGGAGGCAGTTGGGCGTGTTAGTTGTATACCTGGCTCCTCGCTATGCAGCAACAGCCCTGCCCGAGCTCCTAGAGGTGATAGCCGAGGCGGCGGTTGAGACCCCCAGACTTTTAGCCATGGGGGACTTTAACCTGCCGTCAGCGGGCGAAACCTCTGGGGTAGCTCGGGAGTTCATGGCTTCCATGACAGGCATGGACCTGACCCAAGTAGTTGTAGGCCCTACCCACGAGGGCGGACACACCCTGGATCTAATCTTCATCTCGGGACAGTGGAGTAGTGATCTGGGAATAGGGGATCTAGTCATCACACCCCTGTCATGGACAGATCACGCTCTCCTTCGGCTCGACTTTCCGATCGCCACACCTCACTGCGGGGAGGCGGAACCAGACATTCCTATATGGTTCCGCCCCAGGCTCCTGATGGACCCGATAAGGTTCCAAAGGGAACTTGGGCCAATTCCTGTGGACTTGCCCCGCGACTCGACTGAGGACCTAGTGGCCGCATGGTTAAGTGTGGCCACGGGGGCCTTGGACCGAGTCGCGCCCTTGCGGCCTCTCTTGCGGCGACGAACTACCTGGGCTCCTTGGTTTACCGAGGGGCTTAGGGAGATGAAGCACCACAAGAGACGCCTAGAGAGCAGATGGAGATCTTCTCACTCCGAAGCCGACCGAACACTAGTGAGAGACCATATTAGGACTTACTTAGTGGCGATAAGAGTGGCCAAACGTGAGTATTGTGCCACTCTTATTGCATCCGCAGATAACCGCCCTGCCGCCCTGTTTGGGGTGACCCGCTCCCTCCTTCAACAGAGGCCGCGGGAAGCCCCTTTACAGGGTCGAGCAGAGGAATTTAGGATTTATCTGCAGGAGAAAATCACTCGGATTCGGAGCGAGCTACCCTCCATCGACAGTGGTCCAGTCGAGCTGGCCGAGGCTGCTCTTGTGACACCATCTTGGGAGGAGTTTGATTTTGTTACTACCGAGGATATGGACAAGTTGTCAAAGAGACTTAGGGCTACCACATGTTTATTGGACCCGTGTCCCTCCTGGTTTGTACTGGCATCCTGGGAGACGACACGAGGCTGGCTCCAGGGCATTGTCAACGCATCTTTGAGTGAGGGGTCCTTGCCTGCCGTCTTGAAAGAGGTGGTAGTAAGGCCCCTCCTCAAGAAGCCGTCCCTGGATCCAGCATTATTAGAGAACTATCGTCCCGTCTCCAACCTCCACTTTTTAGTAAAGGTTGTAGAGAGTGGCTCAACAGTTTCCGCGACACTTGGAGGAAGTTGATTATCTAGACCCGCGCCAGTCCGGCTTCCAACCCGGGCACAGCACTGAGACGGCATTGGTCGCGTTGGTTGATGATCTCTGGAGAGCGCGGGATAGAGGATATTCCTCTATCCTAGTCCTATTAGACCTCTCAGCGGCTTTCGATACCATCGACCATGGTATCCTATTGCGCTGACTGGGGGGGGTTGGGGCTGGGAGGCACCGTTTTGCGATGGTTCTCGTCCTACCTCTCTGGTCGGTCGCAATGTGTGTTGGCAGGGGGGAAGAGGTCGACCTCGAGGCCCCTCATATGTGGGGTTCCTCAGGGGTCGGTCCTCTCGACCCTGCTGTTCAACACATATATGAAGCCGCTGGGTGAGATCATCCGTGGTTTTGGGGTGGGATATCATCTGTACGCTGATGATACTCAGTTGTACATATCCATCCCAACGATGCCGTCGAGGTTATGTCCCGGTGCTTGGAGGCCGTACGGATCTGGATGGGTAGTAACAAACTCAAGCTCAACCCGTCCAAGACTGAGTGGCTGTGGCTTCCGGCACCCCAGTTCAGCCAGATTATTCCAACTCTGGCCATTGGGGGCGAAACACCGGCCCCCGTGGAGAGGGCGTGCAATTTGGGTGTCCTCCTGGACTCCCGGCTGTCTATGGAGGACCATGTGGCAGCCATGGCCAGGGGGGCATTCTATCAGGTACACCTGATGCGCCAATTGCGCCCCTTACTGGACCGGGGTGGCTTACGCACAGTCACTCAAGCACCCGTCACCTCGCGACTTGACTATTGTAATGCTCTCTACATGGGGCTTCCCTTGAGGTGCACCCGAAAGCTGCAGCTAGTCCAGAATACAGCCGCGTGGGTGATTACGGGAGCGCCTAGACACTCCCACATAACACCAATCCTGCGCGAGCTGCACTGGCTTCCTGTGGTCTTTCGGGTGCGCTTCAAGGTTCTGACAACCATCTTTAAAGCGCTCCATGGCTCGGGGCCTAGTTACATGCGAGACCGCCTCCTGCCCCTGTGCGCCGCCGTGGGTCCGCTTGGAGAAGGGCGGGGTATAAATATAATAAAATAAATAAATAAAAATAAAATGCCTGGGGTTGTGAACTATTGTGCCACAATGAATGTGAATCATACAACTTCATGGCTTCATAGAGCTGAGACCACCTTGCTAAGTTCGCTATCCTTTTTAAAAATCTATGATTAAATGCTTCTACTGGCTTTTGTTTTGCAAGAACATCTGGGGTTCATACCTAAATTTATTCCTGAATCAATTTTAACTGTGGACAAGATCTATTTTTGACTTTAATCAGTCTTTATAAAACCATAGTTTTGAGCTATGTATCCTGAGGGGTCTACTTTTGCTACTTGGTTCATTAGAACTCTCTTCAATTTGATGGTATGCTTTTCAAGGTCCAGCAATTTATTACTCTCATTGCTATTGGTCTCATCAGTCATCATTTTACATGCAATTTATTGCATCATTTCGTTATCATGAAGGTAATAATTGGATAACAGCATAGTTTATCTTATCAGCCTATTTTAGTCTCCTGTTACATCGGTCATCTTCTAAGTCAGCTTGTTAGTATGTGTTAGTGTGTATGTAAAATACAAATAGTTTTAAGTGTAAAATTATTAGGGGAGGGGGTTAGTCACCTTTTAGGTTGCCCATTGTGACCTGGAATGAAATGAACAAATCAACCATATTATTTGAGATGATGATATAATCTAGCCCCTCCTTAGATATGAAAACCACCTGGGTGACCTTGGGCATTCGCGCTCTCTCTCAGCCCTACTCACCTCATAGGGTTGCTGTTGTGGGGGAAATAGGAGGAAGGTGTGTGTTGTATATGTACGCTGCCTTGGGTTATTTGTAAAAATAATGAAAGTGGAATACAAAAACAAACAAACAATAAACAAATAAAATAATCTGATGTGCTTATTCCACTTCCCCCCCTCCCCCTCAGTATGTATATTTTCCTGGACAATCATTCAACATTGCCCTATTTAGAATATTCAGATTTAAACAATAAGTTAAATGAGCTAGACAGTAGCCAATATATTGACTTTAAATAGATGCTGCAGCAATGAAGTGTCATCTCAGAGGTCAGGAGAGCATTAACAGTAATGGATATATGGCATTAAAGTCCCTTCTAATTAATACATATGCAGTAAAGAAAATTAACATTACATCTCCAAGGCAGCTTTTCAATTTGTCATGGTTACCTTTACATGAACATTTGGATAATTGAGGTTGATGGTAAATGTAAATTACTTAGACTCTGTGATGCCCAGTGTGATACTGATGACTATTCCCAGGGGTTGGATGGCAAAAAATAAAGAGATGGATACTGTGATAGCTAAAACATCTCTGGCTCTCCCTCCCTTTTGACTCATTTGTTCACTGGAGATGCAAAAAGTTAAGTTTCAAAATCTATGAAATCAGAATTAGTTTTCTTATTAGGCCAACTTGTTGTGTTTCAGGAAACAAGGGAGAGAACACACATTGAGGCAGAATGTCATTCTAATGGCTGCAAGAAGGTCTGGGATCTTTTCTTGATCATCCTGGTCACATTATTTGTGTTCCTGGAAGTGACATAATTGGGGCACCACAGGCTAGCTTTAAATTGCTACACGAGGCACTTAGGAAGTAGAGAAAAATTCCATGTGGAAGTTAAATTAATCTTCACTGTAGCTTATTACCCAGGAATTAAAGAAACATAAAGTCAGCATTTAACTTCATTCTAAATTAAATCTTTACATTGTTAATCTTTTAATCCAAATATTAAGCTTTGTGTTTCAGCACTTCTGGTGCTTTCCCAAGAGGAACAACTTGCCTTCAGACGTTGTAGATGCTTCATCATTGGTGGTTTTTAAGAAGAGACTGGCAGCCACTTGTCTCAAATTGTATAGTGTGCCCTGCTTGAGCAGGGGGTTGGAGTAGAAGACCTCCAAGATCCCTTCTAGCTCTATTCTGATTGAAGTTGAAGCTTTGTGTTTCAGCACTTAGTTTTAGGAATTCCTCTCATTTCTACTCTCAGCATCTCCATTATATTCCTTTACTGAATATTAATCTTGTAAACTTCAAAGGTTCAGCATTTCTTTACATGGTCAAAACTGTTTCACTGGTGCTAAAATAATAGTTTTATATCTGTTTATAGTTTCCTGTAAACTTATGAATTCTTTATCCCTGTGTGTAAATATTTTGCCTTGGGAAATGCTTTCTGTTGTCTTGGATATAACATATCTCTGGAGTATGTTAAATATAAGTGGCGGGATGTTTCCTCTCTGACGAATTTCAGTGCTTCAGGCTGAGGAGATTCACGAGAGGTAAACATTTAAGGTAAGGTTGTTTTATTACCTTTCTACACAGGATGAATGCAATTGAATGTTTGCCACTATTTTTCTTCACTGGAGGAGTTAACAGCCCAACACAAGCTTTCTTACTTTTTCATTATTAAAGGAAATAATAAATCTTAGTCATCACTCTAGTGGTGAAAGCCAAAACTCCTGCCCATTTTTTTTACTACCTTTGACAAGAACCATATACTTTCATCACAAAAGATGTCTGAGATATCTTCCCAATTCACAACTTTCATGGCTAAGGATAGTAAAATAATAAAATTTGTTTGACACATGCTCAGTGCAATAGCTACCAAATACTCTGTGCAAGAGTTTCATTTCAAATATTCTTCCAAAACTATCAGGGCAGGATTTGTCTGCCTTTCCAGGAACAAGGACAGAGAAATAGAGCATTGATATTTTTTTTTTTAAACTATTGCTTTGTTGCTCCCTTTTTCACTGTATTTCAGCTGGGCCAGGGATGATGAATGAAGTACACATTGCATGGATTGATTCTTCTTGAGGTTGGCAATCCTGCTGATATCTGCATGTCAAGCCTTGAATGGCACGGAGATTGAAGTTGTTCAGCATCAACAGCTGAACACCAAATCCAGCTCTCAATCAAGTCTGGAAGGCATCTGCTTTTTAACAAAGTGAGCAGTGTAAGAACAGGATCTCTAAACATGTACACTCGGATTCATAGCCTATCGCAACAGAAATGTAGCTCCCTGGTGACTATCGTGGGGTGTGATGGCTTAGTGGTTAAAGTCACTGAACTTGTCAGGTGGAGAGCATACAGTCCAGGTTAGAGATCTGGGCTCTGTACACCAAAGTCAGCTCCTGTTACTTGCCCCAGCTGCTGCCCACCTAGCAGCCTGAACCCATGCAAATGCAAGTAGATTAATAGGTACCAATTTAGTGAGAAGGTAAGGCTATTCCATGTGCCTTTGGTGTATAGCCATGTTGGCCACGTGACCACAGAAATGGCAACACATGACAACACTAGCTTGCTTGGCTAAGAAACAGAGATAACCTTTAGTGATTATCAAATATCCAGAGAATCACTGCTCTATCTCAGGATCATGGCTAATGAATGATTCCCAACTTGGGAAGGTAGATTTCTGATCAGGCAACATCATCATCCTTGCCTAGCTAGGTTTTTATAATACCCATCAAATTCATTTCTTAATTCAAAAATAACTTATATGCAAACATAGACTTAATCCATTCAGACCTGGTGTTTACCAACAGCAGTCTGAGACAATGACTACAGAAACACAGCCATCAAGGCAAAAGCAATCAGGCCAGAAGTGGAGATGGCACCACAGTGCTCATCCCTCTTTCTCTAGAATGCACTGATGCCTCTCTCTCAACAGGTAGTCCTTGACTGACAATCATTCATTTAGTGACTATTCAAAGTTATAACAGCACTAAAAAAACCTTTTCAGTCTTATGGCCATTGCAGCATCCCGATGGTCATGTGATCAAAAATTCTGCTGTTTGGCAATTGGCATGTGTTTGTTTGTTTATTATTCATGCTGTTATTACAAGTTCTTTTCATTTCACCGCCCTGAGTCCCACTAGGGAGATAGGGCGGTATAAAAATGTGAAAAAAATAAAAAATAAATATTTCAGCTTTTTAAAATTCTTATTCACCTCCTTTAACCAAGCTGCGTCCTTGCTTCTTTGGGTTATCCCATATCTGCACCCAGAATTGCCCTGTTTCTTTTTTGTCAGGTACTGACAGATTCACCGCAGTCTCTTCATTGATGGATTGGTAGAAACATTTCTGATTGGATTGAAATTGGAGGTTCTGCCTGTAATTTGCAATTTGAGCTTCATGTCTGCTGACCTTTGTGGCAATAGCATTATTTCCTACTTTATTATTTCTAGCGCTTCCTTAATATTCCCTGTTTCTAAGTTGTATTTGTTGACTAGATATTCTTTGGTCTACTACTTCTTCATCTTCTTTTCTTTCATCGCTTTAACCTGCTTGCAGTTGATTACAGTTTGATGATCTTGTTGTTGAGCCTGATCTTCCATTTTGGTGGTTTGACTCCCACCCCATCCTCCTTCTTTGTTTATTTTGTATCCCAGGTATTCAGTTTTACTGCAGCTGTGCTGTACATTAGTTGGTTTGTTTCTTGCGGTGAGATAGTGCTTATATTTGCTCTTACAGTAATGGTGTGCTAGCTGTCTCTTTGGAACACGCTTCAATACAGGCACCTTATCCTGTGTTTTTGTGCTGTTTTACATGCTCAGTGATTCTTTGTTTCAATTCTTCTACTTCTTTCATTAAAGAACTTTATTATTACTGAGGTAAAGAATAGAGTCATGCTTTCAGAATATAAACAATTCAGTAGCTGTGCTGGTTTCTTCTACTGTGAATTCCCCCTGGTTTGCCTTTGCAGTTTGATTTACTTCTGGCAAGCCTACCTGCCTGCCCTGGTTACTTAGCTAGCAGCCATGAGTTCTAAAGCCCAATTATTTTTGACATTTGTTGCAAGTCTTAGTTTACTCCAACCCTTAGGTTTCCTGAGGTTTGTGGATTCACTACTTCTCTGTTTTAATTATGTGTACCCGTTTCCATTATACTTATATATACTTATATATATACTTGTTCTTTCTGTCTCTCAATTTTTCAGAGAGTTCTTTGTACAACCATGCTGGTTTTCATAGTGAATGAAAGAGGCATGTTGTACTCATTGTGCCTTTCAATGACTTGCTAAACAACCTGGATGTGATCCATTGTGCTGTAACCACTTCTGCTTTTTTGGCTGTGTATCACTTAATGTTCTCAATTTTCTTTTTGCTATTATCTTGGTGAAAAACTTGTACATGATTGAAAGAAGGCTTATTGGGCAATAGTTCTTTAAATCATCTTGGGCCTCTTTGTTGTGCATAAAAATCACTAGCATCTTGTGTAAACTGTAACCACCAGCTTTCAGCATTTCAACCGTACCACAGAAAGTTCCTGAAACTTTGCCATTTTTCATTGATTTTATGGCACTTGTTATTTTCTCTACTGGGATATTTGGCATTTCCTCTCTTGTGGGTGATGTTCATTTTGAGTGATCTTGATTTTTGTATAGCTCTGAATAGAATTTTCCAATTATTTGTACATTTCCTATTTTGTTCTACACACACATAGAGCCAGCCTATCTTCACTTTAGCTCGTACCATTCTGAGGTCACATCCAATGTTAAAGCAATTGATGACAGTACAATTGCGGAAGATGATGGCATGATGTAGCTAATTTCACTGGTGTACCCAAGTGGACTCTTTCATGTCCATTTTCTGTTAGCCTTTTTCTTGTAAAATGAGTTGATGATATTAAGTGGCTGTCCTTTAACAAAATCTACTAATCTATCGCTTCTATTATCTCGTTCATCAGTTCCACATGGGCCAAATGCATTTCTCCATTTATTGTTCTTTCTATTCTTGCATTAAAGTCAGCCATTAGTATTTTGCATCAGCATTTTTCTTTGTCTTGAAGCCAGGCCACATCATCATAATGACTTTGACCTCATCATCATTGTAACTTATTCGCTACCTCAGAATTACAGCGCTCTATCTGACATTTTTGTCAAAAATGAGTTAAGAGTGTGACAAGGTTCTATATAGCATGACTTAATTTTTTAACAACTTATTTTGTAAAATTTCTAAATAAATTTGCCACAAATAGCAAAATTACAAGGTTCTATCTGCACTATTGCATGAAAACTCAGAACTATGGGGTTCTATTTGCAGCAGCCAATTGTCGTGCTTGGCTGCTCCCATGTGACGGAGCAAGGATGGAGCCTGCAGCGCCTAGCATTGCCTCCATTTCTGGATACGTGAATACCAAAATAATGTCTCTCTTCCACGATATGGAAGCAAGTTCAGACTTATATGAACTGAGTGGATCCGAGTATGTTCCAAAAATAAAGATGACCAATTGGATATGGAACTTTTAATTGAAAATGAGTGAGTAGTCTGTGCTTTAAGTCTATATCATTCACTAACGTTATTGCAGTGCAGGCCCAGAACCCTGCATTTTGATCCTAGTAATAATTGTGGCTAATCACTCAAACATTGAAAGCAGTGAAATGAAGTTTTCTGTACCAGGCCACTCTTGCATTCAAGAAGTGGATAATATGCATAGCATAATTGAATTTCAATTTCAATTTATTCGAATTTGTATACCGCCCTTTCTCCCTTGCGGGACTCAGGGTGGTGAACAGGCAATGATAAAAACAACAATAAAAACATTAATATAAATACCTATGCTAAAAATAAATTAAATTCTAAGCCTGCTCTACAATAAAACCCCAATAAAACCAGATTAAAAGCTACACCAGGCCGGCCGCACAAAAAAGATGGGTCTTCAGGGCTTGGTGGAACAGGTGCAGGTCTGTAGTTGTGCGGAGGTCGGGGGGGCAGGTCGTTCCAGAGGGCAGGAGCTGCCACAGAGAAGGCTCTCCCCCTGGGAGTCGCCAGCCGACATTGACTGGCTGACGGCACTCTGAGGAGGCCCTCTCTGTGGGAGTGGACTGGTCGAAGGGAAGTATTTAGTAGGAGGCAGTCTTGCAGGTCCCTAGGTCCCTTGCCATGGAGCGCTTTAAAGGTTGTTACTAGCTTGAAGCGCACCCGGAAAGCCACAGGCAGCCAGTGCAGCTCACGCAGGAGAGGTGTTACATGGGAGCATCTAGAGGCTCCCAGAATCCCCCACGCAGCCGCATTCTGAACTAGCTGGAGCCTCTGGGTGTACCTCAAGGGAAGCCCCATGTAGAGGGCATTACAATAGTCCAGGTGGGAGATGACGAGGGCTTGAGTGACCGTGCGTAAAGCGTCACGGTCCAGAAAGGGGTGCAACTGGCATATCAGACAGACCTGATAAAAAGCCCCCCTGGCCACGGCTGACACATGATCGTCTAAAGACAGCCGAGTATCCAGGAGGATGCCCAAGTTGCGGGCCCTCTCCGCAGGGGCTGATACGCCCCCGATAGCCAGGGATGGAACCAGCTGGCTATGCCGTGACGCCGGAAACCACAGCCACTCGGTCTTGGATGGGTTGACTCGAAGTCTGTTCCTCCCCATCCAGACTCGCATGGCCTCCAGGCACCGGGACATCACTTCCGCGGCATCGTTGGGGTGGTCCGGGGTGGAAATGTACAACTGAGTGTCGTCAGCGTACTGATGGAACTCTACCCCAAAACCACGGATGATCTCACCCAGCAGCTTCATATAGATGTTGAACAGGAGAGGCGAGAGGACTGATCCCTGTGGCATCCCACAGGTGAGGCGTCTCAAGGTCGACCTCTGCCCTCCTGCCAACACAAATTGCAACCAGTCAGAGAGGTAGGAGGAGAACCACTGTAAGACGGTGCCTCCCAGCCCCAACCCCTCCAACCGGCGCAACAGGATACCATGGTCGATGGTATCGAAAGCCGCTGAGAGATCTAACAGGACCAGGATAGAGGAATAACCTCTATCCTGAGCCCTCCAGAGATCATCGACCAACGCGACCAATGCCGTTTACGTGCTATGACCAGGCCAGAAGCCGGACTGGCGCGAGTCTAGATAGACAGCTTCATCCAGGTGCTGAGGGAGCCACCACACTCTCAACAACCTTCGCAAGAAAGCGAAGGTTGGAGGCAGGACGGTAGTTGGCCAAAACTGCCCGGTCCAGGGAGGGCTTCTTGAGGAGGGGCTTCACCACCGCCTCTTTCAAGGCGGCCGATAGAAACCCCTCACGCAAAGAAGCGTTGACAATTCCCTGGAGCCAGCCTCGTGTAACCTCCCGGGTGGCCAGTACCAGCCAGGAGGGACACGGGTCCAGTAAACATGTGGTGGAGTTCAGTCGCCCCAGTATCCTGTCCATGTCCTCGGGAGTCACAGGATCGAACTCTTCCCAAATAATGGTCTCAAGACCTGCCTCCATCAGCCCGTCTGGACTAATCCAATTGGAGGCTAACCATCCCGGATCTGATCGATTTTATCATGCAGAATACACCCAAATTCCTCTGCACGACCCTGCAAAGGGGGATCCCGCGCCCCCTGATGAAGGAGGGAGCGGGACACCCTAAACAGGGCGGCAGGGCAGTTATCTGCAGACGCGATAAGAGCGGAGAAATAATTCCGTTTCACCGCTTTTATCGCCACTAGGTAGGTCCTTAAATGGGACTTTACCAGTGTCCGGTCAGATTCGGAGCGGGTGGACCTCCAAATGCCCTCTAGGCATCTCTTCTGACACTTCATCTGCCTCAGCTCCTCGGAGAACCAGGGAGCCAACGTAGATCGGCGTCGGGTGAGTGGCTGCAAGGGCACGACCCGGTCCAGGGCCCCCGTGGTCGCACCATTCCAGGCGACCACTAGGTCCTCAGTCGAGTCATGGGTCATGGTCTCAGGTATTGGCCCAAGCTCCGTCTGGAACCTCTCAGTTCCATCAGGCGCCTGGGGCGGAACCATCTTCTTATTTCCGGTTCCGCCTCCCCTTGGTGAGGTGCGGCGGTTGGGAAGGCTAAATGAAGGAGAGAGTGATGTGACCATGACAGGGGCTCGATGACTATTTCCCCTAAACCAAGATCACTCAGCCACTGGCCGGAGACAAAAACTAAGTCCAGTGTGTGTCCTCCAGTGTGAGTGGGGTCACGAACTACCTGGGTCAGGTCCATGGCTGTCATGGAGGCCATGAACTCCCGAGCCGCCTCAGATGCTTCACCTATCGATGGCAGATTGAAGCTCCCCATGACTAACAGCCTGGGGATCTCAATCGCCATCTCAGCTATCACATTGAGAAGCTCGGGTAGGGCTGCTGATACATAGCGGGGAGCCAGATACACAATCAGCATGCCCTGCTGCCTCCCATGACCCCACTTTACACATAGAGACTCACAACTGGCAGTCTGCGGCACAGTGGTCTCCCTCGGGTCTAGGTCTTCCTTTATAATGACCGCTACCCCCCCCCCCCGACCCTGGGCCCTCGGCTGGTGAAATGCGCGGTAACCTGATGGGCACATTTCGACGAGGGGCACTCCCCCCTCTTGAACATGCTATGCTATCAGCAGAATTCTTTTCACCACTTTTTTTCCTAAGATTGCTGAAAAAAGCCAAGCGATGCCAGCCATTCAAAATCATCTGGATGAAGCCCGCATATTTTAAAAATTACTCTATGTGTTCAAAGGAGTTTCAGTACAGTAATGTGCCATATGCTAAAGTATCACAACTAAAATTCACCCAGTTCCATTCAACAGTAAGGTTCAAGACAACCTTTGCTATGGAAGATTGGAGCACGGTCACCAACTGTGCCTTTGTAAAAAAGACAAGGAGTGTTTGCGGGAAACCTGCTTCACCAACACCGCCTGCCACATTTGTTACATTGCCTGTGCCTAAGACAGCTACAGGTACACACAGTAACCAAAGCAAAACAAGATGACATAGAAAGTATGTTCAAATGAATGCTTAAAGTTGATAATGACTATTGCTGCACCATTTTGAAGAAACCGTTATGCAATACTGGGCTTAAATAATAATTCTCAGTATTAAAACATGCATTTACATTCTTACATTTAATGCTGAAACTTCAGATAGTAATTTACAAGCATTTTATGGTCACAAAAACAAATTCGAGTTCAAAGCCACACACACACACTTTTATTTACGGTCACAGACCAAAACACAAGTACTACAGGAAAAAGACGTTAAAAATAATAGTAATAATTATTATTATCATAGTATCATAGCAATGGATCGCCAATAGCTTAACTAAGGAAGGTTACAGCGTTCTCCTCTAATGGTTACAGCTCTTAAGAAGAATTTTGAGACCTGAAAAGTGATATGGAGAGCCATGTCCTAGGCAGTGGGCCATCAAGTTACAACCATTGAGTCTAGAAGGGATGGTTTCAAGGAGAGACAGTAACTTAGATCTGTCTGCGTTATACATGGAGCAAGATAGAATGACATTCTCCGCAGTGACAGATTCGAGTTAATATCAAGTTGAATTCAGTGCTTTTTAAAAAAAAAATATTAAACTCTATAATTCTCATTTTTATGGTGAAACTTAGTGACAAGGTTCTGTCTGATATTCGGAGCCTCTAGTATGACCCCAAAATGAGTCACCATCAGCCTCATTTTTTTCATGCATGCACTATTTGTTGGTAGGCTCACATACCAAAATTTTTCCTTCCACATACAATGGGGTAACCAGTACAATTTTTTAAATGTTTAAGGCTCATTTCCCACAAAATGGTTGCAACACACATAGAACCCTGTAATTCTGAGGTAGCGTATTGTTGTCACATAAGCTTGGATGATTTGAAGCTTGTTTATTCAATTGAATGATGGATTTGGCTACTGTCCAATATACTTTCAAATTTTACTACAGACTCTTTCAGCTTTTGGTGGATGAGAAAACATCGTCCATCTTTGGTACCCGTGGTGTAGAATAGATGCTTAGTCCTATCAAGTTCAACCAATGTTTTGCCTTTTAGTCATATTTCACATAATCCAATGATATCTCAATGAACATTGTTGAGTTCAATCAGCAGTTCTTTTAGTCAAGTGTCTATTTTCAATGTTCAAATGTTGAGCATTTCTATGTCCAAAGTCCAAAAGCAGCCTGATTTAGCCCAGTGATTCTTAGCACCCTCTGCCTTTCAGCATGTCTTCCCACTGCTATGGCTAATTGCCAAAGGGTCTCAGGGGAATGAGGGCTATTTTTAGGTTGTATTGACATGTTGAAAGAATAGACTATAATCTGTCACAGTGGTCCATTGTGGGTTGGCAGATACGATTGGTGTTAGTCTGGGCTATCCATCATGTCCTGTTTAACTTGGGTGACCCTTCTGGACATGTATATGTCCAACAACCTAATCCATGAATTCATTTAACCATATGAGCCCCTTCACTTCATCAAGACCCCAATCATAGAAGGAGCTTCAGGAGCGTATTTGATGAAGAATATTGATGATACCAGTGGTCATCATGTTATGACATCAATTGGGACCAAATTGGGGCCGATTGCCATTGATGTTGAGTGAAGAGGTAAAATGTGCAATGTCACATGACTGCATTTCTTAGCCACAGCAATCCAGCCAATCTGGCTGTCCCTGATTGGATAAAGCAAGAAGCAGAGGGAGTCCAAAAAAAGGATGATTTGGAAGTTGAAATATTCACTGAAATATATAAAAAAACAAGTAGGTTAGAACAGAACCACATTAATCCAATCCTATATTTGAAGACTATTTGAAGAAAAACTATATGTGTTGTTTTAAAAACTAACACATTAAATTATTTATCAAATAGCATTTTTCTCCAATCAAAACTAGCTACATTGAAATGGACAATATTTGAAGCTTATGAATAACTTTTTAGTAGTTAGAATATTAGCAAGATTTTCCATCACATTTGCTTTTGAAACAATTCAACCAAGCATATCAAGACAAGCTATCTAAATTCTATTTCTAATGCATGAGAGAATGCATTTTGTCTAAAATCTCTTATTACATGGCTGAATGATATGGCTCAATTATGGGACATCTGTGGCTCTTCTGCATCCCTGATGTGGAATTCTGCAAAATTTGAAAATCTCAGAAAAACACTTGTTTTTTTCTATGACACATGTGAATTTTCTATGAAACAATGGCCACTCAGTATGATAATTTCACTTTTTGTATGTGAAATTATGTTTCACATAATTTCACATTTGCTCTCCAATAATGATGGCAACTCATTTTTTACTATGTTATTTTAGTTAAACATTTTCCCTGGGAACTTCTGGGAATAACCTTGGAAGCAGTTTGAAACGTGTCTTCACGCTGTGTTGCATTTTGATGATGGGTTACTTCGCTGTGGTAGCAAAAATAGATAAAAGTAATTTAACAATGAAATATTCAAGACAGATTTATTAAAAAGTGAAGTTTGTTTACATATAGACCATAATTCAGAATGAAAGAAAAACCTATCATAATACTTACTCCACTTCCATTTCGATCCGCTTATTGCTTCCACCAGAGTCGTAATATGCTGCTTTGTGGCTCCATGGCGGTGGCTGCTTTGTAATATGCTGCTTTGTGGCTCCATGATACCATGGTGCAGAAAAACCTATTGTTTTATATTGTGTTACAAAATAGATTTTATTTTTACTACTGAATTTTGTATGATAAGACTTCTACTGAATAAAAATACAATGTCTTAAAAACTGTATTATTTACCTTTTCAACATACTCATAAGTCTTATCTGAGGTTCCAGCAGAATCTGAAAAGAGTTAAACAAATACTTTAGAACAATATTATCTGGTTATTTCATTGTTTTTATGCTGTGGCACGTTAAAAAATGAATTTTATTAAATTGTATTTACCTATAATCTTACAACTGCTTATTTTGCAATGCAAAATATTATCATATAAAGCAAGGGTGGGTTTCAAAATTTTTTACTACCTATTCTGTGGGTGGGACCTATTTTGTTGGTGTGTCTTGGTGGTCATGTGACTGGGTGGGCGTGACCACCTTGTAAAATGTGGTGAAGCTGATTTAACAATGCTCTTGCTTAGCAACCAAAAATTTGGGCTCAATTGTAGTCATAAGTCAAGGACTATCTCTGCCTTCCTCTGCATGGCAGCCTTGTCCTAGTAAACTCCTTCTCCTTTTTGGCAATTTTCTTCTCTATTAGAGGCAACAAAATAATCCAGACAATGTAAGGTTTCCTCCTGCAGCAGGGGGTTGGACTAGATGACCTCCAAGTACCCTTCTAGCCCTAAATTGCTGTGTTGTCTTTCTTTCTTTTTTCTTTCTCCCTTCCCTCTATGGGAAGGACACCCCCCCCCCCAAATAAAATATTACTCATAAGAAAAGGCTCCCAGAAAAGGGAAAACCAAGCTGCTAACAAAGAAACCTGCCTGGGGTTCATTCCACACTCCTATCAGATTGAGATAATGAGATAATGAGCCTATAGAAAGTTTGGCTCCATTCACACAAGCAAGGAATCATCCAAACACAAAGCCCATGTTGTACAAACCCCAAATCTTCAAAAACCCAGAACCATATAATAATTCTTCCTTTTATCCAGTTTGTTGTTCAGCTGACCCAGAAACAAACTGCTGAATGTCACTTTGCAAACCTCCTTCCAAGCAGCTTTTCAATTTAAAGCAGGGGTCTCCAAAGTTTGCAGCATTAAGACTTGTGAACTTCAACTCCCAGAATTCCACAGCCAGACAAGCTCAGTTTGGAGACTCAGATTTAAAATGACAGCATTTGTTTTCACCTTTGCTGAATCTCCTTGCTGAAAAGTGAGCTTTCTTTGCTCCCTCTTTCTTTTTCTTTTTCTTTCTCTTTCTTTCTCCCTCCCTCCCTCTCTCTTACTTTTTTAAAGCATTTTTTCCTTGCCTGAACCGGCAAACCAAAATGTTGAGATTTGTAGTTGGGGCAAAGTATTATGAATTTAGATTTTTAGCAGCAATCCTTAAACAGGCTGATCATAAATGAAGCAGCTGACAATTATTATTTTGCTCCATTTTAAAAGTCTGTTAGGAATAAATATTTAATCCTCTAGCTTTAAATAGATTTTTAAAAACAATATTAATCTTGCATATAATCCATATAATCCTTCTAAGAAAATATTTTATCTCAAAACTGGGATCTGGATGGAACTATATTAAAAATAGATTTGAATTCTGAATTCATATTAGAAATATTTCTTCTTTAAAATAATCATAGTTTTTTGTGCAGGGGAGACTGTATCTTTTTGTGCACAAATGATGATGTAAACAAATGGGTTATTTGTCGTTGGTGCATGTATATGGTGGAGGGGACAGCATACCCTCCACAATATTGTTTCCATCTCCATAACCAAAAAGGGGGACTCTTTCCCCTCTCTCACTAATTTGAGCCATCCACCTGGTGAATTGAAAAAGGGGTGAACCTTTTCCAGTGCTATCTATCATGTTACCTCTTTGAACCCTAAATCCTAGAGTCAGACATGCAAGTTGACAAATAAATAAAACCGAAGATCTCTTACCTCAAAAAGAGCTTTCCCTGCATAATAGAAGAAAGTCACCACGATGGAGCTAAATAAAACCCTAACTAAACTAAATTAGACCGTAACAAATTCACATGCTAGTATGGCCAGTGATTTTTGTTCCTTCTCAAATGAACTGAACAACATGAAGTAACAACACCAGTTTGATTGGGAAGGAACAAAAATCACTGGCCATGCTAGCACCCACCATGAATTTGTTGAGGCCTGGTATTCAATTAACAAACGTATTGACCTAGATCCATCATATGAACCTATAAGAAACCAGACCATTTGAACAACCAATCAACAAAAGAGCCAATCAATTCAATACAATAGCAGAGTTGGAAGGGACCTTGGAGGTCATCTAGTCCAACTCCCTGCCTAGGCAGGAAGTCCTATACCATTTCAGACAAATGGCTATCCAACATCTTGAAGACTTGCAGTGTTGGGGCATTCACAATTTCTGGTGGCAAGCTGTTCCACTGATTAATTGCTGCTCATAATTTAAAGCTGCTCATAATTTAGCTGCTCATAATTTAAAGCTGCTCATAATTTAAATATAGCTCCCAACGAACAACCAACCAAATGACTAACTGACCAAACTGTCACACAAGACATTTATAAGCTAAGGAGAAAGGGCGTTGGTACTTACCTGATACGCCTCTTCTAATAAGGGGGGAGATAGCATCCATGTATGGGGTTAAACCTATCCATGCTCTTATTGGACTGAGTCAGATTACTAATTAATTAGCTAGGGTATATAGCCCCCCTTGGAGTAGCCACACCCAGTTTACGACGAATGAAAGACACTGACTCACCGGTGCAAACACCAACTCCTTTAGTAAAACAACGATAGAACGAACCAGTAACAAAGGTAACCGTGCAAACCCAAGCAGGCTGGCCGAGCCAGGGATGGGCCGGATGCTATCTCCCCCCTTATTAGAAGAGGCGTATCAGGTAAGTACCAACGCCCTTTCTCAATAAGGGTGGAGATAGCATCCATGTATGGGACATACCAAAGCCGCTGCTTTCCCCATGGGAGGGGCGAGATCAGTCCTGCGACACCGCCTGGGGAACAGCCCCCAGCAGCACCCGACGGCCAAACTCTGCCTCCGCAGCTGCAAATTTGTCCAGCTTGTAGTGGCGCACAAATGGAGAAGGAGATGACCAAGCAGCTGCCTTGCAGATCTCCTCCAGGGATGCCTGCCGAGCCCAGGCCGAAGTCGTAGACGCGCTACGTGTCGAGTGAGCTGTTATCCCTCGAGGGGCGACCTCGTCAGTCACTCCGTAAGCCTTTTCGATGCAGAGACGCACCCAGCGCCCGATCGAAGCCACCGAGACCTTCTTCCCCAAGGATCCTGGTGAGAAGGAGACAAAAAGGGACTCCGTCCTGCGGATGGGGGCCGTGCGCGCAATGTAAACCTGCAGCGCCCGTCGCACATCTAGTAAGTGCCATTGTCCCCCCGGAGCCGGAACCTGATCCCCCTGGAACGCCGGGAGAACCACCTCCTGTGCGCGGTGGAACCAGGTCCCCACCTTCGGGATGAAAGACGGATCCAGCCGAAGGACCACCCTGTCCTCGTGGAACCGGCAGAGGTCCTCCCTGACGGACAGTGCATTCAGCTCCGAGATACGCCTGGCCGAGGTGATGGCCACCAGGAAGACCACCTTCAGGGTGAGAAGTTGCCAGGGTACCTCCTCCAACGGTTCGAAGGGCGCCAGGGTGAGTGCGTTCAAGACCTTGGCCAGATCCCATGTGGGGTATCTGTGCACGGGGGGTGGTCCCAAGTTCGTCGCCCCCCTGAGGAAGCGCCGAACCGTAGGATGCTGTGCTAGGGAGGCCCCACTACCCCACGTGAGCACCGACCCAATGGCCGCCACCTGTCTCTTGATCGTATTGGGAGACAAGCCCCTCTCCAGCCCATCCTGGAGGAAGTCCAGCACATGCGGAATCGTGGCCTCCTGGGGAGACAATCGACGCCCCGTGCACCATCTGCAAAACACGGTCCAGGTGGCATCGTAGATCCGCGTTGTGGACGCCCGTCTGGAAGCCTGGATCGTCCCGATGACCCTGTCCGAGAAGCGGCCACTCCTCAGAGCGAGCCGCTCAACCTCCAGACGGCTAGCTGGAGCCACCCGGCCTCCGGATGCTCCAGGGCCCCCTGGACCAGGATCAACCTGTCCGCCGGTATCCGCCAGGGGTCCCTCAAGGACAACGTCCGCAGGTCCGCGAACCACGGGCGTCTCGGCCAGTACGGAGCCACCAGAATGACCTCCGCCCTCAGCTGGATCATCCGCCGGATCAACCTAGAAATAAGAGGGGTAGGCGGAAAAGCATACATAAGGCCCTGGGGCCACGGCGTGCGAAGGGCATCAACCCCTTCCGCCCCCATCGCGGGGAACCTGGAAAAAAACCTCGGCAGCTGGGCATTCTCCGGGGAAGCGAATAGGTCGACCAGGGGTCTCCCGAACCTCCGACAGGCTTCCTGAAAAATAGAAGGGTGTAAGCTCCATTCCGTTTGGTCCACATCCACCCTGCTAAGCATGTCCGCCCAGGTGTTATCCACCCCGGAAATGTGGTCAGCGACCACTGACAGCAGATTGTGTTCTGCCCAAGCCCCCAGCCTGTCTGCTTCCGCCATGAGGTCCCTTGATCTCGTTCCGCCCTGACGGTTGACGTGAGCCTTGGCCGTGATGTTGTCCGTCAGCACCAGGACATGCCGCCCTGCAAGAGACCCGGCAAAGGACAGTAGCCCCAGTCTGATGGCCCTCAGTTCTAACAAGTTGATGGGGAGTGCCGCCTCCTCCAGAGACCACCTGCCTTGGGCCGCCCTGTCCCCCATATGGGCGCCCCAGCCCTGTAGGCTAGCGTCCGTGGTGACCGTGATCCTGTCCGCCACCCTGAAGTGACAGCCTCGTCGAATTGCCTCAGATCTCCACCACCCCAAGGACGCCCTCACCCCCTGGGGCACGGCAACCCGAAGATGGGAGTGGGCTACGCGTCTCTTCTGGAATGGAAGCAGGAACCACTGGAGGTCCCTGGAGTGGAGCCTGGCCCAAGGCACGATGGAGATGGCGGAAACCATCATGCCCAGCAGCCTGGACAGGGAGGCCAGGGACGGTCTACGGTCGGACAGGACCAACCCCACCGCCTGGTCGATGTTGGCGACACGCTCCTCGGAGAGGAATACCTGCCCCTCCACGGAGTCGATCCAGGCCCCTAAGTGCAGCAACCTAGTGGAGGGGACGAACTGGCTCTTGGCCACGTTAATCGAGAACCCATGGGACTCCAGGACCCTGATAGTGGTGGCCAGATCCTCAAGGGCCCCCTCGTGAGAGGAAGATTGAAGTAAGACATCATCTAGGTAAAACTGGGCCCTGATGGGGATCGAGTGTAGGAGCGCCGCCAGAGCCGCTAACAACTTAGTGAACACGCGGGGAGCGGACGAAAGGCCAAACGGGAGCGAAGTATATTGATAGTGAACAGATGCATAACAAAAACGTAAATATGGCTGGTAATCAACACAAACAGGCACGTGTAAATACGCTTCGGTAAGATCAATAGAGGTGAGGAAGTCCCCACAACGTATACCTTCCAAAATGGTGAACAGAGAGTGCATCTTGAACCTCTTATAACGCACATAAACATTCAAACTTTTTAAATCCAGAATCGCCCGCCACCCTCCAGACGGCTTGGGGATCACAAACAGCCGGGAGTAAAACCCCTGCCCGGCTTGGTCAGATGGGACGTGGCAAATGGCCCCAATCCCCAGGAGGTGAGCTATAGCTTGCTCCATCAGGCCCCTAGATTCCGGGTTGCTGGGAACGGGGCAAGACACAAAGGTGGGGGGTGGCAGAGCCTCAAAGTCCAGCGTCAGACCGTCCCTGACCGTGGACAAGACCCAGGCGTCCGATGTGGACCTCTCCCACTGAGAGGCGAACAGACGCAGTCGGCCCCCTATGGGGGGAGCCACCAGAGGGGAGTTAGTTTCGGCGGTAGGGACGGCTACCGCCCCCTCGAAAGGGCCGATTGGATCCCCCACCCCTCTGTTGCCTATATTGCTGTTGCTGTGGCGCCCGCGGGCGCTGGCCATAGCCCCCCTGGGGACGAAACCCCTGGTACTGCGCCTCCGCGCGGAAACCTCCCCCAAACGACTGGCCCCTGGGCTGCTGGCGCCGGGGGTATGGGCCCGGCCTGCCCCCCCCCGCCTGGGGTTGTTGGGCAAGGTCATCTTTTTGTCTTTACCCTCAACAAGGAGGGGCTTGAGGGCATCCCCAAACAGACTGCTCCCGGCGTAAGGTTCGGACGCCAGCTTCCATTTATGGCGGAGTTCAGTCTGCCATTGGCGCAGCCACAACAAGCGTCTGGAAGTGACTGAGGAGGCCAATGCTCGGGAGGCAAACCGGGCGGCACTCAGGGTGGCGTCGGCGGTGAATTGTACAGACGCCACAATTTTATTAAGATCCTGATGTGCCCTTGCGTCCGCCACCGGGATCCGCTCTTGGAGCTGCTGGAGCCAGGTGATGCTTGACCTGGTGAAGAACGAGGCCGCTGTCGAGGCCCTCACGGCCCACGCAGCCGACTGATGAGTCTTGCGAAGAACCTGCTCGGCCCGCCTGTCCTCCGGCTTGAGAAGGTCCTCCTGGCCCCCGGGAAGGGTCGTGGCAGAATACAGCGCCGCGATAGGGGTGTCGACTTGCGGCCATGCCAGGGCGTCCTCCAGGAGAGGCTCCACGTTGAAGAAGCGGCGTTCCAGGTTGGTGGCGTTCGGGCCCGCGCCCGGGGTCACCCAGGGGCGACGGATGGCATCCACGAACATCAGGGGCGTGGGAATGGCCTCGGTCTCCACCGTGGGCTCAGAGAACCAGGAGCGGGCGGTCTGTGCTGGCGCTGCCCCGGCCGGTTCTGGGTCAAAGCAGGTCGTGGCCTTGGCCTTCTCCAGGAGTGGCGTGAAAAGGGCCTGCGGGAAAAGGCCGGTGCTGACCGGCTTCTCGGGGCCCAGGTCCTCATCTCCCGACAGATTGGTCTCACGGCAGTCCTCTTCGTCGGAGACAGGGGAGGAGTCATCCTCCTGACCCACGGGGGAGAGGAATGGGCCCTGGGCCGCCGTGTGAACCAGTGGAGCAGGCGCAGGCCCGGGAGCCAAAGGGTAGCCCTGCGATCTCTCCTGCATGCCCGCTGCTATCCCCTGGCGGATGGCCTCAGAAATAAGGTCCTGGATTGCAGAGGGAGCCGATGTAGGGGCCTGCCAGGGGGGGAGGGGAGGTGGCAGGGCAGAGGCCCAAGCCCCGTCCTGGCGAAGACCTGCGGCCGTGGGGGTGAAGGTGGCCTCGGCGGACCTGGATGGATATCTTATCGCCCCTTGGCCCCAGACTGCAGAAGTGTCAATAGGCCGGACCGGGCTGAAAGGTCCCTGGGGCAGGTCCAAGCGAAGGGGCCCCCCCGGTGGAGTGGGGGTCGGCGTGGCCAAGGCCAGCTCCAGTTGAGGCCTGGGCATGGGGGGTGTTTCCCCAGCGGAGGGCTGCAGGGGCGCCTGGGGCACCTGGGCCCTGGTCGATCCACCCTTGGAGGAGGAGGAGGAGGCCGAAGAAGACTCCTTGGGGCGAGACTTGGACCTAGACCTCGTTTGGGAACGGCCCTTATCCGCAGAGGGGGCAGGTGTGCTCACCGCTGGAGGCAGGCCTTGAGCCTGATCATTGCTGTCTCTGCTAGGCCCTGCACCAGACGCGTCTGCCATGGCTCCCTGCACTGAAGTCGCAGACAAAATGGCGGCCGGGAGAAAAGCGCGCGAAGATTCGAGCCCCGGGGCAGAGAAAATGGCGGCCGCCAACTTCAGAAGGCCTCCTGAGCCAAAGGAGACCTCCCCGGCCTCACACAGCCTCCGCGGTGCCTCCCGACCGGTCGCGCGGCCTCCTCAGCCGATTCGGCCGCCTCCCAGCTGATCTACCGCCGATCGGGCCGATAAGGGTCTCGGGAGCGATCGCGCTTGCGCGGCAGGCCGAAGCTAGCCGGGGAGCAGAGCGCGCGCCTGCCGCAGCAGGGACAAGGCCTCACAGCCAAGCTGCGCGTACGGCCCGCCTCCTAACAGCGCTAGACCTCACCCTCCGTGTTAAACAGCAGCAGCCACAGCGAGGATCGCCAGGAACCAGGTGGGAGAAGCTCAGGTAGGAGGCTAGTCAGAGGCCTTAAAGGCAGCCGTAGGCCGGGGCCGGTGGCTGAGTGGGGACAGGGAGGCCTGAGCTCTGGGCTGCCACAGAAGGAGGGGGTCCCCTGTCTACTCACAGCGCTCAAAGAATTTTTCAATCTCCAATAGTCAATTTTAGAATACTAATGATGCAATAGGAGTTGGACACCGAACAGTCCCAGAGCTGGAACTGAGTCGGAAACTGGGTGTGGCTACTCCAAGGGGGGCTATATACCCTAGCTAATTAATTAGTAATCTGACTCAGTCCAATAAGAGCATGGATAGGTTTAACCCCATACATGGATGCTATCTCCACCCTTATTGAGAATAGGATAAGGCAATCCTGCTGCTGCTGTTACCTAGTCTGATAACAAAACAGTCAGAAACTAAATTGAAATGAGCTTGGAGAGCAAATCACCGACAAAATCCTTTGATTCCTATTTTATTTCATTATCAAATGTTAATATAGTTCCTTCCAGATCCCATTACTTATGTCATGCTATCTGTCGTGTTACCTCTTGGAATCCTAAATCCTAGAGTCAGACAAGCAAGTTGACAAGCAAATAAATAAAACAAAAATCTCTTACCTCAAAGAGGGCTTTCTCTGCATGATAGAGGAAAGTCTCCATGATGAAGCTAAACTAAACCCTAAGCTAAACTACACTAATCCTAACTAAATAAGCAAATATACTAAATTTGATAAATAAGTAAATAAATAAATAGTATGATAAATAAATAGGTGTGAATGGTGTAAATGAATAAACAAATACTGTAAAGTAAAGTAAACCTAAGCTATGTAAAAACAAAAGCAAATTAATGAAGTAATCCTGAGTAACTAAGCAAAGCACCCATACAGAGGTAAAAGTTCTGGTGAATAGCTTTCATTCAGCCCACCAAAAAGTGTTATTTACTTCACTTTGGTGAGGTCATTTACCTATCAGCAGGATTATGAGGCGTGACCTCAGAAAGGAAAAGCAAAGCCAACTGATGGCTGAATGACTGCTATTCGGGAATTTATTTATTTTTCAATATTTGCAGAAATGTAAATACAAAATCCTGCTGATGCTTTTGGTGGAATCAGAGGATGAGCTAATAAGAAAAAAAGCCATAGAAAAGTAGTGCCACTGAAGAAAGAAGGGAGATCTCTGGAGAAATTGGTACAATTTAGGCTGAAAAAGTGGTGCAGAGTTGAGTGAGCAGAATTGGAGAGATGTCTGTGTAAATGACAGTATGGCTCTTGCTCCACTGCACTGTACTTGCACATTTTCCTTGAAGGAGCTTCAGGAAGGCTATGGATTTACATTTGGTGGGTCTTGGGACATGTATCTTCTCAATTGTGATGCCTTCTGTACAGAATATTCTTCCCAAGTTTAAGTCAGCTCCATCTCTTTCAATTTTTGAAAAAGGTATGTGGCCAGGACTGAGTGTGATGGCATGTGCACCTGAAGCAGTAGTGGGGGAGAGTTTGGACATCACAGAGTTTTCCCAGAAAGAGACCTAGATCAAGAGACTTTACAGCCCTGTTGACCTGGAACAGCTCAGGAATAGTTACTCTGAATATTAAGGCTTCTACTTACAGCTAGTCACACATGAACATGATGCTAGTAGATGACCATATAGGTAGCTCAAAGTTGATCTGTCGAGTCCTTGGTGCTCTCTGAACATGGTTCTTTGTTTACATATGGTTCCTTACCTGACTAGCTAACATCTTCCTTGCTAGAAGGGAGTTGGCTCCCTGTTTATATACAGCAGCTTACCCTGCCAGTGTTGGTGGAGCTGTAGCTTTGTTTTTGGTAGTTCCTTGATTAGGGTATTGTTTTCCACTTGGGTGTTGGTCAACCAAGGCCACGTGGCTAATAAATGTTACTAATTGGAAACACTGTTCTCCCATAAAAAGCATTTCCTTTAGGGAAAAGAAACACTACAAAATAATTCCTCTCTTATATTATATATTCCTGCCATATAGGACAGTCTCAAAAATGGACAATATAAGTCCTCTTTCGATGTCACAGATCAAGTAAAGAATTGTGGTATGGGTCATGATGCATAACCACATGACATCCCTCAAGTCCAGCAGCCTCACTGATTGCTGCCAATGGCCCAGTGGAGATCAGTTTGGATCAGTGGTGGGTTTCAAAATTTTTTAGAACCTCTTCTGTAGGTGTGGTCTGTTTTGTGGGAGTGGCTTGCTGGCCATGCGGCCGAGTGAGAGTGGCTTGGCAGTCATGTGACTGGGTGGGCGTGGCCAACTTGTAAAATGTGGTGAAACTCACTTAATAACGCTCTTGCTTAGCAACCAAAATGTTGGCTCGCAAACTGGCATTTGAAGCATGCAAGTCTTAAAGCTGTTACAAGTCCCTTGCACCCCTAACCCTTTAGAAACCCCCCCCCAGGGGTGTTGAAGCTTGACAGCTTTAAGACTTGCATGCTTCAACTCCCAGAATTCCTCCTCTCGCTCTTCATCTTGATGATGTGCGGACGGGCGTGGGGAGGGAGCGGGAACCGGTTCTAAACGGCACTGTAGATTTGTGGAACCTCTTCTATAGAAGAGGTTAGAACTGGCAGGAACCCACCCCTGGTTTGGATGCTTTCCCCCAAAATATATCAGAGAAGTCTGTCACGCAAGTGAGCATGTGCAAAATTTCCCAGGCCCAACAAATATAATCCTCAAGCACCAGCTATCCGTGGCTATCACAGGCAACAGATGGCTGTGTCAATCCAGGGAGACGTTGCTGGCATTCCTGGGCTCTCAACTTCATCCCAAGTTTCTGCCATGTTTTACCAGGGACCTCGGTGTTTTACCTGTCCTTCACCTACACTCGGATGTTGCACTTCAGTCATGGCTGATGCAGCCTCGTGATACTGGCAATCATCGGGGTGCAGTTGCAGCCTGTATGGAACAGCAGGAGTGTGGAGGATACAAAGTTTGGCACTTTGAAATATGATGTCATTGTCATCAGTGGGGGGTGAAGTTGACACAACAGACTCCTCCCCCCCTGCTTAAAATGGACATTTATAAATATGTAGCATACATTTTATATGAAACATGCATTTTCTGAAAACAGTTTGGTGTCCATATTACTAGCTGTATTCTATTATAACCTGAGTCATGATGATGCCATTATTTAACTCATACCACACACTGATGGGTTTATGCAACAATTTAAACTTGTGTTTTTTAGCTGGTTTGTTGTATCTAATACATGTTCATTATGGCAAGATCTCACAATAAAAATGTTGCCCAACCTATACTAAGTTAGGAAAGTCTGGATAACCAATCATAGCCTGAATAGATTTTTTAAAAACTAACTGAATGAAAAAACAAAACAAAAAAATAATAAAGGGAATAAAAAAGTAAAAGAGGAAAAACAAACATACACAAGAGGCACATTTACAGACATAAATCTTCTTATATAAATAAAAATGTAACAAGTTTGTTCAAAACCGCTAATCTCCTAAAGTACTGCACCGATCGCTTCCAAATTTTCACACAATGTTCCTTTCAAATACGGCACCAATGATATATATAGTTTGTGTAGATGTCACACCTGTGCCAGGTACATGCAACAGAAATGTAAAAAAATTGTAAAAAAGGTAGGTAGATGGATAGAGACAGAGCAGTGGACCACAGGTATTATGTCATCCTTTATGACATAAAATATTCTGTCCATAAGATTCAAGGAGAAATACAGTAGGTAGGTAGGCAGGCAGCTATAGGGATAGAGAGAGGGAGGGAGAAATGCAGTAGGTAGGTAGGTTTGGGGTTATATGGTGGTTGTGTGTACGTGTTTGTGTGTGCAGGTGTAGATCAACACACAGATTGGTTGGCCATTTAACCAGACTGGGCCACAGCAACGCGTGGCTGGGAACGGCTAGTATTTCAATAAATTGATGCCATAATTCACAGCAGACATCCATAGCTGATCTGTAATAATCAATTCTATGAATGGTTTGGAGCCATATGTTTGTCTTTCTGGTGCTTTTGACTCTAAGTCCATTTTTGTATGTGCAAAAGGCTAAAATCCCACATCGCTTGATTTTTTTTAAAAAAAAGATATAGGTTAAGAAGTGCAAGCAAAGGAAAAACTAAAAAGAATTGCATTGACATACTTAAAGAACTTTTTAAAAAATCTTAAAAAGTAAAACAAAAGGAAAATTTAAAAAATATTAAAATGTGCATTCTATAAACAATTATCTCCCCCCCCCCACCCAAAAGAAAAACATTTCTTCAGTTACTAATTAGTACTTGCATATTTTAATCCTACTTTGGACATTATTAACTCATACCTGTTTAAATGATTTGTATGTAAGAGGCTTGGGGGCTTAATGACTCTGGAGATGATCAAGTCCTAGTTCTGCATGGTAGGGGGAACTCCTGTCACTTGCCTCAGCTCTAAAGCATGTTCTATGTCAATAGAGAGGTACCACTCCAGTGGGGAGACAAGTTGGTGCTCTGTGCAGGCAGTTAGGTTTCTGATGGCTTTGAATTTTCCTGGTTATGGCACCCACTTGCGTGGCAGCTCTGGGAAGGAAGGGGGCCTTGGGTGACTTTTCGGGAAGAGCTGTTTCTCTCTCCCTCCCATCCTCCTATGGTGCATCTGGGGAGCATGCAAGTATTTCCTAAAACAGGGCTAGTACCTTGGAAAGCCAAACTTCTACTCTGCAATAGCCTTGCTGTCTCCTGGCTTCTGTAACAATGCCTTATTATGCTAATAATAATATTAATGACTCCTACAGGTAAAACAAACTGTGGAAGAAGAAAAATATGGCTTAAATGACTACATTTTTTAAAAAAAATCAAAAGAGCCTTTGCTGAAGGAGGTGAGCAAGGGAAACCTCTTGAAAACAATGAGATTGAAAGCAAAGTATTGAAAATAAACCATTGAGCATCGAGTTTCTATCTGGAAAAAGAAGCCCGGGCACAGTCAATATCTGAAGGACATTGAAGGAAAGGTAGATACAAAGCTAACATGGAGCTGCTTGAGATCAGAGGTGCTGAGGAAAGAAACCAAAGGCTTCCTTTTGGCTGCTCAAGAGCATGTCTTGCTAACTAATTCAATGAAAGAAAAAAATAAACATGTCAATAGCAGCAAATGTTGCTTATGCAATGAGAAAGATGAAACAGTGGATCCTCTTATCAGTGGCTTTTCATAATCAATGCAAGAGCATGGTGTATTCATTGTGCCTTTCAATGAGTTTCTGCCGCACTAGTCCAATATGGGTTGGTAGATGGAATACATGACTTATTTGACTTGGGTGACCCTTGTGGAGATATACATGTCCAATGACATAGCCCACGATTTCATTTACCCACATGAACCATTTCATCTCATCAAGGCTGTGATCATAGACTGTGTTTATTAGCCACAGAAATCCAGCCTGTTCTGGTTGTCCCTGATTGGGTAAAATAAGGAGCAGAGGCAGTCCCCCCCCAAAAAAAAACCAAGTACAGGGGTCTTTGAAGTTGAAATAGTCACTGAACTAGATTAAAAACAAGTAGATTAGAAGAGAATCACATTAATCCAATCCTATATTTAAAGACTGTTTTTGAAGAGAAACCATATGTTCCTTTTTTGAACAAAAATAAGCATTTCAATTTAAAAAAAACCCTAACACATTAAATTATTTATGAAATAGCATTTTTGTCCGATCAAAACTAGTCACATTGAAATAAACAATAATTGCAGCTGATGAATAATTTTTGGAGGAAATTAACAGGCAGAAAATTAGCAAGGTGTTTCATCACATTTGCTTTTGGAACCATTTAGCCCAGCATATCAAGACAAGCTATTCAAATTCTATTTCTAATGCAGGAGAGAGTGCATTTTGTCTAAAATCTCTTATTTCATGGCTGAATGATATACCACAATTATTGGTCATCTGTGGCTCTTCTGTGACCCTGGTATAAAATTCTGCAGAATTTGAAAATCTCAGAAAAAATAGAGCTGCAGCAAACAATCTGACTCATTGTTTACTGGCCATCCACTAGGACAGGGGTCCCCAACCTTTGCAACTTTAAGTCTGAAGGACTTCAGCTCCCAGACTTCTCCAGCCAGCTTTGCTGGCTGGAGAATTCTGGGAGCTGAAGTCCTTCAGACTTAAAGTTGCAAAGGTTGGGGACCCCTGCACTAGGACACCTAGATCCCTCCTATAGTTGCTACTCTTCAGCCAAGTACTGCCTATTCTGCACATTTCCTCCCCTGCAAATTTGATCAGGCCCCCTTCTATCCCTTCATTTAGTTCATTGATGAAGATATTGAGGTACCCCACTGCATGCTTCCCTCCAGGTAGATGTAGTTTCATTGAGGGTTCCATACTGAGTATGGTTGGTCAGCCAAGTGCGAATCCATCTGATGGTGGTACTGTCTATCCCACACTATTCTATCTTATGAAGACATAGGCTGTGGTCTACTTGTCAAATGTGTTACTGAATTCTACGTATGCTACATCCACAGCATTTCCACTTATTTATTGCACTAATTAAGTTATTAATAGAATCACATGTCCTTATTTATATATCGTGCCTGTGTTTTCCTTGGTCTTTTTCCAGCTGGCTGTTTTTCACTTGGAATGTCTTTTTCCTCTTAGGCAGGCCTTGGCAAAGAATAACAAAATAACTAGTACTTGTAAAGCTAACTTTAATAAGAAATAAATTGCTTTCTTTTTAAAAGGAAAATAATTAAAATGTTGTTAAATTGAAATTATACTCACTTCCTTGTCTTTGAAAGAGTATCTCCTTCAAGTATTTGTTTCATTTCACAAGGCTTTCAATTTCACTTGCCAAGAACTCATTCTCCTCCTCCAGCTAAAATGCAGAAATTGCAAGAAACATTCATCAACCATAGAATACAAATAAGCAAATAAAAGAAATTCAAAACAGGATTGTAAGGGAAATGAATTTCTTACATCTCTTATCATGGCATTTTTCTTGGCCATCTTCTCCTGGCATTTTTCATTGAGATTTTTCGTCTCCTCTTGTTCTGTATTTTAATGGAAAAACACTTGTGCTATTACGCAATATTTATGAAAGGCATTGCATATTAAGCCAGCAATGATGCACCAAATTAAGACAGGTCATTATAAATTGCACAGTACATTTCAAATGTAATGCAGGGATACAAATCTTTTTGCATCTTTCCCCCAGTAACTTAAAGGGAGTTCAGAGCCTGTCCCTAAGATAATAGTTCTGAAGGAGGGGTCCCGTCCCCCTGTGGTTTAGAGCAGCGTTTTTCAACCACTGTGCCGTGGCACACTAGTGTGCCGTGAGATATTGTCTGGTGTGCCGTGGGAAAAATTCCTGCCAGAATATCAGCTTTGTGTTCAGCCAAACAGGCCCAGGTTTCGCACTGAGTAAGTAAACAGAAATATGAATAATTATAAAATACTTTATTATTTCATAATAAAGTAATTATAAAATAATTTATTTGTGTTTATTTGATTCCTATTCAAGAGAATTACTTTATATATAGTCAATATAGGCACAGTTAAATTTTTTTAACATTTTCTAATGGTGGTGGTGTGCCTCGTGATTTTTTTCATGAAAATAGTGTGCCTTTGCACAAAAAAGGTTGAAAAACACTGGTTTAGAGGAAGGAGTGCCCTTCTATCCCCACTCCTGCTACAGGTACCCACCAAAACAACATGATTGGTTACTCACCTTTGCCTCTCCGATGTTTCTATTTCTGGAGACAGAACTGCCAAAAGAAGACAAAGGGGGGAACGAAGCACATTCTTGAAGTATAGATCAAAGTGATATTAAGGAAAGAACTATAAGACCCAGAAAACTGTCCTGTGTTTCCTTCATCCTTTTCCAAACTATGCTTCCCAAACTTTTAACACTTCTTCATTGAACTTTCCAGAGATTGAGAATGATGGAGAGAACTTTATTTCTGACTGGAATCATGTCCAGTTGCAATGTGTTTTGACTGCCTTCTGACCATTCGTTCTAAAACACTTTGCGGTAGTTCTGGCAAACTGCTTGGGCTATAAAGCCAAATTTTACAAAGGAAGGTAAGTACATTGATCTTTTATCAATCTTATATTGTAGCATCATATCTTAGTTTTCAAAGTAATTTATATATGCCTTGTCTAAGCAAAATGTTAATATTTGTAATTGGGACAAAATATGGTGAATTTGGATTTTTAGCAGCAAATAGGCTGACTACAAATGCAGCTGCTGAAAATAATTGTTTTGCTGCCCTTCCCTCTGTTTATAAAGATCTGTAAGAATAAAGATTCAATTCTCTGGCTCCAAATAGATTTTTGAAAACAATATTATTCTTGCAAATAATCCATATAATTCTTCCAAGGAACTATTTTATCTCAAAACTGGGAATTGGAAGGAACTATATTAAAATTTGATTTGAATTCTTAAGATATACTATATATCTTACATGTACATACATTTCTGGAAATGTTAGCAGCACATAACAGATGGTTTTCTGTTTAGATTAGATTGTTTAGATTAGGATGATGTGATATGAGCTAAAACATAATTTGCTTGGGAATTTATTTGCTTATTTGTTCATTTTTTGGGAGGGGGGATGTCTTTGTGAAAGTTGGTGTTGTTTTCATAGGCTAGACAATTTGCCAGATTGTATCTTAACTGTTCTCTGCTTCTTGATTATTGTTCTGATGTTAATCTTGGTGTTTATGCTCATCTGAGTGTTGCTTGCTGGTGGGAAGGTATTTTGGTCTTTTCATTCCTTTTTGGCTTGTTGATTGTCTCTTTTGCACAGTATGTAGATGTTTATGTCTGTGTGTCTATTGATCACAAATTTGTTAGTGTGCCCGGCTTCCAGGAATTCTCCTGGAATTTTTGGACTTGGTTTAAGATGGCAATGAGATAGAGGCATAAAGGAACCCTCTTTTCTGACCAATAAGATTGCACAATGCGTAGGATGCAAATTACATAGATATCCTTCATTATTGCAAATTTGCACAATGTTTCTAGGGCAGAAAATCAAGCATTACAGTAATCCCTCGTTTTTCGCGGTTAATGGGGACCGGAACCTTCCGCGAAAACTGAAAAACCGCGAAGTAGGATTCGCAATACACTATACCGGAAACTTGAGTTGGTGGACATCGTTTAAAGCAAGCACTAGGGGGCGCTTGCCTCCTACCAATGCATTTTTTTTCTATTCTGTATTTTTGAAAAACCCGTGACGCACTGAAGCCGCGGAACATGAAGCTGCGAAAAACGAGGGATCACTGTACTTCATAATCTTTTTATTATAGAAACCTATCTCATAATTAGTGGCCAACTTTAGTGCCACTAGTTCGGTATTTCTCAGCCTTGTTCATCTGAAGAGATATGGAGTTCAAGTCTCAGAATTCATGCTGGAGAGATAATTCTGGGATTTGAAATTCACATATATTCTAGATAGATAGTAGTATAGCCTTTATTGTCATTGTACAAAATAAATACAACGAAATTGGTTATAGCTTTACTGGTGCAATCCATGGCAACAAATACAAACAACATAAATAGAAGTGTAAAGAATAATCATAAACATAAGTAATCCCAATGCAAGTAATTAGGGGGAAAGAAAAAAGAAAAAGAAAGAAAAAGAAAAAAAAACTAGTCATATGTTTCTAAGTGTGTGTGTGGAGTGATTGTGATTGTGATTGTGTTTAAGAGTCTGACAGCCCAAGGATAAAAACTATTTTTAAACCTATTTGTTCGGCTGACTATGCCTTGATATCTTCTGCCCGATGGTAGAAGTGTGAAGATACACTGACCAGGGTGTGAATTATCTCTGAGTATCTTCCTTACTCTGCTAAAGCTATCCCATGTCCCTTTATAGCACTGGAGAAGGTCCAGCTTGTTCCTAGATTCCTTTGATTCCTATTTTACTTCATTATCCAATTTTAATATAGTTTCTTCCAGATCCTATTACTTATGTCATGTTATCTTTCATGTTACCTTTTTGGATTCTAAATCCTAGAGTCAGACATGCAAGTTGACAAATAAATAAATAAAACCGAAGTTCTCTTACCTCAAAGAGGGCCTTCCCTGCATAACAGAGGAATGTCTCCATGATGGAAATAAGGCAAATCCAAAGTAAACTAAAATAAACTAATACTAAATAAATAAACAAATGTATTAAATATGATAAAGATATAAATAAATAAATATCGTATGTGAATAAGTGTGATATTAGTATAATCTTTATTGTCATTGTACTTAAATACAACGAAATTGGTTTTAACCTCACTGGTGCAAAATTATAGCAGAAACGAAAAAAGGAAAAAAAAACTAGCGTAAGCATGGAGTGATTGTGGTTGTATTTAAAAGTCTGACAGCCCAAGGATAGAAACTTTAAACCTATTTGTTCGGCTGGATATACTTTGATGTCTTCTGCCCGATGGTAGAAGTGCAAAGAGACACTGACCAGGGTGTGAATCATCTCTGAGTATCTTCCTTACTCTGCTAAAGCAGCGAGATCTGGCAAGGTCATCCAGTGGTGTCAGAGAGCAACCAATGTTTTCTGTGCTGAATTGATCACTCTCTGTAGAGCCTTCCTGTCCGCAGCTGTTAAACCAGCATACCATATTGTAATGCAATATGTGAGGACACTCACAATATGGTGGACCAATAGAAAGAGGTCATCAGCTGTTGTTCCACCTGATTTTTTTTGCAGGAAAATGAAGTCTCTGTTGGGCCTTTCCAATCACCAGAGACGTGTTGTTTTTCCAGGTGAGATCTTGGCTGATAAGCACTCCCAAGAATTTAAAAGAGGAAATCCTCTCCACACAGCCCCCCTCGATATACAGTGGGGCAGGTTCCTCTCTGTGCTTCCGAAAATCTAGCACCCTCTCCTTTGTCTTACTAGTATTTAGATATTAAGAAAATAGATGAATAAATAAACAAATATAAAGCAAAGCAAACCTAAGCTATGTAAATAAAATAAAATTAAATAAAAACAAAAGAAATTAACCCACCAATCCTCAGTAACTAAGTTAAGCACTCATCTATATAAATAAAAATGTAAAATAGTTTGTACGAATCCACTAATCTCAAAAACTACTGGGCCGATTTACACCAAACTTTCAGACAATGTAGACAAGGACTTCCGATAATAGAATAGCTAATCATTTTGTGCCTAGCACGCGTGTGTTGTGTGCAAATTACACACACAAAAAAGTACCCACTGAAATGTGTGTTAACATCCCTGTAGCCACGCCCATCAAACTGCTTTTCAACTGTCAGTGTTGGAAGAGGCCTCATACGGTGGCCTCTTGGGGCCAAAAAGGCACAGAGGATAGCAAACTCCCAGGTGGCCCATAGAGGGGGGGGGGAGAAATTCTGCTCAGGACTGTTCTCTGAGGTAAAAAAACGGAGGCAGGCAGCTGCTTTAAACTGTTTAATACGAACTGAACCAAACTGTAACAAAGAATCACCCATCTGACAGCAAATACAGTTTAATGAAAAGAAGGACTAGGGAAGACATGATAGCAGCCTTCCAATATCTCAGGGGTTGCCCCAAAGAAGAGGGAGTCAAGCTATTCACCAAGGCACCTGAGGGCAGAACAAGAAGCAATGGATGGAAACTAATCAAGGAGAGAAGCAACCTAGAACTGAGGGGAAATTTCCTGGCAGTGAGAACTATTAACCAGTGGAACATCTTGCCACCAGAAGTTATGGATGCTCCAACACTGAAGAGAGAAGAGACTGGAAAACCATTTGTCTGAAACGGCATAGGGTCTCCTGCTTGAGCAGCGGGGTTGGACTAGATGACCTCCAAGGTCCCTTCCAACTCTGCTATTGTATTATTGTATTACAGTAGGTAGGTAGATAGGGGAATAGAGAGACAGGGAGAAATACAGTTTAATAAAAGAGGGACTAGGAGAGACAGGATAGCAGCCTTCCAATATCTCAGGGGTTGCCACAAAGAAGAGGGAGTCAAGCTATTCTCCAAGGCACCTGGGGGCAGGACAAGAAGCAATGGGTGGAAACTAATCAAGGAGAGAAGCAACTTAGAACTGAGGAGAAATTTCCTGACAGTTAGAACAATTAATCAGTGGAACAACTTGCCTCCAGAAGTTGTGAATGCCCCAACACTGGAAGTCTTCAAGAAGATGTTGGATAGCCATTAGTCTGAAATGGTATAGGGCAGTGATGGCTAACCTTTTTTGGCTCACGTGCCAATAGCAGGGGGAGTGCAGGGGCAATGTGCACAGGTGTGCCACATCCATAATGCTATGTGCATGACCCCCTGCTTTTGGCATGCTTTTTACGTCATCCCCAGGCTCCAGAGGGTTTATAGGAGCCTGGGGAGGGTGAAAACAGCCTTCCCCCACCTCCAGAGGGCAAAAAATGGCCTCAAAAGAAGACCTAAATCAGCTGGCCAGGGCACACATACAAACTGAAGCTGACAGGGCAATGCCTCGAGTGGCCTAGGAAATGGTTCCGTGTGTCACTTGTGGCACCCGTGCCATAGGTTTGCCATCATGGGTATAGGGCTTCCTGCCTAGCAGGGAGTTGGACTAGATGACCCCCAAGGGATAGATAGAGAGGCAGAAATAAGGTAGGTATGTAGGTAGGTAGGTGGATAGATAGATAGATGAAAGAAAGAAAGAAAGAAAGAAAGAAAGAAAGAAAGAAAGAAAGAGACAGTAGGTAGGTAGGTAGAGGGAGAAAGGAAGAAATATAGTAGGTAGGTAGGTAGGTAGGTAGGTAGGTAGGTAGGTAGGTAGGTACATAGGTAGGGGGATGGATAGATAGGGAGAAATACAGTAGATAGGTAGGTAGAGGGATAGACAGAGAGGGAGAAATACAGTAGGTAGGCAGGTAGGTGGATAGGGGGATAGATAGAGAGGGAGAAATACAGTAGGTAGGTAGGTGGAGGGAGAAAGCAAGAAATACAATAGGTAGGTAAGTAGAGGGATAGACAGAGAGGGAGAAATACGGTAGGTAGGTAGGTGTATAGATAGCGAGAAATACGGTAGGTAGGTAGGTAGAGGGATAGAGGGGGGGAAATACAGTAGGTAGGTAGGTAGAGGGAAAAAGAAAGAAATACAGTAGGTAGGTAGGTAGAGGGATAGAGAGAGGGAGAAATACAGTAGGTAGGTAGGTAGAGGGATAGAGGGGGGAAATACAGTAGGTAGGTAGGACAACAACTAGGGTTATATTTTAAAGGAATGATCAGAGATCTAATTATAAATCTCTGATAACTCCTTTAAAATATAGATCTTTATTTGTCATCTAGTTTGATTCTCTCCTCTAACAACTAATAAGGGCTAGGAATATCTGTCATATGCATTTAAAATGCTTAACTAAATGTACTGTATATGGCAGATGCAGATAGTAGAGTGCTTCAATTTGTCAAGAATCTGTCTCCAGGGGTGGAACAATGAACTCTGTGTGGAAGAATCACCATGTGACTTTCTGGTTTTGTTGGGCATGACATGGAAGTAGTTATTGTTCATGAGCTAGAATGACATGATCTCATTTTAATGAATTCATTGAATATTTTATTTCATGTAGATTGGATATTTATCTAATCACTCCCAAATAATTCATACTTCAGCAATTTGGAGTTGAGTTAATTAAAAACCAGTTCAATTGAAAAATTATTGTCAACCAAACTAAAGGTTGGAAATCACACACACATTTTGAAAGGAAGTGAGGAAAGGACTATGGAAAGTCAGTGGAAGAAGCATTAAGAATAAACTGGAGTTGGAATTGAAAAAAGGAATTGAGGAATTGAAAAAAATAAATCAACTAGCAATTTACCAGAAAGAACATGGTCTCACACAGAACTACTTCTCAAATGCCCAGTCAGCTTGGGTCATAAGGGCATGTTAATTAAATTCCTGTCTTTTGTACACCCTAGTCATCACTACTACTGCTACCACCAATTGGATAATTTAGTGAGATTTTTTTGATCAGCTTTACTGGCATTGGCTTTGGCAGAGTGCCAAGATGATGATTGAACTTGACTCTCTGGAGGAAATAAAAATCAAACTACTTCAATTGGGTCAACTACTTATGATTATTCAGATTTCAGGGCAGATTGTTGATTCCATAAGTCCCACCTCTCCTTTTTGTCATTTTTTAAAATCAACTTTTTTTTAAAAAAGAAAGTTTCTGTCTACCACACTGCCAAGCATATTAAATCCTCAAATGACCTGTAGGAAGTAGAGCTCTTTGCCCAATGTCCTTTTCTAGTTTGAACTAAAAAAGGACATATTTAGACAATCTTCCCTTCCTTTAAAAGTGCCCTGAAATTTATGAGCCTTTCAGCATGGCATTTAGAATAATACTGAGTTGAAGCATAAAAAATGGCTTCTTTCCAAATTAAAGTTATTATTAATTGCCATTATTATTATTATTTATTATTTATTAGATTTTTATACCGCCCTTCTCCCTTTTGGGACTTAGGGTGATGTATAGGCAACACTAAAAATCAGTAGTATAAAACATAAAATACGTTAAAAATATATTAAATGATTAGCCTGTCCTAAAACCCTACTAAAACCCCTACTAATTATTATTATTATTATAATAATAATAATAATAATAATAAATTAGAATTTATTAACCGCACCCTCTCCCCACAGGGACCCGGGGCGGTGCACAGGCATAATTAAAACAATATACGATAATACAAACATTACTAAAATAGAATTAAATAAATTACCCGTGCTAAAAATACAATTAAAAAACCCATTAAAATTTATCGTTAAAAGACAGAGAGAACTATTCAAGGCCGGCCAGTCGAAAGAGATGGGTCTTCAGTTTTACACGGAAGGAGCGGAGGTCGGTGGTCGTTCTAATATCAGGGGGAAATATAAATATTTATCATATTTATATCCCGCACCCATCTTCCACAGAGGGACCCGGGGCGGCGCAAAGGAGAATTAAAAATACAAATATACAAATATACAAAAATATAAAACTCTTAAAAACCATATTAAACCCAACCCTGCGCTAAAACATAATTAAAACCCCCCAAATTAAAACTTTGATCAACTAAGAGTCAGTTTGGTATCGGTAGTTCATGCCAGGCCGGCTAGATGAAACAGGTGCATTTTTAAGCGCTGGCGGAACAGGCGGAGGTCCGAGGTGACATGGAGTTCGGGAGGTAGGTCATTCCAGAGGGTTGGGCCCACCACAGAGAAGGTCAGGTCCATGGCCGTCATGGAGGCCATGAACTCCCGTGCCGCCTCAGATGCCTCGCCTATCGATGGCAGGTTGAAATCCCCCATGACTAGCAGCATCTGAGACACACAGAAGAGATAAAAGTGCATTGCAGAACCAGGGCCTGTATTTTCTTCTTAGATAATGATAGCAATATTATAATTTATAGAGGAAAAATGTCTGATTTCAAAGCCATAGCATTTTTCTGTACAGCAAAATGGGGGTTGTTTGACGTTTTACTTCAAGTATGTGGATGAAGTACGAAGAAGATACAACAGTAGTGGGCCTTGTTGAAGATGACAATGAAGGTTCTTATCACAAGGAAGTAGAGAGTTTGGTGAACTGGTATAACAAAAACAGCCTCATTTTAAACATAGGGAAAAACTAAAACAGGTGTGTCAAACTCACAATGACACGTCACGTGATGTATCGCAATCTTTTCCCCCTTTGCAGGGGTGGGTGTGACCAGCGTGTGATGCATCGGGCTGTGGGCCATGGGTTTGACACCCCTGAACTAAAGAGATTATTGTTGATTTCAGAAAAGGCAGGCACGGTCACACACCTCTGTATATTCATGATTAATGTGGAGGTAGTTAGCAGAATCAAGTGTTTGGGTGTGCAGCTAGAGTAGCTTGGTCACTCAACAGTGAACCACTAATGAAGTGGGCACAGCAGCGCCTGCATGTGAAAAATACATCTTCCTTCCCATGTCCTTACCACTTTCTATAGAGGAATGATCGAGAGTATCATGGCATATGGCATTACTATCTAGTTTGGAAGAATTACTGCTTCAGACAGGAAGGCGGTGCAGAGAGTGGTGAGGATGGCAGAAAAGATTATTGGTAGTTCACTTTCTTCTATTCAGGACATAGCATATAAAAGATGCTTGAGGACTGTCCACAGTATTATATGGGACACTATACATTCTCTTCATGATCTGTTTCCTTGTTACCATCTGAGAGTAGGCTTTGTGGTATCCAGGTTCAGCCACAGTTTTGTTCCATACAACATCAAACTCTCAAGGTTCCTCTTTCCACTATGTATTAAAAATGGACAGTGATTAATATTTACGAATACGAATACGAATATTTATTTGTATAACCGCGTCCTCTCCCCTAGGGGACTTGGAGCGGTGTACAGGGAGAAAATTAAAACAGCATAAAAAATATACATAAATACACTAAAACAAATTAAATTTAACTATCCCTGCACTAAAATTCCCATTTAAAATTAACAATCCCTAATCCCTGGGTAGAGACTAACCTAGGCCGGCCAAGCAGAAAAAATGAGTTTTTAATTTCTGACGGAAGGAGCGGAGGTCCGTAGTTGTTCTAATGTCGGGGGGAAGGTCGTTCCAGAGGGCTGGGCCCGCCACAGAGAAGGCCCTTCCCCTGGGCGTCGCCCGCTGACAAAGTCTAGTGGACGGCACCCGGAGAAGTCCCTCTCTGTGGGAGCGAATCGGCCGGGAGGATGTATGAGGCAGAATCCGATCCCGCAGATAGCTAGGTCCCGAGCCATGGAGCGCTTTAAAGATGAGAACTAACACCTTGAAGCGCACCCGAAAGACGACTGGTAGCCAGTGCAGCTCGCGCAAGAGCGGTGTTACATGGGTATACCTTGCGGTACCCATTATTGCTCGCGCGGCTGCATTCTGGACCAGCTGAAGTCTTCGGGTGCACCTCAAGGGGAGCCCCATGTAGAGAGAGTTACAATAGTCCAGTCGGGATGTCACGAGAGCATGAGTGACTGTGCGAAGGGCGTCCCGATCCAATAGGGGGCGCAACTGGCGAACCAGGCGAACCTGGTAAAACGCCCTCCTGGCCACGGCTGTCACTTGATCTTCCATGGACAGCCGGGCATCCAGGAGGACACCCAAGTTGCGCGCCCCATCCACTGGGGCAAGATGTTCGCCCCCAATGGCCAGCGATGGAGTCAACTGGTTGAATCGGGCAGCCGGAAACCACAGCCACTCGGTCTTGGTCGGGTTGAGCTTGAGTCCGTTTCTTCCCATCCAGATCCGTACGGCTTCCAGGCACTGGCACATCACCGCTACGGCATCGTTGGGGTGGTTTGGGGTAGATATATACAGCTGAGTATCATCAGCGTAGAGATGGTACTCTACCCAAAAACCACGGATGATCTCACCCAGCGGCTTCATATATGTGTAAAACAGGAGAGGCGAGAGGACCGACCCCTGAGGCACCCCACATGTGAGGGGTCTCGGGGTCGACCTCTGCTCTCCTGTCAACACAAATTGCGATCGGCCAGAGAGGTAGGAGGAGAACCACCGTAAAACGGTGCCTCTCACCCCCAACCCCCCCAGCCGATGCAATAGGATACCATGGTCGATGGTATCAAAAGCCGCCGAGAGGTCTAATAGGACCAGGATGGAGGAACAACCCCCATCTCTGGCCCTCTAGAGATCATCGACCAACGCGACCAATGCCGTCTCGGTGCTATGCCCGGGCCGAAAGCCGGACTGGCGCGGGTCTAGATAATCAACTTCCTCCAGGTGACGGGGAAACTGTTGTGCCACCACACTCTCAACAACCTTCGCCAAGAAGGGAAGGTTGGAGACTGGACGATAGTTGGTTAAAAGAGCTGGATCCAAAGAGGGCTTCTTAAGGAGGGGCCTCACCATAGCCTGTTTTAGGGAAGCAGGCAAGGAATCCTCACTTAAGGATGCATTGACAACCTCTTGGAGCCAGCCTCGTGTCACCTCCCAGGATGCCAGTACAAGCCAGGAGGGACACGGGTCCAATAAACATGTGGTGGCTCGCAGTCGCCCACGTAACCTGTCCATATCCTCGGAAGTAACGGAGTCAAACTCCTCCCAAACAAGATCTGTCTCGTGGCATCCCACTGGGCCATCAATGGGGGCTAACTCGTTCTGTATCTGAGCGATTTTCTCCTGCAGAAAAGTCACAAATTCCTCTGCTCTACCCTGTAGCGGGGCTTCCCACACCCTCTGTTGGAGGAGGGAGCGGGTCACCCTAAACAGGGTGGCAGGGCGGTTTTCTGCGGATGCTATGAGGGTGGCACAATGATGGCGTTTGGCCACTCTCAGCGCCACAATGTAAGTCCGTAAATGGGCTCTTACCTGTGTCCGGTCGGATTCAGAACGGGTAGACCTCCATCTTCTCTCTAGGCATCTCTTGTGGCGTTTCATCACCCTTAGCTCCTCGGTGAACCAAGGAGCCAGGGTTGCTCGCCGCCACAAGAGAGGCCGCAAGGGCGCGACCCGATCCAAGGCTCCCGTGGTCGCAGTATTCCATGCGGCCACGAGGTCCTCCATCGGGGCACGGGTCAGGGGTACAGGAAGTGGCCCAAGCGCCGTCTGGAACCCATCAGGGTCCATCAGGCGCCTGGGGCGGAACCAAATTGGTGACTCAGGTTCCGCCTCCCCGCGGTGAGGGGCAGCGGTTGGAAAGTCGAGCCGGAGAAGTGAGTGGTCTGTCCATGACAAGGGCATGATGACTATATCCCCTATACCCAGATCACTCTTCCATTGACCTGAGACAAAGATGAGATCCGGTGTATGTCCACCCTCGTGAGTGGGGCCTTTAATTACTTGGGTCAGGTCCATGGCCGTCATGGAAGCCATGAACTCCCGAGCTACCCCGGATGATTCGACCACCGATGGCAGATTAAAGTCCCCCATGACTAAAGGTCTGGGGGTCTCAACTGCCATCGTAGCGATCACCTCGAGGAGCTCGGGCAGGGCTGCTGTTACATAGCGGGGAGCCAGGTATACAACTAGCAAGCCCAACTGCCTCCCTAGGCCCCACTTCACACAGAGGGACTCACAACCGGTGGTCTGTGGCACAATGGTCTCTCTCGGCTCCAGAGAGAGAGACCATTGTGCCATTTATATATATTTGTGTGTGTGTGTTGTGTGACAACACCCTGGTAAGCCCCAATTAAGGGAAGGAACAGAAATGGGTTTGGGTTTGCGTCTGGTGAGGGTGATTGGTGATTGGTGGTGGCATCATGTGTTGTTCTGGGTCTGGTGTCGGTTTTCGTGGCTGGGACTCGTTTGTTGACTAGAGCTAGTTTCCAGATGTCTGGTAGGCGGGAGGTGTTGTCAAGTTTATTCATGTTGTGGGGGTGTCTCTATTTCGATAGATTCCATAATTATTTTCTTGTTGAAGTGTTCAGTTTTGGAGATTAATTTGGTTCTTTCAAAATCAATTCCATGTCCTGTTGCTTTAAGGTGCTGGAAAAGGAAGTTTTTTCTTCTTTTCTGACTGCGTTCTTGTGTTCTGCGATGGGTGCATTTATTCTCCTGTTTGTTTGTCCAATGTATGTGGCTGGACAGATTTTGCATGGTATTTCATAGACTCCTTGGTTTTCTAGCTGGATCTTGTCCTTGGGGTTTCTTAAGATGTTGGCTATTTTTTTGTCAGTGCCGAAGGCTGTCTTGATATTGTGTTTGTGGAGAATTTTGCTGATTTTATCTGTGATGCCTTTGATGTAAGGGAGGAAGGCGATGCCATTGTCCTGTTCTGTGTCTTGGTTCTTGGGGTGTGTCTCCCTTTGGACTAGGTTGGTAATTGTGTTTCTTTGGAATCTGTTGGAAATTAATACGTTTGTGAGAGTGTGTAATTCAGTTTTCAGGTGGTCTTTGTCAACTAGGCGTTTGATTCTGGAGATGAGAATCTTGGCTACGGAGTTGATCTATGCAGGGTGGTGATGGGATTGTGCATTTAAGTAGTAGTTGCTGTGTGTTTTCCCCCACGATAGATGGTGTGTACTAGGGAGCCATTGGTTTTTTTGTACATTAGGATGTCCAGAAAGGGAAGACGAACTTGATGGGGATGCTGACTTCATTTTCCAGCAGGACTTGGCACCTGCTCACACTGCCAAAAGCACCAAAACCTAGTTCAATGACCGTGGGATTTCTGTGCTTGATTGGCCAGCAAACTCACCTGACCTGAACCCCATAGAGAATCTATGGGCATTGCCAAGAGAAAGATGAGAGACATGAGACTGAACAAAGCAGAAGAGCTGAAGGCCGCTATTGAAGCATCCTAGTCTTCCATAACACCTCAGCAGTGCCACAGGCTGATAGCTTCCATGCCACGCCACCTTGAGGCAGTAATTGCTGCAAAAGGGGCCCAAACCAAGTACTGAGCATGCTTATACTTTTCAGATGTCCGATATTGTTCTATGTACAATCCTTGTTTTATTGATTGCATGTAATATTCTAATTTTCTGAGATTGTGGATTTGGGTTTTCGTGAACTGTACACCATAATCATCACAATTATGACAAATCATGGCTTGAACTATCTTGCTTTGCATGTAATGAGTCCTATCTCATATATTAGTTTCACCTTTTAAGTTACATTACTGAAATAAATGAACTTTTGAATGATATTCTAATTTTTCAAGTTTCACCTATATATGCACTTACAGCAAGGGGGTGTTTAAGGGAATAGCCATACGGTTATGATTAACTGCTAATTGTGCACATTTATTATCACTGAAAAAAATAATTGAGCTCTGAGTCTTCATCACCACTGGTGCAAACTTTTCTCATCATGTCAGAATGATGGAGGGAATTTTGCATACTGTATATCTATCAACACTTATTAAAGTAATAAACTGTGGCACATGGGATTAGCACAAAGTGATAAAATCGTATCATGTTGTTTATCAATATCTGACACAGAGTTTTTGCTTTGGGGTAGAAGAGGCTTGGCCTAAAAAAATAGAATTCATATGGAATACTGAGGACCTTGAAAGTATCATTCAGTGTAATTTGCCAAAAGCCCACAATCGTTGTTAAAATTGGCATGCTCTTTAGTGTCATGAAGTTTTGACCCCTTCCTGAAAATCTCTACAGCTGGTAAATCATCCTCTTATCTTCCAGCTACAGATTCCAATATAAATTCTCTGCTCCAGATTTCTTTCTTTTGGGGAAGGATTTGTTGGGAGGGTTGCATCCTGGGTGATGTTCCATTTTTTAACTTGTGTTAAGATATATAATTTAAAGCAAAGGTTCTTTCACTGCTTTTCCTGACAAGGGAAACTGAAAGACAAACATAAATAGCAACCACCACTAGTAATTACTAAGCCTGTAAATAAGAAACAGACTCCAAGCAGTGTGAGTGTCAGCTCACAAATATTTTGTCGGGTTAAATTTTATTACGAAGACATCTGCTAGCCGAAGTCAATGTCCAATACGCAGTATGTATGCTTAGATACATTTTGCATGTATATTTATACACACACACACTAACCTTAAATGCTATGCTTTAACTCTCACGCTGTGCTGAAACTAATCCTTGTCTTTTTGGAAGATTATTAGCAGAGCTAAAAAAAAGTGTGGAAAACGATTCTGTTGAATCTAGTCACTTGTCACTTTTTATTTTACCAATTATATGATAATATAGACATAATGAAGTTTATCGGAAAAGTTACTTTTATGACAACAGAGGATTTTAACATGTGATAGCATTCTAAAGTCACACAAAACATGTAATGTAACTGTATTTAAAGTTTGATTTCCCACCCCACCCACCCCTTGTCTCAGGACAAACTGCTTCACAGATCATTCAAATTATTCCAATAGAATTTTAGAAGAGTGTATGTCAATGTTTATTATGTCTGGTAAACAATCTCAGTCTCTTGTTACAATGAAGTATCCAATTAATGTTTACATGGTATTTATGCCAAAAACATGGATGGTCCCAATTTTTAAGACAAAGTCTTTCCAAAATATTATTTTGGGGCAGAAGTGGCACTTCTTCCATAATCACATTCTTCATAAAAATCAATGGGTTCCCTTCAGCACAGAATACTTGGACAAGTTCTATATAGGTTTCCTACCCTTTCTTATGCAAAATAACCTTATACAGATTTGCTATTATGCAATTGATAATTTTGGTTCAACAATTTGCTTTCCAAAGGGGGGGAAATCACTCTTATATGATTTCTGCCAGCATAGTCAATTGGTGCCAAAGGTCTAGAAATATGTCAAAACTTCTTGTCAGGCATGGAAAAACCAAAACTGACACAATGAATTGCTCAGTAGAGTTTTATTGCTGTCTGCCTGTAGACGGGAATGTTTCCAGACTAAAGTACACTCTGCATAAGTGTCACACAAAATCCTGTAAAGATTTAAGGAGTCTCTTTTCTGGGTCCCTTCTTTCATACCAACAGCTCAAGGCTGATTTCTCTCTTCATTCCTCTCCCCTGCAACTCAGCACCAAGTTCTATCCCAAATCCTTCCAAAACCCCTTTCTGTTTTTGGTCATGTGTTCTCCGATTGTGTCATGCAGCTGCTCTACTTTCCCACTTATTTTTGCATCTGCAATAACTACTAGCATTTTTATGGGGGTGAAACATCTTGTCCAAAAGGAAATGGAAAAAGAAGCTCTCCAATTCTAGAAACAGAGTCGACATGTTACATTGCACTGTAGTGAAGGATCCCAACATCCAGGATGACCTTTTAACTGGGCAATCTACTCTCTGCAGCGGAACAAAGAGTGATGATAAAATGCCTCGTGCTGTGATGGATTCTATGTGATATATGCCTGCCATAATAGCCCCATTAGAATTCCAGCTGCAGAAAAGCTGGGGGGAAATACTCAAACACGACAGGAGGAAAACATGTTGGAATAATATAGTGCTTCAGCAAAAGGCTCTAACCATTTATGAGAGCATAAATTTGGTTGTATTTGTATTTGGGTTTACAAATTTGAACACCATTCTCTACAACCTCCTTTCTTCCGCTGGTTCTGCATCTTATTTTGTGAATTTGCTTTATGCAAGGTTTTGAAGGAACGTAATTGTAGCATCAAATAAGGGAAGTCAGTACTTGAGTAAACTGACACCAATCCAAGATGAGAATAGCATGCTTGTAACAAAAGTAATCAAAGAAGCAATAATGGGTGTTATCTTACCAGATCTATGGTTAAGATATCAAGTTCCATCCAAATGGTTGACTAGCTAAAAGTAGGAGCAAAGACATATGGAGAGAGAAAACATATAGAAATAGTTCAACTTTGTATTGCAGGTAAGAGGGACGGAGGGAGAGAAGAAAGGAAGTGAAAGAAAGAAGAAAAAGAGGGGGAGAGAAAGAAAAAAAAAGGAAGGAAAGAGAAAGAAAGAAAGAAAGAAAGCATAGTTTGATATTTTTCACTTTCAAGAATGTAAATGTTCTCTATCCCCTGTTGTCAAGAATAAAGAATTCTGAGCTGATCAGAGTTGCTTCTTTATTGATGCTCACCTATTTACAAGAATCTTGCCAAACTGATTGCATTCTCTTGGGGACAGCCAAACAAGAGTTTCAGGGACTCTGTGGAAAGTCGGGCCTTCATCATTTGATTTGATTTTGATTTATTCAGATTTATACCCCGCACCTTCTCCAAAAATTGACCCAGGGCAGCGCACAGGAAATTTAAAAAACATAACAAATATAACAAAGGTACAAAATTTTTAAAAACTATTAAATATTAAATATACACTGTGCTAAAATTTTATAAAATCTAAAAATGGTCAAAACGGGAGGTTATGCTAGGCCGACTTGTTGGAACAGGTGTGTCTTAAGACGCTGGCGGAAGAGGCGGAGGTCTGAGATGGTACGTAGTTCAGGGGGTAAGTCGTTCCAGAGGGTAGGGCCCGCCACAGAGAAGGCCCTTCCCCTGGGTGTCGCCAACTGGCATTGCCTGGCCGACGGCACCCTGAGAAGGCCCTCTCTGTGGGAGCGGATCGGACGGAGGGATGTATGGGGCAGAAGACAGTCTCGCATATAACTAGGCCCCGAGCCATGGAGCGCTACACTTCCTGCTACACAAGGACTATAAGCTAGCTAGTCGCTTTACAACTCTTTCCACTCTAGCTGGAGATTCTGTACCCCATTCATTAATGTAACCAAATAGATATGACACAGTTAGAATCAAAGCACAAAAACCATAAAGGTGCTTATAAAAAGAATAAGTAGGGAATATCATTCAGTGAAAAAAAGGAAGTGGTATAAAATCAGATTGAGAACAAAAGAGAAATGAGAGAGATTTCCTCAAAACCACCAGTATTGCATCTTCTTGTATAAATCTAAAGGAAGAAGCCAAAGGATCAACTAGGGCATTTTGTTACTTTCAAAACCTTGCACAAAATTTACTGGAAAAGGTCCCTTTCAACGTGAGGATTAGATAATTCATTATTCGTTTAGCTGATGGTATAGTTTATAATGCATCGTTTTGGGTAAATGTATTTTCTGTTTTGATTATAATTTTGTAGACACTTGAAATGTACTACATGTCACTTTGTCAATTCAATATAATTAACACAATTGAGTTGTATTATTTTTTTAACTTTTATGGTCTAGATCCCTATTTCATAGTCTACTGAATCTTGGTGAATATTTGTTCTACTGTTCATTTCCAAAGTAAAACAAAAAAAAATCAATAACACTTTACACTAAGTAGTTTGTCACTAATTAGCTTTTTGCACATTCAGAAATATTTTGTGCAGGGATAAAGTTACCTGAGAAGAGGCTAACAAACTAGAACAAATACAGTATAATATTACTTAATGTTGTTAATTCTGAGTTTATTTAGTCCATCATCAGCCATTTAAAAGAGAAGACAACACTTTTCATAAAAGAGCATTCAGCATTTTGATTTTAGATAGAATGACACTCACTGTATGTATGTGTTCCTTCTAATGTTTATCTGAGAATCTAGGAATAAGATGGCATCATTAACTCTGAAATAATTAAGAGCCTTTAACTAAATACCCTGGAAAGGTATCATTTGTCACTGATGAAAATAACACTAGCTATAAATAACTGATGAAAATTAATAAATTATTAGAATACCTGGTCATAATTTACAACAAGGAAAACCATTCTTGGAGCGTGGCTCTGGTTCCCTTAGGGCAGTGATGGCGAACCCTTTTTGGCTTGTGTGCCAAAAGCGGGGGAGCGCGGGGGGGGAGGTTGTGCGCAGGCGTGCCACACATGCGCGTGCTTTCCCCCTCTGGTTTGCTCGTAGGGTCATTTTTTGCCCTCCAGTGCCTTCAGGAAAGCCTCCGGAGGGTGAAAAATGGTCTCAAAAGAAGGCTGAAGTCAGTTGGATATGCGCGCTGGAGCTGACAAGGTAAGGCCTCGCGTGCCCTAACAAATGGCTCCATGTGCCACCTGTGGCACCCGTGCCCTAGGTTCGCCATCACGGCCTTAGGGTATTTGTTGTTGATGGTTACTTCATTAAGTTTGATTTCCATCCTTCCTACACCCACCCACACCTTGCAATTTCTTTGTTTCCTGTGCCAACTAGTACACAGTTAGTGTCAACTAGTGCACAGTCTATATTTAAATGTATGGAAAATTTTGTTTTTCCTTTCTTCAGAAGTGGAATCCTATAGGTCAGAGGTCCCCAATTCCCCCAGGCCATGGACCAATACCAGTCCATAGGCTGTTGGGAACTGGGTCACACAAGCATCAAATGAGCACATAAAGCTCCATTTGTGCAAGAGGCATGTTGCCGCTGTTGCCGCTGCCGGTCCACAGAACCGGAAAGGTTGACAACTGCTGCTATAGGTAGGTAATTACTCAATCTAATAAGGATATAGTGGCTAGAAACAACACATCTTTCCTAAATTGTTGTCATGTGTTACATCATGCTGGCTGAAAATTATGGAAGTTGTAGTCCAACAACTGGAGGGCTATTTATATTGGTTCATGGACTCTTAAGATTAAGTTTTCATTCAGCCACGTAACCTAGGCAGTGATTGAAGGTCAATTCCTCATGATCTAACCTCTGTGGAAAATATTGTTTATGAATAAAGAATCATGTTGCTTACTATATCAAGCACAGTATGCTAAAAGTGCCAAGGATAAATAATGGACAAAAATCTAGTGAGTTTGCCCAAGCATGCAAGGTATCAGTGAGGATCCTCTCTTCCAAATATAATGACCTTACACTAAAATCTTGACCACATCATGCAAGAACATGGAGTGTGTGTGAAATCTGGTGATCTAAGTGTCAGGGTTCCAAGTAACAGACCCAACACAATCAAAACTCTGAGGCCAAGGTCCTCCTCAAAGTCAAATTTTATTAGGTATGTCATATTGGCACATCTGGTGAAAACCCAACTCTGAAGGTCCAATGGTTTTCCCCACACAAAAGTCCAAGTTCTTTCCCCCAGTCCATATGTCTGTCACATGGTCTAATCTAGTCACCATCCAAACTCCAGTTGGTTTTAGTCCATGCCTCCCCAGCACCTGGTGATAACATCCTTAGTTCCCAGGAGAAAGAATTTTATTTTGGCTACAAGACCCCACCTGTCTCTATCTCCCCCATCCTGTTCCCACAGTGCTAGCCAGCCCTATTGTGGCAGCCCTGCAGATACTCCAAAATGGCTTCAAGGTTGACACTAAAACTTGGCCCATTTAAAAAATGGTTATTTAAAAGAAGAGATTCAAGTGGATTTCACCACTTTAATGAAAGATCATGAGTATTTTGGCAGCTGCGAACATGGATGTACATTGTCCTGGTGTTATACTTGTAGCGTGCTAACGATCATGACATAATTGTCGTAGCTGAAATATGAAGATTGCAAAATTCGCAGACATAGGTTACCTCCACCAAATTCAGTTCACTGTGTTCCTGAAATACATGACTCTGTTTTTACTTTCAACTAGCTGTACCCGGCCACGCGTTGCTGTGGCCCAGTCTGGTTAAATGGCCAATCTGTGTGTAGATCTACACCTGCACACACAAACATGTACACACAATCACCATATAACCCCCAACCTACCTACCTACTGTATTTCTTCCTCTCTTACTCTACCTAAATACCTACTGTATTTCCCCCCCTCTCTATCCCTCTACCTACCTACCTACCTACCTACCTACCTACTGTATTTCTCCCTCTCTATCTATCCCTCTACCTATCTACCTACCTACCTACTGTATTCTCCCCTCTTTCTCTCTATCCCTCTATGGGCCACCTGGGAGTGTGCTATTCTATGCGCCTTGTTTTGGGCATAATAGGCCTCCATACAGTGTGGAACGTTGGAGGCTTATTTGGTTGCTGAGGAAACGACTGTTGGAAATGTGAGGGGTGTGTGTGTGAAGCATCATAAGAAGCAGCCGGGTGAGAGGAGCTACAGGGAGGTGAAAACCTGAGAAGTGTATACCTTTTATGTTTGTGCTGCTTGCACATGACACACGTGTGCCAGCTACACAAAATGTATGTATGATTGTTACTCCCTTTCTTAGCAACATTGTGTGAAAATTTGGTGGCGATTGGTGCAGTACTTTCTGAGATTAGTGATTTTGCACAAACTATTTTAAATTTTTATTTATATAGATGGAAATCCTGGTCCTGGGACAGGATAAAAGGAAGTCGTCCATTATAGGATACAACCGAATCCCCTATTCATTTAAACGTTCCTAAAAGTTTGGACATTTTAAAATAAAGCATGTCCTGCATTTTAAAAATAAAAGCCTTTACTGGCAGGATGAGCTGCAATCTGCTTGGCTAATATTGGAGGAAATTGGAACTGTAGTTTGTTTTAGTTTAGTCTTAATTAAACAAAGTTCTGCTTGAATTTGAATCATTTACTTCTTTATCATGGAAAGTAGTCCTGGTGAGCTTCTTGTACATGTTTGATTTTAAATGGCTTTTCTTGTTTTAGTATAATTGCACTGAACAGAGTGGTTGTTTTTTCCACTCCATTCCAGCTCTGCAAAACTATATTGAACAAAAGGAAATGTTCTGATGTTTTCCTTGACTTTGATATTTTGGCCTGGAGATTTCAAGAGGTTCCTAGATTACAGAACAAATTAACTGCATCAAGAAAGCCAGCAGACAACATGGTCTCTCTAATAAGCATTTGTTTTTATATAATCAGCTCTCATACAGTATGTATTATTGGGAACACAAAACACTGTGTACAAAGCAAAACTTCTGCAGAATTGTTGGATGATCTCAGAACAAAACAGCTATGTATCTCTTTACAAAAACAAATAATTCATCTCATAAAGTCTTAATTCCAAAGTGTTAGTGAGATAACCTTGGTGAATTTCCTATTGATCCTATTGATGTATATTGAAACAGTTAAGTGTCACATTTAAAACAAAGGTTTTACTTTGCATTGGTATATTGATTAATTTATTAAATTTATTTGTGGCCCATTTCACTGTCAAGTGACATGGAGGGGTGTCAAACATTAAACATGAACAAGGAACCAAAATATAAGTAGAATGGCTACTCTACTCAACTCTACTCTATTCTACTCCATTCCACTCCCCATTCCAATTCCATTCCAATACTGATTATTATGCTTGATCTTTCTCCCCATAATCTTACTACTCAGAAAAAAGACTGAATGGGTAAAATAGAGTTGAAGATTAGCCAGGTTTGAGGAGGACTGGATAGGGCTGCTGAAGAAACTCATGCTATTAAGCTTTAGGAGTGGCAACAATTATAATTATTATAAAAGTTTAGACACAAACAGAGACATAGCTTACAAAGAAGTACCTAATCTTCCTTTTCAATGCACCATATTTGAATACTAAAAAAAAATTGTTTTCTACTTAAAATTTACAGCCTGATTTCTAAGGGAAGAAACAACTGTTGGGAAAATTGCTTGATACCTTCCTCCAATGAGTTGCCCATTCCTGATATATGAAGTGATGGAAACAAGAATGTCTTAGAGTTGACTTCCTTCCAGTTTCCCGGAGGCAACGGTCGAGTCCTGGGACTCGTCCGCCATTTTGTTTCTTTTACGGCCCCTAATGGGGCAGGGAGTTCCTTTTAAAGGACTCCCGCCGTACGGTCGGCTCGCTGGGATTTCCCTATCCCGACGGCGGTCGGGGGGGCGTCCTTGTCCTCGACCCAGGAGTAGAACAACATGCTGCGGGAGGCTTGGTTCCCTTCGCTGAAGGAGGACCGGAACATCTAATGGTTCGCGAGAGGGCTGAATCGCTGGAGTCGGAGGCAAAGCCGAGACTCTTCGCTGCAGAGTGGATTGTGAGTGACTTTCTCTTTCTGCTTGCAACTTTTGCTTTACAAAATGATGGAGGGGGGAGTTTGTGAAAAAAAACCCTTGGAACGGAAGAAAAGCGGCGTTTTGAAACTGCTCCCCAGGCTTGAGGAAGCGGAGAAACCTGCATTCAAACTTTTCTAAACGCGAGTGAAAGTCTTTCCGGAATGATTGTGGATACTTAGAATCGAAGTCTGGCAACAAAGAATCAATTTTCCACTTTTTTAACTCCCGGCGGCTTCCAGATGGGCGGGGAAGATGGCGTTCCTTTGTTCTCCTGAGACACACTCTTCATGGATGATTGCTGACATTCCCTTGTGAATGGGACTGCCTCTCTTTTTCTTTACTTATGATTGTTTGTAAATGATTAATTGGTCCTTTCCCTGAAGTGCCTTTTTTCTTCTATTTGATTGTAAAAATTTGGTTTCTCTCTGGACTTTAATTAGGCAACAATTAAGACTTTGTTTATTGGAATTGCTCGTCTCCTGCCTCACTAGCTCCTGTCCAGCAGATGCCATTTTACTGACACAGACTTAAATCATTCACCATGGCTTCAAAAAAGCAGACACATCAGCCTAAAATCACCTCGATGTTACCTGAAAAACCTGATACGGATGCTAGATTAACAGCAATGGAAGAAACTCTTCAAACCTTGGTGAAAGAAATTAAAGAAATGAGAAATGACCAAGTCAGTTCTAAGTTAGAACTTTTGGAGGTACAGAAGAAATTAATGGAAAATACACAAAAGACTGATGATCTGGAGGTGGGGTTAGCTGGGGCAAAGGGAGAGCTTAAAAGTATTAATAATGAAATTGGGGATTTAACTGGTCAGATGTCTAGGATGGATTTTGAAAGGATGTCATATTTTTTAAGATTTCAGAACGTTCCTGAGGCGAGTGATGAAGATTTAACTGATTTAATGTGTACAATTTTAGCAGATTATTTACACAAGACTAAGGATGAGATAAGGGGGGACATTGATTTGATATATAGAATAAATTCAGCATATGCCAGGATAAATGAAGTACCCAGAGAGATACATATTAAATTTGTTAGAAGGTCGACAAGGGAAAGGATCTTGAGGGCGCAGAGAGACAGTCCTTTAGTTTATCAACAGAAAGAGGTCACTATCTTGAAGCAGGTCCCAAAGAAGATTAGAGAGATAAGAAGGAAGTATTCCTTCTTGTCTAAAAGATTATTTAAAAAGGGGGTCTGGTTCAAGTGGGTGATGCCAGAGGGAATGTTAGTGTTCTGGGAGGGAGGAAGAGTAATAATTAAAACAATTGCAGAGGCGGAAGCCTTTCTTAAAAAACATTACTCAATCCTGGAGGATGAAAATGGGGGAGCGGAGGGAGCCGTGGCCCCGCCCACTGGGGGCCAGGGAGAAGAAGATACAATTGCCAAAAGACTTACATCTCAAAAGTGACTTTATTTCAATATAACATAATACTTGTTTGGATGTTTATACATGTTTGCTAGCATAGTTTTTTACAATGATATATTTGCATTTCTCTCCACTTTGTAGTACAAATGAAAGTTAAATGTATTATCTATATTTTGTTATGAAGTCTCAGAAGGAGTCGACGACTTCGGCGTGAAAGTTCTCAAAATGTCTTTTTACACCTTACCCTTTACCCTATTTGTACAAAATTTATAAAACCCAATAAAACTTTTTTCAAAAATAAAATAAAGAATGTCTTAGAGTTCTTAATTGGAAAAATGTGTTTTTATGCATTTCCACTGGTTTCATATGTTGTTTTGAAATGTCTTCTTGCCAATTGTTTTCCTAATAGAGAAGAAAGAAGGTAATTCATTTTAAATGCATGTGATGATATGGAATAAAAATAGACCCTCCATTTGTGCCCCACGCAGAGCATCCTTTTTATTTTCACACAAAAATATTAGTGCTTTAAAATCTGCCAGTGGATAGTTTCGATAGTGCTTCTCAACATTAGTTGTGAGGCACTATGGCGTGTTGCTGTTGTGCACCTGTTCTTGTGGCTCCTTTTATTGTAGGTGTCTGATAGGTTCTTTTTTTTTTTCTTGTTTTGAAAAAGTTTTATTGGGTTTTACAAATTTTTATAAAAATAGGATAAGGGATGGTAAGGAGTTACAAAGACATATTGAGAACCTCTATGTCAGAGATGTTGGCCCCCTCCGAGACTTCATAAAAAGAATGATAGGTTCTTTTCAGGAGTGAGTTTGGGCCACCTCTCATGCTTGTATGAGTTATTTTCACTACACTGTTGCCTCATTCCTAGAATGGGTTGGTAACATCACTCTGTCCTTAATTCCCATTCACCTTCCAAATAACTTCCAGGCATGTTGTTCTGTTCCATGTATGTTTTTTAATCTTTAGATGTTTTTTAAGTCTTTTAACCACTTCAGGTGGTTTCAGGCTAATCCTAGCAATTTATTATCTACTTCACAATGATAGGAATGCCCCCTCAACAAAACAATGGTTACCAGAGTTTTTAATGTCTTTTAGAACTGAATACATGAATATTGTAACAGCATTCCTTGTTGTTTACCATACTTGTGATGCAAATAGAAGACTATTGGTTTAACTAGCCAAAAAAAAAGCACAAGAAAAAATAGGCAAATCGGAAAAGAAAAAAATATCCTTTTTAAAAAAGTTTATGGCAGGTTCCAACTTTCACGTTGAGTTCTGGTCCCATTTTAGGCATGAAAGCCAGCTGGATGGCTTTAGGTCAGTCACCCTCTCTCAATTCAACCCATCTCATAGTGTTGTGGGAGGGGAGGGGGGAGAGAAAGAAATATTATGTATGTTTACTGCCTTGGGTTACTTACAATTACCCACAACTCTGAGAGATGAGGTAATAGCCATCTTGCTCAAACCATAATTGGTATCTTCAATAGGACAATGGGTTTGCGTCCTTCCTTTTCTAAACACTTTCTGAAATTTCTTGCTAACTGCCTTTCAGCTATTCAGCTTTGGATTGACAAGTCTGAAAACAGCAGGTGAGTTTATAGAATCATAGGGCTGGAAGGATCTAAATCAGAGGTTCCCAAACTTGGCAACATTAAGACTTGTGGACTTCAACTTCCAGAATTCTCCAGCCAGCTCTGCTGGCTGGAGAATTCTGGGAGTTGAAGTCCACAAGTCTTAAAGTTGCCAAGTTTGGGAACCTCTGATCTAAATGATCTTGTAGTCCAACCCCATATTCAAAGTTGGAGACTTATGTCATCATGGTCAAATCGTGGTCCAGTCTATTCTTGAAAATTTCCAATGATGAAGCACCAACAACCCCGGAGGCAAACTATGACATTGATAACTGCTCTCAGTGTGCCAGAAAATTTCTCCTTACTTCTAGGTTGGATTTCCCTTTGACAAGCTTCCACCCATTACTTCTTGTCCTGCCCTCAAGTCCCCTAGAAAATAAGTCAATACCAGTGATGGGTTGCAGGCAGTACACCACGATACGTGTGTACCGGAGCCAGCCTGGAGCACTGGATACTGTTCCGGTATGGTGCTCTGGTGGCCCACCCACCTTCGCTCCTTACTTGTGTTTTAAAGCTTCTGCACTGCCGCGCATGCGCATGGCACATACAGCGCCTGCAAGACGTTCCCCGGAGCAGCTGGAGCGTTGCGGAGCAGCTAAGATGCACGCACGCGCTGTGCGCGTCTATGAGGACACCACTGGCCCTGTTCCAACTGTACCGGTTGGAACAGGATTTGAAACCCACCACTGGTCAATACCCTCTTTGTGACAGCTCCTCAAGTGCATCATATGATTTAGCCCCCAGACCCGTTCCTTCAATCCCTAGTGAAAGAAGTTTTAAATAAATTTTTACGGACTTAATTTTTCCCCCTCTTCTTCCTATAACCCATCTCTTATCCATATGCAAGTCCATAAGTCATTAACCTTTCAGAACCAGCCCTAATTCTAATAGAAAGGTAGAATAAGGTTTAGGTTTAGGTTTTATTAGTTTTTTATACCGCCCTACTCCCGAAGGACTCCAGGTGGTGTACAGCCAAAGTAAAACAGATATATAAAAGTTTAAAAAGTTTTTAAAAAACATATTAAACAATTTGGCCTCAAAATAAAATTAAAAAACCAAACAACCCCGATTAAAATTAATACAAAATTGTAATTTAAAATTCATTTTTATGACAGCCCAGCTTGTTGGGAAAAAAAGGTTTTGAGAGCATGGCGGAAGGTGTGTAAGTCAGGGATAGTTCTTAATTCTGGGGGCAATTCGTTCTAGAGGACAGGTGCTCCCACAGAGAAGGCTCTCCCCCTGGGTGTCACCAGTCGACATTGTTTAGCCGACGGCACCATAAGCAGATCCTCTCTATGGGAGCGTACTGACCGGTGGGAGGCTCTCGGTGGCAGAAGGCGATCTCGTAAGTACCCAGGTCCTAAGCCATGGAGCGCTTTAAAGATAGTAACCAACACCTTGAATAAAAAGTAACTAGAGATACAAGGATTTTTGATGGTCACAAATGATGAGATGAAGAAGGTATGTATATTCAGAAGCACGAGAATCAGCTAAATACATCCATAGCCTTTTGAATGGGGCAGGTAGTACAGAACTTCATGTAACAGGAGAATGTGGGATAAATGATTGATGGGGATTTCAATCTCCTTTCAGGATAATGCATGGGACAGTCCAGCTGTTTGTGTAGATGTCAGCTATTAAACAAATTGGTTGACTTCAGGAAAATACATTGCAGTATTTTTCATGTGTTTCATGTGTCAATTTGTGTGTTTATTGAATAAAGCAAAAATGAAAAAGTATTGTATATTGTTGCAAAATTGAAATTCTCAAGATAATTATGCTTATATTTAACTACTGAGTTTCATAATATAATCACATGGCTTAGCACATAGCATTCAATTATTTGAATGATGTTTAATAATATAATTACACTACAAAGTGGAAGGTACATATCACTCTGTGATTTCCGCCAGCACCTTTTGATAAATCTCTGCAGCAATTTACCAAAGGAGGGAAAGGAAGGGCTGCTGGGGGAGCTAGTTTGTTCTCATTCTCATAAAGCTTCTGCTTGTTCTAAGTGAAATTCGTAGTTTCTACCCCAAACCACCCCAACGATGCCGTAGCGGTGATGTGCCAGTGCCTGGAAGCTGTACGGATCTGGATGGGAAGTAACGGACTCAGGCTCAACCCGACCAAGACCGAGTGGCTGTGGTTTCCGGCAGCCCGATTCAACCAGCTCACTCCATCGCTGGCCATAGGGGACGAACATCTTGCCCCTGTGGATGGGGCGCGCAATTTGGGTGTCCTCCTGGATGCCCGGCTGTCCATGGAAGATCAAGTGACAGCCGTGGCCAGGAGGGCGTTTTACCAGGTTCGCCTGGTTCGCCAATTGCGCCCCCTATTGGATCGGGACGCCCTTTGCACAGTCACTCATGCTCTCGTGACATCCCGACTGGACTATTGTAACTCTCTCTACATGGGGCTGCCCTTGAGGTGCACCCGGAGGCTTCAGCTAGTCCAGAATGCAGCCGCGCGAGCAATTATGGGGACCGCTAGGTCTACCCATGTAACACCGCTCTTACGCGAGCTGCACTGGCTACCTGTCGTCTTCCGGGTGCGCTTCAAGGTATTAATTATCATCTTTAAAGCGCTCCATGGCTCGGGACCTAGCTATCTGCAGGATCGGATCCTGCCCCATACATCCTCACGGCCGATTCGCTCCCACAGAGCGGGGCTTCTCCGGGTGCCGTCCACTAGACTATGTCAGCGGGCGACACCCAGGGGAAGGGCTCTCTCTGTGGCGGGCCCGGCCCTCTGGAACGACCTTCCCCCCGATATTAGGACGACCACGGACCTCCGCTCCTTCCGTCTTAAATTGAAAACCTACTTTTTCCGTCTGGCCGGCTTGGGATAGCCTCCTTGTCCTGGGGTTTTTAGGTTTTAGTGTTTAGGGGTTTTAGGGACAGTTTTTAGTTTTTTATAGATGTTTTTAGCGCAGGATTTGTTGTTTAATTGTGATTTTAAATTATGTATTTTGTTGTGTTTACTGTTTTTTAATTTTCCTGTGCCCCGCCTCGAGTCCCCTGGGGAGAGAGAGCGGGTAACAAATAAAATTTATTATTATTATTATTATTATTATTATTATTATTATTATTATTATTATTATTATTATTATTATTATTATTATTATTATTATTATTATTATTATTATTATTATTATTATTATTATTATTATTATTATTATTATTAAAATCTGCCTTACAGCTGATGTACAGCATGCATTTACGACATTATTATTCTGTGGTTAATCTTGGGTGAGATTCCCAGCCTTTGGGGCTGGTTGGTAGCTCAACAGCTCAAGTCCTAACCAAGGACCTTGGAACTGTTAAGGTAATGTCGGAGGATATAAGCTGTTCCAAGCAGGGTGGCCCTTTGTAGAGTCAGAATGCTCAAATCCGGCAAACCTAGAACCTCCACATAGCAAGGCAGCCCCCTAGGTATTGCTCCAAGGGCTCCAATCACAATCGGGACAACATACGGCTTCCTCCTCCACATTTATGACATCATCATCATCATCATCATCATCATCATCATCATCATCATCATTATTATTATTATTATTATTATTATTATTATTATTATTCCGTGATCAATCTTTGGTGAGATTCACAGCCTTTGGGGCTCGCTGGCAGCTCAACAGCTTGAATCACAACCAAGGACCTAGGAACTGTCAAGGTAATGTTGAAGGATATAAGCCAGTGATGACTAACCTTTTTTGGTTCGCATGCCAAAAGCGGGGGGAGCGCAGGGGGGTTGTGCGTGGGTGTACCACACCCATAATGCTATGTGCGTGACCCCTGCTTTTGGCATGCTTTTTTCACCAGCTAGGATCCTGGGGAGGGTGAAAACAACTTCACCCTCCCCAGGCTCTAACAACAATAGAAAAATACGATAAAATAATTGAAAAATCGGGACATTAAAAAAAAAACGTTTGTGACTCACAATTATTGCTGTTTGACGAATATATGAATGTGTTCATCAACAGACTGAGACTAAGGACAAATAACCCAACTGAATGGATATAATTGCAAACCACTTGCATACTTGTTCCAAGAAAATTGCATGGAGTTAACTAAGAAATTGCCAACACTGAGCAAGTGCTTCTTCTCCTTTCCCCTTCCCCTCTCCCTCCTAGATCTTACAATATTAAATATGCTACTGACTGTTTTGTTGCATGATGGCCATCAATTATCATCCCATACTCTGCCATTCATTGGCTGTGGAATCCAGCACTGCTAGAGGGCAGACTAGGCTGTTGAAGATTGATTTAGATCTTCTTGCCAGTCTAAGAAAGTTTTTTCCAAGAGGACAGTAGGTTAGGAAATGAGAAATTGTTACAGTGACATTTAAATATGATCCAAGTAACACTGTGAACACGATCAAAGGAGAAATGACTGTTCTTTTTTCTAAACCCCATAACGCATTATTCTAATCTGTTATGATTTTAAAAATTATTTTCTTCGCTTTCTATGAATCCAGAATAAGTGATTTCATATTTACAAACAAGTGACACACTAGTATTATGACTATTTTATAATACACATATTACTTCAACATAAATTCATTGCAAGAACTGTTATGCACAGTTAGCATTATTATTAAGCAACCTCAATTGCTGGTTCTGGGGAATAATGCAACAGGATTGGATGCACAGGATTTTATTGCCTTAAGAGCAAAATGTCTTAGACCAGGGGTCGCCAAACTTTGCAACTTTAAGTCTGAAGGACTTTAGCTCCCAGACTTCTGGGAGCTGAAGTCCTTCAGACTTAAAGTTGCAAAGGTTGGAGACCCCTTAGACTGATTTTCATGAAGTCACAATAGAAGGCCAAATCCTCCTCCCCACCCCCATTCCTCAACTACCAGAATCCTTCTAAAGTTATCAGCCATTTATTATAAATCAAGGTGAAATTGTAAATTGTTCAGTGAAAATAAAGTATAATTAATAAATATACTGGAGCTGGATTGAGGATCTTATGAATGGAAGAGCAGGTATACTGAAATTAAACTAGGACTATTTGGCAAAATACATTTGGCAAGTTCTAATGTTTTCCAGTACAGGTAGTTGTTTAGCCATTCGTTTAATGACTGTTCAAAGTTACCATAGAAGTGGGGAAAGAACTACTTATGACCATTTTTCACACTCATGATGGTTGCCTCATCGCCATGGTCATGTGATCAAAATTTGGACAACTGGCATGTACTTTTGAGGGTTATAGTGTCTCAGGGTCATGTGATCACCTTTTGCGACCTTCTGACAAGCAAAGTCAATGGGCAAGCCACTTAACAACCAGGTTACCAACTTAACAGGTTACCGCTCCGAGTCCCCTTGGGGAGAGGACGCGGTATACAAAATTAATTATTATTATTATTATTATTATTATTATTATTATTATTATTATTATTATTATTATTAACAGCTGCAGTGATTCACTTAACAAAAGTGGCAAGAAAAGTTGTAGGTAAAGCTCACTTAACAACGGTCTTGTTTACAATGGAGGTTTTGGGCTCAGTTGTGATTGTAAGTCAAGGACTACCTCTACAAGTGAGGGTAGTTATTCATCAGATCCAAGGCTTTAGAATCGGCAAACAAAAATGATAGAAACAAAGCCGTTCTTGCCAATTCTGTGAGGCTTCCTTCCACTGAAGCAACCATGGAAGGTAAACAGTGGAAGGTGACTGAAACTTAACAAGCAAATCACATGTGATAAATAAAGGGGGAAAAACTGCTGATAAATTTGAGTTTGAAAAATTCCTCCACATTTCTCACATGTGGTGACTGTTTGATCTACGAGCACAATCTAAATTTCCCACGGGGCATTTAATGCAGGGGTGGGGAAACTACGGCCCCTTTATGACTTGTGGACTTCAACTTCCAGAATTCCCATGGCTGGCTTAGGAATTCTGGGAGTTGAAGTCCACAAGTCATAAAGGGGGCATAATTCCCCACTTCTGATTTAATGGAATGAATCACCTGTCCTGTTTTTGAAAGAAGAAACCAAGCAGCCCCAAACTTTAAATGCTGGTTTCCTTTCTGTGTAAGGCTAGCTTTTATCTCTCAGCTGCTGTTAAAAATCACACGGGAAAGAATTTGCTGGGCAAAAGTCCTGCCTTTCATTTGCTGCTGCAGCTTCTGACAGTCAAAACAAATGCAGAATGTGATCCATAACAAAATCTGCTATCTACAGAACAGTGAAAATCTGAACAGGTTGCCAAGGATATACTTACATACTTTTAACATTTTGGATGAGCTATTTTAGAAATGTAAATTCACTCCCCTCAACTTTATACATGTTTCAACCTTTATTTGTGTGGGTCAGATCTTGCAAGTAAGTAATTGTTTCATAAGGTCTCACTGAGAAATAGGTAGCATTTTCTTCTCTCTGATAACAGGACTTCTATCTCCACATTTAAAGGTTCTCCTTGCTTGCACATATGTGCTATGGGGTGGTGCTCATCTCTGTTTCAAAGCCAAAGAGCCAGCCCTGTCCGAAGATGTCTCCGTGGTCATGTGACCAACATGACAAAACACCGAAGGCGCATGGAACGTTGTTACCTTCCCACCAAAGATGGTTCCTATTCTTCTAGTTGCATTTTTACGTGCTTTCGAACTGCTAGGTTGACAGAAGCTGGGGCGAGTAACGAGAGCTCACTCCATTACATGGCGCTAGGGATTCGAACTGCCAAACTGCCGACCTTTCTGATTGACAAGCTCAGCGTCTTAGCCACTGAGCCACCATGTCACTTATCTCCACGTTGAGAGGATGTAAAACTTGGCATACGTCTGAAAACAAAATCTTCCTTTAATAGTTCAAGTGTCCTGTATTCTTTATTATACAATCTGCTTTGCACAGTCCAATAATTTATAGTTCTTTTTTTTCATCCTCAAGGAAACCCACTGTTCATTTATTTATGTAGTACAGCACCCCTGTTATTGGACAAGAAAATAGATTGGGGTGCAGAATCTTTGGCCTTTTATATATCATTGGATTACATTTCCATTAATGTTGACAGTTTCTTATATTGGCTAAGGCAGGGGTGGGCAAACTTTGCAACTTTAAGTCTGAAGTCCTTCAGACTTAAAGTTGCAAAGTTTGCCCACCCCTGGGCTAAGGCTAGTAGGTGCTGGAAATGAACAAAACCACATGTTCTTCAGTGCTTAGATGGATAATTGAATAGATAATTTTTATTAAAAGATTTTTAAAGAATTCAATCAATAAAAATTTAAAAGAGGGGAGAGGGGCGGAGAGGACAAAAGAAAGGAAAGAGGAAAGGAAAGGAAATGCTTCTGATCTTTTTAACAGCAGTTACAAATATTTTTCCTTTCCAAAGTTACAACATGATTTCTTTCCATAGACTACCTGTTAGATCCTAGGATGGAGGGAGTCCAGACTCAGGCTAGTCGAGAAAAGGCCGTTTATTAGGCAAGCAAATACACAGAATAGCAAGGAAAGCAAATGTGCGGTAGACAGGGGCTTCCCTGCTTGACAGCTATTTATATGGGAGCTGTCAAGCGGGGAACCAATCAGTAAGCTCTAGGACCTAATTCCCGCCAGTCGCGTCTGAGCCAATCAGGCGCGACTGGCAGTTACGGACTTGTTACAAGCAGTTACCATGGCTCTATGGAGAAGAGTGGAAGACTTGCGGCCGGTCGTAAGTTGAGGACCGGTCACAAGTCAAGGACTCAACACTACCCTTTCTAAACATCAAACCCATAAATTTGGCATAATTTATGGCACAAGTTTGATAACTTCATTTTTCTTTTTCTTTTTTTTAAGCAAAAAGCCCATAGTTTCCAGTCACTAGTAAGCGTAGTTACTATCCTTGCTCTGATCAAACAAGTCAGTTTTGCCCTTCTCTGCCCCTGCTATAAAAGAGAGTAGAAGATGAGACTACAAAAGATTCAAGGTAACAACATCCTATTAAGTACACAGCAGAATGGAAAGTAAGCACCCATTTCCCATCTTCTTCACGGGACAGAAAACAAGAGGGACAGACCAGAGCATCCCTTCCTGCTCTATCTCAAATTAGGTAAGAACCAGGCATGTCTTTCTCCTCACCTTCATCACAAAAGTTCATAAAAGAGAGGATTACTTTTGATTGAGGAGTGTAACCCAAGTCACTCAATTTTGGAAGGTTACTGTAAGTTTACCTTAAGACTTCTTCTAAACCAGGGGTCTCCAACCTTTGCAACTTTAAGTCTGAAGGACTTCAGCTCCCAGACTTCTCCAGCCAGCTTTGCTGGCTGGAGAAGTCTGGGAGCTGAAGTCCTTCAGACTTAAAGTTGCAAAGGTTGGAGACCCCTGTTCTAAACCTATGGAGGAAAAAAAACAATGGAAAGAGTATTTATAGTTCAGAGTTGAACTGTGTAGTCCTTGGTGTTCATTATATAGATATATGTGTTTTTGCTGTATATGATGGCAACACTAAGTTTTTATGCGCTGTCTAAATGAGATATTAAATACAAAATGAAGTACTTCCATTGACAGTGCCATACGGACCGAATACTTTCACTGTGCAACTGTTAAGACTACCGGTATTTACAAGCATTCTATAGCATCAGAACAGATGGCTGCTGTATTTAATTCACCATTTGTCCCTCTCTGTGCCAAGTTCAATAGCAAAATGACCCCCCTCCCCCAATTCTCTCTGAATAATTTTAGATCTCTATGGTCGGGTCCACAGTAGAAGTTCAGCTGAGGGAAAAAACCTTGAAACCTTCTCTGTCCTTTATCTGAAAAACAGCAAGCTTTCCAAAGCACCAGAAGGCAAGACAGGAAACAATGGATGGAAACTAATCAAGGAGAGAAGCAACCTGGAAGTAAGCAGAAATTTCCTAACAATTAGAACAATTAACTGGTGGAATGGCTTGCCTTCTGAAGTTGTGGGTGTTTTGTTCTCTAATTACTCACACCTGAGGGGGTCAATTGACAACTCCTTTATTAACTCTTCACGTACTTAACACAAGAACAAGAACAACCTTGGCTTGACAGCTCTTTTATAGTTGCTGTCAAACCCCTTTTAACCAATAAACACTCTGGCATTCTCCCGCCTGAACGCCTCCCCAGTTTGCTCCAATGAGAATCTGCTTCTTGCTTGAATGACAGCGGCCCCTCTTCACTTGAGTATACAACACCGGGTGCCCTATCATTTGAGGCTTTTAAGAAGAGATTGGACAACCATTTGTCCGAAATTGTATAGGTTCTCCTGCTTGAGCAGGGGGTTGGACTAGAAGACCTCCAAGGTCCCTTCCAACTCCGTTATTCTGTTATTTCTTCTCTGTTGCTACCTTCTTCTTTAGAAGAGCAACCTTTTCAGAATAAAAGGAAGAGGGGAAGGCTAGTTACCTGCTTGTCTTCTCCAGAATGACTTCACCTTGCCTGCCACTCCCAAAAGTGTAGAAAATTCCCTTTCTCACTTTCATGACCCACAAACAACTGTGCAAAAAGTGGAAGGATATTTTCCTGCAAAGAACTAAGTCATCCCTTAGACCGATACACTCCCACAGAGAGGGCCTTCTCCGGGTGCCGTCGGCCGGACAATGCCGGCTGGCGACACCCAGGGGAAGGGCCTTCTCTGTGGCGGGCCCTGCCCTGTGGAACGACCTACCCCCTGAACTCCGTACCATCACCGACCTCCGCCTCTTCCGCCAGTGTCTAAAAACACACCTGTTTCATCAAGCTGGCCTAACATAGCCTCCGCTGTGACTAGTATTAGATAGTTTTAAAATGGGGATTTTAATTGGTTTTAGCGCAGGTTTTTGTTATTTAATAGTTTTTAAATTTGTGTATTTTGTATTACTTTTGTATGTTATTTTAAATTCCTGTGCGCCGCCCTGGGTCCTTTTGGAGAAAGGCGGGATACAAATTGAATAAAATCTAAAAAAAAAAATCTAAAAAACTTCATACATTTTCTGTGTTTTGCTTTGAAACGTAATAGATATCTCTAAGTACAGCATAGACAATTTAATTCTGAAGCCTACTTTAGTTCCGGCATATGGAGCATAACTGTAAGATCTAAAAAGGGAAAGGAAAAAGATTATTTTAGAAGATCTGCTCATACCAGCTTGACATTTCTTAAGAATCAAAACAGAGACATAGCTGCACTTACAATAAATGCATTGATTGAGTGACAGGCTTACCAGATGCTAAATCATCTGCTAAGTTATGAATATTATAAAGAACTCCAAACACAACTTCCAAAACTTCTGTTGTTGCTGTTCAATCATTTAATCATTTCCAATTCTACCTGGCACAATACTCAGCATTTTGCTAGGACTCTGTATCAAAAATTGCTTCTCTGTGTTCTTATATGTTTGTGCTTGTATCATTAGTAATAATATCTAACCACCTTGTCTTATATGAAATTGCCTTTAATCAGGGCATCAGAGTTTTCTCCAATGATTCTTGTTTGTGTACAAGAAATTTAACCTTAGCTTCATTATTAGTACTTCCAGTGAGCAGACTACATTTGTTTGCTTGCTTATTTATGGTTTTGTTTCATTTATGAATTGGATTATTTATTCTTCTTATGTTCTGGGCTATTTTCCACGGTTTTATCCAGGACTACAAATCAGGTTTTCTTCACTTATCCTTTCTTATGGGCCACAAAAATAAAATAGAACCGAAGACGTGAAAACGTATTTCACTTTTATTGTTTGGTAGACCAGCAGTAGTTAAAATGACGGTTCAACCCAAAACACAAACCATTCAAATTTCATTGCTGTTATTTGATTTGAAATAGGACAAAAAGATGTTGTTTTTTTCATTTATAGATACCATTATACATGTGTAGACAAGATTAATGTACAGTGCATTCAGAAAGTATTCAGAAATTGTGCACTGTATGGGAAGATCAACCATATCATAGTGTAATATTGTAATATTTCTGAATTGATAATTAATCCATATTATTAAGCATATGGTAGGCACTGATTAACAGTATTATTCTCAAATACCTGAAAGTAAGAAATTAATAGCTGACATTTTTTTCATCTATAAGTACTTGTTAGTGTTTGGAAAAAAAAGGAAAAAAACCATCTCCTCTTTTCCCTTTCTATGATAAATTTACATCTGGGCAGGGGCAGAATCTATTAATTTTCTTTTGCTTTTTTATTGATTCCTCTGAAATTTTATTTCACTTACAGATTATTCAGGAACTTCTGTGTGAATCACCATCCATTTTTCTTATGCAGAGAATTCTTTTGTGATTGTGTAATTGCCTATAGGAGACGACCAGGCTGAGCCTGAGGGAGGGTCAAACATGTCATAAGTCATGAGTTCCTTCACACCCATGAGAGATCCAAATCCAGCCCACTTTGAATTCCTTTTTATTCTTAACTCCCTCTAATTTCCTTTGACCATTAGTAGTTCAGATTCTTGTAGAGAACTTAAGCTTGCAATAAATCTTTATATTCATTTCAGCTGCCTGACTCTCCTGATTTCCCTGGTGCTTGACACTGCCAATTTTAATTAATTCAACAGAAAAGGCCTTGCAAGTCAGGAAATCCTGGAGTGTTTATGGTACCTATAAGGAACTAATGGAGTCAGGATTCAAGGTGCCAAGTAGGGCTAGGGTCAAGATTTCTTCTTTATCTGTTTTGCATTCCGCCCTGCGATTTGCAGCGGAATTTTGAACTATTTCTTTACTTACTTACCGCACTTATCTACGATGCTAAATTGCATGCTTCTTATTTTTCTTATTAACCAGACTCCTAGAAAAGAATCATATACGGAATCCCCAAATGTAATGTTGGCAAAAACCCATTGCATAGAAAGAGGGGGAAATAAATGCAAGAGGCATCTCTTTTGTACAAATGCCAAGCTTATCTGCTGCATATGTGTGATGTTTCAAAAGGGAATTTTATGAGAGGTAATGGCAAGCAAAATTAAGTTGAAATTATTGTTTGTTCAGAAGCAGTACTGTCAACATTCTGAGTAACCGCAGCTTCTTTTCTTCCAGGAAAAAGAGACACTGCTTGTAAAATAATGAGTATTTTGCTACTTGTTTTATCTAGTGCTTACGTTGGACGTGTCTACTTCAAAATAAAGCATCAGGTGCACCAATTATGGCTTCTTGGAAACTTCATGCAAGGAAGTGTCTCTAATTCCTCTGTTTAGAATAGCTCATCTCCATAAAAATGAACACCTTGGTAACTTAGACAGGATGTATGAAATTCCAAAGAGCAGGTGGTGTCTTTGAATCATTCATGAACTTTGGTTTGTAGCACAGAGGCCTTCTCAAAACTAAGGAGACTCCAGAATGAGTTTGAGCTACCATCAGAAACTGGAAAGCTAATAAAGAGCGCCGTAATACGATTTCGATGGGGGGAAAATCATTATATGATTAGTTCTTAAAATAGGATATATTCCCTCCTGAATAAGATCCATACAAATATAAGATGTGTACTTTTTATATTAATGATCCTACAGGCTAGACAAATGCAAGATCCATGTCATTAGAAACGAATAGCCTGTATTCTTTGTTATGTTAATTTTTACTATATCTATATAAATAGTCTTTCTAAACCTCCCATCTCCCTAAAACAGGAACTCTGGGTGGTGTACAATATAATATAACTGATAAATTTTTTTAAATGTATACATTTAGCATTAGAATTAGAGATTAAATTAGGTCTTAATTTTTTTAAAAATTATAGAATAATGTCAATTAAATGTCAAACGTGGGGGAAGTCCTACCATAATATGGACATTTATTTATCAGATGTTTATAGCTACCCCTCTCACCTATGTCATTCTGCGCAGTGTACCGTAAACAACCTGTTAAAACAATTAAAACAAGAGTTAATGTAGTTAAATGCAAATAAAGCCCAGGATAATGGACTAGTATCTTCCATATAATATAACCATTTTGGGGGGGGCTCCCCATTTCTCTGGGCTCCTTTTCCAGACATGTGTGATTCCCTCCTTTCCCCTAGGTTTTCCATGGGCAATACAGTGATAATAAGGAGAAGGACCAGGAAGTGTGTTGCACTTTCCTGGTACCGACATTAAGGAGGCAACTGTTGAGCTGATGGCTGCCTGTTTCACTTCAGTTGATTTGAATTCCTGAACTTAACAATAAGATGTCAGTTAGCATTAGCCTTAGAGCCACGGTGGCGCAGTGGTTAGAATGCACTACTGCAAGCTACTTCTGCTGACTGCCAGCTGACTGCAATTTGGCAATTCAAATCTCACCAGGCTCAAGGTTGACTAAGCTTTCCATCCTTCCAAGGTGGGTAAAATGAGGACCCAGATTGTTGGGGGCAATAGGCTAACTCTGTAAACTGCTTAGAGAGGGCTGTGAAAACTCTGTAAAACCTGTAAAAGCACCGTGAAGCAATATATAAGTCTAAGTGCTATTGCTATTACTAGAAATATAAAGCTATTGCTTTATATTTCTTCAGAAGTAATTCAATTGATAGCCCTTCAAAAGAGGTTAGAACCATTCTTCTTCAATGAGGCTTTCCCCCCACATCTTTGATACAACTAATAATTTTACCCCTTCTGGTCCAGGTTTAAAAATCTTGTATGTGTTTAGAATCACCTAAGAATGAGCAAACTACTTGGGTAACTAAAAATGGATTAATAAAATCTCACTTGTCTTCTGTTTTGGATGCTTTCACTAATGATGATGCTATAATTGAAGCATTCAAGTCCTATTATAGATAAGTAATTTTGTTCTAATGGGACAGGATGGCTCAGTGGCTAAGATGCTGAGCTTGTCGATCAGAAGGTAGGCAGTTCAGCGGTTCAAATCCCTAGTGCTGCGTAACGAAGTGAGCTCCGGTTATTTGTCCCAGCTCCTGCCAACCTAGCAGTTCGAAAGTACGTAAAAAATGCAAGTAGAAAAATAGATACCACTTTGGTGGGAATGTAACAGTGTTCCGTGTGCCTTTGGCATTTAGTCTTGCCAGCCACATGACCATGGAGATGTCTTTGAACAGCGCTGGCTCCTCGGCTTAGAAACAGAGATTAGCACCACCCTTAGAGGCTGTAATGACTAGCACATACCTTTACCTTAATTTTGTTCTTGTTGTGACAAATGTGTCACTACTGATTCCATTCAGTTTTTGGCTGGTACATCAAACACCTTGATAACTTGGTACACTTTCACTGGACAATACAAGGGAAGGAGGAAAAATCCCTTCACTGTCTTCATAATAAAAAACTCACTTCCTGATTTATTTTCTCCTTCCTAGCTGTCAAGGATGGACACTTACTTCACTGACTTTAGTTCAAGAGAATACTAAAGAATCACATAAATTATGGGTTACAGAGACAGTACAGTGGGGATTGTGATGGTTGCATGAGTAATTTCTCTACACTAAACTATACTTTTGAATTGAGTAGCATTCATACAAATCAGAATCCATTTATACCTGAGTACAAACTATTTCAATAGATCCTGCATTCTTGAAGAAGAATGAAGCCACTGAAAGCCCAAACCTCTCTGATCCAATAATGACAAAGGAAATGGAATAAGGTTCACTATTATCTGATTGCCATCCTCTTATGGATGAAAAAATCCCATCAACAGTATAATGCATGAGAAATTATGGCTGATGCATAATCGTCAGAGGAATTAGAGTCCAGATTGTGTGATCTCGATTTAGATGCTGAAATTTTCCAGGACAAGTAGCCAGGGTCTTTAACATTGGCTCAAAGACCACCTCTGTCAGTGGATCAGTAGTTGCAATGCAGTGTTGCAGGCTAACACTGTCCACAGCCAGGAGTTCGATCCTGACCAGCTTAAGGTTGACTCAATGTTCCATCTTTCCGAGGTTGGTACAATGAAGACCCAGATTGTTGGGGGCAAAATGCTGACACTGTAAATCACTGAGAGTTCTGAAAGCACTATGGAGTGCTATTGCTATTAAAGCAGCTCAGATTGGTATGAATTTTTGTTGTTGTTAACTACATACGATGGCAGAATAGTTCTGGCTTGTATCTTTGTGTGAATATAGTCAGAGTCAACAGTCTATTTCACATGACCTATAAAGCCAAAACATAATTTGTTTGATTTGACTTTGCATATTGTGTGAATCTGGTTATTATGAACTGCAAAATACAAAATCAGCTATGCCTTATTTATTATAACAAGGTTAAACAAGTTGAACCATCACATGTGAAACAAATGTCTAAAATTAGGCAACATCTTTGCTTCTTTAAATATTGTTTTTTGTCTTATTTTTTTCCCTACGAAGACAGGGCTATAATTGCACCTGATTTCTGCTTGGATAGCTATCATAAACATAATAACTGTACCAGATAAAAGAATTATAGCTAGAAATTATGACCCTTGTCAGAACTGAAAGAAGGCACTTGCCAGTAATTGTAGACAAATCTGACCAATTTAGACTGATCATCTAATTTTACTGTAAGACCAGCTTCCTAAGAAGAATGACTGAACTGGGGTCCAGCTTTCCTTATTCTTCAGTCCCATGCAACTGAAGGAAAGATACGGATTTTTAATTCTTTCTTTCTATTATACTGTAAAATGTGTTTGAAAACATGAATAATATATCTTGGAATCTTAGAAACTTGAGGCATTTCTAGATTTCTAGATTATTTTTTTTAGAAAGAGGGACTGATAAATGCTGCAGAGGATTGTATGTTGATGTTGCAACATCAATTTAATGAAAGGAAAATCATTATGCATTTGCTTATCATATATAACCCACAGCGTTTCCACTTTGCTTAACACAAAATCTTCAGTTATTGGAGCCCAGAACTGTGTTTCCTGCTTTGCTTGCTTTATACCATAACAAAAATAAATCTTAAAATGTGCTTCTTTACCAGATTTGGGGTTACAACATTTTTTGACTCCCAGACAATAGGCCAGTGATTTTAAAAGTCAGGATCCTTTTTGCAATGATGGCCACGAGTCTGCCGAATTAGTGTCATATGTCTCGGAATATTATTGGATTAAAAGTCACTTTAAAAAAAAACAAGCAGGGGAATATATCTCAGGAAAGTTCAAAGCCCATGCTTTTAATTAATGAGTAAATTCTTTTAAAAAAGTAAAGAGAATCTGTGCTCTTGTTCAACGAGAGGTATTTTTTGGAGAAATATCTGCTGCCCCTCCAATAAGGAAACAAAAAGACCTTTTGTTTGGACTGGCACCAGACTAGGATTACAATTGTGACAGTCTTCTTCTCACCTCTTCATTAGCCATCACCTTGAATGTGAGAGCCAAATGCTCTTGAGGCTTGACCTTGGAGTGAGTAAGCTTGCCTTTTTTGTTCCAATAGATAACCCTAACCTGAACTTTGTAGAATGTAGCCGCATTTAGCACTAATGCCCAATGGATTATCTCTGCATTATTCTCCTAAAGAGGTCTAATTGTCCCTATCCCTGCCACTGCTTTCATTTGAATAAGCAGACATCCAGCTGCAACCCTGTATGTCACAACCTACCAGAACAATATATATTCCTCCTCCCCCTATTTCATACAATTGCTCTAGTTTTGACATCGGTGTTGAATGTGAGTCAGAAGCAAAGATTCAGCTGTGTTCAAATTGCACGGAGATAATGCAGCATTCACCTTTGAAGGAGGAAGCACATCTTCAAGTACAAACAGTTGCCAGGAATGCATAAGGAATGCCAAGTGTTTAAATTTGTTTAAACCACTACTATAGGTCATTCCAAATTCCCCTTTGGGGTCCATCTCCCTCTAATTGCCTTGATATTGTGTGGCATAAACACACAGAGATTGATACTATAACAAGATATACATCATTCCATTGATAAATTTAGTGAATACATAGAAATCGAGGATATGGAGGGAAATCTTATGATCTCAAGAATATGAACAGGTTTGCAAGGTAGATATTCATTATTGAAGAGCCTAACTAACTTATTTGGCCTGCAAAATGCAATACACTGAACCAGAGTTAATTCAGGGTTTTGTAATTTAAACATGGTAGCTCTATTATGCTGAGGGATGTGGTGGCTCAGTAGCTAAGACACTGAGCTTGTCGATCAGAAAGGTCAGCAGTTTGGTGGTTCGAATCCCTAGCGCCAGCTTTTATCCTTATCCCAGCTTTTGCCAACCTAGCAGTTCGAAAGCATATAAAAATGCAAGTAGAAAATAAGGACCACCTTTGGTGGGAAGGTAACAGCGTTCCGTGTGCCTTCGGCATTTAGTCATGCCAGACACATGACCATGGGGACATCTTCGGACAGCAATGGCTCTTTGGCTTTGAAACGGAGATGAGCACCACGCACTAGAGTCAGGAATGACTAGCATATATGTGCAAGGGGAACCGTTATCTTTTCCTTTAGCTCTATTATAGAAAGGTTTTTTTAAAAGTATTGTCAGATTCAAAGCATTTGGACCAGTGTGGGTTGGTTAGTACTACTTTGAAGTATTGTTGAGGCTGTCAAATGTTTTTTTCTGTTTTCTTTTCCGTTTTTTATTTTTATTCAAATTAAAATCAATTCAAAATAGCTGCACCAGATGAATGAAACTAATAAAATAGGAAATTCTGTTCAACTGTTTATAAGAAAATAATACATTTTGGAAATTTCTACAGATGTAAGATTGAAACAAGTTGTGATTACATAATTGATATATAATTTAATTGGTAGAGTTCTCCATCCATGCGAAGTTGCAGTATTCTATTTCTCTGTAACTTTTTTAAATTAATAATTTAAATCAATATTGTTTCTGAAAGTCTATTATCTTTTACTATTTTTATTTTGCTCTGCTTTTATCATTTATTGTTTTGATAGCATTATTTTTCTAAGTTATGCAGTTTTTCCTGTTTTTAAGAAAAATAGGATTAATTCTTCAAAACAAACTATGGTAAATATAAATAAAAATCCACACAAATACAAAAACCACAGGACAATCATAAAAAAATAGGTTTTGGGGTGGGAGAGATGCTCTGCCTTACAATAATGCAGGCAGACTTCCAAAGTCTATATAATTTTGGCTTCTTTGTGGTACCAGTAAGATGCTTGTAACAATCCCATTGAGGGATTAGATAACACACATTCTATTAATTCTGAAGCAATTACAGCCAGGTGCCAAGTCTTAAAAAGGAAATCAGTAGAACAACTTGTGCCAATCCTAATTAAAATCCTGTTCCTTTTTAGGATGTCCAATTAAACACTCATCCTAAGGTTACCAGATTTCAGCTGCAAAATTCCACTTGATTGCCATCTGGCAGCAAGGAAGGGCAGGACCACTGTCATCAAAATCAAATTCTATCTTAGATGTTGCAGTAAACATTTGTAGACTTTTCTCTGGTGGTTAGAATGTGTGCATTACCGAAATGTCATTTGTTTAAGCTACATTTTATCTCGATTTGGTGGGTGGTTCTATTTCCTGAGCAACATCTATGACAAGGGTTGGCAACCTTAAAGATTCAAAGAGCCACAAATGTCCTAACCGGAAGCCCCCCCCCCCATTCAATTCTGGAGCCAACCGGAAGTCCGGTTCCCCCATCATACTCTCCTCCTAGTGCAGCATCCTTTTCCCTCTGCTGACCAGAAGTCAGTTCCCCTACCATGCAGTCTCCTCCTAGTGTGGCATCCTTTTTCCTCTACCTGTCCTAACCGAAATCCCTATCAATTGTGGAGCCGACATGCGACAGGGAGCCACAGCAGAGACATGAAAGAGCCACATGTGGCTCCAGAGCTGTGGGTTGCTCACCTCTGATCTATGACAAGAAGTGAAAGGCATGCTCCTTTCCTTTATTTTTTTAAGTGTATTGTTTTGCTGCTGTTTTCTATTCTGCTCCTTAGCTTTTCAGTCCTCAGTCCATAAAATCAGAAAAAGGTGCACATTCACAATAGGAAACAGAGAGCTATACAAACTTTCTACTCCTAAAAGGTGAAGTATTTTAATAATTGGATGGAAGCAGTATTCATTGCGTGAAGTGGGACCTAGGGAGGCAGTTGGGCTTGCTGGTTGTATACCTGGCTCCCCGCTATGTAGCAGCAGCCCTTCCCGAGCTCCTGGAGGTGATCGCTACGGTGGCAGTGGAGACCCCCAGACTTGTAGTCATGGGGGACTTTAATCTGCCATCATTGGGCGAATCATCCGAGGCAGCTCGGGAGTTCATGGCTTCCATGACGGCCATGGACCTGACCCAACTAATTCAGGGCCCCACTCACGAGGGTGGACATACGCCGGACCTCATCTTTGTCTCAGGCCAATGGAAGAGTGATCTGGGTATAGGGGATATAGTCATCACGCCCTTGTCATGGTCAGATCACTCACTTCTCCAGCTCGACTTTCCGACCGCTGCTCCCCTCCGCGGGGAGGCGGAACCGGAGTCACCAATCTGGTTCCGCCCCAGGCGCCTGATGGACCCGGATGGGTTCCAGACGGCGCTTGGGCCATTTCCTGTACCCTTGACCCGTGCCCCGATGGAGGACCTCACGGCCGCATGGAATAGTGCGGCCGTGGGAGCCTTGGATTGGGTCGTGCCCTTGCGGCCTCTCTTGCAGCGGCGAACCACCCTGGCTCCTTGGTTTACCGAGGAGCTGTGGGTGATGAAATGCCACAAGAGATGCCTAGAGAGAAGATGGAGGTATACCCGATCTGAATCTGACCGGACACAGGTAAGAGCCCATTTACGGACTTACATTGTGGCGCTGAGAGTGGCCAAACGCCATCATTGTGCTACTCTCATAGCATCCGCAGAAAACCGCCCTGCCGCCCTGTTTAGGGTGACCCGCTCCCTACTTCAACAGAGGGTGCGGGAAGCCCCGCTACAGGGTAGAGCAGAGGAATTTGTGATTTTTCTGCAGGAGAAAACCGCTCAGATACAGAACGAGCTAGCCCCCATTGATGGCCCAGTGGGATGCCACGAGGCAGATCTTGTTTGGGAGGAGTTTGACTCCGTTGCTTCCGAAGATATGGACAGGTTACGTGGGCAACTGCGAGCCACCACATGTTCATTGGACCCATGTCCCTCCTGGCTTGTACTGGCATCCTGGGAGGTGACACGAGGCTGGCTCCAAGAGGTTGTCAATGCATCCTTAAGTGAGGGTTCCTTGCCTGCTTCCCTAAAAGAAGCGATGGTGAGGCCCCTCCTTAAGAAGCCCTCTTTGGATCCAGCTCTTTTAAACAACTACCGTCCAGTCTCCAACCTTCCCTTTCTGGTGAAGGTTGTCGAGAGTGTGGTGGCACAACAGTTTCCCCGTCACCTGGAGGAAGTTGACTATCTACATCCGCGCCAGTCCGGCTTTCGGCCCGGGCATAGCACCGAGACGGCATTGGTCGCGTTGGTTGATGATCTCTGGAGGGCCAGAGATGGGGGTTGTTCCTCCATCCTGATCCTATTAGACCTCTCGGCGGCTTTCGATACCATCGACCATGGTATCCTATTGCATCGGCTGGGGGGGTTGGGGGTGGGAGGCACCGTTTTACGGTGGTTCTCCTCCTACCTCTCTGGCCGATCGCAATTTGTGTTGGCAGGGGGGCAGAGGTCGACCTCGAGACCCCTCACATGTGGGATGCCTCAGGGGTCGGTCCTCTTGCCCCTCCTGTTTAACACATATATGAAGCCGCTGGGTGAGATCATCCGTGGTTTTGGGGTAGAGTACCATCTATATGCTGATGACACTCAGTTGTATATATCTACCCCAAACCACCCCAACGATGCCGTAGCGGTGATGTGCCAGTGCCTGGAAGCCGTGCGGATCTGGATGGGAAGTAATGGACTCAGGCTCAACCCGACCAAGACCGAGTGGCTGTGGTTTCCGGCTGCCCGATTCAACCAGCTCACTCCATCGCTGGCCATAGGGGGCGAACATCTGGCCCCTGTGGATGGGGTGCGTAATTTGGGTGTCCTCCTGGATGCCCGGCTGTCCATGGAAGATCAGGTGACAGCCGTGGCCAGGAGGGCGTTTTACCAGGTTCGCCTGGTTTGCCAATTGCGCCCCCTATTGGATCGGGATGCCCTTCGCACAGTCACTCACGCGCTCGTGACATCCCGACTGGACTATTGTAACTCTCTCTACATGGGGCTTCCCTTGAGGTGCACCCGGAGACTTCAGCTAGTCCAGAACGCAGCCGCGCGAGCAATTATGGGAACCGTCAGGTCTACCCATGTAACACCGCTCTTGCGCGAGCTGCACTGGCTACCTGTCGTCTTCCGGGTGCGCTTCAAGGTGTTAATTATCATCTTTAAAGCGCTCCATGGCTCGGGACCTAGCTACCTGCGGGATCGGATCCTGCCTCATACATCCTCACGGCCGATTCGCTCCCACAGAGAGGGACTTCTCCGGGTGCCGTCCACTAGACTTTGTCAGCGGGCGACGCCCAGGGGAAGGGCTCTCTCTGTGGCGGGCCCGGCCCTCTGGAACGACCTTCCCCCCGATATTAGGACGACCACGGACCTCCGCTCCTTCCGTCTTAAATTAAAAACTCATCTTTTCTGTCTGGCCGGCCTGGGATAGTCTCTCTGTCTCTGGGGTTTTATTGGGTAGTTTTTAGTATAGTTTAGTTTTAATGGGGAATTTTAGCGCAGGTTAGGTTTAATTTGTTTTTAAGAAATGTCTGTATATTTTTATTGTTTTTATTCTACCTGTGCACCGCTCCGAGTCCCTATGGGGAGAGGGAGCGGTTATACAAATATTAAATTATTATTATTATTATTATTATTATTATTATTATTATTATTATTATTATTATTATTATTATTATTATTATTATTATTATTATTATTATTATTATTATTATTATTATTATTATTATTATTATTATTATTATAAGGGAGTCCATAGGACAATCCAAATGAAATTTTCACGAGCCATACTCTGATGCTTCAATGGTGATGCAAAATATCTTAAGCTTCAAAGATAATTTTTGCCTAGAGAAAAAGGTTTTCAGTCAGTCATTTCAGAGACCGTGCAAGAAAGTTGGAAAAGAGTGACGCCAGCAAAATGCAGCCTGTTCCAGAGGGTATGAATTATGAGAGTATTTACAACAGGAACATTCATTCCCAGTGACTAATAAATATCAGCCTTTCAGTACTTTTCTAACCTCAATACAACACAACTTCAATACAGCTTCAGATCATTTGCAGGGTCATGTTTTTTGTCATGAGGGAGAGTGCACCATGCATATAAATCATAGAATTTATCAAAAGGGAGATGATTATGCCCCTATTATATATTCTACCAAATCGTTCCCACTTTAAGTTGAACTATCTAATTAAATAAAGAACCTCTAATCTTCTATTCAAGTCAATGCAATATTCAGCCTTTTGGACAATCAAGAAATAAATGCACCGGCCATTTGCTCTACGCACTACTGTTGTAAAACAATTTGTCCTGAACTCAGCAGAGCTTTCTATGGAAGTGATAAGGCCCTGGAACAGTGGGATGATCTCTGGAGGGCCCGCTAGATGAGATGGGCAGCACACAAATAAATAACTACTGCCCCCCACCGCAGGGAGGCAGAACCGGAAGCGGTGAGATGGTTCCGCCCCAGGCGCCTGATGGACCCTGAGAGGTTCCAGATGGAGCTTGGGCCAATACCTGAGACCCTGACCCGCGACTCGACTGAGGACCTAGTGGCCGCTGGGAATAGTGCGGCCACGGGGCCCCTGGACCGGGTTGCGCCTTTGCAGCCTCTCACCCGGCGCCGAACCACCTTGGCTCCTCGGTTTTCCGAGGAGCTGAGGGTGATGAAGCGTCGGAAGAGATGTCTAGAGAGTGGCTGGAGGGCCACCTGCTCCGAGTCTGATTGGACACTGGTAAGGTCGTATTTAAAGACCTACCTAGTGGCGATAAAAGCAGCGAAACGTAACTATTTCTCCGCTCTTATCGCGTCTGTAGATAACCGCCCTGCCGCCCTGTTTAGGGTGACCTGCTCCCTTCTTCACCTGAGGGCATGGGGTGCCCTCTTGCAGGGTCGTGCAGAGGAATTTGGGTATTATCTGCATGATAAAATCGATCAGATTTGGGACAGGTTGGCCTCCGATTGGACTTGTTCAGACGGGCTGACTGAGGCAGGTCTTGAGAATGCTATCTGGGAAGAGTTCGATCCTGTGACTCCTGAGGACATGGACAGGATGCTGGGGCGACTGAACGCCACCACATGTTTATTGGACACGTGTCCCTCCTGATTGGTACTGGCCACCCGCGAAGTTACACAAAGCTGGCTCTAGGGAATTGTCAATGCTTCTTTGAGTGAGGGGCTTCTGCTGGCTGCCTTGAAAGAGGCGGTGGTGAAGCCCCTCCTCAAGAAGCCTTCCCTGGACCCGGCTGTGTTGGCCAACTACCGTCCTGTCTCCAACCTTCAATTTCTTGCGAAGGTTGTTGAGAGTGTGGTGGCGCGGCAGCTCCCTCAGCACCTGGATGAAGCTGTCTATCTGGACTCACGCCAGTCCGGCTTCCGGCCTGGGTACAGCACAGAGACGGCATTGGTCGCGTTGGTGGATGATCTCTGGATGGCCCAGGATAGGGGTTGTTCCTCTATCCTGGTCCTGTTAGATCTCTCAGTGGCTTTTGATACCATCGACCATGGTATCATGCTGCGCCGGCTGGAGGGGCTGGGGGTGGGGGGCACCGTTCTACAGTGGTTCTCCTCCTACCTCTCCGACCAGTCGCAATTTGTGTTGGCAGGAGGGCAGAGGTCGACGCCGAGGTACCTCACTTGTGGGGTCCCACAGGGGTCGGTCCTCTCGCCTCTCCTGTTCAACATCTATATGAAGCCGTTGGGTGAGATCATCCGTGGTTTCGGGGTAGAGTTCCATCAGTACGCTGACGACACTCAGTTGTACATCTCTACCCCGGACCACCCCAACGATGCTGTGGAAGTGATGTCCTGGTGTCTGGAGGCCGTGCGAGTCTGGATGGGGAGAAACAGGCTCCAACTCAACCCGTCCAAGACTGAGTGGCTGTGGCTCCCGGCGTCACGGTATAGCCAGTTGGTGCCATCTCTGGCTATTGGGGGTGAGTCATTGGCCCCTACAGAGAGGGTGCAACTTGGGTGTCCTCCTGGATTCTCGGCTGTCTCTGGAAGATCATATGACGTCCGTGGCCAGGGGGGCTTTTTATCAGGTTCACCTGATATGCCAGTTGCGCCCCTTTCTGGATTGTGATGCTTTATGCACGGTCACTCAAGCCCTTGTCATCTCCCGCCTGGACTATTGCAATGCGCTCTACATGGGGCTTCCCTTGAGGTGCACCCAGAGGCTCCAGTTGGTTCAGAATGCAACCGCGCGGGGGATTTGGGGAGCATCTAGGTGCTCCCATGTGACACCTCTCCTGCGTGAGCTGCACTGGCTGCCTGTGACTTTCCGGGTGCACTTCAAGATATTAGTGACCATCTTCAAAGCGCTCCATGGCAAGGGACCTGGCTATTTACAAGACCGCCTCCAGCTGGCAAACACCTCCTATCGACCAGTGCGCTCCCACAGAGAGGGCCTCCTCAGGGTGCCGTCGGCCAGGCAATGTCGGCTGGCGACCCCCAGGGGGAGAGCCTTCTCTGTTGCAGCCCCTGCCCTCTGGAATGACCTCCCCCTGACCTACGGACGACCACGGACCTGCGCCTTTTCCATCGGGCCTTGAAGACCTATTTATTTCATGCGGCCGGCCTGTCGTAGTTTTAAACTGTTTTAGTAGGGGTTTTTAGCAGGGGTTTTAAGGACAGGCTAATTATGTAATATATTTTAATATATATTTATGTTTTGTATTATTTATTTTTTATCGCTGCCTGTACACCGCCCTGAGTCCCAAAAGGGAGAAGGGCGGTATACAAATCTAATAAATACTAATACTAATACTAATTTAGCAACTGACCATTTGCTTTGTGACAATGATGAAAAGGTAACTTTGCAACCAATCCTCACATTCATGATCTTCACAGGTCAGTAAACCAAAGGACATCTAAGTAAGAGAGTAAGTGCAATTGTGGTTTCATTTAGCAGCTGCTTCACATAAAGACCAAGTTGCCTGTCCCAATTATGATTGCTAAACAAGGACTTATGGTATAGAGTACACTATGAGAGCCCAGGTTTGAAGAAATGGGCATACAGTTGCTGTCATGTCAGAGCAGTGTTTCTCCACCTTGGCAGCCTGAAGATGTGTGGACTTCAACTTCTAGGATGGATGGAGGAGGAATCCTGGGAGTTGAAGTCCACACATCTTCAAGATGCCAAGTGTGAAAAACAGTGTTAGAACATTTAGATCTAACTCTGGACTGATTTTGAGGATACAAATTGTGCTTCCAATTATTGTTTCGTCTGTGGGTATATTGATTTCTAGTCATTAGAAAGGTACTGGAATGTGTAGAGATGAACAAAATGACCATGGAGTTAAAAGAAGGAGAAGAATCAGATTTCTATAAAATATGGAATATAATTTATAAGTGGCTAGAAAATAGAAGCCAAAACAGGAAATAGACTGTATTGAATAAAAATTAGCCAAAGTTACTAATTACTATCAAAGTATTGACCAAAATGTAAATATAATGGTGATATGAACAATTAATATTATTGCAATTGTTAGTACAACTGTTACTACACAATTACAGAGGTTAAAGCCGATAGGAAGGCAATGGAGAATGGAGAACTACAAAGGCTAAACATGTAAGCCGCTACAGAAGGCTGTATAACTATTTTATATCGTTTTTTTCTTGTTGCATTTTTTCCTGTTTTTAAAGGTAAAAGTGTTTAATAAAAACTATTTAAAAAATCAAAAACAAATTGTGCTTCCATCTCTGTACGTCCCTTGCTGAATATAGAATCAGAATAATTTTAAAGCTATAATCATAAACAATGCTGTTAATCAGTATCCTTAGCACATTCAAATATTCACCTTTCATTCTGCAGTCAAAACATCAGACCTATTTTGTAATTAGAAACTTTCTCCCAAAGGATTAGAACTTTAACGAAGGGAAACAAACACAAATTCACACAAGTCAACCTGCCGTGTGATGAAATATTGCTTTCATTGCCTCCGAGGCTTTGGAAGCAGATGAAGTACAGGATCTACCTCACCTACAGAAAATGTGTCCCTCTTTTAAATAAGAAATGACATTTCATGACTTTTTCAATCTTCATTTTTGCACCGCTAAAATGTATGCTGAATAACCCCCAACACAAGGTAAGATCTGATCATCCTAATGCCAGGATGCCGGAGACAAAGTAAGGAATTCAAATTAGAATAGTTACATAAATTGTAAAAGAAGGCAGATCCTGCTTGAATTTTCACAAACATTTCCTAACAAAATTGTATAGTGGAGCCAATGACCCAGAGAAATTATGGATTTCGATGGAGGTGTTGAAATGGAAACCAAAAAGCTGTTTGTCGGAAATGCCTGCATTTGGATTCCATCACTAAGTAGGGGCTGGACATTGGCCTAAATGACCTCTGAAATTCTGAATCCAATCAAAAAACAATGTACATTTGTTTAAGGAGTAATAACAATCTGTCTCATAGAACAAGATGCATAATTTTCCACTGTAAAGCATTCCAGTATCCCCAGAAGATTCATTTAAAGCTTGCTTAACTTCCCTGAAAATCAAGATTGAATAAAGGATTATTTGGCAAAGAATTCAACATGATAAACTGTGGACTTGGGTGAGGAATTAAATTTAATGCATTAGATAATTTTCTTGAGAGGAATCTCTTAAAAACCAATTTTCTAATTTCTCTAAGTCCTCACAATTGTTCTCAGATGTGGCGGGGGAAAAATACAGCAGAGTGTAATGTCAAATCTATTTATAATTTATAATAATGCAATAGGCAATCCTGCTTTTTTTTTTAAAGAAAGAGAAATGTGTACAATGCCCCACAGTGGTTGAACATAAATACTATTTACAAAGGAGATGATTTGTACCATTAATAAAGAAAGTAAAACCATGATGAGTACAAAGGATTTAGGATTTATTAGGATTTATTAAATTTTTAGACCACCCTTCTCCCTTGCGGGACTCAGGGCGATGTACAGGCAATAATAAGATCAATAATATAGAGCATAAAATACAATTAAAAATACAATACAATACAATACAATACAATACAATACAATACAATACAATACAATACAATACAATACAATACAATACAATACAATACAATAGCAGAGTTGGAAGGGACCTTGTAGGTCTTCTAGTCCAACCCCTGCGTGGGCAGGAACCTTATACCATTTCAGACAAATGTCTATCTAACATCTTCTTAAAGACTTCCAGGGTTGGGACATTCACAACTTCTGGAGGCAAGCTGTTCCAGAGGTTAATTGTTCTAACATTATTTTCTAACATTATTTTCTAACATATCTAACATTTATTAAATTTTTAGACCACCCTTCTCCCTTGCGGGACTCAGGGCAGTGTACAGGCAATAATAAGATCAATAATATAGAGCATAAAATACAATTAAAAATACAATTAAAAATATATTAAGTAGATTGGCCTGATCTAAACCCTGTTAAAAAACCCTTACTAAAACAATTTAAAAACTAAAACAATTTAAAAAACTATGCCAACAATCATGCTTTTTAAAAAGAAAACCTACAACGAACCAATCTTTGCACAAGGTATCTGGTTGCTATCCTGCTTTGTTTCCTATTGAAGTAAATGGGATGCATAGAAAGAGCTACTCAGTTTCCCATTGACACAAGATTGAAGACTCATTGACCAAAGACATTGACTGAAGTTGGATCTGCAGACTATCTCAAAGGGATAGTTATCCATCTAATATGTTGTTCTCTTTCTTCTAAAGTAGTAACCTGAAACTAAATCATCCTATAACTTTCAGTCACAGTTATCCCCAAATAAGTTCTGTCCCATCTTCCACATATCTGTTTGTGTCCATGGAAGACTGTTTTTGTAGGGTAACAGGCTGGATGGTCACCTGTTAAAGATACACTCATGGATCCTGAAGATGTGATGGGCTGTGAGAATAACCTTGAGGGACAAGAGGAAGAGCCTCAGCCTAGACAGCAATTGGATAAGGGAAATCTCAGTCCAAAGGAGAGATGGGCATGAAGAAAATATCTCAGGAGGGACTCTCCCTAGTTCTCTAGAAAGTAAAGGCAGGGGAGGGAGAAGTACTTTCAGACTTGCAAGATTTACAGTAGACTTACAGTAAAGGTAGCGCTATTACAAAACCAAGTATTTTGATTTCCTGTCTGTATTAGTTGAAAGGGTAACAGAAGGGGGTGAACTAGATCAGGAGTTCCCAACCGCAGGTTTGTGGACCAGCACCGATCTGCGGCATGCCGGAAACCGTGCCACGCAAACAAGTGAAGCCCCATCCACCGCATGCAGGCAGCACATGAAACCACGCCCCCTCCGATCTGCGGAAAAACACAGAACCCGTCCCTGGTGCCCAAAAGGTTGAGGGACACTGGACTAGTTGGCTTCTAAGGCTTGGTCAACCCTATGATTTCAGCTGTCACAAAATGATGTAGCACTGGACTTTGTGTCTTGGAATTATCTATATGACTACAGAACAGCGAGATTGTCAAAAGCACAAAGCACTAACTTACATCCCTGCCACACACGCCCATCAAAGCACAGAGCCAACCATTGATTTACATAGAACTGCTTGTTAATATATGGCTTATCTCTTGTGCAGAGCGTTACACACCCATCCGCCCATTTCAATTTTCTCTGCCTTCTGAGGTCCAGGCATTCAGCTGAGATGGTGGTGCCAAATCATGGCAATCAGTCCGTGTGTGTGAAGGGGAAAGGCATTCTCATTTGTCTTCAGACTCTCAGTTGCTCCCCCTTTTCCCCCCGTTAATCTTTCTGCCCAAAATGATTTGGTAGAATAATAACAGAGCAGTGCTATTGGCAATCTGTCTCTCTGCTCTAGCTCAGATTTTAACTGATCTGTGTATATACAGAATATCTTTCTCTGTGTGTTAAGCTATGCCAAAAGAATTGTCCTAGGAAGTCCACCTTGCCATAAAATGTAATGCCTCCCTCCCTCCTTCTTTTGATTCTTCTTCTTTTGTTAGTTTGTTTTCCTGAGGGGGGGGAGATAATTGAGGTTCTTCTTCCACCTTTCAAGAAATCCTGTGGAATACAAATGGAGGGGATTTGTATTCACAGCAGAGGATGACTCTCTGCACACCTTTCAGCCAGTGGAGTTATCCCTGAAATTGTCGGTGAAAATCAATTGGGTGCTCCTCACGCTTAGCCCTTTGGCTTGAGATCTAAAATCTGATTAAAAATCCACAGGTTTCCTCTTCTTCTGAGCCAGCTGCATTAAGCTGTAGGTAGAGATGCTGGTCCCAAACAAACCCAAGAACAGGGCCGCCTGATGTATCAGCGTATCCATGGGGTTGATGACTAACTTCCCAGCTGCTTGGGTCTGCAAGAAAGCAAAGAAAAACCCCTGTTGAAGCGTTCAGACGGGAGAAGATGAAGCGAACAGATTAGCACCTGGAATAGCCAAGGAGCCTTTGCGGGAAGACAACCCAGCTGCCTAGCCTTGGTGTTCTCTGAGCTTAGTTGTTTTCTTGTAGACATCTCATTACCACGGATGATGTTACCTAATTTGGGTAACGAAATATTTCCAAAAAAAAAAAAACCAAACCCAAAGAGCACGAAGGACCCCTCATTTCCATTCTGAGCTATAAATATTCTCCTTTACTGGAGTCTCCTAACCATCCTAACCAACAAAACCAGTGTTCTGTGAGCCTTCAGCGTTTAGTCATGCCGGCCACCTGACCATAGAGACATCTTGGGACAGCGCTGGCTCTTTGGCTTTGAAACGGAGATGAGCACCACCCACTAGAGTCGGGAACAACTAACCATCTGCATGGGAATTCCTGTCATACGGCTTTCCAATATCCATTTCTTCCCTTTGGTTTTCCACTTATCGTTTCTAATTAAGTTGCCATGTTCCCTGGCTACTGAGCATGCTCAGTCCTACCTCAGTCCCCCTTTGAGAGGCTTTTCTTCACCAGTTTTCCCAAGCCCCATCCTCCCAAATTGCTTCCTTTTAGTTTTCAGAAGTCCTGGTCTATTTACTACATAATCCTTTGCTTTGGGATCTGATTGTTTCTACATACAGTATACTGTATCCAATATCTCTTCAGTGGTTGGAGCAGAATGGCTGGCTTGCGTCTTGAGTCCAATTTAACAGGTGGCCCTAGAGCACTGAACAAGAGTGTCCTGTCACAGGTTAGGGTCACCATCTTTTTTTTAAAGATAAAAGAAAAACCCAATCCCATATGTAGTAGTCATTTGGAATATGGGCTTTACTCTGATTTTCCAAATGAAAAGCTGGAATGAATTGCTAGTGCAATCAAGAGTTATTGCTGTATTAAGTTATTAGATGTTTATCCTCCTTGTATTACTTTTTTTTTAAATTACATTTATATCCCGCCCTTCTCCGCAGAGGACCCAGGGCGGTGCACAGGAGATTTAAAAATATACAAAATAGAAAATAGATAAATAATTTAAAATATATATTAAATAATCCCGATCCTATGCTAAAACCAATTATTAAAAACCCAATTTAAAACTTTTCTAAAAGTCCCCATGGGAGGTTAGGCTAGGCCGGCTTGATGAAAAAAGTATGTCTTTAGACATTGGCGGAAGAGGCGGAGGTCGGTGATGGTCCGGAGTTCAGGGTGTAGGTCGTTCCAAAGGGCAGGGCCCGCCACAGAGAAGGCTCTTCCCCTGGGTGTCGCTAGTCGGCATTGTCCGGCCGACGGCACCCTGAGAAGGCCCTCTCTGTGGGAGCATATCGGTCTAAGGGATGTATGGGGCAGGAGACGGTCTCGCATATAACTAGGCCCCGAGCCATGGAGCGCTAACTCAAGGCAACACACATACCTAATACTCCTTCCTCTTCCTGTTTCCCCCGCAATAACAACCTATGAGGTGGGTGGACTGAGAGAGAATGATTGGCCCAAAGACCTCTCCAGCCAGCTTTCACGGGACTAGAACTCCCAGTCTCCTGGTTTCTAGGCCAGCACCTTCACCCCCGGACCAAACTAGAAGATGCCTCCATTGCTGATGGGCACTGAGAAAGGTTTTTTTACAAAGAGTTTTTACTCCATTTCATTCTGACTATTGTGAGTAAGCATAAGGGAGGAGAGTTTATGGCTGTAGCCTTGGTGAATGTCACTGAGGCTTTAATGTATTATGAACAGAAATTCATACAGACATGCAGAGCAGAGACTACAATGTGAGAATTCCAGTTAATAAGAGGCGGAGGAGGCGTGCAAGGTGACCAGAAAGTCATTCTATATTAAATTGCCATAGAAACCAGTGCTCTGCCATTTTGAGCATACGATCCCCTCTCCCACTGGCACCTCTGGGATTTCCTGATTAAGAAAATGGGTAGGTGCTCTAAAGGCCATGAAATGTGATGAATCACAGTAAAAGCTGCTTCATTCAAATTGTCCCTGCACCTATTATATTCTTCTGCACTATTACAGAACCTTACCTGTGAGAAAGCGAGAACAATCAAAGGCTTTCTACGAGTCTGTGATTTTTGCATAGATATTTTAAATTTTCAAATCATACTCCATTAAGACAGGAATATTTTACTACTCAACTGTGTTAATGTTTTAGGAGCCTCACCATAATTAGCATTATTTACATTTCTTTCACATTCTAATAGTGTGGTATTGTGTTCCAGGATGTCTGCGAATAGATAATTTTATACGTTCTCGTACTCAGAAGTAATTCCTGTTAAATGTAATGGGGGTTTATTTGGGGCTAAGTAGCTATTGAATTCAGCCTAAATAAATGTTGGTGAATAAAAACCTAGAAAAAAGAAGAAAATTCTGAAAACACAATAACAAAACACACACTTTTTGCTCTGGGCAATGTAGAATGATGCCAGTTATCTAGATTAATAATCAAGGCATCCCCCTATAAATTTAATTAGACCCCCCTTTGATGGCTGGAAAGAAATTCTTTTGCTACGTGATCCAAAACAGCAGCCCTGCAGAAGTGCAAGTAAAAGCGAAAGAGGGTAAAGAAAAAAATATCTTACCTGTAATAATCTTATATAACCCGGTGTGATTTTCCGCAGGTAGATAACCATTTTTATCCAAGTTTTTCAGAGACTCAATTTCCAATTTCCTTTAAAAAAAAAAAATGATGAGCTTGTGGACAGCCACAACTTAATGAAAACAAAAACTTGCCATAAAGGCTTATATGATTAGCTAGCTGAACTCACTTTGCCTAGACTGTTCTATAAAAGTACAGTCCTGGGCCAATGTGAAATTTGTTCAGATTGGAGCATGTTGTTCCCATTAAGATTTTTACATGCCACTGTCCTACAGATACAGTATATAAAGCCCAAGCCTATTATATAACCTGCCACGTGTGATTTATCGGCAAAGCTTAAGTGTTGGCAGAAGTCCCTAACTCTTCAGCCGAGAGCAAGTTATGTCCCCAATATACCAAAACACTTTTGGTATGTTTGAGTCTTATTAAGAAAGCAAATCAAAAGCAGCTTGCTTTACAACAAAGTGATCTAAATCTGGGCAACTGTGGACACAGAAAAAAACAATACACAGACTCTACTAAAAAAATACAGACCATTCTGAAGTTGAAGAATAAGACAGGGAAATCGGATTATTGGGAGGCTGGGATCACATTTTACTTCCATAAAATATAATCCCAATCTGTTTTATTGATTTCATGTGAGGACATTTTAAGAGAAGGAGCTAAGACGAGTATTGGGCATGGCTCGGTCTAGAAAGTTAAATGTTTGGGTTTTTTTGTTAGCTACACATATAGAAGATGTCAGTTCTCTTGAAGTGTTAATGTGCTCTTGTAGGCTGAGGGCTCCCTTGCGTTATCATTTCACCAGCTCTTTTTCTGAAAAGGGTCGAAGAGTAATAGCAATAGCACTTAGACTTATATATACTGATCCACAGTGCTTTACAGCACACTCTAAGCAATTTACAATGTCAGCGCATTAGTGACTCCTTCCCCCTTGAATATTGGCGGGATTAATAATAAATAAATGAAATAAAGAAATAAATTGAGAATAATAATAAAAGCGGGATTAAATAAATAAATAAAATAAATACATTGAGAAGTTCCCCAAGGAATAGAATAGAATAGAATTCTTTATTGGCCAAGTGGGTTTGGGCAAACAAGGAATTTGTCTTTGGTGCATATGCTCTCAGTTTACATAAAAGAAAAGATACATTCATCACAAATAATAATAATAATAATTTTTATTTATAACCCGCTCTCTCTCCCCGAAGGGACTCGAGGCGGGGCACAGGGAATTAAAAAACAATTAAAACAGACAGAATACAAAGTTAAAAACAAATTAAACTGGCCCTGCGCTAAAAACTCCTATAAAACTAAAACTATCCCTAAAACCCCTAAACAATTAAAAAATTTAAATTACCCTAGGCCAGCCAAGCAGAAGAAGTGTGTTTTCTGTCGGAAGGAGCGAAGGTCCGTGGTTGTTCTGATTTCGGGGGGAAGGTCGTTCCAGAGGGTCGGGCCCACCACAGAGAAGGCCCTTCCCCTGGGCGTCGCCCGCTGGCACAGCCTAGTGGACGGCACCCGGAGAAGTCCCTCTCTGTGGGAGCGAATCGGCCGCAGGGATGTATGGGGCAGAATCCGATCCCACAGGTCCCGTGCCATGGAGCGCTCATTATAAGGTACAACACTTAATGATAGTCAGAGGGTACAAATAAGCAATCAGGAAACAATATCAATGGGCTCTAGCACAAGTCTAAAAGCTTGGAAGAATAAACCTCTGATCCTGGTGACTGACTCAGATTGGACCTTCAAATATTTTTGTATCTCATTGAGAATTCAGGGGGATATAGGATTCTGGTAGGAACAGAGCCAAGACCATTGTTCTTTTGATGCTTCCGTAGCATTTTCTGATAGATATAAGCCTAAAATTATGCTTGCCTTCCAGAAGGGAGAACAAAGCTCATCAGAATGGAAATAATAAGATCCAGCCTCAACAAGAATCAATAGGGGAAGTCATGTTTGCATGTTCAGACATGCTTGAGAACAAGCATTAGACAAAAAGAAAGAGGATTTATTTTAGATGGACCAACGATCTGGATTTCTTCCTATACTGAACTCCTGACTTGCAATAAAATCCCTTCTCTTGGGCTACAAGAGAATTTGTGACTGTACAGGAAAATCAGTGACTTCCAATTACCAACTCTTGTTCAGCAAGCTGAGGTTTGTTTTGGTTTTTTGTATAAATGCAATCCCTGCAATTCAAACATCAATTTATTAGATTTCTATTCTTATGTATGCATATACATACCTACACAAATCCAAGGTGGTGCTTCCCCTTATTTTCTTCATAATAACTACCCTGTGAGGTAAATTGGATTGTGAATGGCTGGCCCAAAGCTAATCCAGTTAAATTGTTTTTACTCCGGCATCTTAACCACGTCACCAACTAGTCCTCCCTCATAAAACATATATGCTAAATTAAGCCATGCTGGTTAGATTCATTTTACTAAAAATCAAAATAAAGTAAATCTGTCAAGACAAATTTGGAATGTTGACAGTCAGAAACCATCACAACAATGACCCGTGTATGGAAGACATTTTTGTTGGGGCCTTAGAGAAATTTATTTATTTATTTATTTATTTTTCATACTTATATCCCACACCCATCTCCCACAGCGGAACCCGGGGCGGCGCACAGGAGAATTAAAAACAGCTACAAATATACAAAATACTATAAATTATCCTAAAACAACATTAAACTCAAAACCCTGTGCTAAAACATAATTAAAATCCCACTGATTAAAACTTTGGTTAACTAAAACTCAGGCCGGCTTGGTGGAAAAAGTGCGTTTTCAAGCGCTGGTGGAAAAGGCGGAGGTCCGAGGTGATGCGGAATTTGGGAGGCAGGTCGTTCCAGAGGGTTGGGCCTCTAAAATAGAATATGCATTTAATTCTAAGCAATGAGATTTTCTAAGATGGAGTTCATTTTTTTATTCATTCATACTGTCTTTAAACCCGCCCCTTCAAAAAAAAAAAGACACTGTCATACTTAAATGCTAACTGTGCAAACTACAAATTGTTTCTACATAAGGAAATGAAGCACAAGAACAGAAACAGTAATACCTGGATGGCATTGCTTATTCTGACACATGGCAGGGATAGGCAACATATTGATTTGTTTATGCATACATATTTTTACTTTTACTTTTATTAAATTTGTATACCGCCCTTCTCCCTTGCAGAACTCAGGGCGATGAACAGGTATAATAAAACAGTAAAACATCGGATACAAAAATACATTAAAATACATTAAAACTAATTAAATTTAAGGGCCTGTTCTAAAAACCAGATAACCATATAAAACAGTTAATAAAATCAACTAAAATCAATTAAAAAATTACAATCGATTAAAAGAAAACTACACCAGGCCGGCCGCACGAAATAGGTGCGTTTTCAGGGCCCGATGGAAGAGGTGCAGGTCGGTGATCATACGAAGGTTGGGAGGCAAATCGTTCCAGAGGGCAGGGGCTCCACAGAGAAGGCTCTCCCCCTGGGGGTCGCCAGCCGACATTGTTTGGCCAATGGTACCCTGAGGAGGCCCGCTCTGTGGGAGCAGACTGGTCGGGGGGAGGTATTCGGTAGCAGGATGTGGTCCTGCAAGTAACGAGGCCCCATGCCATGGAGCACTTTCAAGGTGGTTACCAACACCTTGAAGCACACCCGGAAAGCCACATATGTGGAAAGATTTGTATGTCACTACCACCCTTTCTCCTACAAGGACCCTGGGTGGCATATATGAAATGCACATTTATTTTGGAAGCAAGCGTCCCAGATTTTAATGGGAACGATTCCAAGATATTATTTCATCATCCATGGGGAGACTACATTATTTCCCTTCAAGGTAGATGACAGCAAGGCTTTCATTTTCTAATTCCAAAGGTGATATAATAGTCAAGTTCTCTGAATTAACTATTAATTTTAGCAGTACTGTGCCTGTGGCAAGCAGAACACAAAGCTGTGATGCATGGCTGTTTATCATCAGAGGGTAGAGTGGCACAACACAGAGCCAGCATAATTCAGCCCCATCCGGTAAAAACAGGAGGACTTAGAAATATTTACAGATTATGCCCTTGTTACAGAAGTCTTTTCTCTCTCTTCCTTTTCAGAAGATGGTGGAAAGAACATTTTGTTCTCTTAGCTTCAGGGCGACAACTTAACTTTCTTCGCCTTTTTTTTTGAGGCAACTTTCCTGATGCATTTTTAAAGATTTACAGCACAAAAAAGGTAGTCTAGGTGATTCATTTTCCTGAAATGTTCAGTGATATAATGGCTACCTGGCTGAAGTCCAAATACAATCCCAGGTAGGGACACCAGCTTAATGTAGGTCATTTGTTAAGTGCCTTCTGGAACCTGAGTTTAAAGACACCATGTGAATAGCAATCAAAATTACCGGCGACTGTGGTGGGATGGCTAAAAATTAATAAATTGATAGATTTTCTTTTGGCTGCCTTACCCGAGCAATTCTGAAGACTATGATGAAACAGGCATGGGGCCTATGATGATAGTATTGGGTCTATATTTTAAAATGCCTTGCCAACTTCAGGACATCATCCAGAAAAGATAGAACATTTTTAAAAATAATATTGATTTGGAAGAAACATGTTTTTAAATTTATGCGACCAAAATTAATTGGACTGAAAGGCACTTAACTTTGGCTGGATAAGTGCCCAGAGTGATGACCCTGAAGTATGAATTATGTTGTGGGGGTAGATCCACATTTTTTCCTGGTGCTAAGAGAAACACCCAAATACATTAATAATTGGAGATTAGATATTTGAGTGCTCAGTCACCAGCATCTGTTTGTATTGAAAAATATGTCATCCCATTTGAAGGACTCCTTAAAATTAACCTTACCAAGAATGCGTGGACATCTACATGTACATTGATGGTTTCTGCACCAGACACCAATTCCTTGTGCGTCTAATCACACTTGGCCAAATAAAGTATTCTATCTTGATATCATCACCACCACCACAACCATCCAATGTATTTTCTTGACAACAGTAGAGCAATAGCTTACCATTGCCTTCTACTTGGATTCCCCACCCCAAATTCTCAGTCTGGCCTACATGTAATGGAATGTGTGGATGATCTTGGGGGACGGGAGGAAGAGATGCTGCCTCTGAAACAATCAGAAAAGATTAGCAGGAGCCCCCAGTGGCTTAATGGTCAAGAAAGAAACTTAGGAAAGACCCTAATGGATCAAACACTAAAAAGTAGTCATGGGAAGCTTGTACCTTTTAAAGTAATTAATGTATCCCATATGATAAAGTAGAGTTAGATCAACTAGTTATGTTTCCTGTCTGGTTACCCAGGAGGGCAAACACTACAATTCTACAATTATTATTTTTTGGGTCTCTCATCTAGAGAGGCTCCAAACTGCTTAGCTTTTCAGTATCAGCCAAGGCCAGTTGCCCCCCAGATAGGGTTGAATAAGGTAACAAGCAATGCAGACAACTAGAAATAAAAAAGAATACTTGCATTTTTTTAAAAATGAGCCTACAGTATATCCTGCCTAAAGGCCAATTGAAGATAATGGGGAAAGAAAAGTCAAGTGAGGATGATCTTGTCTGCTTTTTCTTGTTTTGATCTTTTCCAGGATCTCTTTTTCCGTAAAACAATTAGTAGTAATGGCTGGAAGGTTGGGAAAGGGGTGGGAGGGGGAGCAGGGGAGGGTAGTGGAGGTGAGGAAATAATATCCATTTCATTTCTGTTCAGTTCGGTAGGCTTATCCATGAGCACGTTTCATGATATGCATCTTGGAGATGACAGGCCACCTATCCTTGCCTATTCTCAGTTGAGAATCATTCTGTCTCAAAGGAATGGTTGTCCTTAGTGACTTTCCTCACACAAGTTCCTTTTGTGTGTGTGTGTGTGTGTGTCACTGTGGAAGTGATAGCTTTGCAAGATGCAGTTGGCGCTTAATAAGTACATGAAAAAGAATCTGGGGCAAAGTCCATTGATTGTAAAGTGTGAGGATTTTGCAGCTGCAGGAGAAATAGGAGTTGCTAGAAGGCTCTAATTGCAGCTGGGTTTATTTTAGTCAGTTTTCTGACTAAAGCATATGTTTAGCATAGATTGTAGCATGGATAGCATTGTAATTGATTTTTGTACAATTGTTCCTTTCTCATCTACCAGGTTCTTTGGGGAAGCAGAGTTTATAAGTGAAACATTCATGTCATCATCCCTTGGTACCTGGTCTACTCTTGTGTCAATTTCAGAATTTATAGAGTATTCTATATTTTATATAGAATAAAGGTAAAGGTTCCCTTTGCACATATGTGCTAGTCATTCCCGACTCTAGGGGGTGGTGTTATCTCCGTTTCAAAGTAAAGAGCCAGTGCTGTCTGACGACTTCTCCATGGTCATCTGGCAGGCATGACGAAAGTGCACGGAACGCTGTTACCTTTCCACCAAAGTAGTCCCTATTTTTCGAACTGCTAGGTTGGCAGAAGCTGGGACAAGTAATGGGAGCTCACTCCGTTATGCGGCACTAGGGATTCAAACCACTGAACTGTCTACCTTTCTGATCAACAAGCTCAGTGTCTTAGCCACTGAGCCACAGTGTCACTCTTAAATAGAATAGAGAATATTTTATTACAGAATCAACTCTCATTTGTCAGGATTTTTCATTCTTATAGATGAAACTTGTATTTTCCCTGAATAGCATCCGAGTGTGAAATTTATAGAATTATACCTTGTACCAAATCGAGGATGAAAACCGTAACTGTCCAAAATATTATTCTAAGTGCATTTTGACAAAAAATTAAGACAGCCCACTGCCCCATTGGGGCATCATATCAAGGTATTTCCTTACTTAAATAGAGAAACAGAATAGCCATAGGTATGCAAAAAAGCAGTGGGAATAGGTGTGACTTTTTGCTGGCTTCTCATTGAGATTGCTGCAGCAAGGACCGGGAAGGGTGTGCAGGAGTTCCTCCCTCCTTTCCTTTCCTTCCCTCCTCCACTTCCTTCCCCCTTCCCTTCTCTTTCCAGCAGGCAAGTTACTGACTGCTGCCGGGTCAGGGAGGAAGAAAGGGACTGTGAGACTGGCTGGGAAACTGTCACAGAACATTGAAAAGGAAGCTCTCATGACTGCAGCAGCAAACAGAAGCATAACATTTCCAAATCTCATTCCCTGGGAGTAACGAGTCTTGGATTTTGGACACATTAGTACATTTGAGGAACCTTGGGTTCAAAATTGTTGCCCTATTATGCACTGCATCATCCAGTTAAAGATTGTGAATCGAGAGTTTCAGTAGTATATAGACAGTATCAGGAAAACAGATTGGAGCATGTGTCATATTATGTTCTGTGACTTAGGTGCACTCACAATAAGAAGATATTGCTGTGAGAATTTAACGCTCAAAAATGGAATATTATGTATGGACTTTTCAACTTGTGTTCAAGATTACAAACACTTTTAATGGATAGAAATCTGTCTCATTAGATCCACCCCGCCCCCAAAGAACATCAGCCATCTGTATTCAAGGTGCGCTACCGGTGAGTCACTAGATGAGGGCCAGAGTTGCTGACCAGTTCATGGGCCAGCCGATGCCCCTTTCCACATTTCTGACAGTCAAAAACCAGCCTCTCATTTCTGCTGTACAGTAAGGAAAAAGAACATTGCATTTCTGCAGTTCTCTTTCTTCCAACTCCTCCCAACTGCCATTGTTTAGCGCTTATTTATCATACAATAGGAAAGCGGGGGGGGGGGGGGCAGCTCTTAAATGATCCAACAGTTGTGCTGAGGTACAATTAGGCTGTCATGCTATTTGGCCATCCTCTCCCTGAATGCTACTAATGCTGTGCATCCCAAGTTTCTGATTTAAAAAAAATTTTTTTTACTAAACCTTTCTGGGTGTGCGTGCGTGTGTGTTTACAATTAACAAAACAACATTTCAACGTTGAAAACATCTTAAAACAATGAGAAAAGAGACAACTCCAAACCAATTAAAAATGCAAACTAATAATGAAAAGACAATGAGGGAGGAGGGGGAGGAATCAACCTTACAGTTTATACTTATGAACCAGTGGTGGGTTTCTGCAGGCTTACACCTACTCGCGAGAGCCGGTTGGTGAAATTTAGAGAACCGGTGAGAGGGGGTTCCACCGGCGTACCTGGAAGTAAATCTGGCCCGCCGCTGCCAGTGACCCAACGGAAAGGAAAGGAAAGGAAGGAAGGAAAGAAAGAAAGAAAGAAAGAAAGAAAGAAAGAAAGAAAGAAAGAAAGAAAGAAAGAAAGAAAGAATTTATCATCACAATTGAGTCCAAAATTTTGGTTGCTAAGCAAGTGTTGTTAAATGAGTTTCACCACATTTTAAAAGGTGGCCACTCCCACCCTGTCACATGACTGCCAAGCCACACCCACAAAATAGGCCACACCTACAGAGTAGGTTCTAAAAAATTTGAAACCCACCACTGTTATGAACCTAAGTCTCTTGATACAGCAACCAACAATAATCGCATCTTCACTTACTTGTTTTTGGAAGCATCCAAAGGGGCTCATTTCTAAACCACGTTGAAGCAAATTCCAGAAGGTTGATATGAGCAGAATTAAGGACTGGTCACTTTTAGAGGATTTTCTCCCATTTTTGCCCTGCAAGAACTTCGACAACATCATTGTTTGCTTGCTTGCAGTTAATCCTTGACTTAAAACAATTCATTTTGTGACTGTTCAAACTTAGGCCACCGAAAAAAATTGACTTATGACCGATTTTCACATTTACGTCGGTTGCAACATCCCCAAAGTCGTGGGATCAAAATTCAGATGCTTGGCAGTGTGATCTACTTTTGCGATCTTCTGACAAGCAAAGTCTAGCGGGAATCCAGATTCACTTAACAACCGTGTTACCAACTTAACAAATGCAATGATTCACTTAACAACGCTGACAAGAAAAGTTGTAAAATGGGACAAACTCACTTAACAAATGTTTCGCTTATAAACAGAAATTTTGGGCTCAATTGTAGTTGTAACTCAAGGACTCCTTTTACTTATACATGTAGGACTAAATATTTTTTACATTTTTGAACCATTTATCTCCTTCAATGAGAGAATCTGGCCGGTGTACAGTAAAATGTTACAATACAAAAACAGGATATATAAAAGTTAAACATTTAGAAAGAGGCAAGGATAATTTAAATGCTATTAAAATCAGTTCAGCGGTGAAGGAAGGGCTCTCCAGGCACTAGCCAGCCCCACTGGTCCTCTGGGCTCCCTATATCCGGCTGCAGAGCCATGTTGTCATCCCTTTCCAGGCCAGGAGGGCAGGGGCTGCCTCATCTCTGGGGGGCAGAATAGTCTTCAGAGTGGGGGCAATTGCAGAGCAGGGTCTCTCCATGGTACTTGCTACTCAGAGTTCTTTAACTGACAGGATCTGCAAGATACCTCCCCTGCCAGATTGAGTGGGATGGGCCGATGTAATGGAATGTATGTATGGCATAGTGTAATATAGGTAAAGGTAAAAGTTCCCCTCACACATATGTACTAGTTGTTCCCAACTCTAGGGGGTGTTTCTCATCTCCGTTTCAAAGCTAAAGAGCCAGCGCTGTCCGAAGACGTCTCCGTGGTCATGTGGCCGGCATGACTAAACACTGAAGGCTCACGGAATGCTGTTACCTTCCTACCAAAGGTGGTCCCTATTTTTCTACTTGCATTTTTACATGCTTTCGAACCGCTAGGTTGGCAGAAGCTGAGACAAGTAACGGGAGCTCACTCCATTACGCGGCTCTAGGGATTCAAATCGCCAAACTGGCGACATTTCTGATCGACAAGCTCAGCATCTTAGCCACTGCGTCCTTTTTATAGTATAACATGGTTCTGAGCAAAAGGCCCTGCCTAGTTATTACATAATATTTCTATTTTTTAAATGACATGGGGCTTTCAAATGAGAACATCCCCCACCTCTCTTCCCTGAGCTAAACGCAACTATCTGCCTGTAAAATGGCCTCCGAAGTTACTCAGCTTGCCCCTGGACGGATCAATCAAAAAATATTTCCAAGGCTGCAGCATTCCGAGTAAGAACTTCGGCTATCAAAAGCTTTGGAAGCCCATCTTGAATCTGTAGGCTAAGGCTGGAGAGGATGGGAGGCTGATACTCATCCTTTGTTAACTTGGCCGGAACCTGACTTGCCAGAGAATGCTTTTCAAGCCTTTTTCGTTCTTTAGCCCTTTCAGGAGATTGTGTACTTATCTATTTGTTTCTAACTGCAAAGGCTCTCCCTGCATGGATTCCACTCAATTTGCTGAGCAGAGGGCAAAGCAATTTACAACGCACTTATCTAAACATTTAAGAGTTTGCTTTGCTGTGCTGCAGAATGAAACACTGCAGCCTGGAAAACGGCAATTAATCGGAAAGATGGTTTCCTGCGTTTGCCGGTTTAAAAAAAAAAGAAACACAAAAAAAGAAAGTCTAAACAAGCATAGCTGTGAGCAATACAGTAGGTTCTTTTCTTACTACGTGTTACCCAGTTGTTAGAAACTAGCAAGAGAAGAGAATCCAAATGCTGTTAAGAGCAGTACAATGGATATGCCATCAGAAGATGTTACGATGCCAGAGCTATTGTATGGAACAGAGTTGAAATTAAAAAAGTGACAGCTTGTGTTGATGTTTGCTGGTTTAACCATCCCATGGTTCTGATAAGCTAACACAAAGAACCTTCTTCTGAAAAACTCATAAGGATAGCCTGTCTGGACCAGACCAAGACCATATTTGCACTTAGCATTTAAGCTACACCCGACTCTAAACTGATTTGGGAGAATCCTGTTTGGGAACCCTGTTTGCAAGTAATTCAGTCCAAGCGACTGAGCCGTGGTGGTGCAGTGGTTAAAGTGCAGTATTGCAGACTAATTCTGCCGACAGCAGCGGTTTGATCCTGACCAACTCAAGGTTGACGAAGACTTCCATCCATTCCAAAGTCATAAAATGAGGACCCAGATTGTTGGGGTCAATATGCTCTGTGTAAACTGCTTAGAGAGCTGTGAAGCACAGTGAAGCAATACATAAATCTAAGTGCTAGTGCTACCTATCATTGGATGGTTCCTAAAGGTAAAGGTTCCACCCACACATGTGTGCTGGTCGTTTATCGCTCTAGGGGGCAGTGCTCATCTCCATTTCTAAGCCGAAAAGCCAGCACAGATGTCTCCATGGTCATGCGGCTGATATGACTAAACGCCGAAGGTGCACGGAACACTGTTACCTTCCCACCAAAGGTGGTCCCTAATTTTCTACTTGCATTTTTACATGCTTTTGAACTGCTAGATTGGCAGAAGCTGGGACAAGTAATGGGAGCTTACTCCATTACGCAGCACTAGGGATTCAAACTGCTGAACTGTCGACCTTCTGATGGACAAGCTCAGCGTCTTAACCAATGAGCCACCACTTTTAAAACTTTTGTTTCCACAAAAATATATCTGGGTATTCTTTTGTACTATTTCCTTGATTCTTCTGTAACCTATTTTGTGCCCCTTAAATATACTTTGGGAAATAGTTGTTTTTGAGCAAGATTAAGGACATGCATTAGGAAAAGTTAACTCAGGTAATAGCAGTTGGAACTCTTGAAGTAGCCTCGATTTCATTTGACCTGTAAACATTATTTTCCCCTGACCTTCTCATCAGAAATGAATGAGCAGATATGGCAAATAGTTTAATCTTCATCTGAATATTGGATGGGATTCCTAGTGTTGAGAATAAATGCTTGGCCGTGGATCATCCAACTAGCTTTGTGACTATTAGTCATCTAAAGGATAATACTATGCGCTTAATTTATTAATATTCATTGAGTCTTTAATAGCGATTTAAAGCAAATGTATTCTGTTGTTTTGCATAATTGAATGTTTGGGCTATTTCATTCATGTAAATGAAAGAGGCTTTTTAAAAATCTGAATATTATTTTGAAAAGCTGTTCACGCCTCCATCCTCTAAAATGAAAAGTCCTGGATATAAGCACATATTTTCTATTTACCTGTATTTTTATATGAATTGTGCTGGCGTAGTGGTTAGAATGCAGTTCTGCAGGCCAAAGTTTTGAAGATTGAACCTCACCGGCTCAAGGTTGACTCAGCCTTCCATCCTCCCCCAAGGCCAGTAAAATGAGGACCAGATTGTTGGGGGCAATATGCTGACTCTGTAAACCGCTTAGAGAGGGCTGGAAAGGACTATGAAGTGGTATATAAGTTAGGCTATTGCTATTTGAAAAATAGTAAAAAATATATCTTTGAAGCCAATCTCAACTTCCAGTGAATTTATTTTGATGTAGCTTTTTTGGCAGTAATAGAGAAATGGTTCTCTTTTTTTGTATTTCTGTAAATACTTCCATTTTTTAGTCTACCCAACTAGATTTTCTGGAGTTATTCCATCTAAATCGTAAGGAGGCTATATCTTTTTTTATTTTTTATTTTTTTATTATTATTAATTTTTATATTTTACAATATTCCACCCAGTGCTATACAAAACGAAAGGAAGAGTTGGTTCTTCGGATATCTTCAATTATCTTTAGGATCTCCAAAATCCACGTTCTCTGGGTACAGGTATCGAGGCATCCAAAGTTCCAAGTGCATAGTCCACAAATGGCTTCCAAGTCTTCCAGAAAATGTCTTTTTTATAGACCCCCTCTCTAAATTTAATATCACATGTCATTTTATCATTTAAAGCTAATTTCCACATTTCACAATACCACTCTTCTATTTTAATATTTACCTCTATTTTCCAGTATCTTGCTATTATAATTCTACCCATTATAATCATAATTCTAATCAATTCTTTCTCATATTTTGTTAATTCTAATTCCTTAATTATCAATAATAATATAGTTTCTGATCTCAATGTTATTCTTTTCTTCATTTCAAACATCGTTTTCTCCAATTGTTGCCAAAACTTTTTAATTTTTTCACATTTATACCACATATGTTCATAAGTTCCCAATTCCATGTTACATCTCCAACATTTATTACTGATTTTTTTATCCATCAATGATAACCTTAATGGAGTCCAATACCATTTCCAAACAACCTTAAAGTTGTGCTCTTTAATCCTTATAGACAAAATCCTCATAATTCGACTCTTCCAATTCACATTCCAGTCCGAATCTAATATTTTGATCTTAAGTTCTTCCTCCCAATTCGTCTTCATTACCATTTGTGGATTTCCATCAAAGTTTATAATCTTATATATCTTACTAACGAGTCCCTTTAACCCAATTTCGTCCTTAATAATTTGAGATACTAAGCTTTCAAATTCAGTTTTACTTCTACTTATTTTACATGTTCCCCTTACTTTCATAGTCCATTTTTCTACCTGTATTTTTTCAAACCAATTCAGCTCCAATTTTTCAATTATTTCTTTTTTTCTACTCTCGATTTCTAAAGCTCTTAACCAATTTACTATGCTTCCTATATTTTCGTCCTCAATTACTTTATCCCGACTTATGTTGGTTTTAATCGGCCAACTAGGCTATATCTGACTCAACTTCTTGATATCAGTCAGAATCGGCTAGCTCATGGTTTCTCAATTTGAGGAATTTTTAAGATGCATTCAACTTCAACTCTCAGAATTGCTCGCTGGAGAATTCTGGAAGTTGATGTCCACATTAGTTCAAGTTGTCAATATTTAGAAACTGAGTTTGATGATGACATGTAGCTCCAAGTAATAATTAGTGCTTTTAGTTGGTTAGATTAATTTAGATAGTCAAATATTACAATTGTTGTTATGAATATGAATGTAACCAGGGATTATATTCACTCATCTTCCCTACCGGTTTGCAAATGTGAGCTTGCATGCATTCCGCCTTCTGCACATGCACTTTGCCTTAAAAAAAGGTCTAAATGGGATGCCGTGGCGGGTAGTTAGAGCGAACAGCGATTTCCGCTACCGGTTCAGGCAAACCAGTCAGAACCAGCAGAATACCAACTCTGAATATAACAACAATTGTTAGCAAAATATGAAAGGGTTAAGCAGCAAAACAAATGAAAACTCTTGCAATGTGCTTAGCTTAGTGCAATTGGGGTCAAAATTAATATATAGCTGTCAATTTGCAATCTTGCATTTAATTGAATAGTATCCTGTTTCTAAAAGCTATTTACTAGTAAAACAGAATAATGGTTTTCCTCATAATCTGTAGGATTCAGATATTAACCTGGTTTCAGGTTTCTACCATATATTAAAACAAAACAACTACAATCTCTTTGTCTGTCAACCAACCTTGTGTGGTTTTGGTCTTATTATTTAGTAAGTTATCAAAGTATTTTTATAGAATTTATCTACGTTTCAGTATTTTTGTATTTTACTATGGATATTGGTAAAGATATTTATCAATCTGTAATCTAAAGCAGATTTACAATCTAATCCGTATCACTGGATCTATTAAAAAAACTCACGGAGGTTTTAAAATTTAAAAAAGAGAAACACAAATGACAAACCAAAAGAGAGACCTGAATATTTTTCTCCTACTGACTGTACAAAAAAGGATTATTAAGGCCTTGAAGAACTTTGTGCAATGGGACGAAGAAAAAATAATCAGAAATCAAATCCTACAATATTTGAATGAACTAAACATTAAGACTGTTAGAAGCAAAGGGAAGTAAAGTTGGTTTATTTGATCAACGTTAAAACAACACCTCTCCATGGAATTTCTGCAGATACAAGGACTAAAAAAAAATACTTTCTTATGGATTTGTTTCTAGATAACAGACAGTATATGAAATAAAGAGATAAATGTTGGTAGCCTTAGAAGGGGTGAAGAGTCACTACATTTGCTTATATTTGGGGTGAAGGTTGGAAATCTCTCAAACACACACACACACACACACATGTACCTTTATTGTATTGCATTTCCCTCTTTTCTTTTTTCTTGCACTTCTTTGTCTTTTCTTTTTCTTGGTTTGTATTAGATTTTACTACTATAATCATAATTCTTTTATATACACACACATAGACATATTTCTGCATGTTTCCTTCATGTACTTTCTCCTTTATTCGTCATGAAGTGCAACTCAACATTATTGCTTATACTCCAGTTAACTGCATTTCTTTCATTTTCTTCCTTTCAAAAAAATGCTCTATTTTTAAAGCCAACTACAAACCACTTGGCATTTTTATTCCGCAGAGTGTTTTCATTTCTTCTTGTCTAGAGGCACCCAACTTTGATTGGTGAACAAGTTTATTTCTTGTTACAGGTAATTTATAAAGCTATCAGGCAACACTGACCTCAACTGGATTCTCTTTCTCATTTCCCCCCAATATGTTGGTTGATTAAAAGTCTGTGATAAACAAAATTCAAATACTGAAATGAGCCGACTGCACAGTCATGATTTTTTCATAGTCTTTTTATTTTTATTTTGGCTAGGAATGCTGCAAAGATTTATTTTGTTCATTTTTCAAATTAACCTATTTCACTTCTCTGACAACTTTGCCTTCTGGATAACACACTTCTTAAATTTAGTAAAGCAGTTCTCAGTTAAAAGAAATACATTAAAAAGGCACATTTTAAAGGAATGTTTAGGAAATATCTATCTTTTGGGGTAAATGCATATAACATAAAGGCATGTTTAAAAGTAATACAAAACAGAATGATTTAATCTGCCTATCCCTAATTTTATTATGTGATATGAAAAAAACAGATTAGAGAAAAGAGTCCTGCTTTCCCCACATTAAGAATCCGGTTAATGGAAGATCCTTCTTTTTCCAGATATGAACATAAGCAACAGCAATAGCAATAACATTTAGGCTTATATACTGCCTCATAGCATTTTACAGCACTCTCTGGGTAATTTACAATGCAGAAGCATTATTTGCCTATTGCCTCCAACAATCTGGGTCTCCGTTTTACCAAACCTGGAAGATTGGAATTTACCGCACAATAACAATAACCCTGTGAGTCGCTTGGGAGTGAGTGACTGCTGGCTTCCACACCTAAGACAGGACTAGAACTCCCAGTCTCCTAATTTCTAACCTGGTGCTTAACCACCAGATCAACCTGGGTTTTTTTATTGCTCAGCTTTTAAAAACTGGAAGTATAAAATGGTATGGAAGTCTATAACAATAGAGTATTGATTACATTATAGCAGGGGTCCCCAACCCCCGGTCCGCGGACCGGTGCCGGTCCGCGGCTTCATAGGAACCGGGCCGCAGGGCCGGCGAGGAGGGAGCAGCCCCCTGGGCAGAGGATGGCCGAGTGCGCCTCCACCAGCTCCTTCCGACGGCCACCGCAGCGCACTGCACTTTCCGGGGCTTCCTGGAGGGGCCGGCATGCCGGCTGGGGAGGTTATCCCGCAGCGGGCTGGCGAAGGACCCAAACTGCGTGCTGCCAAAGCCATCCGGGCGCCGCACACCCACCTCCCTTCCAGCCCCTTACGGCACCCAGACAGCTTCGGCGGCGCACACGAGGCTGGAAGGGAGGTGGGCGTGCGGCGCCCAGATGGCTTTGGCGGCACTAGCTGCAGCTCGGGTCCTCCGCTCGCTCGCTGTGGGATAACCTCTGCAGCCGACATGCCGACCCCTCTGCTGCTTCCCCGGGGGGGAGGGAGGGAGAGAATGGCAGACACACAGAGAGGCAGACTTAGAGAGACAGAAAGAGAGAGGGAAACAGACACACACACACACAGAGTGACAGAGATGGGTGGAGGGAGGAGAGAGGGACAGATACAGAGAAAGAGAGACAAAAAACAGAGAAAGAGAAAGAAAGAAAAATAGAAAAAGAAAGATGAATGGAGAGTGGGAGGGAGGGAGTGAAGGAAAGAAGGGGAGGGAGGAGGAAGGGAGGGGTGAAAGAAGGAGGGAAGGAAAGGAAGGAAAGAAAGAAAGAAAGAAAGAAAGAGGGATGGAGGGTAGGAGGGAGGGAAGGAAAGAAGGGAGGAAGGGGGAGGGAGGCAATGGAAGGAAGGAAAGGAAAGGAAAGGAAGAAATCTATTTTCCTATTTCCTTCCACCTCAAGCTACCTGTTTGGTTAACCAGGTTAAAGATCTATTTTTCTCCCAGTGGTCATTTCAAAGTAATCACATCCTCTGAGTCATTTCCTGGATTCAAACCAGCATCCCAAAGAGTCATGGGCTGCCTTTATATATACCGAGTGCCCATAAATCCATTTTTACCATCTTCAGAAGACCAAAGACCAGCCAGAAATGGAAGAAAGAAAGAAAGAAAGAAAGAAAGAAAGAAAGAAAGAAAGAAAGAAAGAAAGAAAGAACGTATGACCACAATTGAGCCCAAAATTTTGGTTGCTAAGCAAGACAACTGAGCCAGTCCCACAAAACAGGCCACACCTTTTGGCTCTCAAAAGAAATTTCAGTAGTGGTACTGTTGATATTTGGCTCTATTGACTAATAAGTTTGCTCACCACTGCCCTAGAGGGCCAAGTGAGCCGACTCCCCCCCCCGCATGCGCATGCGCCGCCTGTTCCCCCTCCCCCCTCCTCCTCTAGGCCAGCCGGTCCGCAGAATTTTCTTTAAAATGAAACCGGTCCCTGGTGCAAAAAAGGTTGGGGACCCCTGCATTATAGGACAGAGTATGGTGTTTCCCCAAAAATAAGACAGGGTCTTATTTTCTTTTGACTCCCGAAATAAGCACTTGGCCTTATTTTGGGGAGATCTTATTATTTTTGAGGTGCAGGAGCCAGCGAGCGTGGTCACCTCATGGCTGCTGCTGTGTGGCAATATTTTGGGGGAGGGTTTATTTTAGCGCATGCACTCAAAAACCTTATTACTATCCGGAGAGGTCTTATTTTTGGGGAAACAGGATAGCATAGTTCCTGTTCAGTTTTACAAACCAACCCCTTTATATCTGCATGAGGGCTAGACTTCCTGGGGAATGACTCTGACTGAATAATCAGCAAATGAGACAGAGCAATTGGATTAAGTATATTTGCAAGTTTGTTGAAGTAGATCATCTAGTTTAACTTGTGGCTCAGTGCAGACCAATATTTATTTATTAAATTTATTTATGGGTGGTGTATAAATGTATAAAATTTATATACTACCCATCTCATCTAGAGACTTACATCAGAGTAAAAATAGCAAAATAAAGCTTTAAAATGTTATGATCACAACTATTAAAATGAAGATGGCAAGGAAGGGAGCGAAATACATGAAGTCCATTATCCACCTCCAGGCCAATTAACCGAACCAGGTTTTGAGCCTCTTATGGAAGCTCAAAGGGTGGGAATGGCTCCTATCTTGAGGGGCACCACCATTCCAGAGGACGGGGGCATAAATAAGAGTGAGGTTTTTCTTTTCTTTTTTTCATCCCATTGTGATTTTTTTACAACATGAAAATAAACAAACTTACTGGAGTGAATGACATAATTGTGCATGGTTCTTGGGAGTAACATCCATTGCATCTGCATAGTCAGTTGACGGTACATTACGCAAGGAGACTGGTTAACAAACCTAAGTTCCTTTCATATAGTCTGGGTAATGTTGGTTTGATGGAGGTCTTAAGCTGGCTACACCTACAGAAGTTGTTTCTCTCCCTTTCACTTGCTGACTGAACTCCATGCAGTAGTGGCTTATTTTAGGCAGGGAGAATTCCAGAGATGGTATTCAGCAGGTTGTGACCACTTCTGCAGAACCGGTAGCGGAGATTTTGAGTAGTTTGGAGAACCGGTAAATACCACCTCTGGCTGGCCACGCCCCCATTTATTCTCTGCTTCCTGAGTTCCAGCTGATCGGGAGGAAATGGAGCACAAAAGAGTTTCCTGTTTTCTAATGGTTGCCTTATTTTGAAATTTTAGCACAATGAAATAGAGCAGATAACCACTTCTACTCATGAATATAATCATCTCAGAACCTTTTACATTAGGATACCTTTTACATGGAACGTGAATGGAAATAGAATATCCTGACTGCAATTATCTGTAACCTAAATCTTTGAATCTGTCAATGGACGAATAAGACAACTACAAAATTTCAGTTGCTGAGAGACACTGAAGTGAGTTTTGCCCTACTTTACAACCTTTGTTGCCACAGTTGTTAAGTGAATCACTTCAGTTGTTAAGCTAGTAACATGGTTGTTAAGTGAATCTTAACAACCATGCTTAACAACTACAACCATTCGTTGTAAAAGCTAGGCTCGGGGCCTAGCTATATACGAGACCGCCTCCTGCCCCATACATCCCTTCGTCCGGTCCGCTCCCACAGAGAGGGCCTTCTCCGGGTGCCGTCGGCTGGGCAATGCCGGCTGGCGACACCCAGGGGAAGGGCCTTCTCTGTGGAGGGCCCGACTCTCTGGAACGACCTACCCCCCGACCTTCGCACTACCTCGGACCTCCGCGTCTTCAACCAACATCTCAAGACGCATTTATTCCAACAAGCCGGCCTAGGATAGCCCCCCGCTTCTGACTTTTTAAATATAAATTATAATTTGGTTAAGGTTTTAATATGGGGTTTAGCATGGGTTTAATTAATTTAATATATTTTAATTGATGTATATTGTATTTTGTGGTTTTAAATAATGCCTGTGCGCCGCCCTGGGTCCTAACAAGGAGAAGGGCGGGGTATAAATTTGACAAAATAAATAAATAAATAAATAAATCTGGCTTCCCCATTGACTTTGCTCATCAGAAGCTTGCAAGAGGTGATCACATGACCCCAGGGCACTGCGATTGTCAAAAATATGAGTCAGTTGACAAATGTCTGAATTTTGATCACATGACAATATGGATCCTGCAATGGCTGTTAAGTGTGAAAAATTGTCATAAGCCCCTTTTCCTCCAGTTTCGTTGTAACATGGAATAGTCACTAAATGAATGGTTGTAAGTTGAGGAATACCTGTACAACAGTGGTGGGTTCTGGATCCTGTTGCAACCGGTATTCTGCAACGGGGCCCAGCGTCCACCATGTGAATGCGCCATTACTTACCGCCCGCGATGCTCCACCGTACACTCTAAGCGTACGCTCTATGCACGTAAGCCCCAATCGGCTCAAATAGCGGTAAGGAGAGCAGGCGGGTGTGTGAGCCCTCCGGAGCACCGTACCGGAACAGTACCTGGTGCTCCCAGCAGGCACCAGTACGCCCGTACCAGGGTATATTGGTCGTACCCCACCACTGCTGTACTAACAGAACGGTTTCAGAGAATGAACTGCACCCTTAAAAAAAGAAGAGGAGCTGATCATAGCAAGCCAGGTTATACTGAAGATATAAAATAGAATACATCTTGCAGGCTTTGTCTGAATGCATAATAAAAACATACAACTTACAGAAGCCGCTGTATTGAGAGTATTAAGAGGAGAGCTGGGTATTTCTGAGGATAGTAGAATAAAATACGTGGTATGCCATCAGATGCGCAGTGTCAAAGATCCAGTTCCTCTGTGGTCCTTCAGAAACTACTGAAATAAGCATTATCTATGCTTCTTAGAGGGCTAAGACTCAGCACCTTTGGGAGGACGGCAGCATGCTCCATTTTTGCTGTGCAGGTAAGCCAAATAGAAGACAGGCGTGCTAGTATGGGATTGGTTATATGTTAAAAATACATATTTTGGTCAAAGATTAATGAACTCACACTGTACTCGGGGGCAGATTTCCTTCTGTATTGACTGCAGGGTCAGAAACACAAAGAAGCCAGGCCTGGTATCTGTGCTTAGAAATGGAGTTTAAGGAATAATATTTGTTCTGCACAGTTTCTCTGCATAATTTATTTTGATGTCCCTTAGGGATCCTGTTCTCTCTAGTATCTTTAAAATGTATACAAAGGGCACATTTTTGGCAGGAGAAGCTGCTCTTTTGCAGGTACTAGAAAAGCTGTTCTGATTAGATTCCTCTCTTGGAAACCTTAAGAAACACTTTGAGTCAATAATTTGAGTTGCTGGTGAAAGCTACAGTTCTAAGAGGAAGTAATGAATACCCATCCAGAATACCCCAAATATTTACATGACCCCCAAAAAGAGAGCCTGCACAAAACTGACTATGCTGTAACTCAAAACGAAGCCTATACATTTTATTACCCCATTGTAGGAAGTTAGCACCCACTCCTCTCCTAGAAGAATGAAATGTTATAGGAAATATTAAAAAGACAGAATTGTATATTTCCTTGGTTGAGAAATTGAGAAACATGCTCTTGGAGAACTCAGCCCCAGATCCCTGGCCCCAGCAGATATTTTGGTGCCAACTTATCTACAAGACAAAAGTCTTCTGCTCCAGGATGATGGGATTATCCTTCAGGGCAAAGCCATTCAGCCACAATAGGAAATTGCTCTTCACTGCATCCTCCAGCAAGATTCAACAAAGTCTGGGACATAGACAGCCTACGAAAGTAGCTATGACCCCTGCCTAGTCCACTGGGAGTGTGACAACAACCAATAGAATACATTTCTTGCACAGGAACAGGAAGCTTAATGGCAAGGCCCAAAAGAGGGTATAAATAACAAACTCTCCACTCCATGTGTTCAGCTGCACCAGGATCATATGCTTAATGGTTCTGCTCCATTTCCAATTAGCCTCCATGTTTCCAGTGTCGTTCTCCCCACTTGGAACTGAACCCACATGGATATTTTTTCCCAACACCATGTCAAATCAACTCAAATAAAGAATATAGGAAAAAAGGTTCACCTTTTATTCTGCTTCTACAGTGAGTATTTTAAAAAAAAAAACAACCCACCAGAGATAGGATGGGGAAAGCCAATCTTTTCCAGTTTTCCTATCTTTGCACACCAGACGGTGTGTTCCTCTCTGCTGCCTGTAAATTGGTCTCCGAAGTTTCTCAGCTTGCCCACGGTCCGATCAATCAAAAGAGTTTCTGAGCTGTGTTCAAAGTGAATTAAGCTGAAAAAAAAGGAACATCAGAGTTCTGTAGTTCAAGTCACAGCTCCTGCAGTCCATGTTGTTAGCCAATCTCTTAAATCAATGCTGGAACTTGCTGGCTTGTAATGTGGCCACTTCAAATTTCTTGGAAGAAAAACAAAGTGAGATGGACTTCACTGAAGCCGTTGTCTGAGATCTCTGGGTACAGTGAAAATGAAAGGCCCTTGCAGATTCAGCCTGTCACAAACAAACAAACAAAACCCAAGCCAAAAAAACCCACATTAATAGTGTCTCCGGAATCTGTATTCTGTTCAAGGACATATTTCTCCCCAAATATTCTCAGATTTCATTCAGAGTTTTAGATCTTAGCTCTGTACAGATGGAGATTCTCATTCGGCTCATTTCCTGTCCTCCCTTCCAGGAAGGATATCTGTAATCCAGTAGCGAAACAAAGAAGATATTGCCGTGACTTGATCTGCGAAAGACAAAAACAAATTCTTCATGAAACGTCACACAATTTTTAGCAAACCTGTATCTTACGACGGAACTAAAAGTCTTTGCAATTCCTTGAATGAAGCATTTCAAGAAACTTGATAACTGCTCTTATTATATATATATATAACATATATAACATATAACATATATATATATATATGTTAGATTTTTAATATGTAAAAATTTTTTTCACACAGCAGCAATCTTAATGGGTCTCTGTCTGGATGATCTCTGGGTTGAGTCGAAGGGCAGAGAAGGATGACAGTTTGTCTCCTCCCTTAAAACGGGCCTAAAAACAGGAGCTGTGAAAATATTCTCTCATATATATATAATTGTTGCACAACACCCTGTTAGGGCCCCAATTAAGGGAGGAGACATACTGTTTCCTTTTCTGCCTTTTGGCTCATCACCAGAGACCATCTAGACAGAAAACCATGAGTTCCGTTGTGTAATTTTTTTTATATGATCAGCTCAAAAATGTAACACACACACACACACACACTCATATACATACATACATACATACATACATACATACATACATACATACATAATTATAATTATAAATGCCTGTTCTTCCTTCTTTTTTTTGCACTGAATTACACAGTTTAAAAAAACACACAAGCTTGATGACACAAAGAGGTGGTATTCTGCTTGCTCCTAGTCCTCATGAAGCACTAGGTTTTGAAAAAGCAGATCTCCTGCCATTTTTCTACTTTGCAGTCAATTGCGATGGCCCCCGTTCATTCATAGATACTACCCACATTTTGGAAAGGGTGGGAAGAAAGCCATGAAAAGAAACACTGGGAAGAACTCAGAAAATCAGGAGAAATGGCACCCATTTTAAACCCAGGCCAGGTCAATTGGGTGACCGTGAAAATCTGCAACAATTGCTACCAGCTGCAGATTGCATGGCCAAAGGGAGAGAACTCCAACAGCTACAGCGGCAGGCAGGAATTCAAGCAGCAAAGCGCAGGGTTGGGTCTGGCCTGGTGCAAACACAGCGAAGGGGGCGTCTGTCCCAGGGCTTTACAAGCTTCCTTTTTAAGGTCTCAATAAAGATTGCAAAGATGGGAGGGGGGATGGGTAGGAGAAAGAAACTTGATAACTGTTTTACAAAAAACTTCAATCGGTTGATCTCCAATACAAATTGCTTCCGGGAAAGAGCTTTCCAAATTTATACCATGAAGTCCTGGACTTTTCCTTATTAGCACTTTGATCTAGTAGTTAAGGTACTGTAACCTGAGAGGGGAACTCGGAATCTGATCCTGCCTTAATCACAGAGGGCAACTGGGTGGTTTGTGGCCACTTATTTTTTTTTTCCAGTCCTGGAAAACAGGGGTTAGCAACCAATGGTTGGATTCAAATAAGTTAACAACCGGTTCCTTTGCCCTAATGATTTCTTCCAACAACCAGTTCGCCAAACTGCTCCGAAAGTTAACAACCTGTTCTCCCGGAGTGGTGCAAACTGCCTGAATCCCACCACTGTTAGCAACCCTCCTCCAAACATGCTGCCTAGATGGATAGATCAAAATAAAAATCCCACACCATTCTTTCCGATGCATTGCTTTCCATTTTCAATATACTTGTTTATCCCCTATGCTATTAATTGTACTGGTTTGCCAGTATCAGTTTCTTCCTTTTCTTTTCAGTCTTCAGTTTTACTGCCAGTCTTGCCCCAATTCTCCTTTTGGGGAAATAAACATTTCCTCTGTACATTTCCCCACCTTTGCCTGCCAGTATACCTTATTTTTTATTCTCTTTTCTCTCTCTCTGCTTCTTCATTTCTCCATGAATGCCTTCTCATTCTTTACACCTGGGAGGCAGCCCTGGCTCTGATTTCAAAAGCTCCCTAGAAGACCTGACCCTTTCCAGTTTTAGCTACATTCCCGCTGCCAGCAGGAAGGTTCTTAAAACATTATTCCAGAGGGACTGTGGTCTTTGAAAAGACGCCACCAATAACAACTCCATCCTTCCTTTAAACTTTGCTTAAAATTGATCTTCTAGATAGGACTCCTAGTTCTTGTTCTGACCTAGGAAGGCTTCCCCAGCAGCCCGAAGCTGAGTCCTTGTCCCGATAATCCGCTTTTATTTAATTTACAGTGAATTCCTCTCCGGCAAAGTCCCGGCCCACAGTCCTTCAAGATAGTTCACAATTACCAACTTTTATCAGGCTTGGAGAGTGGCCAGGCCGATATCTTTCAGATGCCGCAATAATTGGCAAGAATGCAGGAATGAACTAATTGTCTCCTGCAAACACCCTTCCCCTTTAGCTCCTCTTTTATTCCCTTTGAGAGGGGCCATTCACCGTCCACCTGTGGCTTTACTCCCAAGTCGACCCTTGTTCCTTAGCTGTTCCCTTCATCTGGCAACTCTGTGCATGCGCACACTGGGAACAGGCTGCAGCTGTTCTTTTGCTCCACTGATGTCTGACTCTGAAGGTAGCTGATAACTGTCAGATGACCCTGGCCCCATCTCTGCCTCCAACGCAGAGCACTTGTCAGAGCCTTCCCCAGCCTCCAGGACTGGCCCATGTTCCTCCCCAACCTCCTCACTGTCTGAATCTGCTGCCAGCTCTGCTGGCTGGCCGCTGGCAGGCCACATCAGTTTCTTACTCAGAAACCTCTCTCAATATCTGTTTTTCCTATTCTCTCTCATTTGAATCTTTAGCACAAAATCCCTCTGTTTTTGCATTTCATTAGGTTCTCCCTCCCCCCCCATTCTGGCCTTTCACATCTATGCCTTTATTCTTTAAAATAGCAATCAGTACATAGGCAAAGTCTTGTTTGTTTGTAAAGTTTGGTTTTAAACTTTAGAGTGGTAAGTAATTTACACATTTTATCAATGAAATATGATTAGGCACAACTGTGACCTGCCCCAAGTTTGTTTACTAAAAATTGTGTTGTTTCCACGTATGCAAATATATGCAAATCTTATTTTTTTTATTTTTCCTAACAGGGAAGAGAGAGAAAAAGAATGCCTCTACATATTATGTAAGTGGTATTATCCAGAATTGTTGCTTGCATCGGACATTCCTTGAATATCCGATGGAAGTCTACATGCATGAAAAATGTGGGGAGTTACATCACAGGCTCATAATAAAACCCAGTGGAATATTAATACTGCAGGCACAGAGGAAGGTATAATATTGATAGCTAGCATCCATCTCTGGCAACTATGCAATTGGGGCAATTTAAATTCTTCATCCAAATGGCTGGCAAATCTTGGGTTTGTTCAGACTAGTTAATTACCCTGTTTCCCTGAAAATAAGACCTCCCTGGATAATAAGCCCAATCGGGCTTTTGAGCGCATGCACTAAAATAAGCCCTCCCCCCCCAAATAAGCCGCCCCCTAAAATATTGCAACACAGCAGCAGCCATGAGGTGACCACGCTCACCGCCTCTTGCACCTCAAAAATAATAAGACCTCCCCGAAGATAGAGCCAAGTGCTTATTTTGGGGGTCAAAAGAAAATAAGACCCTATCTTATTTTGGGGGAAACACGGTATCTGTTTGAGGGACCCAAAAACAAATATACAGGAACAGTATGACAAAAGTGAGAAAAAATGCACACTATCACAATATCCCGGAAGAGGATAAAACCAAACTACTTCCATATGTATCAGGTAGAAGAAGTCAGGGACCAGGATATTCAAAAATACAGTACTACAAGTTTATTTCATGCTACTTGTTCAGAAGAATCTGAACTACTAACGGTCAAGGCAAATTGGTGCCAGATAACCGTTAAAGGACTTCAAGGGGCTTGGACTTATGTTTCTTATGGGGGCACAGAGATTCCAAACCGATGATGCACTTAGCCCCACCCTCAAATTCAGCCTGGTCACCTCTTCCACGCGAGCACAAAGAAAAATGATGCAGACACATCTATGAAGTCTATGAAGTCACCAGGAATCAAATTTGATCTGAGAGCACCTTTACTTTTGAAGAATAAAAGTCTAACTTTAATAAAGGCAGCCCTTGTTATCCGTAATCTTGTGATACCTAGTTTTACATATACAGGTTTGGTACCTGCATGTACCAAATATTTACGCATGTATAAACATCTTGCTTAATCATAGTTTAGGGCAGGGGTAGTCAACCTTTTTATACCTACCGTCCACTTTTGTATCTCTGTTAGTAGTAAAAATTTTCTAACCGCCCAATTAAATTACATTAAAAAAAGGAAAGTGCTTCAGTATTGGACAAAACCCCTACCGCCCACCATAAAAGCTGGAACGTCCACCAGTGGGCGGTAAGGACCAGGTTGACTACCACTGGTTTAGGATGTGGGGTTTTTTTGTTATTCTTGTGCCAAACTTCATATGCAAATGTATTTATTTATTCCTAAGGATTAAGGCTAGGTTACTTACACCTGTATTTGTTCCTCCTTTTCTCGGTCAAGACAGATTATTCTAGCCTAGTCATGAGCTAAGTGGTCTGTGGGCAGCACAAGCATCCTAAAGAGTGATCAAGAGACTCCTTCAAGATCATGAAGAAATCATGTGGAGCTCAGAAGCCATATGAGCCAGTCAAGATGAAGGCGGACAATAGCTACAACAAAGTCATGCAGAGCCCCACCCGTAAGATTCATCGTAAGCATAAAGGAGATGATACCATGCAGACAACAGCTACAAGAAGACCTAAGCTCCCAATTGAAAACAGACACAAAATCTTATTCCAGAGAGCCATCAACAGGCAGTCCTCAATTTAGCAAAGCTAGTGAGTGACGCTACAGTTATAGGTAGTCCTCAACATGACAATTGAACTCAAACTTTCTGTTGCTAAGCAAGGCAGCTGTTAAGACCCCATCTTATGACCTTTTTGGCCACTGTTATTAACTGAATCATTGCAGTTCTTGAGTTAATAACACGGTTGTTAAGTGAATCTGGCTTCTCCATTGATTTTGCTTATCAGAAGCTTGCAAAAAGTGATCACATGACCACGGGACACGGCAACCGTCATAAATATGAATCAGTTGCCAGGGATCTGAATTTGGATCATGCGACCATGGAGATGCTGCAACGGTCATAAATGTGAAAAATGGTCATAATTAATTTCCCCCAGTTCTGTTGTAACTGTGAATGGTTACTAAATGAGCTGTTGTAAGTCAAGGACTACCCGTAGTCAGAGTTTTGTTATTTATAGCAGTGGCCTCCAATCTTTCCAGCTTGGTGGTCAACCTGGCATGGGGGGGGGGTGAATGGCAGATACACATGCGCGTGCACAGCTCCATATGTGTGAGTGGCATGCGCGTGTGCACCCTCCACTTGAGCAAATAGAATGGTCCATGTGAGGGTGCTTGCAATCACCCACAAAGCTCCACCCATGCGAGCAGCAGGCACTTGCACATGACGTTCCCTGCACCCGAGTGGAGGGTGCTTGAGTGGAGGGCGCTTGAGTGGAGGGCGCTTGAGTGGAGGGCGCTTGAGTGGAGGGCGCATGAGTGGAGGGCGCTTGAGTGGAGGGCGCTTGAGTGGAGGGCGCTTGAGTGGAGGGCGCTTGAGTGGAGGGCGCTTGAGTGGAGGGCGCTTGAGTGGAGGGCGCTTGAGTGGAGGGCGCTTGTACTTGCGTATGAAGCTCCACTTCCACAAGCTTAAGGCACTCGTCTGCAAAACTCCATTCAAATGAATGGAGCTTTGCACACTTGTGCCAGTGTTCTCCACTCACGCAAGCACTCTCTGCTCACACGAATAGAGCTTTGTGCATGCGCGCTTGCCCACCACTCGTGAGAGGGGAGCTTCACATGTACATGCTTGCCCATCTGGCCTAGAGGTGGCGCTCTCGCCTCCCAATCAGGAGGTTGTGAATTCAATCCTAGGTAGAGGCAAATGTAGGGTCTCCTGCTTGGGCAGGGGGTTGGACTAGATGACCTGCAAGGTCCCTTCCAACTCTGTTAATCTGTTAAATCTCTTCCACGGTCTGGTTTCAAACAGGCCGCATTCTGGTAATGGGCCCCGGCTCGGGGTTGTGGATCCCTGAACTGTAGTTTTATGTTGGACTGATATGCCCACAGAAAATAAGAATATAACTGCAGCCACCTACCGTATCTATCTTGTGCAATGTTTATTAAATGCTAAACATCTTCTGCATGATTCGGTTTTTAAGGTAGCACCCATTTGATTTCTCTTTCTCTGGATACGATTTCTACTACATGGAAGGCAATGGAAATTGTTCACGGCAGACAGGATATAAACCTCTATTACTAGTGTAGAGAATCCACAGAATTATTAGAACTACTGTTCCCTAGTTTCTTTCTGTTTGCTTAGAAGACGTTTTTAGCTCTTTAGTGGGTGATAATTTCCAAGGCAACACGAAAAAGGACTATTTTTGACTTGATGCTTGCTGACAAGAAAGAAAGAAAGAAAATGTTAACAGTCTGGCTTAAAAGAAAAGGGGATCTTAAGGCCAAAGAAATGAGTGAAGGAAGAGAACTTCTTAATATATTCCTTGAGACCATGATATTCAAAATTTAAAAGATCTTAGTTGCTGTGCGAGTGGCAATCACCCTCTGGTTATTAAGGCAGGCACTGAAGAAGATATACCTCTTCCATGATTTGGCTAAGCATATCTCGAATTTACATGTGAAATGCTGCTGTTGCCAGCAGCCTCCTATTTCCTGGTTTCCTTTGCATTTCGTTCATTACGTTCATTTCCCAAGCAATCTCCTTTCTTTGGTCAATGATTGGAAGCAGCTGGCTGAACAATGAATTTATACAACAACAAAACCTTTATCTCGGAGAAGAAAGAAACTCACATTTATACCTGGGAAGCAATATATTTTCCATATGTTTGTTTATTACAAAAGAGTTTGGTTGGTTCCGTGCCTGCCTTAATAACCAGAGAGTGGGTTCTTCCCACTCGCACAGCACCTAAGATCTTCAGATGGATTCAGATTAAGTGATGGTCATGAGTCTTTCCATTTTGATGGTTCAAAAAATGCCATCAATTTGCTGTGATTTCAGCAGTAAGGAAATATTACATCTCTTGGGGTGCACAATGTGGCAGCTGCCTTTCAACCTGTTGCTGGGCTGTCAACTGCTTCCTGCTACTGTAATAAATTTAATAAACAAACCATAAGCAAATATTTAAAGATCTCTCTCACTCACCCTCTGAGGATACTGAGAGCTAGAAACAAGTACTTATTCTTATTGAGCCATTATAGTGCAGTGGTTACAGTGCAGTACTGCAGGCTACTTGTGCTGATTGCCGGCTGCCTGCATTTTGACAGATCGAATCTCACCAGGCTCAAGGTTGACTCAGCCTTCCATCCTTCCGAGGTGGGTAAAATGAGGACCCAGATTGTTGGTGGGCAATAGACTGACACTGTAAACTGCTTAGAGAGGGCTGTAAAAGCACTATAAAGCGGTATATAAGTCTAAGTGCTATTGCTATTCCAACTGTACCAACAACCCTACCATACTTATGATATGAGCCAGCAATGTGCAGCAGCTGCCAAAAAAGCCAACACAGTTCTAGGCTGCATAAACAGAGGGATAGAATCAAGATCATGCGAAGTGTTAATACCACTTTATAATACATTAGTAAGGCCACATGTGGAATACTGCATTCAGTTTTGGTCGCCACGGTGTGGAAAAGATGTGGAGACTCTAGAAAGAGTGCAGAGAAGAGCAACCAAGATGATTAGGGGACTGGAGACTAAAACATATGAAGAATGGTTGCAGGAACTGGCTATGTCTACTTTAATGAAAAGAAGGACCAGGGGAGACATGATAGCAGTGTTCCAATATCTCAGGGGCTGCCACAAAGAAGAGGGAGTCAAGCTATTCTCCAAGGCACCTGAGGGTAGAACAAGAAGCAATGGGTGGAAACTAATCAAGGAGAGAAGCCACTTAGAACTGAAGAGAAATTTCCTGACAGTTAGGACAATTAATCAGTGGAACAGCTTGCCTCCAGAAGTTGTGAATGCCCCAACACTGCAAGTCTTCAAGAAGATGTTGGATAGCCATTTGTCTGAAACGGTATAGGGTTTCCTGCCTAGGCAGGGGGTTGGTCTAGAAGACCTCTAAGGTCCCTTCCAACTCTGCTATTGTATTACATTATTGTATTACTTCCAAGGCCAACATGCTGAAAATTTCTCGAGGAACAATCTACTAACATTAGACACATGTAGACTGGATTAGTTGTATGGAGGTTGCCAAAGTCCCCAGAATAGATCCAAATAATGTGAGCAAGTACAGCATCAAGAGAAACTTTGCCTAGAAAGCAAGCAACCATTACACACAACCCCTTTATTTTTTAATCTCAAAAGGAACCTGACAGTCCATAAGGTGTAGGTCATCAATCATGAACATGGGTGCCACATACAGCAGAGGGAATTAAAGCTTGTTGACTGCCTAGGCCAGGGGTCTGCAAAGTCGGCTCTTTTAAGACTGGTGGACTTCAACTCCCAGAGTTCCCCAGCCAGCATAGCTGGCTGGGGAATTCTGGGAGTTGAAGTCCACCAGTCTTAAAAGAGTCGACTTTGCAGACCCCTGGCCTAGGCAATGGAAAATGAATCTGTGACTCAGGACCATGCCTGCACTTTCAAATGTGTCAAGCAGCAGTCTGGTCTTTGTCTCAGGAGACCAAAAGTAATAAAGCAACAGGAAAAGATGCACGGCACATTGATGTGCACTTGTTTTACAAGGAAAGCAGCACCCATGCTACCCTAATCTCATTTGTATCGTAGAGTTTTAGGAATGCCGATTTACGCCTGGGTTTGTTTTACAGCATTCAAGATAGCTTGATGCATTTTTTTAGCAGCTTGTTTCATAAAGTTAAAAAAAGGAATGGTGTTCCTGTGGCTTTATGTTCAATAAAACAAAGACACAAAATAAAGGCAGGACAATTACATTCATCATTCAAATAGGACATGTGGTTAAGATCACTGTTGAAAATCCATTCCAAGCAGTCATTCCATACGGAACAGCTGGAGATTCAGGAGCAGTAAACCTGGAGAGCAGTTATGTTGTACAAAAAGGCTGCAACTTTAGCTACTCTTTGTTGTCGGGTAAGATTAGGACTGCGTAGAAGGACTAAAAATAAAAATCTTCTATAACTAGCCCTCGAGTTACAGATATAATCCAGCCTGCCAATTATATTCGTAACCTGAGGATATGTCACGAGTGAATCACGTAAAATGAACGTGGAAACTCCCTGCTTTCGCCCATGCATTCACTAATCGATGGTTAAATGCACAGAAGGCATCTTGGGAGGGGTGGGGGCTAGTAATAATTTATTATATTTATAAACCGCTCCCTCTCTCCAAAGGGACTCGGGGCGGTGTACAGGAAAATTAAAAAACCATCTAAAAACATGCAATACACACAAATTAAAAGCGAATTAAGCTACCCTGTATTAAAATTTAAAAACCATTAAAATTACCACCCATTAAAACCCAATAAACAATTTGAGAAAACAGACTGGGGCGAGAAGCGTAAATTAGGCCAAGCCGGCCTGATGAAACAAATAAGTTTTTACTTTTTGTCGGTAGGCGCGGAGGTCCGTAGTCGTTCTAATATCCGGGGGTAGGTCGTTCCAGAGGGTCGGGCGCATCACAGACAAGGCCCTTCCCCTGGGCGTCGCCCGCTGGCACTGCCTGGTGGACGGCACCTGGAGAAGTTCCTCTCTGTGTGAGCGAATCGGCCGAAGGGATGTATGGGGCAGGATACGATCCCGCAAATAACTAGGTCCTGTGCCATGGATCGCTTTAAAGATGATAATCAACACCTTGAAATAGAACAGTGACGGAACAGCCACCTGCTTAAGACCATCCAAGGCCTCCCCAACCCACTGAAGATATCTCATGCTCCGCAAGGTTGCTTGCCGTCCCCATCCTGCCGCGCCGGGTCACTTATCTCGCGAAGATCTAGCAAGCTGTCTCCTCTCCAGAACTCTCTGCCGCGCAAGATCACGGCCCCCCAGAACCTTCCAGTCTCAGTGTGCAAAACGTTTGCACGCCGACAGGAGGCTTCGGGGCAGTGAAATCATGCTGCCTCAAAGCGCCCCATCGGCTTGCAAACACTTTGGCACGTCTTTGCAAAAAGACTTTGACAACAAGAACGGAGCCCAGGAGGGACGGGCCAGGCCCTCCTGGGGTCTGTTCTTGCTTGCAAAGGCTTTTTTCAAAGATGGCTACCGCCATGGTGCTGCAACATCTGTAGCCTCAGAACTGTGTCGTAAGTTGCAACTTCGAACAGTCACTAAGTGAGTTGTCATAACTTGAGAATTACCTGTACGCCAAAAAGGGTGTACAAGCTCATTCCAGAAGCAATTTCTTAGGCTGCACTTCTATACTCATTTTTTGGAAAGGCTACCATACCTAAGCTACAAAACTCCAGATGACCATTAGATACTAGCAAATAATGCAGGAAACTCCCTCTGTTGCCATCTTCTGGTCATCTAGATTTCTGCAGCCTACATGAGTTATTAATGAGTAAGGTGCCCTCTGATTGTACTTAAGTACAAGTCCCAAGGCTACAGTGTAGATGAATATTGGCATTCTGTACCTTGGTATTTTCTCTCTCACTGTACCAGTGTTCCTTTTGTACCATAGTAAGACAGCTTTACATGGCCATGGCCATTCATGTGATTTACAAGAAGGAGAAGACTCGAATATGAAGGAAAAATAAACACTGTACCATATCAGTGACACGTGGTTCTAAATAAATATGTCTAGCTTCACCAAATAAAACATTGGCACACAACTTTTTTTAAAAGCATGCCCAACTTTAATTGCAAGCTTATTTATAGGTGAGGCTGTTGTTGTTTTCACTGCATTTTGGCCTTTCTCCAATGAACTTAGTGCTGTATATCTCAATGAAATCCTACCAGTGATCAAGCTAATAGACTTGGGCAGGGCATATACTATCAGCCCTGCAAGTTAAACCAAACTTGGAAACCAAAGACATGAAGGCTAATGCTACTTTTATTATCAGATTATGGTAAGAGAATCTTGCAAGTCGGAATCCTTTTATCGTCCTAAGAATTATGGAGGATCATGTCTGAGTTGCTTTCCCTAATTATATTTGTTCTCGGGACCCAGATGTCTTTTCTCTGACTCGGTCTTGGTTATGGTTCTTCTTCCTGTTCTCAAGGTTAAGCCTTCGGCCTGTTACGTATAGGTCAGTGGTGGGATTCAAATAATTTAACAATCGGTTCTCTGCCCTAATGACCAGCTGGGTAGGCGTGGCTTGATGGCCATGTGGCTGGCTGGCTGGGGCCAACTCAATGTCACTCACATTAATGGGAGCTTCGCCTTAGCTGTTACAATGTAACAAGGGTTAACCGGAGAGGCAGTTTCTGTAAGCAGGGCAATAAAGATTAGGCTAGAAACAACACCTGAATGTTTCCTTCCTGCCTTCCTTTCTTACAGGATTAGTCTTGTAAAGTGGGGAAAAAAAGAAAAGGAGATTTCTTCCAACAAACGGTTCTCCGAACTGCTTAGAAAGTTAACAACCGGTTTTCTCGAATATTTATTTATTTAAATTTATTTATTTAATAGGTGCGAACTGGCTGAATCCCACCACTGGTACAGGTAGACCTCGACTTACAACTGTAATTTCCGTTGCTAAGCAAGATTATGTAACTTTTGCCCCATTTTATGACCTTTCTACCCCAGTTATTAAGCAAACTACTGCAGTTGTTAAATGAATCATGCAGCCGTTAAGCAAATCCAGATTCCCCCCATTGTCTTTGCTTGTCGGAAGCAGGTTGAGAAGGTTACAAATGGTGAGCAAACCACCCTGGGACACTGCAACTGTCATAAATACATGCCAGTTGCCAAACACTTGAATTTTGATCACGTGACCAACGGGATACTATCATGGTTGTTAAGTGTGAAAAACGGTCATGAACCACTTTTTTTTTAAGGGTGAATGTAATTTTGGACGGTCACTAAATGAATGATTATAAATCAAGCACCAGTTGTTTCCTCTCCACTCCCAAACCCTTGCCTTCTTCACCCCTGACTTCTTAGAGCAGATCTCTCTGAATTAAAGCTGGTATGATTATACTACAACCAATATAGTTACGGGGACAGATGGGCCAATTGTCTTATTGCAGGGTTTTTCTCTCTAAATATATATTTTAATTCCTTAAGTACGTAAGAATAGCCCTGCGGGATCTGGCTTCAGTTAATCTTAGTTAGTTCAGCATTTTGTTTCTCAGGGATTCCTTTAATTGCAACTTTCTGAACCATTTTGATGCATGAAAAGTATATAAAATAAAAGCCACAAAATAGACTTTTACAATAAATAACATTTTTTTGGGGGGGAAATCTTCCCTTTCACCACTGCAAAACTGAATGCCTTTTATCCGGCTCTTTCTTTCAGTCCGCTTATAAGAGGAAGGTATGTGAGATTTGAAATAATTACAATGTCATTGATTCAATGCTTTAAAATGCAGGACTGGTACATTTTTTTTTGCAGGCTGTTAAGTCTATCCATATGGTCTATTTTGCATATTTTCTCCGATATGCCTGGTCATAAAGAAAGCTTGCATCTGGTGGTGCTTTTACTGTAGATGACAAAACCTCGGAAAGAAATTTTAAATTATGAAATATCTACAACAAAGACCTTCCACTTACTTTGGTCTTTTTTGGAAATCTGTGACAGAAGGAGTCTTACAATCCTACAGGTTGTAAAGTACAATGGAATCTGAGAGTCAAAACGGTATTTTATCAAAAAAAGAGAGAATATTTTGCAATATAATACATGACTCATCAGAATACTCTGGATGAGTATACTATATAATCTTTGCTTGAGATGTTATGTATACCTGAGCATATTTCCTTTTGGTGCCTTTTAAGTGTTTTGCTCTTCGGTATGTATGTGTGCTTTAGATGCTTTGAATTAAAAAACCAATTCAATAGGAACCTGCCACAATGGAAGACAAAACAGTAGCATTCACTCTGACCTTTGTTTTCCCAAATGCCTCTGGATCGCACATGGATCACACAAGTAACCGAATATACTTCTCTTTAAAATTTTGTCAGGTTACACTGGAACCTATGTTGTCCTAATACATAAGCAAGACTTTCACCTAAGCATCACAAGAAAGGTTTTTAAAAAAATCTAAAAAGTTTGAATTAGAAAATATATTTCCACAAGACTAATTGATGGGTTGGAGCAGGGGAGTCAAACTCGAGGCGTGGGGTCGGGATGCGGCCCGCGGGGTGCTTAGATCTGGCTCGCGGGCCAACTCTGGAAACAGCAGATGACCAGCCCACAGTGCCTCTGGCAGCAAAATCAGGGCTCCTCCTGAGCTCCATTTTTGCTGGCAGAGGGTTGCAGGAGTCCCAGCCAAAAACAGAGCTCAGGAGCCCGTTTTTGCTGGCAGAGAGCTCAGGCTGCCACAGGTGACATGAGTGACATCATCCTTGCCATGCCCACCCTGGCCCCCTGAGGTCAAACACAATCCTGATGCGGCCCTCTATGAAATTGAGTTTGACACCCCCAAGGTTGCAGTATAAAATTCAATACAAAAATAATTATATGCAGATCAGTGGTGAGTTCCGGATCTTGTTCCAACCGGTATGGTTGGAACGGGCCCGGCGGCATCCACATGAATGTGCACAGCGCACGCACACACATGCGTCTTACCACCTATGTGAGCCTCCGCGACACTCTAGCTGCTCAGCAGAGCGTCATGCAGGTGCTGTACGCGCCATGAGCGTGCGCGGAAGCCTTAAAAGACCAATAAGGAGCTCAGGCGGGTGGGTGGGCCCTCCAGAGCACCGTAGCGGAATGGTATCCGGTGCTCTGGGCAGGCTCCGGTACACCCATACTGGGGCGTACAGTCTGCAACCCACCACTGATGCAGATTAAATAAAAGGAAGACATGTAACATCCCTCTGATCAGATCCAAACACAAGGATCTGCTTTGCCAGAATGATGAAACAAATGTAGCAATGTCATGTCTTTATGTTTATGTGAAATCACACTGCACATACAAAAGTGTGGAGCTTACAACGTAATGTTCATATTGTCACTTTCCTCCTTCTTATTCCCATGGATGACAAGGACTCCAATCTCTCCCCCCCTCTCCCCATCGGATGCAATAATCCATACTCTAGCTATTCTGAGGTGAAGGCCATGTTTGACTTCTACATTTCCAAAATTGCCATACGAAGCACAAAAGGATGTTATGAATTCTTAATCCACTGGCAACAGCTACCACCATCAAAGATAAACGGACAAAGCTGTATTTAGAGAAGGTAATATACTTCCTATAATCCTTGAAGTAAACTGTAAAAAGGATTGATCACAAACGTTTGCTCACCAGGACAAACAGACAAATATGGCACCGTTCCTTGGGCAGCAGATCTCTTTCAGCATCCATTGTATTTCAGATGGCAATAATAGATTGATTGCGCTTGCGCAGCTCCCCTTGAGGTGCACCCGGAGACTACAGCTAGTCCAGAACGCAGCCGCGTGAGCAATTATGGGAACCGCAAGGTTTACCCATGTAACACCGCTCTTGCGCGAGCTGCACTGGCTGCCTGTCGTCTTCCGGGTGCGCTTCAAGGTGTTAGTTATCATCTTTAAAGCGCTCCATGGCTCGGGACCTAGCTATCTGCGGGATCGGATCCTGCCTCATACATCCTCACGGCCGATTCGCTCCCACAGAGAGTGACTTCTCCGGGTGCCGTCCACTAGACTTTGTCAGCGGGCGACGCCCAGGGGAAGAGCTCTCTCTGTGGCGGGCCCAGCCCTCTGGAACGACCTTCCCCCCGACATTAGGACGACCACGGACCTCCGCTCCTTCCGTCTAAAATTAAAAACACATCTCTTTTGTCTGGCCGGCCTAGGATAGGCCGGTCTTTGGGGTATTATTATTATTGTATTTAATTATTGGGAATGTTGTTTTAGTTTAGCTAGTTTTATGGGGAATTTTAGCACAGGCTCAGGTTTAATTTGTTTTTTAAAATGTCTGTATATATTTATTGTCTTTTATTCTTCCTGTGCACCGCCTCGAGTCCCTATGGGGAGAGGGAGCAGTTTATAAGTATTAAATTATTATTATTATTTATTAATAAACATGAAATAGACAGGATTGAAAATCTGTGTGCACCTTAAACTGTGGGATCGATCCACAGGTAACCCCTTCCCCAATTGTTTGTTAATCTCAGAGATAACCACATATTGTATCGCTAGCATCACTGGATTTGTTGTTATTGTTAGTTGCGAAGTCGTGTCCGACCCATCGCAACCCCATGGACAACGTTCCTCCAGGCCTTCCTGTCCTCTACCATCCTCGAGTCCACTTAAGCTCACGCCTACTGCTTCAATGACTCCATCAAGCCACCTCATTCTCTGTTGTTCCTGTCTTCTTACATTGGGTCAATGTATTTCAAGCTGGCTGAATAGCTGGCTCAGAAGTACAGTGGATTCTAGATCTTCCTTTCTTACAAATTAATCTTGGAACAATTTTTTGTTTTTGTTGAATTGAACCCATGAGAACTTCACTGTATTTAAAATGGCTTTTAATTTACTATCATCAAGGGAAGTTCTATCAAGAAATAAATCTCTGAATTTAATGCCTTTCTGCTACTATGAATTGCATGAATTTATCTCAGTGGTACTGTAAAAGCTGGCATAAAAGAGGACAACTGGTGGATAACTCAGTGTCAGAAATTGTCCCCATTTTTTTCTAAGTAAGCAAATTATTCTATAAAATTGATTCAAAATAGTAACTTGGCAACAGATTGGAAGGGTAATGCTCCTTCCCCAAAAGGAAAAGAAACAGCACCAGTTTCAATTGTTGGCTTAGAAATTATTAGCTCTTACCGTAGAAAAAAGTTTTAAAGGATACAGGTAAATAATCCTCTAGTTACTAATGTAATAGAGCATGCCCATTACATTTGTAACCTGAGAATTTGTTAATTAGATCACATTAAATGAATTAGATCTCTCCCTGCTTTACCCAATCTATCGAATGTGCAGGTCATTAACTGCACACAAAGTATCTAAGGTGGGGAAGACCATGGGGGGGCCTAGTGCTTCTGACTGCCCAAGGCTTCCCACGATCTATTGAGATATCTCATGCACCCCACCCCCCACATTCTGACCCACCAGGTATCCACAGGTAGTGCAAAAGTAGTGACAGAGGCCTGAAGCAGTGTGAGATCGCTCCCCCAAAGTCTTCCATCCGTTTGCAAAAGTTGTTGGAGTGGAGCGCAGAAGCCTTGGGGGGGGGGGGGGGTTGTACGATCTCGCACTTCTGCAGGCCTCTGTCCTCTGCACCAAAAACCTTTGCAAAGGGACAGAGGTCTTCGGGGACGCAATCTCATGCTCCTGCAGACTCACCAAGGCTGTCCAGCACTGCAATAGCAGATCTAGTATCCTGCACGGGCAGCTTCAGTGAGTCAGCCAAGCTACACTCGTCCCTCTCTGCCTCTGTTCTCACAGCTCTGCTTTTGGAGTGCTCAGAGCAGGCAAAGAAACCATATTGCCCCACAGCGGAAGGTCTGGAGAAGAGAGAGAAGCGGTCAGCTTGTTCTGGAACTCTGGATCTTTAAAAGGTAAGTGAGCAATCGGTAACAGGATGGGGAGCAGCTGGTGGGCTAATATAGCAGGACCAGTGCCGGTTAGGTTCTTGTGGGAGGGAATAAACAGGGGGAAGGATGCAGTGTCTTTGCGATCGGTCGTAAAAGTGAATGACTGATGTGATGCTGCAACATCTGTAACTTCGGGACTGTATCGTAAATACTTTGGGAGGGGTTTCATAACTTTAAACTATCACTAAGTGAACGGTCATAATTCAAGAACTACTTGTAACTATATATTGCAAAATGATCCATTTACTTCAAGTAGAACAGCTGATTGGAAAAATCCTAGATTCTTCCCTCCACATATAAACTTTTTCTGAAATTTAGTGGAGATAAACATTAAAACAGAGTTTAACAATACATCCTGTTTACAAAGCTAATTTTCATAACAAAGCAAAAAAGCAATGATTGTGATTGTTCTAATGTCTTTTTCTAGTTGTTTTAATTATTGCATTATAATTTTAAGCAGCAACTGGCTTATACCTTTAGTCATTTGTATTCCCAAGAACAAACTTGTGAAATTACTTAAAGATGTAACTGAAATAACTGGAAATATATGCCAACGAAAGAGTTCCAACTTTTTACATTTTATTATTAAATCCAGATAAGCTTGAAGTAAAAAACACAACTAACATGCATGTACCTTAAATAATTCTGCTCTTAACTTTCAACAGGTTAGATTAAAACAATACCTAGGTCATATACAAACATTAATAACAAAAAATATATATCATTGTTTATTTATTTGTGTCCCACCTTTATTATTTTTATGAATAATTCGAGGCAGCAAACATATCCAACACAGCTTCCTCTTCCTATTTTCCCTATAACACCCAGTGAAGTTGGTTGGGCTGAGAGACAGTAACTGGCCCAAGATCAGCACACTAGCTTTCATGGCTAAGGTAGAATTTGAACTCACTGTTTCCTGCTTTCTAGCCTGATGCCTTAACCATTACACTAAACTGGCTCTCCTTAACTAGTATTCCCTTAAGGAACTGGAAATTGTAGCAAACAAAGATTAGTCGATTCATAATTATCAGATCAAAAATCAAAACAATTAACTTTTCAAAGACCATTCCATCTACATAAATGACTTATAAACAGCTAACACAATAATATATTATATTAGATCCCTAAACTATGGAATGTTATGTTCCAATAAAGCTCACGGGATCGGTTCAAATAACATGGTCTATGTATCTTTTGATCAATTTTTCAATTATAGAGGCTAGGCTATTTTTTCACTTCAATTTAACAATGCAATGTTTATGTTACTTTATTTTCCTGCCTTCAAATCAGTCTAGACTCCTGGTGAAAAATTCAGACAGTTTTTCTTAGCAATATTTTGGAAGTGGTTTGCCCATGCCTTGTTGCTAGGGCTGAGAGAGGAAGGACACACTGACTTTAGACCTAAATGGGAACTAGAACTCACCATCCCCTAGTTTTTAAATGCCTTAAAAAAAAAAACAGGCTCTCATAATTCTATTGATCAGTTTTGCAATTGCAGAGGGTAGGATATTTTTATTCTTGATTTGGCATAGAAGTTAAAAATACAGGAATTTACTGATATTCTTCTCATTTCTTCATCTCACGTAGTTACTTACTGGATGCAATGAATGCATTTTCCCACAAAATGAAAGTATGACTATATTAACTATGACTATATTAACTAGAAAGGTGCAGGCATACCTCTAATGTTTAACTATGACAGTTGGGGTTCTTTATGATCATATAGTAGATTATTTCCTTCCTCTCTGCTATGGGATGTAGTACCTACTTGATATGCATGTTCTACACTTCAAAGACAAACGTACTAAGAAATTAACTACAATGGTTTCCTTTTCTTCTCTTCAAACTTTAATCTCTTATTGCCACTGTATAAAACAAAGCTTTTTCATTCCTGTTGGGATCCCCCCCCCCCCCCCAATGCTAAGAATCAAGTATTCCATGAACTGGAACTTGATGTATGCCAGCCAAAGGAATTCTGACAATGATGCTCTTATTATATAGTAATAAGCCAAACCCTGCCCATCCATATACTTAAAGCCGATGTGCCCATTTTATTTCTGGGCTAAGGGCTTTCCCATAAAGTAAGGGGGAGAGCTGGGATTAAATTTGATTTCAGTTCATTAAACTACATTAAATATACTTAAGATGATTGTTCTCCTGTTGTATATTTAATAAATATCTCCCATCTGTCAGAATATAAATTATATTTGAGAACCATTTTTAGGGGTATCTGGCAGGTGCATAGACACTGCCAAAAAGATCATGGAAAGCCATGACTGACCAGAAAGCAATTTCAAGATTTAAATTCTCTTTTAAACCCTCTGGAACACTGTTCCCCCTGAACTCCGTGTCATCTCGGACCTCCGCTTGTTCCGCCAGCAGTTAAAAACGCATTTCTTCCAACAAGCCGGCCTGGCATGATTTCACTCGACACTGCACTGCCTCTAGTTACCAAAGTTTTAATTCAGGGGTTTTAATATGGGTTTAACACCAAGACTGAGTGGCTGTGGCTACCGGCGCTCCGGTTCAACCAGTTGACGCCATCACTGGCCATAGGGGGCGAACACCTAGCCCCTGTGGAGCGGGCACGCAACTTAGGCGTCCTCCTGGACTCTCGGCTGTCAATAGAAGATCATGTGACAGCCGTGGCCAGGGGGGCATTTTACCAGGTTCGCCTGGTGCGCCAGTTGCGTCCCCTATTGGACCGGGACGCCCTTCGCACGGTCACTCATGCGCTTGTGACGTCTCGGCTGGACTATTGCAATGCTCTCTACATGGGGCTCCCCTTGAGATGCACTCGAAGACTACAGCTGGTCCAGAACGCGGCCGCGCGGGCAGTTATGGGAGCTACAAGATACTCCCATGTTACACCATTCCTGCGCGAGCTGCACTGGCTGCCTGTGGCCTTTCGGGTGCGTTTCAAGGTGTTGACTATCATCTTTAAAGCGCTCCATGGCACAGGACCTAGTTATTTGCGGGATCGTATCCTGCCCCATACATCCCTTCGGCCGATTCGCTCACACAGAGAGGGACTTCTCCGGGTGCCGTCCACCAGGCAATGCCAGCGGGCGACGCCCAGGGGAAGGGCCTGTTCTGTGATGGGCCCGACCCTCTGGAACGACCTACCCCCGGATATTAGAACGACTACAGACCTCCGCGCTTTCTGGCAAAAATTAAAAACTCATCTGTTCCATCAGGCCGGCTTGGCCTAATTTATGCTTCTCGCCCCAGTCTGTATTTTCAAATTGTTTTATTTGGTTTTTAGTGGGCTGCAATTTTAATTGTTCTTAAAATTTCAGTACAGGCTAATTTAATTCATTTTTAATCTTGTTATGTATTGTATGCTTTTAGATGGTTTTTAATTTTCCTGTACACCGCCCCGAGTCCCTTTGGGGAGAGGGGGCGGTTTATAAATGTAATAAATTATTATTATTATTATTATTATTATTATTTAGCGCAGGATGGTTTAATTTAATTGAGTTTTAATGAACGTCTTATTTTTTGTATATTTGTGTATTTATATTTTATATTCCCTGTGCGCCGCCCCGAGTCCCTATGTGGTGAGATGGGTGCGGCTTATAAATTCGAATAAACTAAACTAAACTAATTTTCCCTGTACAAAGAACTTATTTGAAGTTGGGGGGGGGGGTGTGTTACATTTTGTCCTGCAAAGACACACTGAATAAAAACCTTTATATTTATATGAACATTAATTATTTTTTTTTTTAAAAGAAATTAAAATGCTTGAGAAGAATAGTTTTATAGAAAACTAGCTGATAACCCGGTGTTGCCCGGGTATTTATTTATAGGGGGGACATGTCTGGACCAAATGTAATTTCTAATGTTGGATTTTCCTCATTACCAGGGAAATCTCCCTTGTGGAGTACTGTGAAGCCGTTACTATGGCAACTCCAATGCACTGTACAGTAGAAGCCATTTTAAGGCACAACAGGTTGTATCTTAACAGAATACACACCCCGAGGGGTGTTTGGGGTGTCTTATCCCCACAGTAATTTTTTCCAGAGAATAAGTCATCTGTGTACCAAGTTTGATTGAAATTGCTTGAGGTGTTCCAGAGTTATGCTGGAACACATAGACAGAAAGACAGATATGCATGCTAGAAGGAATCTCATAACAAACTTGGATGCATTCAGCCTACCATGAGGCATCTCTAAATGTGTGCTGAGGTCTTTCAGGGCAATATTTAGTTCCTCCACGTTCTGCAGAAGGACGAATGTTTTCATTTGACGCAGACGTGCAATATCTGATGATGACAACATGCCAGATTCAAGACTCTTTAAAACCTCATGGATGCTTCCGGAGCTGTCAGCTGACTCTGCAGAGTTTTCTTAAGGGAAAGAAAAAGTTGCAGTTAGTAACTGGTTTACAGCATACAGATATTCCTCGACTTAATATTCGTTTAATGATGGTTCGAAGTTAGAAAATGGCCTTTTTTCACAAAAACAGGGGCATTTTTGCCTTCCCCCAGCCCTGCTAAAGTCTGCAGAGTACTTTTGGAGACTGGAGGAAGGCAAAAATGTCTCCGTCTTTGGGATGAGGGGGGCCGGGGCTTCAAGAGGCCAAAAATGGCTATATTTGGTGTATAAGACACACCAACATTTCCATGCTCTTTTAGGGGGGGAAAGGTGTCTTATACTCCGAAAAATACGGTATGTCAATGATCACTTGGTGCCACAGCCTCAAAAGAGCAACATACATTTGAGAAACAACTCATCCTAGATTAGTACTACTATTCCCTAATCTGTACTTTAAAATAAAATCATTATTAAAATAACATCAGATATACATAGAAAGAGGCTGAAAGGGGGAGAGAAGCCATCCAACTGTTTATGAGACACTATGGAAGGAAAGTGAATAAAAAGCATTAAGATGCTAGTTATGCTAATATTTTTAGTAGTGAAAGTATACTAACCTCAGTGACAATGTAAATCAAAGCAGAAGAAAAAGTTTTGTTCACAAACATAGTTAATTATCATATACTTGTCATAGATAGATAGATAGATAGATAGATAGATAGATAGATAGATAGATAGATAGATAGATAGATAGATAGATAGGTGATTCCTCCCCCCATATTTTCAACTATGAAGATAAACTTTTTTGCTGTAAGTCCTTCCACATACCACCCCTTTCTTTCTGCCCAATTATCATCTCTGGTGATAAAGCTTCAAGTTTATATTCCAACAAGGGTTTGCAGATATGTTTGAAATTCAATCTGAACAAAATAAAGGAATCTGTATTCAGTACAGCTACTTCCTAAATCTGAAAATGCAGGATCATTTTCTTTGAAATCTCTGCCTGTGGGTGTATGATGCCTGTTCATGCATAATTTACTGGACCTTTGTGCCACTGCATCTTCTGGAAAGTATAGCATGAAATCATACTATATACCACTGTCCCTGTACTTCAGGAATTAAACAGAGACACAGAAAACAGGTTCTGTATCTTACGTGAAAAACGGAAGTTTCAGTGCATGCGCTTAGAAATGCATCTCATTAGAATATGATTATTCATATATTCAAGTACATCTAAAAAAAATAGTTTCTTACATCTACTATGTATCAGAGATATCCTGGAAATAGGCATCAAACAGAAAACAAGAACAAGCAGGAAGCTTGAATCAAAAGAAGTAGTCTTCGACTTACAACACAAATGAGCCCAAAATTTCTGTTGCTAAGTGAAACATTTGTTAAGTGAGTTTGCCCCATTTTACAACTTTGCTTGCTATCATTGTTAAATGAATCTGGATTCCTCATTGACTTTGCTTGTCAGAAGGTCGCAAAAGTAGATCACACTGCAACCGTCGTGAGTCAGTGGCCAAGCATCTGAATTTTGATGACATGACCATGGGGATGCTGCAACAGTCGTAAATGTGAAAAACAGTCATAAGTCACTTTTTTTCAGTGACGTAACTTTGAACTGTCACAAAATGAACTGTTGTAAGTCAAGGACTACCTGCAAGCAAGCAAACAATGATGTTGAATGTTCTGAAGGAATTGCACAAATATGTTAGCTGTGTTGGTTGCTTCCCAGGTGACTATCTTCTTTTTCTCTTTTATTATATTGGGCATGTTTTCAGCTGATACGCTGCCCAGAATCATTAGAGGTTGGGGGTGATCTTATAAATTTGATAAATAAATGAAGATCTTGTTACTGAGGGCAGTGGAAAAGTCTTCTTAGTTCCTGAGTATAGGAACTAGGGCTGGTCATATCCTCAAAAGGCGGGGGAAGGTTTAGTTTCAAAATAATTTTGAGCAAACATCCTTTCCAAGCAATTTCCTGAAGCAATGCAGCTCCTTTCTTTCTAAGGGGAAGGAGGCTGAAGGGAAAAAAATCTTCTCCTCAGTCCTGGCTGCCAGAGTTCCAGGTTGGGTGCAGTTGTGGGATTCAGCTGGTTTGGGCCGGTTCGACTGAACCAGTTTGTCAGGGTCTGACCAGTTGTTAAATTGCTGGGTGGCCCCGACTCTTCCAGGAGTCCCCATGCACCCTGTTTTGGCTCCCAAGTAAGTGCAGGGAGGCCTACTAGGCCTAAAACGGGGCTCTGGGAGAGTGTGGTGCCTCCCCATGGCCGGTTTTTGCTCCCAGGGGATGCAGGAGGCCGAGTGCTGTCTGTCACACCCCTGGCCACACCCATCCAGTCGGTCATTAGGGCAGAGAACTGGTTGTTAAATTATTCGAATCCCACCACTGGTTGGGTGGCTTTGCCAAACAGGGCAGAAATTAGACTGGTATGAGGCATCTGAGAGTCTTCAGTTGGCACTTGAGAAAGAAGACTGACAGGGCTCTCCTCCAACAGCTCTGGACCCAATCAGTTCAAGGTGACGTGAACTGATTGGGTTTGTTTTCTTAAGGCCTTCTCTTCAGAGGAGACTACAGGTAGTCCTTGACTTACAACAGTTAGTTTACAGACTGTTCAAAGTTACAACGGCACTAAATATTGACTTATGACTGCTTTTCACATTTATGACTGTTGCAGCATCTCCTTGGTCATGTGACCAAGATTCAGACGCTTGGTCACTGGCTTGTATTTATGACAGCTGCAGTGTCCCAGGGTCTCGTGATCCCCTTTTGCGACCTTCTGACAAGCAAAGTCAATACAGAAAGCCAGATCCACTTAACAGCCGCGGCAAGAAAGTAAATGGGGCAAAACTCACTCAACAAAGTCTCACTGAATAACAGATATGTTGCGCTCAATTGTGGTCCTAAGTCAAGGACTACCTGTAACCTGTTGCCTTAACTTGCAAGGTGAATATAAAACAGTTTGCATTGGCCCAATAGGAGTTATGTACATGTATATTCTTTCTTTCTCAAATTGAGAGCACAAAGCAATAATCATCGGTCTTTCTCCCTCCCTATATCTGACAGTGGAAAAATAATTTGTTTCCCCTCCTTCAAGTCACTGTCATGAGGGTGATGAAATATACCTACTGTCAGAAAAATAGATTTCCTGTGTTGCTTGCAAAAAATCCAGTATGTCATCTACTTTATCTGCAACTTCAAACTCTCTTTCTCGCTTTTCTTCAGGCATGTATGTGAAATCGGTAGCAACGGGTTTTCCGAGCAAGCCAGCTGCTCTCATTTTTTCTTTCCGCCACTTCTTTTTCATTTTCCTCTTTTGGTTTTGAGTCAAGTTTGGACTGTCCCTCTGTTGCGGCTGCAAGTTATCTCCAGTTGAGTTTTCACACCCTCCACGTTTTGCTGGATTTCCATGTCCATCAGCAGGAGTTTGACAAACGCGCTTCCGTTTTTTCCTCCGACGCTTTCTCGGAAGTTGTTCTTTATCATTCTCCTCTGTGCATTGAAAGAAAAAGACAATGGACTATAAATATAATAGGGGGTATGAAGCAATTTGACTATCTGGATAAAAGCATCCCTTTTCTCTAAGATGGTGATGCTTAATAACCTCAGATTTGGGGGAGGGGGGAGAGAAAGTTCATTTTGATTACAAAATTTGATTACAGGTAGTCCACAATTTACAACAGTTCATTTAGTGACTGCTCAAAGTTACAATGGCACTGAAAAAAAGTGAATTATGGTCGTTTTTCACACTTACGACTGTTGCAGCATTCCCATAGCGACATGATAAAAAATTCATCCGCTTGGCACTCGATTCATATTTATGACGGTTGCCGTCTCTTGGGATCATGGGGTCATCTTTTGTGACCTTCTGACAGGCAAAGTCAATGGAGAGGCCAGATTCACTTAACACCTGCAGTGATTCACTTAACAACCATGGCAAGAAAGGTTGTCCAATAGAGCAAAATTCACTTAACCAAATATCTCACTTAGCCACAGAAATGTTGGGCTCAATTGTGGTCGTAAGTCGAGGACTACCTGTACTTTTATTCTTTATTTAGCATAATATATTTCTCATTAATGAGTAGCATGAACTCTCTCTCACAAACACATGAAGACAAGTTGGTAGTGCAGTATAAGGAGTCTTAAGTTTTGATGAGTGGGGGCTGGCCAACACAAAGGAGAGCATGAAGTGAGATGAGCACAAATGCTGGGTATTGTTGTGGCCCACCAGCGGCCAACATAGGTGGCAGCAGATTCAGACAGTGAGGAGGTTGGGGACGAACATGGGCCAGTCCTGGAGTCTGGGGAAGGCTTTGACTAGTGCTCTGCGTTGGAGGCAGAGATGGGGCCAGGGTCGTCTGCCAGGTTATCAGCTGCCTTCAGAGTCAGACATCAGTGAGGCAGACGAACAGCTAGAGCCTGTTCCCAGTGTGCTCATCCGCAGAGTTGCCAGATGAAGGGAACAGCTAAGGAACAAGGGCCGACTTGGGAGTAAGGCCACAGGTGGATGGTGAATGACCCCTCCCACAGGGAATAAAAGAGGAGCGAAGGGGAGGGGTGTTTGCAGGAGACAATTGATTCATTCCTGCATTCTTGCAAAGTATTGTAGCGTCTGAAAGATATCGGTTTAGGCACTCTCCAAGCCTGATAAAGGTTGGTAATTTGCCGGAGAGGAATTCTCTGTAAATTAAATAAAAGCAGATTATCAGGAGGAGGACTCAGCTTCATATTGCTGGGGAAGCCTAGGTCAGAACAAGAATTACTGTTTGGTATGGATAGGAATGAAGACCTCTTCATTTGTGTCAGAACCTACAAATTATATACATATAACATTCACTGAGCAAATAAAATAGACATAAAACAGGTCTTTGAAATTTAGCACATGTAAAATATGTAAATATTTAACACTAAATAAATATTTAAAACTAATTGTCATTTAGTTTTAATCCTATTAAATTATTAGAATTAAAACTAAATAACGTTCACTCAGGATTGGGCCACTTTGACAGTGTTTTCTCTTGTCAGCATGAGCTCTTCCTCCATACATGTTGAAGGACATTGTAGCATGCGTTAGATGGATTATTCTTTTCCTCACGTACTCTCTACTCAGAGTGTCTTCTATAGGCAAACCTCCTATGAAGATGAGAGCTAAAGGGCTAAGACACAACTTTACCACTATTTTATCATGTTCCTCTCATGTTCCATACATCCCTTCGGCCGATTCGCTCACCCAGAGAGGGACTTCTCCGGGTGCCGTCCACTAGGCAATGCCAGCGGGCGACGCCCAGGGGAAGGGCCTTCTCTGTGATGGGCCCGACCCTCTGGAACGACCTACCCCCGGATATTAGAACGACCACGGACCTCCGCACCTTCCGCCAAAAAGTAAAAACTTATTTATTCCATCAGGCCGGTTTGGCCTAATCGACGCTTCTTGCCCCAGTCTGTTTTTTGCAAATTATCGATTTGGTTTTAATGGGTTATAATTTTAATGTTTTAAATTCTTGTACAGGGTAATTTAATTCGTTTTTAACTTTGTATGTCTTGTATGTTTTTAGATAGTTTTTTTAATTTTCCTGTACACCGCCCCGAGTCCCTTCGGGCAGAGGGGGGCGGTTTATAAATGTAATTTATTATTATCATTATTATTATTATTATTATTATTATTATTATTATTATTATTATTATTATTAATTAAGCAAATTACATTTTAGAAGAATATATGCAAGAAGCTTCAAGATCAGCTTAACTAATTTCCAATTAAATAGTGTGTAACATGGGACATTCCTCCCCCAGATGATTGTTTATAAGGTGGCTAGCTATGTTCTCAAATAAAAATATATAAGGAATTATACTTATATCCCTTGTTCTCTGACCCACCCATATCTCTGCAGATATATGGTAAGACTCTGTTTTCAGCGAATGCCAACCAGAATGACAATACTACTTAAAATACTCATCTAATTCTACTGCTGAGTTGATTATTAATATTGTATTGTTTTTATCAGATGGCATTAGCTTTCTCTCAACTTTATTATATATTATCTTTGCTAGTGTACCATGTTTCACATTTTTAATTCACCTCTGCAGCGCTCAGAAGATGCCCTTCACTGAGATGTCCACAAGCAGAATTAATATGCACATGCACCTACTGAGAAGCCAGTGGTAAAAAACATGAGGAAAAATCTATGTTTTTGGTTTCTAAATGCTTTATTTTTGCTTGTTTGGCTTCTGGCACCTAATATTTATCCGGTGCCTCAGTTATAATTCATCCCCAGCCTTCCTACTAATAAATTTGCTCTAAAGATGAGAACTGCAATTTCATTTTTGTAACCTCTCCATTCTCGGGCTTTGTTATCTCTGAAACACTTCCTCTCTCTTTTCATAATATCAGCTCCAGAGTTGCAAGTTCTTTAACTGACAGATGAGTGACTCACTGCAGAGCAGTTCTGATCCCTTCAAAGGAGGAGGAATGAAAACCCATTTGCAATTCAGCACTGCAGCACAAAAGAGACTTGAAATAATTTGCACCACAAATCTACACTGAACAGCGTTTTACCTGTATGACAATTGAAACAAACATCTCCCGGGAGAATACAGACAGATGAGAGGAAGAACAAAATGACAAATACATTCCAGCCCTGCATAAAATGGTACAGATGTTAAGGTATCATTGCTTAAGCTCCCCTTTTAAAGAAAAAATAATGTAAAGCGATCTGAGGCCTGAGCAAAGAGGGGTTATACGTTTTTTTCTATGCTGATAGAAAACATAATCCTACGCACACTTATCTGGGAGGAAGTCCACTCATCAATTAGTTAAAGAAACATTGCAACCTTTGTTCAAAAACAACATTTGTGCGTGACGATGAAGAAAATATGAATCATTTTGAATTGGTTGTATAAAGCACCTCATGGAAGTTCTTTTCATAGTAGTCTAGCAATCTCAACAGCAATAATTTTATAAAGAGGAATGCATGAAGGGTTTATTTAACAGATTAACAGAGTTGGAAGGGACTTTGCAGGTCATCTAGTCCAACACCCTGCCCAAGCAGGAGACCCTACATCTATCTGCCTCTACCTAGGATTGAACTCACAACTTCCTGATTGGGAGGCGAGAGCTCCACCTCTAGGCCACAGCTGTCTTGTTAATGTAAGAAGCATATCCAACTTTTTATTTATTTATAGCTCTTTCTATAATATAATTTTAGCAATGCACTGTAAGAAGAATTCTCCAGTATTTTCTCAGCCAATTTAGGGGGTCAACCTAGGCGTTCGTTTTAACAAAATGTTTATAACCATGTGTTCTGCGGCTATATCCTACATAGGAGTAAGGTAACATATTCTATTCTCTGGTTTGTCCTTCTTCATGGACAGCATGCAAGACCCTAGAGTAGAATTTTAATCTTGAAGGAAACAGTATACCGGAGCTCTAGCTGTTTACCAACATTAGATATTCAGTATCTTTAATATATGGTTGCAAAGGAGTGGATTACTAAAAAAAAAAAGACAGTTCTTAGACTAAACAAGAGTTCTTTGTGAACAACTGTGGAGTTATGAATTATCTCTATGCAATTAGGCTTGCTCATAGGTCTTCAGCTACTAAAAATAATTAGTCCAGTGTTCATATCTGTGCGATGGAAAACTTACAGCAATGAGACAATTATTTCCAAGTAACCATGAACAAAGAAGGTGGTTGCTTAAAAACCATTAACTGTAATTCTTCTCACCAAGCTGCAATCCTGGGACAAGAATGGCTGACTGTATGTCACTTTGCACATTTGGAGGGATACGGAAGGTGGAAGTTATGCTAAAATATAGCAATAACAGTAATTATTTTTCTGGGATCATTAGCATCGCAACTGATTTTCAGGAAGCTATTGATGTCAGCTCTAGCACCAAGATTGAGGAATTTCAGCTGTGACCTCATTTCAGCTGTAACATAATATTAGGGAAGCTGGAAAAAAATATTCATATGTATACTTGTTATTAGCACTACCTTTCTGAATAACCTGTTATCTAAATATATCATTTGCAACAAATGATTCCTCAACAAATAAAACAACTTAAAATAAGAAAAAAAATTTCAATAAGTTAAATAATTATAAAAATCCACCCAAACCAATATTAACTAAAGCCTTACTATTGACATCTACTTTTAAAGCTTCCTCAAGCAATCCAAAGATTCAACAATTATTCCAAATATACGGGGTCGTTACAGAGAAGGGCTAACCTTGAATTTCTGCTAGGAGAATCAGCAGCTGTTCCAATATTTCTTAGATAGACTAGGCCTGAAGTATCCAGGGCTTTAAATAACCATTGGCAATTATTCTGTAAGTGCTTATTCTCAATAAGGGTGGAGATAGCATCCATGTATGGGTTCAACCTATCCACACTCTGATTGGACTGAGTCTGTTTAATAATTAATTAAGCATGGTATATAACCCCCTTACGAGTAGTCACTCCCAGTTTCTCGACTCAGTCCGACTCTGGGACTAGTCCGGTATCTCCATATTGTGTTTTAACGATTCTTTGCTGCGAATTTGGAAGAAGATTGGTAGGCCTGCCACCCCTGCTTCGTTCCCTCTGCCTCTAGGGAACCGTTGTAGGCCAAGGGACTTAAGTGCCTCATTGACTGCTCCCCCATCGCGGTGCGCATCTGAATTTGCTCAGGGGTGGCTCAGCAAGCGGCCTTGATTGGGGTGGCCTTTCCAGCGGCCTTGCCGCCCGGCCTTTGCACCCCTGGGGAGCCAACGCGGCGCATCATGGCCTACGCCCCCTCCAGCGGGCTGACTGAACGATACAGGCGGTTTGTCGGGTGACCGAGAGCCCTTATCCGTCGCCCGCAGGGCTCCCGAGAGGCTACTGCCATTGCTGACCCGGCCGGGGGAATCCCCCTCCGCCCACGCGACCGCCGGAGTCTGGTTGCCTCAGACGCTGACAGCAGGGGCTTTCCCAACACCCACGCTGCGAAGCTTTCCCTTGCGCACCCGCCGCTTCGAGGCCAGGGCTTTCCCGCCGCCTACGCACCTATCAAACCGCCGTCAGCCTGCTGCCTTGCATAGAGGGATTCCCTCACCGCCCACGCGGCTATACAAGTGCGCCGGACCATCGCGGTCACCGAGCTTCTGCTTCCGGCCGGCTGTGAGGCTTGTAGTTCCCCTGGTAGTGGGGAACCGTCCGTTTTGGCGATCGGCGGCCCTGCGACGGAGCGATATCATCTGCAGGCTTGAGCTTGCTGAGGGGACTCCCATGCCCATCGTGCCTGTCCCGCCAGTGACCTCGGGCATTCAGGACTACATTGCAGAGGCCATATGCCAGGGCATCGCTGCGGGCTTACAATCTAAAGCACAGGGAGCGCCGGTGCCACAACCTCCGGCCTCTGCCCAGGCCCCTTCGGCGGCCACCCCGGCCCAGCCTCTCTCACCATCGGCGCAGGACCGTGACTCACACCAGGGGTCAGATGACGACGACCTGCCAGATGCGGATCTGTCGGGAGATGAGGATCTGGGGCCGGAAAAGCCTTCTAAGTCTGGCCTGTTCCCGCATGCTCTGTTCTCGCCTCTTCTCGCAAAGGCCAAAGTTGCCTCTGACCTCGAGCCACCTCCCCAAGCAACGACTGCTCCGGTTCCATCTACGTCCGCCAAACCATGGTTCATCGAGCAGACGGCGGAGGCTGAGAACATCCCTGCCCCTCAGCTCTTCATAGACGCTATCAAGAGGCAGTGGACCACCCCGACTTCAGGGCCTTCCCCCGCGGCGAATGACAGGCGCTTCTATGCGGTGGCGGATGCCTTGGACAAGACTCTGGTCTGGCCCGCGGTGGACCAGCCCGTGGCGGCCCTTCACTCCCCTGCGACCCTCCCTGGGGGTCAGGAGGACTTACTGAAGGCGGAGGACAGACGGGCGGACCAAGTCCTCCGCAGGGGCCATCAGGCTTCGGCCTAGTCCGTGCGTGCCTCAACGGCGGCGTCCTTCTTGCTCGCTCCAGCCTTTTCTGGCTGCAGCAATTGCAGGGAAGGATCCCGGCAAGCGAACCACGCGCTCACCAGGACCTTAACAAGATAGTGGCGGCAGTGCAGTTTATGGGGGATGCTACGCTGAGTGCTGCTCGGTTTTCTTCACGCGCCATGGTCTCCAATGTAGCCTCCCGGCGTCTGCTTTGGCTGCGCCAATAGCAGACGGACACAAAACACAAGTGGAAGCTGGCGTCTGCCCCTTACACTGGGGAGACTTTATTCGGTGATGTCCTTTCCCCTTTCTTGGTCGAGGGCCGTGATAAACGTAAAATCCTTCCTTCAAATCTCAGAAGGGGTTCCGGTCGTCCCGGGCCTTACCCCAGGAGACAACAGTCCCATCCTCAGGACTTTGGGGGTTCCTCTAGGCAGGACTTTTCCCGCAACAACTATCGTCAGCAGGGTGGTTTCGGCCACTGGTATAACCAGAGCCAGCGGTTCCGCTCACCCCGAGGGGGTCAATCTAGGCGACCCTTTCGGGGCGGCGGTAACCGTTACTACCGCAGACAGTAACCTGACCATGGCCGAGTCTCCCATTGGTGGCTGCTTGCAACTGTATGCGGACCAGTGGGAGGCTACAACTAGCGACAACTGGGTCCTGGCCACGGTCAGGTATGGTCTGGCCTTGGAGTTTGTGGCCCAGCCCCCTGACTACTTCATCTCTTGTCCGCTCCCCAGTAATCCCACCAGACGATCAATGATGGAGGAGGCTATACAGCACCTCCTCGATATTGGGGCAGTTCAGTTGGTTCCCCCTGCGGAGGTTCACCAGGGGTTTTACTCCCTCCTATTTGTGATTCCCAAGGAGTCGGGAGGATGGCGCGCGATACTCGACCTGAAGCGCCTCAACTTGTACATACGTTATCGCCGTTTTAAAATGCACTCACTGTTTACTATTTTGGAGGGTGTCAGAGTTGGCGACTATATGGTTTCAATTGATCTGACCGAAGCATATTTACATGTTCCTATTTTACCAGATAACCGCTGTTTCTTATGTTTCTGTTACTATTCCCATCACTTTCAATACACTGCATTGCCTTTTGGCCTTTCCTCTGCGCCCCGTGTCTTCACTAAGGTGATGACCGCTTTGGCGGCTCATTTACACTCCATCCCTATGTGGGCACAGTTTTATTTGGATGACATTTTGGTTCAGGCGTCATCCCGGGAGGCGGCTGTTAGGGACCTTCACACCACATTGGAGGTCCTGCAGGCGCATGGTTTTTCCATCAATGTACCCAAGAGCCAGGTTAGCCCCTCCACCAGGATCCTTCATTTGGGGGCCTTGATTGACTCCTCCCTGGGCCAGGTTTTCCTCTCCAAGGAGAGGTCCAACAGCATTATGCAACTGGTGCGGGAGGTGGAGTCCACAGGCAGGCCTTCTCTGGCGGTGCTCTCAAAGCTTATGGGTAAAATGGTTTCTGCCTTCTCCATCGTCCCCTGGGCGAGACTCCACTCTAGGAACCTGCAGTAGTTCCTTCTCCCATATCAGCGCAGGGGGTCAGTCACTCTTTAACACGGGTCTCCCTTCCGGGCGATGTTCGGGGGTCCCTATGTTGGTGGAGGTCCTCCGCGATCTTAAGGGGCTGCCAGTTCCGGGTGTCAGATTGGATCGTCATTACCGACGCCAGTCTGTCCGGTTGGGGGGCGCATCTGGATGACCATATCACACAAGGGTTATGGTCACCAGCCGAATCTCAGCTGGTCATCAACTTGTTAGAGCTCCGAGCTATCAGACTAGCCCTCTTGGAATTTGACAACCTGATTTTCGGCCAACACATCCTGGTACTGACTGATAACATTACTGCCAAGGCGCATGTCAACCGCCAAGGGGGTACCAGGTCCAGATCACTTATGGCGGAAGCACAGGAGTTGGGAGATTGGGCGGAATGTCATCTCACATCAATGGTTGCTGAACACATGTCTGAGGTGGACAATAGGCAGGAGGATTGGCTTAGCAGGGTTCGGGTGGATCAGGCTGAATGGGGCTTGCATCCTTCTGTTTTTCAGGAAATCGTCCGGTGATTCGGGACACCAGCTGTGGACCTGTTCACCTCGCCTGCGAATGCCCAGCTCCCCCGATTCTTCACCCGGTTTCTGGCTCCAGGGGCGGAGCGAGTGGACACCCTGAGGTCGCCCTGGCCGAGGGGGCTTCTATACGCTTTCCCTCCCACCTCCCTTCTGCCCAGGGTCATATGGAAGGTCATCACTACACGAGCAGAGGTCCTCCTAGTAGCACCTTATTGGCCCCGGCGACCTTGATTCGCCGACCTGCAGTCCTTGTCTCTGGGGAGGCCATGGTGCATCCCTCAAGACCAGATAGTCCTCCTTCAGGGGTCGTTGGAGCACCCGGAGTCCCGGTGGCTCCAACTGACCGTGTGGAGATTGAGCGGGTCGCTCTGAGTGGTGGGGACCACTCCTCCAGGGTCATCTCCACCATCCAGGCCTCTCGTCGCCCCTCCACAATACGCATTTATAACGCGACATGGAGGATCTTTTGCAACTGGTGCATGACGGTTCAGATTCCCCCCGAGAGGGCCACGGTCCCTCAAGTGCTGGAGTTCCTGCAGGACGGTCTAGATAAGGGTTTGTCCCCCAACACCATCCGGCGTCAGGTGGCCGCCCTGGTGTCCATTCTGACATGGGGGAGCGAGCTGTCCCTCTCCCAACACCCCACCGTACGTCGTTTCCTCAAGGGGGCATCCAATCTGCGGCCAGCAGCGGTCCATAGGCATCCTACCTGGGATCTCACTAAGGTCCTGGTCGCTCTCACAGCCGCTCCCTTTGAGCCCTTGGAAGGAGTTTCACTGCAACTCCTCTCCTGGAAGGTGACTTTCCTGGTTGCTGTTACGTCTGCCAGACGGATTTCAGAACTGCATGCCCTTTCTGTTAGGGAGGGCTTGTGTACGTTCTACCCCAACAGGGTTGTTCTTAGGTCGGATCCTTCGTTCATGCCTAAGGTGGGTTCCTGGTTTCATTGGTCCCAGGGGATTGTCTTGCCTAATTTTTACCCTGATCCGGTACAACCTCAGGAGCAGCTCTGGCACATGCTAGATGTGCGTAGGGCTCTGGAGATCTATGTGAAGCGTACGGCGCCTTTCCGTCGTTCGGAGGCTTTGTTTGTTTCTTTTTTACCTTCCTCCCTAGGTCACAAGGTGTCCGTCCCCTGCATTGGTAGGTGGGTCAGGAAGTATATTGGCAAGGCTTACGAAGTCTCTCAAGAGGCCATTCCTGAGGGCGTTATGGCCCTTTCCACGCGGAGCGCGGATACAACATCAGCTTGGTCCACGCAGGCTTCGCTTGAGATTTGTCATGCTGCAGCCTGGTCTTCTCCTTCCCCTTTCATCAGGGTGTATAAGATGGACACATTTGCTTCGGCTGGGGCTAACTTCGGCCATAGAGTGTTGCAGGCCGCTGTTTCCAGTCATTAAGGGCTGGGTTTCTCTCGACCCCTCCCTTTGGAGTGGTGGTTGGGCTTGGGTATGTCCCATACATGGATGCTATCTCCACCCTTATTGAGAAAGAGCGTTGGTACTTACCTGATAAGCCTCTTCTAATAAGGGGGGAGATAGCATCCGGCCCATCCCTTGTCTCGTTCATCCCAGCCGGTTGTTTGGCTTCGGGAATTGTTTCCTTGTTGGCATGGTTTGCATTGCCTTGATCTGCATGAGACGGTGTGTTTTTTTCAGAAAAGTTGTTGGAGACTACTGGCGAGTCTGTCGTTATTTCCTTCGTCGAAAAACTGGGAGGGACTACTCGTAAGGGGGTTCTATACCACACTTAATTAATTAAGGGCACAGCACCGAGACGGCATTGGTCGCGTTGGTAGATGATCTCTGGAGGGCCAGAGATGGGGGTTGTTCCTCCATCCTGGTCCTATTAGACCTCTCAGCGGCTTTTGATACCATCGACCATGGTATCCTATTACATCGGCTGGAGGGGTTGGGGGTGAGAGGCAACGTGTTGCGGTGGTTCTCCTCCTATCTCTCCGGTCGATCGCAATTTGTGTTGACAGGAGGGCAGAGGTCAACCTCTAGGCCCCTCACTTGTGGGGTGCATCAGGGTCGGTCCTCTCACCACTCCTGTTCAACACATATATGAAGCCGCTGGGTGAGATCATCCGTGGTTTTGGGGTAGAGTACCATCTCTACGCTGATGATACACAGCTGTATATATCTACCCCAAACCACCCCAACGATGCCGTAGCGGTGATGTGCCAGTGCCTGGAAGCCGTGCGGGCCTGGATGGGAAGTAACAGACTCAGACTCAACCCGTCCAAGACAGAGTGGCTGTGGTTTCCGGCATCCCGGTACAACCAGTTGACTCCATCACTGGCCATAGGGGACGATCACCTTACCCCTGTGGATGGGGCACGCAACTTAGGTGTCCTCCTCGATGCCCGGCTGTCCATGGAAGATCAAGTGACAGCCGTGGCCAGGAGGGCGTTTTACCAGGTTCGCCTGGTCCGCCAGTTGCGTCCCCTATTGGATCGGGGTGCCCTTTGCACAGTCACTCATGCCCTCATGACATCCCGACTGGACTACTGCAATGCTCTCTACATGGGGCTCCCCTTGAGGTGCACCCGAAGGCTTCAGCTAGTCCAGAATGCAGCCGCGCGGGTAGTTATGGGAGCCTCTAAGTTCTCCCATGTAACACCGCTCCTGTGCGAGCTGCACTGGCTGCCTGTCATTCTTTCGGGTACGCTTCAAGGTGTTAGTTACCATCTTTAAAGTGCTCCATGGAACGGGACCTAGCTATCTGCGGGATCGCATTCTGCCTCATACATCCCTACAGCCGATTCGCTCCCACAGAGAGGGACTTCTCCGGGTGCCGTCCACTAGGCTGTGCCAGCGGGCGACGCCCAGGGGAAGGGCCTCCTCTGTGGCGGGCCCGACCCTCTGGAACGACCTTCCCCCCGAAATCAGAACAACCACGGACCTTCGCTCCTTCCGACAGCTATTAAAAACTCACTTCTTCCATTTGGCTGGCCTAGGGTAATTTTAATTTAAAATTTAAAATATTAAGGGTTTTTTTTAGGGATAGTTTTATTTTTTATAGAAGTTTTTAGTGCAGGGTAAGTTTAATTTGATTTTAACCTTGTACTTTGTTTGTTGTAATTTGTTTTTAATTTCCCTGTGCCCCGCCTCGAGTCCCTTCGGGGAGAGAGAGCGGGATATAAATAAAATTTATGATTATTATTATTATTATTATCATCATCATCATCATCATCATCATCATCATCATCATCATCATCATCATCATCATCATCATCATCATCATTATTAAACAGACTCAGTCCAATCAGAGTGTGGATAGGTTGAACCCATACATGGATGCTATCTCCCCCCTTATTAGAAGAGGCGTATCAGGTAAGTACTAATGCTCTTTTCCTGTATTTTGCCAGGAAACCAACTGGCAGCCTTTGAATCAATCAGGCTGCCAAATTTTTAGCCCACAGGTTTTTTTCCCCTATAATCTCTCCAGTCAAATTCAAGCACAGCAGGTTGAGTCTGCCAGTAGCAATAGTAATAGAACTTAAGACTCATATACCACTTCATAGTGCTTTACAGTCCTCTCTAATCAGTTTACAGTGTTAGCATACTGTCTCCAACAATCTGTGTTCTCATTTTACCAAGTTTGGAAGGATGGTAAGCTGAGTCAACCTTGAGCTAATTAGGATTGAACTGCTGGCAGTTGCAGAATTAGCCTGCAATACTGCATTCTAACCACTGCACCACCATGGCTCCAACCTTCAAATTACTGGCAGATGTAAGGTAAGGTAAAAGTTTCCCTTACACATATGTGCTAGTCATTCCTGACTCTAGGGGGCAGTGCTCATCTCTGTTTGAAAGCCGAAGAGCCGGCACTGTCTGAAGATGTCCCCCTAGTCATGTGGCTGGTATGACTAAATACCAAAGGCGCATGGAATGCTATTACCTTCCCACCAAAGGGGGTTCCTATTTTTTCTACTTGCACTTTTACATGCTTTCAAACGGCTAGGTTGGTAGAAGCTGGGACAAGAAACAGGAGCTCACTCCGTTATGCGGCGCTAGGGATTCGAACCACCAAACTGCCGACCTTTCTCATTGACAAGCTCAGCGTCTTAGCCCCTGAGCCACCTTACTGCCCTTACTGGCAGATGTACCAGTGTTCTAAAATAATTTTCTTTTAAAATGGACAAACGTGGTTGATTGGCTAAGCCTGGTTTAAAATAAACGTTCATGCTGCTGCCAGAGTTTGAGGTATCAGGGGAAGAACTGGATCCAGAATGCGTATCAGAAGGCTAGACGTCTTTCTGAAGATGTATATAACAGTCAGCCAGCTTCCTTTTTTTTCTTTAAACCAGCCTATGGCCACCAGAAGTTGGTCATCTCAGAAAACTGTACCACTCTTCGAAAAAGCCATTATGGCAGATTGTATTTCATCACAGTCCTGATAGACTCCCTCAACAATTTCATGCAGATGTAAAAAGTGATGAAGGCAGAAGAGCCCTAGTGACACAATGGTTAGAAATATTGAAAGCAAACTCTACCCAGAGCTTGGAGTTCAATCCTGACAGGCTCCAGGTTGATTCATCCTTTCATCCTTCTGAGGTTGGTAACACGAGAACCCAGATTTTGGGAGGCAATATGCTGACATTTTAAATCACCCAGTGAGTGATGTAAGGCACTAGGAGCATATGTAAGTGCTATTGCTATTGCTAGAAGGGAGACACGGGATCTCTATATCAATTATCTGAAATTATTGTGTAGAAAATCAGTCTAAGACAGGGGTCTGCAAAGTCGGCTCTTTTAAGACTGATGGACTTCAACTCCCAGAGTTCCCCAGCCAGCATAGCTGGCTGGGGAATTCTGGGAGTTGAAGTCCACCAGTCTTAAAAGAGCCGACTTTGCAGACCCCTGGTCTAAGAGATCAGAATGGAACAGCTACAAAGCAAATGCAGATCCATTCCTTTCCCTCCCACCGAGACGATACAGAATAATATGGTAGCTGGCCGATAAAAACAATCGTCACACTCCCTCTGAGTGACAAAAGTTCATCAAGCCATCTAAGGCAATTTTAATGCCACAGCCCTCTTCCTAAAAATACGTTGTGAAATATGCCATGTGGCAAAGTACCATCATACTGAGTTTTCCCATTACCTTTTCTTATCCCTGGCAGTAGTGGTTGCTGCCAGAACACACAGCAGGGAGTCAGATTTTGGCAGCCACCCATGTTTTCGTTAACTTCTATTTTCACCCTCATTCTGCAGAACTGAAACACAATGTTCAAGATGTCTTGTTTCAAAGATCACATTGGAATGTATTTTACATCTTTTCCAGCTTATTCAAGCTGGAGTACTGAACATGCCCAACAATTCAAGCTTTCATAGGTATGAATCCAGATCTCTGCCCAACTGAGATTTCCCTCCAATATAACAAGTAATAATCCTGTTAATGACAAAACGCTGAAGGTAACTTGTACCACATATATCTTCTCATAATCTTGGCACCCTTTTCCATTTCAGACATCTTGGAAGGAACCAGCACTGTGTCTCACCTAGCAAGCAACACAATGAATTCAAGGAGCTCACAAACATGGAAATAAACCTTCTTCCATTGTTGCCCCTTACAGGAGCTAATTAAGGTAGCTATTTATAGCCCAATTCTCCATGACGCTGTCTTGGCCCTTTTCAAAATTGTCAATTAGTGTCCATCATTTCATTTGATGATAGTAAAACCCAAGTTTAACTATCTCCAGTTTGCTCCCTCATCATTTCTAGCTCAGATAATAGCCTCCGGATTGTTGCCAATCAAGCTTGATGAAATGTACAAAGCATTTCCTTGGATGCTCTGCAGCAGAACTAAGATTGTAAAATTATTAGAGACCTTATTTTCAGTTGCTGAGAAGAGAGCATTTTCAGGAGCTACATAATTTGTGACACTTAAAAGAACTGGTGTGAGATGTGATAATGATTCTGGGAAGTATGGGACCATCTTAGAAAACTAAGTATTTATTCATTCATTCATTCATTCATTCATTCATTCATTCATTCATTCATTCATTCATTCATTCATTCATTCATCTATCGTATTTATAAGCCGCACCCATCTCACCACAAAGGGACTCGGGGCGGCGCACAGGGAATATAAAATATAAATATACATATATACAAGAATATAAACATTCTTAAAACTAAATTAAATTAAACCCACCCTGCGCTAAAACCAATTTAAAACCCCTAAATTAAAACTTTGGTCAACTAAAAAGCAGTACAGTGTCAAGTAAAATCATGCCAGGCCGGCTTGTTGGAAGAAGTGCGTTTTTAACCACTGGCGGAACAGGCGGAGGTCTGAGATGACATGGAGTTCGGGAAGTAGGGCGTTCCAGAGGGTTGGGCCCATCACAGAGAAGGCTCTTCCCCTGAGCGTCGCCAACCGGCATTGCCCGGTTGATGGCACCCGGAGCAGACCCTCTCTGTGAGAGCGGATTGGTCGTAGGGACGTATGGGGGAGCAGACGGTCTCGTAGGTAACTAGGCCCCGTGCCATGGAGCACCTTAAAGATGGTCATCAAAACCTTGTAACGCACCCGGAAGGTCACAGGCAGCCAGTGCAGCTCGCGCAGGAGCGGTATTATGTGGGATTGCCTTGAGGCACCCATAATCACCCGCGCGGCCGCATTCTGGACCAACTGCAACCTCCGAGTATAATAATAATAATAATAATAATAATAATAATAATAATAATAATAATAATAATAATAATAATAATAATAATAATTTAATTTGTAAACTGCTCTCTCTCCCCGAAGGGACTCGAGGCGGTGCACAGGGAATTAAAAATACATATACAAACAACAAACATTATAATACAATTTAAAACGAATTAAACCTAGACCCTGCGCTAAAATCCCCAACTAGCTAAAACTAATGCCCCTAAAAATCCCTAATAAAATGGTTTGAAGTATTCAGCTAGAGGTAATGGGTCAATTAACCCAAGCCAGCCAGGCAGAAGAAGTGAGTTTTTAGTTTTTGACGGAAGGCGCGGAGGTCCATAGTTGTTCTAATTTCGGGGGGAAGGTCGTTCCAGAGGGTCGGGCCCTTCCCCTGGGCGTCGCCCGCTGGCATAGCCTAGTGGACGGCACCCAGAGAAGTCCCTCTCTGTGGGAGCGAATCGGCCGAAGGGATGTATGGATGTATAGTGCATCTCAAGGGGAGCCCCATGTAGAGAGCGTTACAGTAGTCCAGACAAGAAGTCACGAGTGCTTGAGTGACTGTGCGAAGGGCCTCCCGGTAAAGTAAGGGGCGCAATTGTCGGACCAGGCGAACCTGGTAAAACGCCCCCCTGGCCACGGCCGCCACCTGGTCCTCCAGGGAGAGCCGGGAATCCAGGAGGACTCCTAAATTGCGCACCCTCTTCACAGGGGCCAGTACCTCACCCCCCATGGCCAGTGATGGTGTCAACTGCCTAAACTGGGAGGCCGGAAACCACAGCCACTTGGTGTTGGACAGGTTGAGTTTGAGTTTGTTGCTGCCCATCCAGATCCGTACGGCCTCCAAACACCGGGACATCACCTCAACGGCATTGTTGGGGTGGTTTGGGGTAGAGATGTACAGCTGAGTGTCATCAGCGTACAGATGGTACTCTACCCCAAAACCACGGATGATCTCACCCAGCGGCTTCATATACGTGTTGAACAGGAGTGGCGAGAGGACCGACCCCTGCAGCACCCCACATGTGAGGGGCCTAGAAGTCGACCTCTGCCCTCCTGTCAACACGAATTGCGACCGACCAGAGAGGTAGGAGGAGAACCACTGTAAAACGGTGCCTCCCACCCCCAACCCCCCCCAGTCGGCGTAATAGGATACCATGGTCGATGGTATCAAAAGACGCTGAGAAATCTAACAGGACGAGGATAGAGGAGGAACCTATATCCCGCGCCCTCCAGAGATCATCCACCAACGCGACCAATGCTGTTTCGGTGCTGTGACCGGGTCGAAAGCCGGACTGGTGCGGGTCTAGATAATCAATTTCCTCCAAGTGGCGAGGAAACTGCTGTGCCACCACACTCTCTACAACCTTCGCTAGAAAGTGAAGGTTGGAGACCGGATGGTAATTCTCCAATAATGCTGGGTCCAGGGAAGGCTTCTTGAGGAGGGATCTCACCACCGCTTCCTTCAGGGCGGTAGGCAAAAAACCCTCGCTCAAAGAAGCATCAAATTTGGCTAATTTGGCTATTATTCACTATGTCCTGGAGCCAGCCTCGTGTCACCTCTCAGGATGCCAGTACAAGCCAGGAGGGACACGGGTCCAATAAACATGTGGTGGCCTTTAGTCTCCTCGACAGCCTGTCCATATCATCGGCAGCAACAAAGTTAAAGTCCTCCCATAAAATTGTCTCAAGGCCTGCATCGGGTACTTCCTCTAGACTACTATCTGTGGAGGCCAACCCGCTCCGGATCTGAGCGATTTTATCCAGCAGATATTCACCAAATTCCTCGGCATGGCCCTGCAACGGGGCTTCCCGCGGCCTCTGTTGAAGGAGGGAGTGGGTTACGCCAAACAGGGCCGCCGGGCGGTTATCTGCGGACGCGATGAGGGTGGCACAATACTCAGGTTTGGCCACCCTCATCGCCACTAAGTAAGTCCTCAAATGGGCTCTCACTAGTGTTCGGTCAGATTTGGACCGAGAGGATCTCCACCTACTCTCTAGGCGTCTCTTGTGGCGTTTCATCTTATTAATTTATCTCCCCCTTTATTTATTTATTTTTACAAATTTTGTTTTTCTTAATCTGGCATGCCAAAATTTGGTTTATGAATGAGACATTCAAAGAAACTCAAAACATTCTTTTCCCCATTTTTTTTAATGCCGTACATTCTTGATGGAGTAACTGTATTTATATACAGTTAGCGCTGTGGTGGCGTGGTGATTAGAGTGCAGTATTGCACGCTAACTCACCCCTCACTGCCAGCAGTTCGATCCCAACTGGCTCAAGGTTGACGCAAGCCTTCCATCCTTCCAAGGTCGGGAAAATAAGGAGCCAGATAGTTGGGGGCAATATGCTGACTCTGTAAACCCCTTAGAGAGGTCTGTAAAGAGGTATATAAGTCTAAGTGCTATTGCTATATGAATGTAACTGGATCTTCTACCTCTTTAACTGCATTGTTAGAAGTGGTGGTGTTTCTCTCCAAATTTAACCATTCTGTTATTTTATCCAACGGACTACTGTGGAATAGACTCCAGGAGCTGTTTTTTAAAGGTATAAGCCAGGGTCTGCAAAGTCGGCTCTTTTAAGACTGGTGGACTTCAACTCCCAGAGTTCCCCAGCCAGCATAGCTGGCTGGGGAATTCTGGGAGTTGAAGTCCACCAGTCTTAAAAGAGCCGACTTTGCAGACCCCTGGTATAAGCCATTCCACTGTGTATTCATAAATTTAGTGGACCTGTCTCTTAAAGTTATAATACCGATATCTATTATTAATACAATTTATTAGATTTGTCCACACACACACACCCCAGTTCACCCATGATCTTAAGAAAATGGACACAGTGCTCCTTCCTTTATTATTCTCTAATGGGAAACTACTACTATATTGACTTTCCCTGCTGTGAACCTGGCTCCAATCATAGCTGACTTTTTGCAAAGGCAGAAGAAAAACTGCAATGCTAGAATTTTTTTCCCACCCCTTGTAGTAGCAGAATGTTTCCTTCAATGCATCATTTCACACACGGATAGTCTGCGAATGGGAGTGCTCTGAAACCTGAGAACGCAACTTGGCAAAGAGCACCTTGGGTCAAATTGGATCTTGCCGTCCTGTGCTATTCAATATGGGCTTTGTGAAAATTTAACATTGGCTAAAGAATAAATAAAAGAGTTTGCGAAGGGAGGAAAGGAAGAAAAGAGTACCGCATTTCTGATTTGTTTTTACTTTACTTCAGGAGAGGGCTTAAAAGGAGAAAATGGAAGGGACAGCTTTGAATATGTGTAATTGAATGATGACTATCTTGATGCATTAAGACAGCAGGGTAGAGTGTTTTTTCAAGCAATTATATCCATCAGTCCTTTCAGATTACAGTGGTGGATTGGAAAGTCACTGGCCAGCTACATGATTGCCAAAGTCCATTATTTTGAAGAAATAAAGCTTTTGCTTTCGGTATCTAATGGGGGCACCAAGGGTATTTTCAATACAAAGGAAGACAGAAAGCAAAGTCACAGTATTTTCAGAAATATTCACTAATCTAAGCTCGCATCATCCTTTCTCCATATATTCATTTAAATATTCCATATATTTTCTTTTACCCAGAAGACTAATACTGATGAACAAGTATTTTATCACTGTCTTATAACAGAATAGGGTTTGTTTTTTTAATTTTATTTTCAACAATCTTACTGGGGCTTAAAGCCTTGTGAAGTCACCTTAATTTGACATCCACAACTTTATTTCATTAACAGAATTCAGTGTCTGGGCTGAAGCTTTGGGGATAGATGTTTCATATCAGTCAGGTAGCATTCTGATTTCACCTTATTAAAAAACCTTGAGCCTCATTACAGAGTCCTTATCACAATTTCTCTGGAAATTTATCTAATAATTATCATTATTAAAAATGATGGTAAATAGTGACAGCATTTATTTAATCTTAAAGACCTCATTAATTTAATTCTTCCCAAATGCTGATATCTAATTGCCCCAAATTTCTGTTTCACATGCAAACATACAGAGACAGCATTTTCCCCCCTCTTCTTCCTTTAATTACAAACCGGATTTAAATTTGTTTATTTGGTTACATCCATTTCACATCCATTAAAATATAATCAAACACCTGAATGTTAGTGACACTGTGGAAACCAATCTATGCTTTAGGAAACCAAAGACATTTCCATTTTGCCCAATGAATCTAAAATCCTTAACATCCTATAAGGCTGTACGGTTATTTAGCGTTACAGAGTTTTAATTACTTTGATAATGGTAGCAAGACTGACTTCTTCCCAGCTATCCAACACTATTAATACAAAAATCAGGGTAAAGTCTCCTAGTCTATCAGAAACTTTTCAAATCCAAAAAATGGATTTTGTAGGGAAAACAACGAAAAAGCAAAATCAAAGAGGGAGAAATTCTCCCTGCCCCTTCTTTCTTCTTTATAGAAGAATTTTATTCTTCTATAAAATTCTATAAATCTGACATTCGGTTTAGTTTTTTGTGATAACTCATTTAGGCTGACTATAAACAATGAAACATGTTGATTATTGGGATGCTGTCCTTCTGCAAACTCTAAACACAGGTAGTTCAAAATTCTAGGTCCCTTCTTTGATAAAAAAAAAAGTCCCTGACATTTAATGTCTAAATTGTATTTACATTTTAATCATTTTTTAACTTCTTTTAAAGTACCAGACGAACTCGCCTACAAGACTGCCGCTTCAGCAATGGAGAAGAAGAAAGAAGGGGAAAATGAGCTTTTCTTTTCATTTCTTTACAACAGCATCTCTACCCTCCAGGGAAAGTGTGTCACCGGAAAGTAATGTCAAGGTTTCATTATGTTTTGTGCAAAGCATCTCTCTAACTTAATTTTCAGTGAAGCTGTCCATGTTCTGAATGGGGGGTAGGTTTATAAATTGCATTAACGGAAGTATTATACTGTTGTAGATGACTGCCACACTATTAATCCGAAAGCCTTCAAAGATATGCAAGGTCATTTCATTCTGTTGAGTCTCGGCCTCCCCCTTGTAACAGGTCCCATGGAAGTGACACCTGGGTTTTGGGGCCACGTTCATTCAAATGGCCCTTAGACATTTCAGAGAAGCCTTGGTCAAAAGAGATTTTTTTTTTTTTTTTATTGAAATTTTTATACTGTTTTACAATATATCACCCAGTGCTGTACAAAACAAAAGGAAGAGTTGGTTTCAAGTATCATCTATTATCTTTAGGATCTCCAAAATCCACGTTCCCTCGGTACAGGCGTCGAGACGTCCAAAGTTCCAAGTGCATAGTCCACAAATGGCTTCCAAGTCTTCCAAAAGATATCGTTTTTATAAACCCCCTCTCTAAATTTAATATCACACGTCATTTTATCATTTAAGGCTAATTTCCACATTTCACAGTACCATTCTTCTATTTTAATATTTACCTCTATTTTCCAATATCTTGCTATTACAATTCTACCCATTATAATCATGATTCTAATCAGTTCTTTCTCATGTTTTGTTAACTCTGGTTCATTAATTATCAATAACAATATAGTTTCTGGTCTCAATATTATTATTCTTTTCATCATTTCACACATCGTTCTTTCTAATTGCTGCCAAAACTTTTTAATTTTCACACATTTATACCACATATGCTCATATGTTCCCAATTCCGTATTACATCTCCAACATTTATCACTCATTTTTTTATCTATCAGTGATAATCTTAGTGGGGTCCAGTACCATTTCCAAACAACCTTAAAATTATGTTCTTTAATCCTTATAGATAAAGTCCTCATAATCCGACTCTTCCAATTTTCGTTCCAATCCAAATCCAATATTTTAATCTTTAGATCTTCCTCCCAATTCCTTTTCATTACCATTTGTGGATTTCCATCAAAGTTTATAATCTTGTATATCTTACTGACGAGTCCTTTTAACCCAGTTTCATCCTTAATAATTTGAGATACTAAACTTTCAAATTTAGTTTTACTTCTATCTATGTTACATATTCCCCTTACTTTCATAGTCCATTTTTCTACCTGTATTTTTTCAAACCAATTTAACTCCAATTTTTGAATTACTTTTTTCTTCCTACTTTCAGTTCCTAAAGCTCTTAACCAATCTACTATATTTCCTATATTTTCATCCTCAATTACTTTGTTCCGACTTATATTAGTTTTAATCGGCCAACTTTCAGTTGTCTTTCCCAAAAACGTTATATCCGGAATCAATTTTTTAACAAATTTATTCCAAGTTTTACTCAACCCCTTTAACCAATAACTATTAATTGTCTTTTTTGTTTTTGCTCTATCTAAAAACCATATAGACCCAAATCTCTTAATATCTTTTAACTCCAGATCTCCCCAATGACCATCTCCACCTTTAAGTATTTTTATCACAGTTCTAATATTATACGCCCGATAATAATTAAGTAGATTGGGAATTCCCAATCCACCCTCTTTTTGGTTTTGATACCACAATTTCTTCATTAATCTTGGTCTTTTCCCACCATTACAGAATTTATCTAATTTCTTCTGATATTCTTCTATATCTTTCTCTGTCAAATTTAATGGTAGCATCTCAAATAAAAAGTTAAACTTTGGTAATAACATCATTTTGCACATTGCAATTCTACCAAACCAAGACAACTTTATCTCTTTATATTTATCTATCTTTTTCTCTACTTCCTTCAACATCACCTCATAATTAATTTTTTTTAATTCTCTAACTTTAAGTGAAAGTGTTATCCCCAAGTATTTCAATGTATTCTTAGCTCTTATCCCAAATTGTTCTTGCATACTCTCCCACTCCTTACCATCTTTATTCATTAATAATTCAGATTTTGACCAATTTACCTTTAAACCTGTCATTTCTTCAAATTCTATCAAATGTTTATTTATCCTCTTTAAATCTCTCTCTATATCTTTCAAAATAATCAAAGTGTCATCCGCATACAAATTTATCTTATATCCCTTGTAACCTTCCAACTCTTCATCTGCTTCTATCAATTTAATCAAAACCTCCATAACTAACAAAAATAATGTTGGAGACAAGGGACATCCTTGTCTCGTGCCTGCTTCCAATTTAATCTCTTCCGTCATTGTTCCATTCACCTTTACCTTTGCACTACTTTTTTGATACAGTTTTGAAATAACATGTATAAATTTATTACCAAAGCCTAATGCCTCGATAATTACTTTTATAGTATCCCATTGTACAGAATCAAAAGCTTTAAAAATATCTAACGATATTATACCTAATTCATCTCCATTATTCTCTGCTACATCTATAATATTCAATACTCTTCTAATTATATCACTCATATATCTACCTTTAACAAACCCTACTTGGTTATAACTTATATATTTGTCTATAAAACTATTTAATCTATTACTTATAATAGCTGTAAATATTTTAGCATCTTGGTTGATTAAAGAAATAGGTCGATAGGACTCGATCCTCTCAAGATCTTTATCCGGTTTAGGAATTATAGATATTACTGTCTTATTCCATGACATCGGGACTTCTCCACCATGTAAAATTCCATTGAATAATTTTTGCAGTTTTGGTACTATTAGTTCCTTGAAATCTTTATAAAATTCAGCAGGTAATCCATCTTCTCCTGGGGTCTTCCCTAATTTTAACTCTTGTATTATTTCGTTGATTTCCTCCTGTGTTATATCTCTTTCCATCAAATCTTTGTATGTTTGATCTATTTTCATACCATATTTTCCAAGATGATTCTTCAATTTTTCTAAATCAATTGATTTCTTTAAGTATAATTTTTGAAAAAAATTCCTAGCTACTTCACATTTCTCCAATCTCTTATAACACCTTGTACCTTTTTCATCTATCAGAGAACCAATTTCTCTCTTTTGAGTTTTATTTTTCGCCATCTTTGCCAATAACCTAGAATTTTTATTACTAAATTCAAAAAAATCCCTATTCAAATATCTTAAATTTTTTTTAACCAATTCAATATCTTCTTCTATCAATTTAGTTTTTAATAAGGTCAATTCCTCCAAACATTTTTTATCTTTCGTAAGTGAGAATTGGTTCTCCAATATCTTAATTTGTCTTGTATCCTGATCAATTTTAGCTTTGTATTCTCTATATTTCCTGCTTGACAATTTAATACTTTCTCCTCTAAATATGGCTTTCATGGTATCCCAAACAATTTCAAATTTAACCTCTTCATTATCATTCAATTCCCAACTTTCTTTCCATTTTTTGAATATCCATATTTTATCCTCCTCCCTTTTGTACAATTTTTCATCATATCTCCAACCTCTTTCCTTTTTCTCAAAATTAAAATCTATTTCCATCATAACTTCTGCATGATCAGAATCCTTAAAAATTCCCACATCTATTCTATCTACTTTATTCAACAAATCTTTAGAAACAAAAATATAATCAATCCTTGAATAAGTATTATGTACCTTAGAACAAAATGTATACACCCTTTCAGAGCCTTTCAACTCTCTCCAAACATCTGCCACACTGTTTTGAAACATCCATTTATTTAAAATTTCCCCTTTATTTGTTTGTCTAAAGCGGGTGGGATTATTACTATCAGTTCTATCCCTAATTAGGTTGAAATCTCCCGCCACAATTACTTTCCCTTCACTTTCTGTTTCCAAAATCTTAGTGATTTTATCCAAAAATCCCTTTTGTTTTTCATTCGGTAAATATAAATTAACCAATGTCACTTTTTGCTCGTTAATATTCCCTATAATTATTAAATATCTGCCTTCCTCATCTCTAATTACTTGTTTTTTCTCAAAGTATACCCTATTTGATATCAATATCGCAACTCCTCTAGCTTTGGAAGTCCCAAAAGATTTTTCATAAATTTGCATACCTTTAATATTCATTCTATTAAAATCCTCAGATTTTTGATGAGTTTCCTGCAAAAATAATATATCTGGAGAATCCCTTTTAAATTTAAGTTCCAATCTTTTCCTTTTTATATGATTGCCTGTACCCTTCACGTTCCATGTCATTATTTTTATAAACCGCATTTAAGCGGTAACTTTTTTAAACCTGACCCCTCCTCTTCCTTTATGTGCACACCAAACACCAAACAAAAAAGACATACAAAAACATAAAACTCCACAAACAATATATAACAAACAACATAAACATAAAACTCAAATATCAGACACAACAACCACAACAAATAACAAGCAATCTTCATCCCCCACATCCTCAATCAGATATCGCCTCTATATAAAGAGTGTGGGGGAGTGGGACGTGCCGATGGTCGGATCACCTCTTCGGGCTGTTCTTTAAATTCCACTTTCAAAAAAAGAAGACAAAACTGGCTTCGCCCCGGACTCAGCTTCCTGCTTTTTACTAAGATCCTCCATCTTGTCTGGCGTTCGTTCAGTATCTTCACGAATTTTCTTATACTCAGAAACTGCCGGGGAAATTTCTTTTCTCTTTAAACTCTTGGGATCCTGGCCGCCAATTGCACCTCTTTCTTCCAAAATTGGGGATTCCTCTTGTACTCCACCCGTCTTAAGCATATAATCTTTAATTTCTACCAAATCTTCCTCTTTCTCAATCAGCCCAAGCCCCCGAATTAATCTTAATACATCTGTTTCTGGAGTAATAGTATGCATCCTTCCTTTATAAAAAAATTTAAGTTGTTGTAGTGGCCTCCAATTGTACTTAATATCATTGTCTCTCAAAAGCTTTGTAACTGGTTTCAAATGATATCTCCAAGCTCTGTCTTCCCTGGAAATATCCGGAAAAACTTGGATTTCTTTCTCCTCAAACTTAGGAACACCTTCCAGTTCCCTTATTTTTGCCATGACCTCTAGTTTATCTCCAAGGTTTGCAAATCTTACTAAAACATTTCTAATCGCTCCACCTTGCCTCTTATAACCAATTCTAAAAGCACTTACTAAATTTGCTGCTGTATATTCAAATCCAAAATCATTCAACCATTTTAACACCCTCTGCTTCAAATCATCCGATCTATTTTCTGGAATATTACGTATAACAATATTGAATTTTCTAGCGTCTTCCTCCAAAAGACTAATTCTCTTATCTTGTTGCTGGTTTTTATAAAAAATTCCTTCCATCTTACGATCAATTTGTGCATCGTGTGCATGGATTTGTTCAATTTCATCTTTAATAAATTTCACCTCCGCGTTTTGCTTTACAAAACTAACATTCAATTCACTTATCTGTTCTTTAGCTTTTTGAACTTCCAATGTCAAATTCGCCACATGATCCGTCAGTCCGGTTAACTTTTCGCCAATTGTATTTAAAGCTCCAAAGATCCGTTCCAGCTCTGAAGGCTGTTGAGTCGACATTTCAATTCAAAGACAAACTTTATATTTATATTTCTTTGCCAAGAGGGTCTTTTATAAAGAATGAGGGCAAACAGTGTCCCAAATCAGATAAGGCTAAGCCGGCTTATAATGCACCAAAGGAGCCAAAAAAAAAAAGCCTAGGAGAGCTTCCCCAGTTTATTTAACTTTTAAGCCTCCATTTTAAGTGTAATCCAAAAAGCTTGTCCGCTACATTCAGCTCACACAATCCACTTTAAAAGAATTGGAAAGTTCAAAGGAGTTATAATCCACATGCCATCACCAACTTCCTTCTTTCTTAAACTTCAGCTTGTGTTAATAGCCTTGTAGCGAGACAAAAAGCATGCAAATGATCTTTGCCAAAGACAAAAGGGTAACCCCCCTTACCTCGGCCGCTCGTCCAACCCTCTGCTCCACGGAGAAACAAAACTTTGAAATTCGAGCAGTTCGGGTTGTTCAATCACTTTGAAAAAGCAATTTACAAGTCACACCGACCTTCCAAAACATCTGTAAACATTTCCAGCTCCCAACGGCGCGTTTTAATCACTTTAATCCACATTTGTTAGTAAAAAAAAAAGCCCTACGAGGTGGAGAAAACGTCCTCACCTCATCCGGCCATAACCACGCCCGGTCAAAAGAGATTTAAAATTTACACTGAGAACTTTAAACAACCAGCCGATAAGTAATCAAAATATTCATACAAAAGGTTTGGCTTGGAGAATGATATTCTAAAACTCTTCCTTCGTTTGTTTAATTGTAACTGAAAACATCACCTAATGATAACTTGCATGTTTATACTGATTGCCCACATTTGTCAATATTGCATCAAAGTGAGCTTTGAAAATTATGTAGAGCGGCCACATCAGTTGGTTTAACATTAATTTTAGGTGGCAGGGACAACTATGGCAGTCTAAAGGCATATGGAATATGCCTTTCTGGAGCATTCAGGGAGCTTAAAACTCATGACTGATTTCTTGCGTGTAAAAGAAAATTATTTGTGTAGTCTGCTCATGCTTCAATAAGGAGGCATTATAAATATCACCAATCACAATTATCACCAGGATAATGTTCATTTCATAAAAGGAACCCAATGCAAATTTTATTTATTTATTTATTTATTTATTTATTTATTTATTTATTTATTTATTTATTTATTATTTATTTATTTATTTATTTATTTATTTATTTATTTATTTATTTATTTATTTATTTATTTATTTATTTATTTATTATTTAGATTTATAAACCGCTCCCTTTCCCCACAGGGACATTATCAATCTGGATCAGTCACTGGGACCAGAGGTTTTGTCTTCCAACCTTTCAGATTTATGCTGGAGCCTCTCTTCAGGAACCTGAAAGGGTTCCAACACCAGTCCGAAAGCTCGAAAGGCAAAACCTCTGCTCCAACCAACCCAGATTACAACATTATCCTGGGACACATATTCACCTGCTTGGAATCCACACTGCATTTCGGACATTAAAACATTAGAGAAGGTCCAGAGGTATTTTACAAGAAGAGTACTCAACGCCTCTGCTTATAATAAAATTCCGTATACCACCAGGCTTGAAATTTTAGGCCTAGATAACCTTGAACTACACTACGTTCCGATTTGAGCTTAGTGCAGAAGATAATCTGCCATAACATCCTACCTGTTAATGACGACTTTCTCTTCAACGGCAATAACACATGGGCTATCAAGAGATACAAACTAAATCTAATCCGTTCTAATCTTGATTGCAGGGAAAATTATTCCAGCAATAGAGTAGTAAATGTGTAAAACTCCCTACCTGATCGTGTTGTTAGTTCCTCTAACCCCCATATATTTTACCTTAAACTGTCTACCGTGGACCTTACGCATTTCTTAAGAGGTCCCTAAGGGGCGGGCATAAACGCACCAGCGTGCCTACTGTCCCTGTCCTACTGTCCTGTTTATATGTATTCTTTTTATGTGTTTATGGCTATGTTTTTGTTATTTACATCCATTTATTTGTGCCATTTTTTCATGTGTTTTCATAACCGTTTCCTTGTACTTGTTGACAAATAAAGAAATAAATAAAACAAATATTCATTTGCAAACATGACAGTCTACAATAGACTCAAAAACATCCAAACGGCATTTTGATCATTGATTCTTTGGTGGAAAGGTAAATGAGTACTGAGTTCAGATAGGACCTCCCCAAAAGTGTGCACAAGCCTAGTTTCACATATTCAACAGCACTAAAGGCCAAATTGGCTTTGTTGGTATCAAAGTTTGCAAATTCGAAATGATCCCCAGGAACCAGTGATGACATTGGAATGCTCATGGGCCAGGTGATAAAACCTTCAGTAGTTGGAACAGCATATGATACTGAATAAAAGTAGGAAGCAGTTAAATTCGTCTAAAGTTCTTCTCGATTTGAATTCAGTGAGCATCTGCATTTGATAGGTTCAGTCTTTTGTCATTCTAACCTGACTGGCTTCATGGCCCCAGAGACAGCAGCTCCAGCAATATTTTGTAGCAGCCCTTTTGTGCTGTATCAGAATGACACATGGATGGAAGCCCTTGGATTTATGGTCTCCTTGGTGGAGGAACCATAATGTAATTCACTTGTTTTTAAAACAAAATAACCACTATTAGACAAGCGTGGTATCCAGTGTTATCAATTCAATTTGGATCTCGGTAGGCAAAATTAGAGGGAAAACTTTAACACATTTCATTTATTCAGATGCACAGAACTGAGGAATCTGAACAAATAAGGATAACAGATTAGAGTTATTAAGTTTTGCATTTAAGTAAAGAATACCTGATGAATTCAGATGAGATTGTTTAGATGAACAGTGTTTAGAATTAGAGTCTTACTTCATAAGTAATAAGTTTCTATCAGACATTTGTTTTCATTGGGATAGAAACATTTTCATGGCAGTACAATATATATAAAAACAGTTTGAGAGAAAAAGCAGTTGCATAAGATAACCCAAATACGACATGGAGTAATGCGTAAATGTCAACTGGTATTATATTTTTCAATATTTTCTGATCATTAAAATATTATAGATCATGTAGACACAGACACTACTATATACTTGAATCAAATGTATCCTTTAAAAAAAAGCAAATTTTCAGAATTGCTAATGCTTTTCCTTAAAAATTCCTGAAAATCGCACTATAATGCATTTTTGTATTAGGCAGCATTACTTACCATCTACAATTGGAAGAAACTTCCCTACTGGCTTCAAAGGATTCTGTATTACTAGGTCACACAGACAATTGGCTTGTGCAAAGCTGTCAGCCTAAATCAGTGCCTTCCATTGACCGCCAATCTGATCCATGTCACCCTTGAGAAAATAATCCATTCATAACACAAGGCAGGTTAATATCAGAGTTAAGTATGTGACCGTTACATGCAAGGAATCAACAGGGCAGTCGGAGATTGCCCTTGCTTCACCCTGCCCTCTGCAGGAACAACACTGAGGATGTGTGCCACCTTGCGGCTGTGGAAAGGAGATACACTTAAAATCCCTCCATTAAAAAAAAAAATTAGGAAGAAAGGGGAGTTATTCATATTCCATGCTTGCTGCAAAAAGGGCCCATTTGCGATATTGCGTAGAGATGATGACTTGCATTCTCTTTCGCTTATGTGCTCAGAAAGAAATAGAAATAAATATGAATTTTTGTCTTGGCAAAAAGCAAAATCAAAGTAAGAGTGTTCAATGAGAATTAAAGGTAAAGGTTCCCCTTGCACATATGTGCTAGTCCTTCCCAACTCTGGGGTGTGTGTGTGCTCATCTCCATTTCAAAGCTGAAGAGCCAGTGCTGTCCAAAGACATCTCCGTGGTCATGTGGCCAGCATGACTAAATGCTGAAGGTGCACAGAACCCTGTTACCTTCCCATCAAGGTGGTGCCTATTTTTCTACTTGCATTTTTCAAACTGCTAGGTTGGCAGAAACTGGGACAAGTAACGGGAGCTCGCTCCATTACGCGATGCTAGGCATTCAAACAGCCAAACTGTCAACCTTTCTGATCGACAAGCTCAGCATCTTAGCCACTGCATCCCCTCAATGAGAATTAAACAGTGTCTTATTCAAACTATATGACTGAGACTTTAAGTTTCCATATATGGAGATATTATTATAGCAATGTATAAAAAGAAAACAATCACTTGGGGAAAATCTGTTTAGGCAAAATCATGATCCAGCTCAGCAATGGGCAATTTTTCGGTCACTGAAGGTCACTCTTCTGTTGTTTGTGGATGGGACAGGACTGCAATGGAATGAACCATGGATGGAGATAACATTTTTTCCTTTAATTTAATTTTAAAAGGAGTATGCCAAGATTAGTTTACATTTCACATTACAAATTTTATGTTTCCAAGTTTAAATGGTGATAAATCATACTTTCTGTTTTTGTTTCCCACTTGTGCTTGGAGAAAATCTGAGGATTAAAAAGAATGAGATTGTTTAGGTACCAGGGAGACATAGGCTATTCCTGGAAGAAAATTAATATAAAGGACATTTTCATACTGGTTTGAATTGCACAGGTCGATATGAAAATTTAAAACAAAATATTTCAAATCATTTTTGAGCAGAGGTCTGCCTAAACAGTATTCTTATAGAGTTGCTACAGTACAATATACCGAAACTACTTAGACGTTTGCTGTACAAATGTCCCAGCAACATTAAACAACTTGTAGTAATTGGAAGGGCCTATTCCAGGGATGTCCAAACTTGGGAACTTTAAGACTTGTGGACTTCAACTCCCAGAATTCCCCAGCCAGCATAGCTGGCTGGGGAATTCTGGGAGTTGAAGTCCACAAGTCTTAAAGTTCCCAAGTTTGGACATCCCTGGCCTATTCCTTAAAATGTGGAGAACAAGGGGGGGGGGGGATTGAATTTTTTTTGAAAAATTGTTAGCCCATGAAAAGATGGCATCAGCTTATTATGAAAAAAGAGGCATCATCCTTCATATCATAGGTCATATAACACACATGGGAATCACATACACATCCATGTACTCTTCATGAAATGGGGACAGAAGTTTATAATTGTCTTCCTGGTGGTCAGTAATCTAAACTGGGATAATTGTCTTCTCCATACCTGACATTATGTAGAATGAAGAAGAAAAATGGTGCTCATTGGATTCAGCCCAGTCCATTTTACATGGAACACCATCCATTTCCCCCCCTAAATTTTCACTTGATTATCTGAAAGTGCAGAGTAGAGAATGAGCAGTGTGCTTGCTGGCCTTTTCTTTCTTTGGCTATTAAGCAGAAACTACAGATCACCAAGACCAACGATTCCTTCCGCTGCTAATTTGCTTAGCAACCTAAAATGGTTCTTCATCAATTATGTTTTAAAATGAGCTGCTCATTTTTGTAAAGATTGTTTTCAAAACACAAGCACACAAGCAGAACATAATGTGTGAAACACAAGGGCAGAGAGATACAAAGATTTCAAATGGATAAGTGAAAATCTGCGTGGTATAGCGGTTAAAATGCAGAGTCTGAGGAGACCAAGATCCAAGTTCCCGCTGAGCTAGGGAAGCTTCTTGGATGACTTAGGACTGGCCCCTCTCTTTCAGATGAAACCACTTCACAGAATTACTGTTGTTGTGGAGATAAATAGAAGATTCACAAAGAAAGCTGCCTTGAACTTCAGGGGGAAAAACAGCATGCAAAAGCTAACAAGCAAAGCAACCAAATTTACAGCTCAGGATAAAAGAGCTGTGCTATACTCATTGAAGAATAAATGTCAGATGAGGTCAATACATATGCTCCAGGACAACAAACTACCTGGAGTAATCTAAGCTTCACTAAAGGTAAAGGTTCCCCTTGCACATATGTGCTAGTCGTTCCCGACTCTGTGGGGTGGTGCTCATCTCCGTTTTAAAGCCAAAAAGCCACCGCTGTCCAAAGTCATCTCCTTGGTCATGTAGCCAGCATGACTTAAACGTCGAAGGTGCATGGAATGCTGTTACTTTCCCACCAAAGGTGGTCCCTATTTTTCTACTTGCGTTTTTACATGCTTTCGAACTGCTAGGTTGGCAGAAGCTGGGACAAGTAACAGGAGCTCAGTCTGTTGCACAGCACAAGGGATTCGAACTGCCTTTCTGATTGGTAAGCTCAGTGTCTTAGTGTTAGAATTAAATAATGCTGATAAATGTTGCATAAAATACTGCTAACAGATATATTATATTAAGTTTTTAAATGGGCATTTTTAGAACTTTTAGCATACACACATACATAAAATATAAAAAGGCTTAATGTACTAAAAAACAAATCACACTTTTTAAACACATCCTGGTGATTTTAATTAATACAACAACGTGGTTACCTCTTGTTTCATAAAGCCTTGGGGAAGCAAGTTGCTGTGTTTCATTTTTTTTGGATTAAAATTCTCATAATGTTCAGACACCAGAGTGGTAGCTAAGACTAACACACCAGGAAGACACCAGATTGTCTGTTCCCAATGCATTTTTAAACGTGCTCTAAAAGTTAGATTAATACATTAATACATTCTCAACCTATCTTGATTTAAATACATGATTTTGCCCAAATAGATCTGTAGAGTCAAAGGGGAGAAAAATACTTGAATCTTCTGATTTTATGGATTCTCTGATCATCATAATGCAGTACTTGAAAATAGACCATATTGATTTCTGAAGTGAACAATTTCTTGGAGGGTTTGTCGCTCTTCTACCCCAAATACTAATGATTCTTAAGATCTCATTTCACAAGTCATTTTCACAGCGTAAACAAATGAATTCCTCTGACACCAATGCACTGCAAATAGAAGCAAATAAATTACTGTTAAGCAGTATGCAATTTCAGCTGTCTTTGGCCCATTTGATAAAAATGAATAGTGTCATCTTGTTCAGTCCACTGGGTAGTGGGGCAGTTAATCAAATTGTTTACCAGCTAGAAATGGAAGGGGAGAAAAGATACAAATGTTCATTTTTATTTATAATTATGCTTTGGTGATCCTTAAGAGTGTCATTGAGTTTGTTTGGGCAAAAATATACCATTATACAAATTAGGTAAAGGTAAAGGTTTCCCTTTGCAAAAAAGGTTGCAAAATCAGGCTGGACATATGACCAACCCATTTTATGATAGTTGAGAGTTATGACCATGGTGGGCAGGATCCATTATGGTCAAAACTTGAGGACTTCCTATATCAGATTGAAATCCATAACTGAAATCTGTCATCCAAGTCAGTCATGATTTAAGATGCAAAATGCTTGCAAAATTGGAATAGTCAATCTTCTATTTGAGCAGTATTTTGGTTGTAACCTTCCCCTCTGAAATGCAAAAATGTAGAAGTTATGAACTTAAAAGTATAACATGTACTCAGTAATTTTGCCAAGTATCTCTAGCAGCCTGATGGATTTGTGGCTTTTCTGTCAAGTTTCTTATATCATCAGTCATTGTGTTACTTGAAATAAGCTGATCTTTGAGTTTTCTAATTTATAAGTGCTAAATTTATGTTATGCATGTAAGCGTTAAATTTATGAACAGGGCAGCTGAAAGTAGTACAAAAGTTCAAGCAGGAGCTTGAAAAAAGAAATAGAGCTGTAAAAACTTGATAAGAGAAATAGGAATAATTTTAAGCAAAAACCCCTGGCAAATTTTATGTGATTAAAATATACCACCATTCTTTATGTTGTCCTATTTAAGCAGAAATAATACAGACTAAGTTATGAGGTTGCTTCAGTTCACATCATCTTTGTCCTTTCCATCCATCATCTTCATCCTTTCCATCCATCTCAATTTAGGGTCTAATGTCAGGTTTTTAGTTTCCAGGCATGTAGATATTTATTTCATATTACAGGCAGTCCTTGTTGAATGACCATATCGTTCAGAGTTACAACAGTGCTGAATGAGGAGGACTTAAGGTTGTTCCTCATAATTGCAACCATCACAGCATTCCTGCTCTCATGTGATCATGATCTGGGTGCTTGATAACAGATTTAAAATTGTGATATTATAAGCCTGTGTCACGGGGTCTTATTTTCTTTTGACCCCAAAATAAGCACTTGGCCTTATTTTTGGGGCAGTCTTATTATTTTTGAGGTGCAGGAGGCAGCGACCGTGGTTACCTCATGGCTGCTGCTGTGTTGCAATATTTTTGGAGAAAGCTTATTTTTGGGGGAGGACTTATTTTAGCGCATGCTTATTATCCAGGGAGGTCTTATTTTGTGGAAAACAGGGTATGTGATCCTCATTTGCAACCTTCACTGCCAGCTTCTGACAAGCAAAGTCAGTGGGGAAGCTGGCAGGAAGTCGCACTAGGTGATCAAGTGATTGTAGCATCTGACCACTGGGGAGTTGCCTAATGACACCAACTGTAAGTCACAAGTCGGTGTGGTCATGTGATATTGCGCTTTATGACTGCATCACTTAGTGACAGAGTTGCTGGTCCTGATTACCCACAGTTAAACAAGCAGTACCTGAACTAAATTTGCCATAAATTCATATCTATCAAAATATCAAGAACTATGGATTATAAGGAAAAGGCCAAAAGGATTATTATATAAAAATGAAAGGCAAATATATACTTACTGTACACTCTCGTGTATAAACTGGGAATTTTAAGTGCCAAAATATATCACCCAAATTAGTTTATCCATAGATGAGCTTATCTGCAAGTATGTATAAATTTTTTTTTAAAAAGGTGCCTATGTTCCCTTTATGACTCATGGAAAAGCCCATTCATGGAAACCAGACCCTCACATTTTTAATCCAAATACGATGAAAAACTTGGCCATGGGTGGCACACATTTCGTGGCATTTTAGTAAAACGAAAAGAAAATTAATAAAAGAAAAAAGGCAGAAAAAAGTGACTTACAACCTTTTTCTTCACATTTATAACCGCTGCGTCAGCCGCTGCAAGTGATTCTGGTCATGTGGTCAGAATTCAGGTGCTTGGCAACTGACTCATCTTTATGCTGGTTGCAATGCTATGTGATCACCTTTTGCGACTTTCAGACTAGCTAAATCAATGGGGAAGCCAGATTCACTTAACAATCATGTTAGTGACAACAACTTTAGTGATTCATTTAACAACTGCAGCAAGAAAGGTTGTAAAATGGAACAAAACTCTCTTAACAACTGTCTCGCTTAGCAACAGAAATGTTGGGCTTAATTGTGGTCGTATATCAAGGACCATCTGTATATGCAATAGTGTTATTTTGCTATAATTAGGGGGGGGAACCCAACTGTATAAACAGTCATTGTTTGGGGAGCATTTAATAAAAAAAAGGTCCGAAATTATAGAATATGATTATTAGCAAACCAATTGCTGGATGTGATACAAATTTAAACATTAAAATTTAAGCACTATTATTTTATTTATGTATTTATTATAACACTTATATGCCCTTACATCTCACAGAAAGTAATCCTGCCTGATATACAATAATCATTATGATCGTATTAATTTAATCTCTGTATAGTCTACATTTTTGCAAATGCTAAAGTGAAATTACTTTTACTTCATCTTGCTTGCCCTCAACCAATTTCAAACCAACGAATTCCTCAGAATCCAGAGAACGGTTACACAGCAGAGATGGCAACTGTAAGACTTGTGGACTTCAATTTCCAGAATCCCCAGCCAGCATTGGGAAGAGTCATACTGATCTCAAATCCCTCCTCAACCACATTGGGATCCTGAATTATTCACATTCATAGGCAGCCTACTTCACATGGGTTACTGGGAATTAAGAAAGGTAGCAACATGTTTCCTTTCTTCAGTTCCTTCCAAGGAAGACAGGATAAAGATAGCAGTAGTACTTAGACCCGTGATGGCAAACCTATGGCATGTGTGCCATAGGTGGCATGTGGAGCCATATCTGAGGGCACGCGAGACGTTGCCCTATGTTAGCTCCAGCACGCATGGAAGCTGAACTTCCAGTAGGCCCGTTGGGCCCATTTTTCACCATCCACAGGCTCCGGAGGGTTTCCTGAAGCCTGGGGAGGGTGAAAAATGGCCCAATGCGCCTACTGGAAGTCCGGAGGCTTCAGTGAGGCCTGCGCGCATGTACGGGGGTGGTCGTGCATGTGCGGGGGGGGAGGGCATTGCATAATGGGTGTGGCACATGCACGTGCGCAGAAAAACATTCACCATCACTGACTTAAACCCACATATTGCTTCATGGTGCTTTACAGCAGCCTCTAAGTCACGGGTGTCAAACTTGCGGCATCATGTTGTCATAACATGACGTCTTGCGATGGTTTTCCCATTCACAGAGCTAAGGTGGGCATAGCCTGCATGTGATGCATCTGGCCTGTGGACCACTAGTTTGATACCTGTGCTCTTAAGTGATTTACAGTCAGCATATTGCCCTAACTATCTGGTTCCCCTTAGAAGGATGGAAGACAGAGATGGAACTCTGTTGGGCAGAGTGAGCATGCATTCTAACAACTGCACCACCAGGGCTTCTGATGAAATCAAAATGGAACAAATAAGATCATTATTTCAGTTTCAGAAGAGGGAAGGAAAACCAAATGGTTGTACAGTACTAGCCTACAACCATTCTAGACAACTAAGAAGTATTTTGTCTTTTTTGTTTTGTTTTAAGGAACAATCCTCAGTTCAGATTTGCTCAAGGAACTGAAAAATATGATATCTGACATAAATAGAATTTATAAGAATGTTAATCATGATTTGTCAAACTAGTCAATGTTAAGACATGGAGACAGGGAAGAAGTGACACTTCCTGCTAAATCAAATGTCTTAGCATGATGACTAGCCAGACCTAAGAACCCTACAAAATCTTTATGAATTAACCAACAGCTTTCCTAAATGCCTCTCTACCAATAGCGCTCGGGGGACATCCTAAGTTGCCAAGATCCAGAGATACCACAGCAGGATCCAAGACTGTGGACTTGATGGAGAAGAGAGGGCTGAGATTAGAGAACACCTACTCTATTGAAGTCTTTTAGCAAAGAAACCAATTATCTCCAACTTTATTAGTAACTTCTTTTTACTATTATCTAATCCTTTCGTTCCCCATGCTATCAAACAGTCTCAAAATGAACCCACATTCTTTATCTCTGAAAAAGGTTGAAGATTTCTGATGTAAGGCATCTGCCCAAAGATATAAAGCAATGCTTATCTAAATATAAAAAGCAATGGGTGGAAAATCATCAAAGAGAGATCTTACTCAGAACTAAAGGAGATATGTCCTGATAGTGAGAAAAAATTAAGGTTGTCTCCAGAAATTGTGGGTGCTCCATTACTGGGTTTTTTAAAATGCACATCCATTTGTCTGGAAGGGTCTCTCCTGCTTAAACAGGGGCTTGGATTAGAAGACCTTCATGGTCCCTTCCAACCCTATTGTTCTATCTGATGGGAGTCAAAATGTTCAATATAAAGAGCATCCAATCAACATGAGGGATCAGGCTGTGGATAAGGCACGATGTGAGTAAAACATCTCCACAGGCTTTTAGGAGGTCCTTTGGAAAACTAACAAGATTGTGCCTGCAACCCCTCATCATTTCTCCTTTTTGCAAATGGTCTGCTGTTGCGTTGCTACGACAACAGGAAGCTTGCAGCGCATCTGAAGGGGAGAAAAGGAACAGAGACAGAAAAGAAGAAGGTGGTGGAGACTGTTGGATAAGAAGGGCAGGGAGAAGAAAAAAATGAGGCAAGAATTGAACGAATGGAATACTGCACATACTGCATTTCTTGCAGGGATATCATGAACTCGGAGAAACTTAAGCAGAGACAATGGTTGCATAAATGCAAGCTGGTTTTAAACTCTGGAAACAGAATGAAAGGCTGGCTCTACCCTCACAAAAAGGGAGGGAAGGGAAAATTTAGTCAGGCCTCCAATGCTGTTTATTTATTTAATTAAATATATAGCTGGCCCTCACACGAGGAGCGATTATTATATACAGAAATATGTAATTATGCTCGGATTAAACTATTATAGTCATTATTAATAAAGTTCTACTCAAACTTGTGGGTTCTGTTTTCTTTGTTTTTTATTTCAAAACAAAGCCGATACTGAATATAATCGCAGGTACACATTTTTTCCCCCTACGGTCACATCGTTAGACTTTTGTTTCCAAGTGGCACCCACTATGCAGCATTAAGCAACTCTTGTTTATCAAGAGGAAAATAAATCTTCTCAAGATCTCTCTGGTTACGAAAAAGAACATTCAAGATATTGTAAGTTTTGGTTTTTGAGCAGGACACACAGGGATGGACTTCAACCAGTTCTCTGCCCGGTTGCTGGGTAGTGGGCGTGGGCTAGTCGGCCTCCTGCACCACAGCAGGGAGGGGGGGAACGGGACGATATTTCCGACTTCTCCAGGCTCTGGAGGTTTTCTTCAAGCCTCTGGGAGGGCGAAAACCTCCTCCCCCAGGCTCTGGAGGCCCTTTGGAACTTCAGGGAGGCTCATTCCCCCCCCCCCCTCCTAGAGTCTCCGAGCGGGCCTTGCACTTACCTCACATCCAAAACAGCCCATGTGGAGACTCCTGGGAGGGGAGTGGTCAGCCAGAGGTGGGATTTGGAGGTTCTCCCAACCACCCATAACATTAGCTACGGGTTTTCCCGAACCTGAGCAAATCCATAGCAGCCCACTCCTGAGTACACATAAAGCTTTCCTCCACTCTGAAACTCAAAGCAATGCCTTCTGAGAGGCTATGGTCTGTTGTGTTTCTGTCTCCAAATCCAGACCTGCTTAACTCAGGTCTAAATTGTTGAGGTCCTCGACTTGCGACCGGTCCTCAATTTATGACCGGCTGCAAGTCTTCGACCTCATCCCTGTAGGCTTGGTAACAGCCAGTCGCGTCTGATTGGCTCAGACGCGACTGGCTGGAATTGAGTTGCTGGGCGTCCTGATTGGTTCCCCGTTTGACAGCTCTTGCTTAAATAGCTGTCAAGCGGGGAAGCCCCTGTCTACCGCACCTTCTGTTTTCTGTGTATAGTTCAGCTATTCTGTGTGCGATTTTTGCCTAATAAAAGGCTGTTGTGTTTTGACTAACCTGTGTCGGACTCCCTCAATTACAGAATCTAACATAAATTGGCTACATTATGGACTCTTGCACTATATCCCATGGCTAAGTTATGAACTGTAGTGGATAGGACACCATAAAGTCAATGCAGTGAGAAGATTTAAAAAAACACCAAGGAAGCTTTTATTATTGGCTTACACTACAGTAATCAATTATTAGTCTAAAAACTGTACACTATTTTGATCATAATTAATCACCTGGATTAGTAGACTAACACATTATACAAAACAAGCAATCCCTTGATTGTAACTGTATGGCACACAAATGTGATTAATGCTAATCCCTTTGTCATTGTTTTTATTTATTTCATGAACCAGAGTATACCTTTATGCTATTAAAAAGTCTGCTTAAATGAACAGATAACCAAAGTCTATTGGGACAGCAGAAACCAGAATTAAACAGCTTGAAGTAATTAAGTTATTGATTTAGCTACATTCATTAGATCGCCAATTCATTAAATCTTGCCCTGATACTGAATCCCAGAGAAAAAAACATTAGCAGGCTCACTAAAATGTCAAATTAAGCAAGTCATTCTAATGTTTCATGCAACCCTTGTATTGTTTCTTTTGCTATCTAGGACATCTCTTAAAGCAGCCTCTGCAACATGGTGCCCTTCATATCTGCTGCACTGTAGCAGCACAGCAATAAAATACAAATTATATGTCAAGGCAAACAAGACTTGATGCCAAAGTTAAAGAAATAAACCATCTCCTCATAATTATGTTAATTATAATCTTTTCTACTAACGCTGTAATAAAACTGGGGGGGGGGGGGAACCTAGGAAAGTGTGCAGCCAGATAATAGTCTATACTGAACTTAATTTCTCTTGATGTTCCTTGCCTTCTTAGCTTCTACTTAGGCAATCTGACATCCATCAAATCTTTCATTCTGTCAGAACAATAAAAACCTGTCCATTAAAACTGATAACCCAATGGGTGCAGAGATGTGAGACATGTAGATTTGCTACATTTTCCTACAGTATTTTTTCTCTTTGCCTAATGAAGGAACTATCAAGAGAAACGCAGAGAAACCCCTAGCACTGATATCTGCAAGCAAACAGCCAATCTCAGGGGTTTGCAATTTTAAACACTCAAAGCGCCATTTGGACCTGTTTCCCATAGAAAAGAAAACACCAGGAGCCACAAAACCCTTCCCATGCCTGACTATTTCCTGAGCGGCCACAAAACTAGCATATGTAGTTGAATTAAACATTCTGTTTTCTTCTAAAACTTTTCTTTTCTTGAGTTTATCCATGTTTGACCTACCAGGGTTGAAAAGCTCAATAAATTGTGCACCAGCGGGTTTCGCACATTGCTGGCTGTGATGCATATTTTGAGCAACAGGAAGCTGCAGTAGAGGGATGAAAGAGCCACATGTGGCTCCAGAGCCACATGTTGCTGACCCCTGAGCTATATTGTTAGTGCCATGACATTGATCCCTATTTACTTAAGTATCTAGTGTTTTCTATACAATTACCTACTCAGAGGCAGTCATAGTGTGATGGGTGTCTACTTAACACAAGAAATCTCCTCCCTACAGGGTCACATGGTACACAAATGGGCATGGCTGAACTGAACACCAGGTAGTCACTATTCAAAAGTGCCGTCTTCTTCCATAAACTGCTTCCTTTGTAAAAATCTATGGAAAGTGATTTATTTGCCCAGAAGCAGTCCTCAAATGGGGAAAGGTAACTGCTACATATTCCTAACTTTTATTCAATTTCTACTAGAATTGACAGTTTACTTGTCAATTGACCTGCAACTTCTCTTAAAAGGAATATCTGATCTTTTGATAAGGTTAATATGTATCTTTCTATACTGATAAGGCTGTTAACAATGGGAAAAACATAAATATTTTTTCTGCTGTTTAATCAATTTCCTCTTAATATAAATAGGAGATATATCACATTAAGTTGTGTTAGGAAATGTAAACAAATGTTACATCTACTCTATTTTTCAGAGTATAAGACGCACCTTTTTTCCTCTAAAAAGAGAGAGCTCCTGGGGGTTGAAGAGGGCAGAAATGAGCCTAACAAACCCCCCCCCCCGCCAGCCCCCAGCAGCACTCTATAAGTCTCCATAAGGCTATGCATGCAATTGTTTTGACCATAAAACGGCCTGTTTTTGCCAAAAAGGGCCATTTTTGCTCGTTTCCCCCCCCCCCCCAGGAGCACTCTGCAAGCCTCCCCAAGGCTAGTCATGCTTTTTATTTGAAGAAAAACAGGCCCGTTTTATGCAAAAAAAAAAAAAAGCATTTTGGGGAGGTTTGCACAGTGCAAAAAGGGCTTTTTTTCCTTTTGGAAAGCTGTTTAGAGTGGCTGATGAGAATTACGTTGGTCAAGTGCTGTGCCTGCAGAAACAAAGCCTTAGGTGCTACAGCGATTTCCTTCTCCAGTACATGGGTAAATACACCTGGAAACATCTACCTACCTACCTACCTACCTACCTACCTACCTACTTACCTACCTACCTACCTACCTACCTACTCTCTCTCCCTCCCTATCTACTGTATTTTTCTCTCTCTCTATTTCTCTCTCTATCCCTCTACCTACCTACCTATCTACACACTCTCCCTCCCTATCTACTGTATTTCTCTCTCTCCCCCTCTATCTACTGTATTTCTCTCTCTCTATTTCTCTACCTACCTACACTCTCTCTCTCCCTACCTACCTATCTATTGTATTTCTCTCGCCCCCTCTATCTACCTATATACCTAAACTCTCTCTCCTCCCCTATCTATTGTATTTCTCTCTCTCTATTTCTCTCTCTATCCCTCTACCTACCTACCTATCTACACTCTCTCCCTACCTAACTACCTACTGTATTTCTCTCTCTCTCTCTCTTTCTCCCTTTATCTACCTACCTACCTAACTACTCTCTCTCTCCCTACCTACCTACTGTATTTCTCTCTCTTTTTCTCCCTCTCTATCTATCTACCTACATATTTTTTTTAAAAATGCCTCTTCAAAACCTTATACTCCAGTGCGTCTTATACTCTGAAAAATATGGTATTTGAAATTTTACGTGGAGAATTAAGCTACATACCAAATCCAAATTATTTAACATTCTGATTCCCCCAAAACCTACTCTTTCCATTTTTATGTGAAAAATACTTTAGGTAAGGATATCACTTGATGTATTTGAAATGCTTGCAGCAAGTAGATTCATCCTTTGTTAACATTTACAGTAGTATGAAGTACAAAATGAGTAGTGCCTTCAATTGCCAAACATGCCAAATCAAAATTCAACTAAATATAAGCCCAGTAAATTCTTAATGAATTAAATTAAATTAAATTAAATTTATTTAGACTTTTATACCGCCCCCTCTCCGGGCATGACTCGGGGCGGTGCACAGCAGGTAAAATACAAATAGTACATACATCTCAATAAATACATTCAACCACTAAAACCCAAATTAAATTAATAACTGTGCTAAAAAGTTTAAAACACTAGAACCCTCTAAAAAATAGTTAGTAAAGTCGAAGTCTGAAGTCTAAACCAGGCCAGCCAGGTGGAAAAAATGTGTCTTGAGCTCCCGGCGAAAGAGGCGCAGGTCGGTGATAGTACGAATATTGGGGGGCAGGTCGTTCCAGAGAGCCGGGCCTGCCACAGAGAAGACCCTACCCCTGGGAATCACCAGACGGCATTGACCGGCCGACGACACCCTGAGGAGGCCCTCCCTGTGTGAGCGGACAGGTCAAAGGGAGGTGTGTGGTAGGAGGCGGTCTCGCAAATACCCAGGTACCGTGCCATGGAGCGATTTAAAGATGGTCATCAACACCTTGAAGCGCACCTGGAAGACCACAGGCAGCCAGTGCAGCTCACGCAGGAGCGGTGTTACATAGGAGTATCGAGATACTCCCAGAATCCCCCGCGCGGCCGCATTCTGTACCAGCTGGAGTCTCCGGGCGCACCTCAAGGGGAGCCCCATGTAGAGAGCGTTACAGTAATCTAGCCGAGACGTGACGTGAAACTGATAATAGCACCCAAAGAATGCCGAGAATAAAGTAAACTTAAATTAATAGCATTATAAATATATTTTCTGTCCTGACCAACCCTGAAAAAAGTAATTTACTATGTACCAAAAATAAAATTCATTTGGACATTCAGAAATATGACCCAAGCATATACAAAGTATCTTGACCATAATGAAATTCAAGAAACACACATGAAACTTGTAAATTGCAGTTTCTAACACAGCATCCCAAACAGAACTGCTTAATTTGTATTGTGGTCTGCCGACTCACTAATAAATATGAACTAAATATGAGCCAGCAGTGTGTGGCGGCAGCCAAAAAGGCAAATACAATCCTTGGCTGTATAAACAGAAGCATAGAATCAAAATCATATGAAATATTAGCACCACTTTATAAAACCTTAGTAAAGCCACACTTGGAATATTTCATCCAGTTTTGGTCACATTACAAAAAAGATGTGAAGAATGTGAAAAAATGTGCAGAGAAGAGCAACGAGGAAGATTAAAGTCTTGGAGACTAAAACATGTGAAGAATGGTTGTAGGAATTGGGTATAGCTAGTCTAGAGAAAAGAAGGACTAGGGGCTTACATGATAGCAGCATTCTAGTATGGGGAGGGGGCTGTCCAAAGAAGAGGGGGTCAACTTATTTTCCAAAACACCAGAAGGCAATCAATGGAAACTAATCAAGGAGAAAAGCAACCTAGAATTAAGAAGAAACTTCAGTGAGAACAATTAACCAGTGGAACAGCTTGCCTTCAGAAGTTGTAGGTGTTTCATCGCTGGACTTTTTAAAGAAGGGAATGGACAGCCACTTGATTGAAATGGTATGGGGTCTCCTCCTTGAGCAGAAGGTTGGAGCTGGTTCCAGCTCTATTCTGATTACTTTTAACAGATTAACAGAGTTGAAAGGGACCTTGCAGGGCATCTTGTCCAACCCCCTGCCCAAGCAGATAACCCTACATGTACTTCTACCTAGGATCGAACTCACAACCTCCTGCTTGTGAGACAAGAGCTCCACCTCTAGGCCACAGCAAAGCATTTTAACAAAATCTATCTTCGGGATCGCATCCTGCCTCATACTTCCCTTCGGCCGATTCGCTCCCACAGAGAGGGACTTCTCCGGGTGCCGTCCACTAGGCAATGCCAGTGGGCGACTCCCAGGGGAAGGGCCTTCTCTGTGGAGGGCCCAACTCTCTGGAACGACTTACCCCCCGAACTGAGAACGATTACTGATCTCCGCTCCTTCCGTCAGAACCTTAAAACTTATTTTTTCCAACAGGCCGGCCTGGCCTAACTTACATCACCTAGCCCACAGTCTGCAGTTAAATTGTTTTAAATTGGTTTTAGGGATATTGTTTTTAATATATTTAAATTTTTAGCACAGGGATATTAATTTAATTTGGTTTTATATTTTGTATATTGTTATGTCTATATATGTTTTTAAATTGCCTGTGCACCGCCCCGAGTCCCTTTTTGGGAAAGGGTGCGGTATATGAATTTAATAAACCATAAACCATAAAATCCCTGCCTGTACAAAGTTAACATAATTTGAAAAGCATTCCACCATTGAAACAATTACTCAGAGAGCTGAGCATCTTTCTGGGATGTTTCAATCTGGATTTTGCACTGATTTTAGGATGATTTTCTTTTTAAGCAATTGTATATCCTAGCAGACATACTTCATACATGGTTGCACATGCCCGTAAACTGATGCAACTTTGCATTTATCTGCAGCTTACACATTTAAGCACTGGCTGCTTTAGAGAAAGATGAAGCATTTTCTCTTACCTGGAGCACCAGTATCACTGTCCTCAGCACCACTTCCAGAAGATCCTTTACTGTTTTCATCAGCAGCAACTGGTACGTAGCCTTCAGGAGGCAGAGTCACAGTGTATATTTTTCTTGAAGGTAGAATCACATTTGTCTTGTCTAGAAAAGAATAAATAGGACACGGAGTTACACAAGATTTGCCAGAGCTTCTACTAGGGCTATGCGTCTAAGGGAAAACGTGCAAGTAGCCACACTTACTATGTTACTCAACAACTTGCTAAAGAGCCCTCCACGTCTGCTCCTTGTAAGTAGCTTACTCTGCCAGGAAACAGACTCGACAAGGACTACTGGAACTCCTTCTTATTATTGCAGGTTATAATAACAGAATCGTAAAAGCCTGACATTCTTGCTTTCCCTTCTTATGCCAAATAGAATCAAGGAAAATCAATCTTTATTTTCTTCCTCAACTGCTCCTCTTTGTTGGGCCCTAAATCCGTGATGGCGAACCTGTCACGTGTGCCAGAGGTGGCACGCGAAGCGTTGCCCTGTCAGCTGACTTTCGGCCTTGATTTTTGACTGTTTGTCGCCCTCCAGAGGCTTACCTGAAGCCTCCGGAGGGAAAAATACAGCCCAAAGGGCAACACAGAAGTCCATTCCCAAACTTCCAGAGCCTGGGGAGGGCGAATAACGGACCTACTGGGCACACCGGAAGTTGTAAAACGGGCTGTTTCCAGCCTCCGGAGGGCCTCCAAGGGTGCAGTGGAGGCCATTTTCACCCTCCCTAGGGTCCTAGAAACCCTCTGGAGCCTGGGGAGGGTGAAAAACGTAGCTACTGGGACCACTGAAGCCAGAAAATGGGCCATTTCCATCGTCTAGAGGGGCTCTGAGTGGGCAGGCTCCAAGAAAGCCGTACGTGTATGCGCGGGGCAGTGGGGGGGGGGGGGGTCATGCGTGCATGTGCAGGGGACACAGCATGGGAAGGCATTAAATTATGAGGGTGGGCATATAAGCGTGCACGTGCTTTTGCCATCACTGGCCTAAAGGATGTAGGTGCAACCAACCCTGCAGTCTTTCTCCAAAGTTATTATGTCTGTTCTCCTCATGTGGCTGCCATTGTACCCTAACAGATATAAAGAGAAGCTGGCAGGTAACACATATATGCCACACATGCTCTAAATCGCACTCTCCTTTTTGAGTCTAAACTGCATTCTATGTGCAACTCCCGCATAGCCTTATCATGAATGCCCATGACGGCTGTGAACAACTTATGAAGCAGCTTCACAAGCCTGGAAATATATGTGGCTGCTTAAATGCTTCAAACAATAGTACTTTGTATGCACTGTTGAACATTAGGAGACATCTGTATGGATCTGTAGACACAGCCCTGGAAATATGGTCATTATGGCTGTTTTATTGCGTGTGTGCGCGCATTTACACACACACACACACACACACACACCCATCAGATATACTTTTGTCAATTACATTACCTGATCTTCAGCCAACTTGCACTGGATTAATGATTTTCCTGATATTTGACAATGCTAGAGTTTACACTGAAAGCCACCAGGGTCTAGGGATTAAGGTTCTAGTTTAGTAGCAGGGAAACCTGAGTTATAGTCCTGCCTTAAGCCACAAAAGCCACCTTGGCAATCTTAAGCCATTAATTCTTTATTAGCCCTAGGCAATGGCAAATGATTTTTGAAAATGTGTAGAGATAAAGAGTTGTCCTTGCGACTGTCAGGATTTAAGAATGACTCAATTCCACCCTGTCAAATTTTAAACTGCTACCCTGCTATGATCTGTAGAATAAATTCATTAAAAAGCAGAATCATTCTCACAGAGTAGAACAGGAAACAGAAGAAATATTGTTCATAAGCAACTATATGATATTGCTGAAAAACCTTTGGAAAAACCTTAATAGAACTTGACCACACTTGCCAATGCAATAATGGTATTACCATATTTTTCAGAGTATAAGACATACCCTTTTCCCTTAAAAAAGAGGGTGAAAATCTGGGTGTGACTTATACTCTGAATACAGCATTTTTTTGTCTCCTAAAACCCCGCCCCTTCACCAAAATGGCCGTGCATAGCCTTTAGGAGGCTTTCAGAGTGCTCCTGGGGTCTGGGGAGGGCAGAAATGAACGAAAAACGGGCCATTGTTTGCTCAATTTTGCCCAGTCCCCAGGAGCACTCTGAAAGCCTCCTAAAGGCTATGCATGCCTTTTTTTTGGAAAAACAAAAAATGGGCTGTTTTTGAGAAGTCTGCAGAGTGCAAAAACTTTTTTTTTTAAATTTGCCTCTTCAAAATCTTGGTGCTCTAGTACGTCTAGTACGTCTTATACTCTGAAAAATACGTTACTTTGATTTTCAATATGAGAAATGTAACATAGACTAATGAACTAGCCTCATATGTATTATTATAACACAGGGATACTGTCCACTGATTTAAAAAAAAGAAAAATAAGGATGCTCATGGACATAGATCCCATTTCTAAGATTTTTAAGACAACTCTATTATTTCAGCCCATTTTCTTGCACACATGAAAATAAATTAGAGCATACCATAAGAAACAGAGGCTATTACCTTTTTTAAAAAAAAGAAAAAAAGCTCCCAACAATTTTTCTCCAAATATCTTTAATTACTAATGGAAAATATTCCCTTGTTTGAGGTCAAAGAGAACAGAAAAATAATGCAGTAAGATGCAACTGATTAATCATGCAATCTAAAAAGACAGGCATCAAGCTAAAAATTAATTGAAACTATTCAGAAAATTCATTTCCCTTAAATTCAAGCTCCAACTATCTCAAACTGTCAAGTCCCGAGGTTGATTTCTCCTTCCACAGTTGATTAATAATGAGGTGTTAATCAGTGCTGAAATTAATGAGAATAATGTGAAAGATATTTAGGCTCTTAAAAGCTCTTGGACAATACTGGTTTGGTTTTTAAAAAAAATATGCAACTCTTAGATGTGATGTCTTAATTTCCTCTAAAATTTATTATTTATTAATGTAAATGCAAAAAGTTTGCAGGAGACATCCTGCAAACTTCCAACAGCTTTAGCACAGTTCCAAATTAGAGTTGGGTGCTTGTACAGAGTTAAACAGCATGCAGCCCTCAAAATTTTGCATAAACGGGAATCATTATGGTTACTGAATAGTTAACTTTATTTTTAAATACATTTACACATCAATTATGCTAAGTTTAGTTTCTGCTTGGTCCTGCCTTCTTCAGCTTCCAAAATGTTCAGCTTGCTTGCTGTCGCGCTTGAAGAGGTTTATAAACCTAATTTATAGGTTTAATTCTTGAAAACTTCATGTCTCAGATTTCCAATGTGCCACTGCTGGGGTCAGGTCATCCTGCTGTGTCATTTGCACCAGGACTAACTGGCCCTGCAGTAATACAGCCATGTTCCTGATTCAGGAAGCATTTCCATGTATCCTGCGTCAAAGAATGCAACATTCTCTGCGAAAGGATGTCACTCAACGTCTCGGTTCCAAGAGGAAGAGAGCCATGATGTGGAAGGACAAACTCTTGAAGGTACTCATCCATAGTACCTACAGGAGGTCCTCAATTTACAGCTGGCTCACGTAAAACAAAATGGTCAAGAAAAACGGGTGCAGTCACATGACTTCATTTTGGGTTCTCAGCAATTGGGCAGCATTAGCAAATGTTTGCAGCAAGCATTCCATGGTCATATGGACCACGCTTTATGATGTTTTGGCTTGAAACCGGGATTTAGTTGATTTCCCCCCCGGCAAAAACTGCCCCATAGCAGGGGTTCGCTTAACAACCATGGCATTTATTTAAGACCGCCACAAAAAAACGGTCATGAGATCAAGCGCAGGTAACTCGCTTTATAACCATCATGACTTACGACCAAAATTGTGGGCTCGATTATGGTCCTAAGTCAAGAACCACCTGTATTAGGACAATGGTTTCCCATTGGTTCCCACCGCCTCCTACCAAATACCTCCTTTCGACCAGTGCGCTCCCACCGAGAGGGCCTCCTCAGGGTGCCGTCAGCCAGTCAATGTCAGCTGGCGACCCCTAGGGGGAGAGCCTTCTCTGTGGCAGCTCCGGCCCTCTGGAACCTCTGCACAGCTACGGACCTGCACCTGTTCTGCCGAGCCCTGAAGACCCATTTTTTTCATACGGCCGGCCTGGTGTAGCTTTTAATCTGGTTTTATTGGGGTTTTTATTGTGCATTTTAGAGTAGGCTTAGTATTTAATGTATTTTTAGCATAGGTATTTATATTGATGTTTTTATTATTGTTTTTTTATCATTGCCTGTTCACCGCCCTGAGTCCCGTAAGGGAGAAAGGGCGGTATACAAATTCAAATACAATTACAATTACAACATGGGTAACGTTGAAAGGTGAATTTCAACTCCCACCATGGTGGCTGGTGAATTCTGGGCATTAAAGGCAGAGGTGGTATTTAACCGGTTTGGACCGGTTCGCCCAAACTGGTAGTGGAAATTGCGGGCCACCCATCTGTCCCAGCTCTATGCCCTCCTATTTAGGCATATTTTCAAGCCAAAGCGCATGAGCAGAAGGCTCACATTTGTGAACCGGTAGGGAAAGTAAGTGAACACCATCCGATTAAAGTCCATACCTCTTAAAGTTGCTAAAATTCAGAACGAATGCAGGAGACTGAAATGCGCATTGCTCATTCAATTCTCTATTATAATATGTATGTCATGAATAATTGGTTTTGTTTTTGTTTTGAATTTGCAGCAACATATAAACCAGCAAGTCCAATTCTGACATGAGGATTTCTCCTTGATTATTCTTTGTTTGTTTCTTTTGGAGCATTTGGAAACTCAGCCCAACTTTGATTAGGGGCTCCATTTGCATGTCTACTAGGGTAACAGCAGGAGTAGGAATTCAAAAGCAGTTTATCAGCAGACCCAGCTCCACCTAAGCAAATAATTTCTTGCTGGACCGGACTAAAATAAGAGCCTGCTGCCTGAATTCTCAGTTTATTGATCATGAGGCCCTATGGTGCCTTTTAAGTTTGGTATCCGCTGTGCACAATTGCATTTTGCTACATACCAGGTCTGGCAAAGCATCTGAAAGAAATACTCTGCAGTGAGTAGGAGGGCAAACAAAGCCCTTCTTCTGAATGCTTTTCCGAGTCCTATAATCACAAGCAAAGCTTTATTATGGCCTTGAAGCCAGGAAAATACTATACAAAAGTTCGTTCTATAAAGAAGTCCAATATATAGTTATGAATAAAATGTAGGCATAGAATGTAATAATATTATCAATATATTAGTGGCAATCACAAGGATTAACACTAGTCTTCAGTTGTGGGTAAAACACGGGTATCAAACTTGCTGCATCACATGACCGTCACCTGAGGTTTCGTGAGGTTTTTCCTCTTCGTAGTGGGGTAGCCTGCGCATGGCGCAACCGGCCCGTGGGCCGCCTGTTTGATACCCCTGGGGTAGAACAAATAAAACAAATAGAGCAGAGGTAGTATTCAGCAGGTTCTGACCAGTTCTGGAAAACCGGTAGAGGAAATTTTGAGTAGTTCGGAGAACCGGTAAATACCACCTCCGACTGGCCCCACCCCCATCTATTCTCTGCCTCCCGAGTCCCAACTGATCAGGAGGAAATGGGGATTTTGCAGTAACCTTCCTTTGGAGTGGGGAGAGAATGGAGATTTTGCAGTATCCTTCCCCTGCCATGTCCACCAAGCCACGCCAAGCCCACACAACTGGTAGTAAAAATTTTTGAATCCCATCACTGAAACAGAGGGGCAGAATTGGGCAACCTGGAAAAATATACATCAGAATCCTGATCTGATAGAAGAAGCAACAAATAAGCATTGCGCATTCTTGCCAAGGAAATGGAAAGAGATAGGTGGCTGTCATCTGAGTTGATCACCCCGTGATCCTCCGTTACTCCCTATTTAGAGCAAGGATGCCCAACCATGGCCACTTTAGGACCTGTGGACTTCAGCTCCCAGAATTTTCCAGTCAGCCGTACTGGCTGGGGAATTCTGGGAATTGAAGTCCACAAGTTTTAAAGTGGACAAGGTTGGACACCCTTGCTCTAAATAGGGAGTAACAGAGGATCACAGGGCTGAGGGGCTCCTCAGGTTCAACCCTCCATATGGGCATATGCATCTCTATAGGGCTGTTTTATATGGGCCCCACAAGAATGTGGAGGATAAAACAGCCAACAAGATAAAGACTCTGAAAGTGAAATTTCAGACTTAGAATGGAAGAGAGATAGATTGGGCTTAGACTGGTTTGGAAGTCAATAGTCCAGACATTGTTTAAGATGATTCCTGGCATTTCCAAACCTTAATGGAAAAAGACTACCCAAACAGAGACATAAAGACTGGAAGTTTGCTATTAGCTCTTGTTAACCAAGTTGATTTTAAAATGGTCTCTTAGAACCACTAGAGCCAGACACTCAAGAGAGAGAAAAAATTTGAATCAGAAATTAACAAGATAGCCCCAAACTCTGGAATCCACCAAAACCAAACAGTTCTTCATGCATCTCAGAAATGCAAGGGCAGCTTTTCTAAACTTGGACCGAACTGCTTCCAGGGGATTAAACTTTGTAGAAGTATAGATCTGAACACGGTAAAGAAGCTGAGAAATACCCTTAGCAAGAAAGACCTTGCAGGGTGCAGAAAAGAAGATATGAGCTACTTAGCCTCAAATGCAAAAAGCCAATTCTTGAATGAGCGCCATAATCAGGTGATGTATCAGATGTGCAGTAACAAGGTCATTCCCCCCCTCCCCAAAAGCCCCTAATCAAATTTAGCATGTAATGTGAAGGCGGCAGGTTGATCTTGTCCCCCACCATGTGTTCACACATCACAAATCATCTTGTGACACCTCTGTTAAAGCTTAGAGGGATCAAGTAAATCACCGAGCTGCCTCTCAATTCCCTATTTTCCCTTCCTCTGTTCTCCACCCAAGTTCCTCAATAAAGGGATAGGAAGTCAGTTAAGCATCCCTTCCATTGGTTTTCTTTTCCTTAATTCATTCACATGCGCGCACACACACCTTTCTCTCTCTTCCTGCCTCCCTAATTCCCATTTATTTAGCCCTTCAAGGATATTCTATAGATTTGAGACCTTCCCTGAATCTTTCGCCTTCCATTTTTTCCTCCTTCTATTCAACAGACTTTGTTTGAGACACGTGAGACCTGTCAGGGTCTCTCTTTTTTTTTAAAAGCTTAAAGTTTTTAAAGCTTACAATCCTTCAAGCTACATACTGTCTTTGAGGTGTACGGGGGCAAACACTTATGATTCCCTGTGCTGTCATTTGACTCTGCTATATAACAGCGATGGCGAACCTTTTTAGGCTCACGTGCCATAAGGGGGAGGAGCACGGGGGGGGGGGCAGTGTGTCGCACCCATAATGCAATGTGCACACCCCAGTGCGCATGCACGCATAACAGGCACTCTACCCATTTTTTCATGCTTTTTTTGCCCTCCCCAGGCTCCAGAGGCTTTATAGGAGTCTGGGAAGGGTGAAAACAGCCCCCCCCCCCAAGTGACTTCCGGTTTGCTCGTAGGGCCTTTTTTAGTCCTCCGGAGGCTTCAGGGACCTTCAGGAAGCTTCCCTCCTCCGGTCTGCTTGTTGTTTAGTCCTCCAGAGCCTTCAGGGAAGATCCTGAAGCCTCCAGAGGACCTCCGGAGTGCGGGGGCTGTTTTCGCCCTCCCCAGGCACATATAAAGTCTGGGGAGGGCAAAAAATGGCTTTAAAATGGCTGAATCAGCTGGCCAGAGCGTGCATGCACGCTGGCTAGCTAACAAGGCAATGCTCGTGTGCCCTGCCAAATGGCTCCATGTGCCACCTGTGACACATGTGCCATAGGTTCGCCATCATTGCTATATAGGATCATCCAACAAGGGATATATCTGAGTGTGGAGGAGCAAAGTGGCTCGCGTGGTTAGGATGCTGGCTTGACAAGCAGCAAGCTTGCATTCAAGACCCAAGTGCTGCCATGGGGCGGGGTGAGTTCCTATTCTGGGTTCCAGCTCCAGTTCCTGCCAGGAGTGTGAGAAGAGCCCTCATCAGCTAATCCTTTCAATTCAGAGGCACCTCAGTGCGTCCGACATGAGTGCGATGTGATTTCCAGCTTTTCAAAGAAAGGCATCACATTGACAGTTTCGTTCTTGTTGAAGACGCTGAGGATCCTGGTAAGATCTGAAATGATGACCCAGCAGGTTGCAGGTTGTCTCCTAGGCATTTAAAATTAAACTTAACAACAGCAGAGATCTAACAAGTTTATTTGCTCAGAATGCCTTCTCCTATACCAGGGGTCTGCAAAGTTGGCTCTTTTAAGACTGGTGGACTTCAGGCTGGCTGGGGAATTCTGGGAGTTGAAGTCCACCAGTTTTAAAAGAGCCAACTTTGCACACCCCTGTCCTATACCATCAGTCCTTGGCCTTCCTGTTGGGGAGGAGGGAGGGCAGCAGGAATTTCACCTGTAGATAAAGCACTGTGATGTCATCACCCATCCTGTATTCTGCTCCTGTAGGCCATTGAAGCATTTATGGAAATAAAGGTGACAGAGACTGGCATTCTGCTTTGCAGCTCACCAGGTTTATATTATACTTTTGCTTCCTGAATTTATTTTTGGTATCCAAATCGGGTGGCAGATAGCTTGGTGGATGACTGGAAAACTCTGGTTGCCAATTCCTATCTTAAAATCAGGTAAAGGATGGATGTAGAATGCCAAGAAGACCTCTGTTCTGATAAAACTCGGGGGAAAGAGCTGGGAGTTTCTTTTTTGTATAAAGCCTCTCATTATATTTGCAAATTTTATTAATACAGTTGTGGTCTCAAGGTACACAGGGACTGCCTAAACTGTGAGAAAAGGACTTGTTGGGCTACCTTTATAGTTTGGCATTTGGGGTCAAAGTGAGAATGTTTCCCACACACTAAACTGCATCCAAAACTTTACCTCTCGAAATTCTTTTCAAGTCTTTGCTTCTGTCGTGGTATGAAAGAGAAAAAAGTTTGACGGATTGAAAGACTTTTCATAGGGAACATTTATGGTTATTATTAGATTATTATAGATAGCTCAAGAGATCCATTGTTGTATCCCCTACATAGTAGGATTTACATTTTTAAAATAATTTTAGGATTAATATTTATTGTTTTAATATGCTAATGTCTTATTTTGTTTTTATTGATTGTAAGCTACCCAACAGTTACTTCTAGGTGAGATGGGTGACATATAAATTAAACAAACAAACAAGTTGAGTTCTGTAGGATTCAAATACACTTTAGTTGCAATGGGAAGTGTAGGTTGTAGCTTCTAGAGTAAACTTAACTGGTGGGAATCACATGGGGAAACAAGAATGTCTCCCTCGTGGTGAATTTGGCTCACCCATCTGCTTTCATGAAAAGAATCATACATTTCCCCTGCCACTTACCGGATATTGAAAATCTTAGGGCTCCCGGGAGCCTAACTGAAAAACAAATACTAAATATTTAGTTAAAACCGAAAAGGAAAGTGAAAACTCCTGGATAGGGATGGGCAACCTAGTGCTGCCCAGAAAGCTTTGACTATATCTCTCTTGGGTATTAAGGGAGGCAAATGGGAATTGCCTTTATGAGCACTTAAGAGTCCGGCTACCTAAGGGAATATGTTTCAGCAAGACGTTGAAATCTGCAGGAGAAACCCAGAAACTGCACTGCTTTTTGAGACTGATGAATTAGGCAGATGGAAGATGGCCATTTCCTGCATCATTCCCGGAGTTTGGAAGGCATCATTATTTATTTATTTTTATTTTTTATTTTATTAAATTTATACCCCGCCCTTCTCCTTGTTAGGACCCAGGGCGGCGCACAGGCATTATATAAAACCATAAATACAATATACATCAATTAAAAATATATTAAATTAATTCACCCGTGCTAAAACCCGTTATTAAAACCGTAACCAAATTATAATTTATATTTAAAAGTCAGACGCGGTGGCTATCCTAGGCCGGCTTGTTGGAATAAGTACGTCTTAAGACGTTGGCGGAAGAGGCGGTTTTAAGCGGTTGCAGTTGGCTACCATTCTGCCTTTATAAAATACATTTTAAAAAACACTTATTTTTAGTCCAGTCTTTAGAGGCCAGAGGTTTTATTGTTTGTATTTTAATTTACCAATCACATTTTTCATTATTCTAATGATTCCTCTAGTTCCTAGAACATTATTTATTTGCTAATTTTTATGCTTTTTATGTTACTTTGGATTATAAATGACCCTGGTTGTTCAATAGTTATCCTAAAGGATCATTCCGATTAGAGAAACTAGATTGCAAATACATTTAGATTATTATATGCTGTTCTGGATACGGTATTTTAAAACCTATATCCCCCCCCCCCCAAAAGAGTTAATGCTAGTCCACATTCTCACCTATTACTTCGATCTTCTAGCTGCCAATCGTCCCTATTTGGTGATGAAGAAGGCAGTTTCAAGAGAAGAATGAGAAATGCCATGAAGGGTGCCATAGAAGAGGTAAAAGAAAACTTTTGTTCATGAGCCATATATACATTCCACCTTATGAATATTTAGAAAAAAAATTACAATTGGTGTTTTAAGACAATGTAACATTGTTTTAGCTGAATCTTATCTATAACGTTCTTTGGTAATTAGCCAAAGAGTAAAACTTAATCCCCACACACACACCAAAAGTAAGAGATAGAAATGAATGGCTCATTACACTTAATCCTATATATACAAATCTAAGATCAATTTTAGGAGGTGATCGGGCTGAGCTCAGGGTTGGGGTCAAAGTGTCATTAGTTCGCAATTGTTATGCTCCCACAAGTGACCTAAGTCCAGAACCCCATGAATTCCATTGCTCTTACCTACCGCCAATTTGCCTTAACAGGTTCTTGTGGACAGACAGCGTGAAATAAACTCATAGTACTTTTGAACGTTGTACTGGCTCCTGATTTCTTGCACCTGACATGAATCTCATCGACTCCCCCCAAATTTCACAGATTACAATAAAACCACAGCATGGCATCGGATCCACAAACTGGAGTGACGGCAGACTGAATTGGATGGACACCATCTGCAGGCACCAAGACAGTTTGGAAACCAAGGCGTGGAATTTAGCAGCTAATATGTATCAGATGCTCCAGCAGATGAAAAAATTAGCTCAGGAATTGGCTTCTCCACCGCCTCCACCACCTGCTGCATTACAGTGACTTCAAGGATCCTTAGAAAGCCTCTCATCTTCTACTAAATTCTGTAAAAATGGCTTAGAGATTCACTGAAAAACCCGGACGAGGAAAGTCCTGATGCATTTAGACAAGATTGCAAAAAGTGACTTGAAATATGAAAAACCTCAAGGAGGAAGGATCTAAACCACCCCACATATGTATTCAGGAATGGCTTAAAACATGTATTAAAGACAGTCAGGAGTTTTGAGATACCCTAAGTAATGGCGTCACGGTTTCAAGCCAGCAAAAGAAGAGGCCACACTGTGAGCAGAACAGGAGTCTCAGTTTGGCATGTGGTGAACCATACAAGTAAAAGGGTTTCTAGCCAGCATTACTGGCTTCTGCTACTAGCCAGCTGGCTATACAGACTCAGCATGCTCTCAGCATGTTCCTGGTTGCTCCCAGCTGGATCCAGCAAATACTTTTTAGGCCTGGATGGCTTCTGAACTCACCGCGTCCAGCTTGCCTTCCTGGCTCCTCTCCCAGGGTGAATCCCATCACCCGATACCCATCTGTGGCCCCATGCATCTTCCTCCCCATGTGTGACAACCCTGAAACAGTGCATTGTGGCCACTTTGAACGGCACACTGTCTCGTATGTTGACAAATGGTCGGCTTGAAAAATCAATAGACCTTAAGAATCAATATTCTGAAGGACCTATGGAAAACATATTACAATGGCTTCAAAGATCTCTACAAAAACTCTCATCATCTGAAGGACCCAGCCAGTTCTGGAAAAATGGCTTCAAGAATCCTTGAAAGCCCTGGAGAAGATAAGTCCTGAAACATCTAAACAAGATACCAAAACAAATGGCTTGAAACACCTATAAATATAACTGAAGAGAAGGAGCACAGTGGGTCATGTGGTTAGAACGCTGGGATGGCAATTGGCAGATTTGTGTTTGAGACCCGGTTGCTGTTGTGGGATGGGGTGAGTTCCCGTCGCTCGCTTCTAGCTCCTGTCAACCCAAAGAACAATATTCCAAAGCATCAAGCCTGGTAAAGAGGAAGGAGGGAGTGATTAGGGTATAACCCTGATGGCTTTGAAAGAAGCTTAAGGATAGATGGCTTCAAGCATCTTTAGCAAATTCCAGAGAGCATTGCTCTAATGCATCCAAGACCAGGGGTGCAAAGCATGGCTGTAAACATCTCTGAAAAGACTCAGACAAGAATCCCTGGGGGAAGCCCGAAATAATCTGGTGGAATGGCTCCAGGAATCCATATAAAATGTTCAGAAGGGTTGTCCTGAAAAATCCAGGCCATATGTGAATTAGTGGCTTGATATAGCTTTAAATCACCTCCAAGAGGAAGGGCCTGAAACATCCCAACTAAGTTTGGAGGGGTGGCTGGAAGCATCTAGACAAGGCCTGCAGGAGAAGAGATGACAGGAAGGAAACTTCCTGAAATCTGGAGAACATAGCAAGCAAGACTTCTTCAAGGCATTCGTCTAGAGGTGGAGCTCTTGCCTCACAAGCAGGAGGTTGTGAGTTCGATCCTAGGTAGAGGCAGATGTAGGGTCTCCTGCTTGGGCAGGGGGTTGGACTACATGACCTGCAAGGTCCCTTCCAACTCTGTTAAACCCACTCTTTCCCGTGAGTGGTGTCACTGCATGCTTGATTCTAAATTTGAGCTGCATTTCACAAGGTGGTTTGATTATTCCTCTTGAGATCACTTTAGTCCTCCATAAAGCCCAGTGCTTCACTTCCCATCATCGTGGGCCTTCAAATATATCTGGAAGGAGCCGTTTCCCTCTGATGCCCAGTAGGATGGGAGGTATTTGAGAAGCACTTGGTCAGGCTATGTCTGATGCCCTCCAGGTATGTTAGGATACAATTCCAACAATTCCTAACCAACATGGCTTAGCTGAGTACAAATGATCTAGTTTAGAAAGCATTCAGCTAATGAAAGTTTAGTGGACAGAGTAAATTAGCAAAAAAACTTCCTAGCAAACTGTTCTCTTTTCTGTATCTTTTCAGACAAAAAAAGCAGAGGCAAATATTGAATGCTCGTAGAGTCATCCTTCTGGCACAGTTCATTTTTGCTATCTATGTACATTTTAGACTATACTACGTAGGGAGTAAGCAGAGCCTCAGACCTTACTAACTTTGCAGTGCCAAGATGAAAAAGCTCTCGTTTGCATTAGAACAATCTTATATTGTGGAGCTCTGGGATGTCAGCCCTCGGAGTTGGACTCAACCACAACTCAAGCTGCTTCACACATTCACTCACACCCAGCGCAATTCTTCCAAGGATCTCGGCACCCTGCTGAAGTGCGCAACTCACAAAGAAGCATCAATGTGCTGCACAAAACAGCCAAACTTAAGAAAAGATTGGCAATAGGTTGAGCACGCTAGGCAAGAAGGGGATTTAAGTCTGACGGAAGCCAGCTTCCGTTGCTAGGATCAACTTAAGCATCTGGCTTCATTAGACCATGACTTTTGCTCATTCACTAAGATTTCATCCCTCCCTTGGTTTGGCATCATCAGCTTGACTTTGGACCACTTGACCTGGAATTCTCCTTTGTTCAGCTAAGTTCGTAACTGCAATGATTTGCTGCACCCCTGCTTTTGCCTTGGACTCTGCCAGCTCCTTGCTGTGAAACCTTGTAAAAAAAAAAACGCCTTCTCCTTAACACCATGTATGATCAGGACTGTGTGTAGCTCTTGAAAGTGTGCCGGTGCCAAGAAAGCCAAGATGCAAAGTTGTGGCTCTCTGAACTTGGCTGAAGTTTCATTATCCAGCTAGATAATGTCAGTGCTAAGTTTTAGCTTCACCTAAGACAGTGGTTCTCAACGTTTTCTTCACCACAGATACCGCTCTAAATACCTTTTGTGGCCAGGAAGTATGGCCACGGATTGCCAAGACTTAAGATTTAAATCATGACATTTCTTCAAACCTTTGTGGACCCCCTATAATGACATTGCGGACCTCCAGTGGTCCACAGACAACAGGTTGAGAACCATTGGCCTAAGATGCTCACAGTTCCCTCATGAAACTATGTTAAATTCATACGTTTTCATCGTGTCTTCTGACTGCTACTTGGTGTTCATGGATGAGCTCTGCTCATCTTTTGTATCTCTGTCCTACATAGTGGCTGTTACCAATAAAGAGAAATATTTGTAGCTCCAGGGTTGAAATGAGGGGTCCTTGGTGCTCTCTGAGCTTAGTTGTTTTCTTGCAGGCATTTCATTACCCAAACTTCGTAATATCATCAGCACTAGTAAGGAGTGGGAGTTCTTCTCAGTTTATATTGTGGTGGCTTGCCCAGTCCGTGCGTCTATGTGTGTGTGTGTTTGTGTGAGTGTGTGGTCTTAAAGGTTCTAGAGCTTGTTTGGGCTGTTTAATGTTGGCTTGTTTGGCAGTTTCTTGATTGGGGTATTGTTTACTTAATTGTTGGTCTGATGCTAATTTCAGTGTTAATCTATGCTCCTCTGGGTGCCGATTGCTGGTAGGGAGGCTGCCTCTCTCGCGTAGCATATACAGTAGATACTATTTATGTCTATGTGTATCTCTGCAAGGAAACAAGCTTAGTGAGTCCCAATGATCCTTCACAGTGGCTGTTCCTCATGTTGGATGCATATTGTGGGCAACTCAGTATAGGTACAGCTTAACTCAGGGGTCTGCAAAGTTGGCTCTTTTAAGACTGGTGGACTTCAACTCCCAGAATTCCCCAGCCAGCTAGGCTGGCTGGGGAATTCTGGGAGTTGAAGTCCACCAGTCTTAAAAGAGCCAACTTTGCAGACCCCTGGCTTAACTTATGACCAGAGTTGAGACCAGGATCTCAGTTGTTGAACAAAACGATCACTGACTGAGACACCATATTTGCTCAACAATCACAATCTTGGCACTATGGGTGATGAGAAGAGGATATGGGTCCTTGCATGATGGAAAATAGGCTTGCAGGAACCATGTGTGTGTGTGGGTGGGGGGTGTCTATGTGCTTGTCTAGCTATTCAGGGATTTCAGTGGGGCAACAGCATGTCCAAGACCAGTGGGAATCCAAGAGGCAGAAGGCAGACCATGGGGCTTCTCAAGATGAGATGAGCCTGGAATAAGCCTCCCACAACCCTGAAATACCCCATGTTCTTCTTTACAACCTTCATGCTCTTTATCAACTGCATCATGGAAAGCAGGGGTGGGGTTTGTTAAGCGAAGTGATCATATGATCACCTCACTTACATGACTTGTGTCATGACTTGTAACCATAATGGTCATGCTCCATTATAGTCATAGGTCAGGGACTTTTTGTAGGTTTGTGTGCAACTTTTGGCAAAGGTCAGAAGTGCTTTACCATAAAGCACCTTTTTTGAGGCTGTCATTATTTTGAATTGTTGTTAAGCAAACCCCAAAGGTGCTTTTTCAAAAGCAACTGGAGTTTCTTGTTTTTTTCCTTGAAAACATTTTGCTTCTAAGAATCTTCCTCAGAATATTTTCAAGGAAAAAAGTAGACAGTCCACTTGCCTTTTGAAAAAGTATCATTTTTGCAGAACCCTGACCTGGATAATTCAGAATCTCCATAGACAATTGTTAAAGCAAAGACATTAAATTAAGTGTCCATGGAGATTCTGAATCTTCCAGGTCATAGTTGCCCCAAATGTGCTTTTCAAAAGACAAGTGGACTTTTTTTTTTTTACTTTATTCCTTGAAAACATCTCAGTTCTGAGGAAGTTTCTTTGTATTGCAAAAGTTTTATTGGTTTTTACAAATTTTTTCAGGTAGGGTAGGGTAAGGTGGAGTACAGAAATATTTTGAGAACTTTCACATCGAGATCGTTGGCCCCTCCAGGGCTTCTTAATAAAACATTGGTGATACATTTTTCAATACTACAACAAGATGAAAATAAATGCATACATCATAAATTCTAAGTACCATGCTGGCAGTCGTGTACAAACATCCAGATAAAAATTATACTGTATTAATAAAGATAAAAGTCATTTTTTTGATCTAAGTCTCTTAGCAATTGTGTCTTCTTGTTCTCCTTCCTGGCCCCCAGTGGGCGGGGCCGTGGCCCCCTCTGCCCCTCCTGGATCTTCCCCCAGGGTAGAGGAATGTTTTTTAAGAAAGGCTTCTGCCTCAGCCACTGTTTTAATCCTTACTCTTCCTCCTTCCCAGAACACCAACATCCCTTCTGGCATCGTCCACTTAAACCAAATCCCGTGTTTAAACAATTTTTTAGATAAGAAGGAATACTTCCTCCTCACCTCTCTAATCTTTTTTGGGATCTGCTTCAAGATAGCGACTTCCTTTTGTTGATGAATTAACGGACCCTCTCTCTGCGCCTTCAAGATTCCCTCCCTAGTCGACCTTCTAACAAATTTAATATGTATCTCTCTGGGTACTTCATTTATCCTGGCATATGCTGAATTTATTCTGTAGACTAGGTCAATGTCCCCCCTGATCTCATCTTTAGGTTTGTGTAAATAGTCTGCTAAAATTGTACTCATGAGATCAGGAAGGCATTCACCAGATTCCTCAGAAATATTCTGAAATCTTAAAAAATATGACATCCTCTCAAAATCCATCCTAGACATATGACCAGACAAATCTCCAATTTCAGTATTAATATTTTTAAGTTCCCCCTTTGCCCCAGCCAGCCCCACTTCCAACTCCTCGGTCTTCTGTGCATTCTGCATCAATTTTTTCTGTGTCTCCAAAAGTTCAAGCTTAGAGCTGCAATGATCTTTCCTCAATTCTTTAATTTCCAACACCAAGGAGTGTAACACTGCTTCCATAGCTGTCATTCTTTCTTCCAATCCTGGATTTTCTGGTTGTTTTTTTGAAGCTATGGTGAGCTGTTAAAGTCAGTGCCACTAAGATGGCGTTTTTTGGGTGCGGCCGCTGGAGCAAGTCCAGGGAAAAAAGTTCAGAAAAGTTGTAGAAAGTTATAATATCCAGAGAGAGAGACACTTTCCACTATCAATTATTAAGACAAAGAAGGCACTCCAGGGAAGGAATCAATTAATCCAGAAAATCCTCCTTTAGTAGAGAGAGGCAGTCCAGGTCACAAAGAGATGTTGGTAATTTTCCCATAAAGAATAGTCGTTTAGGAACAAAGGGCAGCCATCTTCCACCGCCCAATCTGGCAGCCAGCCGGAGAAAGTAGCAAAGGAAATTGTTTCAATAAAGCCGGACTTAGATACATTGTATAGAAACAAGCCGCGAAAGACTTTCACTTGTTCCGCAAAAGTCCGGATGCGAAATATCCGCTCCCTCGCGTTCGAGGAGCCATTTCTGCGTGCCGCTGTTATAAATCCGAGGGGGGGGTTAGCAAACACCCTCCTCCACGTTTCTCTCGCTCAAAGCCACCAGCAAAAAAGTTAAAGTCACTTACTCTCCACCTCGCAGCACAAGCCCCGGCAAAGCCATCCGACCCGAACGCTCCCGTTCTCTCCAAATCAATCATTTGTTGCCGCCCTCCGTTGGTGAAGGGAACCAAGCCCCTCGCAGCATGTCTTCTTCCACCTAGACCGAAGACAAGGACCCTTCCCCGGCCGCCGCCAGGCTGAACAGGTCCAGGCAAGCCAGTCCTACGGAGGGTCCCCCCAAAAAAGGGGCACCCCACCCCGTTTGGGGCAGAAAAAAGAACAAAACGGCGGACAAGTCCTAGGACTCGTCCGTCGCCGCCAGAAGCCGGAACAGGAAGTCCTGAGGAAGTTTCTTTATATTGAAAAAGTTTTATTGGTTTTACATTTTTTCTGTAGGGTGGGGTAAGGGATACAAAGAAATTTTGAGAGCATTCACGTCAAAGTCGTCGGCCCTTCCGGGACCTCAAAATACATTGATAACAATAAAAAAAAACATTTTTCATAACACTACAAAGTGAAAGCAAGTACATATACCTAAATTCTCAGTTCTATGCTGTCAGACATTTACAAAAAATCCAAATACAAATATTATGCAAAATTAATCAGAAAAATCAAGGCAAAGTTATTTTTTCGATCTAAGTCTCTTGGCAATTGTATCTTCTTTTTCTCCTCCCTGGCCCCCAGTGGGCGGGGCCGTGGCACCCTCCGTCCCCCCTGGATCTTCCCCCAGGATAGAGGAATGTTTTTTAAGAAAGGCTTCCGCCTCAACAACTGTTTTAATCCTCACTCTTCCTCCTTCCCAGAACACCAGCATCCCTTCGGGTGTCACCCACTTGAACCAAATCCCGTGGTCAAACAATGTTTTAGACAAGAAGGAAAATTTCCTTCTTGCATCTCTAATCTTTCTTGGGATCTGCTTCAAGATAGCAACCTCTTTTTGTTGGTAGATTAATGGACTACCTCTCTGCACTTTCAGGATTTCTTCTCTGGTTGACCTTCTAACAAATTTCACATGTATCTCTCTAGGTACTTCATTTATCCTGGCATATGCTGAGTTAATTCTGTAGGCTAGGTCAATGTCCCCCCTGATCTCATCCTTAGGTTTATGTAAATAGTCTGCTAAAATTGTGCTCATAAGATCAGGGAGGCATTCACCAGATTCCTCAAAAACATTCTGAAATCTCAAAAAATATGTCATTCTTTCCATATCAATCCTAGACACATGCCCATTTATTTCCACAACTTCATTAGTAACATTTTTAATCTCTCCCTTAGCCCCCACCAGCCCCCCTTCCAATTCTTCGTTCTTCTGTGTGTTTTCCAGCAGTTGTTTCCGTGTATTAAATAACTCCTTCTTAAAGTTAATATTTTCTGCCCTCTGGGCCTTAATTTCTTGTACCAAAGTTTGTATAACAGATTCAAGAGAAGTCATCCTTTGTTCTAAACTTGCCAGTGCTGCTGCTTGTGCCATGATTTAGTTGTTAAAATCAATGCCACTAAAATGGCGTTTTTTGGGTGGGGCTGGTGAGGAGGTTCAGGAGCCAAAAGTTCAGTTCAGGGTTGTAAAGTTGTAAAGTTCAGGAACCAAGAGAGACAATTTTCCAACTCAATAAGTATAATAGCGAAGGTACTCCAGAAAAGAAATCACAAATCCAAAAAGAAAAAAAAATTATTCATTAATATCCAGAGGAAGTCCAAATTGCAAAGAGACGCTGGGAATTTTCCATAAGTGAAATAGTCAGGCAGGGACAAAGAGAAGCCATCTTCCAACCGCCCAAGCTCAGAGCCCAGAGGAGAGAGTGGTAAAATAGATTGTTTCAGCCAGACCTAGAAACATTGTTGCAAACAACCGCAGATCACTTTCCCTTGCTGCAAACAGTCAGGATTAAAGATTTCCGCTTTCTCGCCGCGAGAAGCCATTTCCGAGTGCCGCTTAAGTCCGAGGTTTTTTTTTTAGGAACAAACACCCCCCTCCCAGTCCTTTCAGCCCGGCTGACAGCAGAAAAAAAAAGTTTTTAAACACTCACTCTCCCCTCGCAGCTGAAGCCTCGGGAAGCCTTCCGACTCATCCGTTTAGCCCTCTTCATGATTGCGAATGGCGCCGTCTTCCTTTGGCGAAGGGAGAACCCCCCGCAGCATGTTCTCCTTCACCTAAGCCGAGGACAAGGGTCGCTTCCCCCACCGCCGTGGGGGGGAGCGTCCCAGGCGAGCCGGCTTTACGGGAGACCCCAAAAAAAGGGGCGTCTCGCCCCCGGGGGAGGGCAGAAAAAGAAACAAAACGGCGAGCGAGCGCTAGGCTCGCCCGTCGCCGCTGGAGCCGGAACCGGAAGTCCCCTGAGGAAGTTTCTTGAATGAGATGCAAAACGTTTTCAAGGAAAAAAGTGAGAAAGTCCAGTTGCCTTTTGAAAATCACCTTTGGGTCATTCAGTCAAGGACTAACTGTACTTATGATGTATTGGAGGTCTTCAATTGGTTTGTGTACTATAGTGATGCTGTATGGTTATAGTAAGTTGTTCTGCCCCACAGACGGACACACACAAGCTTGGCTGCTTGCCACTATCTCCTTGGCTGCGAGCCTGGACTCACGTTACAAATAATGTAGAACGTTTACACTCAGAGACTGGAGGATACAACTCGAACGACCAGATAGTTCCAATGAGGATTTGTAACTGTTGTTTCCTGCAAATGGCCCCTCCCAAAGCCTTCCCTATAAGCTCTCTTGGGAGGGGCCACTCAATAACCAGCTGGTTCCAATTCAGGGCTTACGAGCTTGCCTCTTAATTGTTGCCTCTTTTTCTCATCCCCTGATCCTCCCCACTGCTCCATGACCCAGGTGCCTCCTGGTGGCCAACCAGACTCTCTGCTTCCGCAAGGTCTCCCTCCTCCTCCAGGGCAGATTCATAGGACTCTTCACTAGAAGAGTCCATCAGCAGCTCATCCGGAGCCGGCTGGACCACAACAGTAAGTGGTGTGTTGATTGTTTCAGATATGTTTTTTTATGCAAGGTGAGGTTATCCTTTCTGTAGCTAGTTTTGGTTGTATTACAGTGGGTTGAGTTGCCAGGCACTTTTTGATCAACTTGTGTGTGAGCACATATTTTGTTGGAGAACATTGTATAAGACAGCCTCTGTTCGCTTTTAGGTAAAGGGCGTTGGTACTTACCTGATACGCCTCTTCTAATAAGGGGGGAGATAGCATCCATGTATGGGTTAAACCTATCCACGCTCTGATTGGACTGAGTCATAATATTAAATAATTAATTCAGTAGGCATGGTATATAACCCCCTACGGAGTAGCCACACCCAGTTTTCGACGAAGAATACAGACTCACCGGTACGAACCAATTCCTTTAGCAAGAAAAATCCAACAGTAACACTACCAAGAACAACAAGAGCCAGACTCCAAACACAGGCAGGGCTGAACGAGATAAGGGATGGGCCGGATGCTATCTCCCCCCTTATTAGAAGAGGCGTATCAGGTAAGTACCAACGCCCTTTCTCAATAAGGGTGGAGATAGCATCCATGTATGGGACATACCAAAGCCCTGAAAAGGACCCACGGGAGGGTCGAGATCAGACCTGCCCCAATGAAGGAGGGCGGACAGAACCCAGCGGCCAAAGTCGGCCTCAGCCGAGGCAAACGTGTCCCATGTATAATACCACACGAAAGGGGATGGAGAAGACCACGCTGCAGCCCTGCAAATTTCTCCCAGAGAAGCTTGCATCGCCCAAGCCAAAGTCGTCGTTGCACTGCATGCAGAATGTGCTGTGACTCCTCGAGGAACTGCCTCGTCACAAGCTGCCTAGGTGTTCTCAATTGCATTGACAAACCCATCGTCCCACACAGGAGACAGACACCTTCTTACCCAGGGAACCTGGCAGAAAGGAGACAAAAAGAGACTCCGACCTGCAAATGACAGCCATACAATCAATGTACACATGCAAGGCACGCCTGACATCCAGCAAGTGCCACCGGTCCTCCGAGGTCTGCACAGACTCTGCAGGAAAGCTGGGGAGGACCACCTCCTGAGCCCGACGGAACCAAGACCCCATCTTCGGGGCAAAGGAGGGATCCAGACGTAGGACAACCCTATCTGCATAAAACTTGCACAAATCCGAAAAATCTCCTTCCACAGTGTCAAGAGGGCACCTGTCAAAGAATCCAATACCTTATGTAAAGGAGTACCAAAGCACCCTTGAGAAATCTCTTGACTCTAGGACGTTGAGTCAAAGTTTGTGACCTACCGCACAAAGGTACAGAAGAAACTACTGATACCTGTCTCTCAATGGCATTAGGAGTCAACCCTTTGCCCAGGCCCACTTGAAGAAATTCCGGGACCTGTGGGATAGTGGCTTGTACTGGGTCAAAGTGGTTCATCAAACACCACTTACAACAAGTGCCCCAGGTTGCACAGTATATGAGCCGCATGGAAGGTGGACAGGAAGCCTGAATAATCTGAATGATCCTGGAGGAAAAGGTGCCTCGTCTCTGAACGCTCCGCTCAAGCATTAGACGTCAACTAGAGCCATTGAGGCTCCAGATGCTCCAGCGACCCCTGGCTGAAGGAAATAATCTCTTGGGGAATCCTCCAGAGCCCTTCCACTATAGAGATCAAAGGTCGGCAAACCAGGGCTGCTGAGGCCAATGTGGGGCAAGCACCACCTCCGCCCCCTCCCGCAAGATCTTTTGAATGACTCTGGGAATCAGGGGCAAAGGCAGGAAGGCATAAAGGAGCCCCAGAGGCCATTGGCAGTGGAGAGCATCCACCCCCTCTGCATTCTGCGAAGGAACTGGGAATAAAATATCGGGAGCTGAGTATTGAGGGGAGTTGCAAACAGGTCGACCTCTGGGCAGCCAAAAGGGTCCACAATTGCCTGGAAGATAGCCAGCTGCAGCTGCAATCCTGAATTGTCCACCTCAATCCGACTGAGCTGGTCAGCCCTGACATTGTCCACCCCCGCTATATGTTCTGCGGTTATTGAGAGCAAATTCCTCTCTGCCCAAAGACCCAAGCTCCTGGCCCCCAGCCTGAGGGACCTTGACCTGGTCCCCCCCTGCCTGTAATATGAGCCTTGGTGGCCATGTTGTCTGTGAGGACCAGAATATGTGTGCCCTTGACCGAAAAACGAAATGGTTTGAGATCCAGGTGGACCGCCCTGAGTTCCAACCAGTTTATGTTGTGAGCTAGTTCCGCTTGGCTCCATTGTCCCTGTGCCATCTGCATATAAGGGAGACTAGTATAGATCTATTTCAAACTATTTAGCTCTCATCAGCTAGTCATATCCCTACTGGGATTCTAACCAGGGCCGTATTACATTAGGCAGATGGTTTAGCCACTAAGCCACCAGGTTCTCCCCTGAAGTTGGATCCCCCCCTCCGAGTAGGTTGGTGTCTGAAGTGAACGTGACCTCGGTCTGGGACCCTGAAGAATTCCCCCTTGGGTAGGCTAGATGATGTCCACCAATCAAAGAGCAGGAGACTTCCGCTGGCAGAAGAACCTGGATCTGGGAGCAGCTCATGAGCCTTAGCTGAAATGGTGAAAGAAACCATTGAAGGTCTTTATTGGTAAGGCAATGCCAATGGCAAGACACCATAGTGCCTAGATAGCTTTTGGCCAGATTGATCGAAAGCACCTGGCCTCGCAAGGTCAACCTGGTAATGTCTAAGTCCCTTGGGGCATCACTTATAGAAGAGGACTGTAGCAACAGGTCATCTAGGCCGCCTTGGATTTGCACACGTACCTGTCTCAGGAACGCTGCCAATGCCACCATCACCTACCTGAAGACTTGAGGTGCAGATGACAACCCGATGGGTAAGGCTCGGTACTGGAAGTGGTGCCCAAGGTAACAAAACCTGAGAAACTGTCAGTATTCAGGGGCTATAGGTATGTGCAGATAGACCTCAGTAAGGCTGATGGATGTGAGGATATCTCCCTGCCTAATACCCTCTAATATTGAGTGCAGTGAACGCATCTTAAACCTGCGATAACGCACATAGCGGTCAAACTATTTAAAATCAAAAACAGTTCTCCAGCCGCCCCAAGCCTTTGGGATCCCGGAGAGAAAGGACTAATAATCCTGATCCTGTTAAACTGGAGGCACCAGTTGGATAGCCCTAATGTCCAATAGGTGTTGAATGGCTTCCTGCATAAGTCACCTCCGAGTCGGGTTATCCGAGACCTGATGGTTGATTGTACCCACGCATCGGAGGTAGAGGAGTCCCAACAATCTGCGAAATATGCCAAGCATCCCCCGATGAGGGGAAAGCTGGGCCCAGAATTAATTCTTGCGGAAAAAGAGTGCCGCCTCCTTCGCCCCCATGAAAGGGCTGTTTCTGCTGTCCACCCCTCTGCTGCCTATCCAGTTGATATCTCTGGCTGGGGGCATAGCCTCCCTGGTACAGCCTGAAACCTGACTGACTGAAATCAGACCCCTTAAAAGAAGATCTGTAGTCCTGACCCCAGAATAAAGGACCGTAGTTTGACCACAGAAATTGGAGCAACGGGGCTAGGGCACTGCCCAGAAATTGCCCTTCCTAGGAGCTGTAAGAAACACCTTCCATTTGCCCTAATTCTCAATTAAGAAAAGGTCAATAGACGCCCCAAAGAAGGACCCTCCAGCAAAGAGGGATGACGCCAGGCGTCATATGTGGCACGCATCAGCTTGCCACAGCTGCAGCCTATGGATGAAGCAACTGCCCTGAAGGCAAACCTGGCTGCGACTAAAGTGATGCCCGAAGAAAATTGGATGGCCACCACCAGTTTGTTGATGTCCTGATGTGACCTGAAATCTGCTATTGGCGTTTGCTGTTGAAGATCCTGCAATCAAAGCAAAGAAGACCATTAAAGAAGGAGGCAGTGGTAGCAGCTCTCACTGCCCAGGCAGCAGCCTGATGGCCCCTTTGTAAGGTGAGGTCAGCCCTTTTTGTCAATTTCATTGTAATTTTAGTACAATGACAATAAAGATTATTATTATTATATCATCATCATCATCATCATCATCATCATCATCATCATCATCATCATCATTATCCTCTGGCTTCAGAGAGTGCTCTGGTTCCCTGGGCATGTTTGCAGATGCATGTATGGCTGTGACCGGTGCATCAACAGAGGGTTGCAACAGCACCTGAACCATGTCCTTGTCCACATTAATGAACATATTGCCGGTGGAAGTGGGCCCAGATGCTGGAGATGCCCACTGGCACTTGACTAGGTCAAGAAGGACTTGGGGGGTGGGAACATGTCAGCCTCAATAGCCTGATCCACAAATATAGTCTCGGCAAAAAGGCCCAGCCGTAGCACCAGGGGTTCCGATGGCTTTTCGCCAAAATTGGCCGATGCCTTAGCTTTAAAGGGCATACACTTAAACAATGCTGAATTAAACTGAGAAGGAAGGCTTAGAAGGGCGTATGCCCTCATCCCCTGAAAGCTTCTCCTCTCTGATTTCGCCCTCTTCAGATTCAGACTCACTATTGTCCTGGGAAGAAACAGGGGAGACTCCTGACCATCTATCCCCACAGGAACTGCAGATGGAGGAGCACCCTGTGGCTGAATCTGAGGCCGTCGGGAAGCAGCAACGCTGCACTGCTGGAAAGCCCTGAACATTAGGTCCTGAAATTGCTCCCCCTCCCGAGTGGGGTAATTGAGCAGCACCAACCCCTGCGGATGTAGAGGGAAGAGGTTGAGGTGAAGCCCCCATGGGGCAGTGCGTGGGGGCGACTGCCAACCTTGGCCAGAACCCCAGGGGCCTGAGGAGTCAATGGGGATCCTCACATGGAGGGATCCTCTGCAGCTCTCCCAGGCGAAGAGAGTGCAGACTGCCTCACCTTAGTGCTCAGGACAAGAGAAGTCTTCTGGCTGCTGGTACCTTTATAAATGCTTTCTAGTGCCTCATGCCTCTGCTTCTCATACTTAAAGGCAGGCTTAGGGGATTTTGAACCCCAATTTGGCCCCTTTTGAGGCTTGTGGTTCCACATGCTCTTTCTTCCCCTTTGCCTTGTGGCCATGGGGGCAATTACCACTGCAGGAGCCTCTGTTCCTTCCGTGGGGCCACTGGTCGTAGCCGTGAGGACCTGACTCCACTCACTGTCCTCTGAAGCTGAGGCGGCAGCCATTTTGGTTCTTGATTCAGGCAGGCTTCAAAATGGCCGTTCATGCCAAAGGCCCCTGAGAGAGGCTTGAATATAAAGTGAAAGAGCGGCCTTGCTGCAAAGAGCTTCCGCACGCCTGACCCCTTCTCCAAAACAGCCTTTAGAAGCTGACTTGGCTCTGTTCTTTTCCAAAAGGGGTAATAAAGAGGCACCATTCATTTAGGCCCAGTGGAACAGCCCTCACAGTTGACAGAGGCCTGTCAGTTGTGGGAAAGCCTGCACAGAATTAATTTGGTTCGGCAGAGAAGGCCCTGGGAGCGATCGCACTTGCGCGGCAGGCCGAAGCTAGCCGGGGAGCAGAGTGCGCACCTGCCGCAGCAGGGACAAGGCCTCACAGCAAAGCTGCGCGTACGGCCCGCCTCCTAATAGCGCTTGACCTCACCCTCCTCTCCTAACCAGCAGCAGCCACAACGAGGAATGCTGGAAACTCAGGTGGGGGAGGCTCAGGTAGGAGGCTAGTATTGAGGCCTTAAAGGCAGCCGAAGGCCGGGGCCTGTGGCTGAATTGAGACAGGGAAGCCTGAGCCCTGGGCTGCTCCTGAAGGAGGGGGTCCCCTGTCTACTCACAGCGCTCAATGTGATCAAATCCAAATCTCAATCTCTGATTCAAACAATTCAATTCCATTCAATTCAAACAATCAAATAGGAGTTGGACACCGAATAGTCCCAGAGCTGGAACTGAGTCGGAAACTGGGTGTGGCTACTCCGTAGGGGGTTATATACCATGCCTACTGAATTAATTATTTAATATTATGACTCAGTCCAATCAGAGCGTGGATAGGTTTAACCCATACATGGATGCTATCTCCACCCTTATTGAGAATAAGTAGTTTTGAACTTTTTGGAGGTCAGGGCAATGTGATGGCTCCAACCCTTGTGGAGATATAATCAGGACTCACGACAGTCAAGCAAACAATTCAGCCCTAAAGTAGGAGCTGCTAACCCATGGTTCCCAGCATAGTTCACTTGTCCTGTCCACAGTCCCCATGTCTTACCTCAGTATGGAAAAAGGGCAGCTTCTCACATGATGAGAAGCCCATTTTCTCTGCCCGGCACCAAGTTCTTCTCACCTCGTTGTGCCTCATTAGAGAGAAGCCACTAAGAGATGCCTATATCCCATCTGATGCAGTTCTAAGTGTGATGCTTTCTCTCTCCCCTTCCGCTGAGAGACGCTCCTGAATATAATTGTCATGTTCCTCATGACATCAACATGCCAGTGATACTGTTTAGCTGATTTGGTGTAGTGATTAAGGAACCAGGCTAGAAAGTGGGAGAGAGTGAGTTCAAATCCCGCCTGAGCCATGAAAGCAGGAGTGAAATTCAGCAGGTTCTGACAGGTTCTGGAGAACTAGTAGTGGAAATTTTGAGTAGTTCGGAGAACCGCCAAATGCCACCTCTGACTGGCCCCAGAGTGGGGTGGGAATGGAGATTTTTCAGTATCCTTCCTATGCCAAGCCCACAGAAACTGTAGTAAAAAAAATTGAATTTCACCACTGCATGAAAGTCATGAAAGACTGAGCTCCGGCCAGTCATTCTCTCTCAGGACAACCCAACTCACAGAGTTGTTGTTGTGGGGAAAAAAGAGGAGGAGGAGGAGAAGGAGGAGGAGGAGGAAGATGTGTAGGATATGTTCATCACCTCAAATTATTTGTCAAATAATAAAGGTAGGATACAAATAAATAATTTGTATCCTTTTGGAGAAGGGCGGGATATAAATTGAATAAAATAAAAATAAAATAAATTATTTCTCCAGTTAAGCAAATCTTCGGCTCCCAGGTTTCTATGTAATACAAATAATACAGATAGTCCTTCACTTACAACTGTAATAGCTCTTTTAGGCAAAAGAAAGTCAGTGCCTTGTCATCTGGGAGACAGACAAAATTACTATCAATCAGAGTGACAGCCTGATTTATTGAAATGATACAAATAAGGGGCTAGAAGCCACCCTTGCTTAACTGCTCTTTGCGTGATAACAGCTCCAGAAAGATACCCCGGGGAGAAACATCTAACTCTCAATAAGACGTTAGAATAAAAAAAATATGAATAAAAAGAAGCAACATTTTATCTATTGAGAATCCCTGAAATTTTCCCCATAGCCTCTCTGTTGGAATCAAATCAAGAGCTGATTTTAAATTCAAAATGCCGGTTACTGCCAAAAGAGTTCCTTTATATACAGTAAGGTATGTTTTTCAGCTAAATAATGCAGGATGAAACCCATGACCCAAGGATCAGTGGTCCCTTCTAAATGCTTCTTGTTCCTCACCAAGGACAATTTCACTTTGGATCCAACCCAATATTTTTAAATAAATGTATTTTGCATATAGCTTGCTTAATAAGGTCTGTAATTAGCAAGGTCAGATCTATTTCCATTATCCTTGCTGAATGGGGTGATAATGGCCGAGGGGTGACATACACTTACCTTCCCTATTGGTTCACAAATGTGAGCGCACATGCGCTTTTGGCGAAAAAAATGGCCTAAATGGGATGGAGCGAATGGGCGGAGACGAAGCGGGTGAGTGGAGCCACACCACGATTTCCGCTACTGGTTCAAGCGAACCGGTCTGAACCAGTAGAATACCACCTCTGCAATGGCTGCATTCCACTCAGAGAGAAAACACGTTGTTGCACTGTGAATATAAGTAAATAAATCAACCAGCACTGGACCCCAATAACTATTATTCGCCTTTAGTAATTCTTGGGGATGACATAATCTCCAAGAGGGTTTCTAGGTTTCAGTTGTGTAATAAGATCCTTTCTGTTAGCTAGAAGTGGCAACGTAGGAGATACTTTACAATGGGGATTATCGGGGGGTTATTTAATAGTTCTAAGTGGACAGTTATTTGAAATTAATTCTCCAAATATCTACAGATATTTGACACACAGGATCTGTGCCTCTACTCACAGAAGAGCAGTTGATGGCACCAGAACATTGAGCTTCTAGGCCTTTTGGCTAAAACAAGTGTGTATCTGTTCTTATAATATACTACTTGTCGCCAAGAGATTTGTATTAGAGCTATGATTTTTATCCACTTTTGATTGACTATATAGATATGTTTTTATAGTCTTTCTATTTTACACTTTTTCATTAGCTTTTTTTGGGGGGGGGGGGAAGGGTGTTTCACCACTGCTTGCTATGATGTCTCGTATAACAGAAGTCCAAAGCTATTGGATTACAGACCCTGATCCATTAAGAAGATAATGTGGCAACCATGTTCTTGATGTATAATATCAACTTGTGGAGTCTGTGAACTATGAGACACATCCTCTTTTATGAGACACAGATTGACCATCAATAGACAAGATAGATATAAACATCTACATACTGTGTAAAAGAGGCAATCAACAAGCCAAAAAGAGAACAAAATGACTAAAACCTCACCACCAGCAATCAAAACCCAGATGAGCATAAACATCAAGATTATCAGACCTACAATCACGAAGTAAACAATACCCCAATCAAAAAGTTATGAGTAAACAGTCCAACCGAAGAATCTCCAAGACCATTATCACCAACACTGAGCTACGAGACTAGAGCTACCCATCCTGGACTCTCCCGTCCATCCAATGGAGAACAACCAAGCTCGGAGTGTACCAAGGACCCCTCACACATCTTCCCATTTGCCATTTGTTGCTAACCATTAGATTTTTACCTTCATATGATGATGCTATAGATTGGTCCTTGTTGGAGCTGTAATAAGAGTTGCCTGAAGCGTGAGATGGGAAGCAAATAAATGTGATTAAAAAATAAAATAAATAACCAAAATGTTACTTATAAAGAAGAGAATTAGTGAGACACCAGAAAGGCATAGTTTTGATAAAACAAAAGGCTTGGGCTATAATCTCTGCACATTTACATCAGAAAATTACTGTCAATTACTATAAATTACTAAACTTATATATAACAAATAACTTAACTCCACTATCCCTTACTGATTCAAGGAATTTTGCCTAGATTATTATCTGTCAATGCTTGGGATGATCTATGCAACAGAAACTGAGAGTTAAAAGCAGCAGTTCATTGATCCAAACCATAAAATTATGGCTTTAGAAGATTATGAATAATCAGCAGCCATATTGATAGTTATGTCATGTTAACATAATCACCCAACAGAAGACAAATTCTTGATGGAAAGGCATTTAAAATGTCATATTCTACTGTGCAAAGTAATAATTACAGTCTGTTGCTCCTTCTTGCAACAGTAATTAACAGCTAAAATGAATTGTTTAATCAGTCTGCAGAAGTTGTTTATTCCAATATTGCACTGCCAAAGACTCTCTCATGAATATGTATAGACAATATTTGCTTTGCTTGCCAGTCTATCTCCAGTCCTCAGTCCTCCAAATCACAGACATTTTAAATACAAGACAAGCAACATTTTGTTAAGGCTGCATGTGCAAAGTATGCTTTAAGCTGCTAGCATTCCGGAACTGGCAAAGAAATACATCTGTTCTTGTAAATCAACAAAAGTGCAGCAAAGGAATTTAGAAAGAACTCACATTACATTTAAAATACCACATTAAAAACAAACAAGGGTTTATTGCAACCCCAGATTATTGATTCCAGCAATATATTTGCCACTCTAGAGAAATATTATCAATATAAAAAATGTAGAAAGAAGGTATTACTCTTTCTTAATAATTCTGAATTATTATGTAGTAATATATTATGATTCTTCTATCTATTCATGTGGGGCACATTTCACATTTAATAGCAAATATGCTCCTTTTCTATGATGAATATGCATGATTACTGGCTCCCAACAGTGTTCTCAAACCCATTTCTGAAGTAATGATTATGTAATTGTAGGGCTACGGGCTATTCATTCCTTTGCTCTCCAATCCACTTAAATTCTGCTAGGTCCTTTTCAATAAACTTGCAGCTTTAGGAATCAAAATACTTCATTTTGTATAATCAAAAGAAGATTCTACTACTTTGATACTGTCAAAAAAAATTCGTACATATGTCCATAAAGTCATCAGGATTAAGCAAAACTCAAGCTTTTATGGTTAAAAAGAATTATAACTTGATCAAGACAGATCGGCTTGGGGATAAAATAATAACTAATGAATTAAACATACAGCAGCCTCTTTAAATCAATGGACTTAATTTTAGTTAATTTTGATCAGACATTACTAATGAAATTAATTCTACTTGGAGTTAGAAATCCTCAGATAAAGGTAGCATAGCTGAACGCAGTTTGAAGTTGAAGAAAGCTGTATTAGACTGATAAATCAAGCAGGGCAATGAAACACTTCATCCTCTAAAGCAAAAACATATTTTGGAACTCAGACAAACATCTATCTGCAACTCCTTAAACTAAATGCATATTTTGTGGGACCACAGCAAATTTTAAATCCAGAGACTTGTGCCCCTAATATCAAATGATGTATGGATGTATGTATGTATATGCATATGCATACATGCAAAATAGTCCAACTATGATTTTTTAAAAGCAATTTCATTACTTAGGAGGGCCATGTACCGTAAAATAACATTCCTGTTATTTAAACTTTGGGTCCATGTCAAGAATTGTGTGGTTTTCTCTTTTGAAAATGTTTCCTGGAGTATATAGGCAGTCTTCATTTAGTAACTACGACTGGGATTGCAAGTTGATCATTAAGCAAAGAAGTCGCTATGTGAAACCATTTCTGCTTATATTCATACTTCAGCACTCCTTTGCTTTACGTGCCCCCCTGGCCACGGCCGTCACGTGATCTTGCATAGACAGCCGGGTATCCAGGAGGACACCTAAGTTGCGTGCCCGATCCACGGGGGCCAGATGTTCGCCCCCTATGGCCAGTGATGGAATCAACTGGTTATACCGGGATGCCGGAAACCACAGCCACTCGGTCTTGGATGGGTTGAGTTTGAATCTGTTACCTCCCATCCAGATCCGTACGGCTTCCAGACATCGGGACATCACTTCAACGGCATCGTTGAGGTGGTTTGGGGTAGAAAAGTACAGCTGCGTGTCGTCAGCGTAGATATGATACTCAAAACCACGGATGATCTCACCCAGCGGCTTCATGTATGTGTTGAACAGGAGCGATGAGAGGACCGACCTCTGAGGCACCCCACAAGTTAGGGGTCTCGAGGTCGACCTCTGCCCTTCTGTCAACACAAATTGCGATCGGCCGGAGAGGTAGGAGGAAAACCACCGTAAAACGGTGCCCCTCACCCCCAACCCCTCCAGCCGGTGTAATAGGATACCATGGTCGATGGTTTTACAGTATTTGTGGGAAAAGGGTTGTAGGGTTAAGATAACATTTTAGAGGCTTCCATGCCGGAGGTGGTGGTCCTTCCAAAACTTCATACAAATACAATATTTTTTTAAAGAAAACAAAGGGCAAGCATACATATACGTTACATTGTATATTTCCTACATTCAATGTTTTTCATTGCCATCTAATTCAACTATCACAGTGAAATTTCAAATAAAATCATTTTTGGGATCTAAGTCTTTTTGCTATTGATTCTTCTTCTCCCTTCCCATCGACGGGCGGGGCCACGGTCCCCCCTGCTCCCTCTTCTTCGTCTCCTAGGAGTGCGGAATGCTTTTGAAGAAAGGCCTCTGCCTCTCTTAATGTTTTAAGTCTAATTCTGCCTCCTTCCCAGAAGACCAACATTCCTTCTGGCAGTAACCATTTGAACCAAACTCCTTTTTTATATAATTTTTTGGACAAGAAGGAATATTTCCTTCTTATCTCTCTAATTTTTTGCGGAATTTGTTTCAAAATAGCAATTTCTTTTTCCTGATGTTTCAAGGGTCCTCCCCACTGGGCCCTCAATATCTCATCCCTTGTGGACCTCCTTAAAAATTTAATATGGACTTCTCTTGGTATATCATTTATTCTAGCGTAGGCTGAGTTGATTCTATAAACCAGGTCCATATCCCACCAGAGTTGTTCTTTATTCCTTTTAATATAATCTGCTAAAATTGTACTCATCTTCTCCTTCTATCTCTGGTACGTTCAGGAACCTAAGAAAAAAAGACATTCTTTCAAGTTCAATCTTGGTCATATGACCTCCCAATTCTGCACTTTCCTTCCGGATTTCCTTTACCTCTTCCCTCATCTCAGCTGACCCCCCCTCCAACTCCTCAATTTTTTTTAAATTATCCATTGTATTTCTTTGTGTCTCCAACAACTCTAGTTTTAAATTTGTCAGGTCATTTCGAATTTCATGTACATTTTTCATTATGTCCTGGAGCATCTCCTTTGTTGACAATTCCTGAGTGCTCTCACCAGTCCCTTCTTTTTGCAACAATGCAGTGATCATTGTCTGCTGCATAACTGGGCTGGAACGAGCTGATGATGGAGCAGAAAAGGACTTTCCAATAGGTGGTTTTTTAGAAGCCATTGTCCCGATTATAAGTTCCAATTTGTAAGAAAAATGGCGTCAGAAAAGCAAGCAGCCGATGAAGTCCAAGGTGTCGGGACAACCCGAATAAAAGTTCAGTCCGGGTAGCACATAAAACCAAGAAAGCCAAGGAAACCAAGAAGAAATTGTATTATCAAAATCAATCTGGATGTCCACGTATTGGGAGAGATACCAAAGGTTTCCCGAGGAGAAATTAAGCTGGGAAATTTAAAATCATGCAATCTCAAACACCGAAGGAAAAGTTCACAGACAAAGGGAAAGTTTCCGGCAGGGAACAAAGAGGAGCCATTTTCCCCGCCTCTCACAGGAAGGAGAGTGAAAGTTTCATTTTCCTGTTGCAAAAAGCTTCCACAATACAATATTGCAACTGCGATAATGTAGATACAATTTTTTAAATTGTTGTTATTTCAGTTGGCAGACTAGTTCTCTCTTTCTCCCCATTCCTGGGGAGAATTTTTTCAACCGCCGCTTTATTCCGAGAGGGGGTCAAAACAGATTAACTCCCCCCCTCCATTCTCCTTTTAAAGTTGATTGAAAGTAAAACTCACAGTATTCGCTTGTCCCTCAATTGCAGACCTGGAGATTAGAAAAGACCCTCCATCCCCAGCACTCCAGCCAGCTTTCATATCGTTCCATTGATTCCGGAGTCCATCGGCGAAAGGGCAAAGCCCCCCCTTTCTGCTTCCCAGCTCCTGGGGCGAGGCTGGAAAGACGCGCCACAGGCTGCCGCCTCGTTGGGAGTCTCCAGCGAGCCACCCGTGCGGCAGGGGGTTCCTCCAAAAAACCCTGTGCCCCCCCCCCCCAGGTGGGGCACCCAGAACACCAAGCATAGGACGTGTATCAAACACGTCCGTCGCCCACGAAAACCGGAAGTCGAGTCCAAGTGAAGGGAGTTTTTTAAGGAAGTATGTACTGGGAAAAAAATAATAATTCAGTGCACGGCTGTTTTGAACGTGAACTAAGTTTAACCAATCTGCATCCACTCTTCTTTTCAGCTGAATACTAAAGAGTAATTCCTGAGGGTCCAGCTGTCAGTATTTCAAAGATGACAGTTTACAATTCACAGGTGTGTTGCTGTTTTAGTGGCACATTATGAAAGGTGACTTTTGTTTTGCATCTGCTAACTGAATACTTATGATATGTTTTTAGTTTCTGAAGTTAATTTTTGCCTTGCTGATATTTTATGTTTTAAAAAATGCTAGTTGTTGATAGCTGTTGTTCCCTTGGTAAAGTACTATTACTGTTTTAAAACTGTGACTTGTAATACAGCAGTTCAATACTCAAATCTAACCTAAAAGGCAGAAATAATCAGAGTCCTCATACTGATGCACTTGAAGGCAAGAGTTTTAGTAAAAATGGTGTTGTGTGTAGCTTTGCAGCAAAGAAGCAATTAAACCTCAAATACGTATATCGTTTTGAATTCATCCAAAATTCTTTTTGGATTATAAAGATACAGGGCTTATTCAGACACCCTGCTTGCTGTGGCATAGGTGGCCCACTAACTATTTGTTAAGGACATGATTGCATGATGTTCTTAGTATGATTGGCCCACCAGGATGGTGCCTCTATCTGCTCCACTTTTAAAGTGGCTTTCCAGTTTCTGCCAGCACAAACTCTACTGAGTGATCAGTCTGCAATTTATGGAGTAAGTTTAGAGGAAAATGCTGGCTCAGCTGTGAGATGTTAGGTAAGGCTACTACAGACATGTCCCACCTGTCCTTGGCTACTTATTGCCAGGATTATTTAATCTTACTTCTCTCTTATCAACAAATATTGATATGTCTTCCTGTCCCTTCCCCTTAGTTTTAGTGCTTGATATATGTCCTGAGATCCAGACTAATGGACGTGTGTGTAAAACAGTGCCAAATTTGTGGGAGAGTGGGCAAATGTACCATGGTTTGGCTGGCAGAACATCTGAGGCTGACAGCCAGCAGCCCAGCAGAGAAGTTGCCAGCATCCCCAGAGTCAAAACAGATTGGAGTGACCTATACCTTTCACAGATCCAAACACTGTTACATCAAGTCAAACTTGCTGAAATTGATTGACACGGTTTAGATATCATAGCAAAGTAAAATAGAACTGGTTGGGCATTACAGGTAATTTTTGATTAATGATCATTTATATGTACACTCACACGCCAAGGCATACATGCAAACATTACCTTGGACCCTGGAATCTTTTTCCAAAGCTGCCACTTTCTTTGCCTCTTCCTGAGTTGCAATTGCATCTTTCAAAACAGTAGTGCTTTCTACGCTTGAAGAAACTACATCGGGAAGTACCGGAACAGGGAAGAGTTTTTCCAGGACTTTCTTCTGGAACACTAAAAGGTAACAATAGAATAAAGAAGTTAAAGTCTTGATAAAGCAAGAAAAACCTTAAGGCACACCAGTTTCCTGTGTCAAAGGCCTTCTTTAAGCAAGGAGCAGATATTCTTATGCAGCAGAGCTCACAAGTTGCAAATATAACATAGGAAGACATAAGAATTAGGACAGCAGTGGTATGTGTGTATGTATGTATGTATGTATGTGTGTGTGTGTGTGTGTGTGTGTGTATGTATGTTTGTTTGTTTCCATCCTTGTTTTATAAGTAACTCAGTGACAAGCATACCCAATCCCCTTTCCTCCTCCTATTTCCCCCATGACAAAAGCCATGTGAGGTGGGTTGGCCTGAGAGAGATTGACTGGTCCAAGGTCACCCAGCAAGCTTTCATGCTTAAGATGGAACTACAATGCACAGTCTCCTGGTTTTTAGTCTGGCGCTTTAAAACCACGCTAGCTCTCTGGTTCCCGAACTATGGACTACAGATCTTGGAAGATGAGGGTGACAGTGGAACTAATACAACTATTACAAAGTTTGCAGAGAAACGATTTCTCAACCAAACAAAAACGTAAATACCTTGAGGAAGAGGATCAGGTCATAAAACAAATCTTTCTAGTTTTCAATTCTTTTAAATTTTCTTAATTAAGGGTGTAGCTCAGAAAAACTGGAACAGAAGGAAAAGCCATGTCACCATCCTTTTGAACAATTTTAGCAGGTTGTCAGAAGGTTTCCTCCCCAAACATTTTTGTGTAAATAGATATATATCTGATCCTAGTTTTTTAAGCTGCATGTTTATGCTGTTGTGATTAATAAAATACAAACCCTTTAAAAGCATTGCTCATGATTATTCGCTTTTTGTCACATATTTTGTCAACTTAGAACTACTGTCATGTGGGATCTGCCAAATTTCTTTACATAAAAAGGGGTGTTTGTGTCCCTTGGCTACCTCCGGAATACAGGATCTCTTTTGAATGGAACAGGCCCCAATACACCTTTCCCTAACATCCTAGATCTATAGATCCCAGTTTCAACACACCTGGAGGCCACAACAGAAAGTTACTTTACAGGCCATAAAAGTATTGGACTAAGACCAAGAAAGATTCAGTTTCAAATTCACCTGAGCTATGGAAGTTCATTAGAGCAGGGGTCCCCAACCTTTTTTGCACCAGGGACCGGTTTCATTTTAAAGAAAATTCTGCGGACCGGCTGAGTGGCTCAGCAGTCATGTGACTGGGTGGGCGTGGCCAACTTGAAAAATGTGAAACTCACTTAACAATGATCTTGGTTAGCAACCAAACTTTTGGCCTCAACTGTGGTCATAAGTTCTTTCTTTCTTTCTTTCTTTCTTTCTTTCTTTCTTTCTTTCTTTCTTTCTTTCTTTCTTTCTTTCTCTCTCTTTCTTTGTCTGTCTCTCTTTCTTTCTCTCGCTATTTCTTCCTTTCTCTCTTTCTCTCTCTTTCCCTTTCTCTCTTTATTTCTTTCTTTTTCTTTCTCTCTTTCTTTTTCTGTATCTTTTTCTGTCTCTTTCTTTCTTTTCTGTCTCTTTCTCTCTGTCTGTCTTTCTCTCTCTCCCACTTTCTTTTTCTTTCTTTCTCTTTCTTTCTCTCTGTCTCTCTCCTTCATCCGCCCATCTCTGTCACTCTGTGTGTGTGTGCGTGTGTCTGTCTGTCTTGCATTCACTCAATCACTCATTCTGTGTCTCTGTCTATCTTTCTCTCCCTCCCTCCCTCTCTCTGTCTTTCTATGTGTGTCTGTCGTCATCATAGTCGTCTCCCCCCCAGCCTCCTCAGCCCGCCTGCTGCGCTTGGTCGCTTGTTCCTCGGTCAGGCTCCGTGGCTGGGTAGGAGCCAGGCTGGAGAGGAGGAGGAGGGAGGAGGGGGCAGCCCATTGGGCAGAGCGCGCAGGAGAACGCAGGAGGATGGTGGGGGCTCTTCCTCCACCCTCGTCGACGGAGAAACTCCTGTGTGCCGCCGGAGCAACCCTCCCTACGGCCGCCAGTTCCCTCCCCCGCCCGCGGAGCCTCCGCAGCCCATGGAAGAAAACGAGTGGCCGGCATGCCAGCAGGGGAGGGAATCGGTGGCCGGTCCGGCGGCGCCCAGGAGTCCCTCCGTCGACGAGGGAAGAGGAAGAGCTACACTCTAACGGCGCGAACAGCCGCGCCTGCGTTCCACGCACGCTCTGCTCAGAGGGCTGCCCCCTCCTCCTCTCCAGCCCTGCGGCCCGGCTCCCACCCAGCCACGGACCGGCACCGGTCTGCGGCCCGGGGGTTGGGGACCCCTGCATTAGAGAACCTGGGACCAATCAATCTCTTTCTCTTGGAAAGAAAAAATTGGAAGGAGGAGAATTACTTGAAGTTCATATGTCACTTGCAATCTAACAAACTTTACTTATAGTTTCATTAAAAGTATCTTAATGTGGTTTGTCAATTTGTGTTCAAGGGTGAGCTGTGTATTCCCCCCCCCACTCTACATACCGTATTTTTGGGAGTATAAGACGCACCTTTTTTCCTCTAAAAATAGGTTGAAAATCTGGGAGCGTCTTATACATCGAATACAGCATTTTTTGCCTCTTGAAACCCCGCCCCTTCACCAAAATGGCTGTGCGCATATCCTTATGGAGGCTTCCAGAGAGCTGCAGGGGGCTGGGGAGGGCAGAAATGAGCAAAAAACAGGGCGTTTTTGCCTCCCCCAGCCCCCAGCAGCACTCTATAAGCCTCCATAAGGCTATGCATGCTATTTTTTGACCAAAAAACGGCCCGTTTTCACAAAAAAAACCCAGGCTATTTTTCCTTGTTTTGGCCCCCCATCTCCCCAGGAGCACTCTGCAAGCCCCGCCCCCCAAGGCTATACATGCCTTTTATTTGAAAAAAAAAAAGAGCCCATTTTCGCAAAAAACGGGCCCTTTGGGGGAGGTTTGCACAGTGTAAAAAGGGATTTTTTTCCCTTTCAGAAAGCTGTTTAATTAGAGTAATTGATGAGAATTATGTTAGTCAAGTACTGTGCCTGCAGAAACACTCTCTCCCTACCTACCTACAGTATTTCTCTCTCACTCCCCTCTATCTACCTACTCTCTCTCTCCCCCTACCTATCTACTGTATTTCTATTTCTCTCTATATCCCTCTACCTACTTATCTATCTACACACACTCTCTCTCCCTACTTACCTACCTACTGTATTTCTCTCTCTTCCCCCCCTTCTACCTACCTAGCTATCTACTCTCTCTCTCCCTACCTACCTACTGTATTTCTCTCTCTTTCTCTCCCTCTCTATCCCTCTATCTACCTACCTACTTTTTAAAAAAAAGCCTCTTCAAAACCTGGGTGCGTCTTATACTCCGAAAAATACGGTATGTCAATTAAAGAGCCAGCCAATCTTTCTATGACTCAGTTCTGTGAACTAGAGTATCCAGTGTCACACCAAAGAAAACTATGATCGATCTGTTCATGAGAAACAAAAACTCTCCCATTTTCAATTACGATGCATTTTGTCTGCTCTGAGACAAAAAATAGACCAACATGTAGCCTTCTGTGGATAGGACCAGGGTTGTTATAGCAACCATGAACTTCCAGGCAGCTCCAACTCCAGCCCCAAGGGAAAACAAGTTGAAGTCTCCTAACACCAGCAGTCCTGGAAATTCCACCCATAGTCCTAAATCTGTGATGGCGAACCAATGGACCTCTGTGGGCATGTTGCCAGCTGCTCTCCTGGGTTCCAAATGGAATTACTGTCCCAAAGGTGCTTTTTCAAGAGGCAACTGGAATTTATTTGTTTTTCCTTGAAGACACTTTGCTGAGAAGAAAAACATCTTCAAGGAAAAACAACAAAAGTCCAGTTGCCTCTTGAAAAGGCATCTTTGGGACAACCATGACATGGATGGCTGAGAATCTCCAGAGACACCACAAATTACTATTTTCGCCCATCACCAAATACTCCAGTCGCAAATTGCTGGTTACTATCAGGTTCATCTGATTCTACTTCAATGATTACAGCTAAACACTGTTCCATAATTTGTACAATTCACCATCATTTCTTTTCAAACACCTCCTAGGTATTCTCTGTTTGGAAACATTACAAATGCAGCTATTTAGTTTCTACTGTTTATTAATGTTTTATGTTCTTACTGGCAATTGAATCTTATTTTGGTCTTAATTTAATTAGCTGCCAGAATTGTTTTAACAATATAAATAGTCACTATAATTGGACTCTTAACTTTCATTTTGAAACCATAATCACTCTTTATGCATTATTCTTCCTCATATATTAATCACTACATTTTTTTTCAAGAAATGTTAATTATGACTTTTCCATAGCTTTTAGTCTAATTATAATCCACATATTTCAAATTGGTAATTTTATTTTGTTATTTGTTGTCACACATAAATTGTATCATACTTTACTGTATTAGGTTTTACAGTTCCAAACTCTTAAATGTTTAACTTACAATTTTATTTGTACTGTGATATGATCGTAAAGTTTATTTTACTCTAATCAATTATCATTCTTTTGTTTGGTTTTATTGGCCATTGACCTTTAAAATAAAATGACTGACTACAATCAAGGTTTTTCAGAACTGTATTTGCCACTGCCAGCGGTGTTGCTAAGATTGGCCTTAGAATCCAGGATGGAAAACAGAGTTTAGATCAGAGGTCTCATTCTTGCGGCCCGCAGGATAGTATCTTGTGGCCCCCACCGTGATATGAAAGTATAATATTAGTATTAATATTAGTATTAATATAAGGAATCCCTTATGCGGCCCAGCCTCACCCAGACTCTGCCTCCAGCGGCCCCCAGGTAAATTGAGTTTGAGACCCCTGGTTTAGATAGCAGAATAAACTTAACTAGATTCTATATAGGTTGTCACCATCTCATTTCAATAGTAACCTTCAATCCAGCTGAAAAACGACCCAGGTCAAGAAAGTAACATCTTCTGACTATTCCCAACTGTGCATTAAATAGGGATCAGGTCAAAGATCACACAATGGTTCCGAATTTAGAGCTGCAGTCCAATGTACACTAGCTATCTATTTTCTCCTGATTATATTTGATGGGAGAATTATAGGCCTTTATAAAGGCAGATTACAATATTCTTTCTTCTGTACTGCTGCTGGACAGGTACCTCAAAACGTTTATCATCTTCTGCTTGTGTCCTTGTGATACGGAATAAATTTAAAGTTTATACATACATGTTTACTTTATAGGTTTTATTTGGCCTTATGCAAAATTTGATTTATTATTGTTTTAATAACAATGGCAGGGAAGTCATATGATTTATCCAGTAGCCTTCCTATTAGCCAAGAAGACTTTTCAGGTCATTTAAGTTTTGCAAATTTTGATAGCTTCAAAAATTTGTCAGGTCATTTGTCCTGAAACTTATACAAATATACAAATAAATGAAGAGAGAGAGGGGGGGGGGGGAATATCAGAATCAGCAACCACATTAGCTATTTTCATTTTTTAACCGAGAAGTAAAATTACAGTATATGAGCTCTTTCATTTTCAAATTGCAAAAGAAACATTAACTTAGGTTGAAGAAGCAGCAGCTCTCAAAATGCAACCCTTTGGTATGTCCCGTGCTTGGACACTCCAAGCAGCGCCTAGGAGAATGACCATTGTCTTACCTGAAGGGTCTTTCTCTAGGCGCTGCGGAATGTCCAACCCCACCCTGGGGCATTTGTGGGAACTGTGTGTTTTTCCTTATGTTGTGACTAGTTGCTTGTTCCTGTTTTTTTTGCATCCTTCTGGTCTACTTCTTCATTTTTTTAAACTGAGCCTCTGCAGCAGCAGGAGGTGTGGCTACACTAACTTTTAAAAACTCAGTCCAATGGGCAGCAAGCTGAGGATAACCCGTGCTTGGACACTCCAAGCAGCGCCTAGGAGAATTACTGTTTACCAACAACTGAAGGGGAACATTTTCCCAGTCCCCGATGCACATTATAGGCAGGAAAAATATGCTTCTTAGAAGCGTAGGTCTCACCTGGATAAAATTCTGCTCGTTTCCAACATTATTTGGAGGCACAGCCAGCAGTTACGTAGAACCATGTAATTTTTTGTTATCAAATCATACTTGCTTGAAAATCTACACAAGTCCTTTTGAAATAATAGGTTTTGTAAACTGTCAAATGTATCTGAGAAAATATTTTGTGTTCCTTTTAGCCCCTTCTATGGGAAAGTTTTCTTTCATATGCTTGGCCTTGGCCGCGAAAAGTCTTAGAAATTACAGTAATTCACTTAATGTTAAATGGTTAATGGTAAAATACCCAAAGTTGTCATTTGTTCATGGACATCCTGGGCAGATTCATATACACAATTCACAACACTAAGAAAACTTCAATAATGCCATCGTTATTAGAAAAAGCTGAGAAGAAAATGACATCTGTGCAGTAAGGATGACTACTAGAATTGCCAAGTAAATAATAAGTATATTCCTCAAACAGATTTTTTTTTTAAATTTCAGGCAAAAGGAAAAAGCAAGGAACGTAGCTTGGCTCTCTTTTAAATCATGGACTGTTTGCATTCTAAATAAGGCACCTGAAACAATCATTCTGTTCACAGTAATAACTGTGAACAGAAACCATATTTAAAGCTGCTTTCGTGGGGGGGGGGGGGAATTATATTCAAGGTGCCTGGGGAGATTTTTTCCCTATTACTATTAATCTAGATATGGCTGCAGGCAAGCTTTTGCACATCCCAGTGAAAAGAAGAAATATCACAGGGAAACGAAGAGGGGAAAGCAGCTTGTATAACTTCTCGAAAGAAAAAACAAACACCTGGGCGTATAGTTGCACACTAAGAAAAAGCGTATGTCGCAAACACATACACACAGCAGCAAGAATATACTGTAGTTTTGCAACCAAAGGCAAGGGTGGAATTTTCTAAACTTAAAAGAGGCTCCAATGTCCATGGCCCAAAATGCAGTCCCTAAATCCCTAGTTTTCCTATCAATTACCTGCAGCATATGTAACACCACCCAGAGGCGTAGTGTGAGGGGTGCAGGGGGGGCCGGCCGCACCGGGTGCAACATCTGGGGGGGCGCGCTCCAGAGACCCGACTCGGAAGCTCTCCTCCGCGGGTCTCTGGAGTTGGCGGCGGCGGCGCCTGGGCGCTCCCGGGCCGGCGAGAGTCGGGGAGCGAACAGCGGCCAGTAGGGGCCAAACCCTCCCGGGCCATCCCCCGGCTGAGGCCAGCGCCGGCTCCTCGCACCCGCCAGCGCCACCCGAGGGGGCCAGGCAAGACTTAAAGGCGCAGGTCTTTCGAAGCAACGGCCGTGCGGAGACCCTGGAAGACTCCTCCGTTCCGAGCCAGCCAGAGGAGCGGCGACCTGGGCCCCGCGGCGGCCCGGGAAGACCCTCTTGCCCCGGCTTTCGGGCCGTCGCCCTCCGTAGAAAGGAGCGTCGGGTATCCCAGGCCCGCACCACGCAAAGGGCGCCCGCTTCTCCCCAAGGCGAGGCAACGAGTGTCGGACCCGGATGGCCGAGCCCTTTGGGCAGCGGCTGCCCGCCGGATCCTCGCGGGAGGTGTGTGGGCTCGACACCACAAGAAGAGCTGCCTCCCCCGAGTGCTAAAATCCACGGGTTAGGGGGCGCAAATTACTTGCCTTGCCCCGGGTGCTGACAACCCACGCTACGCCACTGACACCACCGCACTCACAAATGAACAAACCCTGCACACACAAATCAACCTCTTGCACTGACAGAATACATTCAAGGTTCTCTGTTACACGATTCCAATTTCAAAAGAACACTGGCCAAGTACAAACCCGTTTTCACAGACAAGAATCAGACAGTTAACAGTATTTGCCACAAGATCACATTTAATGCAGCTTACAACAGGGATGGACAACCTTATTCTTCAGGGTCTCTTGCAGCTTGCCAAGCCAGCGTTTTGCACCATCTAGAACATTCTGCCTCTACTGGAAATAACTGGGCATAGTTTTTGTTATTTTTAAGGTAGGAAACATACTGTATTTTTCGGAGTATAAAACGCACTCCCCACCTCAAAAGAGAGTAAAAATGTGGGTGTGTCTTATATACTGAATGTAGCCCCACCCTTTGGCCTCTGCATGCGCTCTTGCGATCCCTGCAGCCATGAATGGGTCTGAAATGGAGTGTTCAGACACTGAAACCACAACGCACAGAGATCAGAATGGCAGTCCTGAACAGATGTTGCCTGGTTGGACCGGTTCCACGCTGCGCCTGCTGTATTCACCAGAGTGCCCCGAGAAGATCACCTACATGTTTGAAGCTGCAGTTCAGTTCCAAAGCAGAATCTCACAACCAGCGAACCTGTTGTTAACGTTCATCTCTGGGAACAGCTGATTGGGGGTATTCTGGGAGTCTGATCCACCCACCAATCAGCTGCTTGTGCTGAGTCAGGCTAAATGTGCTGAAGCTGATCAGGCTTTTTGCAAAGGATGCTACCCAGATAAATACCAATGGATGCTAGTAGGCAGAGGTAGAATTTTTCTTATTTTCTTCCCCCAAAATGAATGTGCGTCTTATACTCCAATGCGTCTTATACTCCGGAAAATACAGTACATGAGCATTGTGTGAAATCTAGAACAGGTTTAATACAGTTTGAAAAAGCTAAGAAAAAAAGCCCCTTCAAATCCTGGAATCAATCCAAAAATGTGCTTCAACCAATACGTACAATATCTACTGCAGCTACTGCCTTCCAGACACTGTAGTCTTTCATTATTCCTGCCTTACAGTGATCTCTGAGAGTATTTAAACCTATTACCATACTGTCTTGGAATCCATCTGGTGTTTGACATTTCATTACTCCCCATCAGTTTGAAAATAAATAAATAAATGACTATGGAAACATCAATTAGCCTACTTCAGGCCTTTGAGAAGTTGAGTGTTGTCTTACCAATTCACCTTTTATTGTTTCCAATCCAATGCTATGTCAGAAAGAAATCATGTAATACGCATTTATGATCATTGTACAGTCCCAGGGTCATGTGAACACCTTTTGTGACCTCCTGATATAGAGTCAACGGGGAAGTCAGATTCACTTAATAAACTGAACAACTGCACTGATTCATTGAACAAATGCGGTAAGGAAGCTCATAAAATAGAGCAAAATTGACTTAGCAACTGTCTTGGTTAGCAACAGAATTTTTTGGCTCAATTGTGGTCATAAATCAAAGATTACCTGTGCTACATTTCACATTTACCTCTGCAGATTATATACTGAAGATTATATTAGCAGTTCAAAAATTTAAAGAACGAAGTTGGAGAAAGAGGACACAATAGCAATATCTAATGGTATTCTTAGAGATATATAATACAATACAATACAATAGCAGAATTGGAAGGGACCTTGGAGGTCATCTAGTCCAACTCCCTGCCTAGGCAGGAAGCCCTATACCATTCCAGACAAATGGCTATCCAACATCTTCTTGAAGACTTCCAGGGTTGGGGCATTCACAACTTCTGGAGGCAAGTTGTTCCACTGATTAATTGTTCTAACTATCAGGAAATTTCTCCTCAGTTCTAAGTTGCTTCTCTCCTTGATTAGTTTCCACCCATTGCTTCTTGTTCTGCCCTCAGGTGCTTTGGAGAATAGTTTGACTCCCTCTTCTTTGTTGCAACCCCTGAGATATTGGAACACTCCTATCATGTCTCCCCTAATCCTTCTTTTTATTAAACTAGACATACCCAGTTCCTGCAACCGTTCAAGATGAAATTGCACTGGAAACTGCCTTAGGATGCATCCAGAAAACGATTATAAAAAATGTGACATCATCATCATAGGAGGTGCAGAACTCATGAAGAGAAAATTAGCCCTCTGTTTTGCGCTTTCACTAGGACCAATTACACAGTACACCAAATTGCCAAGTGGAAAACCAGTAACATCTGTTTGTTTCTTTTCTTTCTCTACTCACAAAAAGCTCCTTCTGAAGAGATCCTTTAGAGACAATCTTGTCCATGGGCAGTGCTTTATTACTATATTTATATAAGTACAGTTATTCATAAAGATGAATATGTTTGGCAGCTCATAAATGTGCTAGTAAAATGAAACAGTGTTAACATAAAAACACATCATTCAAACGTCGTTCGGAATTTTATCCATAAAATCTTCCAAACAAAAAGAAATGTTGTAAATATAAATATGTGACTGACAATGACTGAATGAAATTGTCTTCGCTGGGAATCTAAAAGTCCAGAAGGATATCACTTGGCAAATGTCTTCAGAGATGCCATTTTGATGTCACTGTGAAAAGAAAAGAGCTTTGGCTCACTAGTGACTAGCCATCATGTCATTTGGCATAAATACTTGCAATAGAGGCAGATGAGACAAGGCAGATCCTAATAATTATTTAGGAACTGGCTGGGTGACTTTGAACCAGTCACTTTCTCTCAACTCCACCCAATGTGTTGTGGGGAAAGTAGGAAGAGGAAGAGGAAGAAGTGTTGTGTATATCTACCCCTCTGAGTTACTTATAATGCAATAAGGGATAAAAAGAAATCGAATACCGGTAAATAAATATTGAAAAACAGCTCTGTGAATTAGAGGTAGAAAAAAGCTACAGCTATTTTCAGATGTGTGCAATTCACTATTATAGTTGGATAGGACATTCTTTAGGACAGGGGTCCCCAACCCCCAGGCCATGGACCGGTGCCGGTCCATGGCTTAATAGTCACCGGGCCGCAGGGCCGGAGAGGAGAAGGAGGAGGCAGCCCCCTGGACAGAGTGCGCACCAGGGGCGGGAGATCGCAGGTGTGGCCGCTTGCACCGTTGGGGGCTGAGAGGGGCAAGTGAGCCGACTTACACACCCCCGGGCAGAGCACGCGCCGGGGGCAGGAGAGCACAGGCGCAGCCGCTCGTGCCATTGGGGGTCAAGAGGGGCGAGTGAGCTGACTCACACACACACACGCATGCGCCGCCTGTTCCCCCTCCCCCCCTCTCCGCCAGCTGAGTCATGGCCACCGGTCCACGGAATTTTCTTTAAAATGAAAACGGTCCCTGGTGCCAAAAAGGTTGGGGACCCCTGCTTTAGGAGACTCACAATCTCAAATCACTAGCTCACAATGATTTTTATTTTATCTATTTTCTCTCCAAATAAGAACAGTGCCTTTAATAAATAGATCCGGTCTCCAAATGTGGACCTCCTTTAACATTCCATGCCCATACATTTCAGTAACTTCAGAATCAATAAAACTCGTTTCTCAACCACTTCCCCTGAACACCTGAGAGATTGTGAGCATTTTCACATACATGTACACATGCAAATGAATCTTTTTAAAAACTATTCTTAAATAACAAGATATTTAAGCTTTATTTCAAAAATAGCTCTGTATCTCATATTTGTTATTTCTATATTATGAATAAGAAATATTTTCCTATATATGGTCAGTGCATATGTGAGCACCATATTTCCCACTTTTTAAAATGGATCTACAAGTATACAAAATTCTGGGCTGTAGGTATACTGGCAGAAACAACTAAACATGTACAAACTTCGGATGTTTTTCACAAATAAGCTATGTAAAAACAAATGTGATTTTAATGACCAGTTTAATAATAAATGCAAAGAATTTTTGCCTTATCATTCTTGGATTACTAGTGGAGACCCTGGAAAGAGTGCAGAGAACAGCAACAAAGATGATTAGGGGACTGGGGGCTAAAACGCATGAGGAACAGTTGCAGAAACTGGGTATGTCTAGTTTAATGAAAAGAAGGACTAGAGGATACATGATAGCAGCCTTCCAATATCTCAGGGGTTGCCACAAAGAAGAGGGAGTCAAACTATTCTCCAAAGCACCTGAGGGTAGGACAAGAAGCAATGGGTGGAAACTAATCAAGGAGAGAAGAACTGAGGAGAAATTTCCTGACAGTTAGAACAATTAATCAATAGAACAGCTTGCCTCCAGAAGTTGTGAATGTCCCAACACTGGAAGTCTTTAAGAAGATGTTGGATAGCCATTTGCCTGAAATGGTATAGGGTTTCCTGCCTAGGCAGGGGGTTGGACTAGAAGACCTCCAAGGTCCCTTCCAACTCTGCTATTGTATTGTATCTGTATTTGTATTACTACTTCTTAAGAAAGCTGACCCTGGAAATTGATAAGAATTCAAAGCTATTATAAGAAAGCTAATTTGTTTTACTGTTGAATAGAAAAATAGAATAGAAAAATGAAGCCATTATATGCATCATATTACATCTAACAAGAAAATTATCCTAGATTAGTATTGAAACCTTCCATTAACCAACATCTGTTTTATGACCAAAGATATAACTATACTTAATCGAAGGAACAGGATACCTATTCTGATAAAGTTTAAAGGAATATGTGATGGCAAGAAAGTAATTTTAATTTTCTGTTACCTTAGATTCTGCTCTAAATTATGCTTCAAATGAGAAGCAAACAAAATTCTACAATGAAGAAAAAGCATAACGAACACCAATTGTATAAAAATTCTATGATCTGCATAGACTTCTGATGAGCTGATTTTGTACAAATGAAAGTTGAATCTGTTCCAGTCTCCCTGAAGAAAGGAGCCAAGAATTATAATACTACAGGAATTATTTTTAATTTGGAAAATGAATTAAAAGGGCAATAGAGAGGAGAAACGTGAAGCATGCAGAAAAGACAAGATGACATAAAATGTACAGAAGTAACAAAATACTTGAAGTTTTAAACAGACACCAGTATATTCCAGCAATCCATATTCCTCCTTTGTATTACTAGACTTCTCTAGTTCCAGCCCAATAATAAACCGGTCTGTACTCACTGTGTTGCAGATTAAAAGTAGTTTTTCGTGCTTAAGGTGACAGGGACCCATTATAACAGGGTATGCAAATCATATCCAATCACTTTTAGATTTCTGTCTATAAAATCAATATTGTTTTGAAGCAGCTAAGGCGGGGTATCAAACTTGATTTGAGGCCCACATCAGGGTTGTGTGACCTCGGGGGGGGGGGGTGCTGGGATGGGCTTGGCTGGGGTGGATGTAGGTGTGGCCAGCTCAATGTCAGTGCTGTTGGGGGCACCTGTGGTGGCCCAAGCACTCCTTTTTCATTGGCAGAAGGCTACAGGAGGCCCTGGCAGCTAAAAACCGATCTTAGGAGCCCGTTTTTGCTGGCAGAGGCACTGTGGGCCGGTTCTTCAATATTCCCAGGGCAGCCCCGCGGATCAGATTTAAGAACGCCGCTGGCCGGATCTGGCCCCAGGGCCTTGAGTTTGACACCCCTGAACTAGGGCAAGAAGAGAGCCAGCTTGGTATACTGGTTAAGGCATTGGGCTAGAAAACCAAGAGATTGTGAGTTCTAATCCCATATGGCTGGTGACCTTAGACCAGTTCTTAACCCTAAAAACCAGGGAAGGGCAAATTATTTCTGGAAAAAAAGTGTTATCATGAAAACTGCAGCCAATGTCCAGGCTGAAGGTCATAAACCAAGGAAGGGCAAAGCACCTGTCTGTGGATATTGTGCCAGATGTTTATGGTTTTATCTCCTTCCCCTTGAATGGCCAAGCATCTATTGCATCTCAGTTAAAAACAGGTCTTTTTCTTTGTTCCCCATTTCCTTTTTAAATGTACCTGTAAATATATCTAGCTTATATAAACCTAGTTGCTTCTTCTAGCTCATCCCTTTCTCTTATTCTCCCCAACCTTCTATCCATTACACATAAGCATGAAATTGCACTACTCCTTATGCTACTGAAAAAAGATGATTTTGCAAAACAATTCAAGGAATGGAGAGATAAATATCTCCAAATTCCAAACACTTATTGTCAGTTTCCTTAATGTGGTCAAATCAGTCTTCTCTTCCAGCTCCTAATGATACATATATGAAATTCTTACAAACAAAACTTAAGAGAAGGGGAATTGAGGGCAGAGGCGGGATTTGTGCAAACCCGAACTGGTGTGATGGTGAACTTTTGTGAGATGAAATGTTGCAATGGGCATAAATGACACAGAATCAATAAATAAAACAGCTTGGCTTTTCCGTGCTACAGATGACATTTACCAAGGGGGAAGAATTGCACACTCTGGAGAGACGAACAGAAGGGTATATTAGCAAACCCATCAGTTAGAATCACATAATTTGGCCAGAATAGCTATAAAGGAAGAGTGGAACTGACAATGCTTATGTTTTTTGCTGACCCAAAGGATGGCTGTTCCTTTACATCAATAGTAGAGAAAAGTTCCAATGGTAAATAGTGGTATTGTTTTACAGCCACTTCAAGAACCCTTATCTGCATTTTAAAATAGTGAAAAAACTAGCTCTCTTTGTCATTTTACCAATTTCACTGGAGTAACTAAATGACACAGGAAATCTGGTGATAGATTTAAAGATAAGCAAAACTAATATTTTGGCTGCACTCACACTCATTGTAAATGCACGTTTATGCTCTTTCCTTCTATCCAACTGCTGCTCTTCAGATTTTCTCACTATCTGAACAGGGTGAACAAATCATATCTTAGAATTTATTATCTTAGCATTACTTACAAACTGAGATTTATTCCTCTGACAAGCAGCCCATTATTGTTTACGTTCTCTAGCTGGGGGTCACATGTACAAAGTCAAAGTATTTAAAACCATGGTTTCTAAAGACATTTTATTAGACATCCTCACATATAACAATGCATATCTTCATTGACCTTCTTTGGAAATAATATGAACAGATTCACTACTGCCTTCTTCCAGGAGATTTTCACCTTTTAAATCATGGGTGTCAAACTTAAGGCCCGCGGGGCTGGCCTGGAAATAGCAAAGGATCGGCTCGCAGTGCCTCTGGCAGCCAAAATGCCCCCCCACCCCATTTTCAACCTCCTGCAGCCAAAACAGGGTGCAAAGGGTGCTGCAGGAGGTGTCTGTCCCGTCTCCCAACTACAATGCTGATCCTGTCCTCAAAGAAATCCAGTTTTGTTACCCCTGCTCTAAATCTAGCCTAAAACCTTTGTATCTACCATACAAACTAGGTCCAACCTCAACTACTTTTTAAGGATCAGCCAAGGTCAGTTCCATCTCGCTACACTTCTTATATTGAGGTTTACAGTGCTCAATAGTTGGAATCATAGGAACATACTGAGACATGATTTGGCGAGGCATTTTATAGCATACTGTGGGGTATGAATCTAGCCATTCCTATCTTCCCTTAATGTAAGAAACTTTTTCATGGCATACAAAATTTGGCACCAGACCTTCCAAGCTCTGGATTGCTCTGGGGCAAGTATCTTGATCATGATTTGGTAATGACTGGTAAGGTTATGCTTCCTGATTCATTTTTTTTTTTTAATGAATACTCTTATAGGGGGAAAAAAACCAGAATTATCATGGCTGGAATTGGCCGTGCCTCCTACATATAACATTTCAGAACACATTCTGAATACCAATAGAGTAAGGTCCTAAAAAGTAAACTGGGGAAGAACACTGGAATAACAAGCCCTAATTTGTGACTTGCTGTCTTTTGATTTGAGACCCAGAAGGGAGGGTTTACTCTTCCTTTCTGATCCCCCCAAAGTTAAGGCAAATTAAGTTATAACTAATTTTGCCATCTCCCCCCTCCCCCAAATATTTACACACTCTGGATAAGATTCTTTACTTTCACAACATTTTGATTCATGTTCAGGCTCCACCCAAGATATTAGAGCCAATGGAAATAATTTATAATTTTCATTGAAACGCTGCCCCACTCATATCATTCCATTATGTTCCTGTCATAACACTGTTTCTGTACACTTCTCTTTTATAGAGGAATGATGACCTAGAGATTGATTAAGGCACCAGGCTAAAAACTGGGAGATTGTGCTGTGACGGCGCAGCGGTTTGAATTCAGTATTGAACTATTGCAGACTAATTCTGCCAACTGCCAAGAGTTTGATTCTGACTGCCCTCAAGGTTGACTCAGCCTTCAGGTCGATAAAATGAGGTCCCAGATTGTTGGGGGCAATGTGCTGACTCTGTAAACCACTTAGAGAGGGGCTGTAAAGCACTATGAAATGGTATATAAGCCTAAGTGCTATTGCTATTCTGAGTTCTAGTCCTGCCTTAGGCATTAAAGCCAGCTGAATAACTTTGGGCCAGTCACTTTTTCTCAGCCCAACCTAACTCATAGGGTGGCTGTTGGGGAAGACAAGAGGAAGTAAAATAGGTACACTCACTGCCTTGAGTTATTTATAAAATAAAGGCTGGATATAAACACTAAATAAACATTTCTGTATCTTCCACCATAGGATTTCATTATGACAGCAGATATGACAGCAGATATGATGAATGCTACCCCACCATATCATGGTAAAAAATAGAGAGATAGTAGTCAAGAATGCCTATAGTAGGCTAATGACTGTTAATTGATATTCCCCTCTAAATCCCGCCAGAATGATTTTAAACTTCCAGGATTTACAAAAGTCTTCCCAACATAGTTACAAGCGCAATTTGCATATCATCACTCCATTACTAGGTAGTCCACTGGTCATTCTAATTTAAATTCCAAGATTTAGTTGCAGAGCTGTTCAAAGTTATTTGCAGCCTGAATAAGTTCTCAACTTTTCCAGTTTACAAATTCCAGTTGTCTTATTTTAATACTGACAATAGTACAAGCTAATTTAACCTTTTCTGAACATTACAAGCTAATTTAGGAGGGGCTGGGACACCATGTGACACTTTACACTTTATCCCTGGTAATCTTGTCCTTGGGCAGTCATTACCCACTCCCTCCTACTCACTCTGGATGAACCTGCCTCACTTTTTATAATAGTAGGTCCATCTCTGTAAATAGGGTTTAAAAATTGTGGTTTGCTGCATTCCTGGCAAATTGGCTTTATCTGTTATATAGATCAATTCCTCTCAAGCTCCAAGGGTCTAGGCACACTTTTAAAAACATTAAAACTTTTATCAATAAGTGATGGAATATTAGAGAAACAAAAACTAGTAATAGTTTAATGTCATCACTCACAAATACATTTTTCAGCACTTGGTTAACTCTATTGACAAACACACTTTCTTTAGCAATTGCAGGAATCTAAGCTGACATTCAGCAACCCCCACCTTGGGGACCTTAGGATGTGACTTAATAGTAGAGTCCATCCTTTCCTGGTATGGCATTTGTCACATTTGCTGGGCTGCACATTAAGCATGCTTCCTGGCAACTGTGTGAATTACCTGGAGGTGGAACCGAAACATATAAATCTGTGTCACCTGTTAGCTTCACTACTATAAGACCTTACTTTGCCCACCAACCCAGGTGACAGGCAAGTCTAATTTCTCTCTCTCTCTCTCTCTCTCTCTTTGATGACCTCTCTCCAAAGCTTCTTCAAATCTTCTCACTCCCTTTAACAGCAGAAAAGTCTTAAGACTCTTCTTGTCAGCCATTAGTGCCTTGTCCATGCCTAAAACATAAACAAACCTTACAGTCTGTTGAGATTCTCAGTCATCCAGGTCATGGTTCTCTCAAAGGTGCTTTTTCAGGTGGCAATTGGACTTTGTTTTTTTTTCTTTTCTTTTAAAGACGCTTCTTTCTATTCCCCATTGAAGGAGCTTCTTGGATGAGAAGCGAAACGTCTTCAAAAGAAAAAAAAAGCAAGAAAGTCCAGTTGCTTCTTGAAAAAGTACCTTTGGGATCTCTACCGATCGCACAAACTCTACTGCAGTACTGTACTTGGGAGTGGTGGTGGTTGGGGGGAGGGAGAGATTTCTCTAGCCTCCTCTTGATCTCTATGCTTCCTGCACAGCGACCTTCTTGTTTGCCTGTTTCCCCAGCTCGCCCCGCCGCCTCACCTTCACTCCTCCTGTTCAAGGCCATGTGTCCCAGAGAGGTTCACAAAAGCACCAAAGGCTCACACCCCTCGCAGAGATAGAATCATTAGCGACCGGTTGAAAAACAATCCCTCCACGCTCTCCAGCTGCTGCCGCTCCGACCCACTCCCAGCTTCCTCTTTCCATCCGGCCGTATCTAATCTGCAGAGGCCCTGGCTTCTTATTGGCTCTTGCTCTGAAGGGGGCGGTCCTTACGCTAGCGTTCCAAGGGGGCGGGGAAGACCTCCCTTCTAGGGCTGCCTGGCCTGGGACTGAACCGTGCCCCGCCTGCCGAGCTCTGGAGGGGGAGGGTGCGGGGAGGCCGTGCGCGGCTGCGCAGAAGGGTGAGAATTCCGCCTCGAGAGCGGGTCGGAGAGCGGCAGCAGCAGCGAGCGAAGCCGCTTTGCTCACAGCGCACGAGCCGCTTTTTTATACGGAGCAGCCGGGCAGCGCCTGGACCGCGACAAGGGAACTTATCCAGCAGCGCCGTTTTTCCCGAATGTTGTGGCGAGTCTATGAGACAAATACACCCGGGGGATAATGTTCATTATGCATACTTCTCTGCCTCTTTTCTTCTTCTTCTTCTTCACCTTCACAATTGCCACCACTGTTATTGCCACTACTATCCTTCACCTGACTCGTTGAACGCAGCATGCAACTCACTTATACGCTAAATGAATAATGCACTAGAATGTCCGCGCTGAAAAAGGTAAGCGGGCAGCCAATGAGCAAGACGGCCCAGGACCCTCGTGTGGAGGTGGTGGTTTGGAGCGGGGAGGGGGGAGAGGCAGGAGGGGGCATCTAAGCTTACCCACCCCACCCCACCCACCCACTCACACATCTTCACTATACCTTTTGCCCAATATTTAAAACCAGCCACGCTGAGCAAAGATGTTTGGCCGGCTGTGAATTAGCGCTGCAAACTCTGGGGGGGGTGTGGATTTCGGGGAAGGGGTGGTGGTGGTGGTGTCCGAGGTGGAGATGGAAAGAGCTGGTAGGATTAAGTCAATGGGAGGGGGGGAGATTATTAAGAGGGCAGCGATGCCATTGTTGGTGCTGCTGGTTGGGGTTTGCCTCGGCGTGGTGGTTCCGAGCGGGTTTTCTAATAGTTATTGGGGGACAGAGGGAGGTTCACCTTGGGCCATTGGAGTCAAAAGCCTGGGGGGGGGGAGGGGTTGTGTCTTTCGGCTTGATATTTTTTTCCTCCGGGTCTTTCGACGTGGCGTTCATGGAGAGACGGCGCTCGTGGGCTGGGGTAGCATCTGTTGCGGAGGCTTTCTTTCGGGAAGGGGGACGAGGGTAGGAGAGACAGAGTTGAGGAGAATGGGAGTTTTCTGTGACAGCTGCGGTTATTTCGGTCGCGGAGGGGTGGGGGAGTACTGCGTGGGAACAGAGCCACTATCGGCGTCGTTGGTGTTGTGAAGTGGTGGTGGGGATGGTGGTGTACTGTGGCCGTCCCTCGCTTACTCGACGATATGGATACACTCGTAGGGGAGCTAGCGGACGGGGCCGTGGGTTGATACGAAGGATGACTGAGAACTATTGGGGTGAAAGAATGAGCGTTTTAACCTCCCCCCCGCCTCTTCTTTGTGGGGACCGAAGTCCCGATCCTGGGGCTGCTTGTAGAAGGGTGAGAGAGAAACCGAAGATGAATCGGGGTGATTGGTGGAAGCGCTGTTAGAAAGCGCGAGGGAGGAAACTCGGGGAGGGGGGAGAGGCTCTTTACAACAGGGAAGGATCGGGGGAGCAGACGCGACGGCGTCCTCCCAAAAGCCGAGCTCAGTTTGGGCAAACGAAGGTTTTCGAAACGACGGCGGCGCCTCTTTGGGGGCGAGGGAGGACTTTCTCAGAAATAACCGGGGAGGTCCTGAGGATGCCCCCTCCCCCGTTTCTGAGGTGGCCTCCACCATCCAGATGTAGCCCTCGGAAACGACCGGGACTGCGGCGAGCGTCTTCTGATCTAAGATGGGAGAACGACCGAGGACGCGCCTGGGAAGCGGGAACAAGCGTGTAAAAAAACTGAGAAGCTAGAGGAAAAGGAGAGGAGGATCCCGCTTCCGCGGAATGTGCCGGGACGAGAGGGACGTGTCCGCGGGCGCAATCTCTTGTTCTTTTGGCTGGGGCCACCGCCGTCCGTGTAACCCTTTGTTGGAGTTCGGGTCCTGTAGCGCGGCGCCGTCCGCTGCTGCGGGGGGCTGCGGACTGGCGCTCGCTTCACCTGCTCATTCCCAAGCGCTAGAGGCGGCGAGGCTCTCTAAGCGGCCGAGAAGCGCGCGGGGTTCCCCTCCACGAGGCTCTGCCGGAGTCCTTGCAAACACTCGCGAAGACTGGTGGGGGAGGTCTTTGGGACCCCATTTGGCAAACAGTGGCGGGTTCAGATAAGGGGTCGGCGAATTTACACTGTGCGCTTGGATGTAAGCGGGCTGCTTCCACCCCCCCCCCCGCCCCGCAGATGCTCCTTCGAGTTCTAAAATCCTGGAAGTGTGAGGAGACCGCGGACCCATTTCATTGTTTCCTCAGAAGTAAGGTGCGAGCGCTCACCCCGCCCGTTAAATCTGCGAGAAGGCGGGTTGCTTTGAGAGAGAAAAAACAACAACAACGAGCCGGAGAAAAACAGAGGCTGCTTTGGGTGCAGCGGCGAACCGCCTCGTCTTCCTCCTCCGCTGCTTCCCAACACGACGCCTACTAGTCCCGAGGCGAGGCCGGCGAGCGGCAGAGGAGTTTGAGGCAGGTGGAAGGAGAAGCGAGGACGCGCCGTGTAAATCGGCACGCGCCGTGGGCGCTTCCCCTTGGAAGAGTCTCGCGTGGAAGGCAACATACCCACGCGTTCCTTAGGTAGAGATTGCTGCCCGGGGCAGAAAGGCCGACCGCGGACGCGAGCGTCCTCTGAGGTGAAGTGAGGCGAGGCTCCCGCGCGCCTGCCTTCTGCAATGGCCCATTTCGTGCCAAACGAACTTCCAAAGCTTTTCCCCCCCCTCTTCCGGAGTTTAAGACACTGAGTAAAAGCTATAGATCTCTTCCTAGTTAAATTCTGTACCAGGTTGGATGACACACATAATCAGGATTCGAGAGCATATTCCCCAATGCAAATAGTTTTCGATTTAGGACCACAATTCACCAAAATTTCCATTGCTAAGCAGGATGGCTATTAAGTGAGGTTTGCCCCATTTTATAACCTTTCTTGCCACGGTTGCTAAGTGAATCATTTTAGTTGTTAAATTAGTAGCACAGTTAAGTGAACCTGGCAGAAGGTGATCTGCCAGGTTTACATAACACTGCAACCATCACAAATACATGCCAATAAAGGTTGAAATGAGGGGTCCTTGGGGCTCACTGAGCTTGCTTTGTTTTCTTACAGACATTTCATTACACAAACTAGGCATTATCAGTGCAAGTAAGGAGACTATTAGCACTGATGTTGTTATCTAGTTTGGGTAATGAAATGTCTGCAAGAAAACAAAACAAGCTCAGAGAGCACCAAGGACCTCTCAAATATATGCCAGTTGCCAAGCATCCAAATTTTGATCATGCAACTCGAGTTGCTGCAACGGTCATAAGTGTGAAAAATGGCCACTTTTTTCAGTGCTTGCCTTCTATGTAAAAAATAAGAAGACATGCAAACTGGAGTGAGGGTGGAGAGGGTGACCCAGTGAACTCCCCCCTCTCTGGTGGTTGCCGTTGACTCTGTCCCATGAAATAGATACTTCTTTCTCCTACAAATGACAGGATATGGAGTAGTTGCACTAAATAGTTAATTATGCTCTGTTTGTAGAGGTTCTTGGGAAGAAGGACTTGCCTATGGTTGGATGGATTACTTAAAAATGGAAGAACCAAGAGTGTGGGTAGTCCTGGAAAAATTCCTATTGTAGCTGTCGCATAATTTTGTGGTGATATCAGTGGCTTAACATCAAATGCTAGGCCACTTATATGAATTGGCTTTTCAAATGTGGTGGCTCACATTTAAGAAATCTTAAAAAGTTGGCTTAATGAACAAACCACTGGTTTGTTTCCTTTATTCAAATTGTCAGGTGTATTCTCATAAAGATGAGTTGATTAATGCCATTTTGTTATACTTAGTTGGTGTTGGTTTTATTCCAGTTCAAAACTGATAAAAATAAGATCTTCTTTAGGACTCAAAACATTTATATAATCCTGGTGGACTATCCTATTCACCTGGTAGGTTGTCTGACATCTTGGATATTGACATTTAATATCAAATAAAAACTTATTTCAGACCTTGAACAATAGCATCAAACATTTTCAGTCATCAATATTCTGCCTGAATACAAACCATTCACTTCAGACTATTCATATGATTATTAGTTCCTTTCTGAAAATTATGGATGCAGCCTTGGTCTCATTTGAATTTGGAGGTAATCTGCTATAAAGAGAATTGGTATTTTATTGTTTAGGTAAACTCTATTTGCCCTGAAAAAGAAACCAGGACCGAAATAGCACTGATTGATATGCAACTCTTGCTAAGCATTTTCTCACATGAAAAAATAAAATAAAGTGATATGCAGATACATCTGTATAGTTTCCTTTTCCACCAGTGAGTTAATATATTTAAGCTATAAATAGATGTGAGAGCCAGTTTGACATAGTGGTTAAGGCACCAGGCTAGAATGCAAGAGACCATGTGTTCTACTATCACCCCTAGGACACAAGCAATGACAGGCCTCTTTTGAAAAACTTTGCCAAAAAACTACAGAGATTTCTCCCTGACTTGATGGCACAAATATCCTATAAGACTTTAAAGCAAAATCTCAAGGATCTCAAGGAGTATAGATCTACGGTAAACAGTATGACCAGCTGAAGCTATACTGTGAAAACATCCCTTGAGTTCTGCAAATTATTGCAAAACATTATATTACTCAATAGCAATGCCTACTCTGTTATATCCATAGTACACTAAATAACAATATACACTTTTTAAAAGAAAGCTATGTACCTGCAACATTGGAAGTGAAAGAAAGGAATGCTCCAAGTCTGATAATCACAGCCTGTCACTCATTGCAAGGAATATTCCTGTTCTGGTCCAGCATCAAAAACTGGAGAGGTATACTGGAGATATCAGTCTGAGTCATCTTTCCATAATGCTACAGGTCCTAATTTGGTGAAGCACATTCCATTCTTTAGAATAGTCATCTTTATCATCTATGGCACTTCTCAATCATCCAGGTCATGGTTATCCCAAAAGGTAACTGGACTCATGAAGAACCTTCTGTTTCACCATAGATCTATACTCTTGCATGGTAAGTGAAAAATGCTTTCAAAGGGGGGGAAAAACCAAGAAAATTCAGTTGTCTTTTGGAAAAAGGACTTTGGGACAGTCATCCTTATCATTCCAGAACTCAGTATGACATATTTATCCACCATAGATAGCTGATAGAAGGGAAAGCTACAATGTTTTGCTTTCTTCTTTTTTTAAAAAAAAAAGTGTGCACTATTAGTATGCTTTTGAATAACCAGCACAACAATTTTATAATTTTGTAGATTTTAATGATAAATTATATTTTATTTATATTTATTTAAGGATAAATTATATTTTGCATTTATTTGGTTGTAAGAACAATTAAAATGCAGTTGCATCAAATTCAATAAATGTTTATTTACCCTTCTTTCTACAATCTAAGTAACAGAATGCTTAAGTCGCCTTTTTTTTTCCTTCTTGAGCATCTCACTGGAGGCTTTTCAAACTACATGAGTTGAAGGAGAGCAGCTGCTGCAGTTTTATTAACTGATGCAATGTTGCTAGATGTCCAGTGTTCAGCATAAATATATATCCATCATGCTATATTCCCTTTAGAGAGAACCAATATTATGTAAAGCACAGAAAAGGAATAAGAAATAACAAGCCAAATACACTAAGCCAAGAGATAAGAAAAGGAAATCTAAATATGGTTTTACATCAATACCCTTCACTATACATCTCCCTGTCTTTATATCCTTGCAAACCACCCTTGTTTTCAGCATATCCATATACCACTTTGCATTTTTTGCTCTTATTTCTCTCTTAAAGGATCTCGGTAACGTTATGCAACATAACTTAGTTGGTACCATACTCTCTCTCAAAATTATATTTTGCTATTAGATTCTAGTTCATTGACAAACCTACTTATTTCCCACTTCCTTTTAGTTGCAGACCACATTAATTCAGCATCCATTCATACTTCATCCTATTCTTTTTTTAAACCACACATACACCAAGGTATATTTCCAGTGCATCCAACTCATCTGTATGTTTCTTCTGACCTACCCAATTATCACTTTAGTATAACTAAATGTGCAGAAACATATTCCTAAATACAGTTATTTTGAATGAACCATAATGAAGGTTCAATGTTCACTTTTGCAACAGACCGTACCAGCATCTGCACCTCTTTAAATGCTTCCATTCATTTTCCTATTGTCTGTAAAAAATTATTTCAAGATACACAAATTCATGTATTTTAGTTTTTAACACGCACGCACACACACACACACACACACACACACACAGTATAACATGGAATCATTCACTGCTTTTTCCTTGTCAAATATAAAATATCTTGGTTTTGAAACATGTTTTCAGATTTATGTTCCTTATTGCATCGTATAGTACCTAAGCCAATAATATGGCATCATCTCTAATGAAAAGTGCATACAAATTCATGGCTCCAAGCAATACACTTATAACATCATCATGAGCATTCATTCCATATTTATCCATGAATACATTAAACAACCAAAGATTCATCATACATCCTCCTTATATTCCACATAACGTTGAAAAATTCGCTAAATATTCTTTAAACTGGAATAACATGACCAAAATTCTGGACTCCAGTGTGATCATAAGTTGAAGACCATCTGTAATCTGAATGAATTCAATTTGAATTTTTCTCTACCATGAGGTCACTTCATTCTGATTATAGGAGGATTTCAAAATTCCTTCCAGTTTTGGAACAACTGAGTTTAATACTATTAAAGTTATTGGGTAAATGTTCTATATTTTTACTACTAAGATGAGAATGTATTGGAAGACAACATAATTGGTACTGTTTATATTCCCTGACATCTGCTCTTTCATTGTATCAAGCCCTGAGACACCAATGAGAACAGAGGTGATATTCAGCCGGTTCTCATGAAACCGTAGCAGAAGCCCCAGCTCTATGCTGTCCTATTTAGGCACGTTTTTGAGGCCGGGCACATTGCGCAGAAGGCATGTTTGTGAGCAAAGCGCATGCGCAGAAGGCCAGAAGCATGCATGGAAGGGGCATGTGTGCCTGTGAAGCAGGGGTGTGTGGGTGGGGCAAACCGGTGGTAACAACATGTGAAATCCACCACTGAATGGGAATACCCGAAGAAGTTTTTGTGCCCATGGACATCTTATAAGACAGGGATGGCGAACCTTTTTTGCCTTGGGTGCCAAAAGCATGTGCTTGTGCACCATTGCACGCACTCGGGTGCCCACCCTCATAATTTAATCCCCCAAGCTATGCCCCCTGTGCATGCGTGCGTGACACCCCACCCTGCTGCCCCGTGCATGCATGCAGAACTTTCTTGGAGCCTGGGGAGGGTAAAAACGCCCCCTTCCCAGAGGCCCTCCGGATGCCGGAAACAGCCCATTTCCCAACTTCTGGTGAGCCTGGTAAGTTCATTTTTTTGCTCTCTGCTGAAAACTGCTGAAAATCAAGGCCGAAAATCAGCTGGTCAGTATGTGCATGCGGGCTGGAACTGACAGGGCAACACCTCGTGTGCCCTCAGAAATGGCTCCGTGTGCTACCTGTGGCACGTATGCCATAGGTTCGCCATCACGGTTATAAGATGTCTGGTAGGTTTCTCCTGAATTTTTAAAAGTTTTTTAAAAATTGAGAGTCTAGCTTCCTGCAAAGCAATAAAGTCTTTTATTTAAGAAAATATTTCTGATTTCTACATACAACCCAGATATGTTTTTTTAAAAAGAAGAACTATATCGGTCTATAGTATGTTTGCTGTCTTACCCGGAAAAAAGCACAAATAAGACTTGAAATGATAGAAAACATTTGAGGATGGTGCTGGTAGGGTGGGGAATTGAAAAGATGAGGAGCAATCCTTTAGTAAAATGGGCTCTTTGTGATTCATCCTGCCAATCATTGAATCATGGGAATCATTAACTCTACAATATGCCCTCAAAATTCCAAATATTCTCATTTGTCAAAAAGGAATGCCCACACTGATTGCAAAGAGAGCCTTCTTCCTATATTATAAAGTGAACCTGTATCTGGGTTTCGTAGAGTTATATAGGTAGTCCTCAATGTACAACTCTTCATTTAGTGATTATTCCAAGTTACAACAGCAATAAAAAAGTGACATGATTGTTTTTCACATTTACATCAATTGCAGCATTCCCATTGTGATGTGATCAAAATTCAGACACTTGGTAACTGGCATGTCTTTATGATGGTTGCAGTGTCCCGGGTCACGTGATCACCTTTTGCAACCTTTCAACAAGCAAAGTCAATGGGGAAGCCAAATTCACTTAACAACCATGTAATTAACTTAACAATTTCAGTGATTCACTTAACAACTGTCATTAAAAGTCATATAAATGGGGCAAAATGTAACCATTGTCTTGCTTGGCAGTGGAACATTTGGGCACAATTGTAGTTGTAAGTTGAGGACTACATGTAATGCATGCTCACGTGTGGACATACACAAAGAAGCAATAGAATATATAGTGTAGTATCAAAATAACATGTAAGTGCTGTCAAGCACAGATACTGACTGAAGTTTTATAAAACTTCAATAAAAAGTTCATATTATACAATCGAATGGAAGCCAATATATATTATTTTAATTTGCCCAGTGTCAGCATAGTTTTCCAAAGCTACAGAATATATGAGAGTTATGATTCTCTGTACTTTGATTTAATGCTCTGTATGTTTATTTAATACATATACTGCCTAATTAGCAAATGTATTTGTAGTGATTTGTATAGTATATGATTCTATGCTTTGCAGACAAGATGGTTAACAATGTAGCACAAATAAAAGTGAATATAAATCTTAAGATACCAAAACCGGAAGAAAAAGGTGCAACTGGCGGCCAAGATCCCAAGAGTTTAAAGAGAAAAGAAATTTCCCCGGCAGTTTCTGAGTATAAGAAAATTCGTGAAGATACCGAACGAACGCCAGACAAGATGGAGGATCTTAGTAGAAAGCAGGAAGCTGAGTCCGGGGCGAAGCCAGAGTTGTCTTCTTTTTTTGAAAGTGGAATTTAAAGAACAGCCCGAAGAGGTGACCCGACCATCGGCATGTCCCACTCCCCCACACTCTTTATATAGAGGCGATATCTGATTGAGGATGTGGGGGATGAAGATTGCTCGTTATTTGTTGTGGTTGTTGTGGCTGATATTTGAGTATTATGTGTATGTTGTTTGTTATATATTGTCTGTGGAGATTTATGTTTCTGTACGTTTTTTTCGTTTGGTGTTGGGTGTGCACATAAAGGAAGAGGAGGGGTCAGAAATAAAACAGTTACCGCTTAAATGCGGTTTATAAAAATAATGACATGGAATGTGAAGGGTACAGGAAATCATATAAAAAGGAAAAGGTTGGAACTTAAATTTAAAAGGGACTCTCCAGATATATTATTCTTGCAGGAAACTCATCAAAAATCTGAGGATGTTAATAGAATGAACATTAAAGGTATGCAAATTTATGAAAAATCTTTTGGGACTTCCAAAGCTAGAGGAGTTGCGATATTGATATCAAATAGGGTATACTTTGAAAAAAAACAAGTAATTAGAGATGAGGAAGGCAGATATTTAATAATTATAGGGAATATTAACGAGCAAAAAGTGACATTGGTTAATTTATATCTACCGAATGAAAAACAAAAGGGATTTTTGGACAAAATTACTAAGATTTTGGAAATAGAAAGTGAAGGGAAAGTAATTGTGGCGGGAGATTTTAACTTAATTAGGGATAGAATTGATAGTAATAATCCTACCCGCTTTAGTCAAACAAATAAAGGGGAAATTTTAAATAAATGGATGTTTCAAAATAGTGTGGTAGATGTCTGGAGAGAGTTGAAAGGCTCTGAAAGGGTGTATACCTTTTGTTCTAAAGTACATAATACATATTCAAGGATTGATTATATTTTTGTTTCTAAAGATTTGTTGAATAAAGTATATAGAATAGATGTGGGAATTTTTAAGGATTCTGATCATGCGGAAGTTATGATGGAAATAGATTTTAATTTTGAGAAAAAGGAAAGAGGTTGGAGATATGATGAAAAATTGTACAAAAGGGAGGAGGATAAAATATGGATATTCAAAAAATGGAAGGAAAGTTGGGAATTGAATGATAACGGAGAGATTAAATTTGAAATTGTTTGGGATACCATGAAAGCAATATTTAGAGGAGAAAGTATTAAATTGTCAAGTAGGAAATATAGAGAATACAAAGCTAAAATTGATCAGGATACAAGACAAATTAAGATATTGGAGAACCAATTCTCACTTACGAAGGATAAAAATTGTTTGGAGGAATTGACCTTACTAAAAACTAAATTGATAGAAGAAGATATTGAATTGGTTAAAAAAAATTTAAGATATTTGAATAGGGATTTTTTTGAATTTAGTAATAAAAATTCTAGGATATTGGCAAAGATGGCGAAAAATAAAACTCAAAAGAGAGAAATTGGTTCTCTGATAGATGAAAAAGGTACAAGGTGTTATAAGAGATTGGATAAATGTGAAGTAGCCAGGAATTTTTTTCAAAAATTATATTTAAAGAAATCAATTGATTTAGAAAAATTGAAGAATCATCTTGGAAAATATGGTATGAAAATAGATCAAACATACAAAGAGTTGATGGAAAGAGATATAACACAGGAGGAAATCAACGAAATAATACAAGAGTTAAAATTAGGGAAGACCCCAGGAGAAGATGGATTACCTGCTGAATTCTATAAAGATTTTAAAGAACTAATAATACCAAAACTGCAAAAATTATATAATGGTATTCTACATGGAGGAGAAGTCCCGATGTCATGGAATAAGACAGTAATATCTTTAATTCCTAAACCGGATAAGGATCTTGAGAGGATCGAGTCCTACCGACCTATTTCTTTAATCAACCAAGATGCTAAAATATTTACAGCAATTATAAGTAATAGATTAAATAGTTTTATAGACAAATATATAAGTTATAATCAAGTAGGGTTTGTTAAAGGTAGATATATGAGTGATATAATTAGAAGAGTATTGAATATTATAGATGTAGCAGAGAATAATGGAGATGAATTAGGTATAATATCGTTAGATATTTTTAAAGCTTTTGATTCTGTACAATGGGATACTATAAAAGTAATTATCGAGGCATTAGGTTTTGGTAATAAATTTATACATGTTATTTCAAAATTATATCAAAAAAGCAGTGCAAAGGTAAAGGTGAACGGAACAATGACGGAAGAGATTAAATTGGAAGCAGGTACGAGACAAGGGTGTCCCTTGTCTCCAACATTATTTTTGTTAGTTATGGAGGTCTTGATTAAATTGATAGAAGTAGATGAAGAGTTGGAAGGTTACAAGGGATATAAGATAAATTTATATGCGGATGACACTTTGATTATTTTGAAGGATATAGAGAAAGATTTAAAGAGGATAAATAAACATTTGATAGAATTTGAAGAAATGACAGGTTTAAAGGTAAATTGGTCAAAATCTGAATTATTAATAAATAAAGATGGTAAGGAGTGGGAGAGTATGCAAGAACAATTTGGGATAAGAGTTAAGAACACACTGAAATATTTGGGGATAACACTCTCATTTAAAGTTAGAGAATTAAAAAAAATTAATTATGAGGTGATGTTGAAGGAAGTAGAGAAAAAGATAGATAAATATAAAGAGATAAAGTTGTCTTGGTTTGGTAGAATTGCAATGTGTAAAATGATGTTGTTACCAAAGTTTAATTTTTTATTTGAGATGCTACCATTAAATTTGACAGAGAAAGATATAGAAGAATATCAGAAGAAATTGGATAAATTTTGTAATGGTGGGAAAAGACCAAGATTAATGAAGAAACTGTGGTATCAAAATCAAAAAGAGGGTGGATTGGGAATTCCCAATCTACTTAATTATTATCGGGCGTATAATATTAGAACTGTGATAAAAATACTTAAAGGTGGGGATGGTCATTGGAGAGATTTGGAGTTAAAAGATATTAAGAGATTTGGGTCTACATGGTTCCTAGATAGAGCAAAAACAAAAAAGGTAATTAATAGTTATTGGTTAAAGGGGTTGAGCAAAACTTGGAATAAATTTGTTAAAAAATTGATTCCGGATATAACGTTTTTGGGAAAGACAATTGAAAGTTGGCCGATTAAAACTAATTCAAGTCGGAACAAAGTAATTGAGGATGAAAATATAGGAAATATAGTAGATTGGTTAAAAGCTTCAGGAACTGAAAGTAGGAAGAAAAAAATAATTCAAAAACTGGAGTTAAATTGGTTTGAAAAAATACAGGTAGAAAAATGGAATATGAAGGTAAGGGGAATATGTAACATAGATAGAAGTAAAACTAAATTTGAAATTTTAGTATCTCAAATTATTAAGGATGAAGTTGGGTTAAAAGGACTTGTCAGTAAGATATATAAGATTATAAATTTTGATGGAAATCCACAAATGGTAATGAAAAGGAATTGGGAAGAAGATTTAAAGATTAAAATATTGGATTTGGATTGGAATGAGAATTGGAAGAGTCGGATTATGAAGACTTTATCTATAAGGATTAAAGAACATAATTTTAAGGTTGTTTGGAAATGGTATTGGACCCCTTTAAGATTATCACAGGTAGATAAAAAAATGAGTGATAAATGTTGGAGATGTAATATGGAATTGGGAACTTACGAACATATGTGGTATAAATGTGTGAAAATTAAAAAGTTTTGGCAGCAATTGGAAACAACGATGTGTAAAATGATGAAAAGAATAATAATATTGAGACCGGAAACTATACTGTTATTGATAATTAATGAACTAGAGTTAACAAAATATGAGAAAGAACTGATTAGAATTATGATTATAATAGGTAGAATTGTAATAGCAAGATATTGGAAAATAGAGGTAAATATTAAAATAGAAGAATGGTATTGTGAAATGTGGAAATTAGCCTTAAACGATAAAATGACGTGTGATATTAAATTTAGAGAGGGGGTTTATAAAAATGATATTTTTTGGAAGACTTGGAAGCCATTTGTGGACTATGCACTTGGAACTTTGGATGTCTCGACGCCTGTACCGAGAGAACGTGGATTTTGGAGATTTTAAAGACAATAGACGACACTTGAAACCAACTCTTCCTTTTGTTTTGTACAGCACCGGGTGATAGATTGTAAAAATTAAAAAACAAATAAAAAAAAAAAAGATACCAAAACCAATGTATGAAGGCAGATAACCTAATCTATCATCCATACCAAAAGGTGTTTTTTTAAAAAAAGATAATTTTTAATTGTCTTGTGAAAAGTGAACACCTGAACAGCAGAGGCAAAATGTTCCATTTAATAAATTAATAAACAAACATAATAAATACAAAGGTTAGTAATTACAGTACAATTTTCCTTTAGTTATTTTTCCCAGTTGGAATAACCAGTGCTGTATTATAGCTAACTGCAATTAATTAATGAGTTACAATGAAATTCTATCAGGTGCAAAAGACCAGGTCCAGTCATGAAAGTTCAATTAATTGATTTATTGCTAAAAGCCAATGCACAGGAATACATATTTATTTCTAAATAAATAAATAAATAAATAAATAAATAAAAGGTTCCTGTCACATGTAACATACAGTGATGGCACATCTTGTATGGAGCAGTCCAGATGGATTGAATAGTTAGAGAGTCTTCACTTACCAACCACTTATTCACCATTTAAAAGTATAATGGTGATGGCACTGAAAAAAGTGACTTACAACCTTACTTTGAAGCTGCAGCCATTGCAGTGTCCTGTAGTCATGTGATTGTCATTTGTGACAGCCAACTTCCAACAAGCAAAGTCAGTGGGGAAGCCAGGAGGAAATTGCAAGCTGCAGTTACCAGATTGCTTAACAACAACCTATGATGATTCACTTAATAACCTCAGCTGGAATTGATGAGCTGATATCTTAAATTAAGCGTGTTCATATGATCTTTCACTTTATGACCATATCACTTGTTGGTAGTGTTGCTGGTCCCAGTTGTGATTGGTAAGTGAGGACCACCTGTATCACAGAGTTTCGGTTCTCCTTGTAGCATCCTTTAGCAATAACTTAGAAAAAGGCAGTCTAGGAGAATTGAAATGAACATTTTTTCCCTGTCTTTGACAGAGAGGTTTAAAGAATAATGAGTTTCAACCTTGAAAAATTTAAGGCTCCTATTACACCTTTAAAAAAACAATTTCCCCTCCTTCTAAGATTGAAGCATTTTCTCCTGTTTTAGGACGGATAAGGGAAAAAATGGAAACCTTAATCTTAGACACAGAATATCACCCTGTTACCTTCAGTAATGTGATTATTTTCATGGTAATCTACCTCCCCAGCCTGAAGTAAGACACCAGCCTGAAGTAAGACAAAATGAAAAAAGCAGTTCTCAAGTCATAAATATACATATATATATCTTTATTATAACTATCTTCTCTTTCATTCATGTTCTCCTTGATAATAGGGACAGACGTAGACCAGGTAAAACACATTTCTGTCTCACTTCCTTCATCCAGTGTCTTTGTTAGTAGGAGATCCAAACAAAATGATCACAAGATATTTTGAATCAGCAACTTCTTGACTCTCTTTTTGCAAACTCACCAGAGAAGTTTTTCCTTGTCCCTGCTATCAGCCGGCTAGCTAGATTTATCTTGGCACAGCAGTGAATCAGCACAATCCTAAGGACATTTGTACTCATTTTGGCATGTAGCACATGGCTTGGAGTTCATTAGTTGTGTTTGGGGTTGTTGCCATAATTGGCTTTAGAATACCATTATTTATTTTTGATTGATTTTATTTGGATGATGCCAAGACCACTCTGAGTGGCGGGCCGTGGAGCAAACAAGATGCAAAATACATAGCATGAAAGGTACAATGCAAAATTTAATTTATGTTCAGATAGTACATCCAACATCCCAAAACCTATCTAACAAGGAACCCACCACAGCCATTCTACCCCAGACCCTGGGAGAGTAACCAGCTTTTTAAGGCTTCTGGAAAGTCACTGGGGCAGGATGGACACAAATCTCTGAGAAAATATTATGTTTGTCCTTTGCTTCATTTTATTATGTTGTGTGATTCCAGCCAATGCAGCCTTTGCTGATTACTCATTGTTAACTACACTTTCAGCTGTTGAGCTTACTTTAGAAATCATGCTTAAAACATCTCATTACTTATAATGATTCATTGTTTTTTATTGATTTGTTGTTTGGTTGGTTTAATATCCCGCCATCTCACTGTTGTGGGCAGCTAGTATCTTATATTGAACCTTTAATTTTTGAATGTTGGGAGGGATAGGGAAATAATCACATCTCTACTTTTGTGTGCCTGTTCTACAGAGTTCCCCCCTCCCCCTTTCCCTGGATGCTACTGCAGCTTGTGCTAGGGCAGGGGTCTGCAAAGTTGGCTCTTTGAAGACCGGTGGACTTCAACTCCCAGAATTCCCCAGCCAGCATAGCTAGGGCTACAGATTTTGGGCTGCAAAAATCCAGACCGTCACTACATGGCAGCAGTTTTGCAGCTCTAACCTATCGAAATGTGGAGATGCACCTGCTATTCTTACATTGTTTTTGAAACATGTCACAAAAATTGCAGTCTTCTGGGATGAGCCTGGGTCACCCTGGGTTCCTATTATACTAGTTTGATAACATCGTATAATTGGCTCCAAGGTTGCTGAACTGCTGCTGAACTGCTGAATAGTTTTCCCCCATTTAAATCACTGGAGATACTTCTAAAGCTTTGATTAGATCATGTCCAACAACTTTACTTTTTAGATTCATTACCTGGCAGAAGCTTATCCTTAAAAGTTCTTGGAAATACTGACAATTTTAAGGACTACATCATGCTTATTCACATATTCAATAATAAAAGTGTACTAATATTTAAGCTCAGTCTAGTGTTATTTTCTCTGGTTTTGAGATTAGAAACAACTAATTTATAACTATTTTATAGGCTGGATTTACATATTGCCAGAATTAGAATGTGATTTGTTTGATTTTACCTTGATATGTTGTTTGAACCCCACTTCTGTGATTTAATGAAATCATAATGAAATCATGATTAATGCAATTTACGAACCCAATCACAGAATGAGCAACTTTTTGTGTTTTCGCTATGAAATAATTGTTACTGAGCAGAATAGATATTAATTGAATTTGATGCCATTTATGGTATGTCATATTTTCAATGCTTTGATACTATTAGCATTTGGTTTTAATACACTGTCTGTAGCCCATCTTATTGATAGAATAGGGGGGGGAACTAAATACTTGCATTATTTGTGGAATATTTAAAACAGGGAGGGTATAAAAGAGATTAGAAACTACTTGTAATCTGTAGAAGATAACCCACAAATTTTCTGTCTGGCGTTGGAACACTGAGTTCTAATTAAAAATGGAAGTGTATGTCAAACTTAAAGTCTTTAGAGCAGGGGTAGGGAACTATGGCTCTTTTATGACTCATGGACTTCACTCATTGGGTATTACTCATTGGGTATTGCAGTCCATGAGTCATAAAAGAGCCATAGTTCCCTACCCCTGCTTTAGAGAGATCTGACTTACTATGGTGAATAACGGGTGTTTACTTTTGCATATTGGAGTCTGCTGTACAGTAATGTTATTTAAGTTTCAAACTAACTCCCTTTGCAATTTACAATATTCAATTAAGTCACAATATTCCATGAAAGCATTTATTTGTAAGTGATTCTGCAGTAAGAGATACTGTACATACTCTATTCTCCCTGTTTTCTTTGTAAAGGCAGAATTGAGAGTTTCTACACTCTCGTGATCCAAAGTAATAAAAGAACTACTTCAGTTTTAAGACCTAATCAGTCTTAAAGTTTTCCCATTCGAGTCACCTACTAAGATAGGGGGGAAAAATACTGTGACATTATTTTAGGACTTTTTGCATGTATAGCCTTTGGCAAGAAATCTTGGGCATTCAGGTGGGATTTATATATAGGTACATTCACAATGCTTGATACTTGAGCAGAAAAACACAATTGAGACATTTGTAGTTTGTACTAGAGACAAGTGTGGCTCCTAAAGTGGTTCTTATTGAATATATTAAAATTATATAACTTTTAATATATTGTTGGAATCTTAGCAGATCACCTATTTTTTAAAGATCTTTTCTAATATAAAGACTTCTCTGCTCAGTTTGTTAGTAGAATGAAGCTACAGCAAAACACTTCTGGGTAGTCCTGGGACCTGGTGGGATCTACAGAATGTTGGCTTTTATCTACATTCATTGGATGTGTGTGAAATGCAAGATAGCAATAGCACTTAGACTTATATAGCGCTTCATAGTGCTTTACAGCCCTCTGTAAGCGGTTTACAGAATCAGCCTTTTGTCCCCAACAATTTGGGTTCTCATTTTACCCACCTCGGAAGGATAGAAGGCTGAGTCAATCTTGAGCCTGGTGACATTTAAACTGTCAAATTGCAGTCAGCCAGCAGTCAGCAGAAGTAGCCTGAAGTACTGCACTCTAACCACTGTGCCACTGTGGCTCATAAAATCCAGGTAGCATTCCTATCTTCTGCTGAACTTGCTAGAAAGAGAAAGTTGGACTCCCTCACTGTCTCTACACTTATCTGTTCCTCTTGCTGGTGCTACCTTCTACTGATCTGATGAAAGAGCCCTTTTGCGGAAAGGTCAGTAATTACCAAGTCTTGTTATTGCAAAATTAAAGAATATTTCCAGTAGCTTGTCTATGAAGTTAATGGGCCTTCAATCAATGGGGCCTTGGAAGAAGCCAATGATTTTTCTTTTTTATCAATTGTTCTTTGCTAGGCCCCATTAAGGCCAATCACGAGACGGTAGGAGGGTCGTTTGAATTGGGTTTCAATCTCAAATGGACCTCAACTTTAGAGGAGTGTGTGTTGTGTGTTGTGTGTGTGTATGCAATGCCTGCTTTATAGAGTCATCGTACATAACATGTCCCAAAATTAACATTGGTGACATATTTGTGATTTATGATCTATGACCTATCACTTTGTGGCTTATATGTACACTGAGAGCTTATGTGCCAGAGACAAATTCCTTGTGTGTCCAATCACACTTGAACAATAAAAAATTCTGTTCTGTTCTGTTCTATCTAAAATCATGGACCTTAAAGAGTGTGTCCTCAGGAGAAGACTCTTTTTGGTTTATCAAAAATGTTGCTAAATGTATGCTATTTGCATAATAGTCAGGTAGGCACCCTAGCAGTGCTGCTTTAAGCAGGTAAGAGTGGAGAAATGGAAGCTGTTCAGTTTGCCCTTCTTGTATTCAATTCATGTTCTTAGGCTGAGAAAGCTAAAAAGTATCCATAACAACAGGGCAAGCAGAAACTACTCTGCAGATGTCCACAGACTCAGTATATTGGAGTGGATGTCGCATAATTCTACAGATAAGCATCTCTTTGATTCCAATGGGTGCAAAACAGTGATGTTAGATAAGTTGGCATAAGGAAATAGCTGTGACTCAGAAAATGTTGGTGCATGTACACGAGGTGGGTTGTGTAAGCTTTTAATGTTTGGATCTTATAATATCTATAACTTTCACCTCCTTTTAGCTGTTATTATGTAAGGATGAAAGCAACTATCTTTTTAGCTGCACTGAAGCGTTGTATTACAGTATATTCCCTGAGAGGGTTATCTGTGCTTAAATTAATGTGTTATATATAAGGGCATCGTACAGTTGTATATTTCATTAGTGCCTGCAGCAAAGTATTTTTAACACAACAGCTGATTTTCCAGATTTCCTGAATTTAGAATCCATAAACCATAAATAGGCTTTGAACATTTTGAGTCAGGAATTATGGCAGTTGGTCAAACTGCTCTGGAGGACATAAGGTTTCAAAAAAACAGCCTGGGATTATGTTTTCTAATGTAATGTTGTTAGTTTAAAAGCATAACACTTCTCAAATTTCAGCCACTTTATACTGTGTTTCCTCAAAAATAAGACAGGGTCTTATTTTCTTTTGACCCTCGGAATAAGCACTTGGCCTTATTTTCGGGGAGGTCTTATTTTTGAGGTGCAGGAGGCCCCCTTAACCTTGGCCTGCGGCCTGCAGATCAGCTGATCCAGAGAGGGCTGGAAGTTCTGTCTCTGTTTCTGGCATACTCTTGCCAGCCCTAGCATTGCAAGGCCTCCTGCTGCTTTTGCAGCTACAAAAGTGGCCACAGTTGTTGGAGGCAGTGGCCTGAGTGGCACCGGTGAAACACCTGATTCATGAACAGTGGGATGGCCTGCTGCAACTATTGTACCGTTATCTGGTAAGTAGGAAGGGGGGCGCGAGGTGTGTCACTGGGCCTGCGGCTCTTTTTGCCACTAAGAGAAGGGGTGTGGTAGCTAGGGTTTGCGGGAGCGACTTCCACGAGGCCATTCCACATAGATGGCAGGTGCATGTGGGGCGCGTGCTGCATGTTTCCCCCCTTCCTCCCCCAGGAATGGGGACCGGCTGTGCATGTGTTTAAATATTTTAGGGGAGGGCTTATTTTCAGTGGAGGGCTTATTTTAGCTCATGCACTCAAAAGCACGATTGGGCTTATTATCCAGGAAGGTCTTATTTTGGGGAAAATTGGGTATTTGTCTTAAAGAAGCAAATCTGACCATGAGAGTATTTCAGGAAAAGTACAGATTTCTTTTTACTTGTTCAGCTAACCAACAAGCTTAACAAAGATGTCAAAAAACATCATTTTCTCCCTGGGATAGGATAATGTGGGAATGTTCAACTTAAAAGGCAATCATTTGCAAGAATTATTCAAAGTGGTTCTCAAATAAGATTTTGCATCTTCATGTTATTTATTATTAGACAGGCAGCATACATTTGTACTAGCTGAAGAGAATGGGAAAAAGGGGACCGATAGCTCTTTTGTTTGGGGGGAAATGCATAAAGAGAAAATATTCCATTTCCATTTCTTGTCGCAAAAGGTACATCCATCCCTAATGCAGGAATTTTACTTCAGCAAAGGCTATCAGTAGATGGCTGGTGGCATCATCATATTTCTGGGATAGATATATGTAAATGGATATTTTAAAGCCTCTGGTGGATTTAATTTTATAACCACAGAAAACTTATGAAAACTCAGTCATTGTGTTAGAGAAGAGAAGAGGCCTAAATTATCATTGTATTACTTTATCTTTCAAGATACTGGGAGATGATTTGCTACCATAATGTTCTTATATCACTACTGTGTCTACTTACTATGTTCTACTTAAAGGATCCTAGCCTTATAAATAATTTATCTTATCTAAACAGGGGCTGTCTCTTCTCCAACTATACTTCTGAAATTCTCAAAATATTATGTATTAATAACTATGTATTAATAAATAAATAATTGGATTACTTTTTGGGATTCTGAGGCCATTCAGACTATCGTCTCATTTACTTTGAAGTTTGCACAGTAGATACTTAAATTATTCCTGAATATTTTCAGGTTCTTATCCTTTTTATATATTTGTTGATATACAGTATTTAGTGCTATAATCATGGGCAACTCTGTAATTTTCACAAGTGTAAAGTTGGAAATCTACATCAACCATTAACATTGCCCTTGATATCTTTAAGATGGCTAATAGCTAAAGTCTCTTTGACCTACCTGTAATTCTTCCCACCAGTTCATTGGGAAGTTAATTAACTTCTATTCACATAAAATTAACCTCTGTACTATACCTCAGGCACTTTAGTACCAAAGCTCTTCTTGAGATGACAAATTCCATGTTTTATTAATAAAATTCAACATCACATTCAGATCTTCAGTGTTTGATTCAAAAATAGTATTAATTTATGTAGTGATTCAAAACTGTAGCAGATCATGTGAGCTAATGACAAGCCAGACCCCCAAAATACAAGGCCAAAGTATTTTTGAGAGATTCAATAAATATATTAAAAATTATTGAAGAATTAATTTCCCTCTTAAATCATTGATTCTCCAAATGGAGTGTTCCAGATCTTCGGATATGTAACAAATTTCTATTTTCATTTTAATTCCTTATAAAATTGAATTCTTGGTTTCTGTTCATATGCTCATTTCTTAAGAATCCTCAAACTGCAGTTACTTCAGAGGCTAGTAAACCATTTGAGCCATTTTGTTTAGCTAATACAAGTTTCAGCCAAATATCTAGGTGCAAGTGAATATTTTAAGTAATTAATATTCAAAATGCAATTTATCTAAGTCTTTGAAACAACCATTAGTAATTAACTGATTTGAGATATTGATCCTTTGTTTGGCCAAAGCATTCTAATCAGGCATTTTCCATTTTACTTTCAAAACAGGGTTATTTGACCTCATTTTCTCATATAATTTGTGATCAAAGGTACTCACTCACCTATTACTGATCAATTATAATTGGCAGCTTTCTAAGGTAGAAATAAAGGTCCCTGCTAAATATAATTAGACATGAAAACATGACAAGATTTTACACATTTACTCTCCAAGTAGGCCCGAAGAGGGGAATATTCATAAAAGTTTTTGTTCCTAAAGAATATACAGTGTGTTGAAATAAAACTGATAAATTAAAGCTGCTGTCATCACAAACTAGTCTCACTTTGGTTTCATCCCACCATAAACATTTTCTCATTAATTTATCTTTTTGACTACAATATCTAATAGGGATTAACAACAGAATCCTTAAAATATACATTAATCTCAAATGTAATATTTATTTGGATAACATTAATCTTACCTTAGAGAATTTAGCTTTCACTTTTAGCCATTCAGTTTTGTCTACTGCAATGCCACCTAAAGATGAAGACAGACTTAATTCATTATATTGTGATGAATTTCAAAAAAGTTATAAACTCAAACATTTTATAGAGGTCATACAAATTTTAATCTTAAAATTATCCTCCTGAGGTTATTTTTGAAAAGTCTTTATGTTTGATCTCTAATTGGACTGAATCTGTTTATTAATTAATTAAATGACTATATAACCCTCTCCTGAGCATATATTACCAAGTTTTCCAACTCAGTCCACTCTGGGATGATGGGGTTATCCTGTACTATCTGTCATATTCTTTTGAGAAATCTATCTTTAGCCTGTGTGATCTTGCTATCTCCGCAGCCATGAGTAACAATAGGGGCTTCCCCCCTTCCCTTGGACCCATAGCCACCGGGCTCCGACCCACAGGCACTTAGACACCATAAATTCAGTCCCTCTTGTCTGACCTTTATTGAGCATGCGATCCCGTTCACAGGGCAGCACGTGGCAGTTTTCCCTGCCTGCTGGGATGCGGTGCGGCCGTAGGGCATTTGATCTCCCCCACAAGTTACCTTGTGAGCATCAGCTCTCGCCCGGCAGCCTCAATCACAATGTGGCCACAAGGCCTTTGATCCCCCCTCGGTGCTCAATGGCGTGGTTTCCACCCGACATCTCACCCAGCAGGCTGATGGATGCAGTGCCCCAAGGCTATGCCCGACAACCTGGCATTGCGCAAATCTCCTCCAGGCTAGCCGGCAGAAACTTCATCATTGCGAGTGGCCAGCGACCCAGCATACCGGGCCTCAGGAACATGAAATAAAGGCGCAGACGCCATTTTGAGCAGGGGTAGGAGCCAACCATCAGCTCTACTTGATGAGGGACAGCATGGCTGAGCATCAGCCGGCGGAGGCAAGCACTGGGGCTGCTGATACCATTCCGGAGCCTGACCAGGGCCTGCTGACTCCAGCCCATGTGACATCCCCTCCCCCAGGTGGGCCTCTTCCCTGCCTCACTCTGGGAGCAAGTGCAGGCCCTCCTCCTCCTCCTCCTCCTCCAGGGCTCCCAAGACAAAAAAGGCCAAGGGCCCTCATGGGGGAGGGGGACCAGGAGCCTGCGCCCCCACGCCAGGACAAGGGACCGGTATCCCAGGCAAGTCCACTGCTGCCCCTGCAATTGGACATTGTTCCAGGCCTCTTTAGCCCCATGCTCCCCATTGACACCTCGGGGCTTTGGGGTAGAGTTCCATCCAAACCGCAGGGTAGGATGGCGGAGGCCACCTATACGTCGACTGCAGTGGGCCTGAGGCCATACATGCAATGGGGCCTGGCACCAGCTCTCCTTCCAGTGGCCAACATGGCCCCTGTGGCCCCAAGCATGCAAGATTTCACAGCCGAAGCAATCAAGCAGGGGATTGCAGCCGGCCTCCCGGAGGGGAACCAGGGAGCCCCGCAGGGGACTGCCCATGCACACCTGAGGGGGGAGGGCAGTCTCAGATACTCAAGTGCATCTATCCCCGGTCGACCAAGACCATAGCCCTTCCCTCAATTCCGAGGAGGTGGAGATTAGAGACGTGGAACTTTCGGACGAGGAAGATGCAGCTCCGGAGAAGCCCACAACTATGGGGCTTTTCCCTCCCAACTTGTTCAAGCCAGTTTTGGCCAAGGCCAAGGCAGCTCAGACTGCGAGACACCTGCCCCACCCACCTCTGCCCCGGTTTAGCCAACCTTGGCTAAGGCCTGGTTTACAGAGCCTAAGGTGGAAATCCCAATGCCTCAGTTGTTTATTGACATGGTACAGAGGCAGTGGTCCACTCCAGCCTCTGGCCCAGCTCTAATGACCAATGACAGACATTTTTATACCGTCGCCGAATCGCTGGATAAGCATCTGGCCTGGCCTGTAGTCGATCCTCCCATTGCGGCACACTACTCCAACACCACTCTCCCGGGCTTCCAGGAAGACTTGCTCAAACCCGATGACAGACAGGCAGACCAAGTCCTCCATCTGCCTGGACCATTTGCTCTTCAACTGCTGCATCCTTCTTCTGGAGATCGAGTCTTTTTTGGCTCCAGCAGCTGCAAGAGCACATTCCAGCCAGCGACTCACGGGCCCACCAGGACCTGAATAAAGTCATCGCCGCCATGCAATTCACAGCAGACACCACTCTGAGCTTGGCCCATTTTGTGTCCAGGGCCATGTCGTCCACGGTGGCTTCCTGCAGGCTGTTGTGGCTATGCCAATGGGAGTCTGACGTCGAACACAAGTGGTGTCTGGTGTCGGAGCCATTCAAGGGAGAGAACCTCTTTGGGGAACCTCTTTGGGGCTTACCCCATTACTGATCGAGGGCAAGGATAAGCGTCAGGTCCTGCCTTCTAACCGAAAGAAAGGGTTCAACCACCCTGCCCCTTATCCTAAACGTCAGCAGTTTAGGACTCAGGATTATGGCAGGTCTTTCAGGCCCAACTATCCACAGTCAGGGTTCAGGCAGTAGGGGAATTTTGGGCAACGTTTCCACCAGCAGCAACAGCAGCAGTATCGGCAGCCACGAGGAGGGCAGTGCAAGCAGCCCTTTCGCAGCAATGGTAACCTATACTACCGTAGATCGTAACCTGGCTCAGGCCCGGACTCCCATTGGGGGCAGATTGCATCACTTCACAGACCAATGGGAGTCCACGACCTCTGACTCTTGGGTTAGGGCCACGGTCAGGTTTGGTCTGGCCGTGGAATTTGTTTCTTCCCCTCCCAGTTCGTTCCTCAAGTGCCCAATCCCCAACAACCCCCAGAGGAGGCTGTTGATGAGCTCAGCAATCCAAAATCTCCTAGACATAGAGGCCATTTAGGTGGCTCCCCCAGATCAAACCCATCAAGGTTTCTACTCTTTACTGTTTGTTATATCCAAAGCTTCAGGAGGATGGAGGGCCATCCTCGATTTGAAGCGTTTGAATAGGTTTATTGTGTATAAACGCTTTAAAATGCATTCTCTTCATTCCATTTTGTAAGGTGTTCGCGACAGGGACCTTCTCACATCTGTCGATCTCACAGAAGAGTACTTGCATGTACCAATTCTGTGGGAACACTGAACGTTCTTACGTTTCTGTTTTAATTCTGTTCATTATCAATACACTGCGGTGCCATTTGGCCTTTCTTCTGCACCAAGGGTATTTACTAAAATTTTGGTCACTTTGGTGGCTTACCTACGCATGATACCAATAAGGGTTCAACTTTACCTTGATGATATCCTGGTGCAGTTGAGGTCAGAGGCCGCGGCCAGACAACCTCACCACTATATGCACCTTGTAAGCCCACGGTTTTTCTATTAATGAAGCCAAGAGTCATTTCTCTCCCACGACTAGGATTCTCCACTTGAGGGCATGGATTGATTCAGTGGGCAGGCAGGTTTTCCTATCTGAGGAGAGGGTCAACAGTATAGGTGAACTGGTGAGGGAGGTGGAAGCTGACCGTAGGCCCACTCTCCAAGTTGTTAGGTAAAATGGTTTCGGCCATAGCCATTGTTCCCTAGGCCAGACTCCACTTTAGGGACCTCCAGTGGTTCCTTCTGCCATTTCAGAAAAGAAGGGTCAGCAACTCCACGACTCGAGTGGTATTGCCCAGGGATGTCTGGAATTCACTCCGCTGGTGGTGTTCCTCAGCCATGCTGGAGGGGTGTCACTTTAGGGTCATGTGCAAAACCACTATCACAACAGACACCAGCCTCTATTGCTGGGGGTCACGGGTGGCCCAGGGTCAATGGTCACAAGAGGAGGTTACCAAGAGTATTAATTGGCTGGAACTTAGGGCTATTAGACTGGCCCTCCTGGAATTCCAACCCCAGGTCACTGATCATCACATATTAATAGTAATGGATAATATCACGGCCAAAGCACATGTGAATAGACAGACCTTATGTTGGAGGCCAGCATTCTGGGAACCTGGGCGGAGAGCAATCTGTTATCCTTGTCAGCGGAGCATATCTCGGGGGGTGGCTAACACTAGAGCTGATTGGCTCAGCAGAATCAAGATCGATCAAGCAGAATGGCGATTGCATCCTTCTATTTTTCAGGAGGTCTCGAGGCAATTTGGAACACCGCTTGTGTACCTGTTTGCCACCCCCTGCAACACCCAGCTCCCCAGGTTCTACATGAGGTTACGCGGGTGGAAGGGGTGGACGCCCTTCAGACTACCTGGCCACGGGGCCTGCTTTATACCTTTTCCCCATCCCGCTTCTTCCCTGTGTAATCCGCAGGGTCATCCGTGTGTGGAGGTCATCCTGATCGCCCCTCATTGGCCTCAGAGGCCCTGGTTTTCCGACCTTCAGACTCTGTCATCGGAGAGACCCTGGCACATTCCACCGGACATGATGCTCCTCATCCAGGGGTCTCTGGAGCACCCAGATCCCTGGTGGCTCCAATTGACCACCTGGAGGTTGAGGGGCTCTCTCTAAGGGGGAGGGGGAATTCTCGGATAGGGTCATAAGCACAATTCAGGCCTCTAGGAGGCTATCAACAACACACATATACAGTGCCACGTGGAAAATATTAGCTTCCTGTTGTTCAGGCAACGGCATCAGACCCGAAGGTTCCTCTGTCCCTCAGGTTCTCGGTTTTTCAGTATGCCCTGGAGAAGGGACTCTCAAATGCCAGGTAGTGGCATTGGGTTCTATGCTTACCTGGGAGGGGGTCAGGTCCTGTCAGAGCATTCTGCAGTGTGTGCGGGTTCCTTAAAGGTGCCACTAACTTGAGGCTGCCGGCAGTACACGGCTACCCTACTTGAGATCTTGCCAAGGTCTTGGAGGCTCTTACTGGACCTCCATTTGAACCCCTGGATGATGTCCCTCTACTGCTTCTAACCTGGAAGGTAGCATTCTTTGTGGCGATCACCTCTGCCAGGAGAATCTCAGAACTGCATGCCCTGTCCATCAGGGAGGACCTGTATAGGTTCTATCCAGACAGGGTGGTCCTCCGTCTCTATCCCTCATTTGTTCCTAAGGTGGAGTCTTGGTTTCACTGCGCCCAACAGATAATTCTGCCAGACTTCTGCTCCTCTCAGTCGCACCAGTTGAAAGCATGGTGGCACATGCTTGATGTTCGTAGGGCTGTCCAGACATACATCCGGTGCACATCTGATTTCTGAAAGATGGAGACTGTTTGTCTCCTTTCAGGTCACATCTATGGGGTGAAAGGTGTCTGTGGCTTGTATTGGCCAGTGGGTGAGGCATTGTATTGGCCTGGCTTATGAATCAAGGGGGGAGGATACCCCAGAGGGCATCACCGTTCATTCCACAAAGAGTGCGGTCACGTCCACAGCTTGGGCCACCCAGGCCTCGCTGGAGGAGATCTGAAAAGCTGCGGTGTGGGCCTCCCTGTCTCCATTCATCAGAAATTACAAGCTGGATAGTTTTGCATCAGTGGATGCGGCTTTTGGTCGAAGGGTGCTATAGGCTGTCAGGACAGAGAATCAGCGGCCTGTGTGATTCTTTGCCCACCCTGAGGGACAGTGTGGCTTGGGTATGTCCCATTCATGGATGCTATCTCCGCCTTATTGAGAAAGGACATTGGTACTCACCTGATACGCCTCTTCTAATAAGGCGGAGATAGCATCCATCCAGTCCCGATAGTTACTGGGTTTGTGACAGTTCTATTGGTTGCCTTTGTTTATGTGGCCCTTTCCTTTTTGTGTACCTTGGGATGTTACTAAAGTTTGTTGGATAACACCGATGAGTCTGTATTTATTTCCTTTGTCGAAAACTGGGTAATGTGCTCAGGAGAGAGTTATATAGTCACTTAATTAATTAATAAACAGACCCAGTCCAATCAGAGAGCAGATGAAGTTAACCCATTCATGGATGCTATCTCTGCCTTATTAGAAGAGGTGTATCAGGTAAGTACCAACGCCCTTTCCCCTTTTATGAATTAGGTTTTTTTCTCTTTTTGTCTCTTTTTGTGTGATCATCTGACAAGTAAAGTCAATGGGGGAGCCTGATTCACTTAAACTATGGCAAGAAAAGTCATAACATGGGGCAAAACTCACGTAACAAATCTCTTGCTTAGCAACAGAAATTTTGGGCTCAATTGTGTTCCTAAGTCAAATACTATTTGTATTTTCTCTCAAATAGCAATGGGAACTATATAGAGAGAATTGAGTAACAGTAAGATAGGAAGGCTGAGAATTAGTTTTTCCATTAACTTTTAGTCCATGCCACATTTTAAGAGTTTTACAGGGATTTACCTGTTTTAAATTTGATTTCTGCAAAGTACAATGAAGGGATGTCAACACTGAGTCCAGATAGATATTAAAAGTGTAACAAATTTAAAAGGTTGGCCTTCCTAAAATCTCCAATATGAAAAGTCCTGCACATGAATAAAATTTCAATCCTATGTTCAATTTTTGGTTTAACGCCATCTGAATAAGGATATCTACAGAGGGACAATGACAAAATACATGTTTGGATATAATTATTACAACCAATTGTGTTGTGTTGTGATTCAGGGATTTAAAGGTGGGATTTGAATTATGATGCGTAGGTCATTTTTGCATCATTGGGGCTTGCTTTGCAAGCATACATCAATACAACTACATTGCTTGTGTAAAGATCCTTCCCACTCCCCACCCCCAGCCGATCTTGTTCAAAACTGAACTCCATGGGTATTTTGAATATGCAAATATGAAATTTTGAATGTGCAAATGAAAGCAGAAGCTTCCCTTCCCACAGTGTTCTCACATAGGGAGATTATTTATGGATATTTTTTTTGCTCGCTTGCTTTATAATCTGCCTATTCTCCAGAAGACATGGGGATCTGATCAGTAGTAACTGGCCCAATTCTTAGCTGACAAAGAGTTTACTTCTTTCTGTTTCTGGAATTAAAAAGTACTCTGGATTATTATTATTATTGTTTCTGAAAGTTTGAAATATAATAAATTTCAAAGCAATAGGCTTTGGAGCCTCCCAAACTAAGCATTTTCCTATAATGACAATTCTGTGTGGTAGGCTGGTCTGTCACTCACTGTACAGTTTTCTTGCCTAAAAGTGATTAGAAACTGGAGTGTCTAAGATTTTTGTCCAGTACCTTAACCACATATTATATTGTAACTCACTTTATTTATTTGTTCATTTATTTGTTTATATTCCACCTTTATTATTTTTATAAATACTGTAACTCAAGATGGAAGCCATACTTAACATTCCTTCCTCCTCCTATTTTCCTCACAGCAACCTTGTGAGGTAGGTTGGGATGAGAGAGAATGTTAATGGGCTAAAGTCACCCAACCGGCTTTCATGCCTAAAGTGGGGCTAGAACTCACAGCTTCTTGACGATTGGCCCAGTCACCCAGCCAACTTTCATGCCTAGGATGAGATTAAAACTCACCATCTTCTTCCTTCTAGCCTGATAACTCCACCACATCATTCACTCAATCACTTGCCAGTTTTTAAAATTTCCTTGCTAAATGAATAACATTTACTGGGAAATCTGATTTTTCCACATTATTTATGCTTGCTGAATAGGTTCCAATGATTTTACATAGAGTTCAAACTCTTATGATTGGGTTACACTATTCAATAATAAAAGAAATTTGGTGCCCTCTGCTGCCAGCATTTGATTCTTTTGCAAATAGATACTGCTGTTGGCTACTGCAGTTGCTTTTTATTAATCTCCTGTCATTTGTTAAAGATTTTTATTTTGGTTTGGGAAAACTAAGAATAGCAGAATCTTCTGCTGACCATGCTGTTTTTATTTTAGTGCCAAAGCAAATAACTTAATTGTAAGAGTGAATGCTGTGAATAGAAAGATATTTTGTTCTAATTTTTTAGTGGGATTCATTGCAGAAGATAATCCTTTTTCTCTTTCTTTAACATATCAGTTGCTTCCCCCTCCCACGCACATACACTGGTGCCAAAAATACCCAAATAGCCCTATATTACCTGTTTTATCCCACCCAATCTTCATTGTACGTACCCATTTGTTTGTTCTTTTTATAATCTAGGACTGTAAAATTCCACATAAAAGTAGCAATTACTTCACAATATAAAATTCTTTAATAGTTTTTAAAACTATATATGAACATTAGATTCAATGGAAGTAATGGATGTGTCATTTTCTATAGAAGTCTATATGGCTCTGATTGTATAAGTTTTTCAAAGCAGCAATTCTATTATGCTGAATGAAATATTTGCAACATTTACAATGGATATTTTGAATGGTATTTCAAACAAAGCTTCTAATAAATTCCAAGACCATTTCCCCCATCCTGATTTCTTCCTTTATCATACTCCATTTGTGCTAAATATTACTTTCCTGCTTTTCTCTGAGATGTCTTTGATAATAATCCAATCATGCATACACAGTGCATATCTAGATAATGCATTTTGCATACTGTCCATATAAGGATTTCCAACCCCAAAATTTGGAACAGTTTCACTATTCTCAGTGCTGTCTTTAACCATTACCCTTCGGCAGAGATATTGTTGCATCCTCAACTGAAGTAATCATCAGAATAATGCATTCTACAATCCTACATTTTTGTAATACCCCCTGCTAAGGTTTCCCCAATATTTTATCTGCTTTCTATTCTGCATGCCAGATATGCTGGCAAGGAGGTAAATAAATCTGTGTTCTTTTAGCTACTCACAGGAGAAGGTGGCTCAATAAAACCGCTCTCTCCAATTTCCAGTGCATATAAAAGGTGAATTAGCTCAATTTAGATTATTTTATATAGACTAATAATAAATTAAGAAGTCAGCTTCTATTTATATGGGGAAGGAAGGAACATGTGTCTGCCTTTGAGCTTTTTTCTAAAAATAAAAGCTTTCTTTTAAAAACGAATAACAAAATATTTGGCATAAAAAAGAAAGCTAGATGGCTGTGCAATAAAATATTACAAGGTGGTCAGAGATGCAACCTCAGACTGAAAGTCTTGGAAGGTTTAAAGAACTTTTGGGGTTTAGAAAAGTCAATTGCTTCAATAAGCTTTAAGGCCAGAATTCTTCTCCAGCTTGCTTTACAAACTGAATTTAAGGCTGCTTGAAAGGATCATCTGAGCTTGTTTCTGTTTTGAAGAGAGCTTGGTGTTGTGAGGGGAGAGCTTGTCCATCACTTACTAATAACGCAAGTCTTTAAAGAATTTCACCAAAAGCCTCTAAATTTAGACAATATTATTTATTCTAGACTCTGCACAAAGGAACCAAGGATGGAATGGGATCCAGACTGAGGTCATGTTAGCTTTCCCATGGCCAATTGGTGAATTAAACCAGTGAATTAAACCAGAGATGTTTATCATCATGATGTATTTAGTTTAATATTTCATTTTTTTAAAAGAACCATTCTTAAAAAACAGTGTGTTGAATATCATTTCTACATTTTAATTGCAAAAGCAGCTACAAAGGATGAGAATTAGCTAGCAAGACATGTTCCACTGAGATTGCTAACCAACCATGTGGTTGCTGTATGTGTATGAACATTACTGGCATGTCTATGGAAATAAGTTGCATTCACTTTGGATTGGGATGGATGACCTATAGCTCTAGGCTCTTATAATGTCAAAAATAAATAAAGGGGAAAGAAGAACATTCAAAAGGGATTTTCAGTTTGGTATTGTAGTAAAGATTGTTTGCACCTGAGAAGACTACCCAGAATATTACTTGTTCATGGTAGTCTTAAAGTGCAGACCTTGAGACATGGTAGAATGCGCGGCTGCATTCTGGACAAGCTGAAGTCTTCGGGTGCACCTCAAGAGGAGCCCCATGTAGAGAGCATTGCAGTAGTCCAGTCAGGATGTCACGAGGGCATGAGTGACTGTGCAGAAGGCATCCCGATCCAATAGGGGACGCAACTGGCGTACCAGGCGAACCTGGTAAAACGCCCTCCTGGCCATGGCTGTCACTTGATCTTCCATGGACAGCTGTGCATCAAGGAGGACGCCCAAGTTGCGTGCCCCATCCACAGGGGTAGATGTTCGCCTCCTATGGCCAGTGATGGAATCAACTGGTTGTACCGGGATGCCGAGGTCGACCTCTGCTCTCCTGCCAACACAAATTGCGATCGACCGGAGAGGTAGGAGGAGAACCACTGCAACACGGTGCCCCTCTCCTCCTACCTCTCTGGCCGATCGCAATTTGTGTTGGCAGGGGGGCAGAGGTCGACCGCGAGACCCCTCGCATGTGGGGTGCCTCAGGGGTCGATCCTCTCGCCCCTCCTGTTCAACACATACATGAAGCCGCTGGGTGAGATCATCCGTGGTTTTGGGGTAGAGTACCACCTGTACGCTGATGATACACAGCTGTACATTTCTACCCCAAACCACCCCAATGATGCCGTAGCGGTGATGTGCCAGTGCCTGGAAGCCGTACGGATCTGGATGGGAAGTAACGGACTCAGGCTCAACCCGACCAAGACCGAGTGGCTGTGGTTTCCGGCTGCCCGATTCAACCAGCTCATTCCATCGCTGGCCATAGGGGGCGAACATCTTGCCCCTGTGGATGGGGTGCGCAATTTGGGCATCCTCCTGGATGCCCGGCTGTCCATGGAAGATCATGTGACAGCCGTGGCCAGGAGGGCGTTTTACCAGGTTCGCCTGGTTCGCCAATTGCGCCCCCTATTGGATCGGGACGCCCTTCGCACAGTCACTCATGCGCTCGTGACATCCCGACTGGACTATTGTAACTCTCTCTACATGGGGCTCCCCTTGAGGTGCACCCGGAGGCTTCAGTTGGTCCAGAACGCAGCCGCGCGAGAAATAATGGGGACCTCTAGGTTCACCCACGTAACACCGCTCTTGCGCGAGCTGCACTGGCTACCTGTCGTCTTCCGGGTGCGCTTCAAGGTGTTAGTTATCATCTTCAAAGCGCTCCATGGCTCGGGACCTAGTTACCTGCAGGATCGGATCCTGCCCCATACCTCCTCACGGCTGATTCGCTCCCACAGAGAGGGACTTCTCCGGGTGCCGTCCACTAGACTCTGTCAGCGGGCGACGCCCAGGGGAAGGGCTTTCTCTGTGGCGGGCCCAGCCCTCTGGAACGATCTTCCCCCCGATATTAGGACAACTACGGACCTCCGCTCCTTCCGTTTAAAATTAAAGACACATCTTTTTCGCCTGGCCGGCCTTGGGTAGTCTCTTTTAAAGTAAGGGGTTTTAGGGGCTGTTTTAATTTAGTTTATGGGTTTTTAGCGCAGAATCAATTTAATTTATTTTTAACCTTGTATTTTGTTGTGGTCTTATTTGTGTTTTAATTTGCCTGTGCCCCGCCTCGAGTCCCTTTGGGGACAGAGAGCGGGATATAAAATTAAATTATTATTATTATTATTATTAACCCCTCCAGCCGATGCAATAGAATACCATGGTCGATGGTATCAAAAGCCGCTGAGAGGTCTAATAGGACCAGGATGGAGGAACAACCCCCATCTCTGGCCCTCCAGAGATCATCCACCAATGCGACCAATGCCGTCTCGGTGCTGTGCCCGGGCCGGAAGCCGGACTGGCGCGGGTCCAGATAATCAATTTCCTCCAGATGACGGGGGAACTGTTGTGCCACCACACTCTCTACAACCTTCACCAGAAAGTGAAGGTTGGAGACCGGACGGTAATTTACCAACAATGCTGGGTCCAGAGAGGGCTTCTTCAGGAGGGGTCTCACCATCGCCTCTTTAAGGGAGGCCGGCAAGAACCCCTCACTCAAGGAAGCGTTGACCACCTCCTGGAGCCAGCCTCGTGTCACCTCCCAGGATGCCAGTACAAGCCAGGAGGGACACGGGTCCAATAAACATGTGGTAGCTCGCAGTCGCCCACGTAACCTGTCCATATCTTCGGAAGTAACAGAGTCAAACTCTTCCCACAAAACTGTCTCAAGATCTGCCTCGGGGCATCCCACTGGGCCACTTTCGATGGAGGCCAACTTGCTCCGAATCTGAGCGATTTTATCTTGCAGATATTCCCCAAATTCCTCTGCTCTACCCTACAAAGGGGCTTCCCGCACCCTCTGTTGAAGGGAGCGGGTCACCCTAAACAGGGCGGCAGGGTGGTTATCTGCGGATGCGATGAGAGTGGCACAATGATGACGTTTGGCCACTCTCAATGCCACAAGGTAAGTCCGTAAATGGGCTCTCACCTGTGTTCGGTCAGATTCAGACCGTGTGGATCTCCATCTCCTCTCTAGGCGTCTCATTTGCAGATTATTTAATAAAATTGTATGTGAAAGGTGTTAGGGAGATAAATGTCCAAGGTACATGCAAATGATGATGATAGAAGATAATACAGATGATAAAGGATGGATGATTTCTAATGTGTACCTCAGGTGATTCACTATTTTACTATCAAAATAAATAATAGGAGCAGTAGTAATTTTAAAATAGCCCAAATATCATGAAATTTGAAACTTTCACTTGAAATGTCAGCATCTGCACATGAAATCTGTAGAGATCTCTCCTAAAACTACTGAAATTCTTCATGATAATCTTGCAGACTGTTGGTCATTTTTAATTTATGTTTCTAATTGGATTCCATAGGCACAAAACTGGAGGGAAGATCATGCATGCCTTCTCTCATTATCTTATGTGACTATCTGAAGCATCTTTAAATGATAGAGAATTTCCTAAGGGATTTCTAGATATTTTAGAGGCCAATTTGAGGAAAAAAACATTTCATAAGTTCTATCCATATTATGTCAGAGAATGTCCAATGTGGTTTTCAAAATTCTCCTCTGCCCTGAAATAGGCATGTGGGAATTAGAAATGAAATATCACTGTGTTGTGCTTTTATATTAATTTAATTGGAGAATTCTAGTATGAAAGTCATTTCTGCCAGGGACACAACTAGGACTTAAGTTAAAGTCTGCATCTAATCAAATATGATTAGAGATGACTCTTACTTCATTATTAATCCTGTTCCCTAGGATATCTAAATTGTTAAAAATATCATCCTTTGGCTGGGTTCAATAAAGCTCAAACTCTGGCAGGCTCTTTTAATTTGCCCAGCTTCATTCCACTCCATACAGGAAGCTGCCAATTATTTTCCAGATTGGAATTCTCTGCTGACTGGCAGATGAAGATACAGAAAAGCCTTCAGAGTTCATCACTGTCACTGCTAGGAGAGTTCCCAAAAAATGAGCTTTATCCTGAACCGGCATGCCTAGGAAATAATCCACGCCGTCCTTGTTTTTAAAGCTGCTTTTTTTTTTTTTTTGAGATGACAACATGGCAGTCTTTAGACATTTCTAGAGAATAATGAGTTTGGAGAAGAAATTTCTAAAAATGTTAAAAAAAGAAGGCCAGAAGGGGGGGAAATGCCCAAAATGGAACTAAAGAAAGGTGACAGAAAAGTAGAGGCTTCCTCTGCTCTGACAAGTGTTTAAGTCTTATAGGTATCAGAACAAATACTAATCATTAGAATTACAGGTGCAGTTCTGGGCAAATATACCCCTTCCTTGTTTGTAAGTAGGAGGCTATTGAAAAGAATTTAAGTACTATACTCAAAAAAGCAAAATAGACAAGTTTTTATCCTTTAAACCAATGAGAAGAAGTGATACCATAAAAAAACCCTGCATTTGCCTTGAAGCATTGAACATCACCTGTGGTGTTTGAGAACTAAGTGAGAATTTGAAAATTGTCACTTGCAAGCCATGACCGATTCCTCTGTAGGCCATTTTCAATCTGCCTGAATTTTAAGGTGTTCCTGTAATTGATTGATCTTATGTATACATTCTCCAGGCCTTGCATTTCTCTGCTTGTTCCGCTTCTTAGGTGAGTTGAGGTAGTGAAAAATTAGGGTTCATGAGGAAAAAGAGCAGGATGGCACAGTTAAATCCAACTTCTATTTCACGTGTTTTCCAATTAGCTGAACATTTGCTCTGAAAGCAAGGTGCATTTTAAAGACTGAAAAGTCTGAATGTCAAACAAATACATTCCTGATATGCAGAGGCGTAGCGTGGGGGGTGCAGGGGGGGCCGGCCGCACCGGGCGCAACATCTGGGGGGGGCGCGCTCGGGCAGCCCCCTGCCCAATCCAAAAAGCCCCCTAGATGGCATCTCTTGGGCGGCATGAATAATACATTTAAACACTTCAAAACCCACGTTTGATCCCCGGCGCGGCTCGACGGATGGCGCTGGGCTCGGAGCTGTCAGAGCTTCTTTTGCAACAGTTTTGGCTTTTTGGGGGGGGCAATGAAAAGCAAAACGCAAAAAAATCCTAATTGTTGCAAGTAGCGCCTTTCCTTTCCTTCCCGACGCAGCGAGCACGCCAAAGCTATGGGAGAGTGGGGGGAAGGAGGGAGGGAAAAGAGGAGGAGGAGGAGGAGGAGGTGGCACGGGGAGGGGGGGGAAGAGGAGGTGGGCGCCCGTTGGCAAAGAGAGAGAGAGAGAGAAAGAGAAAGAAGAAGAAAGAGAGGAAAGAAGAGATAAATTGGGGAGGGAGAGGCAGAAGGAAGTTTCTCCGCTGTTTCAAAGCGCAAATCTTTCCCCCTCGATTTGGATGGGCTCCCTTCCCCAAGTGGGAGGGAATGAGGAGGGGCTGGGAAGGCAGACTTTCCTTCCAACTGGTGCTTTCTGGAAGAGGGGGAGGAGGAGGAGGGAAGAATGTGGAGAGGAAGTGCGGAGAGAAGAGGAAGGAGGGAGGGGAAGAGAGAGAGAGGAGGGGGGGAGAAGAAGAGGGAGGAGGAGGAGGAAGAAGTGGAAGGAAAGAGGGAAGAATGTGGAGAGAATGCCAAGAGAGGAAGACGAAGGGAGGAGGAGAGGAAGAGGTGGAAGGGAAAAAACGGAGGAGGAAGGAATGCAGACATAGAGCGCCAAGAAGAAAGAAGAAGAAGGGTGGAGGCAGAGAATGAAGGAGGAGGAGTAAGAAGAAAGAAGGAAAAATGAAGAAAAGGAGAGCCACCAAGAGGAAGAGGAGGAAAAAGTAGGGACAAGGAAGAAGAGGATGATGATGAAGAAGAAAAGCAAGAGGAAGGAAGAGTGAAGAAAGAATGGAGAGAAAGACAAACCACTCAGGGGCTACAAGAACATCGATTTACCTATTTTTATTTTACGGATGTATTTGTGTTCCACTTTAATAACTCCAGGCACTAAAACAGACTTGCAAGCCCTTCCTCTTTTTCCCTCTAACAACCCTGTGAGGTGGGCTAGGAGAGAATTAAATCCCCATGTTCAACAACCGTCGGTCGCTAATGTTGAGCAGGGGACTCTGCAATCCTCATACATGCAGACAGTTGCCCAACTCCCAAATTTTGATCGGATTCAAAGCGTAAAAGCAGTGAGATACCAAATAGGTGAATTTTATGATGCTTTTTTCGAAATATCAGAAATTTCCGAAGATCAACAAATTAAAAGCGAGGCAGAATCTCTTGGAAATGCAATGAAAGACTATAAATTTTTAGTATCACTGGTTTTTTGGTACGATTTACTGTTCCAAGTCAATTATGTAAGCAAGGAACTTCAAAGTAAATCTGTAGAAGTATCCATTGCACTTTCTTCATTTGAAAAACTTTTAAAATGGTTAAGCGACTACAGAAATACTGGATTCAAACAAGTTTTAGTTCAAGCAAAAATTCTTGCACAAGATTTGGAAATATCTACAGAATTTCGAAATAAAAGGCTTCGGAAAAGAAAGAAACATTTCAATTATGAAGGCGATGATGAAAGGGCGTTGGTACTTACCTGATACGCCTCTTCTAATAAGGGGGGAGATAGCATCCATGTATGGGTTCAACCTATCCACACTCTGATTGGACTGAGTCAGATTACTAATTAATTAACCACGGTATATAACCCCCTTCCGGGGATCCCTTGCCCAGTTTACGACGAAGAAAAGAGACTGACTCACCGGTGTACCACCAACTTCTTTAGTAACTTGAAGACAAACCGTAACCACAGGAAAATACAGAACAACAAGCAGGCTGAGCGAAATAGGGATGGGCCGGATGCTATCTCCCCCCTTATTAGAAGAGGCGTATCAGGTAAGTACCAACGCCCTTTCTCAATAAGGGTGGAGATAGCATCCATGTATGGGACATACCAAAGCCCCTGCGCCACCCCCGGGAGGGATGAGGTCAAGCCTGCGCCAATGAACGTGAAACCGCGGACTGCAGCACCCGGCGTCCGAAGTTAGCCTCAGCAGCCGCAAACTTGTCCAGTTTGTAGTGTCGTACAAACGGTGAAGGCGAGGACCAGGCCGCCGCTCTGCAGATTTCCTCCAAGGAGGCCCGTGTGGCCCAGGCGGAGGTGGTAGCCGCGCTACGGGTCGAATGGGCCGTTATCCCCCGAGGGACAGGTTCAGCACAAGCGATGTAAGCATTCTCGATGCAGAGGCGCACACAACGTCCAATACAGGCGACTGACACTTTCTTTCCCAGGGAACCTGGTGAGAAGGAAACAAAGAGGGACTCCGACCTACGGATGGGCCCCGTGCGGTCAATGTATACCTGCAAAGCCCGCCTAACGTCCAGGAGATGCCACAAACCGCCCGCTGCCTGGTCCGGGTCTCCCTGGAACGCCGGTAGGACCACCTCCTGGGCGCGGTGGAACCAGGATCCCACCTTCGGGACGAAGGACGGGTCCAGCCGGAGGACGACCCTGTCCTCATGGAACCTGCAAAGGTCCTCCCTGACAGACAATGCGTTTAGCTCAGAAATCCGTCTGGCCGAGGTGATGGCCACCAAAAACACCACCTTCCACGTAAGGTACTGCCACGGTACCTCCTCCAGCGGCTCAAATGGGGCGCGGGTGAGGGCGCTCAGCACCTTAGGCAGATCCCACGTGGGGTACCTGTGCACCGGGGGAGGTCTCAAGTTCGTGGCCCCCCTGAGGAAACGTCGAACCGTTGGATGTTGCGCCAGGGATGACCCACTGCCCCACGAGAGGACCGATCCAATGGCTGCCACCTGTCGCTTGATGGTGTTAGGAGACAGGCCCCTCTCCAACCCATTCTGGAGGAACTCTAGGACCTGTGGGATTGTGGCCAACTGGGGGGACAATTGACGTTCTGCGCACCACTTGCAGAAAATGGTCCAGGTGGCATCGTAGATGCGCGTGGTGGACGCACGTCTGGAAGCCTGGATGGTCTCGATGACCCTGTCCGAGAAGAGGTCACTCCTCAGAGCGAGCCGCTCAACCTCCAGACGGCTAGTTGGAGCCACCGGCTCTCCGGGTGTTCCAGTGACCCCTGGACCAGGGTCACCCTGTCCGCCGGTATCCGCCAAGGATCCCTCAGGGACAACGTTCGCAGGTCCGCGAACCATGGGCGCCTGGGCCAGTACGGTGCCACTAGCAGGACCTCCGCTTGCAGCGCTATCGTCCGCCGGATTACCCTAGGAATAAGAGAGGTAGGTGGAAAGGCATACATAAGGCCCTGAGGCCACAGTGCTCGAAGGGCGTCCACCCCTTCCGCCCCCGGCGAGGGGAACCTGGAGAAAAACCTCGGCAGCTGGGCATTCTCCGGGGAAGCGAATAGGTCGACCAGGGGCCTCCCGAACCTCCGACAGGCCTCCTGCAAAATAGAAGGGTGTAAACTCCATTCCGTCTGATCTATTTCCACCCTGCTGAGCCAATCCGCCCAGGTGTTGTCCACCCCGGAGATGTGCTCTGCTACCAGAGACGCTAGATTGTGCTCCGCCCAGACCCCCAACAGGTCGGCTTCAGCCATTAGGTCCTTGGACCTTGTGCCACCCTGCCGGTTGACATGGGCCTTGACCGTGATGTTATCAGTCAAGATTAGCACGTGCTGACCGGCTAGAGCCTCTGCAAACTCCAGCAACCCTAGCCTGATAGCCCTGAGCTCCAGCAGGTTGATGGGGAGGGCTGACTCCTCCTGGGACCACCTTCCCGGAGCCGCCCTGCCCTCCATGTGGGCGCCCCACCCCTGGAGGCTGGCATCCGTAGTGACTGTGACCCTGTCCGACACTCTGAAGTGGCAACCGCGGCCGATCGCTACGGACCTCCACCACCTCAACGACCTCCTGACCCCAGGGGGGAGTGAGACCCACAAGTGTGAGTGGGCCACCCTCCTCTTCTGATAGGGGAGCAGGAACCACTGGAGGTCCCTAGAATGAAGGCGGGCCCAGGGCACGATGGAAATGGCGGAGACCATCATTCCCAGAAGCTTGGACAGCGTGGCCAACGAGGGTCTGCTATCGGCCTCGACCAGTCTTACCACCTGGTCGATGTTCGCGACCCTCTCTTCTGAAAGGAACACTTGCCCCGCTAAGGAGTCTATCCAGGCACCCAGGTGGAGAATCCCGGTGGAAGGGGTGAATTGGCTCTTGGCCTCATTAACCGAAAACCCATGGGCCTCAAGGACCCTGATGGTGGTGGCCAGATCCGCCAGGGCCGCCTCGTATGAGGTAGACTGGAGTAGGATATCATCCAGGTAAAATTGAGCTCTTACCAGCAATGAGTGTAAGTGGGCCGCCAGGGCGGCCATAATTTTAGTGAACACTCGGGGAGCGGACGAAAGGCCAAACGGAAGAGAAGTATATTGATAATGAACTGATGCATAACAGAAACGTAAATACGGTTGGAAATCAACGCAAACAGGTACATGTAAATAGGCCTCAGTGAGGTCAATAGATGTGAGGAAATCCCCACAACGCACACCTTCTAGAATAGTAAACAGTGAATGCATTTTAAACCTTTTGTAACGAATATACAAATTCAAACGTTTCAAATCTAGAATGGCCCGCCACCCCCCGGAGGGTTTCGGGATCACGAACAGACGGGAATAAAACCCCTGTCCGGCCTGGCCAGAGGGGACCGGCTGAATGGCCCCTATCTCCAGTAGGTGTGATATGGCCTGGGTCATCAGGGCCCTGGACCCCGGGTTGCTGGGGACCGGGCAGGTGACAAAGGTGGGGGGCGGCAGGGCCTCAAAGTCCAGAGTCAGACCGTCCCTGACAGTGGACAAGACCCAGGCGTCTGAAGTTGACCTCTCCCACTGGGAAACGTACAGACGCAACCTGCCCCCAATGGGCGTGGAGCCCAGGGAGGGACTAGTTTCTGCGGTAGGGATGGCTACCGCCCCCTCGAAAGGGCCGATTGGAGCCCCCACCCCTCTGCTGTCTGTATTGATGCTGCTGCCCCCTGGGGCGCTGATTATAGCCCCCCTGGGCCCGAAACCCCGAGCTGGGGGGTTCCGGGTGGAAATTGCCCCCAAAGGACTGCCCCCTGGGGGGCTGGCGTCGGGGGTATGGGCCCGGCCTACCCGCTCCCCGCCTGGGGTTGTTGGGCAAAGTTTGCTTCTTGTCTTTACCCTCGACCACGAGGGGCTTGAGGGAGTCCCCAAACAAATTCCACTTATGGCGAAGTTCAGTCTGCCATTGGCGTAACCACAACAGGCGCCTGGATGTGACCGTGGATGCCAAAGCCCGGGAGGAGAACTTGGCTGCGCTCAGGGTGGCATCGGCGGTAAATTGGACGGAGGCCACTATCTTGTTCAAGTCCTGGTGGGCTCTCCCATCCGCCACCGGGATCCTCTCCTGGAGCTGTTGGAGCCAGGTCAAGCTGGACCTGGTAAAAAAGGAGGCCGCCGTAGAGGCCCTCACCGACCACGCCGCCGACTGGTGTGCCTTGCGAAGGACTTGCTCGGCCCTTCTGTCCTCAGGTTTTAGAAGATCCTCCTGGCCCCCGGGAAGGGTCGTCGCCGAATACAGTGCGGCTATGGGGGTGTCGACCTGCGGCCAGGCCAAGGCGTCTTCCAGGAGCGGCTCGACATTGTAAAAGCGCCTCTCGAGGGAGGAAGCGCTAGGCCCCGCACCTGGGGTGGACCAGGGGCGCCGGATGGCGTCCACGAACATCTGCGGGGTGGGAATGGCCTCCGTCTCCACCGTGGGCTCTGAGTACCAGGAACGTGGGGCCTGGGTCGGGGCGGATCCCTGTGCTTCCTGGGTGAAGCACGTAGTGGCCTTGGCCTTAGCCAACAGTGGTGTAAACAGGGCCTGTGGAAATAGGCCCGCGCTGGACGGTTTCTCCGGGCCCTGATCTTCGTCCCCCGAGAGGTTAGCCTCTCGGAAGTCCCCTTCCTCTGAGATGGGGGGGGAGTCCTCATCCGCCATTGCCGGGGAGAGATGGGGCCCGGGGTCCGCCGCCTGGGGGGCGGGGGGAGGGGCCGTTGTCAGGAAGGACCCCTGTGATTGCCCCTGCATGCCCGCTGCGATCCCTTGTCGGATGGCCTCCGAGATTAGATCCTGCACAGCCGACGGGCCCGTTGGAAGGGGTTGCCAGGCTGCCAGTGGAGGCGGGAGGCCAGCGGCCCACGAAATGTCTTGGCGCAGCCCAGCCGCCGTGGGCGTGAAAGTGGCCTCGGGCTGTCTGGATGGAGCCCTGGCAGCTGCCTGGCCCCAGACCGCCGATGTGTCTATGGGCATAAAGGGGCTGAAGGGCCCTTGGGTCAGGTCCAGGCGGAGGGGAGCCATGGGCGGGGTTGGGGTAGGAGCTGCTTCAGGCAGGGGCCTGACTATAGGAGGGGCCTCCACGGAGGCAGGTACAGGCGTCTGGGAGGCTTGGGCCCTGGAGGACCCACCTTTGGAGGAGGAGGCAGAGGAAGGCTCCTTTGGGCGCGACTTGGAGCGGGACCTGGTCTGCGAGCGTCCCTTTTCTGCTGAGGGGGCCGGAGGGGTAGTCCCAGCCTGGGACGGGCCCTGAGCAGGATCGCGCAATTCAGCCATGCTCCCACCTGGTATATTGCAAGCGGCAGAAGGAGAGAGAGGAAGAGAGGAGAAAAAAAAATTGCTTTAAAAAAAAAACAAAATGGCGGCCGGGCGAAAAAGGGCGTGAATTTGCCGCTCTAGTGGCGCCCTGGCCCGCAAAATGGCCGCCACCCCTCTTCTAAGGGCCTCCCAAGCAGAGGGCAAGCCCGAAAGTGCTCAGAGGCCCCGCTGCGCTCCGCGGCTTCCCGCGCGGCTCCGGAGGCCGATTTCGCCGCTTCTCAGCTGGGAGCTGTCAAAACAGACAGCGATCAGCCCGATAAAGCCCCTGGTGGGATTGCGGCTGCGCGACCGGCCAGGCCAGTCGGGGAGCAGCTCACACTCCTGCCTTGGTCTCGAAAAGGCAGGGGAAAGGCCTCACAGCCAAGCTGTGTGTGCGGCCCGCCTCCTAGGAACGCCAGACCTCAACCTCCCTGGCTAGCCAGCAGCAGCCCCAGCGTGTCCTAGAGACCCCCAGGAGAGCTCAGGTAGGAGGCTAACGGGGCGAAAAGGGCAGCCGAGGGCCTGGGCCTGTGGCTGGGAAACGACAGCGGAGCCTGAGCCTCGGGCTGCTGCAGAGGGAGGGGGGTCCCCTGTCTACTTACAGCGCTGGTAATACTACTGCAAAAAATTCTTTTATCAAATTTCGCAATTTGGAAGTTGGTCACCGAATAGTCCTTAGAGCTGGACTGATTCGGAAACTGGGCAAGGGATCCCCGGAAGGGGGTTATATACCGTGGTTAATTAATTAGTAATCTGACTCAGTCCAATCAGAGTGTGGATAGGTTGAACCCATACATGGATGCTATCTCCACCCTTATTGAGAACCTATTGTAGATCCGATAAACGCATACAAGATATCTTTTTTAAATTTTGTTTTAGATAAAGCTACAGAATCACTAAAAGATCGTTTTAGCTTCAAGGTGTTGACCACCATCTTTAAATCGCTCCATGGCTCGGGGCCTAGCTATATACGAGACCGCCTCCTGCCCCATACATCCCTTCATCCGGTCCGCTCCCACAGAGCGGGCCTACTCCGGGTGCCGTCGGCCGGGCAATGCCGGCTGGCGACACCCAGGGGAAGAGCCTTCTCTGTGGCGGGCCCGGCCCTCTGGAACGACCTACCCCCCGACCTTCGCACTACCTCGGACCTCCGCCTCTTCCGCCAACGTCTTAAGACGTACTTATTCCAACAAGCCGGCCTAGGATAGCCCCCCGCGTCTCACTTTTAAATATAAATTATAATTTGGTTACGGTTTTAATAACGGGTTTTAGCACGGGTGAATTAATTTAATATATTTTTAATTGATGTATATTGTATTTATGGTTTTATATAATGCCTGTGCGCCGCCCTGGGTCCTAACAAGGAGAAGGGCGGGGTATAAATTTAATTTAAAAAAAATCGTTTTGAATAATTCAAAAATCATAATGACTTATTTGGGTTTCTGGGAAAATTTCAAAATATGGAAAAAGAAGCACTTCAAAACATGCAGCTAAATTAGAAATTTCTCTAACAGATTCTAGGTTCACAGAAAATGATGCACCAATAGTGAAGGAAACTGATATAGATGGAAAAATGTTAGTTGAAGAAATGGAAGCTTTAAAATCTATCCTTCCATCAGAATTTTTTGAAAATCCATTTAAAATGTTCAAATTTTTATCGGAAAATGACAGAGCAATGGCATTTCCAAACTTGTTTATTGCTCTCCGAATATATTTAACAATTCCAGTGAGCGTTGCTTCTGGAGAGAGATCATTTTCCAGGCTAAAACTAATAAAAAACTATCTGAGATCGACAATGACTCAGGATAGATTAAATAGTTTAGCAATTATGTCGATTGAAAGTGGAAGCAAGGAAATTGGATTTTCAAACTATTTTAGAAGAATTTACAGAACAAAAACTTAGAAATATGTAAATTCATATATTCATATTCAATGATGTAAATTTATATTCAATAAAATGTAATTGTTTTTGTATTTTGCATATTTTTATTTTTTAATGTATGTAGAAGTTTACCTATCTTATGATCCATGATATTTGATTTATATATATATTGAATTTGCATTTTATTTAAATATTTAATATATAGAGGGCCCCGCAAAAAAAATCCAATCGGGCCCCGCACTTATTGGATCCGGGCCTGCACATACACACACAAACACACACACACACGCAGAGTGACAGATGGGTGGAGGGAGGAGAGAGAGACAGATACAGAGAGAGAGAGAGAGACAAAAAAAAGAGAGAAAGAAAAATAGAAAGAAAAACAAAGTGGGAGGGAGAGAAAGAAAGAACTTATGACCACAATTGAGCCCAAAATTTTGGTTGCTAAGCAGCACCGTCATTAAATGAGTTTCACCACATTTTCCAATTTGGCCACGCCCATCCAGTCACACGACCGCTTAGCCACTCCCATAGAACAGGCCACACCTTTTGGCTCTCAAAAGAAATTTCAGTCGTGGTACTGTTGATATTTGGCTCTCTTGACTAATAAGTTTGCCCACCACTGCTTTAACTAATCTAGTGGAAGAGACTCGAGTGCTAAAATCCACGGGTTAAGGGGCGCAAATTACTTGCCTTGCCCCGGGTGCTGACAACCCACGCTACGCCACTGCTGATATGATTTGACCTCTAAGCAGATATGCTAAGGGGAGGAAAAAACTTGAATTACAAGGAATGGTCTGGATCTAACAAGATTTTTTCTTCTTTTTCTGTAATAGATTTCTTCTAAATCTAACTGAAATGAGTCATGAGGACTTCTGATTTCTGGGACCAGCTATTTATATTAGCTTTGGCCATTTGCTCTTAGTAATATTTTTTGGATAGTCTGCCTTCCTTCCAACAGATTTTAACCAGCAAAGCCCCAGCTTTGTACAGGATCTGTCGCAAATATCTTGTTTATTTTCAGTCCTGAAACCCACCATGTCTCTGTTTTGTAGCTAGTTGCCAGTTCTCTTCCCAAAGAGCAAAAAATACCTTTAAATTACTTCCTTTGATGCAATAAATTTCATGGGGGAGAAAAAAACTAGGTATTTTTGCTACAACCGGTGTCTTAAGCCACCTTCCATTCCTCCCTTGTTTTATTGTAACAACCCAAAAATGACAAATTGGGGTCTGCTGCTGCTGTTCAGTCAGCGTGGTCTGAAATGATGCAGAATGATAGCAATAGCACTTCCGCTTCACAGTGCTTTACAGCCCTCTCTAAGTGGTTTACAGAGTCAACCTTTTGCCCTCAATAATCTGGGTCCTCATTTTACCGACCCTGGAAGTATAGAAGGCTGAAGTCAACCTTGAACCTGGTGAGATTTGAACTGCCAAATTGTAGGCAGCCGGAAGTCAGCAGAAGTAGTCTACAGTACTGGACTCTTAACTGCTGTGCCTCCATGGCTCAGTGCATCCTGGGAAATAGTTTTCTAGGCCCATGGAGCTAGAGTAAGTTTTTTGACTTTGTTTTAGGGTATGTTTTGATGGAAAAGACTGAAAGAAAAATATGTCCTTGCTAGGATTGTTATTGTGTTCCTACGTATCCTGGTACAGCACATAAGTTTGAAAAAGCAATAAATTTGTTTAATTTGTTAATTAATGTTTTCCCCATGCCTAATTGATAGAGTTAATTTTTGTTATTAACTTTCTGGCTATTATTCAGTCATGTTTTACCTGTCCTGCTCTGAATGTGTTTTATTTTATCCAGGAAAGATGCATTTGCTGTTTGTTTCTGCTTGCTTTTACTGATGTGTTCTTGCTGAATGTCGCTATTTCTATTTCGTTGTGGAACCTTTATCTTCTACTTCAAATCAATTCTGCAATTTGTACTCATTTCCTTGCTGAGTTTCCCAGTGTATTTTTGATCAAACATTATTTTGAGCCTTTATGAAATTTACCCCTGGGTCATGTATCCCTTTTATAGAGTGTACAGCTTGTTATAATCATATGGGTGAAATTACATTTTAATCCTTGCATAGGGCATGACTCATTTGTATTTAGTGCCCCCTTTAGACCTAGCTACCTGCGGGAGCTAGGTAGCTATTTAGACCTAGGTAGCTATTTAGACCTAGCTACCTGCGGGATCGGATCCTGCCTCATACATCCTCACAGCCGATTCGCTCCCACAGAGAGGGACTTCTCCGGGTGCCGTCCACTAGACTGTGTCAGCGGGGCACCCAGGGGAAGGGCTCTCTCTGTGGCGGGCCCGGCCCTCTGGAACGACCTTCCCCCCGATATTAGAACGACTACGGACCTCCGCTCCTTCCGTCTGAAATTAAAAACACACTTTTTCTGCTTGGCCGGTCTAGGCTAGTCTCTCTTTCTATGGGGTTTTAAATTTATTTATAGCTGTTGGGTATTTTAGTTTAACGGGTTTTAGCACAGGAATAGATTTAATTTGTTTTTATATTATGTATTTATATTTGTATATTTATTGTTTTTACTTTCCCTGTGCACCGCCCCGAGTCTCTGTGGGGAGAGGGAGCGGTCTACAAATTAAATTTGAATTTGAATTTGAATTTGAATTAAGATATCTGAAAGATCTGAATTATATGCAAAAGTGTAAGAGTTCCTGTTGTGTAGTGGGCTTCAGTAGGCAAGAAACAGACTATAATACATACAACAGCATTTATTGATTTAAAACTGGAACTGTGGAACAACAGGCAAATTCCTGTAATTTATACTCTGTGCAACACAGGGCCTTAACCAATCACAATACTTGAAAAAGCCCACCCAAACATGAATGTTCTAAATTTTCCTCCAAAACAGTTGCAGTTAACAGTTGGGGTCATCTAAAGCAGGGGTCCCCAACCTTTGCAACTTTAAGTCTGAAGGACTTCAGCTCCCAGAAAAGTCTGGGAGCTGAAGTCCTTCAGACTTAAAGTTGCAAAGGTTGGGGACCCCTGATCTAAAGGTTAGCAAGGCTTAACACAACTATATATATTCAAATTCAATACACAACAGCTTCCATTTAAAAAAAGAAGAATGATTTTGCTAAATGAATCACTAGCAGCTTCCAACATTGTATAAAGCGCTGTCTTTTGAGAAGAACAGTTTCTGACACCTCATGGTTTTCAAGTCAGCAAATACTGTATATTCCACTGCCACAGATATTTTATGTTGGTTGCTTATTTCATTGATTTGTATATTGCCTTTATTTATTTTTTTACAAATAACTCAAGGTGGCAGAGGTCTCCAACATATCTTCCTCCTCCTATTTTCCCCACAACAACAACCCTGTGAGGTGGGTTGGGCTCAGGGAAAGTGGCTAGCCCAGGTCACCCAGCTGGTTCTCGTGGCTATGTCTTTTGACCTCGAGTCTGATACCTTAAAAACTCGACCAAATTGGTTCTGTATGTTTATGTGTTGTATTTTCTAATTTATTTCCTATCCAAGTTCATTTCTTGTGTTTGTATTTTGCTTTCTTATTATGTACTTACAGATTAGCTGAATTTGCTGTAGATTACTCCCACATCTTCTCAGAGCAGATTGTCATTAGCCATCAGTTCTTAAATACAGGATTGTGGTTTATAGTTAAAAGCTGAAAAAGCTTTGAAAAAAATGGATTTCCTCCTTAGGAGCCTCTCTGGACCCAACAGTCTCTGATATTGATCAAGCAGTCTCCAATCTCCCATTGCTGGTTGTTAAAAAAAGTACTTGGTCTGCAGCTGATGAGGACCCTGGCGTACCTAGACCTATTTTAGTCATGTTTCTGGCCAGAATTTAGTTTTGAGACAGCTTTGGTTACACTTGTTGATGACCTATGGTGGAGCTGGGTCAGCAATGGTGCATCCATCTTTATATTCTTTGATCTCCTGGTGTCTTTTGATACTGTTGATAACAGTTTCTACACTGGCTACTTGGACTGGGAATTGAACACATATTAAAATGGTTCTTCTCCTTTCTCCAGAACTGGTTGCAGTTGGTGTTGGTTGACAGGGAAAGATCATTTTTAGGTCCAGATTTTGTGGGGTGCTGTAGGTTTCTATTCTCTCTCCCCCTACTTTTGAGTATCTACATGTAACTGCTAGGTGAGGTCATCTGCCAATTTGGGATTTGATATCATTGGAGTGCTGATTATATCTAATTATATTTTTTTGGCTCTAGGTTTTTCAAGTGATTCCATAGCTTATCTTTTAACTACAGGCAAATCCAATAAGTAACTTTTTCTTCAATTCAGGTATCAGCAAAAAAAAATACAGTATAAAATAATAACACTAATTAACATCTATAAAACTCAACATTCTACATCACATTTTTAGCTATAAACAACAGCACATTTAAAAGGCATAAAGTTTATCCTAGTATAAACAAAAAATAACATTTAACATAACAAAGAGGGACCATTTCTCATTTTCTTTTTTAAAAAACAAGCTCATAAATATCTCTAGCTTCTAGAATAACTATAGGGAAAAAGTTTAAATACCATGTTAACTGTAAACAAACCAAATAAATATTTTTTATTCTAAATGACAACAATTTGAAAGAACACTCAAAATAGCAACATATCCAATTCAGACAAATTTGATATATCTTGACTCTTAACAGTGAAGAAAACCACATTTGGCAAATATCAATAGTCTACAATAAACAAAGACTAAAATTAAACATAACAAAGAGGGAGAATTTTAAAAAGAGCATATTCACAAAACCTCTATATAAATAAAAATGTAAAATAGTTTGTACGAAGCAGCTAATCTCAAAAACTATTGCACCAATTTACCTCAAATTTTGACACAATGTTCCCAAGGACTTCCGATAATAGAATATGTACTCATTTTGTGCCTAGCATATATGTGTAATGTGCAAGGTACACAAATGTAAAATGTACCCACTGATCATGTTTTCCCCTCCCTGTAACTCCTCCCACCTGGCATTTCCAACAGTCATTTCCTCAAGAACACTGTACGGAAGCCTAAAAGGGCCAAGACAAAACACAGAGGATAGCAAACTCCCAGGTGGCCCATAGAGAGAGAGAGGGGGGGGGGAGAGAAATACAGTTTAATAAAAGAGGGACTAGGGGAGACATGATAGCAGCCTTCCAATATCTCAGGGGTTGCCACAAAGAAGAGGAAGTCAAGCTATTCTCCAAAGCACTAGAGGGCAGAACAAGAAGCAATGGATGGAAACTAATCAAGGAGAGAAGCAACTTAGAACTGAGGAGGAATTTCCTGACAGTTAGAACAATTAACCAGTGGAACAGCTTGCCTCCAGAAGTTATGAATGCCCCAACACTGCAAGTCTTTAAGAAGATGTTGGATAGCCATTTGTCTGAAATGGTATAGGGCTTCCTGCCTAGGCAGGGGGTTGGACTAGATGACCTCCAAGGTCCCTTCCAACTCTGCTATTGTATTATTGTATTACAGTAGGTAGGTAGATAGGGGAATAGATAGAGAGGGAGAAATACAGTAGGTAGGTAGGTAGGTAGATAGATAGAGGGATAGAGAGGGAGAAATAAGATAGGTAGGTGGATAGATAGATAGGGAGAAACACAGTAGGTAGGTAGGTAGGTAGGTAGGTAGGTAGGTAGGGTGATAGATAGAGAGGGAGAAGTACAGTAGGTAGGTAGGTAGGTGAATAGATAGAGAGGGAGAAATACAGTAGGTAGGTAGGTAGTTAGAGGGAGAAAGGAAGATATACGGTAGGTAAGTAGAGGGATAGACAGGGAGAAATACAGTAGGTAGGTTAGGTAGGTAGGTAAATAGAGGGAGAAAGGAAGAAATACAGTAGGTAGGTAGGTAGAGGGATAGATAGAGAGGGAGAAATACAGTAGGTAGGTAGGTTGGGGGGTTATATGGTGGTTGTGTGTATGTGTGAAGGTGTAGATCTACACACAGATTGGTTGGACATTTAACCAGAATGGGCCACAGCAACGCGTGGCCGGGTATAGCTAGTGTTAACTAAAAAAAAACAATGCCAGTTTTAAAGACTGTTCTTTTAGGATACATTTAATATCATATTAAATGTAAGCAAATCCAATACACATTTTTCCTGTCCAGATCAGAAATCCCAAAAAGAATAGTCTAAAATAGCAACATGTCCCATTTTAACCCTGGTCAAATAAACTGGCATAGTGCTTCTTTTTACAGAAAATAATCTGGCTCTTGCTCTATTCCTATGGTTATTGATTCTTATCTTCAATATTTTAAACAGCTTCTTTTGTAAATCAATCAAAAACAAATTGTTCCAACTGCTCTCTGGGATTGTCAGGTTTTTTTTTAATTTCCTTCTTAATTTTTAAAGTCTCATCCATTTTTTTTTCTTTATAGCTGATGGCAAATTCCTATTGACATTCTCATTCATGTTGATTTTGTTGCATATTTTTCTTTAACTTTTTCTGGGAACAGACTGTTCCCAAGAAGACACAACATAGCTGACATAATTGATCCAGTCCAGTTCCTGAAAGACTTCTCTGAACATAATTACAAGTTACTTGTCTTGTTAGGTCTCCAATATCAAAAACAACATTTCAAAGTCTTAACACTCGAAATCCAATAGTTCAACTTCTCTGAGCCCCTAACCCAGTGGTGGGCAAACTCATTAGTCAACAGAGCCAAATATCAACAATACCACGATTGAAATTTCTTTTGAGAGCCGGAAGGTGTGGCCTGTTTTGTGGGAGTGGCTCAGCGGTCATGTGACTGGGTGGGCGTGGCCAACTTGGAAAATGTGAAACTCACTTAACAATGGTCTTGGTTAGCAACCAAACTTTTAGGCTCAATTGTGGTCATAAGTTCTTTCTTTCTTTCTTTCTTTCTTTCTTTCTTTCTTTCTTTCTTTCTTTCTTTCTTTCTTTCTTTCTTCCTCTCTTTCTCTCTCTCTCTCTCTTTCTCCATTTCTCTCTCTCAATCTTTCTTTCCCTTTCTCTCTTTCTCCATTTCTCTCTTTCTCTCTTTCTGTCTCTCTCTCTCTCTCTATTTTCCTCTTTCTCTTTTTCTCTTTCTCTCTCTCTGTCTCTCTTTCTGTCTCTCTCTCTCTCTCTTTCTTTCTTTCCCTCTTTCTCTCTCTCTTTCCCTCTTTCTCTCTCTCTCTCTTCTCTCTCTTTCTCTCTTTCTTTCTTTCTTTCCCTCTTTCTCTCTCTTTCTCTCTTTCTGTCTCTGTCTCTCTTTCTGTCTCTCTTTCGCTCCTCTCTCTCTTTCTCTCTGTCTCTCTCTGTCTCTCTTTCTGTCTCTTTCTCTCTCTCTCTCTCTCTCTCTCCCTTTCCCTCTTTCTCTCTCTCTCTTTCTTTCTCTTTCTTTCTCTATCTATCTGCTTCGTCTGCCCATCTCTGTCACTCTGTGTGTGCCTGTGTATCTGTCTCTCATTCAAGCACTTAATCACTCATTCTGTGTCTCTATCTTTCCCTCCCTCCCTCCCTCCCTCCCTCCCTCTCCCTGTCTCTCTCTGTGTGTCTGTCACTCTTTGATTCCCCCCTCCCTCCTTGTCTGTGCCTCTCTCTGTCTGTCTGTCTGCCCCCCATCCCCCCCGGAGCCTCCTCAGCCCAGCTCGCCGTGGTTACTCACTGGCTCGCCTTAGCCGGGCCTGCCCAGCCGCCCGCCGCGTTCGCTCGCCAGCCCGTGCTACTTCCAGGGCTCGGGCTGAGGAGGAACGGCGACCCTCTGGACGCACGTTCCCCCCAATCTCCCTGGAAGTAGCCGGGCTCGCCAGCCCGCGCTACTCCCAGGGCTCAGGCTGGGGAGGAACGGAGACCCTCTGGATGCACATTCCCCCCAATTGGGGGAACATGCGTCCAGAGGGTCTCCATTCCTCCCCAGCCCGAGCCCTGGAAGTAGCGCGGGCTGGCGAGCCCGGCTACTTCCAGGGATATTGGGAACGTGCGTCCAGAGGGTCGCCGTTCCTCCCCAGCCTGAGCCCTGGAAGTAGCGTGGGCTGGCGAGCCCGGCTACTTCCAGGGAGATTGGGGGGAACGTGCGTCCAGAGGGTCGCCGTTCCTCCCCAGCTCGAACCCTGGAAGTAGCGTGGGCTGGCGAGCCCGGCTACTTCCAGGGAGATTGGGGGGAACGTGCGTCCAGAGGGTCGCCGTTTCTCCCCAGCCCGAGCCCTGGAAGTAGCGCGGGCTGGCGAGCCCGGCTACTTCCAGGGAGATTGGGGGGAACGTGCGTCCAGAGGGTCGCCGTTCCTCCCCAGCCCGAGCCCTGGAAGTAGCACGGGCTGGCAAGCCCGGCTACTTCCAGGGAGATTGGGGGGAACGTGCGTCCAGAGGGTCGCCGTTCCTCCCCAGCCCGAGCCCTGGAAGTAGCCGGGCTCGCCAGCGCGCGCTACTTCCAGGGTTCGGTATGGGGTGGGAATGAACGGCGTCCCTCTGGACGCAGGTTCCCTCCCCCTGCCCGCGGAGCCTCCGCACCCCATGGAAGTAGATGAGTGGCTGGCATGCTGCCTGGGGAGGCTCCGCGCGGGGAGCAAGGGAGGGAATCGGTGGCCGGCAGGGAGGGTTGCTCCGGCGGGTCCCAGGAGTCCCACCTTCGGCGAGGGTGGAGGAAGAGCCGCACTCAACGGGCCAAAGAGCCGCGGTTTGCCGACCACTGCCCTAACCAATTTAAAACTTCCTTTAGCCAAAACCTTGTTGTGTTTTTTACTGTTTATTTTAAATCTTTAAAAATTATAAAACTACAACATCAGTTTCTTATGTTAAGAATTGAAGGCATTTGGCAGGAGTTTATAGTATTGTCACTTTGAAGATGTTTTAACTTTTTGGAAGCAGTTAATAGGCAATTTCCAAAAGTGGTTAGGGAGTGAAGTGTGAATTTAATGTCCTTGAAAAAGGCCTGTTCTAGGCTGAAGCAACTGTGGTGAATTCCCTCATCTCTCATTCTCTGAAGACTACTGCCTTCAGGTCTCCTAACAAGGAGCAGCTGTAAGGAGAACTGCTTGGGCAATCTTGTGTCCTGTTTATTCAGAGAGGGTTGAAGGAGCAAATGGTGACTGCCTTTTGTGGAGCCATATTCAATCTGCCATATTCCTCAGAAGTTCCTCAAAGTTTAAGTTCCCAGTCAGATACTATCAGGATTGTATTTTTCTCCCAATGTTGAACAACATTTATTCATGATGATATAAGCAACTCATTAAATTATGATATTTCTTGTTAGATTTCTGAGATTATGCCTTATAAGAACAATTGTTTCATTTCAAATTTAAATTCCAACATTTTCTGCATTATACTATGTATATCTTATCAATACGTTCAAGTTTTTACATGCCCATCATATGTGCTAAAACATTTCTTCCGTAAAATGGAATTTCCAACATTTAATACTGAATGATTTGTCTATTTTAGGCTTTATTGATGGGGTTATGTATCATTTATAAAACCAATTTTCCTTTTAAGTTATAACTTGATGTAAAATGTATACATTTAGTCTATAATTCTTCCCTTTATTGTATAGTAATTGGTTTTTTTTAAAGTCTGCATCCATTTTGTCAAATAGTTTTTTTGTTTGTTCTGTTTCTGTATCAAAGTAAGACTTTATATGTCCTAATATACATCTTAATAAGTGCTGTTGATTTTGTATGAGAGTTACAAATTCTGGTGTTTGTTTTTTTTTAATGAAAAAAGTTTTATTGGGTTTTATAAATTTTTTACAAATAAGTTAAAGGGTAAGTTGAGTAAAGACATTTTGAGAACTTTTTCGTCGAGGTCATTGACTCCCTCCGAGTCTTCATACATAAAATAGATGTTTCATTTAACATACATTTGTACCACAAAATGGAAAGAAATGCAAATATATCAATATAATAGAAGAAAAAACTATGCTAGCAAACGTGTTTAAACATCCAAACAAAATTATAATATAATGAAATAAAGTCATTTTTGAGATCTAAGTCTTTTGGCAATTGTATCTTCTTTTCCCTGGCCCCCAGTGGGCAGGGCCGCGGCCGCCTCTGCTCCTCCAGGTTCATCCTCAAGAATTGAGGAGTGTTTTTCAAGAAAGGCTTGCGCCTCTGCAATTGTTTTAATTCTTACTCTTCCCCCCTCCCAAAACACCAACATTCCCTCCGGCATCACCCACTTAAACCAGACCCCCTTTTTAAATAATCTTTTGGACAAGAAGGAATACTTCCTTCTTATCTCTCTAATCTTCTTCGGGACCTGTTTCAAGATAGTGACCTCTATCTGTTGATAAACCAGGGGACTGTCTCTCTGTGCCCTCAAAATCCTTTCCCTTGTCGACCTTCTAACAAATTTAATATGTATCTCTCTAGGTACTTCATTTATCCTGGCATATGCTGAATTTATTCTATAAATCAAATCAATGTCGCCCCTTAATTCCTCCTTAGGTTTGTGTAGGTAATCTGCTAAAATTGTACTCATTAATTCAGGTAAATCTTCCCCACTCTCCTCAGGAATGTTCTGAAATCTTAAAAAATATGACATTCTTTCAAAATCCATCCTAGATATATGACCAGTTAAATCACCAATTTCATTATTAATACTTTTAAGCTCCCCCTTTGCCCCATCCAACACCACCTCCAGCGCATCAGTCTTTTATGAATTTTCCATTAATTTCTTCTGTACCTCCAAAAGTTCTAATTTAGAGCTGACTTGATCCTTCCTCATCTCTTTAATTTCTCTCACCAAGGTTGCAAGAGTTTCTTCGACAGTTGTTAATCTAGCATTTGTGTCAGGTTTTTCAGTTAACATCGAAGTGATTTTAGGCTGGTGGGTTTGTTTTTTCGAAGCCATGGTGAAAAGTTTATGTCTGTGTCAGTAAGATGGCGCCTGCTAGAGAGGTGTTAGCGGAGCAGGAAAGAGCAAGGTCCGATAAACAAAGGTGTAGTTGTTACCAAATCAAGGTCCTGAGAAAATCCAAGTTGTAACAATCATGTAAAATAAAGAAGGCACTTCAGGGAAAGGATCTCAATTAAAAACAATCATAAGTAAAAGAAAGAAGAGGCAGTCCCGTTCACAGGGGAATGTCAGCAATCATCCATAATTAGTGTCTCAGAAGAACAAAGGAACGCCATCTTCCCCGCCCAGCTGGGAGCCACCAGGAATCAACAAAGTGAAAGATTTTTTCTTAGTTGCCAGACTTCGATTCAATGTATCCACAATCATTCCAGAAGGACTTTAACTCATTGTTAGAAAAAATTTGAATGCAGGTTTCTATGCGTTCTCCAGCCGGAGAAGCAAATTCAAAACGCCGCTTGTCTTCCGTTCCGAGGGAGGGTTTCAGAAACTTACCCCTCCATCGCCTTGTTAAGCAAAAGTTGCAAGCAAAAGAAGAAAGTCACTCACAATCCACTTTGAAGCCAAGAGTCTCAGCCAGGCCTCCGACTCCGACAAATCAGCCCTCTCGAAGCATTAAACATTCCGATCCTCTGTCAGCAAAGGGAACCAAGCCCCCCGCAGCATGTTCTCTTACTCCTGGGTCGAAGACAAGGACCCCCCCCCCAACCGCCGTCAGGACGGGGGAATCCCAGCAAGCCGACCGTACGGCAGGATTCCTTTGAAAGGAATTCCCTGCCCCTTTGGGGGCAGTAAAAGCAACAAAACGGCGGACGAGTCCAAGACTCGACCGTTGCCTCCGGGGAACCGGAAGGAAGTCACTGGTGTTTTTTTTTAATATCCCTCCTTCCTTTTTGAGATCTGATTTTATCCTTCTTACTTTTTGTACATATATCAACCATGATATATTTTAGCTTTTACTAAGTAGTAGTTGTCTTTATAATTTACTCATAGAATTGGAAAACATGACTCACATCTACATATTGTATATAATTACATTTTTTGGCTGTAATTATCTCCAGCATTAAAAATATTTGAAGGAGAAGCTAAGGGAGAAATTTCTGGACTACTTATTCCATTTGTGGCATTCTATACTTTAATCAAATTTTGTCTAATATGTCCTTTTAAGATTTTTTTCCTCCTTTGGGACTTTGTACCAGAAGTATCTATGAAATCCAATATGTTTGTTTCTTTTGAGTTTCTTTTATTGTCATTTGTTTTTAAATGTTTTTAAGAATTTGTAAACTGCCTAGAGTTGCTAAGAGTTAGACAGCATATAAATTTAATTGGTGGGAATGATGGTGATGATGGTGGTAGTGGTGGTGATTAGTCAGCAACCTCACTGACATAAAACTAGAATATAGTCTTATACTTAGGAGAAAAAAAAGATCAGTTCCTTGATTACAGCGTGACCACTGAGATCAAAGTCAGCTCTTAAATGCTAAGACAAAGAGACAAACTAACATTTCCAATAATCTGGACTAATGATTTCCTGTGTCCTTAGAGTGGTTCACAGGGACTGAGCAATGACAGGAGAGGGTGAAAAATAAACAACATTCAACTCTTCTGTTTCTAGGACCAAACCAAACACCTGATTTTATCCTGTTATTACTGCTGGAACATGTTTTGCAGTAATAAGACAATCTCTGAGATCTTGGGGAACTGCAGTTGTAATAGACTCTGATTTAAGAGAGAAAAGCAGTACTTTGTGTCTTTGAAGTTCAGATTTACTGGTTTGATATATAGAAGAAATGATAGACAGACAGACAGATTAAGCCAACTGTGTGATACAGCTGTTCCAAAGGTACATTAATCTGCTAATAGGAGCCAACTGTGAAACTGTGTCACGTAAACCCACAACGGGTTACTAAGAAATTGAATGGGCATCATTACAGAATAAGAGGCTGCAATTAAGGAAAACAAGAAACAGAGCACTGCTCATCAGAAAGTGAAACTTGTAGAACACCTATAAGAGGTAAATTTTTCTGGAGACATTTTAGAGTATTACACCCAAGCAAGCATTTGAACCCAGGTCTCCCCTCATAAATCCAACTCTCTTAAATCACACCAGATAAACTACATCTGCAAGAAATTCTTATTGATATCATTCTATTCTTGGTTTGGGTGGTTTGGCATACCCACTTTTTTTTCTAAAAAAAGAGCTATCAATAATTAATTGTGATCAATACAGTCAAAAGCTCTTGCATTATTAAGAAAGTAAAAACACACGTATTTTTGGAATTCCCTTGGCCTTTCCACTCTTAATCAGATGAGAACAATGCGATTTTGCTGCAGTGGCCTTGGCTGCATCTGACTTGTACATATGGTGGTTTATTCCATAAATTATTGAAATCTAGACTAGAAAAATACTGAGCATTGTCTCGCGCCCTTGCGGCCTCTCTTGCGGCGACGAATCACCCAGGCTCCTTGGTTCACTGAGGAGCTGAGGGAGATGAAGCGCCACAAGAGACGCCTAGAGAGCAGATGGAGATCCTCTCGCTCCGAAGCCGACCGAACACTAGTGAGAGCCCATATTAGGACTTACTTAGTGGCGATAAGGGTGGCCAAACGCGAGTATTGTGCACCCTTATTGCATCCGCAGATAACCGCCCTGTCGCCCTGTTTGGGGTGACCCGCTCCCTCCTTCAACAGAGGCCGCGGGAAGCCCCTTTGCAGGGTTGAGCAGAGGAATTTGGGATTTATCTGCAGGAGAAAATCATTCGGATTCGGAATGAACTACCCTCCATCGACAGTGGTCCAGTCGAACGGTCCGAGGCTGTTCTTGAGACACCATCTTGGGAGGAGTTTGACTTTGTTACTACCGAGGATATGGACAAGTTGTCAAAGAGACTTAGAGCTACCACATGTTTATTGGACCCGTGTCCCTCCTGGCTTGTACTGGCATCCTGGGAGACGACACAAGGCTGGCTCCAGGGCATTGTCAACGCATCTTTGAGTGAGGGGTCCTTGCCTGCCGTCTTGAAAGAGGCGGTAGTAAGGCCCCTCCTCAAGAAGCCGTCCCTGGATCCAGCATTATTAGAGAACTATAAATAATAATAAATAATAATAATAATAAATCTTGAATTTATTGACCGCTCCATCTCCCTGGGGGGACTCGGAGCGGTGTACAGGGCAAATAAAACCATAAAAAACAACATACATACAATAAAAACGAATTAAATACATCCCTGCACTAAAATCCCAGTTAAAACTACTAAAATTCCTAACTAAAATTAACAGTCCTATAGACGGGAGACTACCCTAGGCCGGCCAAGCAGAACAGATGTGTTTTTAGTTTAAGACGGAAGGAGCGGAGGTCCGTGGTTGTTCTAATGTCGGGGGGAAGGTCGTTCCAGAGGGCTGCGCCCGCCACAGAGAGAGCCCTTCCCCTGGGCGTCGCCCGCTGACAAAGTCTAGTGGACGGCACCCGGAGAAGCCCCTCTCTGTGGGAGCGAATCGGCCGTGAGGATGTATGAGGCAGGATCCGGTCCTGCAAATAGCTAGGTCCCGAGCCATGGAGCGCTTTAAAGATGGTAATTAAAACCTTGAAGCGCACTCGGAAGACGACAGGCAGCCAGTGCAGCTCGCGCAAGAGCGGTGTTACATGGGTAAACCTCGAGGTTCCCATAATTGCTCGCGCGGCTGCATTCTGGACTAGCTGAAGTCTCCGAGTGCTCCTCAAGGGGAGCCCCATGTAGAGAGAGTTACAATAGTCCAGTCGGGACGTCACGAGAGCATGAGTGACTGTGCGCAGGGCATCCCGATCCAATAGGGGGCGCAACTGGCGAACCAGGCGAACCTGGTAAAACGCCCTCCTGGCCACGGCTGTCACTTGATCTTCCATGGACAGCCGGGCATCCAGGAGGACACCCAAGTTGCGCACCCCATCCACTGGGGCAAGATGTTCGCCCCCAATGGCCAGCGATGGAGTCAGCTGGTTGAATCGGGCAGCCGGAAACCACAGCCACTCGGTCTTGGTCGGGTTGAGCCTGAGTCCGTTTCTTCCCATCCAGATCCGTACGGCTTCCAGGCACTGGCACATCACCGCTACGGCATCGTTGGGGTGGTTTGGGGTAGATATATACAGCTGAGTGTCGTCAGTGTATAGATGGTACTCTACCCCAAAACCACGGATGATCTCACCCAGCGGCTTCATATATGTGTTAAACAGGAGAGGCGAGAGGACCGACCCCTGAGGCACCCCACATGTGAGGGGTCTCGAGGTCGACCTCTGCTCTCCTGCCAAAACAAATTGCGATCGGCCAGAGAGGTAGGAGGAGAACCACCGTAAAACGGTGCCTCCCACCCCCAACCCCCCCAGCCGACGCAATAGGATACCATGGTCAATGGTATCAAAAGCCGCCGAGAGGTCTAATAGGACCAGGATGGAGGAACAACCCCCATCTCTGGCCCTCCAGAGATCATCAACCAACACGACCAATGCCGTCTCGGTGCTATGCCCGGGCCGAAAGCCGGACTGGCGCGGATCTAGATAATCCACTTCCTCCAGGTGACGGGGAAACTGTTGTGCCACCACACTCTCGACAACCTTCGCCAGAAAGGGAAGGTTGGAGACTGGACGATAGTTGTTTAAAAGAGCTGGATCCAAAGAGGGCTTCTTAAGGAGGGGCCTCACCATAGCCTCTTTTAGGGAGGCGGGCAAGGAACCCTCACTTAAAGATGCGTTGATAACCTCTTGGAGCCAGCCTCGTGTCACCTCCCAGGATGCCAGTACAAGCCAGGAGGGACACGGGTCCAATAAACATGTGGTGGCTCGCAGTCGCCCATGTAACCTGTCCATGTCTTCGGAAGAAACGGAGTCAAACTCCTCCCAAACAAGATCTGTCTCGTGGCATCCCACTGGGCTGTCAATGGGGGCTAGCTCGTTCTGTATTTGAGCGGTTTTCTCCTGCAGAAAAGACACAAATTCCTCTGCTCTACCCTGTAACGGGGCTTCCCGCACCCTCTGTTGAAGGAGGGAGCGGGTCACCCTAAACAGGGCGGCAGGGCGGTTTTCTGCGGATGCTATGAGAGCGGCACAATGATGACGTTTGGCCACTCTCAGCGCCACAATGTAAGTCCGTAAATGGGCTCTTACCTGTGTCCGGTCAGATTCAGATCGAGTAGACCTCCATCTTCTCTCTAGGCATCTCTTGTGGCGTTTCATCACCCTTAGCTCCTCGGTAAACCAAGGAGCCAGGGTGGCTTGCCGCCGCAAGAGAGGCCGCAAGGGCGCGACGCGATCCAAGGCCCCCGTGGTCGCAGTATTCCAAGCGGCCACGAGGTCCTCGGTCGGGGCACGGGTCAGGGGTACAGGAAGTGGCCCAAGCGCTGCCTGGAACCCATCAGGGTCCATCAGGCGCCTGGGGCAGAACCAGATAGGTAACTCAGGCTCCGCCTCCCCGCGGTGGGGGGTGGCGGTTGGAAAGTCGAGTCAGAGAAGTGAGTGGTCTGACCATGACAAGGGTGTGATGACTATATCCCCTGTACCCAGATCACTCTTCCATTGGCCAGAGACAAAGATGAGGTCCGGTGTGTGTCCACCCTCGTAGGTGGGGCCTTGAATTAGTTGGGTCAGGTCCATGGCCGTCATGGAAGCCATGAACTCCCGAGCTACCTCAGATGGTTCGCCCACCGAAGGCAAATTGAAGTCCCCCATGACTAAAAGTCTGGGGGTCTCAACTGCCACCGTAGCGATCACCTCGAGGAGCTCGGGCAGGGCTGCTGCTACATAGCGGGGAGCCAGGTATACAACCAGCAAGCCCAACTGCCTCCCTAGGCCCCACATCGCGCAGAGGGACTCGCAACCGGTGGTCTGCGGCACAATGGTCTCTCTCGGCTCAAGACCTTCCTTGATAATAACCGCTACCCCACCGCCCCTGCCTAGGGCCCGGGGCTGATGAAAAGCGCGGTAACCTGGTGGGCACATTTCAACGAGGGGGAGTCCTCCCTCGTGGCCCAACCAGGTCTCCGCAATTCCTACCAGGTCCGGCTCCCCCTCTGACACAAGGTCATGAATGAGGGGGGCTTTGTTGACAACGGACCTGGCATTGCAAAGCATCAGCCGCAGGTCCTGGCTCTGTATTCCCTGACCACCTAGCCTGCAGGGGTTGTGGCACCTGACCGTTTGCAACCAACGGCCGCGTGCCCCCAACCGGGTGAATGGAACTTTCCCCTCGGACCTGCCTCTCCCCACGACCCTATTGATGGATATGCCCTCCACAGGGACGACTCTTAGTTCCCCCCCCCTAGCGGTACCTTCCGCCTCCCTCCGTCGCCTGCTGGCCTGGCCCTCTCTTTCTCCCTCCGCCTCTACCTGTCTATAATACCCACCCCCCTCCCTGGTACCCCCTAAAATAAACAAAAGCCTACTACTTAAAAAACCCCTGAGACCACGTTTCTTCCACCTCTCCGGATTAATAAATCCCTCATCGAGGCGGGCCCTTGTTAGCATGGAGGGACAAACCTGCGAGAGCGGGGACTCTCGCAGTCGTAGCAAATCTAGCTTCGAGTACATTGTATTAATAAATAATTAAAAATATAATTATTTAAAAATAACAATCAGTTGTAAATACATAAATAGATAAAAAGCATGGGTCCTAAGATTTTAAAGCATTGTTTGGCCGCAAACTATCGTCCCGTCTCCAACCTTCACTTTTTAGTGAAGGTTGTAGAGAGTGTGGTGGCTCAACAGTTTCCACGACACTTGGAGGAAGTTGATTATCTAGACCCGCGCCAGTCCGGCTTCCGACCCGGTCACAGCACCGAGACGGCATTGGTCGCATTGGTTGATGATCTCTGGAGGGCGCGGGATAGAGGATATTCCTCTATCCTAGTCCTATTAGACCTCTCAGCGGCTTTTGATACCATCGACCATGGTATCCTACTGCGCCGACTGGGGGGGTTGGGGCTGGGAGGCACCGTTTTGCGGTGGTTCTCATCCTACCTCTCTGGTCGGTCACAATATGTGTTGGCAGGGGGGCAGAGGTCGGCCTCGAGGCCCCTCGTATGTGGGGTTCCTCGCCCCTACTATTCAACACATATATGAAGCCGCTGGGTGAGATCATCCGTGGTTTTGGGGTGGGATATCATCTGTACGCTGATGATACTCAGCTGTACATATCCACCCCAGACCACCCCAACGATGCCGCCGAGGTGATGTCCCAGTGTTTGGAGGCCGTACGGATCTGGATGGGTAGTAACAAACTCAGGCTCAACCCGTCCAAGACTGAGTGGCTGTGGCTTCCGGCACCCCGATTCAGCCAGATTACTCCAACTCTGGCCATTGGGGGCGAAACACCGGCCCCCGTGGAGAGGGCGTGCAATTTGGGTGTCCTCCTGGATTCCCGGCTGTCCATGGAGGAGCATGTGGTGGCCGTGGCCAGGGGGGCGTTCCATCAGGTACGCCTGATGCGCCAATTGCGCCCCTTACTGGATCGGGATGCCCTGCGCACAGTCACTCAAGCACTCGTGACGTCTCGACTCGACTACTGTAATGCTCTCTACATGGGGCTTCCCTTGAGGTGCACTCGAAAGCTGCAGTTAGTCCAGAATGCAGCAGCACGGGTGATCACGGGAGCGCCCAGACACTCCCATATAACACCAATCCTGCGTGAGCTGCACTGGCTTCCTGTGGTCTTTTGGGTGCGCTTCAAGGTTTTGACGACCATCTTCAAAGCGCTCCATGGCTCGGGACCTAGTTACATGCGAGACCGTCTCCTGCCCCATACATCCCTAAGACCGATACGCTCCCACAGAGAGGGCCTTCTGAGGGTGCCGTCGGCCGGACAATGCCGACTGGCGACACCCAGGGGAAGGGCCTTCTCTGTGGCGGGCCCAGCCCTTTGGAACAACTTACCCCCTGAACTTCGCACCATCTCTGACCTCTGCCTCTTCCGCAAGTGCCTAAAAACACATTTGTTCCATCTAGCCGGCCTAACGTAACCTCCATTATGACTTTTAGATAGTTTTAAATTTTGGGGATTTTAATTTGGTTTTAGCGCAGGATCTTCATCAAATAAGTTTTTTAATTTTTTTATGTTTTTGTATGTATTTTAATATTCTTGTGCGCCGCCCTGGGTCCATTTTGGAGAAGGGCGGGGTATAAATTTAATAAAATAAATAAAAATTATTAGCCGTATTTTTAGGTGCACATACACTCACATTGATATTTGGTATAACCATCACTGAGTCAAATGAAATGTTTTGAGATAAACTATTGACATGTTTGTGAAAAACATGGCTATGTTCTCACTTTAAACCATATTATTTGCTACAGCTGCATTACCACAACAAGGTCACTATTACACAGTTGCTCAATACTGTATTCACTGCCTGAGTTAGTTAATTCATAAATATTTATAGCTATAACCGATCGTGCAGCAAATTCTCAAAGTGGTTAAATTAAAATGATGCTACTGTTGGCTAATTCAGTTTATGAAATGTTGCATACATTTTGTCAATCTAATATTTAGATTTACAGCCTCCTCAATAATTGTGCTATGTTTTGCTTAATTCTGTTCTTACTCTGGTCGGGGGTTATATTTGCAAAATTATTAGTAACTGACTGATCTTCAAATATCAGGAATATATAGAAACCTATTTCAGTTATTCTTTGTACAGTTTTCCAAGATTTCTGAGGGTTGTTTTTTTGTTAAAGAAAATGTATTTTAATTGTGTGCTGAGTGTTTGTGTATGTCAGTGTGTGTGCTTACACATAGTTTGCAATTTATAACCACAATTTGTATGAGAATTTCCATTGTTAAGCAAGGCTGTTGTTAATTGAGTTGCACCTGATATATTTTTACATGGTGGTTAAGTGAATCATATATTAAGCAAAACCAGATTACCCCATTCACTTTGTTTAATGGAAGCCAGCTGGGAAGGTGGCAAATAATGATCACATAACTCTGAGATGCTGCCAGTATCATAAATACATGCTGGTTGCCAAGTGCTCAAATTTTGATCACATGACTGTGTAGATGTTACTCTGATTGTAAGTGCAAGGAGCACTAGTAAGTCACTTGTAACTTTGATCACTAAATGAATGGTTGCAAGCCAAGGACTATATGTACAGTTCAACTAAAATAATGGAGGATAGATTATAGTATTAGGGCTGGATTCATACTTGTTGGCTGAGTGTTAAAATATTAAAGCTCGAGACTTCCTTCCGGTCTTCCAGAGGCGACGGTCGAGTCTTGGGACTCGTCCGCCGCTTTGTTGCTTCTACGGCCCCTCAGGGGCAGGGAGTTCTTCTAAAGGATTCCTGCTGTACGGGCGGCTTGCGGAGAATCCCCCCATCCTGACGGCGGTCGGGGGGAGTCCCTGACTTCGACCTAGGCATAGGAGAACAGGCTGCGGGGGGGGGGGGCATCGTCCCCTTTGCCGATGGAGGAGCGGAAATATCTAGCCGTTTTTATGAAGAGCTGAAGCGCCGGAGTTGGAGGCACCACCGAGGCTCTGGCTGCGAAGTGGATTGTGAGTGATATTATTTTAATGCTTGCAACTTTCAGCTTGAAAGAGGTTGGAGGGGGGAGTTTGTAATATCCCCCCTCAGAATAAAAAAAAAAGTGGCGTTTAAAAATGCTCCCCAGGCTTGGGGAAGCGGAGAAATCAATTTTTTGATTTTTTTAAACTATAAGTGAAAGTCTTTCCTGTATTACCTTTGGATACTTAGTACGAAGTCTGGCAACAATGAGACAATTTATTGCTTGTTAACTCCCAGTGGCTTCCAGATGGGCGGGGGAAGATGGCGTTCCTTTGTTCTCTGCAGACACACTCTTCTTGGAAAACTGCTGACATTCCCTTTTGTTCGCGACTGCCTTTCTCTTTTTATTAACGATTGCATATAATGGATTAATTGGACCTTTCCCTGAAGTGCCTTCCTTTTTTCTTTTTACCTGACTGTGTTTAAGAACTTGGTTTCTCTCTGGATTATAACTAAATGAATTTGTGACTTTGATCACCGGAATCTGCTCCCACCTTGTCTCACAGACTCCTCTCCAGCAGACGCCATTTTACTGACTAAAATTTACATCTTTCATTATGGCTTCAAAAAAGCAGACGCATCAACCTAAAATCACTTCGATGTTACCTGAAAAATCAGATACGGACGCTAAATTAGCAGCAATGGATGAAACTCTTCAGAACATTATGAAAGAAATTAAAGAAATGCGGAAGGACCATGTCAGGTCCAAATTAGAACTTTTGGAGACACAGAAGAAATTAATGGAAAATACACAAAACATTGATGGTCTGGAGCTGGGGTTGGCTGGGACAGGGGAAGAGCTTAAAAGAGTTAATAATGAAATACGGGATTTAACTGGTCATATGTCTAGGATGGATTTTGAAAGGATGTCTTACTTTTTAAGATTTCAGAACGTCCCTGAATCACCTAATGAAGATCTGACTGATTTAATGTGTACAATTTTAGCAGATTATATACAAAAGAGCGAAGAAGATATTAGGGGAGACATTGATCTGATATATAGAATAAATTCAGCATATGCCAGAATAAATGAAGTACTCAGAGAGATCCATATTAAATTTGTAAGGAGGTCGACAAGGGAAAGGATCCTGAGAGCGCAGAGAGACAGTCCTTTAACTTACCAGCAGAAGGAGATTGCCATCTTGAAGCAGGTCCCGAAAAAGATTAGAGAGATAAGAAGGAAGTATTCCTTCTTATCTAAAAGATTATTTAAAAAGGGGATTTGGTTGAAGTGGGTGATGCCAGAGGGAATGTTGGTGTTCTGGGAGGGAAGAAGGGTGAGAATTAAAACAATTGCAGAGGCGGAAGCCTTTCTTAAAAAACACTCCTCAATCCTGGAGGATGAAAATGGGAGAGCAGAGGGTGCCGCGGCCCCGCCAAAGACTTAGATCTCAAAAGTGACTTTATTTTTGTATTGTACAACTTTTATTTGGATGTTTATACATGATTGCTAGCATAGACTCTACAATGATATTTTTGTATCTCTTTCCACTTTGTAGTGCAAATGAAAATTTATTATATTAACTATATATTCTTTTATGAAGCCTCGGATGGGGCCAATGACTCTGACATGGAGGTTCTCACAATGTCTTTCTAATACCTTATTTACCTTGCCCTATTTGTATAAAAATTTGTAAAACTCAATAAAATTTTTTGAATAAAAAAAATTACCGTATTTATTCGAGTATAACGCGCAAAATTTTGTACCAAAAAAAGAACTCAAAGTTTGGGTGCGCGTTATAAACGAGGGCTGGCTGGGGTGGGGTGCGCTGCACCCTGCCGCGGTTGTTTCGGTAGAAGCACCAGGGCCTGCTCCTGCCGTCTGGGTTTCTGCAAAAGTTGCGCTGCCCACGCAGCCCTTTGCCCTGCGACGTTGACGAAGCGCCCGCCGTTTCTCGGGCAGGTGCCCCTGCCGGCGGGCTGGTGAGGGTGGAACGGCGGGGAGCGCGGCGGCGGCGGGTCTGGACCCCGAGAGGCGACCGACAAATAAGACGGAGAAGCGGAGCGGCTGGCCGCGGGGCTGCTGGCTTCGGGAAGCGTCCCGAGAAGCAGAAGCGCCGAGCCCAGAATGAGACGGGCAAAAGTCATGCTGGCAGCCGCGCGCGGTTTCCTCAGCTGCGGAGCCCGGCCAGGAAGGCAGCTCCTCCCCCCCGCCTTCGCTTCCACACACACACCCGTCCCCCTCACTCGCAGAGCTCTCGCCGCCACCCGACCCGCCCTCCCTCCGGCCCTCTTAAGAGGTGGCGCTTCACTTTCAGCGCCCGGTCCATTGAGGGCTGCTGGCTTCGGGAAGCGTCCCGAGAAGCAGAAGCGCCGAGCCCAGAAAGAGATGGGCGAAAGTCATGCTGGCTTGCTCCATCGCCCCTCAGCTGCAGAGCCCGGCCGGGAAGGCAGCTCCTCCCCCCTGCCTTCGCTTCCACACACACACACGTCCCCCTCACCCGCCCTTCCTCCGGCCCTCTTAAGAGGCTCACTGTAAGCATTGCTGTTTTGCACAATTCAGTGTTCTTCATATTTTTATTGATATATCACTTACAATGCTTGGTCTGAGCCGAGAAAAAGTGAAACAAAATTTTATACCGATTTTTAATCGAAAATTAGGGGGTGCGCGTTATACACGTGTGCGCGTTATACTTGAATAAATACGGTATATATTAAAGCTTAAGCTGTGGGTTGTTTAATCATGGCTTGTTAACGATGCTGCTGTTACTAGATACACAAAGTAGTAAACCAAAGCCACAATAAATCTGTCCATATTATACAAATATGATCATTCTTGTGTGTTTATGTGATTTATTTATGTATTATAAATGATCCATTAACTCATTTTCAAAATTAATATCCTACTTTAAAAAAAAGATAAGGTGATACTTGGTTACAGCATATCGTATTTATTATTTCCTTTGAGAAAAATCACTGCATATGTGTTTAGATGAGTTTTTTGCCCGCATAGGCAAGCATGATCCCATCACAATACAAGTTGTTTTTATTGAGTATGTCTGCACTTGTAAAAAGCTGATATTTTATGTGCAGGGAATGGCTATACTATTAGCATTTTATTAGAATAACTGATATTTTGATGTGTGAAAAATTACAGTCTTCAGTCTTCAGTCAGATGCCACTTGAGAGCTATGCATAAATATGTGAGCCATTTGTGTAGCTGAGAACACATTGCCTTCCCAGAGGAAAAGATCTTGTTAGACACATAAACATACAGTGCATAACACATATTTTAAATGTTGCCTTTTCCATATTAAAAGGGTTTTGTGTCGATCTAATTGCTCTAGGTGGAGACAATACTAGCATAGCTGTTAAACTATAGTATATAAATATAAATTATATATTTATATTTATATACTATAATTATGACTATGTACTCTGTGGCAGACCTTATGCTTCTGCGAGAGTCCCCGCTCTCGCAGGTTTGGCCCTCCTCGTTAACGAGGGCCCGCCTCGAGGAGGGATTTATTAATCCGGAGAGGTGGGCGAAGCGCGGTCTCAGGGGTTTTTTAGTTAGGAAATTGTTTAAATTATCTTTTTTAGGGGGTTCGAGGGAGGGGGGTGGGTATAGACAGATGGAGACGGAAGCAACAATCAATAGCAAGGACCAGGATAGCAGTCGACGGGGGGAAGCGGAAGGTGCCGAAAGGAGGGGGGATTCCCGAGTCGTTCCACAGGAGGGCATACCAATTCAGAGGGTCGTGGGGAGGGGCAGGACCGAGGCGAGACAATCTTCATCCTCCCGGTTGGTGGCACGTAGCCGTTGGTTGCAAACGGTCGGGTGCCACAACCCCCGCAGGCTAGGTGGCCAGGGAATACAGAGCCAGGGTCTGCGGCTGATGTTTTGCAACGCCAGGTCCGTTGTCAACAAAGCCCCCCTCATTAGTGACCTTGTGTCAGAGGGGGAGCCGGACCTGGTAGGAATAGCGGAAACCTGGTTGGGCCACGAGGGAGGTCTTCCCCTCGTTGAAATGTGCCCACCAGGCTACCGCGCATTTCATCAGCCGCGGGCCCTAGGCAGGGGAGGTGGGGTAGCGGTCATTATCAAGGAAGGCCTTGAGCCGAGAGAGACCATTGTGCCTCAGACTACCGGCTGTGAGTCCCTCTCCGTGAAGTGGGGCCTAGGGAGGCAGTTGGGCTTGCTGGTTGTATACCTGGCTCCCCGCTATGTAGCAGCAGCCCTGCCCGAGCTCCTGGAGGTGATCGCTACGGTGGCAGTTGAGACCCCCAGACTTTTAGTCATGGGGGACTTTAATCTGCCATCGTTGGGCGAATCATCCGAGGCAGCTCGGGAGTTCATGGCTTCCATGACGGCCATGGACCTGACCCAAGTAATTCAAGGCCCCACCCACAAGGGTGGACATACACCGGATCTCATCTTTGTCTCTGGCCAATGGAACAGTGATCTGGGTATAGGGGATATAGCCATCACCCCCTTGTCATGGTCAGACCACTCACTTCTCCGGCTCGACTTTCCGACCGCTGCTCCCCTCCGCGGGGAGGCGGAACCAGAGTCACCAATCTGGTACCGCCCCAGGCGCTTGATGGACCCGGATGGGGTCCAGACAGTGCTTGGGCCATTTCCTGTATCCCTGACCCGCGCCCCGATCGAGGATCTCACGGCCGCATGGAATATTGCGGCCGTGGGAGCCTTGGATCGGGTCGCGCCCTTGCGGCCTCTCTTGCGGCGGCGAACCACCCTGGCTCCTTGGTTTACTGAGGAGGTGCGGGTGATGAAACGCCGCAAGAGATGCCTAGAGGGAAGATGGAGGTCTAGCCGTTCTGAATCTGACCGGACACAGGTAAGAGCCCATTTACGGACTTACATTGTGGCGCTGAGAGTGGCCAAACGTCATCATTGTGCCACTCTCATAGCATCCGCAGAAAACCGCCCTGCTGCCCTGTTTAGGGTGACCCGCTCCCTCCTCCAACAGAGGGAGCGGGAAGCCCCGCTACAGGGTAGAGCAGAGGAATTTGTGACTTTTCTGCAGGAGAAAACCGCTCAGATACAGAGTGAGCTAGCCCCCATTCATGGCCCAGTGGGATGCCACGAGAGAGATCTTGTTTGGGAGGAGTTTGACTCCGTTACTTCCGAAGATATGGACAGGCTACGTGGGCGACTGCGAGCCACCACATGTTTATTGGACCCGTGCCCCTCCTGGCTTGTACTGGCATCCTGGGAGGTGACACGAGGCTGGCTCCAAGAGGTTGTCAACGCATCCTTGAGTGAGGGTTCCTTGCCTGCTTCCCTAAAAGAGGCCATGGTGAGGCCCCTCCTCAAGAAGCCCTCTTTGGACCCAGCTCTTTTAAACAACTATCGTCCAGTCTCCAACCTTCCCTTTTTGGCGAAGGTTGTTGAGAGTGTGGTGGCACAACAGTTTCCCCGTCACCTGGAGGAAATTGAGTATCTAGATCCGCGCCAGTCCGGCTTTCGGCCCGGGCATAGCACCGAGACGGCATTGGTCGCGTTGGTAGATGATCTCTGGAGGGCCAGAGATGGGGGATGTTCCTCCATCCTGGTCCTATTAGACCTCTCTGCGGCTTTCGATACCATCGACCATGGTATCCTATTGCATCGGCTGGGGGGGTTGGGGGTGGGAGGCACCGTTTTACGGTGGTTCTCCTCCTACCTCTCTGGCCGATCGCAATTTGTGCGGGCAGAAGAGCAGAGGTCGACCCCGAGACCCCTCACATGCGGGGTGCCTCAGGGGTCGGTCCTCTCGCCTCTCCTGTTTAACGCATATATGAAGCCGCTGGGTGAGATCATCCGTGGTTTTGGGGTAGAGTACCACCTGTACGCTGATGACACCCAGCTGTACATATCTACCCCAAACCACCCCAACGATGCCGTAGCGGTGATGTGCCAGTGCCTGGAAACCGTGCGGATCTGGATGGGAAGTAACGGACTCAGGCTCAACCCGACCAAGACCGAGTGGCTGTGGTTTCCGGCTGCCCGATTCAACCAGCTTTCTCCAACGCTGGCCATAGGGGGCGAACATCTTGCCCCTGTGGATGGGGGCGCGCAATTTGGGTGTCCTCCTGGATACCCGGCTGTCTATGGAAGAGCAAGTGACAGCCGTGGCCAGGAGGGCGTTTTACCAGGTTCGCCTGGTTCGCCAATTGCGCCCCCTATTGGATCGGGACGCCCTTCGCACAGTCACTCATGCCCTCGTGACATCCCGACTGGACTATTGTAACTCTCTCTACATGGGGCTTCCCTTGAGGTGCACCCGGAGGCTTCAGTTAGTTCAGAATGCAGCCGCGCGAGCAATTATGGGGACCACCAGGTTCACCCACGTTACACCGCTCTTGCGCGAGCTGCACTGGCTGCCTGTCGTCTTCCGGGTGCGCTTCAAGGTGCTAACTATCATCTTTAAAGCGCTCCATGGCTCGGGACCTAGCTATTTGCGGGATCGGATCCTGCCCCATACATCCTCACGACCGATTCGCTCCCACAGAGAGGGACTTCTCCGGGTGCCGTCCACTAGACTTTGTCAGCGGGCGACACCCAGGGGAAGGGCTCTCTCTGTGGCGGGCCCGGCCCTCTGGAACGACCTTCCCCCCGATATCAGAACGACCACGGACCTCCGCTCCTTCCGTACGAAATTAAAGACCCATTTCTTTCGACTGGCCGGCCTTGGATAGTCTCTCTGTCTATAGATTTTAAATGTATTTTAATGGGTTTTAATTTTTTAGCACGGGATAACATTGTTTAATTGTGTTTTAATGTATATATTTTTGTATCTATTGTTTATATTGTTTTTAGTTCCTCCTGTGCACCGCCCCGGGTCCCTGTGGGGAGAGGGAGCGGTTAATAAATTCAAAGTTATTATTATTATTATTATTATTATTAAACTATGCAAAGCGAAAGGATAGCCATCTCTCAGCCATCTCTCCATTTTTTTAATAGCTTGGTAAGGCAAGTTATTTGCTTAAGGAGAATTGATATTCTTGGAACCTGGATAGCAAATCTAATCTCATTTGATCGACGGGTCAAGAATTACAGTAAGTCCAGTATGGAAAGCTATGCATTCTGTTTGACCAGAGATGAGAAAATAGAGTCTGTGGAGTTGAATGGCAATATAGCAACCTTTTCATTTCTCTCATTTATTTTCTCCGCTATTTTCTTTGAAGGGAAGAAATGGATTGATTCCCCATTCAGAATAACATATGATCCGTTCTCATCTCTCCTCACTGATGAAATAGCAAGGGCTGTGGCTGAAGGGAGTCGGGAAATATGAGCGATAGAATATGCCATTTGAGAACAACCCTGGGACTTTGGTTTATAAAGGTTGTCCTTAATTCCCGACTACTCAGTCAGTGACTGCTGAACTTACAATAGCACTGAAAAGCGAGACTTATGTGGGCCCAAAAGCAGCATCCCCATAGTCATGTGATTGCAATTTTGGGCACTTGGCAACCAACTCTCAATTACGACATTCGGACTTCCCTAGGATGACATGATTGCCATTTGCAAGCTCCACAGGTGGCTTCCGACAAGAAAAGTCAATGGGGAAGTCAATGGGAAGTTACAAATGCTGGTCACATGATATCACACTTAGCATCCTGCAGCCATTTACTTAATGGTCACAATCAGAACTGATGGAACTGACATTGTAAGTTAGCATAATCATGTGACATGCATGCTGCTTAGCAATGGAGTTGCAGGTCCTTGTTGTGATTGGTAAATAAACTACGGTACCTATATTAAGAGGTGTCCCAATATATTGTTTACAATCCCCCAAATTCCCAGACAGAACAGTGATGATACTCAAAAGACTTGGTTAGCTGGCAATGCCAGGAACTGTTATCAAATACCTTTGTAGAGAGACTAACTATGTGTATATGTTGTACATAGGTTGCACATTATTCCTTGAATAGTGGAATTCTTTTCCACTTATCCAGGAAATAAGCAACGTTTCAAGAATAAGCAAACATCTGCCAGCCAGGCTGAATGGACTGGGAGGGGGATGTTTGTTTTCAAAAAAAACCCCTCGGACTTAAGCGGCACTTAAAAATGGCTTCTCTGGAAGAGAAAGCGGAAATCTTAAATCCGGACTGTCTTTAACAAGGGAAAGTGGAATGCGGCTACTTGCAACATTGTTTCTAGGTCTGGCTGGTTAAAAAAAAAATTTATTTTACTACTTTCTCCTCTGGGCTCTGAGATGGGCGGTGAAAAGTGGCTTCTCTTTGTCCCTGCCTGACTATTTTAACTATGGAAAATTCCCAGCGTCTCTTTATAAGTGGGACTCTCTCTGTATATTAATGAAGAATTTTTTTCTGTTGGATTTGTGGTTCCTTTCTGGATTACCTTCGTTATTATAACTATTGAGTTGGAAAATTGGCTCTCTCTTGGTTCCTGAATTTTACAACGTTTCAACCTTGATCTGAACTTTTGGCTCCCGGTTAGTCTCACCAACCCCACCCTGAAAACGCCATTTTGGTGGCACTGACTTTAACAGTTAATCATGGCTCAAGAAACAGCACTGGCAAGTTTAGAACAACGGATGGCTTCTCTTGAAACTGTTATACAAACTTTGGTAAACGAAATTCAGGCCCAGAGGGCTGAAAACATCAATTTCAAGAAGGAGCTATTGGACATAAGGAAGCAAACGCTGGAAATTACACAGAAGACTGAAGAATTGGAAGGGGGGTTGGTGGGGGTTAAGGGAGAGATTAAAAATGTTACTAAAGAGGTTGAGGAAACAAGTGGGCATGTGTCTAGGATTGATATGGAAAGAATGACATATTTTTTGAGATTTCAGAATGTTTTTGAGCAACCTGGTGAATGCCTCCCTGATCTTATGAGCACAATTTTAGCAGACTATTTACAAAAACCTAAGGATGAGATCAGGGGGGACATTGACCTAGCCTATAGAATTAACTCAGCATATGCCAGGATAAATGAAGTGCCTAGAGAGATACATGTGAAATTTGTTAGAAGGTCAACCAGAGAGGAAATTTTGAAGGCGCAGAGAGGGAACCCCTTAATTTACCAACAAAAAACGGTCACTATCTTGAAGCAGATTCCTAGAAAGATTCGAGAAGCAAGACGGAAATTTTCCTTCTTGTCTAAAATTTTATTTGATCATGGGATTTGGTTCAAGTGGGTGACACCCGAAGGGATGCTGGTGTTCTGGGAAGGAGGAAGAGTGAGGATTAAAACAGTTGTTGAGGCGGAAGCCTTTCTTAAAAAACATTCCTCTATCCTGGGGGAAGATCCAGGGGGGACAGAGGGGGCCACGGCCCCGCCCGCTCGGGGCCAGGGAGGAGAAAAAGAAGATACAATAGCCAAGAGACTTAGCTCTAAAAAATAACTTTGCCTTGATTTTCCTGAACAATTTTGCATAATATTTTCTGGATTTTTTGTAAATGTCTGACAGCATGGAATTGAGAATTTAGGTATATGTACTTGCTTTTACCTTGTAGTGTTATGAAAAATGTTTTTTTTTTGTTATTTTTTTATTGTGTATTTTGAGGTCTCGGAAGGGCCGACGACTCTGACGTGAATGCTCTCAAAATTTCTTTGTATCCCTTACCCTACCCTATAGAAAAAATGTAAAACCAATAAAACTTTTTCAATATAAAAAAAAAAGAATAAGCAAACATCTTGGGTGCATGTATGGAAATATAGTACTTTTAGACAATCACAAAATGCATTCTAATTGGGAAAAGCAGGGACTTGCTCCCCTCCAGGTGTTCCCTAGTGCTTCAGCTTCCATCTTTCATTTAAATATTCTGTGGTGGCCTATAAAGCATACTACTTTCCTGTTAAGTTATTTTAATTAATTTTTAAATATAGAAATGAAAATGGGGTGGGAAGTCTGCAGGTACTAAATAGGTATCCACATGCATGGAATATCAATAGGTAGAAGTGACAATGCTATTCTCTCAAGACATTTTTTTCGGTCAATATGCTAATTAAAAAAAAAGATATACTCTTTACTTTGAACAACTAATCTAGTTGTTGCTTTTATTGTCTTGCTACTGCCTATGATCTAACTTTTAGCTACCTCTCTTCATTTTTCTTTGGCGATTTTAACGGATTGCAAGTGACCTCAGGAGACCCTGCTTTTAAAGGGCAGCATGCATCTTTTAAATAAATATATAAACACATAAAATAAATTTCTGACACTTTGTTGAGCACACCATTTGTAACCCTCTGCTCACTTGCTCGCTTGCTTGCTTGCCCTAGGATGTCCTTGGTTGCAATAAATGTGGTGAAAGCCATGCTTTTTAAAAAAAAGAAATGTTTGGTTTGTTTTTAAATATTAATTCCACATGCATTTATGCTTTTTTTTTTTTTTTGCACAGGGGTGTGGGTGTGGGGGCTTCTAACATTTTGCTATTTTTTCCCCCATTTCTGTTCATTCCTCATCATAGGGTTTCACAGCCTCTGAAGGGCGAATGTAACCAGCACAAGTTCTCCCACTGCTGCTTCTTGTGAATACCTGCAACGCAAACAAAGCTCAGACATTATGGGGACAACTCAGGTACTGTTAACTTCCCAGGACCAATGCCTCTTTTTTTGCCCAGAAGAAATAATATGTACGTTGCCCCCCAAAAATCAGAGTAATTGACACTTAGAAAATGGTACTGTAACTTGTGCTGGATTAACTCTTTTATTAGAGAGTCTAAAATTTGCTGCACTCTGGTAAATGAAGGGCTAAGAAACATGCAACCAAGCTAATATGTTTATTGGTTAATAAGAGTGGAACTAATGTTTCAATATATATTCAATATACATATTTTCCTAGTTAATAAATAACTGGTTTGCTAAGTACGGTATCATGAATCTATCACATAAAAAATTAAATGATGCGTGCCTTTTTTTCTCAAAGCATTCAGTCTTCAGAAACTTCCCTGAAATATATTCCCCTAGCAGGAAGTTGAAAGGAAGACAGGCAGGTGGGCTGGCCTTATAGGAATTTCAGCATATTTGCTTTTAAAGAACGTCCAATAAATAGATGGGAAGTGGAAACTCCTGGTTAACTTAGCTTCTTCAGACTCATCCTGCGTTTATTCTCTTACAAAGCTATCCCAAGGTACCTAAAATAAAGCAACTCTGATGCAGCCCAGACTAAGCTAGTTTCTTAAAAAAAAAAAATCAAAATAAATTGGTGTCCTGATTAAGGAGATAGAGATAACATGCCCTTTCCTGAAACTTTTGATGCTGTTGGGAATAGAGAACAAAAATCAGAAATGGAAGCAAATGGTCAGGATGTTATGTTAAAAGACGTAATGTAAGGATACTGCAGGAGCACCCTCTAGTGTATATTTAGCCAAACATAGTAGAGCTGCTAATAATAAATTCCATATCTCTGTGAAACAATATATTTTTCTTCATATTAGCATTTATATAAGCAAAGTGCAATAAATGTTGAGGAAACACTCAGCATACACAAGGCCTGCATTTGTTTTAAGCTTTTTGTTTAGTAATATTCTCAAATCTGCTTGCTTTTAGGTGCTCAGTTTACCTTCATAAATCTATAGAAAATCAGATTTGTACAAAGCTTTTTAATGTAATATATTAATAGGACCAATTAGCAGACTTTTTTATTCTCATTATGGTGGAATTTAATTAATTTTATTCCATTTTGAAATGTACATCTACTGTAATAGGGGGCTATCAAGGTAATATCATAGATCAGGTCTCTGCCCTGAACACAGAGTACAATCATCATTTTGTGTCCAAGTTATCAGTGTAATGTAACCTATACAATCTTATCCTGGAGGGAAAAAAACTATGTGCCAATTGTTACATCTGAAAACAAGTTTATTTCACTAGAAATACATTAACCAAAAAACCCCACACTTTGATATTACTAACAAGAAATACTATATTGCAAGTGGGGTATTTTACAGGTAGTCCTTGGTTTATGACCAGTCACTTAGTGACTGGATTTGAAATTCTGACACTTGGGATTCCTTCTGCAGTCAAATACACTGTTGCATTTGAGGCTGTTGGTAATGTCCAATGAACATGTGATCACATTTTATGATGGTTTTGGAGAAAAATAGCACTTCCAATTTTTGGCAAAACCATGCCCATCGCAAACTATTAGTTTGCTTAACAACCATGGATTTGCTTAACATTCATGGTGATTAACTTAACTACTACTGCATAAAAACATAAAAAATATGTTTGTCACAATCATAATGGGCAGGCTCCATTGCCGTTGTTGGTGACTACCTTTATATGTTATTGTAGATGTTCTTGATTTAGAATGGCAAAAAATCAAAGGAGGATATATAATTATCTTTCTTTCATTTGCTTAGGTTTTTTATTTTTTTTTATCCTCAAGATAATTTTGTGCAATATTAACTTTGACAGAGAAAAAGAGAGTGCAGTGATTCAAAGCGATCCAGTGAGAGTTAGGTCATTTTTCAGGACTGATGAGACAGAGGTTTTGCCTTCAGATAGTTCTTGACTTGTGACTGCAATTGCAACCAGAATTTCCATTGCTATGGATTGTAAAGTGTGACCATATCACTTAGCAACGGCAATCCTGGCAGTCCTGATTGCCATTGTTAACTAAATCCCATAGTGATTAGACGAGGCAACTTCTTGCTGGCTTCCCACAGTGAAAGTCAGTGGGGAAGCCAATGGAAAGTTGTTAAGTCCCAGGCTAGCAGGCAGGAAAATGCTGCTGCCGGATAGAAAAAGGAATGAAGTTGCGGGGTGCAAGGGAATCTAGGGGAGGGGGAGGGTATCAGGGAGGTTTGATACGGGTGTAAGCTGATGTACAAAACATCTGTGGGTCTGGCAGGTTGTGCAAGGATGCAGTGCAAATTGGAGAGGATGTGCAGAAGTGTAGGAGAAGTGTGGTGAGAGTAGGAGAATGTGCACACATATGGCAGACTTTCCCCCACCAATTTGCAACCTTCCCTAATAGCTTCCCATTGATTTTCTGGGGAAGTCAAGGAAAATTTCATATAGTGATCATGTGATTACAGAGCACTCCAACCAGTTGTCAGTGTGAACCAGATACCAAGTGCCCAGGGGTAGGTTTCTGTCACCGTTACTGCCGGTTCGGTGTGCATGTAATTTACCGAAGCAAGTATGTGCAATTGACTTTAAATAGGTCTGTGCATGCGCAGAACATTAAAAATGTCAAAAAAAACATGCCATGGCAACTGGGGAACTGGTTCAGGGGTGTGGCGAGCATGCTGTGCCTACTGGTTTGGTGACCCAGTCGCAATTTCCACTACTGGTTCGCCCAAACCAGTGCAAACTGGTAGCAACCCATCTCTGCAAGCCCTCTGGTCACAATCATGCTGGGGCATCTTTGAGGACCAGTGATTACTGTTATTTATTTATTTATTTATCATTATCATAACTTTGAATAGTTGCTGAACGGATAACTATAGGTTGAGGATGACCTAGACTCACAAAATAGTTGCCATGGTGACCATTGCCAGTCACCAACAAGTATTTACCATAAGACAAATTAGCCAATTTCTTGCATTCTCCTCTGGTTCCTCAGGATTCTAACTACCACTCAGATTTTTTTGGTATGTAGGATGGGGTGGGGTAAGGGAACATTGCCTTTTGATCAGTGTTGACACCTGGTAGAACTGCTTAAATAAGTCCCTGCAGTTTTAGTAAGATTTCAGAAGTGGTTTGCCATTGCCTGCTTCCTAGGCCTGAGAGAAAGAGAGAGAGTGGTTGGGTCAAAGTTACCTACTTTGAGGCCTACAAGCTCCCAAAACTGTTTCAGGACTGACACATGGTCTCTGAAATTGTAGCCTGGTGCTTTAACTACCATACCAAACTGCCTCTCACATTTAGCTTACCTTCGTATTTTCTTCCTTAGGGCATCAGAGAGATTTATAAATAAAGCACTTAATTGCAGCCACCCACTATTTTGATTTTATATGAATGGAGCTGAGATGTGAGATCCAGAGTCATTCTAAATAAAGATGATTCAAGAGGATTTGCAGCCTGTCAGCTAACCATTCTATTGTTATATTTTCAAGAATCTGAAAAAAATGTTAATTGGGGCAAGGATCCTGATTCACAGGAGACTGTCAGTTATTTGTGAGAGTTCTCATGCAGTGAGAAGCCAAATTCCAAATCTGCCCATTAGCAAAACAAAGACAGAAGGAAACTTGACTTCCTGTCCAAAAACAGGGGACATTTAACCTGTTGTATTACTCAGACAAGAGGTGCAAGAATGAATTTTGGTTTTACTATATATAGGGCTCTATCTGAGACACAACAGTTTGGAATGCTTTCACAGTATCTTTTCTTTCACCGATTTATATCTTTGGAAATCTGTTCTTCCAAACTTTGCCTTGTCAGCAACAGGAACCTCAAATCAATTTTAATTCTGATAATGCTGTGAGGATTTCTACAGATCAATCACATTGACCCAAAGGATATCCCTTAAAAAGTTCCTTGGGGGCATGGACCTCACATCTGAAGAAATTATTGTGTGATGAAAACAAATCCATCTGTCAACCCTATTTTCAACCTCATTCATAAATTAATGTAAACACACACACACCATACATTTTAGAATCTTAATTGGGATCTTTTAGCACAGGCTTTTAGTTTAATTTATTTTTAATTATTCTGTATTTATTGTTATTTATCGATTTTAATTCCCTGTTCACCGCCCTGGGTCCATTTCGATGGAGAAGGGCGGTTCTATAAATCTAAATAAATTCAAAATTCAAATTCAAATTGAGATAAAATATTAAATTAGGGTAAAATGGTAAAGGTTTCCCGTCCAATCATGTAGAACTCTAGGGTGTAATGCTCATCTCCATTTCCTAGATGAAGGGGCAAGCATTGTCCAAAGAAGCTTCCATGGTCATGTGGCCAGCATGACTATATGCAGAGGCACATGGAACCTTCCCTACAGCATTATCTGGTTGTTACCTTCCCACTGAAGTGATACCTATTTATCTACTTGCATTTGCATGCTTTTGAACTGCTAGGTGGGCAGGAGCTGGAACAAATAGCAGGGGCTCACCCGTTGCATGGGACTCGCCATTATGCCCCAGTAAATTAATATAAAACCGTAATAAAACCACCAGACTGGCAACATAGAGTCACAATGGGATGTTATAATCTGATATCTAAGGTAGCTACCCATCTGACTGCTTCTGGTATGGCTGCAATAAGATCATTCCATGTGCCTGATTCCTGAGGTATGTGTGTTATTGTTTGTGCCAGTGCGCCACAGCCACATTGAGGGCTCTTGGCCATTCCCCATTTAAAGAGCTTTGTCTCAGTTCTGGCATGGCCTCTCCTGATACTATATAGGTGGCTCCATATTTTTCAAGACAACTGTATTCCTCGAAGTGATTTTATTGGACCTACATTATCAGTTTGGTTATGGTAATAAAAGATCACCCATTTTATTTTTAATAATTCAATTGTTAGATAAAACCAAAGACCTACATAGATTCTGCCTAGTCTGTACTTCATATGTTTGGAGCTTAAGGACAGCCTAACAGCTTGAGAAAAGGAAAGTAATTGTTTTATTTTCCCCTTAGTAATTAAAATATGGGTTTTCTATACTGAATTATTAGTTGCCAATCATGACCTTGTCTTCCCAATCCACTTTTAAAACTATCCTGGTTGGTGGTCATCACATTAGTAGGCCATCCCATAATTTTTATAGCTGCAGTATGGGAGACAAATTCCTTGTGTGTCTAATCACACTTGGTGAATGAAGTATTCTGTTCTGTTTCCGTCCCGTCCCGTCCCATCCCATCCCATCCCATCCCATCCCATTCCATTCCATCCCATCCTTCTTCACTGAACCACTTTTAGTGAATGATCATCACTTCAAGTATTGTGAAAGAGGAAGACTTAAGCCCCATTAATTCAGAAACTTTGCTTCTGAGTACCTGAGTAGGTACATGGCATTACAGTTTTAAGCATGAACTGATTTCTAGTTCTTCCTTAGCCATGAAAGTCTGCTGGGTGTCTTTGGGCTATTTATTCATTTGTTTGTTTGTTTGTTTGTTTGTTTGTTTGTTTATTTATTTATTTATTTATTTATTTATTTATTTATTTATTTATTTATTTATTTATTTATTTATTTATTTATTTATTTATTTATTTATTTATTTATTTATTTATTTATTTATTATATTTATACCCCGCCCTTCTCCAAGCGGACCCAGGGCGGCTAGTCACTCTCTCTCAGCCCAACCCACTCACAGGATTGTTGTTGTGGGGAAAATCGGAAAAGGAGGTAGTATTAGATATCTTTGCCACATGAAGTTATCAGTGGTGGGATTCAAATAATTTAACAACTGATTCTCTGCCCTAATGATTTCTTCCAACAACCAGTTCACCAAACTGCTCAGAAGCTTAACAACTGGTTCTCCCGAAGTGGTGCGAACTGGCTGAATCTTACTACTGGAAGTTATGTATAAAAAATAATAAAGGTAAGATTAAAAAGGACCATGTACACACTTTGCAGTGACAATGAGTGATTTTAAAAATCAGTTTCAACACTTTTATTAAGGTACTAATATTTTTCTGTCAAAGCACATGACCAAATATTTTCCATAGGTCCTTTTCTGCTTACTTCATTAACTTTGGTAATATATAATTTATAAAGGTTGAGCCCATGAAAGAGTTTGAGAGTAAACTGTATTTAAAAAGTGCACAATGGCTTCAACGCACATCTCCATTGGAGAGAGCTCTCTGTTTTTGTAGTCTCAGGTAACCTGCCCAAACCTAGAAAATTTATGGAGATTGTGATAGCTCTGCAGTTGTATATTTTAGGCTATGTCCTTGGTACATTTGTTGTATATCTATATACCAAGTTGTTCCAGTCTGCTATATACTGCGATTTCATAATGACTAGGAACCTGGGTTATTGTCAAATTATGTTTTGAAATACAAATGTCTGTCTGTTTTAGGGAATCTATTGTGCTGTAGTGGATTCACCTCACTCCAAGAAGCTCTGAGTTTCAAAACACAATTTCTAAGCTTTATGTTATTTGGATCATAGCACTAATTAAAATATAGCTTTTCAACTGAAGCAACTGAGGGGATTTGTATGGTGCCTTTGTATGGTATCTCAAACAAGCAATCAGAAGCTTGGCATATCACATTATGTATTGCTACATCCAGCTGATTTTTTTAACTGCATTCTTGTCCGGTTTGCTGATTGAAAGATCCATATTGTCACGAAGCATTAGTATTCTAAATAAATACAGATTATGTTCCTTATTAGGATGAATAAAATAGGATCAATAATCTTTCTGGGATAAAACTCTTTTTTACTCTTGCTTGCACTTGGTGTAATTTTCTGTAGTATTTTCTTGCAATTACAATGTCAATCAACTAGGGTCTACTAGTTTTCAGGGGTGGATTGATCTAATAGATACAGCCTCCCTACCATGCAGAGCAGTGGTGGGATTCCATTTTTTTTACTACCAGTTCTGTGGGCGTGGCTTGGTGGCTGTGGCAGGGGGAGGATACTGTAAAATCTCCATTCTCTCCCTATCAGCTGGGACTTGGGAGGCAGAGAATAGATGGAGGCGGGGCCAGTCAAAGGTGATATTTACCGGTTCTCCGAACTACTCAAAATTTCTGCTACTGGTTCTCCAGAACTGGCCAGAAACTGCTGAATACCATCTCTGATGCAGAGCGATGCCATAGTACTGGTAGGTTAGCCAAAGAGTGATCTGATCATGACATCCAGGTAAGAAACTAAAACAGATCATCTTGCCACTGCTCCAATAGAAATATCACTGTTATGTGTTGAGCTCTGGATGATTTTGAACAGGTTTATAGCTATCATAGTGATCATGCTTTCTCTGATTTCACCCCTAGAGAAAGTGAACTGAAAGCCTGGAGAACTTCATTGTCAGCCCAGCCATGAAATTACCGAGTAGGTTGCTTTGTACCAGTAGTAGAAAGGCTGATATAGCAATGACAGTCCTGCAAGATCTTCACCAGAGATCTTTGTCTCTGGGAACCTCCCAGTATCCACCTCTGGACCCAGCTAGGTTTTGATAATACATGCCAGGGCAGACAAAGTCACAGATGATAACAGCTAGATGGAATGAATGGAAATGCCAGTATGGTTTAGCAGCAAGATGTTCATCTAAGGATCACAGATTCTAGACCAGTGATGACGAACCTTTTCGGCACTGAATGCACAAACTGGAATGCATGCATGTCCTGAGCGCCAGAAACCCAAAGACCAGCTGGCCAGTCCACATTCACACGCAGGAAACCCGAAGACCATCTCGCAAGCGCATATACACATGCCGGAAACCCAAAGACCAGGTGGCCTTCCAGTTTCCGGTGCTCCATGCACGCGTACATTCTGGCACCCATGCGCACACTGGAAACCAGAAAAGCAGCTGGTGATGGCACATGTGCCCACAGAGAGGGTTTGCATGCCATAGGTTCGCCATCATAATTCTAGACCTTCCTTGCCTGGATGTTTGCTGGGTGAATTTGGGCCAGTCATTTCTCTCAATCCTAGATTAGGAAATTAGACATTATTTATCAATGTGCACGGACCAAGATACAGTCTTCACAGACATGCACATACATCTACATCCAGACAATAGTTATTCTACCATATCTGAGCCAAAAAGAAGAAAAATTCAGGACAAGGAAAGGCAAAACAGCATTTCTTTGTTTACATTTTACAGTATAATTATCTAATTTTTTGAGGTCTGGGTATGGTAGTTCTAATTATTCTTCAGTAAAGCCTAAGACAATATTTTGAAGGCAGCCGTCAATCAATTGGTAGCCAAATCCCTTGACCAATTTCTATAGCTGGAAGAAGAATGTATTCTGAGCAGATAATTCTGCAATTTAAGAAGACTCAAGAGAAAAGCCAGAAACTTTAGTGAGCATTAAGCTAAATAGCTCTCCCTTTCCTTTCCCCTTTGCATTTTATTACGGAGAAGTTGGCAGGTCTCAATAGATTCTGTAATAGTACCCAGTATTACAGAATCAGTTTTAAGTATATAGTTAAATATACAACTGCTTCCTTACAGAGTTTTATGTTGATTTGGGATGAGGTGCATCACATGTTTTGATTAGATCTGGCAAATTTGCTGCTCAAATGTAAATAGGTTGAAGCATTGATATAGAGCAGGTGTGTCAAACTGAATTTCTTTGAAGGTTGGATCAGCATTGTAGTTCTCCTCCATGGGCCAGTTGGGGTTGGGGGGAGATTGGATGGACGCCTCCTGCAGCACCCTGCTGACCAAAATGGGGTGTGGGGAGGCTGCATGTACCTCTCTGTGCCCTGTTTTGCTTGGCAGGGTGCTGCAGGAGGCAATCCAGGCTGAAAACAGTGTGCGGGGGGCACGCATGTGCCCCCGTGCCCCATTTCTGCTAGCAGAGGCACCATGGGCCAGTCCTTTGCTATTCAGAGGCTAGCAGAGACACAACGGGCCAAATTTAAGCACCCCGTGAGCCGGATCCGGCCCGGGGACCTTGAATTTGACATCCCTGATATAGAGTGTATTTGTTTCATTTGTCTAGCAGGTTATAGATTTTAAATGCACTAGAAAACAAATCAGAAACACTTGAGATTTCTCTCTTTTCAGCTCTAGTATGTTTGGTATCTGTGTTGATTCTTTAGTATCTCTATTCAGACATTGATTCTGAGAAATAACAGGAGCAGGTGTATGAGGACTGCAGGTTCATGCACTGAATGGGTCATTTGCATTGGGAAATAGAAGGAAACAAGCTGAAATTCATATCCACTTTGTCAGAAAATAACGGTTCTGCATATGGTATGCTCACAAATATAATAACCCAATTAAAGATGAATCGTGTTAGTTCTCTAGGGCATCTGCCACATTTGCACTGCTTCTTATTAACCTTGGAACCTGGCGAGGTAAGCCTTGGGTTATAATAGCAACGGCAATAGCACCTAGACTTATATACTACTTCACAGTGCTTTACAGTCCTCCCTAAGCAGTTTAAAGAATCAGGATATTGTCCTCAACAATTTGGGTCCTCATTTTACTGTTCTTGGAAGGATGGAAGGGCTGGATCAACCTTGAGCCCGTGAAAATCCAAACTGCCAAACGGATGTCAGCAGCATTAGCTTGCATTACTACATTCTAACCACTGTGCCACCACAGCTCCATTCCTTCCATTTCCCAATTTTTAATAAGTAGAGAGAAAAAACATGGCGGGGGCAAGGCCAAAGATTTATGAAGTTCTCCTGCAGAATCATGTGAACATTACTGCCTTTCCAGTAGTCTCACTTAATATATTCAGATAACTATAGACTTCACATCTAAACCTCGAGGAGAATTGATGCTAAGAAAGATGGCTACTTTTTAGGTATATGACTGGTTATGTGGTAACACATATTTTATTGTCATTTCTTGCTTTGCAACAAATCGTTTTGCATTGCTGTCCGGTCGAGCCAAAAAAAAAGGATGTTTCTGCTGTGCTGAGTTCAATCCACAAAATGGCTGGAAGATTTTAAATTGTAGTAACTTTATAAAAGGCAAACTCCTATATCTGTAAGTCATGGGGGCCCTGACTTTTCACTCTGAATCAAAGGATCCAGGGTTAGTCTGCTGACTGAATGCCTTGATTGTTGCCTCCCTTTGAAATCATTTTGTTCATTTGATTCGTGCTTCCCTTTGCCGGGACATTGTCATTCATTTTCATTCACACTCCGTAGCTCACATGTTAAAAGAATATTGCCTCATGAATACAGCTTGAGATATGACTCAGTCTGTTGTCAGCGTGCATGACCAGATTTCAATACATCGCTTTGAAGTAGAATGTCATTGCCATAAAAGAGTCACAGAGGAAACACTTTGTATATGCTTTATTAAGCTTTCTAATTCCATGTATTTCTTTTGTCTCAACGTTAATTGAGAAGGAAGGAGTGCTGGGTTGATTCTTCAGATGCTGAAACCCCAGTAATGATTTAGAAGCAACACTTTCAAGGACTCCACACAGTTAGATAGAAACTTTATTGCAAATTAGAAGATGAGATATAATATAAATGATGAGATAGATATAGATGATGTGATGTAGATGATAGAGAACAGTGATGGCGAATCTTTTTTGGCTCGCGTGCCAAAAGTGGGGGGAGCGCAAGGGGGTCGTGTAAGGCGTGCCACACCCATAAATGCTATACGCACGACCGCTGGGCACATGCGTGCACGACTGCTTTTTTCGCTCTCCTCAGGCTCCAGAGGCTTTATAGAAGCCCGGGGAGGGTGAAAACAGTCCCTCTCAACCGGAGGCTTCAAGAGCTTCCCTGAAAAACCAGCCCTATGGGCAAACCAGAAGTTCAGGAACGGACTTCCGGGTTGCTCATAGGGGCGGTTTTAGCCCTCTGGAGTTTTCAGGGAAGCCTCATGGAGGCCCCTGAAGTTCCTGAATCCTCTGGAGGGCGAAAAATGGTCTCAAAAGAAGGCCAAAGTCAGCTGGGTAGCACATGCATGCGTGCCATCTGTGGCACACATGCCATAGGTTCGCCATCATGGATATAGAAGATCAATTATAACCAGATATTTAGATATAGGTTGAGCACTCAGGATTTAAACCCTACATTCCTTTCTCCCACTTTTTCTTAATAATGGACTTTTGGTGCAATATTTAGGCTATGGCTATTCTATTTTGAGACTGTATATGCTTCATACTTTGCCACCTTGAACCCTCAAAGTACCTTCCTGTTTTTTCTCCTTTCTTTTCCTTCTTGAACCTGGACATGTCAGAAGCCTCTCTCTCATGTCTACCCCTGTAGTAACTTGGTTTCAATCTGTTCAATGACAGGAACTGGTAAAGTTCTCTCTCTTTGAAAGATCTCTGCTCCTTCCTCTTCTTATTGATGGATTTCAGGAGGAGAATTTCCATTTCTTCATAGGCCAAAATCAAAGATTCTCCCATCTTCCTTTCCAGAATATACCCCCCTTTCTTGACATCAGGCAGCAGGAAAATTGGGGATGAAATTCCATCTCCATGGCTCGGGGCCTAGTTATATGCGAGACCGCCTCTTGCCCCATACATCCCTTAGACCGATACGCTCCCACAGAGAGGGCCTCCTCAGGGTGCCGTCGGCCGGACAATGCCGACTGGCGACACCCAGGGGAAGAGCCTTCTCTGTGGCGGGCCCAGCCCTTTGGAACGACCTACCCCCCGAATTACGCACCATCACCGACCTCCGCCTCTTCCGCCAATGTCTCAAGACATACCTGTTTCAACAAGCCGGCCTAGCCTAACCTCCCACGGGGACTTTTTAGAAAGTTTTAAATTGGGTATTTTAAAATTTGGCTTTTAGCATAGGACAAGACAGTTTAATTTATATTTTAAATTATGTATTTATCTTTGTATTTTATATGTTTTTTTTTTAATTTCCTGCGCGCCGCCCTGGGTCCTCTGCGGAGAAGGGCGGGATATAAATATAAATAAAATAAAAATAAAATAAAAATCCTCTACTTCTTTGTCTACAAATCACCTTTAAGAACAAGCTCTACTTCACTTGACAGCAAGACGGCTTGAGGGCAAATCATATTCATTTAATTTGTAAACATCCATCTTCAATCCCAAAGCAAAGAATTCCATAATGGTCCGCTAGAGCTCAGATACAGGTTTTAACTTCCAAAATCTCTAAAGTACGGAGAGAAATGGGGAATGAAACCGAAAAGTGATATCTTTTTCTCCCACTTGTACTCTGCCACAGTTCAACTAGCAGAGATGGATAAAAAGCTACTGAAGTGACCTGCTGAATGGTAAAGTCCAGTGCCTTGCATTCCAGCTCCTCTCCTAAGCTAACAACTAAAAGTCAGTGGTATATTCTAATACACATCAGTTACCCTGCTGTAGGCAACAGAATTTGCAGTTGGCAGTCATCTGTTTAATGAGATGATTGATTGTAACCCTCAACAATGTCATGAAATTGTTTTAGTTTTCCAAGTCTGGCTAATCAAAAAGAAATTGCTCATTTGTCAGCTCTTTCTGTCACTGGGTCAATAATAAATCGTATATAAGACGTATATAAGATTGGTGGATCTTAGGTAGTTCTTGCCTTAGGCAGATGTATTGAACGGAAGGAATTTGTGGTGATTTCTACGAGTTGAGAGATAAACGTCATAGTACTTTGCATTAGTGGTTGGATTCAATTTTTTTTACTACTGATTCTGTGGGCATGACTTGGTGGGTGTGGCATGGCTTGGTGGGCGTGGCAGAGGAAGGAAACTGTAAAATCTCCATTCCCTCCAGATCAGCTGGAACTCGGGAGGCAGAGAATAGATGGGGGCAGGGCCAGTCAGAGGTGGTATTTACCAGTTCTCCAAACTACTGTACTCAAAATTTCTGCTACCGCTTCTCCAGAACTGTTCAGAACCTGCTGAATACCACCTCTACTTTGCATACTCCTAGACCAGTGTTTTTCAACCTTTTTTGTGCAAAGGCACACTTTTTTCATGAAAAAAATCACGAGGCACACCACCACCATTAGAAAATGTTAAAATTTTTTAACTCTGTGCCTATATTGACTATATATAAAGTAATTCTCTTGAATAGGAATCAAATAAACACAAAGAAATTATTTTATAATTACTTTATTATGAAATAATAAAGTATTTTATAATTGTTCATATTTCTGTTTACTTACTCAGTGCAAAACCTGGGCCTTTTTGGCTGAACACAAAGCTGATATTGGAATTGGAATTTTTCCCACGGCACACCAGACAATATTTCATGGTACACTAGTGTGCCATGGCACAGTGGTTGAAAAACGCTGTCCTAGACTATGGCTAGAGAATATACCAGAGCTCTTGGTTCAGGTAAATGTTGGGCTGGTTGAGTCATTGTTTGGATTAACTGGTCCATCTGAGTCACTATTTCTCTCTGAAACTGAAAAAAAGGTTTTGGCAACCTGATCCACCACTGCCAGAGTATTCATGAAATGGTTTTAATCCTGGGACAGTCAAACTGGACTGGAAACAGATAGACATTGTGGGAGAAGGAGAAGCGGAACCTGAGGACGGGAGTGGCTAGAGGGATCAGGTAGAATCCCTACATAGCCACAAGGAGACCAAGTCCAACTTTCCTTGAATGTTGTTGTCCCTGATCTAACTCTAAGCAAGTGCTGCCCATTAACTGAGAAAATTCTTGTGCATAGGCTATAATAACAAATTAGTTTAATTGAACCTTCGCATGTGATCTGATCCAGGGGTGAAATCCTCCCAGTTCGGCCTGGTTCGGAAAGTGGAAAAAAAAAGTGGGCTATGCCCACCCAGTCACAATACACCTCTCACCAAACCGTAATAGGTCCTGGGGAGCAGTAATTAGATTTCACCACTGGCCTGGTCTTTCAAGCCTGACAATATTGAAAGATTGAAGAACTTTCTAATAATGGACTTATTTTTCACAAAATAAATTTGGAAGGGCCTTAAAACCTGGCTTTGTCTCAATGGGAGCATTTTTATCCTTAAACCATTAACTATTAAGTGGTTAATGGATTAAGGATGGCAGCATTTCAGTCCTTAGCTGATGTTTTATACCATGTTTCCCCAAAAATAAGACAGGGTCTTGTTTTCTTTTGCCCCCCAAAATAAGCACTTGGCCTTATTTTCGGGGAGGTGTTATTATTTTTGAGGTGCAGGAGGTGGCGAACGTGGTCACCTCATGGCTGCTGCTATGTTGCAATATTTTCGGGGAGGGCTTATTTTCTGGGAAACAGCGTATTAATATTAATATTTATCATTTAATGATTTATATTGTCATTTTTATCTTCTTGTAAGCAGCTTGTTCTATAGTGAGATGGGTGGCATGTAAATAAATAACAAATACAGCTGAAATTTTTCTTTTGTTTTCAAGTTGTACCAGATACACATAAAGCAAGCAAAGATATTTCTTAAAACTGGAGAACTATCAATTTAGAATTGAATTCTGTCAGTGTTGGAAATTTTTAAACTTCTGTTCAGAGCTATAACATTTTGTTGCAAACACATAATCAAGTTTGAATGTTAAACTACTGTTGTGATGGGAATTGCAACGTTTTGTTTTTATTATGTCTATATTTTATGCAATAATTTTTGGTAGAATGTTATGCATATTTTTATTCCCCTTCTCCTTTGTCAGTCTTCCACTATACTTATTATTTCGGTTTCCCTTTATATTTGCATTTAAATTGCAAAGTAGTTCGGAGGAATAAAAAAAGTCATTAGAGTGTTTCCCCCTTAACTAAGATATTTATTGGGAAGCAAATTTTAAAATCAAGAAGTTTGTTTTCATGCCTGGGACATTTATTTGTCTGCGGGATCGGATCCTGCCTCATACATCCTCACGGCCGATTCGCTCCCACAGAGAGGGACTTCTCCGGGTGCCGTCCACTAGACTTTGTCAGCGGGCGACGCCCAGGGAAAGGGCTCTCTCTGTGGCGGGCCCGGCCCTCTGGAACGACCTTCCCCCCAACATTAGGACGACCATGGACCTCCGCTCCTTCCGTCTTAAATTAAAAACACATCTTTTCTGTCAGGCCGGCCTAGGATAGTCTCTCTGTCTCTGGGGTTTTATTGGGAAGTTTTTTAGTATAGCTTAGTTTTAATGGGGAATTTTAGCACAGGTTTAGGTTTAATTTGTTTTTTAAAGAAATGTTTGTATATATTTATTGTTTTTTATTCTTCCTGTGCACCGCTCCGAGTCCCTATGGGGAGAGGGAGCGGTTTACAAATATTAAATTGAATTGAATTGAATTTACTGACAACATTCATTAAGAGCAATTTAATATATTTTATTCCAAAGTTTTAGATTTGAAATTGCTATAGAATTGCAAATAGGGAGAAAAACACTAACATCAGAATGCTGGTTCTTTGGGAGGATGGCTTCTGGACAAATACTCACTTGATTGGTCTTCTCAATCAATGTCTGATGTGACAATTTGCATTAAGTCATTGTCAGTATTTAGGGTGGCACTTCATAAAATATGCTTGTGCAATGCTGTATAAATACATTCTTCATTTCTTCTGTAGCCTCTAGGTCTTGAATTCCAGCATGCAAATACAAACAACTATTCTAAAATTGGGATAAGATTTACCGTGGGTATATCACTTTTCAGCCTTGTTTCAGGAGAGATTAATAGCGACAGTCAAGTTGAACCATACTGAAGGATCTTTTAAATTAATGAACTAGAGTGCATAGATCCTGCTGGGAATGGAAGAATTCTATGTACGAACGGGAACATTCTTGAGTATAGGAATTTCATCTAGGTAGTAATGAAGCAGATCTAAAAGCTGGAATAGGGAGGAGATTTATTTACAGGATATATAGCGGGAGGCAAAGTGTAACCTGAAGTGTGTGCCTGAAGAAGAAAGGGAGAAGGAAGCAGGCTTGAATTAACAATCTCTTAGACAAGAGCAGGCAGAGTGATAGATAGAGATGGGATTCAGGATACCTTATTAACTCTCAGTTTTACATCCCACTCTTCCTTTGAAGCAGTAGGTAATTAATCTGAGTGCTGAAAAGTCAATGGCACTGGATCTCCACTTCCAAAAATATTTATGCAAGCTTAACATAATTGATTTCCGATTGGTATACCAAACTACTTCTAGGAATGCATCTAAAACCAGTATAGAACTCAAGGATTTTATAATACTACATGTTCCTTTATCCAAGTTGCTGTAATGCAGACCTGCGCATTTACAGCCTGTGGGCCACATCTGTCTGTATCTGACCCGTGGTGGTGCTAGCTAGGGGACCGGGGAATGGAGGTGGGGCAGTGCCCGTAAAGGGGGGGTTGACTGTGGGCGGGTGGCAGTCCTCCACAACAGTACCAGTTTCTTATATGTCCCCTTTGGACTATTAATTGCCCACCCTTGCTATAATGTGTATATTCCAATTTAGCTAGCCAATTCCCTTTCAATAAATATTGTCCTAGGGAGCACGGTGGCTCAGTGGTAAAGATGCTGAGCTTGTCAGCTGGAGACCTGACAGCCTGGGTTCGAGAACTGAGGGCCATGCAACAGGGTGAGTTCCCGTTACTTACACCAGCTCCTCCACACCTAGAAGTTTGAAAGCATGCAAATCTGATTAAATTAATAAGTACCACTTCGGTGGGAAAGTAACAGCATTCCATGTGCCTTTAGTGTATAGCCATACTAGCCACATAACCATAGAAGTGTCTTTGAACAACATTGGCTCCCTTGCCCAAGAAATGGAGATGTGCATTGTGCCATAGTGTTGGACACGACTGACAGGGAAACCTTTATCCTTTAAATACTGTCCTAGATACTATTGGGGAACATCCATCCACCAATTTGTTCATTCCTCCGGCATCAGTTCATGTCATAAAATGAGTCTTTTAGTTCAGATGAATGGTTTATCTAGTTCTCACGGTTCCAACCAAATGCTTAGGGAAACCCACAAGGAAAACCTGAGAGCAATATCTGCTTCCTATTTGTCAGTTATTACTACCCAATGTTTCTGGAATAAGTATGATTGCTTTTTACAGTGTAGTGCAATGGAAGATTTCTTTTCTATCCTTATGTAATAAGTGTTTTGATGACATAGAATTGATACACTTGTCTTTTCTGGAAGAAATCCTTCTGCCCTTGAAAGGAAATAAAAGCACAACAGGTGTTTTATGGAACTTTTTACATGGCACTCAACCATAAATCTTACTCATAACCATCTCACAAAATAAATACCAAATGGAATTTATTTTCTACATTTCTTTTCTGCCCAAAGAAGTGTACAGTAAAAGCCATATTAAATAAAGCTCCTATAATAAACATACCTTAATAAAATACCACAATAAAATCAGCAGTGCCTAAAACAATAAATCCAAATATTAAAACAAAAAGTAAAATAAAAGGCTGTCAAAATAAAAGTCTGATCCTAGGGTAGTTATAATATTATGAGATTTCATTTGCTATTGTTATCTTTTATATTTATTTAGGCAAGACAAAATAAAATTTAAGCAGTCTAGATGTCTCTAGTATGAGGCCTAGATTAGTGGTGTGTTGCCAATTTTTTTACTACTGGTTCGGAGCCTTCCTGTGCACATGCAACGCTTCTGCGCATATGCAGAAGTTTCTGGGTGGATGGGTGGATCCTCCCGCCGCCACTACTACCTGTTTGGCCAATCCGGGCCGAACCAGGAGCAACCCACCTCTGGCCCAGATTAATAAAAATCAGCTCTAGCAAGAAGGGAAGGGCAGGCCTCTTCTGAAAATGTGGCCAAGAAATTACAAGGATTAGACCAGGCAATTGAGAGGAGTCAAAGCTGACTCAAAGCACCCACAAGAAGTATCTTTACTAATAGGAATATACTAAACCAAGTAGGCTATCATCGTCCAAGTAGCTCATAGCTAAGAACCTGTTGAGAACATCCTTGCTGGTGAAAGTTATTTTAGCCTCTCATGAAGGATTTGGATCAAGGAGGATCCTGAAGCTTGTCCTTGTAGACCAAAACACACTATTCAATTGAATCTTCATTTCTCTCTCATTTCAATGAAATTACAACAGAACTTTCAATCCTGCAAGTTTGAAATAATGTTCATCACATTGCCCTGAATACTTGCCATAAAAGTAGGTTGAACTGTCTTTATATTGAACTAGAATGGCTGGTTGCACAATATAGTAATGTGTAAATCCACTAAGATTAACGGAAATTCCTTGGCTTGTTATCTGGATGCAAAGAAGGAACAAAGGTGATTAATAACCCAGAAAGAGTTTTTCTGTTAATAACTCAGAAAATCTCCATTTCTTACATTATAAATTTCACATAGACCAGATGTGGCCACTGTGTGAAGATAATCCAGTTTCTTTCTTTTGATTGTATTGAAGTCAGGGGTGAAATCAACTGACCTTTGCTACTGGTTCGCAAATGTGAGCGCTTGTGCCACCTCTGCACATGACCTTCCACGCATGCACAGAGCATCAAAAATGGGATGTGATGACGTCCAGGTGGGTGGGTGGAGCCTCCCGCTGCCACCAATACCGGTTCACTTGAACTTCTTGAGGCTAGAGGGAGGAGCTTTTGGCCGTGAGGAGGGGGGCAAGGAGAAACAAAGAACTACAAGAGAGTAAGCTGCATTATTTACCCATTTTGAACTTCTTGAGGCTAGAGGGAGGAGCTTTTGGCCGTGAGGAGGGGGGCAAGGAGAAACAAAGAACTACAAGAGAGTAAGCTGCATTATTTACCCATTTTGAACTTCTTGAGGCTAGAGGGAGGAGCTTTTGGCCGTGAGGAGGGGGGCAAGGAGAAACAAAGAACTACAAGAGAGTAAGCTACATTATTTCCCCATTTGAACTTCTTGAGGCTAGAGGGAGGAGCTTTTGGCCGTGAGGAGGGGGGCAAGGAGAAACATAGAACTACAAGAGAGTAAGCTGCATTATTTCCCCATTTTGAACTTCTTGAGGCTAGAGGGAGGAGCTTTTGGCCGTGAGGAGGGAGGCAAGGAGAAACATAGAACTACAAGAGAGTAAGCTGCATTATTTCCCCATTTTGAACTTCTTGAGGCTAGAGGAAGGAGCTTTTGGCCGTGAGGAGGGGGGCAAGGAGAAACAAAGAACTACAAGAGAGTAAGCTGCATTATTTACCCATTTTGAACTTCTTGAGGCTAGAGGGAGGAGCTTTTGGCCGTGAGGAGGGGGGCAAGGAGAAACAAAGAACTACAAGAGAGTAAGCTGCATTATTTACCCATTTTGAACTTCTTGAGGCTAGAGGGAGGAGCTTTTGGCCGTGAGGAGGGGGGCAAGGAGAAACAAAGAACTACAAGAGAGTAAGCTGCATTATTTACCCATTTTGAACTTCTTGAGGCTAGAGGGAGGAGCTTTTGGCCGTGAGGAGGGGGGCAAGGAGAAACAAAGAACTACAAGAGAGTAAGCTACATTATTTCCCCATTTGAACTTCTTGAGGCTAGAGGGAGGAGCTTTTGGCCGTGAGGAGGGGGGCAAGGAGAAACATAGAACTACAAGAGAGTAAGCTGCATTATTTCCCCATTTTGAACTTCTTGAGGCTAGAGGGAGGAGCTTTTGGCCGTGAGGAGGGAGGCAAGGAGAAACATAGAACTACAAGAGAGTAAGCTGCATTATTTCCCCATTTGAACTTCTTGAGGCTAGAGGAAGGAGCTTTTGGCCGAGAGAGAGGGGAGGCCAAGAAACACAGAGGTCTAACATATCTATAAAGCAAAAATAGAAATAATACATTCTAGATTTGTGCGCTTAAGACTGTGATTGTATTTTATTTCAAAATGACTGGCTTAGTTCAATGTAATAACTGTTTTGCACCTGTCTTCTGCAGTACTTTTTTCAAATTTGGATACTGTCCCCTTTGCAGACAAATTAATAGATTACATAGACACATCACATATCTTGAATCTGTAATTTGTGCTCTCCAGGCAGAAATTAAGTGTCCAATTCGGCCATTCCACCCTGTGGAGATGCCACACTACCAGCTTCCTCTACCGCAAGGATCCCACAGAAGAAGAGCAGTCTGGATAACTGTGGGATCTGGCAGGGTGAGAGCTGTGAACAACAAACACAAAACTTTTGCTGTGTCCCAGCATAACAGATATAGCGCCCTTGCTGATCTTAATGGGGACACTAAAGTGACAGGTCAAGGTAATAATGACGACTCAAATAAGCAGGGGATTGTGGTCCAAAGTGAAGAACTTACTCCAGAAATGCAAAGGTGTGAATCAGGGATCATGCATCAGTCACACAGCAAGGTACCCAAAAAGAGAAGTCACCTTCTGATTGGTGACTCAATCGTAAGGGATGTAAACTTAGATAAGGATATGGAGGTTTTGAAAGAGGTCAGATGTTTGCCGGGTGCTACAGCCAGCAGAGATAAGAGGTGTATTCTTAAGATAGTCAAGAATGCAAGTAAGGACTGTGAAGTTGATGCTATTATACATCTTGGCACAAATGATATGTCCCAAAAAGATGTAGTTTCTGTGCAGAATGATTTCCAGAGTTTCGGGTACGAACTTAGTAGTACAGGTTGTAGGCTTATCTTCTCAGAGGTTATACCAGTATACAAGGAACAAAAAGGAAAGGGCCAGCGCATAGCAGAGTTTAATGTATGGCTAAAGGAGTGGTGTAAAAAGGAAGGCTTTGGTTTTATTAGTCATGATGCCTGCAGCTGGTCCAATGATAAACTGTACAAAAGAGATGGTTTGCACCCATCCAAGAAAGGGACTGAGTTACTTGGCATTTAAATTCACAGATTTCCTGGCTAAACATTTAAACTGAATAGTGGGGACAGAGAATCAATAGATAAAGAACATTTCTGTCCCCAGCAAACTAAAATTCATAGGGTTATCAGTGCATGTAACATAGATGTTTGTGCGGGTAATATTATCACCACTGCTGTCAAGCAAAACCAAACAATTAACAGTGAGTGCCATACCATGTGCATGAACCATACAAGTGGCAAAGAAATAGGGGCAAAGAGAACCATAGTCAGGCATAACACAGGTTACGTAGACAGTAAACACAGGGTCAATCAAAATGGACTCAAATGTCTATACACCAATGCACAGAGTATGAGGAATAAACAGGGTGAATTAGAAATTCAAGTAAATGAGGGCAGATATGATATTGTTGCCATTACAGAAACTTGGTGGGATGAAACCCACAAATGGAACATACAGCTAGAAGGATTTAAATTATTTAAAAGAAATAGACCAAATAAAAGAGGAGGTGGAGTTGCACTATATATAAGAAATAATAACATCTCTACAGAAATAGAGCACAACAATGATGAGAACTATCTTGAATGTATTTGGGTCAATATTAAAGGTTGGGGGGGGGGATGATATTGTCATAGGTCTATACTACAGGCCACCCAACCAAGCAGAGGAAGTGGATGTACTTTTTGCTAACCAGCTAACTAAGGTATGTAGGAAGCACACTACAATAGTAATGGGAGATTTTAACTACCCTGACATCAATTGGGAAACAAACTCTGCACCAAGTGGAAGATCCAACAGGTTCCTAACAAACCTAGCAGACAACTTTGTTTCCCAAAAGGTAGAGAAGGGAACAAGGGGATCAGCAATATTGGACTTAATTCTCACTAACAGGGAGGAAATGATAGAAGGTGTAGAAGCTACAGGAACTTTGGGGGCAAGTGATCATGAAATACTGGAATTCAACATTATGCAAACAAAAGTAGTAGAACAAAGTCAAACTAGAGTCTTAGACTTTAAGAGAGCTAATTTCAATAAACTTAGAGAGAGCTTGGGAAGGATTCCATGGATGAGAATCCTCAAGGGGAAAACAACTCAAGAAGCTTGGGAAATTTTGAAAAATGAGATTATAAAAGCCCAGTCCAGCGCAATACCAATGAAGAAGAAAAATAACAGTTCCCAAAAGAAACCAGCATGGCTGCATAAAGAACTCTCTGACAAATTGAAAGACAAAAAGGATAAATATAAAAAGTGGAAAGAGGGGGACATAACTAAGGCAAAATATCAGCAAATAGCCCAAGCCTGTAAAAATGAAGTGAGGAAAGCTAAGGCTCGCAATGAAGAAAGGCTTGCCAAAAAAGTAAAAAATAACAAAAAAAGCTTCTTCCAACATGTTAAGAACAAGAAAAAAGTTAAGGAAACAATTGGTCCACTGCTGGGAGAAAATGGCAAGAAGATGATAAGCAACAGGGAGGAAGTAGAACTATTTAACTCTTTTTTTGCATCTGTCTTTACACAAAGGGATAAAACAGTCCAACCAATCAAAAATAGCACCACAAAAATCAGATTAGGAACACAAGTTGAAATAGGGAAGAAAATGGTAAGTGAGCATCTGTCTGCCCTGAATGAGTTCAAATCACCAGGACCGGATGGATTACACCCCAGGGTTCTGAAGGAACTGGCAGACGAGATCTTAGAACCACTGAACTATATCTTTCAGAGATCCTGGAGCACCGGGGAACTGCCAGAAGACTGGAAAAGAGCTGATATGGTTCCCATCTTCAAAAAAGGAAAAAAAATAGATCCAGGAAACTATAGACCCATCAGCCTGACCTCAATACCAGGAAAGATTCTGGAAAAGATAATTAAGCAACAAATAAGTGAACACCTAGAAGCAAACAAAGTAATAGCCAAAAGCCAACATGGGTTTGTCAAAAACAGATCATGCCAGACTAATCTAATTGCATTCTTTGACAAAGTGACAAAATTAGTGGACCAGAGGAATGCTGTCGATATAATTTACTTGGACTTCAGTAAGGCATTTGATACAGTAGACCATAACCTACTATTAGATAAAGTAGAAAAATGTGGGTTAGACAGCATCACCACCAAATGGATTCGCAACTGGCTGACCAACCGCACTCAACGTGTAGTCCTCAATGGAACTGCATCTACATGGAAGGAAGTATGCAGTGGAGTCCCCCAAGGCTCTGTTTTAGGCCCAGTACTCTTCAACATCTTCATCAATGATTTGGATGAGGGGATAAATGGGGAACTCATCAAATTTGCAGACGACACCAAGCTGGCAGGAATAGCTAACACTCCAGAAGATAGGCTTAAGATACAGAAGGATATTGACAAACTTGAACATTGGGCACTATCTAATAAAATGAAATTCAATTGTGAAAAAAGTAAGGTTCTACATTTAGGCAAGAAAAACAAAATTTTATATGATGTTTTGTATGTATTTTAATTTTCCTGTGCGCCGCCCTGGGTCCGTTTGGAGAAGGGCGGGGTATAAATTGAATAAATATATAAATATAAATATAATATAAAATGCACAGGCACAGTATAGGTGGTACCTTGCTCAATAGTAGCAACTGTGAGAGGGATCTTGGAATCCTAGTGGACAACCATTTAAATATGAGCCAGCAGTGTGCAGCAGCTGCCAAAAAAGCCAACACAGTTCTAGGCTGCATAAACAGAGGGATAGAATCTAGATCACGTGAATTGTTAATGCCACTGTATAGTGCCTTGGTAAGGCCACACTTGGAATACTGCATACAGTTTTGGTCGCCACGATGTAGAATAGACGTGGAGACTCTGGAAAGAGTGCAGAGAAGAGCAACCAAGATGATTAGGGGACTGGAGACTAAAACATATGAAGAATGGTTGCAGGAGCTGGGTATGTCTAGTTTGATGAAGAGAAGGACCAGGGGAGGCATGATAGCAGTGTTCCGATATCTCAGAGGGTGCCACAAAGAAGAGGGAGTCAAACTATTCTCCAAGGCACCTGGGGGCAGGACAAGAAGCAATGGGTGGAAACTAATCAAGGAGAGAAGCAACTTAGAACTAAGGAGAAATTTCCTGACAGTTAGAACAATTAACCTCTGGAACAGCTTGCCTCCAGAAGTTGTGAATGCCCCAACCCTGGAAGTCTTTAAAAAGATGTTAGATAGCCATTTGTCTGAAATGGTATAAGGTTCCTGCCCATGCAGGGGGTTGGACTAGAAGACCTACAAGGTCCCTTCCAACTCTGCTATTGTATTGTATTGAACCAGATAGAATGGCTGAATTATACCACTGATTGAAGTGATGAAAAATAATAAATCAACCAACAGTGTTTAGAATGCAGAATTAGACTCTTTTGTTAAGAACATTTTATGATTGACTATAGTAGGGGTGGGCAACTATGGCCCCATTATGACTTATGGCCTTCAATTCCCAAAAGTTTAGTTTAGTTTAGTTTATTCGATTTATATCCCGCCCTATTTCACCTAAAAGGGACTCAGGGCGGTGCACAGAAAGATAAAAACCCAACAATACATACAATATAAAAGACAATTAAATTATTAAATCTGTGCTAAAATTTGGATAAATAAATTTAAAACCAATAAATATCAAAGTTTAAAATTATTCCCTTAGTCTATGTCAGGCCGGCTAGATGAAAGAAATGTGCTTTTAACATCCGACGGAAGAGTCGTAGGTCCGTGATGGTACGGATATCGGGGGACAGGTCGTACCAGAGTGCCGGACCCGCCACAGCGAAAGCTCTTCCTCTGGGAGCTGCCAGCCGGCATTGACCGGCTGACGGCACCCTGAGAAGGCCCACTCTGTGGGAGCGGACAGGTCGAAGGGAGGTATGTGGTAGGAGGCGGTCTCTCAAGTAACCATGAAAATATTGCAACGCAGCAGCCATGAGGTGACTATGCTCACTGCCTTCTGCACCTCAAAAATAATAAGACCTCCCCCAAAATAAGGCCAAGTGCTTATTTTGGGGGTCAAAAGAAAATAAGACCCTGACTTATTTTTGGGGAAATACAGTAACTAGATCGAAAGAAGTGTAGCACTGATAATGTTACCTGGTTTGGGTAATGAAACATCTTCAAGAATATAACCAAGCTTGGAGAGCACCAAGGACTCGTCATAATTAAGATTTCCTCTAAATGCGGATTTACCCTGAAATCTAACAGAAATTATCAGGGAAAAAGTAGTAGGATTGCTTAAAACGATGCACAATTTACAAGTGAATCAAAAGGATCTAACACCAATACCTCCCTCAATCTCTGCATATATTTAAAGATTATCCCATGCCGATGACAAGGATAGAGGAGGTCTTGCACTATGCAGATGCCTGTTATAAAGCTACCACGGCTTCTTACAAGAAAATGTCATGAGGTACCATTGTCCCTCCTTCCTCTATTTATTCTTACTACTCTACTTGTGAAAGTCATAAGAGAGCCTCAGGGTGTTGCCAGGCTGCATTCAAATTGACTGTGTGTGTTTAGTGATGTGAAAAAATGAGAATGCCTGAGCACACCAGCTCAGTTTGCATACTAACAATTTTTTTGTAAAGTGCTCTTGAAATGTCAGGGCAAGGACAGTGGGAGTATATTTTGCTATATCTGGGAATTAAAAGAAGAACAACAAAAATGCTGTTTGAGGCTTCAGAGGTTTTTGTAAACATACTAGAAGAATGAACTGCTTGGTAGGATATTTCAGAATTGGATGTACAGCATATGATGTGATAAGCATGGAAGAAAGTTGTGGCTTGGGATTTATTTATTTTTTAGGGAGAGTACATAGCATAGCTATGTGGGTGCATAACATTTGTGGTGGGGAGGTACGTGGCTCTGGAAAACCTTTCTTTTTTCCATCATATTTCTTCTATATGCCTGATGCAACGGAGCCCTTCGTAAAACTTTTATCAAATGCCCTCTGGTATATTTCTGTTCCAGTATCTACTTTATTTAATGGGAGTTTCTATTCCTGTTCAAACACATTTGTCATTCGTTTTGTGCTTTACGTTGTCAAGTTGCATGACTTGTTTTTTAACTTCTGGGAAACAATAGTACTCTGATTTGGATTTCTGTAGAGGAAAGACAAATGAAAATATATATGTGGTGCTGTAATAATATTTGGGTGATAACACAAGTTAAATATAAGTAATATCAAGCAACAGTGCCTTTCTGTTACTTCAAAACCGATGTAGTCCAGATCATATCCCTAGAAGTGTTTAGCCCAACTTTCCCAGCCTATGAGCCTAGTTTAGCCCTTGTAAAGTTCACCATTTCATGTGGCAGCCTGTTCCACTGACTGATGGCTCACATTGTCAGGCAGGTATCAATATTCCCCATCTTAAAAAGTCCCCCCTTTTAAGTTTCCTACCCTCAGAGCTGTTTCTGAGGATTCACAGAGCATCTTGAACACAAGGAGGTGAGGTTAGAGGGCTGAATTTAATACAGAGGATCTGTTTAAAAATGTGTTCTCAACACAGTTGTAAGCACTTTGGAAAAAGCAAAACCCACCACAGGATGTACTCTTTTGTCTTTAATTGGGTACTTCTACTTCAGATGTGTATAATTAACAGCCCTAAGCTGTTTGAATTGGGAAGAAAGCAGAAATGCTTCAATTATGCAAGTAGCTGGCAAGAAAAGGAAGCCTATTGATAGCTGGTGCTAAAATTAATATGTAACCTCTGAGATTATGACTCGTTTCAAAATGACAACTGTCACTGCTATTTGTCTGTTTCCATAGTCACCTTTTAAATTTTTTTTAAAAAAAAAAATTGGTACAGATTCTTCGGAACCAAAAGTGCATCAATGATGTTCTAGAAAAGGCAGGCAGGAAGTGGTGGAAGAAGAATGCCATTACCTAAAAATAAAACATATAGTTATTTTGTGGGCAGTCTAGTGATTCATTGTGACAGAATAACTGATGGTGGGTCCATTTTTATACTAGGCCTTATGGTAACTGTCATTTGGCTTCACTGTCTGGGTGAACCAAGTAGATAGCCTCTTTCTTTAGTGTTACATTTGCTCAATTTTTAATGCTAGTAATTTAGTTATGGCACTGAATGACTCAACTTTTGACCTTCCCATGAAATAGGACAGCCCAGCTTAATTTCGATGATGCACATTTATTGAGGATAGCTGACAAAACAAATTCAAAACTCTTCTTTAGACATCAATCACCTAGTAAACAAAGCATGTTAGTGGTTAAAAAATAAAGTCCTGCAGTAAATAAAGGATAGTAAGAAACGGATTAAATTATGACAACCGGACTTCTTTTTGGTTTGAAATGTTTCACTGGTTATCCAAGTAATTATTCCAGTCTTCAATTCAACTTCAACTTATTTCTCTAAAATGTTCCCTTTAAAGAAGTTAAACTCTCTAAAATAAGAAATGTATCCAGTGACATTAAATCCAGGGATGGGTTTTTGAGAAGGGGCACACCAAATGCCTCTTTCAAGGCAGGAAGGACAGTCTCCTTAGTCTAGGATAATAAATGGTCTGGTACTTTATGGGGAGATGATTTATTGATGTTAATTTGTACTGTCATGATTGATTATTTATCTATGGGTGATTTTGAAGGCCTCTGTTTTGTACAATCATACATACATTCTTCTACCCCCATTTCCAAAAAAGGAAGGAAGGAAGGAAGGAAGGAAGGAAGGAAGGAAGGAAGGAAGGAAGGAAGGAAGGAAGGAAGGAAGGGTGCAATTCAGCCGGTTGTATCCGGTTCGGGCAAACCGGTAGTGGCTGTGGCAGGAGGCTCTGCCCAGTCAGACATCATCACTTCCCATTTTTGACGCTCTCTGCATGCGCAGAATGTCCTACGAATGCGCAGAGGTGACGCGTGTGAGCGGTGTGAGAGGGAGTGCACATACCCTCACATTTGCGAACTGGTAGTGAAGGTAAGTTGATTTCACCCCTGGAAGGAAGGAAGGATGGAAGGAAGGAAGGAAATATCTAATTTAGTTATGAAAGCTCAATAGAAAGAAAAGCAGCTATATTTTATTTGCCATGCATAATCTTCTTAATATCTGGTGTTGTACATTGTATGAAATAAAAAGCTTTCTCTGATTTTCTTCATCCAAGTCCTGGACTTAATAAATCCCCCAAACAGCTGCTTTGCATAGAAAGGTGCAATCCATGACCTAATGGCACAGAGCAAGAATCCAAAAACAAATCTCCTAAATATTAGCATAGTGGTAGTCATCTCATCTTGAAATAATCCTGCTTGAGAAGTAGTATAACAGTATAGAAATGGGATTATAAATAAATCTGATTGGAGCAGATCTGGGGGAAACCCCTATGAAGATAGGCAGAAATGGCCTTCTGAAATTTCCCACCAAATCTATGGGTAAAAGAATTGGGTGGGCGACTTTTCCAAATTTCTGCAGAAGAGAAATTCTCCAGCAATTAATGAAGGGCATGATTCTCCCGCTTGCTCTTGTAATAAAAGTAACATCACTACTGCAAAACCCAGTGGGGAAAATCCTGTCATCATGGTTTCCCTGGCATTTATTGGAGGTGGGAGGAATCAGAGAAATAGCTTTACCATTTACAATCACCCTGATACCTGGTGACTAAACAAACACCAGCAAAACTTACGTCACCCATGAGAATTTAACGTTATCCTTTGAAATAGCTTTGAAAGCAAAGTTTTATTGAGACTGCTTAGAAGAAGAAGAAATGCAGGAGGCTTTCTCTGCTGGGCATTGCTCCCCTTATCCAAATAGGATACAAATGTGGCCCGGTTTCTTTGATGTGCACTTTGTAGGCCTTAGGAACAGGAGGAGGAGTTTGATTTTGTTACCACCGAGGATATGGACAAGCTGTCAAAGAGACTTAGGGCTACCACATGTTTATTGGACCCGTGTCCCTCCTGGCTTGTACTGGCATCCTGGGAGACGACACGAGGCTGGCTCCAGGGCATTGTCAATGCATCTTTGAGTGAGGGGTCCTTGCCTGCCGTCCTGAAAGAGGCGGTGGTGAGGCCCCTCCTCAAGAAGCCGTCCCTGGATCCAGCATTATTAGAGAACTATCGTCCCGTCTCCAACCTCCACTTTTTAGTGAAGGTTGTTGAGAGTGTGGTGGCCCAACAGTTTCCGCGACACTTGGAGGAAGTTGATTATCTAGACCCGCGCCAGTCCGGCTTCCGACCCGGGTACAGCACCGAGACGGCATTGGTCGCGTTGGTTGATGATCTGTGGAGGGCGCGGGATAGAGGATATTCCTCTATCCTAGTCCTATTAGACCTCTCAACGGCTTTTGATACCATCGACCATGGTATCCTATTGCACCGACTGGGGAGGTTGTGGTTGGGAGGCACCGTTCTGCGGTGGTTCTCATCCTACCTCTCTGGTCGGTCGCAATATGTGTTGGCAGGGGGGCAGAGGTCGGCCTCGAGGTCCCTCATATGTGGGGTTCCTCAGGGGTCGGTCCTCTTGCCCTTACTGTTCAACACATATATGAAGCCGCTGGGTGAGATCATCCGTGGTTTTGGGGTGGGATACCATCTGTACGCTGATGATACTCAGTTGTACATATCCACCCCAGACCACCCCAACGATGCCGCCGAGGTTATGTCCCGGTGTTTGGAGGCCGTACGGATCTGGATGGGTGGTAACAAACTCAGGCTCAACCCGTCCAAGACTGAGTGGCTGTGGCTTCCGGCGCCCCGGTTCAGCCAGATTATTCCAACTCTGGCCATTGGGGGCGAAACACCGGCCCCCGTGGAGAGGGCGCGCAATTTGGGTGTCCTCCTGGATTCCCGGCTGTCTATGGATGATCATGTGGCAGCCGTGGCCAGGGGGGCATTCCATCAGGTACGCCTGATGCGCCAATTGCGCCCCTTACTGGACCGGGGTGCCTTACACACAGTCACTCAAGCACTCGTCACCTCTCGACTTGACTACTGTAATGCTCTCTACATGGGGCTCCCCTTGAGGTGCACCCGAAAGCTGCAGCTAGTCCAGAACGCAGCCGCGCGGGTGATTACGGGAGCGCCTAGACACTCCCACATAACACCTATCCTGCGCAAGCTGCACTGGCTCCCTGTGGTCTTTCGGGTGCGCTTCAAGGTTTTAACGACCATCTTTAAAGCGCTCCATGGCTCGGGGCCTAGTTATATGCGAGACCGCCTCCTGCCCCATACATCCCTCAGACCGATACGCTCCCACAGACAATGCCGACTGGCGACACCCAGGGGAAGAGCCTTCTCTGTGGCGGGCCCTGCCCTTTGGAACGACCTACCCCCTGAACTCCGCACCATCTCTGACCTCCGCCTCTTCCGCAAGTGTCTGAAGACACACCTATTCCATCTAGCCGGCCTAGCATAACCCCCATTACTGACTCTTAGATAGTTTTAAATTTGGGTTTTTTAAATTCGGTTTTTAGCGCAGGGTCTATTAGAATAAGTTTTTTAAAATTTTATATGTTTTATATGTGTTTTAACATCCCTGTGCGCCGCCCTGGGTCCGTTTGGAGAAGGGCGGGGTATAAATTTAATAAAATAAAAAAAAATAAAAAAATTTGGGCAAGTTTTCAGGGGCTTGTAAAATAGAGGCAGATCAGGCGAATACTTCCTCCCCCAAATGCCAAGAAAATAGAAAACTGCCCAGAAGAAATCCAGGATAACCTGGATTTCTTTGTCATTGCAAATACATTTGCATAGAGGGACCCATGTAACCATTATGAGTTGAGGTAGACTGGAAGGAAATTTATTACCCTAATTTTCTGTAGGCCCAGACTTGTCACCTTTGTGGCTCAGATTAAGAAATGTTATAATCATCTATACAGGCAGACAGGCTTCCTTTATCTGATACTCTCTCTGTTCCCGTAATTTGTAGATACCATGGCCTTTTTCTATGGCTTGATCTAGAAGGATTGAAATCTAACATATCTGAGTTTGGGGAAGGCTGGAGCAGACCTTATAAAGACCAACTAATGATGTGTCTGATTAAGCTCTGGCTCTGGAAGACAGTAGGAAAATGTCCTTAAATTCAGTCAGATAAAATAGAGGGATTGATTCAACAGCATTCTTGCTCCAAATCCTAGAAACTGTCCTCAACTATATGATATTTCTGTGCAATTCCTTGCAGCATCAAAAATAGCTTTTTGTAGCTCAAAATCCGCATGAATAGCACTGTTTTACAGTGCAGAGTTTTCTCCCAGGCTCATTATTCATTTGGAAAGGAGAACATTGCTTCTCAAATAACCTTTCTGCTTCTAGAAGAGATGTCCCTTGATTAATTGTCAACCAGGTCAGCAACATTTCTTTCTTTCTTTTCTTTTCTTTTCTTTTTTTGGAGTTTTGCTTCAGGGAAGACCTCGTCCTTCCTCTTTGATGATTTGTTATGACTGTTGAGCTGTCTAGGAAGTTAGGAAAAGTCTAACTGGTTTAACAGATGTGTATCATTGATACCTTGTTAATTAATGGTGCTTGATGCTTGCTTAAAACAGAAACAGCAATACCAATAAGCATGTAGGTAGTTCTCAATGTACAACCACAATTGAGCTCAACATTTCTGCTACTAAGTGAAACATTTGTTTAGTGAGTTTTGCCCCATTTTATGACTTTTCTTGTCACAATCGTTAAGTGAATCACTGCAGTTATTAAGTTAGTAACATGGTTGTTAAGTTAATCTTGTTTCCCCGTTGACTTTGCTTGTCAGTGAGTTATAAAAGGTGATCATGTGAACTTGGCACACTGCAATGTCATAAATATGAGTCAGTTGCCAGCGTTTGAAGTTTGTTCGTGTGACCATGGGGATGCTGCGATGGTCATAAGTGTGAAAAATGATCATAAGTCACTTTGTTCAGTGTGTTTGTAACTTTGAATAGTCACTAAATGAACTAGTGTTTATTTACCTATATATCACTTCATAGTGCTTTACAGCACTCTCTAAGCAGTTTACAGAGTGAGCATATTGCTTTAAAGCAGGGGTAGTTAACCTTTTTATACCCACCGCCCACTTTTATATCTCTATTAGTAGTAAAATTTTCTAACCGCCCACCGGTTCCACAGTAATGGTGATTTATAAAGTAGGGAAGTCAATTAAATTAAAAAAAGGAAAGAGCTTCAATACCGGACAAAACCCTTACTGCCCACCATGAAAGCTGCAACGCCCACTAGTGGGCAGTAGGGATCAGGTTGACTACCACTGCTTTGAAGGTTGTGTGCATTATATATGTTATTCTCTCCCAAGTTTCCCACCCCTCAAGCCTTCCGTTGTATGCCAGCAAGGTACCCTCTGCACTTATATGGCAGTTTTTATTTCTCTTCAAGTTTCCATGGAAGTTTGATCAGAAGATGATATTGGAAGGTAGAAATGCACTGAAATGTCTACCTTTTTCTTTTATTCTTGTCAAGGAGAGCTACACAGTTTTCTCTGCAGTATTACAGAAATAATTTGCCATTGTAGAAGATTGTGGGTTTGTTTTTTTAATTTTCTACATCTAGGCAGTAGTTCTGGGTGGGATGCAGACTCCCATCCAAGGACTTATCAGACCCTGACCCAGTTTAGCTCCTCAAATTAGTTTAGGTCAATAAGCACTCACTGGAGGAAAAAAAATAGTCATTTTCTTCCACTTTGATGCAAGATGGGAACCAATTAGCATTCTTTTGATACATTGCAAGAAGTAATGTATCAGGAATTGTATGAAGAATGCATGGGGGTACATTTTGATTTAGTACAATGGGCAAAATTTATCTTTCCACTTGCAGCTGTTACAGTGACTGCAAGCAATATGTGAAGAATTAGTAAATCATTCTGTTTGCAGAGGTATACTCCAGAAAAATACACTAGGATATGATTATTACTGACTAGTTCATAAACACGTGAGCTCCATTTCTGACCAATAAAATATAATTTGTTTGTGTTTTCAATATCAGACTTCTCAGTCTTATACTATCAAGAAAGTTCACTAGGGAAGCTATATTGTATGGACAGCTATATAATTTTATTTAATAAATATTTAATAAATTTTAAAAATTAAAGGTACAAATCGAATCTTAATTAGGGGTATAACTGATAGATCTTCATACCTGGCAATGCTGTGCAATTTGGTCCACTGCTTAGAGGTTGTGAGCATCTGGATGGAGATGAACTAGCTCCAGCTCAACCCTAGAAAGCATAATGGAATGTGCGGTTGACCTTGGGGCATTAGGGCAAAGTTGCTGCCTATGGAATGATCAGACAATAGAGGGAGGAGCCTGAAGTCACTTAACGGTCAGGGAAAGAAACTTAACAAGAACCTGCCCTAATTGCTCAAGCGGTTAAATGTAGCAATGGGAAGCTTATTGTCAGGCCTGCAGCCATCTTTTCTTTTGGATCTTTGGCCTGCCACACTTTCTATTATTCTACTATGCATTTTCTATTGTGTGAAAATGGGAGGGGGGAATTGTAGGAATGAGATGTGATGTAGCTGTAACAAAATTCTTTCTAGGAAGCCAAGGTCATTCTTTGTCTTTGCACCTGTGCACCTGACTGGAACTGGATGGGTGGAACTGCCAGCATGGTAGTGAAAGATTGGACCATATGATGGACTTGTGGGTGTGGGGGGCAAGATCTTGAACTTTCAACTAGGTGGGGAAAACCAGGAAATTTTCAGATTCGGGTTTTCTCAGATATGCCCACATAGCTCTCTTAATAAATTGGAACTTTGAGCAATACTTTGCCTTGGACTCTGATTTACGTTTGGATGCTATTTGGAACCCTGACACTTCTAGCTTGCAAGATTCTGTTAGTATAGCCTTACAGTGGAATGGATTTAGTTCATCAAGTTGTGTTTCTTGTCTGGTTTACCTGGGAAGGTTGACACACGATAGAATGGCTCTGGATATTTGGTCATCTTGGATTTGGTGAAGTATCTTCTTGTTGGGGTTGCGAGTCTGGATAGAGACAATTTGGGGTCTTTCTAGACTCATGGCTATTATTTGAGGAGCAAATGGCAGCTGCGGGAACTTTGCATAGATTCGTCTTGTCCACCAATTGCATATATTTCTCAATTGGGATAGCCTGCTTGCAATCACTCATGTCCTCATCATTTCTTGGTTGGATTAGTGTAATATTCTATACATGGGACTGTTCTTGAAGATTATCAAGTGTCCAGGATGGAATGGCAGATGAAGTTCTGGGCACTCCACAGTTTGCCCATATTACACCACTGCTCCTTGAGCTGCAGAGACTTCCATCTTTAAAGCTCTGAATGGCAAGGGCACAGGCTATTTTTGATACTGCCTCTCCTTGAAGGCATCTGCTCATTTCCCCAGGTTAGAGGGGATGGGCACATTGCAGATCCCTTCCCTGTTTCTGGTGGGACCCAGGCAGGATACCTTCTCTGTGGAGACCCCTACCCTGCTACCCTTCAGATGTAGTAGGCCCCCAATTTCCTGACTTTCCAGGAAGCTTTGATGAACTGGACACAAGCATTGGGCTAAGGTGAAATGGGAGCCCAGCAAAAATAAACATTGATGTGTGGAGAAATGTTTGCCTTTGGGTCACTGGGAATCTTTGTTATGGTTTTATGGGTTTGGGATGTTTTTACTGCCCTTTTGTGAGCTGCCCAGGGTTACAGGTGACCATATACGGCAAGTCTTTTGAACAAATAAATATAAGCAAATCAATTAAGACATGAGTGGAACAAGCCAGCTATAAAAATATACTGACCATTGGCATGCATAAAAATCTTATGGGTTTTACTTACGAGATTTACTGTGCTGAGATGCAAAAACATTGATCCAAATATGCACATTTAAGTACGTGTGACTTATCTTTATATAGTTCTCGCAACATTACCTTTGCAGTTGTCATTGATTTCAGATAGTTCTCAATTCTTGTATATTTAGATATATCTCCTAAAGCTCATACATTAAGAAAGCCTATCTTAAAATGTTTGTCTTACATCAATTAAAAGTTCTAACAGTTTATATTTCAAAATCTTGTTTTTTTATCATTAATGTATTAATATCTTTTAATGTCATTAAAAGACATTAATACATCCTTTTCCCTCCCCAAAAGCGTAAAGTTGTATGTAATGTTACTGTGAACATTTTCATGCTTTGTTGTCTTCATTGAGAATCTTTATTGCAACTCTTTTGATTGCAATGGACCGGAACAATATTATAATAACAAACATAACCATGCAATACTGTTCTCATATCCCATCACCATCTCCTTCATATTTTAAATATTTCCCCATCTCCCTAATTCCAACCAAGTCGTTTTGGCTGACAGCGCACTATCAATATTTTTGCATCCATTATGGATTGTGGAAAAAGTAGCTTTCATAAATATTGACATAGACCTTGCGAACATTATTTTAAAAGGACATCCCATAACTTTGAAATGTATATCAAGTATACATATTTAGGTTGTCCTCAACCCATGAGCACAATTGGAATAAGAATTCTGTTCACTAAGTGACATGGTTATTAAGCGAGTAATCACATCACCAAGGGTGATTTTATGACCATTTTTACAGCAGTCAAAAAGTGAATTCCTGTGCTCCACAATAGAAGAATGGATGGAGAATGTTATAGAGCAACCGTAGCAGAGATAGAAAAATTAACTGTTTCAATTAGAGGGGAAAAATCATATCCAGCTTTAATTTTATCTGAGAAATCACTTCCAGCCTTTGTTTTTGAGACAGAAAAAAAAAAATGAAAAATTGACTTTTCTAATTAACTTAGTTTACCAGTATAGAAATAGCTAGAATTCATTAAGTTGCTAAAATAAAAAGATGAGGCTGCAATTCTATTTTGTATTGTACCGCATTGAAAAAAAGTTGGAAGCCAATGCTTTTTTTCTTTCTCCCTTTAATCTTTCTCCTTTCTTCCCTTTTCCTGCTTCCTCTTTATCTTTATTTTCATTTGTATTTTATATTGTAACCTTAATTTTAAAAAAATGAACCCCCGTGGTTAAGCAAATCATGTGGTTCTTAAGTGAACCATATAGTTGGTCAGTGAACCTGACTTCCCCCATTGATTTAACTTCATTGAAAGCCAGCTGGGAAAGTCACAAATCACGTCATGTAATCAGAGGATGTTGCGACTGTCAAAATGTGTTCTGGTTGCCAAGAACCCAAATTGTGATCATATAACTCCAGGTGTTGTACAGTGGGCTTGTACACTCCTTTCTCGAACATCATCGTAACTTCGAACCATTATTCAGCAAATACTCATAAGGTGAGGACTGCTTGTACTTTTCCTTAGGAAAGCCACTTGGGTCAAGAGTTGTTTTTCTGCTTTCATGGTCTGACTGCATTTCTTGGAGAGATAAACTTGCAGCTGATGAAGTGCTAGGTTGTTATCTAGGGAAAGGTAAGTTATATAACCATTATTAGATTCTGATTCTGTTATTCTGTTCTACAAATCTTGAAATAAAATTCAAAAGGTGTTGGTTTGTTGTAAATTACACAGACACAGACACACACACACACCAGTGACTGGAGTAATAGTTGCAATTATTTCAGCCTAGAGACCAGCTATCTACATGGACTTTTCACTTCTACCTCAGGATATTCACATTGCACTGTTCAATAAAGATTTTATTTCAGCTGCACAAAGAGAAATGTGCTTCTCCTTCGCACTTATGAAAGCTTTATATAGATTTGTGTGGGATGTCTTGCGTATGCACTCTAAAGTTCCCTAATTTCTCCCCTTCCATAGCCTTGCTTTATTTATTTTTTAGTTTTCATTTAAAGTGAAGCATAAGCAGTACGCATACCAGCCTTAAATATGGTCTGAACAATGGATAAATTAGTGAATGTCTATTCATGGGGGGAGGAATCTTGAAACTTGCTCGAAACTGCTTTTATAAATCATTTGTCAGAGATGTATTTAACTACTGTCTACATCAGTGTTTCTCAGCCTTGAAAATGGCTGTCTGGCTCTTAAGATGTGTGGACTTCAGTTCCCAGCATTCCCCAGCCAGGTTGCTCCGAGTCTCACCCCTTTTTCTGGATATTTTTTTTTTAACTCCTACCTTTTTGTCACCCTCTGCAGATATCACTTCATTTTCAGAACATCTGATTAATAAATCTGGAGAGTCCTTTGGAGGACCAGATTAATTAATAAAAGCAAAGCATTGCCTTAAAAACCAAATAAGCCATATTCAACATCTTCATCAATGATTTGAATGAGGGAATAAATGGGGAACTCATCAAATTTGCAGATGACACCAAGCTGGAAGGAATAGCCAACACTCAAGAAGATAGGATTAAAATACAGAAAGATCTAGACAAACTTGAACATTGGGCATTATCTAACAAAATGAAATTCAATGATGAAAAGAGTAAGGTTCAACATTTAGGCAAGAAAAACAAAATGCACAGGTACAGTATAGGTGGTACCTTGCTCAATAGCAGTAACTGTGAAAGGGATCTTGGAGTTCTAGTGGACAACCATTTAAATATGAGCCAGCCATGTGCAGCAGCTGCCAAAAAAGCCAACACAGTTCTAGGCTGCATAAACAGAGGGATAGAATCAAGATCACAAGAAGTGTTAATACCACTTTATAATGCCTTGGTAAGGCCACACTTGGAATACTGCCTTCAGGTTTGGTCGCCACGATGTAGAAAAGACGTGGAGACTCTAGAAAGAGTGCAGAGAAGAGCAACAAGGATGATTAGGGGATTGGAGACTAAAACATATGAAGAACGGTTGCAGGAACTGGGTATGTCTAATTTAATGAAAAGAAGGACCAGGGGAGACATGATAGTGTTCCAATATCTCAGGGGTTGCCACTAAGAGGGAGTCAAGCTATTCACCAAGGCAGCTGAGGGTAGAACAAGAAGCAATGGGTGGAAACTAATCAAGGAGAAAAGCAACTTAGAACTGAGGAGAAATTTCCTGACAGTTAGAACAATTAGTCAGTGGAACAGCTTGCCTCCAGAAGTTGTGAATGCCCCAACACTGGAAGTTTTTAAGAGGATATTGGATAGCCATTTGTCTGAAACAGTATAGGGCTTCCTGCCTAGGCGGGGGGTTGGACTAGAAGACCTCCAAGGTCCCTTCCAACTTTGCTATTGTATTGTATTGTAATGTCTTTGTGGACCACATATTGAGCAACTTGGCATTAAAGTTATTACATCTTATGCAGATTTTGAATTCCCACATACATGTGTTTGCCATCCCCTAAATAAAATAATCTTTTCATGTGCAGTATACTAATTTGTGCAAACAATAGTTTCCAGGTATTAATTAAACCAATCTAGTAAATTATTTGCCTCCTCTTGGATGCACCACTAAAACCTTTTACATGAAACTTCATGATAATCTACAATTCAAGAAATTTATAAATGAATTAGATAGACTCATGTGCAAAATTTAGAATAACAAAAAACAGAAAAACCCATAATAACATGCTTTGCTTCACATGGTTCCTCACTGTGTGCCAGGCTTCAAAAACTAAGAAAGAAACATAAAATTGCAATTTTCTTTATTGTTCCCCATCTATAGACAGAAATCTTGCCAATCTAAAGCAGCTACTTGCATCATTGAAGATATACTCTGAGAACTTCTAGGGATGAGCTATTGTGATGTTCTTCCACATACATTCCACTGTCTCTTAGTCCTCTGGAGTGCAGCCCCTCCATCCTGGGAATCCAGATGACATTCCACTGCACTGTGTACTCACCTTTATATATCTGTCCATGGATGTAAGATGCATTAAATATCTGATTTTGAGATTACCTTTAGAGAGATACTGGCAGGCAGCTACAACTGCAATTGCCTGAATGCTTATTTGAACACCATAGAAGTAACTAATACATAGAATTTGAAACACAAATATAAATATAAATTATTTGAAGAAGACATACTGTGTTTCCAGTTCATGCTTTTATAGAACTTTGAAATGGGCTGCCATAACTTTATAAAGATTTAAAGGTGATCTAGATGACATCATCTTCCATTTGCACATTCCCATATATTTCCAGCACTGTTTATGTGTTATTTTCCTGCCAGAACAAATATGTTAAAGAAGATGAATAGGGCATAGAACATACTGTAGAGCAGAGGTTCCCAAACTCGGCAACTTTAAGAGCTGGCTGGAGATTTCTGGGAGTTGAAGTCCATAAGTCTTAAAGTTGCCAAGTTTGGGAACTTCTGCTGTAGAGTAATACGGCTGGAAGGGACCTTGGAAGTCTTCTACTCTAACCCTCTGCTCAAGCAGCAGACCCTATAGTGTTCAGGACAAATGACTGTCCAGTCTCTTCTTGAGAACCCCCAGTGTTGCTAAGCCACAACTTCTGAATGCGAGCCATTCCATTGATTAACTGCTCCCACTGGCAGGAAATTTCTCCTGAGTTCTAGGTTGGATCTGTCTTAATGACCTTACACCCATTACTTCTTGTCCTGCCCTCAGGTGTTTGGGAGAATAGTTGCATAATATCATTAGATTCATTGTTCTTCTTTCTTTATACCTTTCCTACTTTTCTGTCTTTTCTAGAGAGATGGTTTTATATATTTATATTTATAAAATTTCTATCCCGCCCTATCTCCCAAAAAAGGGACTCAGGGTGGCGCACAGGAACTTAAAATCCAACAATACAAATAATACAAATTCTTCAAAATTTAAAACTACTATTAAACAATTTAACCTGTGCTAAAAAGGAGACAGTTAATTTAAAACCCAGATCTAATAAAACATGGTTGTAGCAGCTATGCCAGACCGGCCATATGGAAGAAATAGGTTTTTAAAGTCCGGCGGAAGAGGCGAAGGTCGTTGATAGTCCGGAGGTCTGGGGGGAGGTCATTCCAAAGGGCGGGACCTGCCACAGAGAAGGCTCTTCCCCTGGGCGTCGCCAGCCGGCATTGTCCAGCGGACGGCACCCTAAGGAGGCTCTCTGTGGGAGCAGACAGGTCGAGTGGAGGTATGCGGTAGAAGGCGGTCCTGCAAGTAACCAGGCCCACTGCCATGGAGCGCTTTAAAGATGGTCACTAAAATCTTGAAACGCACCCGGAAGGCTACCGGCAGCCAGTGCAGCTCGCGCAGGAGAGGTGTTACATGGGAGTATTTTGAAACTCCCAAAATCCCCCGCGCGGCCGCATTCTGCACCAACTGGAGCCTCCGGGTGCATCTCAAGGGGAGCCCCATGTAGCATACAGTAATGTATCTAAAGTAGAATAATTTGAGCCTGGTCATTTTTGCCTCAAGTGACAATTCTGGTTTGATATGTTTGATGATCCATCAGTTTGTTTTCTTGAATGTCCATGGTATTCATAGGAGTCTTTTTTCAACACCAAAGATGTCAATACGTGACAGCTGAAAACTCTGATAAATAAGGACAGGAGAAGCAAACGTAGCTCTTCTTATCTTTCTTCAATACCTTTCTTCAAGGTTATTGGTTGGCTCCTAGGAAAGACAATTGTACCAGAGTTACAGATACTGCAAAATCCTTGCCATAATTGAATCTCACATGGAGTTGGGGTGTTTTTAGAGTTTATAATAAAGCAGAAAATAGTAAGACCCAGCCAGTTGAATCCTTGGTCCTTAGTCAGTCTATTTTTTGTCTCTGCATCCCTAATCCAGGCATGGTCCCAGCATACCTTGTAGCTCCAAACATAAATAATGATTACTAAGGGGCTAACTACCCTGTTCCCCTGAAAATAAGACCTCCCTGGATAATGAACCCAATCGGGTTTTGAGCGCATGCACTAAAATAATCCCTCCCCCTAAAATAATCCCTCCCCAAAAATATTGCAACACAGCCGCTGCCATGAGGTTGCCACACTCGCTGCCTCCTGCACCTCAAAAATAATAAGACGTCCCTGAAAATAAGGCCAAGCACTTATTTCGGGGATCAAAAGAAAAAAAGACCGTGTCTTATTTTCGGTGAAACATGGTAATGGGTGTAGAGAGAAGACAGTAAATGTAGATATTACTTTTAGTAAGAGGGCAACAAGGGTTTTTTCCAGATTTGATAAAAAAAATCTGAATTATTGAAGAATTTGGGAAATGAGTTTCATTTGTGATAAGGGTGAACAAAACACACACACACTACACACACACACAATTTTATTTTTGAGTACTTCCTATCTAGCATTTGATCCTCACTGTTTAAGTATTCATACTACATCAAAATCATGTTTATGTGTTCCATTGGACATGTGTCTTGTGTAGAACATGATCTCACAGCCAGTTTTCCGTGGCTGATTTTGAAAAGCTAGGGCAAACACATATAGATAAAAACACATAGTGAAACCCTATATGAGTTGATCTTTGACTACCGGTTTCTAGCTCACGACTCAGTCTCTTAGCTACTTCATTAAGTATATTATGGAAGCTCAGAACGTGGCTGACAACATCTTTTCGTAACTTCTTCTGTGAGACTTATGGAGACTTACTTAAGAGATGGATGTCTCTCTAGATAGCCATAAACCTCTCAACATTGCATGCATCTCAGCTTGGTTGATTGTGGTATTTGTCTCAGTATTGCCTGGTGGTAAGGAAGACAGTATGACAGAAGCTTTGGAAATAATCGAGAATTTGAAGAATGAGATTCAGTTGCTTCCAGTTTTTGAAGTAAATAAATGATTGGACTCTCCATTTATAAGATGAGAAATTGCAGTGAATTTGTACAAAAAAGTCTATCTTCATTCCAGAATGAAATATATCAAATGTTGAAGAATCATTGACTCTGACAACTATATATCTATATATGTGGGGTTATAGTGTAGAATCTGTAAACCAGTTAACCTATCAAGCTTTTCTATACAATTTAAGCTTTGGTAGCCTGGCCTTTTTTTCAAATTTGGGAAGGGAAGCTCACATGAATGATAGAGACCACAAGGATTTAACATTCTAGTATTAATTTATCAGAATAAATAATGGCTTGTGAGGATCAGAAGTTAGGTGTGTTGGAAGGGTTATCTTTAACTCTGCCTATCTCTTACAATCCTGGTGAAAAATTCCTTCTCCAAAAGATTTTAAAAGTCTGATAATGGACTTGTTGGGGCAACATTTTTAGTTTCTTATTCTAGGGATGCAAGTAGTCTTTAATGTACTATCATAATGTAGGCTGGAGTTTCTACTATGTGACAGCCATCAGTCGAGGCACCTACATGACCAGTTCGATTTTATAAGCTTTTTTTGTGGTACCCATTAAGCAAACATGGCAATTGTAAAGTGAATGTGGCAAAGTCATGGGGTCATTTTTTGCTGGAAGCCACCCTAAATGGTTGGAAACTAACTTAAAAAAAATGGGGTGGTGGTGGTAAAGAGTAGTCACATGACCTGTAATACTGCAACTGACTACAAAAGTGAGTTGCCAAGCACCTAAAATGCGGTCATGTGACTGCAGGGGCACGCAGCATGCTGTGGTCAGAATTTCAGATTTGTGTCGTAACAATCTTTGGGATGAGGGGGGTTCCATCATGTCCTTGAATGGTTGCTAAGCAACCAGTCATTTAACAAGGATTACCTCTAATTGATGACCTCCATTATTCAATACACTGTAATCCCAGTCCTGTCTGAAAGACTTCTCAATGCTGGGATTTTTAAACTCAAACAAACACTTATGTTTTGATGCTTTTTCAGAAATTAATCCCTCCTCCAGTCACTTTTTAATGATTCAATAAAAATTTTAAAAAAAGAAAGAAATAAATCCCTCCTCCAGTCACTAAAATGGATTTTCAGTTTTAAGATATGAGAATGGTATACAGCTAAAACAATCCTTGACATTTGTGCAAACTCTGGACTTCTAAGCTGACATCCAATCACATGATTTTGATAAAGGAAGAGAGATGGGGTTTGTAGGGGTTTTTTTTCCCTTTATGGTATATTACACATTTTTTACTATAGTTTGTTGGGACAATAATCATGAGAGACAGACAGGGTCTCTCTGTTTTAAAATTGTAATCTTAAGTGGAAATCTGTGTATCACGCTGTTTATTATTGAATGGTTACCATATTTCTTTGGGACAGTGGTGGATTTGATGTTCCATGCCAAGTGACTGCTTTGATTCTAATTTCAGGGGGAATTTACCTGTGACAATTAATTTGTTAGCAGAAGAACACTTTTAAATTTAAAAATCACTTAGCTATGAAATTAGACTCAAATGAAACTCTTGTAAATCTTTTAAAATGTAAAATAGCGTTACTACTTATGAATCTATAAGTATGCTCTACACAGCATACAAATAGTAGGATCAACATCATGGCCTTCTTTTCTATAACCTTTCTCAGATTTATGTCCATTCTTTCTTTCAAGACCTGAAATTGGTATATACAACATCCCCTCCTCCATTTTTTCCCCTATCCACCAACCTATAAGATAGATTCTAGTAAGACTTTGTTGTTCAAAGCCATATGGTTAATTTATGTGTCTGAGGATGGATTTGAACCTACCATATGTCTTCCTTGGTTTTATAATTCCACAGTTATAATTGTATGTCATTGCAACATGAGAAGTTGTGTAACTTCCTCTCAGGCAAAAAAGACACAAACAAAGGGAAAAAATGCTGGGATTCTTCTCTTGTCCTCTAGATTTTTTTTTCAATTGCAGGATTTCACTATAATGTTGGGGTGCCAACATGTATTTTCTTTCCAAAGATCTTCTCATTTTGTTAGACTCTTTCCACCAATGGTGAGAGACCAATTCACTTCAACCACCAGCCCTAGGTTAACAATGCTTTTTTGTTGCTGATCAACTGGTTACATTTTCTCATAAAATTAGGACAGGCCCTAAACCAGTGGTATCAAACTTAAGGTCCACCGGCCAGATCTGGAAAATGGAAGGGGCTGGTCCATGTCGCTTCGGCCCGGTCTACCTACAACACTTCAGTATGGTCTATCCATTACAAAGAGGAAACATTGGGGCAGTTTGAGGAGTGGCATCAAGCTGGCCATGCCCACCCAGTTGGCCATGCCTACCCAGCTGGCCATGCCCAGTGAGTGGCGTCAAGCCGGTCATGCCCACCCAGTTGGCCACCCCCCTCCAAGGTCAACCCCAGCCCTGATGTGGCCCTCAGTGAAATTGAGTTTGACGCCCCTGCCCTACACAAAAGAAGTCGGCAGTGTAAGCCTATTCTTCCAGTAGACATTGTATTTGCTAGTAAATAACTCTCATCATGGGTCCAAGTGCTGACCTGCCACAATGTCTTTATTTATTTTATTTGATGTTGTGCTGCCCAACTTCAAAGTAAACCTGGGAGGCTTTCACAGAACACTCAACAGAATAAAAACAGTGTAATAAAAACACAACAAAAAACAAACTAGAAAAGAAGGCCAGCTAACAAGATGGCCAGCCTGACAACAGTCCTACAACATTCATTAGCCAGCCAGAAGTTTCAGCTACCTTAGCCAAAGGCCTGGAAGAATAGCTGGGGCTTTATGGCCTTTTGGGTGGGAGCCATCTGGATCCTAGGAGCACCTCACTGCAGAGGGCAGTGCAGCATCAGAGATACATCTTTCCTGGCTTCTAATAGGTGACACTGTTTGTCGAGAGGAAACTAGAGTACATCAACCCTATTGTCCATGCAACACCATGGGAAATGGGGATGGGGTGAGGCTCAAATGACCAAAATCTATGCCATGTAAGGTTTTATAAACTATGTATTGCACCCAAAAGCAACCAGTGTACCTTGTACGGGAGAGGGAGAGGGCAAGAGGGGAGGAGGGAAAGGGGAGACAGAGAGAGAGAGAGAGGGACTCATGCCTCTAAAATGGATTTATACTTAAATATGTTCTTATCCTGTCTTATAGTAATCAAATATTTTTCTTTTGTATCTTGTTCTTATAGGTTTTGCCTGGCATTCTGCAGAAACACTGCTGTATTTTACCAGATAGGAATACAGGTAATCACCAAGTTTTATTCTGCTCTTTTAATGTCTTCCTTTGTTTTGAGACAAAGAACACTGAAGGAATTACAAGAATCAGATGATTCTCCAATTGCTCTTCATAAGGAGGATTGGGGGGGAAAAGTCCTCTGAGGAATGGGCTGTTAATCTTGAATTTAAATTAGCTGTTGTAAGTAGAATAATATATTTACAAATGACATGCCATTTGGGGCTAATTGCTCTTCTATAAAATGGATTTCCACTCTCTGTATTTGCATATATACATTCATGAAATATATATTTATTTCCAAGCAAACCTTTCCAGTTATTGGTTTGCTGAACATCTACAAACTCAAGAGTATATATAGGTTCTTGTAGCTTTATTAAGAACAATTTTCATTTCTCTATCTAGAATATGAATTCTTTCCTGTGTTTGTTTCAAGGAGCAGTGTAAGGCTTAACTTTAAACTTTCATTTTAAAACTATTAAATTACTAAAGCTGTAAAGGATGTAGTTTGTTTCCAATATTTTATGAAAAAAATGCTGCCAATAAACAGTCCAAGTAAGGTCACATACGGTATGTTTATACTGAAACTTAGATGAATTTGAAAGCAGAGTTCTCTAATGCATGTTCTGTAGCATGATTCTCAATGAAATGGTTATTCATTTAAAGCTGGAATGTTAAGTTGAAATTAGGTTCCTAGTTAGGGCTGAGATGCTGCTTCAGCCTTTTAAGCCATGGAAGAGCTAGGCGACAGCATGTACAGAAATGATCCTTGAATCAATCATGTGAATCTTCCAAAGGACTTTAAAGTTTCAAAGACAGGTGATTTTGTTTGTGCTTTTCTTTTTTTATGAAATTCCAATGTTTAATGCGTCTATAGAGAAATGTTGATGAAGAGACATGATTACAATCAACCTGAAACACGATTGGTGCAAAATAAATAAATAAAACATATCAATATTCTACTGTATATATAGCCTTCTACTCACTTGTTATTCAAAAATAACACTAAGCTACTCACTTTTCTTTTTTTAAATGACATCTTTAAAATGCCTTGTGATATTTTAATGCTAAGGAACAATTAATTTGCATTTCTCACCGAGAAGAGCATTTACACATTTCTGACTGGAAAACTGCCTTACAAAATGCAAAAACAAACCTGAAGGACAAGAATTTAGTTCACAGATTAGGAAGTTCGCATATTGGCTCATGAAAATGTACACCTGGCAGATTACTTGCCTTTCCTACTCTGGTAGAAGGGACAACTGGGAAGTAATCCTTCTAAATTGTTCCGGTAAAGCTCATTTCCATGAACAAATCTAGTTTCTTAACTTGTGAAGTATCCCAAAATCATTCTGAAATCAGGGTTGTACGAGAGTCTTTAATACCCATTAAGTCAGCATTTTATGGATTGCAGATTTGATGGCTTCAATTTAGCAAAAAAGCTGCCTTACCGAGAAACATTGCTTTTTACTAGCCACTAAGGAAATGAGGGATTAGTTAAAGTGTGTGCCATGACTCGGTAAAATGAGCTTGAATAAAACATACAACAGAAAGTATAACTATTGCAAGCCTCTAGAAGCAGGAAAGTTGCACGCTATATTGCAAGTGCTTCTAAATTAAGACTTCCTTTGATCTGAATTTCCACATTATTTCCTTATCATTGGTATTTTCATAGGGAAAGTTCTCTTCAATTACCACATATTAGATAAAAGGCATGGAGAAGGGAGAATCATTTTCCCAAGGCAAATTCAGGAGGCTGGTGATTTTTTTTAACCCTGCTTTTTTTATTCCAGTTTATATTCTCTACTTGTGACTACGTTTTCCCCAAGTGAGTTGTTTAAAAGTTGATTTTGTTATTAATGACTGGGTTTTGCTCTATTTTTTTGTTGCCTAAAATTGACTTGTTGATTGAGGCAGCTTATAAACCAATTAAATAAAGCAGCCCCACTGGTGAGTTTGCTTATGGCTGTTGGGTCTTTTTGCCGATTGTAAGATGGAATGAACTAACACATGAATTCTGCAGTGGTGGGTTGCAGGCTGTACGCCTCAGTATGGGCGTACTGGAGCCAGCCTGGAGCACTGGATACCGTTCCGGTACGGTGCTCCAGAGGGCCTGCCCGTCCAACCTTGCTCCTTACCTGTGTTTTAAAGCTTCTGCGCTGCCGTGTACAGCGCATACAGGGCAGGAGCAATGCTCCGCAGAGCAGCTGGAGCGTCACGGAGCATCATGGAGGTGCTAAGATGCAGGCCCCATTCCAGGCGTACTGGTTAGAACGTGATTTGAAACCCACCACTGGACTTCTGGCACATGATATATGGATTGTGGCTGTATCATTCCATTTTCACAAATTGAGTTTCTCTCTGGTTTTCTAGTTTTAATTTCTTGTCCACTGCAGAGAGTCACAGTTCTGAGATGAAAGGCCAAATAAACAGCTTTAAAAAAATAATACTTCTGCTTTCTGCCACTGACATGATGACCTCTTTTGACTGATTTTCAGGAAGTTATTAATGCTAAGTAGACAACTCAAGAAGGGTAATAGTCTTTGAAACGCTGGCATAGCTGATCAGATCCTTAGCAACACTTCATCTATTAAAATATTAGAGTATGGATAATAAGTTTATCTGTATACTGTAACAAAATAATACCTCTTGGCCTCCAGTTCTAATGGAGAGTTAACAAACATTGCATTGCATTTAATATAGATAATTGGATGCTGTGTGTTTTCTTTTCTGTTCAGGTTATGCCAGGTTGGAGATGGTTGTGAATTTGCTTAAGTTTCAAATAACTGTTTCAATGTATTGCTAATCTACATAAATAAAAATGTAAAATAGTTTGTGCAAAGTCGCTAATCTCAGAAACTACTGGACTGATTGACACCAAGTTTTCACACAATGTTCCCAAGGACTTCCGAATCAATCATACGTATCTTTTGTGTGCCTGGCACATGTGTGTCATGTGCACGGTACACAAACATAAAATGTACCCACTTGTGAGATTTTCACCTCCCTGTAACTCCTTCCACTTGGCTGCTGCATCAGTGAACGGCGTGTTACCAAGGGCAACACGGGAATCTGTGCATGCGCCTCCCTGGGCCAGGTCAACGGCAGCAGTCACCCGGTAGCCTCGTGGGATGCCGCACCCGGCATCTCCTATAGGCGGGGCGGGGGGGGGGGAAGCCTCTGCCTCCACGCCTCCTTGCCGATGCTGTCGCCATGCCTGCCACTCCTGGCACCTCAACCGCCCCCCCCTCAACCCCCCCTTCCTGGCACCTCAACCGCCATGCCTGCCACTCCTGGCACCTCAACTGCCCCCCCTCCCTTCCTGCCTCAAAGGAGGCAGGAAGGGAGGGGGGCCTGGAGGAGGTTGACTGTGGGGAAGGTGGTCTGGGGAGGGGAGGTTTAGTTAGGTAGGTAGGTAGAGGAATACAGAGAGAGGGAGAAATACAGTAGGTGGGTAGGTACAGGGATAGACGAGAGGGATGAATACAGCAGGTAGGTAGGTAGATAGGTACAGGTATATAGAGAGAAATACAATAGATAGATAGGTAGGTAGGTAGAGGAAGAGAGGGAAGAATACAGTAGGTAGGTAGATAGGTAGGTAGAGGGATAGAGAAAGAGGGGAAAATAAAGTAGGTAGGTAGGTAGGTAGGTAGATAGGTAGGTAGGTAGGTGGGTAGAGGGATAGAGAGAGGGGGGAAATACAGTAGGTAGGTAGGTAGAGGGATAGAGAGAAGGAGAAATTAGGTAGGTAGGTAGGTAGGTAGGTAGAGGGATAGAGAGAGGGGGGGATAAATAAGATAGGTAGGTAGGTAGGTAGAGGGATAGAGAGAGAGGGGGATAAATAAGATAGGTAGGTAGGTAGGTAGGTAGGTAGGTAGGTATAGCGAGAGAGAAGGAGAAATTAGGTAGGTAGGTAGGTAGGTAGGTAGGTAGGTAGGTAGGTAGGTAGGTAAAGGGGTAGAGAGAGAGGGAGAAATACAGTAGGTAGGTAGGTTGGGGGTTATACGGTGGTTGTGTGTACACAGTTTCGTTGGCCATTTAACCAGACTGGCCACAGCAATGTGTGGCCGGGTATCGCTAGTTTCAAATAATGGTCTATCTTTTTTGATAAATGGGAATATCATTAAGCAGTTGTAAAGATGCTCCTGCTGAAATAATTTTGATTTAATACAGCTATTTATGTCTCACTTTTCAAATGAATTCCCAGGATAGAATATCAAGTACAAACACATTAAGATAACACTATGAATTAATATTTACAAACCCTACTCGGGGCAGGAATACAATGTAAAGCAGCTCCAACAAATAGGAGTCTATCCTTTCATTGAAAGCATTCAGAGAAGGTGTTTAACACCATACAAGTTATTGGATCTGCTATTAAATAATGTTTTATGTTAGAAAGTTATTCTTTTTAACATTTAATTGGAATCTGAATTTTTCTACTTTTAAAGTTCTGTTTTTCTGTGCTCTTTACCCTTGAAAGATACAGTACAGATCTTGATTTTTTTTAAATGTAATTTATTCAACATTAAAAGAAAAGTTATTTAAAATTAAAAAATAATTGTGTATTATTTAAGTTTAAAGAAATAACAATAAATAAGCAATAAGAGTGCTTTCATAGTTCCTTCAGTCTTCTCAGAAGTAAACATTCCCAGGCCCCTAACTTCTCCTTGTAGCAATTCCAATCCTGTGGGGGTTTTTTCATTACTTTTCTCTGAATTTGTTTTATTTTATTTTTTTTGAAATAATTTTTATTAGTTTTAACATTTTATAAAAGGAAAGGGGTAGGTAAGGTATTTTAACAATATTTTAGAGCTTCCACATCGGGGTTGGTGACCGCCTCCGAGTCTTCTTGAGTAAGTTCCATTAGGAAATAATAAAAATAGGAAGGGGTACATACATTTTAAATCATAAATTTCATAATTAGAAGTAAAATTTCATACATTCAATTACTTTGTTTCTATTAACATCCATACAGGAATTTGTTTTAGTTTTTTGAGCCTCTTTTGGGGTGTGATGGCCAGAACTAGACCCAGTACACAAGGAAAGGGCTTAGCAAAGTAGAATATATTGGAATAATTACTGCTAATGATTTGTTAACTTAAATCTCTTGGTGCAACCATGATTCCCCCCCGCCCCCCATCTTTTTTTGCAGATAGTTTCTGACTTATATTCAATTGCAGCCAACTACTATCCTAAGATATTTTTCACAAATACTGTAACTTACCTAAAGTTTCACATTCTAAACCTGTAGCATTTTTTTTAAAATTGGATTTGTATCCTGCCCTATCTCCCCGAAGGGACTCAGGGCAGCGCACAGGCAAATATTAAAAACAATACAAAACAATACAAAATACCATATAACTACTATAAAAATATATTAAATTTAAACCCGTGCTAAAAACATCTTAAAAATCATCTGAAAACCCTTAACAAAATCCCCACAATTTGTTAATAAAGTCTAAGCCAGGCCAGCCAGATGGAAAAAATGAGTTTTAAGCTCCCGGCGGAAGAGGCGCAGGTCCGTGATGGTGCGAATGTTGGGAGGATTTTATTTTTATTTCCTAGTTGGAGAAACTAAGAATTGTTTTAGTTAAATTTCATTATGTTGCTGTCAGGCCATTTTTCTAGCCTAAGAAAAGTATTTCCAGTATTATTTATTCAAGGCATGTTAGCTGTTTCACCCACTCTGTATCATCTGCAGATTTGATAAGCAATTACTCTACTTTTTAATGCCAATCACTAAATAAAAAATACCAAGACAGTACAGAGTATAAGTAAAGGCGGTCCTCAACTTATAACAGCAATTGGATCAGAATTCCTATCACTAAGTGAAGCAGTCATAAATCCCTGGAGTTCCAGTTGCCATTGTTAGCAAGGCAGCTTTGTGCCAGGTTTCCAAAACCAAATCAGTGAGGAAACTGCAAGTCCCAGCTTGGCAGAGGTTGCAGGGGAGAGTTGGGAAGGGTCATGAGTTTGTGAAGGAGAGTCAGTAAGGGTGTATGACAGGTGCAGTATACAGGTGAAACTCGAAAAATTAGAATATTGTGCAAAAGTTCATTTATTTCAGTAATGCAACTTAAAAGGTGAAACTAATATATGAGATAGAACTCATTACATGCAAAGCAAGATAGTTCAAGCTGTGATTTGTCATAATTGTGATGATTATGGCGTACAGTTCATGAAAACCCCAAATCCACAATCTCAGAAAATTAGAATATTACATGCAATCAATAAAACAAGGATTGTACATAGAACAATATCGGACCTCTGAAAAGTATAAGCATGCATATGTGCTCAGTACTTGGTTTGGGCCCCTTTTGCAGCAATTACTGCCTCAATGTGGAGTGGCATGGAAGCTATCAGCCTGTGGCACTGCTGAGGTGTTATGAAAGACCAGGATGCTTCAATAGCAGCCTTCAGCTCTTCTGCATTGTTCGGTCTCATGTCTCTCATCTTTTTCTTGGCAATGCCCCATAGATTCTCTATGGGGTTCGGATCAGGCGAGTTTGCTGGACAATCAAGCACAGTAATCCCACCGTCATTGAACCAGGTTTTCATGGGCTGTACGCCATAATCATCACGATTATGACAAATCACAGCTTGAACTATCTTGCTTTGCATGTTTCATCTTTTAAGTTGCATTACTGAAATAAATGAACTTTTGCACGATATTTTAATTTTTCGAGTTTCACCTGTTCGTTGGGGATGATGTGCGATGGTGTGTGTAAGAGGCACAGCATGATTGAGGATGGTGTATGAGTACAGTGGGGCTGTGGAAGAGTGCACAGATGGGAATATTTACCCCTGACTTACAATCTTCCCAGACAGCTTCCCCATTGACTTTCTGGGGAAGCCAGCAGGGAAGGTTGCAAACAGAGACAAAGCAATCACAAGGCACTGTAACCCAGTTATAAATGCAGCAGGTTGCCAAGTGCCCAGATTGTGATCATGTGAGGAGGCTGGGACAGCTGGAAGTCTCAGGACCAGCTGTAACCACCATTTGTTCAGTGCTTTTGTAACATCAAATGGTCATAGATTGAGGACTACCAATGGAGACAATGATAGATCCTTCTCTATAGAAGCATCCAGAAGGTAAAATTCCCTTTCCAGATGTTTTTTTTTTCCATTCCAGCAACAGCTTTTGTGTTCTGTTTTGGAGAACTGATGTTTAGATTGATTGTCTATAAATATTTCCATCTTACATTAATCTCAATATGAATACAGTAGCAAACTTTCTTTATCAGCGCAGAATTCCATATAAGTAAAATTTATTTATTTAATTTATTTATTTCGATTTGTAAATCGCGCCTATCTCCATCGAAATGGACTCAGGGCGGTGTACAGATAAATCTACCATAATAAATAATAACATATACAATAAAAGAATTAAAATTAATTAAATTAACTTGTACTAAAATTCCCATTAACCTATTAACCATTTACTAGTTTGGTTGGAGTTTTGGCGTATATGAGGTCTAAAATTCTAGGCTAGTCCAGCTTGCTGGAAGAAAAGAGTCTTGAGTGAATGGCGAAAGAGGGGAAGGTCTGTGATAGTTCGAAGGTCGGGGGGCAGGTCATTCCAGAGGGTGGGCCCTGCCATAGAGAAGGCCCTACTCCTGGACACCGACAGCCGGCATTGACCGGCGGTCGGCACCCTGAGGAGGCCCTCCCCCTGGGAGCGAATCGGTCGGTGGGAGATATGTGGTAGGAGACGGTTCCGCAAGTAACTAGGCCCCTAGCCATGGAACGATTTAAAGATGGTGACAAGCACCTTGAAGTGAACCCAGAAGGCCACCGGTAGCCAATGCAGCTTGCGTAGGAGAGGTGTTATATGGGAGCATCGAGAGGCTCCCATGATTCCTCAGTCATTCAATAGGGGACATATGAAATGATTACAGATAAAACATTTCAAAGAATTACCAATGAAAACTGAACTTGGCTATACATAGAGCATACAGGCAAGTGTGGGTACATGTGTCGGGGAGCAAATTAGGGAAGGAACAGGAATGAAATAGTGGTGGAGGCATGTAAATAGAGCATCAGAACTGCACATTGCCGCACACTGTGATACAGTCTTCATATGCTCCTACTGCCAATCTTAAAGGCTAGAAATTAATCATGTGAAAACCAATATGGTTGCATTCACCACGTAGCATGCTCATCACCCCCACATTTGGAAGATCAACTGCTACCAAATTGAGCAAGTAAAAGCTTTCAAATATCTTAGCCTTTATTTCCACTCATCTTCCTCCTGTCGTCTTTACTCTTCAAATCTTTATTTGCATGCCCAAACAGCCTCTAACACAATCTATATAAATAAAAATGTAAAATAGTTTGTGCAAAGCCACTAATCTCAGAAAGTACTGCACTGATCGACACCAAATTTTTGCACAATGTTCCAATGACTTCCGATGCAATCATATGTACAGTTTGTGTGGCTGGCACACGTGTGTCATGTGCAAGCAGCACAAACGTAAAAGGTATGCACTTCTCAGGTTTTCACCTCCCTGTAGCTCCTCCCATCCAACTGCTTCTTATGATGCGTCACACAAACACCTCTCACATTTCCAACAGTCGTTTCCTCAGCAACCGAATAAGCCTCCAATGTTGCCACACTGCATGGAGGCTGTATGGACGCCTACTAGGCCCAAAACTAGGCATGGGGGGTAGGTAACACACTCCCATGTGGCCAATTTTTGGTCCCAGAAGGCTGTATGGATGCCTACTAGGCCCAAAACTAGGCATGAGGGGGTAGCACACTCCCAGGTGGCCCATTTTTGGTCCCAGGAGGTTGTATGGTAGGTAGGTAGAGGGATAGAGAGAGAGAGAGAGAGAGAGAGAGTGAAAAATACAGTAAGGTAGGTAGGTAGGTAGGTAGGTAGGTAGGTAGAGGGATAGAGAGGGATAGAGAGAGAGGGAAAATACAGTAGGTAGGTAGGTGGGTAGAGAGAGGGAGGGAAAATACAGTAGGTAGGTAGGTAGGTAGGTAGGTAGGTAGGTAGGTAGGTAGGTAGGTAGGTAGGTAGGTGGATAAAGAGAGAGAGGGAAAATACAGTAGGGTAGGTAGGTAGGTAGGTAGGTAGGTAGGTAGATAGATAGGTAGAGGGATAAAGAGAGAGGAAAAATATAGGTAGGTAGGTAGAGGGATAAAGAGAGAGAGGAATACAGTTGGTAGGTAGGTAGGTAGAGGGATAGAGTGAGATAGGGAAAATACAGGAGGGAGGGAGGGAGGGGGATAAAGAGAGAGAGGGAAAAATACAGTAGGTAGGTAGAGGGATAAAGAGAGAGAGAGAGGGAGAAATACAGTAGGTAGGTAGGTAGAGGGATAGAGAGAGAGAGGGAAAAATACAGTAGGTAGGTAGGTAGAGGGATAGAAAGAGATAGGGAAAATACAATAGGTAGGTAGGGGGATAAAGAGTGAGAGGGAAAATACAGTAGGTATGTAGGTAGAGGGATAAAGAGAGAGAGGGAAAAATATAGTAGGTAGGTAGAGAGATAAAGAGAGAGAGGGCGAAATACAGTTGGTAGGTAGGTAGAGGAATAGAGAGAGATAGGGAAAATACAGTAGGTAGGTAGGTAGGTAGGTAGGTAGGTAGGTAGGTAGGTAGGTAGGTAGAGGGATAAAGAGAGAGAGGGAAAAATACAGTAGGTAGGTAGGTAGGTAGGTAGGTAGGTAGGTAGGTAGGTAGGTAAAGGGATAAGGAGAGAGAGAGGGAAAAATACAGTAGGTAGGTAAGTAGGTAGAGGGATAGAGAAAGATAGGGAACATACAGTAGGTGGGTAGGTAGGTAGGTAGAGGGATAGAGAGAGGGGGGAGAAATACAGTAGGTAGGTATGTAGAGGGATAGAGAGAGGGAAGGAAAAATACAGTAGGTAGGTAGGTAGGTACAGGGAGAGAGGAAGAAATACAGTAGGTAGGTAGGTTGGGGGTTATACGGTGGTTGTGTGTACGTGTTTGTGTGTGCAGGTGTACATCTACACACAGATTGGTTGGCCATTTAACCAGAGTGGGCCACAGCAACGTGTGTCCAGGTACAGCTAGTAATTAAATATTCAATCAACAGTTCCATGCCCACCACAGTTCAATTTTTTAAAGTTAGAGGCTAAGTTTCCTGCTTTGTGGAGGGAAATGTTACACTAAAAGGATTCTTATGCCTTGGAAGCTGCTGAGTCTAAATTCCTATTATCTCTACTTCTTCTACTTGTTTCTTGTTCTGTAACTAATTCACTTCTCCTAGCTTGAGCTTCATTGCAGATGTTCAATTACCATTCTGCTAGTTGAAGTACTGGCTTAAACAAATTTTTGGAGGCAAATTTCTAGCCCAAACTAGAATGGATGGATGGATGGATGGATGGATGGATAGATGGATGGATGGATGGATGGATGGATGGATGGATGGATGGATGGATGGATGGATGGATGGATGGATGGATGCATGGATGGATGCATGGACAGACAGACAGACAGACAGACAGACAGACAGACAGACAGACAGACAGACAGACAGACAGACAGATAGATAGATAGATAGATATTTAAATCAGATGGAGCTAGGGCTAGACAGACAGACAGATGATACTTTGTTCTCATCACTCCTTAAGAGATGTCAGGAAAAGTGCCAAAATTTTCTGAAATAATTTTAAGCACCATCAATATATTAAGTCTTTATATTTTATTTGCCAAAAGAATTAACAGAGAAGAATATTTATGCAAAGTAAGCATACACAAAAGACTTAAGTTGTTTAATTTAATTTTCTAAATTCTAGATAGGTAAAAATAATGTCAGTTATTCCAAATTATTATAAATATTTTCCATTTTTAGTTTTAATTTCTTCCTGCCTATTATTTATTTATAAGGAGATTTACTGAAAGAATTGACAGTAAAATGATTTGGTACATCAATTTTTGGTATATTGTTTTTTATATATTTTATTTATGTTCCTTGCAATTGGGCAGCACCAAATAGAATTACCGGTAACTAAAACAATTTAAAGACAAACCCAGCTGTCCCTCAAAAGAGTTCCAGTCATCATCCTTAATATCTATGATCTTGAATTATCTAGCTAGCTAACTTGTTTGTTACCTTCTAGAAAGATTAATCAAGCTGTGCTTAGATCAGGAGTCCGTGAAGAATGGATAGGAACAACTGGTGAGATTGTAACAGCTGATAAAGGTCCACATTGTTTGGGTTGGTTTATTTAAGAAGTGCTGTCTTTTCAAAGAATGAAAAAGCAGATGCTCACACTAACAGGTTGGCAGTGTAAAAACAGACATAAGGGAAGGAGGAAACAAACAAACAAACCTAAGGAATAAATACACAGGAATAAATAAGAACCAGTTTGCATGTTTTTAAGCTTAATGATGAGAGAGTTTGGGGACAATGGCATTGCTCTGCAACTTTAGGATTCTATCATTACCACATTTCTTCAGCCGTAAAGAATATTCTCTTCTCCTGTCATTGGGTGTGTGTGCTAGATTTGCTAATTTTATTTTTTGACAGCCTGTGATGGGAAAGGACACTTCAAGGGGTGGCATGCTGGGAGCTGCATCCAACATAGTTTTGGTGCTTCTGTATCATACATCTGGAGGTCACTGTCAGTTAATTTAAACCCGAGCTTGATCTGCCATGAAATGGTCTTGCAAAGAGATTGCTCAGTTTTCTTGTTCTCAAAATTGGGATGAAAATGAGTTCTGCTCCCAGAGCATCATTTTTTTTATTGAGGCTAATGAAAGCAATTTGATCTTAAAGAATATCACTTTGAATATAAAAAAAACCTAAAAATCCACTAATACTGATTAACCGGCATATCTATGCCTTTGAAATATGACTTTTAAAAAGACAACTAGTACATAGTGTGAGGAGCCCTGCAAGTTGCATCAATTAAAGTTTATAGCTTGTATTGATGCTGATTAACTACAAAGCTAAATGAAGATGGGAAATGGAAAGAATGATTGATGTTTTACTTAAAAGCCACAGTGGTTCACTTTAATTCATAAAAAGGTACTAAGGCTGAATATAAATTATACTGAAGCATTTACTCTGTATCAGAGGGGTTTTCTTTTACATACATTCATGATTAACATAACACTGAAGTGTGTAGCTTAATGCTCGATGTGACTAATTCAGCAACTGACTATAATTCTGCCTGTGTGTATGGGTGCTAGAGAGATTTCTTTAAGGTATGCTATGCCTCCTTCTAGAAAGAAAAACTTTGAAAATCTGAACGTTTAGTTTGAAAAGCAATAAAGTGATAAACATTAAGAATCAGGAATAGCAATCATAATCCAATGTATCATTGAAGTTCAATAAATATATTCATGCTAATACCATTTGATATATACAACAGTCTGATTAAACTCCTGTTTAGAATAAGAGAAAACACCTGGGAGATCCATATGGCCATGCAGATTTAGGATTAGCAATACTAATTTGATAAAAATTGCTTTGGTTCAGAAAGTATCAACAAGATACAACAAGAGAGCTGAAGATGCTTCTTGAATGAGAAGAAGAACGTCTTCAAACAAAAACAAGAAAGTCCAGTTGCCTTCTGAAGAAAGTATCTTTGGGACAACCATGACCTGAATGATTGAGAATTGCCGTATCAACAAGATACTTCTCCAGACAAGAAGCACATCCAGAAATACTAGATTTACCTTATTGTAAGGTTCCATCAACAGATTAGCTTTTCCAAATGGCAATTCAATCAATACTATTACTGAAATAATGATCTTTTAAATAGAGAATTAAAGTACAGTATATCTAAGTTGGTTGTTTTTAATAATTTCTGCAAACAAGCAGAAAAAAGTAGCTCATATACTCAGGTCATGGGGAAAAGATTGTACGAGCTGATAATAAATTACATAATACAATTGCCAAAGTGACTCACTGGAACATCATTAAAAAAAAAAGGATCATGTGCCAGTAGTAAAAACAAATGGTTGAAATACAGAGTTGAAAAGTAATCGAAAATAAGCTAGTTAAAATACTGTGGGATTTCTGAACACAAACTGATGAAGCCTTGGCTCATAAGACCATATTTCACTGTGGCTGATAAGAAGAAAGTAATTGATGTGGCAATATCAGGGGATAGTAAGAATAGAAGGCAAAGATTCGGAAAGATTACAAACACGTAAGGTATGAAAATCGAAACTGAAAGATTATGATATAAATTGCCCATGGTGGTCCCAGTGGTTAACAGCAGACTGGATGCCATATCAAAAAATCATGGATGACTTTTAGAAATTTTACTCATTGGCAAAATTTCCATCTATTAATTGCAAAAGACCACACTGCTTGGAACTGTACATATATTATACCAATACCTTATGATCCCTTAAGTTCTTGAAAAGAATTTGATGAATATGAAGGCCAACGCTGTGGCTTCACATTGTGTGAACAAATAACAACAATAATATAAGAATGTTATTGTTATCTTATTTCTACTCAGAGAGTTTACAAAAGATTAATGAAAAGAATCTTGAAACTGTTAACAATAAAGCCAATGATCCTTAAAACCAATAATAGATTGTTATAGAAGCAAGTGCAAGCACAGCAAAATAATACACAAATAATATATTATCTTGCAAATACTTTAAAATTTTGCTGCAGTCTGAATTTCAAAATAGCCATGTAGTAAAAAGCTGGATTCTTTTGAAAGCAATAAAGATGGGAAACAAAAGAGTTAGAATAATGCTCACCTCTGAAGAGGTACAGTGATAAATTACTTTTTCTGATATCTTGGCCATTTAAAATTTATTACTGTGAAAATGATTTGTGAATACCTATTTGAGATTGGAAATTATTCAAGTTAGTTCAGAAAAAGCTTAAAGAATAGATGAGCTGCAAATTTCTATACAGTCAAGGTTTACAGCAATCAGCATTTCTTTAAATCTTTTTAAGAATGCAAATTCTTTTACATTGTTTCAGCGGTTTTTATAACAGGTTTCTAAAACAGGCTAGGAAAATCTTCCTGTGATTTTAAATTGTGCTGTTCTAATAAGGTCAGCTGTGAAAAAAAAAGTTCAGGTACAAATTAATACTCTCTTTTGTAATTGAAACAGTGATAAAGCTCTATTGATTTAATTTTATTGGATGATCTTCATTAATGGGCTTAGAATTCGACTATCTGGAATTAAACTGTAATGTATAAGGGGACATATTTGAATTAACCTGCAGATAACAAATGTTATCTGCATGACATTTATAACTGCATAATAACTGCATAACATAACATGGTAGCTCAGCGGCAAAGCAGCTGAGCTTGTTGATCAGAAAGGTCAGCAGTTCGGTGGTTCGAATCCCTAGCAATGCGTAAAGGAGTGAGCTCCTGTTACTTGTCCCAGCTTCTGCCAATCTAGCAGTTCGAAAGCACATAAAAATGCAAGTAGAAAAATAGGAACCACCCTTGGTGGGAAGGTAACAGCGCTCTATGAGCCTTCAGCATTTAGTCATGACTACGGAGACGTCTTTGGACAGTGCTGGCTCTTCGGCTATGAAACAGAGATGAGCACCATCCCCTAGAGTTGGAAACGACCAGCACATATGTGCGAAGGAAACCTTTACCTTTACCCTAACAAATGTAAGTAGAAAAAAACAATCAAATGTGTTTCCAGGAAAGAATTAGAGTTACAAAATAAGGACTATTCTGTCTTGATATCAAGTTTTCATTCACTTTATATAGTATATCCTTCAAAAATGGACACTTATTTTAAATGGATTAGCATGCAGTGTTTCTCAACCTTGGCATTTTGAAAATGTGTGGACTCCAACTCCCAGAATTCCCCAGTCAGCATAGCTTTCTAATCTTATTTTGTAACTAATAGCTGACTGGGAAATTCTGGGAGTTGAAGTCCACACATTTTCAATCTGCCAAGGTTAAGAAACATTGGATAAAGCTTTTCTCTCAAAACAGAGCTTCTGAAATAAAACCCAAAAACATTCTGGAACCACCACCCCTCTCTCTTTCTCACACACACATTTGTTGTTAAGGAATCAACTCCCAAATAATCAAGAGCAATATTCCTGAACTAACAATATAACACAGTCTTAACTGTATGGTAACACATTTTGTCAGTTTTAATGGGTGTTGGACAAGAGAAAAATCTGAATTTGTTTCCTAGTGCTAAAATTTTATGACATTTAGCTTGTTACCCTAGCAACAACAACAATATGCAGATACCCTAACCAGATGCAGTACCCTATAAGTGCCTCTTTTTCTTATTTATTAAGATTGAATTCTTCCAATATTGGTCTTGAATGCATCCATTTGATACACACACACACACACACACACACACACTTATTAGCTCTGCTTTAATGGCCTACACATTACTTCTGTCTCCATCATCCTTGGTTCATTAATAGATAACAGTGTGAGCTATTGGGATATGTTAATGCCTTCTTTCATTGGAGAGTAGAGAAGATTTATAGCTGTGCGCTTATTCCAAAAGATGAAAAGCATTCAATCTACAGGAATGCCCCATCTAGAAATAATCCCCTTCTTTAGTGTTTTCAGTATGTTGCCATGGCCATCCATTTACTGCTCTCTCACTGGGTTATTCAAGTAGCATTAAATGTCCTGTGACTGGTTGGGTCATTATTTCAGAGATATTTCCTTACCTGAACAGAGAAACAGAACAACCATAGGTGGGCAAAAAAGCAGTGGCAATGGGAATGAACTTCCCGCTGGCTTCCCCATTGAGATTCCTTTTAAAAAGCTGGCATCATTGGAAATGATGGCAGTGTCTGACTACAGCAGCGTGGCTGCACAGCAGCAGAGAAGTACTGAAACTGCCTTAACTTTTCCAAATTTCAATCCCATGGGAGTCATGGGTCCTGGATTTTAGACACATTCTGAAAATTAGACTCAGATGTGTTGATTCAAAAATTGTTCCCTTATGATAAATACCCTGTTTTGCTCAATTGAAGTTTACAAAGGGAGGTGCTTTAAGATGGACGAGAAACTCATTCATTAAAGTCCTTTTGATAGTCGTAATCAATGAAGTTGGTTTGGTGGATGGAGTTGTCCCATCTGGCACAAGTCAGGACTGTCCAGACAAGCCTCTCATAGAATTCTTTTCAAAGAAAGTATGGTTCACTAAATTGGAATTTACTGCAGCCACATCAAGGTCCCCGATAGTATCATCTTAAAATATGTGGGGTTTCTTTTTTTTTGTAGCTTTTAATTATTATTTTTTTAAAGTACAAGCTTGCATACAAAATGTGTATGTTAAAGAAGGTAGTACATTGTTAATGCACTGAATGGTGCAGGGCAAATATAGCCAGGGTAGAGAAGTGAATTGTTTCTGCAACTCAGGCATGGCATCCTGTCTTGTCCATGGGAATAGATGATCTCAGGCGATGGGCTTTTGGGAGGGACACCTCCCTCTTGATTTTATAGATTGCCTCTGTTCTGCAAGCAGTAGAGAACAATGTTGTTTTGTTCTGTCTGTGTTTGCCACAGTGCAATGCATTTGAAGGGGAAAAAGACAAGGGTGGTTGAACCCACCAGATACCTCTCTACTCTGATTGCAGTTAGGTTTTGCACGATAAAGAAAGCAGAGAGGTGAGAAATGTCATGTGGCTTGGACTATGCCTGGCCTTTTTCCATTTGAAAGGTTCCTGCTGGTATTTCAAGAACAGCACCAGCTGTGGTAGCTCCTGATGCCGCAAGGAAGTGAAGAAGCTGGGCCTGTGGGAAGGATGTTGTATGAGACCCATTGGGCAGATGAAACTGAGCCGTAGTCCGTGTCTTTGAACTATAGTATGTTCTCTATAGTGTTTATCTAAGAGAGAGAGGGGGGGGGGGTCTGTGATATTCTGTAAAATCTAATTATGAATCCAGACTCAGCAGTAAAAAATGTTAACGGTAATTATTTCTTTTCTCACCCTAGAGAATTTCTAATATTGTACAATATTCAAGACTAAGAACTTTGGGAATCATTCTATATTTATTGGGAGTTATTTAGTACTTTTAAAACTGGCCTTTTGCAAAGTTATCATAAATGTTTAAACGTTTTAAAAAGGGCAGCAGTGTTGTAATGCAAGTTGTAATGTAAAAACATGAGTGTTCTATTGACATTAATAAATATACCTTGAAGGCAGTATATATGTCAAGGTATTTGACTTTGAACTTTTTTGTATGCATGCTTCTTTTTCCTCCATCTCATATTTTACTCAATGAAAGCACTTTTACCACACTAATAGATGATCCCCATAGAGGTCTGTCAAAGCTAGATATATAGTAGTTTTCTTGCAGAACCAGAAGTTTAAAAGAGTTTATACTTATCAGTAAAAATGGAAATCTAATAAAAAGCCTTGATATGTATAATTTTATGCTGGAAATTCAAAGAAATGGAAGAAGAATGCAACAAGAGTTCATAGTCAATTGTAAAAATTGCCCAAGCACATTGAAATGTACACTGACTATTGATAAAGGTTGGGGCTTATCAAAGCATTCATCTTGAGAGAATATAAAGCCTGACTCATTCATTTTTCAAATTAAAACTATAGGAAACTTGCTATATCCCAAGCAACATTTTATTGAATTAAATGTGAAATTAAGAGAACATGTATAACCATGTTAATTTCTATCCTTTAATGCATGAAATTAATGGTATTAAAATAGTGATTAAATCTGGTTAGACTGAACACACATCAGGTGGGGGTCTCTCTCTCTCTCTCTCTCTCTCTCTCTCTCTCTCTCTCTCTCTCTCTCTCTCTCTCTCTCTCTCAGCTTCTTTGATGTTATAAATATGATTTCTGTTATAGCTCAGCCTAAATTAGGAATGGAAATTTTGGAGGGGGAGGACATATTTCAGTGGATATGAAAAACAGCTTTTTTTAGACTATCTTTTTTTCTGTGTGACTACATATCAAAAGAGGTTTCTGCCCAGAGAGAAAGCCAAATAAAAGCACTGCAGTTGGGGAGCAACCAGCTAAAAAGGAAAGGTTAGAATAAAATTAGGGGAGCTATTTCAACTTTTGCATGTATAAACAAGCAGCAAACCTAAATGTGTGCACAAATGCACACGCCCTACAGAAAGCAAGTTCCTCAGAGTCTAGCAAGATTGTTTTGAGAGAGTTCTAACTCCAAACCACCAGGCATAAGAGTGGTCAAGGGAAGTCCAGGGGTCCAAACATTGCAGATGGGTCATCAGCTGGTCCTGATCCAGAGTCAAAATCATGACGCTTCACATCATGAGCCAAGGCACATGAAGTCTGAGTGTTGAATGGTTGTTGCCAACAGAGAAGCTTGAGCTTGCTATTCATCTTAAATAGAAGCAACCCCTTTCCTTATTTCAAGTAAGAGCCATGGTTAAAATTCTGTTATAGCTGAGCCTATATTAATTGGCAGTTGGCAGATTAATTCTGCCAACTGCCAGCAGTTCAATTGTCACTGGCTCAAGGTTGACTCAACCTTCCATCCTTGCAAGGATCATAAAATGAGAACCCAGATTGTTGGGGGCAATATGCTGACTCTGTAAACTACTTAGAAAGGGCAGTAAAGCACTATGAAGTGGTATATAACTTGAGGTGTTGTTGCTATCTAGCCGAGCTCTTATTTTCCCTTTCCTTGCATTGACAGACTGGCCAGAACTGGCTCTGTGCCTAAGATAGGACTGGAACTCATGATGTTCTAGTTCCTAGTCTGATGCCTTAACCACTATACCAAACTCCCTCCCTCTTTGTATGTATGTATGTAGTATGTATGTATGTATGTATGAGTAAATAAATATTTGACATTAACTCATGCTAAGTTATATTACAATACATTGTGCATTCTAACCAAATATAAGAGAGAAATCTTGGTAAAGGATCATGCTTTTACTCCTTTTGGAGGCATCTGAACACTATTTCTCCATGTTAAGTTCCCTTCTTAACATATAGCATCATCTACTATATATCATTCAGATATTGCAATTCTTTTTCCTAGCTTAGTGACCATCAGTTTTGGAGTAGGATGCTTCAAGTTGCATCCCAGCCAGCCATCATTCCTGTTGTGACAATTTTTTAACTTAAGAGTCTCAACCTTCCTTGGCCATTTGTCTTCTTTTCCCCTTCTAGTCGTTGTTTATTCCTCTCTCAAGTTTTCTCTGCAATCCCCCTTATCTTATGCATTCACCCCAATGTTCTGGTTATACAAGCGTTGGACATCAGAGGACGATGCCACCATAGCCTACAAAAATGACTTCAGAGATGCCTGCTGACATTTAATTTGGTCGTCTTGTTCTATTGCAAAACTCTGATGGGTAACACAAGTAAAACCTGTAACTTCCTTCCACCCAGCCCCAAATAGTCACAATAGCTTTCTTGTGATTTCATGAAACTTATGATTGAAGGCAGCTGTTCAGTAGGAGGAGGTGGAGGTGTAGAAACATAGCAATTTTATAAGCACAAGATACTATTTTAGTTGCACATTAATATGCCCACCCCAAAAGTTAAATTGAATCCCGAAGAAGAAAGTAAAATGTAATGAATTCTTGCCAAATAGCAATAGTATTTTTGTAATCAGATGTTCTTGCATTGTTTGAAAAAGAGATGCCATTAATACGTGCATCCTAGGCTCATCTCAGTATGACTGAGTTACATTTTTTTCACAAGTTATTTATAGTCTCTTGGACACAAGCCTGTTTTTTTCATTCTTTACCATAGGATGTATCAAGTAGGTGGAAACTCCCTCGCATTAATGGCCCTCTCTATCAGCTGAACCTTGAGAAGAGCTCTTATTTTTCTAGATGAAAAATTGTTTTCAGGAAATTATTATTGCATTGAAATTCAGTGCTGTAGTTATCCTGTGTATAGTGTATTGCTATTCATAATTCCAAAATTTGCAATGAAAAATATGCGTCTCCTTTGCTGAGCAATCAAGGCAGGAGGGACTAACATGGAAGAAAAAATAATAATAAACATGCTCTCTATTATGCTGCGAAACAGTTCCACACAGCAATAATGCCTACCTGAATAAAATGCCCCAATAATGCAATTGATAAAAACAGACCAGTCTGGATAGAACAATCCAAGGTTGGATTTATCAGAATTAGTGTAACAAAGGACAAGAGATCGAGATAATGTATCTTCATGCTGCACACAACTGCACAGATCATCATCTTCTAAAACTATATATGAGGCAGGTTAGTCCCTGGCCAGTTTTTTATCGGAACAGAATTGGAAGAGGTCGGAACTCTTCAAAATAACAAAGAAATACTTGAGGGACCACCATTTTCCAAGAGCCTCTATCTGTCCAACCAGGTCCAGCAGAATGGGTATGCTGCAGATCCCATCAGTCAAAGAGTGTCAGATGGTAGGGACCAGAAAATGGCTTTTTTCCTCAGTGGCCCCTACTCTATGGAACATCCTCCATCTGGAGATCAGAATGCCCCCAACCCTGTTAGCCTTTTGTAAGGCCTTAAAAACCCGGGCTGTATTGCTAATTGTCCAGGTATCTCAGTTGATAACATATTTTTAATCTGGATGTTTTTAGTGTTTGTACTTTATAAAAACATTTTTAATATTTTTAATTGTAATATAGTTTTTGCATGTTAAGTAGCCTAGAGTCATTGACTGAGATGGGCTGCTATGGAAATTGAATAAACAAACAAATGCAATTTAATAACCAAATCATTTTTCCCCCCAAGTAAACCAGGACTGGTTTAATTTGGGCTCCCAGAGACATGGGATCAAGGCCTAGTTGGAATCAAGGTCTACCAATATGATGCTCCGTTGTCAGATCGAACACCATTATTTTTATTGCAGAACATTGGTTTGCTAAAAAGTCTTTAAAAACCCCTGTCACCAAAAAGGAAATCTCCTGGATGAATTCCTCTGCAGGAGTCAGCTGAAGTCTACTTCACTGTAGAATCTGATTGGCTCAGGAATTCTGGGAGTTGAAGTCCACGGGTTGTAAAGAGCCCATCTTTCCCCTCCCTTGATGTAGACCCTCCCCAAAAGGACTATCACATCTCCCCTCACACTCCCTCTTGCTTATAGAAGGACGGAGAGAAAGGTGTATATGCGTGTGCTTGTATTTTTCTGGGTCTGGAAATGGGTGTGTGATATAAAGTGATTGGTATTTAAGGCCAAGGATAAGATGGATTTTGTAAGCCGGATACCTTATTTTTAGGCAGTGAATTATACAAGTGCCATTATAGGCACATATTTATTGTGGGCGGGAGAATCTCCATGTTTAATATTCATCTGGAATAGGCGCAAGTTGACAAGATGTGGACGTTATTCACTGCACAGGATTTGAATCCTTCCCACCCATCTCCTCCCCCCACCCCCAACTGTTCAAAGTCATCTTTCTTTGGAGTATATTTGGTATGTTTTAGAAAAAAAAGTGTTGATGGAGAAAAATACCTGTATGCCCCCTCCCATCTGTTTTATTTCATGGAGGACTTAAAACTCACTACTACTATGACCCTAGATCAGTTATGGTGAACCTTTTCGGCACCAAGTACCCAAACCAGAATGCACGTGCATGTGCATGCATGTGTGTGTGCCGGAGCACGGGAAACCTGAAGATCAGCTGGCTAGTGTGCGCAAGCCTTATTTTTTTGGCCGTTTTCAGAGCTGTTTTTAGGCCGTATATCGGACTGTTTTCAAGCCATTTCAGGGTCATTTTCAGGCTGTTCTTGGGTTGGTTTTAGACCATTTTTGGTCATTTTCAGGCCATTTCCTGTGCCATTTTCCAGTCATTTTCTGGGCTGTTTTCAGGCTGTTTTTTGGACCATTTTCAGGCCATTTTGGGGGCTGTTTTCAGACTGTTTTTCATGTGCGCCGGAAACCAGAAGAGCAGTTGGCAATGGCACACGTGTTCACAGAGAGAGCTCCATGTGCCACCTCTGGCATGCATGCCATAGGTTCTCTCTGCATTCTGTTTCTACACTCGGCTGGACATAAACAGATTGCAGCAGAAAGAAGAAAAGCATTACGGGACCTTGTTGTATAAGTGTAACTGCAAACCCATATCAACTCTGGTTGTAGCAATTCAAAGAGGCAAAAATAAACATTTGGTACCCTATTAATTCACCCCATTAAAGCATTGTAACACCACTTCAAATCTATTGCATTATGGATATAAGCAGAATCCAAATGATTCTAACTACAGTTAGTAGTTATTTAATAATAATAATAATAATAATAATAATAATAATAATAATAATAATAATAATAATAATAATAATAATCTTTATTGTCGTAAAAATTACAATGAAATTGGTTTTAACTTCACTGGCGCAAAATTATAACAGAAACAAAAAAGAGAAAAGAAAAAAGAAAAACTAGTTATCCACACTATCAAGCTTGCAGACTGAATGCTAAATTGTTTTAATTTGGATTTTAAGGGGTAGAGTTTTTTAGGATTTTTAGCACAGGGTTATTGGTATTTAATTGTTTTTTAATATTTATTGTTTGCTATGTTTTATATTTTCCCATTTTAATCTCCTGTGCACCGCCCCGAGTCCCTTCGGGGAGAGTGGCGCAGTATATAAATTTAATAAAATGAGATGAAATAGACAGACAGTTTGAAAGACGGTTAAGGCACCGTGAGTTCTAATCTTGCCTTATTAGAGCAAGATTAGAACTATAAAGCCAGCTGGGTGACCTTAGGCCAGTTCCCTTCTCTCTCTCAGGTCTTGGAAGCAGGCAATGGCAGACCATTTTTGAAATCTTGCCAGGAAAACTGCAGGGACATGTCCAGGCAGTTGCGAGGAGTCCACACTGACTTCCAGGCAGTAATAAACAAAGTAAAAAGTATTATAACAATGTAATAATTTGGTTGCAGGGTGTACTTTTAACCAGAGAAACTGAGGTAATATCATCTAATTAGCTGTTCTGATCTTTTTCAATCTCAGCAGTAAACAACATGTCTTTATTAATTCCATGATTTTATAATTATGTTGGTCCTGAAAGTAGATAAAAACACGAATTGCCAACGTCTCGTATTGAGCTTATGCTTGCTCAATTTCTGGTTTTCATGTAAAATGATCTATCTAAGTACATGTTTAGAAACCTGGGAATGTGATGTAGCAGAGTCACCAGAACTGATTGCAATTATAGGGAAACTTCCAATTTCTAAAAAGTTTTAAAAGGGGGAGGAGAAAGAACCCAAAGTGGATTTTTTCATTAGTCTAAAGACAAAGAAGAATAGATTTGAAGGATTCAGGCTATCCATTGGCTTATATATTGAATTATCTGACTTCTTATGCAAGGATACTGGGGCCTCTAATTCTTCTTTATTACATTTCCTTCCCTGGCTTTTTAAAAAAATGTTTATGATTATGCTTTGCTTTCCTGATGTTGCCCAAAACATAACCATAGATCCTGTTAATATCTGTTGTTGTGTACAGCACGATAAAACAGTCACTGTATACAGGGTGTTGTAGAAGGAGATGATGATGATAATAATAATAATAATAATAATAATAATAATAATAATAATAATAATAATAATAATAATAATAATAATAATAAACAATAAATAATAATAATATAATCTCTGCCCCCTTGTACCAGCTAGACACATTTGCCTGACCCTAGGCTTCTCTGCACTTCCTGTTTGCCCCATGTTTGCCCTTCTTCTTTGGGAGGACAGGAATGGACAACATAGTAATCATCCTATCCTAGTCTTTTAGAAGGTAATCGCCAATCATGTCTGCTGGCTGTGAGTTAAAAGGGTTTCCCTGCATTAGTTAGATGTAATTAATGTAGGTGGAGCACTTAAGTCTGTCTGCTGTGTTCATTCTGCTTTAGACAAATGCCTCTGTTCCAACTGGCAAATGTGCACACATCCCCAGTCCCTGTGCTCTGCCTCAGTGGCCCTTCTGTACTAGGTTACTGGCTTGCTGTCATAAAAAGATGGAGGTTTCCTTTTTCTTTTAGCGTCAGGGTGAAATGTTGGCCGTGCCTTCGATTTCCCTTTCTCTTTTTTAACTGGGTGAAACTCAAAAGAGTTCCTCCAAGTTTCCCCTTTTAGTCCAAGTGACAGAAACAACTGTAAAAGTAATGCTTTGTTCTTATTCTTTTTTCTTCTTCAGATTACGTATGGGGGATTCTCACCCCCCCTTTCCCCCAGAACTGATTGCAATTGATGAGGTCTTCCAAATTTTGCCAGCTAGCCCAAGTGACAAAATGGGAAATCACAGCAACTTTTTCACCAATCCTTCGAATGCTTTTGGGTGGAAGGAAAAACAAAAGGCAGTTGCGTTCCATATATAGGCGAGAGGAGTAATCCACCAATTTTGTGTGTGTGTGTGTATGTGTGTGTGTGTGTGTGTGTGTGAGTTAACCATGATCCAGAGAGAACAACATGACTTAATTTAATTGGTGAATCAGCTTAGAAATCCATAAATCACCTCATTGATATTTATTCTTATCCATTCACCTGGGACTGATTGATCCCAGCTGAAAAATATAATAAATGAACTTTGCATATTCAGTGCTTCATCTGTGAGACAGAGAAGATGTCAGTGAGTAACCATCATCTAGAAAATAATTGTACCATTCCACTTTTCAAATCTGAAAAGTGACTGTTGTGTGCTTTATTAGGTAAGTGGTTTGTTTGTTTATTCATTCATTTTGTCCATCCAAATTCCTAATGACTCTGAGGCCATTTGTAAGATCCTTCATACCTCGTACGATATTTAACAACAAAACACCCAAAATTTGGTGATCTAAATTTAAGTAGTTTTCATATGTATCTATGGGGAAGAACAAAGAAGGAAAGAAAGACTAAGGTTGACACGATAGAAGTGTTCCAATACCTAAAGGGCTGCCACAAGGAAGAGGGGGTCAACTTATTTTCCAAAGCACCAGAAGGCAAGACAAGAAACTATGGATGGAAACTAATCAAGGAGAGAAGCAACCTGGAACAAAGGAGAAATTTTCTGACAGTTAGAACAATTAATCAGTGGAACGACTTGCCTTCAGAAGTTGTGGGTGCTCCATCACTGGAAGCTTTTAAGAAGAGATTGGATATCCATTTGTCTGAAATGGTTTAAGCTTGAGCAGTAGGTTGGACTAGAAGATCTCCAAGGTCCCTTCCAATTCTGTTATTCTGTTATACCACAGTAAATGCAAAATAAAATCCACCACAATAACTGCAAAATAAAAGCACCCCAAATCAGAATGAAACATCTTGGCCACCCCAATATCTTTTGTGGCCCCTCAGAAAATCAGCTGCAGTCCTTAATCTTCGCAGGAGTTGTCCATCCTCTAGATCTAGAAAGAAGTTCCTTGGGACAACAGGTTTAACAGCAAACTGTCTAGGCTGTAAATGCATTGATTCAGAGCTTCATGTTCCAAAAGGGGGCAGAAACAGCAAGTGGGTTCCTGTTGTTGTGTTAGAGGAAACACATTTTAAAAGAATGAGTCAGACGTCTATAAACAATCAAACAGTTTCATTTTAATCTAGTGACGTTATCTGTGTTCAACTTTTGTAGATTGTAATAAGGATTTGATTTTGAAACGTGAGTATATAATTAATAGCCTCAACACTTGTTCTCGGCTTGTCAAAGATTCCAAAATTACTCCTTACCCTTTCCTGTTAAAGGGGGAAACATTTTTTAAACTTAGGTTGAGTTTGAGGTATACTTTATGCTAAATATAGTGAATGCACCCTCTAGGTGGAGCTATACACTTGACTTGTAGAGAAACCTTTGTGTGAAATCTAGCCTGTCTTGTAGGAAAATGATCCCAAAATGAGCTTTCCCAGTGTGAAATTTCCAAACAGGTCCTCACTTGCCAAAACTCCAAGATCCATTTTCACTTCTCTTTGCATTTTGGCTCCTGGGCCAGAGCAAAGTAATAAAGAGGTGTTTCTTTTCAAAACAAGACGAGGTTGTGTTTTAGCTTAGTAGTGAAACTTTTGCTGCTATGTTTTTCCTCTGTTCGTTTATTCATTTATTTATTCACATATATACTATTTATTTATTCATATGTATTCATTTATTCATCCAAGGTCTAATTATGTTAATAGGTCATATTTATTTATTCAGTTTGTTTAGCCACCCATCTCAAATGTGTGACTCAGTAAACAATCATCGATAATTTTCTAATCATTTTACTTACACAATCATTGTACTTTTATCTATTTCTTATTTATTTATACCCCAACTTTATTATTTCTTTTATAAACAACTCAAGGTGGTGAACATATCTAACTCTCATTCCTTCTCCTATTTCCCCCACAACAACAACCCTGTGAGGTGAGTTGAAGTGAGAGAGAGGGCTAAAGTGGCCCAAGGTCACCCCACTTGCTTTCATAACTAAGGCTGGACTAGAACTCACAGTCTCCCAGTTTCTAGCGTGGTGCCTTAACCACTAGACCAAACTGGCAGAATGTGGCAACATGGGCCATTATGTGTGTCCCGAGAACAGCACAATTTACACTTCTGCTCCACGAGCTGCATTGATTACCAGTCTGTTTCTGGGCCCAATTCAAGGTAGTTATTAACCTAAAAAGGACTCCATGGCATGGGCCTAGGTTATCTGAGGGATTGTTTCTCCCCAATTACTTCTACCCATCCCATTAGGTCCAACAGAAGATGCATGTTCCAGATACCGTCTGTTAAGGAAGTATCAGCCTTTTCTGTCATGAGGTTCATCTTATGGAACGTCATTCCCCCACTCAAGATGAAGTTAGATCCATCCCTGTTAAGTTTTCATAAGTCCCTCAAAACTTGTTTATGTTACCAAGCCTTTTAGGCCCAAGGAATGGTGAGTCCCTGAAGTGGCTCCTCTGCTTGGCAGTTGCTTGGCAACTGACTCATATTTATGACAGTTGCAGTGTCCCGGGGTCCTGTGATCAGCTTTTGTGACCTTCCCACAAGCAAAGTCAACAGGGAAGCCAGATTCACTTAACAACCGTGTTACTAACTTAACAACTGAAGTGATTCACAACAGCTGTAGCAAAAAAGATTGTAAACTGAGGCAAAACTCACTTAACAAAAGTTTCACTTCACAACATAAATCTTGGGTTCTATTGTGGTCGTAAGGTGAGGACTACCTATATTAGTATTTTTTAATTGTTGACTTTTTGTTACCAATTTATCATTTGTTATAGTACATCTCCCATAGTCACATTTTGTGAGGGATAGTGTTAGGGTTAGTATGACCCTATCTCTATCTCTATCTCTATCTCTATCTCTATCTCTATCTCTATCTCTATCTCTATCTCTATCTATCTATCTATCTATCTATCTATCTATCTATCTATCTATCTATCTATCTATCTATCTATCTATCTATCTATCTATCTATCTGGATCACTAAGAATTAATGAGTTGATTATACACAATCAATTAATTACACCAAATTTTTTAAATGTAAACATTCCCTATACTTGTGTACCATTTTGTCAGAGTATAATGTCCCGGAGAATGCATTTTCTGCTGTGCCTGATCCCTTCTTTTTCCACTGTTTGTTTGCACAAATAGTTGAAATGGGTAAATTTTAGCTTACTCTTTCCTTGGGCTCCCCCACCTGTTTGCTTCCCTAGCACTTTTCTTCATGGTTACCTTGCCTTTTGCGATTCTTTTGCACCCTTCTTCATTTTACAAAATACAGTTGCTGAACCTGCTGTTTTCCTGCTAGAACTCACCTGTCTGAACAGCTTTCACCTAGTAAGAAAAATAGAAAAGTATCTTACATGTGATTCTTTTTTCCATATGTGGAAACAGGGAAAGATCTTTAGATGGGTGATGTTGGACAAAGGATTCAAAAAGACACTCTTCCTCTGCTTCAAGATCTGTGTATTATAAAATAATTGTGTAATTATGACTCTCTACTAAGAATAGCAGAGCTTTGGCCTTTCCTTTATAGGTTATATTTATATATTACAATAATTTGATTTGTAAATTTCAGACTTGTGTATCTATTAGTCTTCCACTATTCTTGTAATTTGCATAGTGGTGTACAACAGATGTGAAATTGTAGATCTTACTTTCACTAAAGATTATTTTCTGATGGTTTGGTGCTATTCAGCTTCCCAAATATCTTAATCACATCATGTACCATGGTTTTGAAGGTGCTGATATCTAAACCCCGTGTGGTATATTAACTACATTCCTAAATCTTTTTAATAAAAAATATTTGATGTTTCTAGTAATGGATAATATTGCTTCTTCTGGTGCATAAAATTCCATGAATAACACGGCCTTGTTGGGAAGATTACAGCTGAGAAAAGTAACATAGTATATGTTGCTTGATGAAAAGAAATCAAATTGGCTAATACCAGCATGTAACTTCTTGATTTAGATATTGTAATTCATCTTTTTTTTTAAAGGAACTTGTTAAGAATAAAGCATGGATTTATATTTTTCAGTTTTTACGTGAAGCTTTTATTTCTAGCATGCAGAAGATGCTTTGACTTCATTTTGTTTTTAGAAGAATAAAATCCCAGGATGTGTATGAACTATTTTTTTCCCTTTTGAGTTTAACCTTTGAAGCCCTATAGCATAAGAAATCAGATTATCGGAATTCTTCAGTGGATCTATGTTATCCCACATCTTCTTAGTAACTGCTGCCAGAATGCTTTCCTTTCCTCCCATTTCACTGCTTGCTAATATTTAATATATTTCATATAGAACAGCATGCAATTTTATCTTGTCTCAGCACTTTTTTTAAAATATGAAGGTACCAATGAGCTGGCTATTGACTTGTTACTTCAACCATAATATTCATTTGGGATTTGGAGAAAGCTTAGACAAATCCTGGCAGGAGAAGAATGAATTCTGTGTTATTGACTTTATTTAATATCTAGCAGTTTAGAAATATTTTGTTGAAGAAAGGCTTGTGTGAGTATAAGACAGCCAGACTCTTTATATACCATCATGAGTGCTTAGGCACTATTATGATTGTACAAATGTAGCACTTGCTTGTCTAGCTTCCTGTGTTCACAAATGTCACCTTATCACAAGAATGAGTTTTCTATATATTTTTTAAAAATTCGAGGTGCTAGAAGTATGAACCAGCTCCTTATAATAGTCCCATTCATAAGTTAGGTACGATCCAATCATGAGTCTTAATCTTGTCCCAACCCATTTTTCATGCAATGGAAGTATATCGATCTACCCATAGGTTCCCAGTAGTTAAATTATATGGTGCCATTCACTCTTATAGTTTGATTCATTGCCACAACTTGTGTAAATCTATCAATTTTCCTCTTTTTGTACTTGCATGCATATCTACCATACATTCACAGCACTTTGATTTCATTATTTAACCAGATAGGCTTCCAGTCGGTTAAAACAGAATACGTCTTGCCAACCTTACAGCCTACAAAAGCATGACATTGGAAGGAAATCAATATTTATTTACGGTTGTTAGCTTACGGTTAGCTATAATCCTGCCTTTCATAAAGCAGCTCAAGTCAAGTGCCCATTCCCCATTACAATGATCCTCTGCGGTAGGTTAGGCTAGGAGAGTGTACCCTGGGAGTTTGTTGGGGGGCCCAAAGGTACCCTGGGAGTTTTGGGGGGGAGGGGTTTGAGCGTGGACTAAATTCTGGGTCTCTCGGCTACCAGTCTAACTCTTGAACCAGAGAAGGAAACATTCTTAAAGTTTCAGGTTAACTATTGAATGTAGGATGAGCTGAATACAATTTTGGGAGAAAGGAGACTGAGGAAACCAATTTTCCTGTTTCCCACCTCGTCTGCTTCTCTCTCCTGAAACGGCTGGTGCTGCAGGATGACAGGTGAAGGGAGGAGACTGAAGGAATTTACGCCAAGGGCTGCTGTTGCTATAGAAGCCTTAGTTGTTGCTCCTTTTAAATTGCACTGACACTAATACATTAATCTTGCTTCACTTTCCCAGTCTGTAAATTGGACCCAGTGAAGTGTGGCTTCTTTTATCTGAGGAACGTTGGAAAGAGTGTGTGAGAAAGCACGATAGCTAAATTGGAAAACAATTTACATTTCTGAGGAAAAGATTACAATTAAAGTTTTCAACAAGAAGGATAACTGCTACAGAGCTGCAGATAGAAGGGCCCTGGTGATTGTTGCTTGAGGCAGCTGTTCTTTAGGATTAAGATAAAATGTTGCAGGGCTGGAATAAATTAGCCATCATTAATAGAAAGGACAGGTAATGGGTGGAAGGAAACAGACGGGCACACACAAAACAAAAAGAGGGGTATATAATACCAATAAATGATGCAGTTAAACGGCTTTTGTGGAGATTAAACTTTTGTTGATTGAAAGGATTGCATGTAATGAAACTAGTTGAGATGAACAGGGAAATAATGAAATAACTGTGAACGTGTTTTTTAATTCGAGTTTGCTTCTTTATATTACATTTACAACTATAATCGTTTCCCTCCACTAAGATTATAATAGCAGGATTTGTATGAAAATGTTTTGGAACCATTGCAGCCTTTTAAAGATGTTTGGAAAATGTTTTTGGCTAAGCATTAAGTGTAGAATGTTTCCTGGATTTCAGATAGTGCCTTTGACAGTAACTGGGAGCTGTTCTTCCCTTGAGTGCTGAAATATACATCTAATGAAATGTTTAGGGAGTAAATTTTCTAATGCTAGTCTTTTGGCTTTAAGCAGGTTAATAAAATGTATACGCAGCTCAGTGGATATCTCCCCCTCTTCCTCTCCCTCTCTCTCCCCACTTTACCCCCTTTTCTTGAAAAGGGCATAATTTACAAATAAGTGTCTTAAAACAAAGGACTTACCTCATATTTGAAATGTAGCACCTGTATCTGGATATTTTGAGATACTTGGTGAATTTCAGTGCTTTTCAAACTGAAGCATTTCAGTTTAAGCTTTCTGAGTGTAGACTGTAACCATAGTGATTTTGGCTCTGTGTGTGTGTGTGTTTGTGTGTAAAGGTAAAGGTTCCCCTCGCACATATGTGCTAATTGTTCTGAACTCTGGGGAGGGGGTGATCATCTCCATTTCAAAGCCGAAGAGCCAGTGCTGTCTGAAGACGCTGAAGAATGCTGTTACCTTCCCACCAAGGTGGTCTCTATTTTTCTACTTGCATTTTTACGTGCTTTCAAATTGCTAGGTTGGCAGAAGCTGGGACAAGTAATGGGAGTTCACTACGTTATGCAACACTAGGGATTCAAACTGGTGAACTGCTGACCTTTCTGATCAACAAGCTCAGTGCCTTAGCCACTGAGCCACCACGTCTGTCTATCTATCTATCTATCTATCTATCTATCTATCTATCTATCTATCTATCTATCTATTTATCTGTCTGTCTGTCTGTGTGCATGTATGTATGCATGCATGCATACACACACACACACACTTTTCCTATGTACTTCAGCCTTTGTATGTCACATGCTTCCCTATAAGGTGGCTCACCCACTGAGCCACCACGTCTGTCTATCTATTTATCTATCTATCTATTTATCTGTCTGTCTGTGTGCATGTATGTATGCATGCATGCATACACACACACACACACACTTTTCCTATGTACTTCAGCCTTTGTATGTATTAACAGTAAGAACAATTAACCTCTGGAACAGCTTGCCTCCAGCAGTTGTGAATGCCCCAACCCTGGAAGTCTTTAAAAAGATGTTAGACAGCCATTTGTCTGAAATGGTATAAGGTTCCTGCCCATGCAGGGGGTTGGACTAGAAGACCTACAAGGTCCCTTCCAACTCTGCTATTGTATTGTATTGTATTGTATTGTATGTCACATGCTTCCCTATAAGCAGGAGTTGGCTTTCCTGAGGATCCTTTTGGCAGTCCTAACTCATGATGCCCTCTTTTTGCATTAGCCACTGGAATTGCAAGCATATTGCAGAATGGTACTTAGGCTGTTTTGCAAAAGTGCCAACTCATAGGCATATAAGGACGTTTACTGCATATGGCAAGCAGTGGGACCAGCAAAACTTCAGCTGTAAGCAGAACCCCTTTCAATGGGCACTGAGCATGCTGGTGGCCATTCAAAGGGATTCCATTTTGTCCTGTAATGATAATTTTTAGATGAATATTTATTATACTTTATACTTGATTTGAATTTTATTAGCGAACCTACACACAGAATAGTGGCAACACTAATAGAAGTTATGATGTCCTCTTGAAGTCACATCTTGATTATCTGCATCCCCCACTGGTTCCCAAAGCCAAATATTCCAGGTTTCTTATAGAAAAGACTGACAAACAGCTTTTATTTTGAAGACATTCAGCCATACACTTAGGTATACAAAATTGGTCCCTGATCCCCAAACCTGTATATTATCTTTAATAAAAGATTAAGGCATGTAGACAAGCAATCCATTTCAAGAAGAGGATTTTACTGTCAAAAGTTGTACATTTTTTATATAATAGCAACAATGTTTTTGAATTGCAAAAGTTGGGTTTTGGTTCCAGCAAGCATGAAAATAATATGCATTGCTTTTAAAAATAGTCATTTTCAGTTCCTGGGACAACAAAAGGCCATGTTTTGCTGACTCTTCAAATGTTGCCTTGCAAACATTGGCATTAATTGGCTCTCCTGTGATGCTTCTAACTAAGATTCACAAGGAGCTCACTTGAATATATAGCAATGTGATTATTAGTAGCTATTTTTTAAAAAGACAAGATGTTTAGTAATGTAGAACATGCTTGATTTCATTATGTGCTGTTTACTGCTGAATCTCTGATTTTATGCTACAGTCCTTTATTTATTATTATTATTATTTTATTTTATTAAATTTATACCCCGCCCTTCTCCTTGTTAGGACCCAGGGCGGCGCACAGGCATTATTTAAGAACACAAAATACAATAAATATCTATAATTTTACAGGAATTGTTTTTCATCATCTGACCTATATATGTAACATTACAGAAGTAAAATAGTGCTATCTGATATATTTGGAATCACATAATATTTTACAAATGCACTTCAAAAAAAACACCTTCTTCCTCTCTTGAATGAAATAATTCTTATGGTCAAAGATGGAAAGATTGCCTGTTCATCTGAAACAATTTCATTTTGTCTTGTCTTTTTTCTTTCTTTCATGTTTTCTTTGGCTACAGCTCTGTGATATCACTGCATTGAAATCTTTGAAACAGTAGGATTGAATCCTGGAAGTTATTTGGAATTGCAAAAGATGCATTGCTATGCATCCTGTAGAATTGGAGTCTAGAATTTCCATGACTTTCCACAGTACGTTGCATGATATTTGACGAAGAATAAATATGACACTAAGTATGACCACTGGTACCTTAGTCAAACTCTTTTGAACAGTTCCAGGCAGAAATCCTCTATAAGTTTTAAACTGTTGGATCTACAGTACATTATAGGTCTTAGCTTTGGAAAAAGCCCAAATTTCTTTGGGAGGCTTTTACTTCCTTGAATTAAAGCCAATAAGCATCTATCAGAGGGTTGCATCTAATAGGCAACCTTTGTATGTTACTTAACTTTTAATGGTGGCTGGAGTGGAGGGTTCACTTGACACCTATAAGTGCCAAGTTGCAATTTAAAGTTAGCCTGACTTTTAAGTATCTTTCCTGTCCTATTAGGCAACTTGGAAATAACTTACATAGGCTAAGAGTTTCAAGAAAGAATATGATTTCATTTTACTTCTTTTATTTACATGACCTCAATTGCTATTGTCTTTCCTTGGAAAATGGTGAAAAATACAACTATATCTCTTAAGATAATTTCCCACTTTTTATTGTCTAGCAGGTGGTGGAAATGTAATAAAAAACGGGCACATTTTTATTTTTCCTCCTTTTCAGCCACATTTTGAACAAAAGAATACCTATAACTGCTCGATTTGAAATTTGTATTTAATTAAATCAGTCCCCCTGAATATACATTTAATGTAGGAACATCAAGACATTACAGTTGGTTGCACAGTCAGTAAGAGATTTAGATTGGATTTGGTTGTAATGTATCAGCTTGATATATATGTAGATCCAAGCAATGTTTCCTTTTTGAAATTGACAGCTAAAATTTTTGTCAGTCCACAGATTCCCTAAAAGCTGTCCAGCATGACATATAGTGTGCCAATAACCACGGGAACCATCATAGCTGGTTTATGATATAATCGTTCAATTTTATTATTGTTATTATATATTTTATTTTTCAGAATGATAATCAATCTAAAGCAGTTGAATGTAATATAGAGTAAACAATTACAAAAAACCCTCCCAAACAAATATTGACAAATAAAATTTCTATGATGCATCCTAGAGGCCAGCTGGTGGTAATGATTCTCACATGAGATCTAGAGACAAGAAACTAGCTGAAGAAGCTTATGTGATTCTTGCCCTTTGCCTTCCTGCCTCTGTCTCCACTGATCTTTCCTATAGGACAGGACATGATAATAGCCATAGGGAGAAGGAGGGTGTAATTCCGCTCCATAGGCTTAGTCACCTTCCTTCTCTCTTCAGCTTCCTTCTCACATATAACAATCTGACAATATGGTCTCCTAAAGCAATTCTCTGAAATCCCAATGCCTTCCTGATGTGTTAAATCAACACTTTGGTAGGCAAAAATGATTCCACTAAATTCAGAAACAATGATAAATTGGCAAACTGCGCTGCATTTCATATAAATGATCCTGCTGTTGTATAAAAGTGCATCTCCCTTTTGTGTGTCTTTGACATCTGTCCTGCAAATGGGAATTTGCTAGAGAAGATTCTCAGGGTATGTAAAAGGGAGAATGATAAACACCTGTAGAAAATCCACATGGGTTGCATATTGTCCCATATCCCGAGCAGCTCATAGCATCATAGGGAATAAGGATTTTGCATCTGCCTTTATTCTTCAAGAATGCAAATACTTGTCTTTCAAACAGCTTCTGTAAAGTAGACATTTCGGCTGACTTAAATAATTGAGTTTTCTTTATTGGAAGAATCCGTAGTTCACAGTTACTCCTTTCCTCAAAGGGTTAAATTGTCTTAAAATTCAGTGTTAAGATTTATTGATATGTAGCATGAGTTAAGAGAATTGGGGCAGTTCTATGCATTTTTATATGGCAGCAGAGATCAGTTCTGCATGAAAAACAACTTGGGATCAGTCCATGTTTCATGAAACATAGTGCGATTTACCTTCTGTTGAATGTTCTCAGCACAACGTAGTTGGTAATTGGGTATCATTTGGAAAAGGGATATTCAAAGCATTTCTGTTAATTTTTGTTTAGTAAAAAAATAGAAAAAGTGAGAGATTTGTGTGAATGTGCAATGTTTTTTCTTCAACTCTTTCACTCACGATGTGACATCTGTCAGCAGAATGGAGAGACCACTTAGTCCCTGGAGGATTCAGTGCTCTCTGAAATTTGGAGGGAAGAATTCGTTCCTTACAGGCATGCAAATACATTTTCACAGCATTGGTTATTGGTCACAGTTATAATTATTTTTGTGCATTCTTCTTTTTAATATTTATACAAAACCCGAGGAAATGTTTTCCTATTAAGTTTAATTACTTTTTATTCTCTGATAATGCTTTACTTTTGTTCAGCCATCCTTATGGAGCTTGAACTAAAACATATGTTTCCATCCTTTTTTCTTTTATCTTAGTAGATGTGGACATAAAAGAATAGTAACTTTTTGACTCAAGTTGTTCTTGATTTTACAATTTATCAGTTTTATTTCTATTCTGGGGGGAATGAACAGTTGTTGCAGTTTGCTTTAGCTTAGACTTTTGGTTCCCCCCCCCCTTGTAAAGTAAAGAGAATTTAGGAAGACAAATGTTTTCATTTTCTATATATTAGACTGAGGCCCTTATATGCACAGTGCAGTAACAGATAATAAGTACACTCGCAGAAGTAATGAAGCTTAAACTTCATTACCTCTGTGAGTTCAGATATTTCTTGAACTGTTCCCCATTTGTATGATTTCATTTTTAAAATATTGTTGCATTGCTATTTACCTTAGACACTGGAATAATCAATCACTGTTTGGTAATGTAAAGAATTTGTGGCCAAATTGTGGCATTTCCCCCTTCCTCCCCATTCCTTGAGCAAAAGCATTTTGGTGGACTTAATTTTTTCAGTTTATAGCTATCCATAGAAAGTTCCCCTAAAAATGCATGCCAATAGAATGTTACATTTGGTTAAAAATTTCAGCTACTTGCATGAAATTCAGTACATTAAGAGAGACTGCCTGTAAGCCCTGTGACAAGCTGACATCCTGCTGGTGTGGGACCATATTGGTTGGGAGAATCACTGCCAGAGATGCTGGATCCAGGTCTGTGAAATCTCTCAGGAAAAAGTGATCCATGAGATTATGCTTGTGATTCCAGACACTTTCTAGTTTCTCTTAAAAGTGCAATGCTCATATTATGTTACATTTGTTTGCTTTTTTTAAATCTACCTGCATGATGTTTAGTAAATACTTTCTAGCTATTTATTTATCTTGTATTATATTAACCACGGATACACATTTAATTGCATTTGGGTCAAATTACTCCAGCAATTGTTAAACAGTCTGATTGAACTTAAAAGGATCTGCTTGGTTAGGTAAAGGTAAGGGTTCCCCTCGCACATATGTGCTAGTCGTTCCTGTTTCTAGGGGGCAGTGCTCAACTCTGTTTCAAGGCCGAAGAGCCAGTGCTGTCCGAAGACATCTCCATGGTCATGTGACCGGCATGTCTAAACACAGAACACTGTTACCTTCCCACCAAAGATGGTCCCTATTTTTCTACTTTCATTTTTACATGCTTTCAAACTGCTAGGTTGGCAGAAGCTGAGACAAGTAATGGGACCTCACTCCATTACGTGGCACTAGGGATTTGAACCACTGAACTGTCGACCTTTCTGATCAACAAGCTCAATGTCTTAGCCACCACATCCCTTCTTACTTGGTTATAATCATACAGATAAACAGATAAAAAACACATATTTGTATTGGAGTTAGATTATAATTTTTCCTTTCATAACAGAATAACAGTCGGAAGAGACCTTGAAGGTCTTCTAGTCCAACCGCCTGTTCAAACGTTATGCCAGTTTCTGACAAAGTATTAGTCTGATAAATCGATAAATCTGAGTTACCCTCACAATATCATCCTGATCTTTCAGAATAGACTGCTGGAAAGTACACAGCTGTTTATTTTCTTTCCTTTAGCTAGGGTGTCCTGTGAGTTGAGATCCACTGACAAGAAAATTAAATCGAGTTCCACCTATCTTTTTCATAAGCATTCATTATTTAAATACACGTTTACGTTTATGTTTATTTACGTTTACGTTTATTTAAATTTATATACCGCCCTATCTCCCTTGCGGGACTCAGGGCGGTGAACAGGCAATTATAAAACATAAAACATCAGGTACAATAAATATAATAAAAACAGATTAAACAAAAACCTGCTCTAAAAAGTCCCTAATAAAACCCAATTGATAAAACAAATTTAAAAGCTACGCCAGACCGGCCGCACGAAATAGATGAGTTTTAAGGGCCCGGCGGAAGAGGTGCAGGTTTGTGGTTGTGTGCAGGTCGGGGGGAAGGTCATTCCAGAGGGCCGGAGCTGCCACAGAGAAGGCTCTCTCTCTAGGGGTCGCCAGCCAGCATTGACTAGCCGACGGGACCTTGAGGAGACCCTCTCTGTGTGAGCGGACTGGTCGGTGGGAGGTATGCGGTAGGAGACGGTCTTGCAAATATTCAGGTCCCTTTTCAAAATATTCATCGTATGGATTGAAGGCTTCAAAAATGGAGAAATTAGATGATTTGGGATAGAAAAGAGAGCCAGTCTAGCATAACAGTTCAAGTGTTGGAGTTTGAGGTTCAAATCCCTCCTCAGCCAGGAAAGTTCATCGAATGACTGGCTCCGTCGCTCTCTCTTCTCAACCAACTTCACAGAGTTACATTCATGGAGATAAAATGAAGGCAGATTCTTCTCAAAGCCTGCTCTCATTGTTGATCTCACACTGACCCGTCAGTTTGTATAATAAGATTTCAACAGCTGCCCCTTCTCACCAATCTCTTGCCAAACTGAAGATGTACGGATACAACAGAGCCAGTATGTCTTTTCATATATATTATTGTCTCCAGAAGTTGTGAATGCTCCAACACTGGAAGTTTTTAAGAAGAGACTGTACAACCATTTTTCTGAAATGGTATAGGGTTTCCTGCCTAAGTTGAACTAGAAGACTGCCAAGGTCCCTTCCAACTCTGTTAGTCTAGTCCAGTCCAGTCTAGTCCAGTCTATATGGAAATGGTGGTGGAAATAAGAACAGGATTAAAGTCTTAGTTGTTGAACTAAAGTATTCAGGTTATCCTTCACTGTTCTAACCACTGGCTGAATTAGAACAGAACTAGGGGAGCTGTATTCTGACACATATAGCAATACCACATTGGTCTAACCCAGGGGTGTCAAACTTAATTTCATTGAGGGCCGCATCAAGGCTGTGTTTGTCTTTGGGGGCTCAGGGTGGGTGTGGCCAGGATGGCTAGCTCAACATCACTCGTGTCAGGGATGCCTGTGATGGGCCGAGCACTCTGCCCGCAAAAACGGGCTGCAGGTGGTCCTCCTGAGCTCCGTTTTCACTAGCAGAGAGTTGCAGGAAGCCGTCCCGAGCTCCATTTTCAGCTGCAACGGCTTCCTGCAACTCTCTGCTAGTGAAAACGGAGCTCAGGAGGACCACCTGCAGCCCTCCCTAGCTCCATTTTCACTGGCAGAGGTACCATTCACTGTTTCCAGGGCGGTCCCATGGGCCAGATCTAAGCATCCCCTGGACCAGATCCAGGCCATGGGGTGCTTACTTTGACTCCCCTGGTCTAACTGGTGTTATCCAACCTGAGTAACTTTCAGGTGTGTGGACTGATGTCGCAGGCACAGCTATTGCTGAAAATTCTGGGATTGATGCCTACTAATTTGGAAGTTACTCAGGTTGGAAAACACAGCAAACCAGAAGGTAGTGATTTAAAATACTGACATAATGTGATTTGAACACTCTACTCTCATTAGGAGTCAAGATGTTACATTTTGTACCTATTCAGTTTTGGTTTTGTATTTTCTATAACATCATCATTATTAGATTTCTAAGCAGGATGCAATCGAGTATTAAATAAAACCAAGATCACAAACTCATGAAGAGATAATTTTTCTGTGGCATCAGAAACAACAACAATATCTTTATCACTGGTATAGCTGGTGAAAACTCCTCCTTGCCACTCTTGTCAACTCTGAGATTCTTCTCATGGATTTCTAACTTGAAAGAGGCGGTGGTGAGGCCCCTCCTCAAGAAGCCCTCCCTGGACCTGGCTGTGTTGGCCAACTACCATCCTGTCTCCAACCTCCACTTTCTTGCGAAGGTTGTTGAGAGTGTGGTGGCGTGGCAGCTCCCTCAGCACCTGGAGGAAACTGTCTATCTGGACTCGCGCCAGTCCGGCTTCCGGCCTGGGCACAGCACAGAGACGGCATTGGTCGCGTTGGTGGATGATCTCTGGAGGGCTCGGGATAGGGGTTGTTCCTCTATCCTGGTCCTGTTAGATCTCTCAGTGGCTTTTGATACCATCAACCATGGTATCTTGTTGCACCGGCTGGAGGGACTGGGGGTGGGGGGCACTGTTCTACGATGGTTCTCCTCCTACCTCTCCGACCAGTCGCAATTTGTGTTGGCAGGGGGCAGAGGTTGATGTCGAGGTGCCTCTTGTGGGGTACCACAGGGATCGGTCCTTTTGCCTCTCCTGTTTAACATCTACATGAAGCCGTTGGGCAAGATCATCTGTGGTTTCGGGGTAGAGTTCCATCAGTACGCTGATGATACTCAGCTGTACATCTCTACCCTGGACCACCCCAACGATGCTGTTGAAGTGATGTCCCGGTGTCTGGAGGCCGTGCGAGTCTGGATGGGGAGAAACAGGCTCCGACTCAACCCATCCAAGACCGAGTGGCTGTGGCTTCCGGCGTCACGATATAGCCAGTTGGTACCATCTCTGGCTATTGGGGGCGAGTCTTTGGCCCCTACAGAGAGGGATCACAACTTGGGTGTCCTCCTGGATTCTCGGCTGTCTTTAGAAGACCATATGACGGCCGTGGCCAGGGGGGCTTTTTATCAGGTTCGCCTGATACGCCAGTTGCGTCCCTTTCTGGATCGTGACACTTTACGCACAGTCACTCAAGCCCTCGTCATCTCCTGCCTGGACTACTGTAATGCTCTCTACATGGGGCTTCCCTTGAGGTGCACCCGGAGGCTCCAGCTAGTTCAGAATGTGGCTGCGCTGGGAATTCTGGGGGCGTCTAGATGCTCCCACATGACACCTCTCCTGCGTGAGCTGCACTGGCTGCCTGTGGCTTTCCGGGTGCGCTTCAAGGTATTAGTAACCACCTTAAAACGCTCCGTGGCAAGGGACCTAGTTATCTGCAAGACCGCCTCCTGCTACCAAATACCTCCCACCGTCCAGTTCGCTCCCACAGAGAGGGCCTCCTCAGGGTGCCGTTGGCCAGGCAATGTCGGTTGGCGACCCCCTAGGGGGAGAGCCTTCTCTGTGGTAGCCCCCGCCCTCTGGAATGACCTACCCCCTGACCTACAGACAATCACGGACCTGGGCCTTTTCCGTCGGGCTTTGAAGACTTATTTATTCCGTGCGGCCGACCTGGCATAGTTTCTAAACTGACATAGTTTTAAATGTTATAGTTTTATATGTTTTTAGTAGGGATTTTAACTAGGTTTTAAGACAGGCTCCATTATTTAATGTATTTTTAAGGGTTTCTATGTTTTTATTCGTGTTTTTACTGCTGCCTGTACACCGCCCTGAGTCCCGGAAAGGAGAAGAGCGGTATAAAAATTTAAATAATTAATAAGTAAGTAAGTAAGTAAGTAAGTAAGTAAGTAAGTAAGTAAGTAAATAAATAAATAACCATAATAAGGAAATCTGCATTAGCAAAGGCACTTAGACTTATATACCGTTTCCTAGTGCTTTACAGCCCTCTCTAAACAGTTTACAGAGTTAATATATTGCCCTTAACAATATGGGTCCTCATTTTACCCACCTTGGAAGGATGGAAGGCTGAGTCAACCTTGAACCCAGTGAGAATCGAACTGTAGAAGTACAGGCAGCCGGCAGGCAGCAGAAGTAGCCTAACTGGGTATTGCGTTCCTCTGGTCGCTAGTATATTGAATTCTCAAGCGTGGCTCAGCCTTTAGAGAACACAACATTTGCAAGCCATAAGTGAGAGAACTGAACAGAAAATAGAGTTCGTTGATTGGCATATTAAAGGGCAGAGTGAAAATTTATGTGAATATCTTTCCAGATTCACATATGCCCTAAGTCCTGCTTTTCAATCAACTATAGCCAAAGGTCTTTATAAGATCTCATAGAATATATGTCTCTATCTCTCTGTCCCTTCTGCTTAAGTTATGAAGCTATGTATCACATCCAATTTAATCCTAGCTAATGATGTTTATGTTTACTCTAGAAAGAGTCCACAGAAGAGCAACAAAGATAATTGGGGGACTGGAGGTTAAAACATATGAAGAACGGTTACAGGAACGGGGCATGGCTAGCCTAGTCAACAGAAGGATAAGTGGTGCAATGTTCCAATATTTGAGGGGCTGTCACAGAAAGGAGGTGGGTCAACCTACTTTCCAAAGCACCCAAGGGTCAGACAATGGATGGAAACTGATCAAGGAGAGATTCAACCTGGAAATAAGGAGAAATTTTTCTGACAGTGAGAAAAATCAACCAATGGGACAGATTGCCTTCAGAAGTTGTGAGGGCTTCATCCCTGGAAGCTTTCAAGAAGAGACTGGACAGCCATCTGTCAGAAATGGTATAGGGTCTCCTGCTTGAGCAGGGGGTTGGACCCTACAAGGTCCCCTCCAACTCATTTTATGCTGTACTGTACTGTGCTGTGTTGCGCTGTCCACTCTACTCTACACTATCCATTCCATTCCACCCCTACCCCTACCCCTAACCCCACCCTCTATTCTATTCTATTCTATTCTATTCTAATATGTTCCCCATGATGAATGACCTGAGGATTCCCATAGACAAAACAGGCGTTGGGAACCTCTGTCATGTTGGAAATGAATGGAAGCTCTTTTTCTCTTGTGGCTTCCATGTTAATTCTGTCCTGGAGTAGAGAATGTTGTTCAGAATCACAAGGAAGGGCTACATTAGGGGTATGGGTGACTTGCACAACAAGGAAGGGAAAGGGGAAAAAAAAGTTTTTTCTTGAACCAAGGAATTGCATCCTCTCCACACAGGAGTGCTAAGCCTGCAGTGCAGCCGAATATGCTAATACTGCCCTAAGTACAACAGCATCCATTCTGAAATACACTCAAAACCGAAATAGAAAAATAAAGCATCAGTTGGTTTAGGACTAGAATTTCTGTCCAGATTATTTTGAGGAAGAACTGCATGAGAGTCGATTTTTGTTACACCTCCAATCCAGGCCTTCAATACTGTAAAAGAGATTTGTAATTCGATGTTGAATTGTGGGGTCCTTGTTGCTCCCTGAGCTTGGCTGTTTTCTTGCAGACATTTCATTACCCAATTAGGTAACATCATCAGCGTCAGAGGTAATGGAATGTCAGCAAGAATACAACCAAGCTCAGAAGCACCAAGGGCTACGCAGTTCAACATTTTTTTTGAGTCCTGTAAATGCATTTTTCCTACTACAATCTGCTGCAATAAACAACTCTGCTTCACTTATAGAACATTCTTACTTTTCATTGATAAGATACCAAACTTGATCCAAATAAATATATCTAAGGCAAGATTAAACCTCCCACACCTCTTTCACTCTGATTCAAGCTACTAGTCATACATTACAACCTGGAATATGAATGAGTACATATTTTTTATGGTGGGCAGATTCAGGAGGCCAATTATTCCTTAAAAAAATTTCCTGCTAAATGGCAAAAGATACAGAATAGACTAGAGCGATAGTGCATACATATGATTTATTCCTTATGAAATCTCTTAAGAAACGGTCTTGCTGTTTTTTTCTTTTAAACGTTGCATGCTACAGTACACATCTTTCTTTACTCAAGTGCCTTTGTGCTCTGTCTACCCAACCCTGGAGGCAAACACCGGAAAAGAATATCTAGGAATGTTCAATCTCTTGACCAGGAATAGCTGGATAGGCTACAATTCTGATGATATGTCAGTAGTTCCAGTTCTCCACTATGCAACATGAGCTATTGGAAACAACTTTGTAGTGGTAAATATATCTTCTGGACAGCATCAGAATATCTGCAGGTACAGGATATACTTTGTAAGCAGAAGACCCATAATGAAACTATAGCAGGGGTGTGAAACTGGCGGCCCACGGGCTGGATGTGTCACATGCAGTCCACGCCCACTCCAGCTCCACGAAGGGGGAAAATGTCACAAAAGGTCACGTGACGGCAACATGACACGGCAAGTTTGACACCCATGATCTAGAGCATCTTTGTACAAGATTGAGTCACGCACTACAGAAGAACTTCTCAACCTAGGCAACTTTAAGACATGGGGACTTCTGGGAGTTGAAGTCCACACCAGAGATGGTTGTGGGTTCAGCAGGTTCAGACCAGTTATAGAGAATTAGTAGTGGAAATTTTGAGTAGTCCAGAGAACCGGTAAATACCACCTCTGATTGGCCCCGTCTCCATCTATTCTCTGCCTCCTGAGTCCCAGCTGATCAGGAAGAAATGGGGATTTTGCAGTATCCTTCTCCTGCCACGCCCACCAAGTCACACCCACCAAGCCATGCTATGCCCACCAAGCCACGCCATGCCCACCAAGCCACAGCTACAGAACTGGTAGTAAAAAAAATTGAATCCCACCATTGGTCCACACATCTTAAAGCTGCCTAGGTTGGGAAATCCTGCACTAAACGAATGCTTCAACTGTTGCTGCCAGATTGCATCAGTATCAGCTGGACAAATAGTTTGGCTTGCTATATGGCAGAGAGCTTCTTGTGCCCTTCAGCCAACTGGAGAATATAAAGCTCATTATTCCCATCAGGATGATGAGATTGGCTATTAATGTCCTTGAAAGGAAAGAAAGGAAAGGGGGGAAAACTCCTCTTCACAGCTCCTATTTTAAGAAACAGGTTGATGTTATGTTTGCTCCCTGTACAAAAATTCACTCTCTGCCATAAATGGGGTTTAAGCATGAAAGCTTAATGCATTTTACTAAAATGCATATCATCTTTAGTGTCAGTTATTCTTTTTTCCTTCTTTCAGATAAAGTTAACAACAACAAAAAACTTCCCTTCAAGCTGTCTTGGAAACATAAAAAATGTCCAAACTAGCCTTTTATTTTTCTATTCCCAAATAGTTGCCAAATTTAAGAATATGGCTTGTTTCTATGATTCAGCCTTCAAGGGAAGACTCAACAGAAGGTGGACTAAGAATGTTCTTCATCTTCCAGGAAATTATGCAGCATATGAAGCCCAGAGCATATTTTTCTTACAGGTCGTATAACCAAGTCCTGTGATCTTAAAAAAAATACAGGGTAGTCCTCAACTTACAACAGTTCATTTGGTGACTCTTTGAAGTCACAACAGCACTGAACGAAGTGAGTTATGACCATTTTTCACACTTACAACCATTGCAGCATCTCCATGGTCACGTGATCAAAATTCAGCTGCTTGGCAACTGCCTCATATATATGATGGCTGCAATGCCCCAGGCTCATGTGATCGCTGTTTGCGACCTTCTGATAAGCAAAGTCAATGAGGAAGCCAGATTCATTTAACGACCATGTTACTAATTTAACAATTGCAGTGATTCACGTAACAGCTGTGGCAAGAAAGGTCGTACAATGGAGCAAAATGTACTTAACAACTGTCTCGCTTAGTGTTGTGGCCTGTTGGCCTCAGGACCCTTCAGCAACCAAATCAGAGGAGGAGGAGGTGTGGGAGTCAGGATCAGCATCAAGACAACCTGAGAGCTGCAAAGGTGAAGAGAGAATGGAACTGGCAGAGAGAGAGAGAGAGAGAGAGAGAGAGAGAGAGAGAGAGAGAGAGAGAGAGAGAGAGAGAGAGAGCCTGGGCTGTCCCTCAGCTCTCAGATGGAGGGACAACAGCCCCCAGGTCTGGATGTGTCTGATGAGGAAGGGGAGGAACAGTTGGGTCCAGGGCCTGATGCACAGAAGGCAGAAGAGAGGAGAGCAGTGGAAATCTGTGGGCTGGTCCTTGGGAAGGAAGAGCCACCGCTGCTAGCGAAAGCCCACCCTAGTTCTGGGGATAAAAGGCACGGGGCGGAGATGAATAGATGTGGCAGACAACTATTCATCTTCTGGCTGGCTGGACTTGTTAGCCTGCAGTGAGAGAGAAACTTTTTGCTGGGGCTGTTGGGGCACCTAATACAGGAATGGTTGAGTTAACTTCAGAGGGTTTGTTGTGTTTGGGGAGCTGAGTCAGAACACTTAGCAACAAAAAGTTAGGATTGAGTTGTAGTTGTAAATCGAGGGCTACTTGTAAAAACATAGTCATTTACCACCAAGAGACACTGGTTCTCTCTCTTGTCTTAATGGGCACCCTTCTCCATACGTACTTCCAGTTGCACTTTCTCCAAGCTGGACCTAGGAATGGACCTACATTGGGGGAAGATTTTTCCTGCTCAGAAGAATGCTGCATCCATCTTAAAATTGGAAACCCTCAATTAGTTTTCAATATCCTTCTTTTGAAAGCTCACCCTGTCTTTATTTGTGACCCATACACCCAATTCAGTGTATCGTGGTTCCATAAAGAATATGAGGTTAGCGCCATGTATTGTTTGCACATAAGATTCGGACCATAAAAGTTACCCCTCAGGACAAATGTTTCATTTCTCTGTGCAGGAAAGAAAAAGAGTCAGAGGAAAGAGTCATTGATTCATCAGAAATAGCTAACACCGAGATTGTCTTCAGCCTTAAATAAAATTGAGGCATGTCTGTGCAACCACTCATGAGTGCAAAGAACATTTATGATCTCTAGTGTGAAAAGAAGCTTTTCAGAGTATTCACTGAGTTATTTCGCAAAGATGGGGAAGATTGTTAAAACAAACTTTTACTGAAAAGAGATGGAAGAATTTGCTTCTGACTCTCGTGTCTGTACTGTATAATACTAACTTGATGGCATGATATTGGTTTGGGAAGTGGAACACTTTCTGTTTTTTATATGGTTAAAGCCTATCTTACAAAAATCTGAATTGTATTTTTGGATCTTCCTCTGATTCTTCAGTCTTGAAATGATTCTTTTCCCATTGCCCTATTGAGATGAGTAACGGATTGATTAGTAAATGTTAATATTTATTTACTTACTTACTTATTCTGCCCAATTCATACATAGGTCCAACCGGCATATAAAATAAATTTCTTGTTCCAAAATGATAATACATTTTAAAATGGTGGCAGATTTATTAAATTCAGCATTTGTCTATTGAGCTGATCTGACCTTTCCAAATCTATATGTTAAGACATGGAATTTTACTATTTGGTTGTGCTCCGATGCAGTTTTTCAACGAAACTCATTTTTTTAATTTAAAAAAGGGTATTTCATTTTTTTAATTTAAATATAAGCTTCTTCCCTAATTTTGTTTCATGTTCATGTTCAAGCATAAATAGAATTATGGATCAGATTCGGGTATGAAGGCATGCGAATGTGACAGGGAGTGCAAATAAAATGACTTGTTTATTTCTAAACATGAAACAGTGTTTGAAATGCAGAGAACTAATATCTCACTACCTGCCATGACAGATACTCCTGCTAGAAGGAATTGCAGCTTACTTATAAGTCAGAATAAATGCATGACTCCTTCATTTTCTTCCATAACTCCAGCTGGGAAACTGAAGAGTTAGTGAATTGCTGATTAGTGTGTGAATAACATGTTGGAACATAGAGGGGTAAGTGCTAGTGATATGCTCTAGTCCCATCAAATTTCATTTCTCTTCACTGCTGCTATATTTAACATTGATGAGTAAACCTAGTCAAGAAATCCCTAGAAGAAAGAACATCCGGTCTGAAATGTCATATAGTTGCTGATGCTTTGAGGTGGACTTTATATCAAAAGAGAAATAATTCCTTCATGAGTATTACGAAAACTTATTACTCAAAGTAAATTGTTATCACTATGGATGGATACAATCAGTAGATTTGATCATACAATTCTGCATTGATGATTTAAGATTTTTTGCTATTGTTCAACAGCCTGATCTCCAGCTCTGGTGATGCAGTTTGGTTCTGATGACTCTGCCTCGTATAATTCAATTTAATGAAACCACATTCTTATTAAAATTGCTGTGAATGGGAGCATTAGAATCCTAAAAATTACCACTGTGCTTTTTCAATAGACATGGATTCATCTGGTAGATGGAGGCTTCAAATTGATAGAACATTGTGGGACTTCTGACTCTTTCAGTGTTGATGTTTGGCTAGTGGTGGAACAAAGTTAGTTTGATAACGAATGTAAAATGTTTTAGATGTTTAAACATTGGGTTATACCAATGGTAGCATGAGCAACTTACCAAACCTTTATCCTTCAGTGGTACTTTGGTGTAAGATGTCCTTTGGTTTTCTTCTCCTCTTAACCTTTCATACCAATAGCAATTTCATACAATCCATTCTGTACATGCTAAAAGGTTAAGATTATCATCCTTTATTTCCTCCTAAAAATGTCTCGGATAAATGTCTCCATTATTGCCAACTGCCCTTAGGTTACCTGATGGAATATAAAAGGGGACTAGGGGCGACAGGATAGCAGTGTTCCAATATTTGCGGGATTGCCACAAAGAAAAGGGGGTCAACCTATTCCCCAAAGCAACGGAAGGCAGGTCAAAAATTGGATAGAAACAAACTAAGGAAAGAAGCAACTTAGAACTAAAGAGAAATTTCCTGACAGTGAGAATAGATTGTGGGTGCTCCCTCAACGGAGGCTTTTAAAAAGAGACTGGACATTCCCTTGTCTGAATATTCTCCTCCTGGTTCAGACTGAGTATCTCTAAAGCAGCCCAGAATGGTAAGACTGAGGATGGTCTAAACCAGGCAAAGAGACAAATAGAGTGCGATTTTTTTTCATTCCAGTTCATATGTACCAAGGAAGATGCCATGTAAATAATACAGTTCACGACATAGTTTAACATCTCAACACAACACTATGGAGAGAAACAATGAAGACAGAAGAGTGGAAATTAATAACCAGGCAAGCCCATACAATTAATGGAACATAATACGATTTATCTGCATATAAAAATATTTGAAGTGAACAGGCCAATAGTAGAAGATTTTACAAATTTTTGAATAAGTATTGGTTGTCCTTGACTTATTACCCAATGGAACCCAAAGTTTCCAAGATGCCTCTTTTGCCTATCCTCACCATATTGTGTGTGTGTGTGTGAGTGAGTGAGAGAGAGAGAGAGAGAGAGAGAGAGAGAGAGAGAGAGAGAGAGAGAGAGAGAGAGAGAGAGAGAGAGAGAGAGAGAGATTCAGGGATAAGCAATCCCTAATTGAAATTTCTACATATCGTTTGTGACAGGAGAAAACTCTTGAGAGTCCCTTGGACTGCAAGGAGATCAAATCAGTCTATCCTAAAGGGAATCAACCCTGCCTGTTCTTTGGAAGGACAGATACTGAAGGCGAAGCTGGACTACTTTGGCCACCTAATGAGAAGAGAGGGCTCCTTGGAAAAGACCCTGATGATGGGAAAGACAGACAGACAGGGGAGAAGGGGAATGCAGAGGAGGAGGTGGTTAGATAATGACATTGATACAATAAACATGAATTTGGGCAGACTTCAGGAGACGGGAGGATGGGGATCTGGCGTGCTATAGTCCATGGAGACACCAAGAGCAGGATACAACTTAGTGATTCTGATTCAGAGTTGGAAGGGATCTTGTAGGTCATCTTGTCCATCTAGTGACAGGACAATAAAAATTGTTTCTGATTCTGAGCTTCTTGGCATGCAGGTGCATTATTATTGGATTAAGTATCCCTAGACTATCACATTGAACCCAACCGTTAGGAGCATTTTATTCAGGAGGGACACAATCAAAAACCTTAAAATGTGAATAACTTAAATGCTGAGATTGATTGGCCGGCTTCCTTCTTTCTGAACAGAAAAGCTTTTTGCAGCATTCCTGAGCAGAAGAATCCAAGGGAATAACATGTTTTAACATTTAGCATGGAAATGCAGGTAGCATGGAAGGCAGAATAAAAACATGCAAGTTATCTTAAGATGGTGGCTATAGATGGAAATACAATCTACATTGATATACCCATCTATGTTTTTATATATCTAGCTATATCTACACATACATGCATGCATACATACATTCAGTGCATAGGATCTAGACTTCCTGACCCAAGTTAGGCAATTCCAAAGGAGAAAGCTGATGGCACTGTGAGCTCCATCTGAACCAAGACTGGTTCTAGTCTTCTATCAGGACTGTCTGTTTATTCAGTTTTATGTGGTTCCTTCTTTAGTGACAGTATCACAATGGGATCTACCTCATGAGTTAGGACAAATTTGCATATGCTTGCATGATATCTGCTACTGCAAGGTTGCTATTTTTAAAAGTTTAAACCACCTACATGAAGTTTAAATATTGTATTTAAAGTGAGTGTTGATTCACCAGTAAAATTAGCATTTGAGGTTAACTATCGAGGGATAAACATAAATAAGTGGAATGTGAATTCACTTCCATATTTAATATAAGAATAATTGATGACCCTTCTAACACCAGCAAGTGGAAATTCAGCAGTAAGATTGAATCAGATAATTGAAAAGTAATTTTGATACCACAGCAGCAGTAAATCAAGGACTAGTGGAAATATTTGGCATAAATAAGGCAGATATTCTTAAGGGATAGGCTTTGGGGTATATGATGATTTTACCTTTCTTTAATATGGAATGGCTCACCTAGACATATGAGTTTCAGCCTGAATTGCAATGTTATGAGAAGCAAATTCCCTCTCAATTGTTCTTTGTACATTTTTATAGCAGCTCATTTGCTCCAGGAAGTCCATGTTTAGGATAATTGGCCTAAAAGAGACCAACATTAGATGACATAAACTGTAAAAAAAAAAAGTATCTGGAATGACTTAGTATACTTTGGGATGTAATGGTAAAGTAGGTGGAATGCTGATATATTTTGCTTTTGAGAAGGGTACAAAAAAATAATAGAATGTCACTCTTTAGCCGAACGGAACTCAAACGCCACAAATTCACACTTTGCCAGTGACTTAATTCTAGCTTAGTTGTTGCTCACTGCTTTGTGAAATGCTCAGCAAAGCCCGAAGTGCCTTTTGATGTAGTTTCCTCGTAGATGCTTCATTGTAGCAGGTTTCTTCTCTTCCTCTTCTCCCACCCCCCTACCCCAGTTTTTCATCCTGTCTCTCCCCCCCCCCCCCACTCTTCTGATGATGATGTAGGATTCATAGTATCACAGCACTAGGAGCTGCCGCTGCTGCCGCTGCTGCTGCTCTTAGTGGATGGGACTCCATCCACCACCCTGCCCACTCAAAAAAATGATCAAGATTTGTTTTGTCAGTGGCCGTGACGTGTCGTAGGAAGTTGCCCATTTAAGGAGACTAGAGCAAATGATATCATCACAAGAGGTGGCTCCTCTCTCCATAGAGCTCATTTGTGAAATGTGATTACAGGCATGTATCTGGAAAACAGAAGGCAGAGGCACCTGCTTTATGTAATTTGTATCTTGGGCATCCTGCTTGACAGTAAGGCAGTTTTCTTTTTTCACCTCCTCTGATTTGACTCTATGGGGAGGGAGAGCCCCCTTCCTGCTTGCTTGCCTGAGCACTCCAGCCCCTTATCCACATGGAATAAAGCTCCAGACCATGTTTTCTGTTATGCTTGAATATATGGGACATGCATTGCAATCCTATGCTTGCCACACTGCTGCAGTCTAGTTGTTTTGCAGAGCTGGGTAGCAGGCTAGTCAAAGCTGTGACTAACCAGGACCTTCCTTGGATACACAGTACAGTCGCTGGCCTTGAATTCCCCCCCTCCCCTCCGTTTCCTAACCCACGAATTTGCATCGTTCATTGATGGCATCTCTTTCTCGATCCGCGTGAGGCTTCATGCTCTCTGCCTGGATGCTGCCTGCAGTACAGCAAGACTTTTCAATACGGTAAGTCAGATGACTCAATTCTTACTCTCTCGCTGCTTCGGCATATACTTCGCTTCCATACCATGCTGCTGAGAGGCCAAGAAGTCTCAGGGAGAAGAAGAAAAAATATTGCCGTAATTAGCCCTTCGTCTCATTAATTTTCAACAGAGCCTCTCTCTCCCTCCCCCCCCCTCTCTTTTTCTCCCTCTCCCTCTCCCACCTCCCTCGGTACTTTGCACCATATTCCCCCCCCCCTTCTTCATTGCAAACAATCAGCTATAATGCCTTCAAGTAAATCGCTGTGGTGTGTGTGTGTTTGTGCGTGTGTGTGTGTGTTGAAGAAACCTTTTTGAATTGCATGGAAGAGCTTAATTGCAGGGACAGGTTGGAGAAAAGGCATATTAGCAGAAAGTGCAGAACTTAACAGGTGATGTTGGAAGTGTGTGCTTGGGTTGTGTGTGTGTGTGTGTTTGGAGGATACGTTCAGCCCACACTTAATTGCTGCAATATATAATCTCGAAGGTAGGCTTCACTTCAGGGTTTATACTTTTGAAAAAGTCAGCGTTTCCCATGCGTCTTTCTGTTTTCTGTGCTCTGCTACTTAAAACAGGGACCTTTGACTGCATTAGCCTTCCCTGAAGTGAGGATAGAACTATTAAAAGCCACAGACCTCTCCTTCTCCCTTCCCCCTCCCCAAAAAGAACGGAAAAGATAAGGAAAAGCAAAGGAAGCCCTTCGTGGATAATGCAGGGAAGAGAAGATGATTCAGTATGCCTCTTGCACACAACGTGAAACCCAAAGTGGCTGATAAGGGGGTCCTAAAGATTCTGGGTTGATTCTGTGGAATCCGGCATTGCCGAAGATGGGTTGGGGGGTTGAGACCCCCCCACTCTGATTTGAGAAAGCTTTGTCACGAAATTCCAGGAATAGCCAGGTTGCTGCTTTATGGATGCTGGAAAAAAAAGGATTTCACGTTGGGCTGAAAAAAAGAAAAGGCCAGGGATGAAAGAGGTCGCTGGCATCCAACCCTGGGTTTTGTTGACGTGTCGTTTCTCAAGTACAGTAAAGCTTACATCTTGTGGGCCTTTTGATGGAATGGGCCACTGCGTGTCATAACTATACCGGTCCCTAGAAAGCTTAGGGAAAGTAGCATTCTGGGGTATACTTCAGATGCCTGCCTTTTCAGTGTGCGATGGGATGATCAAGGAAAAGAGGCTTTTGGGAATAACGCACTATTATAAGTCTTTGGTCAAATGGTTCTTAGTAAAGTGTTAGATATCCTTGTACAATACAGTTTCTCTCTCCTCCTTATCCCCCCCCCCCCCCCCCCCCAGTAATCATTAAATGGCAGCCACTTACATATCGTTCTGAATGATATTTCGGTCTATAATTTGCAGCCAGATTTATAGCAAGTCTAAGATCTGCCTTAGCAATATGAATAATGTGTAAATATACACTTTCACATTTATGCTCCCCCCCCTAATTTGCTGGTGATTTATGGGATGTATGGACAGAAAAAGGATGTTTTTATATGTTCTTTGTTTAGCAACAAGTGACTGAGTAAGATAATTCATTGCAAGGAAAAATGCTCCTCAAATATTTCATCTGTAAGTCGCATTTTATAAGAAATATACAGAATATTCACATGCAGTCAGTCTGAACTCTGAATATGCAATTGTGCACCGCAAAGGAAATGACTTCTGCCCACCAGAAAATATCAAATGGACATGTGGTGTTAGTCATTAAGCTCTTCACTTTGTAAATAAAATCAACATAAAACACTTAATGTACAAAGGGATATATGAACATATAGACCCTATAAGTCTACCTTTGCTTATATTTTGAAATGATTGAACAAATTACATCTAATAGGAAGAAAAGGAAAGTTTTTTCCCTATATGCTGATATACAGCATATCTCTAAAGATAATTGATAGGTATGAAGATTAAGGTTTTCATTCAATCTTTGAATTTCGTATATGTTGGCATTTAGCAATTGTAACTTCTTACGTATGCTGGCTGACTAACTATGATTTGATTTGCATAAATAGCTTTCAGAGGAGGAAAAATCTTATTCCTTTCTTTTTTGTCCTCTGAGATTATTAACTTAGAATGGTCTTTTCCAATGAAAACCAAATAATTTAGAATCTACTATTGTTTTAAATGAAGGGAAAGGATAACGTTAAGAGAGTTACTACTAAGATACTGGAATAATAACCTTGAACATATTTTCTACTTTTCAAAACCATTGAAGCTTATAGAATTGGGAATGGTGTCTAAAAATATTTGGCCATCTAAAACTTACAGTCTATTCTAAAGTTTAAACAATAAAGGATGTAGCCTATTTTGTAGCAATCTTCACCTAATAAGATTAATCTAAATGTCATCTGAACTACAACTTGTTTCTATCATGAGCAATCAGGTTTGACTGCAATTCAATTAAGTGGACTTAAATTGGAATAATATTGGTTCTGGCCAGAGTGCTACTCTTGGCATCTACCAGACGACAAAGCCATATGACCTCTATGAATCACAGAATAAGATATTATAGAATAATCAAAACAATGGCTTTTTATATTCCTGAGCTCATGAAGATCTAAATTAGATACATTTAAAGCCATTGATTTCAGTGAACTGTAGAGCTTAGCTCTGCTTATTCTATTTTTCAATCAGATGTTATGAGTAAACATGTAATGATTTTATTCATTGGGAGCAATAGTATTAAGTGCAGAGAGCTGGATACCAAATACAATAGTATAATGTTTAAATAAGCACTGATCAGAAAAATACTTATTTATCTGGAATACTGATTTCATAGCAATGGAATGGAACAAATGCTCAGTGGTAGATTACACGTCCTGTGTTAAAAATACCTTAGATACAGTTTTTAAATACTACATTTGTGGCTGGGAAAACCTCTGTCTGAACCTCTGTAAACCAGTCAATGTAGCATTGAATCAGATAGCAAAAAAACTCATGGAAATAGAAAATAATGGAATCCTTCAAAAATGGAAGCAATCCACCAATAAAACCACAAGAAAACTATTATAGGAAATTAGATTTCATTGGATAAATATTATTATATTCATCTTTAACGGTTGGCTTGGGAAATAGATTTTATTTATTGCAATTCAAGGGAAAAATAGAGCTAGACATCCTGGTTATAAACAGCAAAAGAATGATACTAAAGTGGCTTCACTGATCCATGCACAGGATTTTCGTAATTTCAAGTGTATTGTATTGTACATACAATTACTGTATAGAAATAAAGTTCAACAGAATTGTACCATGCCTAGTAATGGAACTGCAGGAACATGTACATCTCCAAGTGTGGATGCATTTATTTGATCTGCTGCTGTCTTTTGCATACTCATGTTAAGTCAGGTTGAATTTACTGGGAGTTCACTGCAGAAATAATACGTATTATCATTGTGCCTTAGTCAGCCAAGAAAGCATAGATATGAGCATCTGCATTTATTATCCATTTAACGATAAATTTGATTATATTTAATTTCTTATCAAACCATCGAGACAACATTCTCTAACAGTGAATAGGTGTTGTAAATCAAAATGCTGTGTGATCCTTATCAAGTTATTTCAGATTAAATCCCCTTGAGTGTTGTTGGATCAAGAGAAAAATAAGTGTGTTTAGCTTGTTACTACCCCGTTTAGCACAGAAGGATATTGGTCACAGACTATATCAAAAATGTATTGGGAATATTCTCATCTCTCTCTCTCTCTTTTTAAACTTACATAATAGAGTACATAGCGAATGATAATCAAAACATTAACCTGACCTACACCGAGCTTCTTCTTTTTTTAACCATAGCTGTATTTTGTAAGCAGGCAGTGTTACTATTATATTGATGGAACACTGGAATCAGCTTGTGGTAACAAATTGCCAACATGCTCAAACATAAGGCTGTCTATTAAAATGCAGCTAGACTTACAAGCAACTTCTGGTAGCTTTTTGCTTGTTAAAAAAAGGCAAAACAGAAGCAAACCAAACCTTAGCTAATTATATTTCAGAATGTAAAAGCTGGTACTGTAATCCGATTGATCCAATACACAAGCCATGCAAAATACGTGCATACATCAATGTACATTCTTGATCCATATTTCATTAGAGTGAGCTCAACCTGTCAACTGCTGCCTTGAAAGGGATCAGATATTCCAATCACTCTTCAAAATTCAAGAGTGTTACACATATACTCTACTCTGATATATTCTATCTGGCCACCACCGGTGATGTTGTCATCTTCTTCTTCACAGCCTAGATGCTTTGTTTTGGGACATGGAGAGATGGTAGGAGGAGTAATAGAAACTCCCAGGGCCCAGTGAAACAGATTGCTTTTTCCTCCAGAGTTTGGGACTAATAGTAGAATCCTTAGTAAAAAATGACGGTACTGGGGAGACAGTCCTGACCCCGATGAAAGTGATGGGAATCTGAAGAATGGAAGCAGTGTGAGTTTTTAGAATTCAGTTAGCCCCAATCCTGCTGATGAGTAATTAAGCAGGTGTAATTATTTAGATGAGTGCTTCTGCATGAATGTTTGCAATCCCTATAAAGTTGCTGCTGTTGGCTCAGGAGGGCTTAGGAGCCCTGGTGGAACAGTGGTTTGAGTGCAATACATGCAGACTGACCTCCCACAGTTTGGAGTTCAGTCCTGATGGGGCTCAAAGTTGACTCAGCCTTCCATCCTTCCGAGGTCAGTAAAATGAGGATCCAGATTGTTGGGGGAAATAGGCTGACATTGTAAACTGCTCAGAGAGGGCTGTAATGCACTTTGGAGCAATAAATATATATATAGGCCTAAGTGCTATTGCTATTGACTCATCTAAGCGAATTTGGCAAAGGACAGTTGAACACATCTTATTCTACCCTGTTTCTCTAAGTCGCCTTTTTATCCAATGCTAAACCAGAAGTGTGGGGGCTATCATTCCACCAGCCACAGGAACAAATGGTATTTCTGTAAAACACTGTTATGATGAAGACTTCCTGCTCTTGATCCCACTCATGAATGTCATCCCTATCCATTATTTTTTAATTAAAAGATGGCCAATCTCTTAAGTTTAAGTAAAAATTGTAGTAACGCCGCTGGGAACAAACCATTGTTTTTTAACAGTAAATTTTCTTCTGGCATTTTAGTGGGTTTGATATATTTTTTTTTAGTTTTTCATTATGTTACATTATTGTTTTTACTGGATGCCACTCAGTATCACTGTAGAGTTTAGAGTTCACTATTATAAGTGACTGGAATAAAAGAAATACACAAGAGGCTATATGTTAGTATCTGTTTTGCTACATTTTTAGTGATAGAAATGTTCTTTGGCCCTCCTATCGATACACTGAACTGTAAACTTTGGAGGGCTTGATATAATACAGAATCCCACAAATGATCATAGTAAATTAATAGTTTGGGGATATTTGGGGGGAGGGGGGAAAATGAAAGTCTTCTTGTGGTACTTTCATTGCTCAAAAAACATGCTCCTCTTTTTAATCTCTTCACCTGCTCCATTTTAGAATAATCTAATTCCAGAATCGGTATACTGTCATAATGTTTGGTCAGCATGATGGATGTTTCTGTGCAGAAAATCAAGAGTCTGATGATAGTCTTTCATTGTGCCAGTTCAGAGGTCATTCTCAGCAGCTCTTTGGTGTCAATGATAAAGAGAAACGGATGCTTTCAGGCTCACTGCCCATAGGTCTTCGAGTGTCTTTGTAGCTCTGCAAGTCTATGTTTTTGGGATACGATGTGAGGACTGATCAGGGAAGGGCTTATCTTTTTATATCACCCCTCTGCTGAATCTACGCATTTACTGGCATAAAGCCACATCAGGTGCTAAAACCGCGTGAAACATCTTTAGGTCTTCCTGGGTGGCCTTTGTGGGAGTTGCTGTAGAGCTGCAGGGGAGTTCAGGCGAAATCAGCAGTTCTAAAAGGAACCATACTGCTTAGAGAGGAATTGGAGACAGCTATGCCAAGGACCGGCCTTTGAAGGGGGTATTTCCCTACAGCTCCATTGCTTTACTGTGTCTGTCTTCCATTAAAGCTGTCCTCTGTCCTCTGTCAATGGGAAATACAACAAATCTTTTAGAAAGGGAAAAGACAGGGCACAGTGGGAAAGCATGCAACTTTGCATTCAATGGTTCGATTTTCAGAACCTGGTGCTTTCTGTTAAATGATGTTGGGGCTGAAAGACAGCTACAATTGAAAATTAAAGTAACCACTTTAATTAGATGGAGTAATAGTCATCTTTATTATTATTTTGATTTTTTTTTGAGTCTGGTCATTTTTTTTCTGTCCACACACACCTTTTTATTTTAAAAACTGAATTACTCTGAGGAACCAGTTTGCAAATAGGGACACTTTGAAGGGTTCTTCTCTCATATTTTATGCCCTGATTTTGTTCAGAGCATAAAATACTCTCTTTCTGAAATTTGTTTAGAAATCTTTTTTGCCTTCTTTTTTGTTCTTTGATTTTTATGAAACTGCATTTTGGCTTAATAAAATTTCAGAAAAACAATCTTTTCCACAGAGTTTTTAAGAACCATTTTAGGCAGTGTTGGCTCTAGCTCAGCTGCCAGTAATTGGGCCCTGTTGGTGAACCATGTAATCAAATTCCACTCTCCTCAAATTGGTTTTATTGGATTTTTTCCACTCAGAATTGGGTACTCTACATGTGCCCTGCATCATGACTTAGTTTCCTACATAAGGAAAACAAATCACATCTGAAAACCTGGGCCAATTTAATAACCTGATTTTACTGGCAAAAATTCTTGGTGCATTGAATAGCTTCATTGAAGATGGATGTTTCTTTCAAGAGATTCTGTGGCATCAAGCAAGTTTTCCAGAGATTATTCAGTGATGATAGAAATGACATTTGACCAAGTGAATGTTAGGAATCTGCCTCAGTCTTTTCTCACCCCCTCCCTTTTGATATTTTGAATGGCTCCTTATAGTCATTACTGTCCTTTGTCATTTAATCTTGCAATCCTTTCCATTTATACAAAACTTCTGTCTAGTCACTACAATGAAATACAAAAAAAGACACAATAATTATTATTATTTAAATAGGAAAGAATGAATCAGCCATTTCTATATTGGCTAGATTATTTTAATCATAAATAGAAAATAGAATAACGAGAGTTGGAAGGGACCTTGGTGGTCTTCTACTCCCACACCCTGCCTAGGCAGGAAACCCTACAGCACTTCAGACAAATCCAACAAAAACTTCCAGTGTTGGAGCATTCACAACTTCTGGAGGGAAGCTGTCCAACTGATTAATTGTTATGTCAGGAAATTTCTCCTTAGTTCTAAGTTGCTTCTCTCCTTGATTACTTGATAACTACATAAATCATTCTAAATAAGTCACTTGATCAGTCTATCATGTAAAAGACCATCCCCCGCATGTTTTGCTTTCAATTAATTATAAATAGTGATTCCAAAATTTTGCTTTGATATCTATTTGCTAGTATCTCAACACTTTCCAAGATAAACCTAAGAGCGTCAATATTCCAGCAAAATGTTGAATTATCCCAGCCTTTCAACTGTAAGCCATCATTCTGAATCACATTTTTTCTCCATTTCAACATCATTTTGCCACAAGACAAGAGGAATAGGGCTGAAGTTTGAGAGACAGAAACCCACAAAAAATGATGGTTTTATGAATTCTGAAATGTCTTCACTAGGTTAAGGGAAAGGGGGAATCAAAACTTAGAACGAACATTTCCCAGATATATGACTGCTATATTGATAGCAAGAGACAACCCAAAAGCCTCATTATTCTTCATTGATGTGGAAGATATTGAAATCACCCATACATCAAAAATGTGAACTGAAATATATCCAGTGAATGGCAAGCTGCAAATTTGAAAGCACTGCCAGTATTCTAGGAGTGCCAACCACCAAACATAATCCTCAGCTATGCTGAAACTTCCTGTAGCCTTGATTTAGGATTGTAAAGAACAAGGGAAATGTCTCCTACTAGGACATTGTGCCAAAGGAGTATTTTAAATTAGGATGCCATGTTTATCTAGTTATTTTCCCTTTGAATCATTTATAGGTTTGCCCCACTCTAAACTCTCCGATATAAGACAGATCCCGCAAAGTTTAGAAAATTAATGTAGACATTTTTCTTCTAAAATGCAACTTCATAACATAAATAAGTCTGTTGAAGATCCAAATACTTTGCAGTTTTTTACTGCAAGACTCTGAAATCCTAAGATATTTGTGATTGTAATCCTGACAGTTAAAACTATTAATTAATTAATTGATTGATTTGATTAAATCAATCAATCAATTATATTGATTAATTTGATTGATAGATATGCTGATCCTCTTATTCTGCAAAGCAACTCTGGATGGCTTGCAATAAAAGTCATAAACACTGAATATTAGTTCTTACTAGATTCTATTACTTAATTTTAATATTGAATATTAAAATATTAGCAAGACAGATTAAAAACCCAAGGCAAGGACAGCATGGTTCTGACATTGTATGGTTCTCTTTTTTATCACATGCATTAAAACTGAAACGAAATCCTGATAATATTAATAACTCTCATCAGCAAATGCCTTAAGATGCATGTACGTATGTAAGACTTGTATTTAAAATAGCATGTGCAGATACAAGCAAAACCTAGATGAATGATTTAAAATTTGAAACCAAGTATAATATTCTTCACAACTGTTCTCTGGAATGTTTCTGTTTGGAAAAATATTGTTCATAGATTTTTTTTCCCTTTCTTTTTTTTCTTTTCCTTCCTTGGAAGCATTCTGCCACAATTTGGTGCTTCAAATGCAGTGCTGTGTATAATTTATCAAGGGCAAAGGCAAGCGAAGTTCTGTTAGTGGAGACATAAAATAGAGCTGGAGAAAGACATTTCTTTCTTACTGTATATACCACACAGATATGGCTTTGCTTTTCATCTCTTAGTCTTGTTTTATCGTGTGTCAGCTTCGGAGATGGCAAATGGAGAAAAGACCAAGGCAGTACTCACAGCGTACCTGCTAAAAGAGTTAACATGAATTTTCATTAACAACAGAGAATAGTTATCCTCAAAATATGTGATGAGAAAGCAAGGTTTTCCAAAGAAAATGATGAAGTTCACAAAGCCGTTTGAAAGGTCAGATTGCAGGGGGGTGTATGTTCTTGGCAAGGAATTCTGTCTAAGAGTTATGATCAGAATTGAATATTCAGCCATAATTTGGAAGTCTCCCATAAGGCACTAGAGGGCTGCATGCAAGTCTTGCGATCCTATATTGGCTGAGTTTATTTTTCTTAGGTAATAAGCAAAATATGAAATGATTAAATAAATAAGTAAAATATACATTTTGCGAAAGGAAATTGGGGATTTTCCCTAATGCTGATCTAGAATGGAATGGAATGGAATGGAATAGAATAGAATAGAATAGAATAGAATAGAATAGAATAGTTGGAAGGGACCCTGGAGGTCTAGTCCAAGCCTCTGCTTAGGCAGGAAACCCTGCACCACTTCAGACAAATGGTCCAACATCTTTCTTTAATACTTCCAGTGTTGGAGCATTCACAACTTCTGGAGGCAAGCTGTTCCACTGATTAATTGTTCTGTAAGTTTCTCTCCTTGATTAGTTTCCACCCATTGCTGCTTGTCCTGCCCTCAGGTTCTTTGGGGAATATCTTGACTCCCTCTTCTTTGTGGCAGCCCCTGAGATATTGGAACGCTGCTATCATGTCTCCCCTACTCCTTCATTAAACTAGACATATCCAGTTCCTGCAACCGTTCTTCATATGTTTTGACCTCCAGTCCCATAATCATCTTTGTTGCTCATCACTAAGTCTAATTCTGACAGTGGAATTATTTTCCCTTCTTCTTAGAAATGACTTGTGGGGGCAGCAACAATAGCAATCTGATAGGACGAGAAAAAAAGTAATCCACTTGGATCTTGGAGAGAGTGCTTCCTTAAGAGGTTCTTTGCTGCTAAACAATGAAAGGACACTCAAAACACTGCAAAGAAGTCATCGAATGACATTAATTCTGCATTCAATGCAGCAGACTGACTTTGTATTATTAAAATGTAAATCATAATTTTAGCCATTCAAACCTGGTGGACCTGGAACCACAGTGTTGTGGAGTTGAAAGGGCCATTTAAGTCATCAATCAAATCTCTCTTCTTGCTCACTGCAGGCATCCAAATTAAACCATCTCCCCTCAAAAAAGAAGCTCTAGATAGCCTCTGCTTGATGGCACCCAGTGATGGGAGCTCATTACCTCCCTCGGTGGTCATTCCCATTACCAAATTTTGCTTATCGCTTTGAGGCAGTGGTGGGATTCAAATAATTTAACAACCGGTTCTTTGCCCTAATGATTTCTTCCAATAACCAGTTCACCAAACTGCTCAGAAACCTAACAACCGGTTCTCCCAAAATGGTGCGAACTGGCTGAATCCCACCACTGTTTTGAGAGTCCCCCCCCCCCCCAACATTCAACTGGGATTTGCCCTCATGTAAGTTAAGACAAATATTTCATGACTTTGGGAGATCATAGAGATTAGATAATGACTCTCTTCCCTGTGACATTCCTTCAGCAACTTCTTAAAGAGCGCTATCACATCTCTCCTGGTTCAGGTCTTCTCAAAACTAAATATGCCTTGTTTGTTCAGATGTTCAGCCCATGGAACATCCACACTGGCTTCTTCCAGTTTGTCTGAATCCTTCTTAAATTGTCATGGTTGGAACTGGGAAGTTTGGGTTCCACCTCTATTAATACAGCTGTAATGGGATTTTTTCAGTTCAATAGAGATTTAATGATTAAATTATGAAGTCATTAAATTAAGGAAGTGTTTCAGATTTTGTGAATCCATCATATGTGTTTTAAATTTACCTGCAAGAGCCATTTTCAACCTCTTACAGCATGACTGTCCTTTCTAATTAAAGAGAAAGATCGAAAGAGAAAGATACAAGCCTAAGTTAAACGGAGAGAGACCAGATCAGTTAATGGCTTCTGTTATATTCTCTAACATGCTTCGATCTGGCATACAACTAAGGAACAAAGACGGTTTCATTTCATCCCTAAATCTAGGACCATCAAGGTGGGAAGGGGTCAGGTTTATTTCCCTATATTGATATTCCTGCACTGTATTAGAAAACAAGCATTATTTTTCTCTTTAGATAAAAATAAGGGAATATATATCAGACTTTCAAGGTAGATCAGACTATGAAACCAATACCATATAGGTCAAAATGACTTTTATTGTAACAGCTGTAATAAAAAAAAACTTGCAAGTCTTAGGGTTTTTCCCTCTTCCTCCCTCTTCATATGAATTATGGAGGATCCTCCCTCCAACATTTTCTCAAGTTATTTTCTTAGCTTGGGCTCTTATCTGACTACTCTTTAGTAGTGACTCTACCTCCTGTTCATAAAAGTCATTATGTCATCTTTCTGCTACATAATATTGTATGCATCCCTCTTCTTTCTAATAGTGAGCAACTATTCATTTTAGCTGTGTAGTTTTTAATAATGATTTTAATATGTATTTATTGGTTTTATAATTTAATTAAGTGCTTTGTGCTGCCTAAAGTCACTTTCTTGTAAGATAGGTAGCCATACAAATAAGAGAGAGGGAGGGAGGGAACGAATGACAGAGGGAGATAACGATAGATAGATGGATGGATGGATGGATGGACGGACGGACTAAACTAGGAAGCATAAAAAAGCTCTTCCCATTGACTTCCTTGCTCTTATGGTTGTGATGACTCCCTTGGACACTTCCCCAGAAACCTCTCCAGATGTCAGCTCAGAGGAGGATGAACCAATGCCAGGCACGTCTGAAGGGGAGTTGGTCAGTGGCTCCAAGTAGCTGTCTGAGAGGGATTTGGCCGAAGCACAGCTGCAACAGGACAACCCTGAACCTTCAGGTGTGGAAAGCATGCAGCTATAGCCGGTCAGTGAAGAGGAGCTGCCTTCTGGGCAGAGAAAAGGCAGGAGCAGAGAAGGTCAGCCAGATTACTCACAAAAGAACGCCTCGCTCTCCTTGATGGGCTGCACCAGAAGCTGGCTATTTAGCACAGCAAACAGATGGACACAATGCTGGAAACAACATATTTGTTTCCTAGCTGTATGTTCTTGCCTTGAACTTTGGATTGTGTCGCTTCAGCTGTTGCTTTGCTTGCCTGTGAATTTGCCTTTGTCTTTGCCTTGGGAACTTGCTTTTGTCTAGTGGACTAGACTTGCCTTTGTCTTGAGGACAAATGTAGCCACTCATTTGAGTAGCTGTGAAACTCATTGGAGTTGAGCTGGAGCTGCCACTGGGAATTGCTGAAGAATACCATTTCAGGCTCCAAAGCCTTAATAAAGGCTGCCTACACCCGTGGTGTATGTATGTGCAGTACTGTGCTTCCATACAAGAGAGACAACTTTACTGATTGCTTCATGTGGGAATATCTACTGGAAAATGTAATGAGAAAGATATCTCGTTGGATGTGTTAGGCTCTGAACATGAAAGATAACAAACAATATGATAGAGTCACATGTTCTTTCTGAGTAGAAGTGAGGAGAACCCCATAGACATGCAACTAGAGAAGTTATGCTTAAAAAAAAAATACATCGTGAATGGCTGAAGATATTCCTTAAGGAACTTAAGGTTAGTCGAAGTGAAGATTTTGCTTTGGTCAAGAAGACCAGCATCATAAAGATTTGGGAATGAGGGAGAAGAAGAATTGTATTCACATCTTGCTTCTTTCTAGCTAGATGATCTTAGATCATCTGTGATCATCCATTTTTTTTGATAAATTATGGAGCCATTCACTTTGTGAAGTCAGAACATTGTTTTATAGTTTATACTGACTATTTAGAGAACTTCAGTATCATCTTCAGGTGAATTATTATGAGTGATTGCTTTATATTTGAAAATCACCTTTTTATGACTCTGTTTAAATTAATCCATTATCGTAACAGTTACTGGACTCATTCAGAGATTGTTGAAATATACTGTCAAACTTTCCTGGGGACTAACCTCTTGGGATCTTCAGCATAGAGTATTAGCTTTAAATAATTCTCTGAGGCAAAAGGTACTTCTCCCTCCACTCTCTCTCTTAAAACACAGTCCTATTGCAAGTTAAAATAGGCAAAATTACATGAAAATACTACAAAGTTATTTTACCAGGTCACAACATTCCTATAATCAAATAATTAGCTTATTTCCATATGAAGTCATGTTAGTTAAGTACGGTAGTATTGTCAGTTATAGTCAGATACCAGCTGTCTGGAAACAGTACATATAAGCACAGTATCTGAAGTAAAAATATAAGAAGGAAGAATTAAGATGGAAAAATCTTAATGATGTGCAGATAAACTGAGTATTTAATCATCAAAAAGCCCAAATAATTAAGACTTGGCAATTGTGCAAAACATAGCTAATTTTCTGGACAGTTCTGGGGATATATTTGCCTTTTCCTTGGTTCGCATTTATGTACCTGTGCAGGTAAACTATTTCCTAAACTGACATAATTGAACCATATCAAAAAGGAGGCTGAGTTGTCCATTTCATGGACTAATATAGTTTTAACATGTGTTCCCTTTTCCCAAACTCATATTTATTTAATAGGTCATAAATATGGACAGATATTTATTTATAAATTTTATTAGCCACCCATTTTACCATAGGATAACTCTTGGCAGCTTATAGTTACATAATATCTAAAGCATAAAAAGTTAAAAACAAACATGAAAATTGTGAGTAAATAAGTTGAAATTATCCTACCCTCGCTCTACCATCATAAAATATTCTTGTACGGAACATGTTTATCAACATGTCTGTTCCCTCAAGAAAATATGTAAAATCCCAGTATCTGGGAGATCTCTGCAGCACTTTCTTTCACAATGTTTATTTTACATTCTGCAAGACTGCTTATTCAAGAACGCAATGAGGAAAATATGACATTAACATCCGTCATTGTATGCTTCTTCCTAGTGTTCAATTTCATTTTTGAAAGATCAAAATTACCTTCTTGAAAGAAAGGAATTAGGCACTGTGCCTTATCAGACTAGCATTTGGCTTTACTCATTAGATTAAGAGAGCCACTGTGGGAATAAAGTATGAGAGTTTTGACACTAATCTAATTACTAATCTCCAGAAAGACTAGTGCAGGGGTCCCCAACCTTTGCAACTTTAAGTGTGAAGGACTTCAGCTCCCAGCTTTGCTGGCTGAAGAATTCTGGGAGCTGAAGTCCTTCAGACTTAAAGTTGCAAAGGTTGGAGACCCCTGTTCTAGATCAATACCCTGCCAAAGCAGCAGACCCTATTATCAGAACTGCAAGCCATCTTTTCTTTTTAGATTTCAGGACTGCCACACTTTCTAGTAATCATTTTCTATTGTGGGGAAATGGGAGGGGGGATTGTATAGAGTGGGCGATATGTAGCCATAATAACATTCTTTCTAGAAAGCCAAGGTTATCCTTTGTCTCTGCACCTGGCCAGAACTGGATGGGTGGAACTGCCAGCATGACAGTGGAAGATTGGACCATGCGTTCGACTTGTGGGTATGGGTTAGGACAGGGGTCTGCAAAGTTGGCTCTTTTAAGACTGGTAGACTTCAACTCCCAGAATTCCCCAGCCAGCCTCTCTGGCTGAGGAATTCTGGGAGTTGAAGTCTACCAGTCTTAAAAGAGCCAACTTTGCAGATCCCTGGGTTAGGATCTTGAACTTTCTCTTAATAAATTGGAACTTTGAGGAATCTTTTGCCTTGGACTCTGATTTAATTTTGGATGCTATTTGGAACCTTGACACCTATAGATTCTAGACAAATGACTATTCAATAACTTCTTAAAAGCCTCCAGTGTTGGAGCACCCACAACTTTTGAAGCCAAACCATTCTACTGATTAATTGTTCTCTCCGTCAGGAAATTTCTCCTTAATCCTAAATTGGGTCGCTCTTTGATAAGTTTCCGTCCATTGCTTCTTGTCTTGCCCTCAGGTACTTTGGAGAACAGGTTGTTCCCCTTTTCTTTGTGGCATCCTCTCAAATATTAGAAGTTTGCTATAAAGTCACCCCTAGACCTTCTCTTTGTTAGACGACTAGACATACCCAGTTCCTGCAACCGTTCATCGTATGCCTCAGCTTCCAACCCCCTAATCCTCTTTGTTGCTCCTCTCTTCATTCTTTCCAGAGTCTCAACGTCTTTTTTGTATCACAATTTGCATGTTTGCTACTTTTATATTTGTGTTTTTGACCAGAAGTCTTCCTATCTAGGTCTTTTAGTAAGTGCAAAGAAGAGAATAATCATTTTCTACTTGCTGATCAGCCACTATTAACTTGGAGAAAGCATGCCAAATTCTGTTCTGTTTTAGAGGTTCTTGGTACAGCTTTGCTACCTAACTATATTCTTGTATGTTGGACCTGTGTTACAGAAATGTCCTCACATTTCTGTTCTGCCTCTTCCTTTTTCTCCTTTTTATTTCTTTTTCCTCTTTCTCATTATTGTGATTGGTTGTCATATGAAATACAGAACTCCTTGTTGACTGTAAACAAGGCTTGTATTACATTGGATCAGAGGTAGAGTAAGAAATGTGAAATGCTTTCTATGACATTAGCTGTTCAATCTTTTTTCCCAGAATTCTTTTTGTTTCTTTGGCCTAGAACCAAATGCTTTTTCTTGGAGATTTTCTGTATTCGATTCACTAATACTCTTAGCCAAATTAAATGAGATCCTTGGTCCCTTCCTCCACTTAATTATCCTGCTCTTTTGGAGAGGTAACTAATGTTGCTTGCTTTTAGTCCAATTGGATGCAAATGGAAATAATTTTATTCTGTCATGAATTTCATTCAAGCATTCCATTAACAGACCCAAATTGGAGGCAATTGTTTGGACTGAAAGTAGGCTTATATAATTTGAATAATTCCTTGTAGTTTTATGTTGGTTTAATTATTTATTTATTGGCCCCCGAAATACCACACAATTGAATGCTTTTAATATTAGGAAGCATAAAAAGAATGTACGGAGAAAATGCAAACTATGAATCTGAAAAAAATATCTGTGAAATACAAGAAGTTGGATTTAAAAAAGCAAATATTCCATATAATTCTGAAGTCAGAGAGCCTACAATCTGAATTTTGTTTAGCTAGGGGAATAGACTATAATGTGAAAAAATGCATACATAAAGTTCTCCCTGCTGTTTTTCTCTCTCTACTGTTTGAATTAAAATTTAAGCCCTTTTTTATATTTCATACGTTAATCCAACAAACATATGCCAGATGTCTACTAATGAGTTATTTAATTGCAGCTGTTCTCATTCAGCTGTTTTATTTTGAAACATGAAAGTAATAAAAAAAAACAACAAGGAATATGTAGTGTTCCTTGAATATGTTGTGGGGAGAATGGAATTATTTATAGACTTTGGATCTGTGTCCCATTAATGGAGAGTAAGCACCCACCTGTTAAAAGTTTGAAGTAGGAGAAAGTGAAAAGTATTTTACAGTATTCCACACAACCACTTTCAGTTGGTTTTGGTACAATTCTCATGGCATCACCTCCTTGATGCCAAGAGTTGCTTCTCTCATTGATTCCAAAAATTCCCACACCTAAGACAGGTTGTTTGCAAACAGATCAAATAGATCAGATCATCTTTCATTTCCTGCAGTATGCCAGTTTTTAATGCTGACAGGTTAAAATAATATAAATGAAATATCCAAATGGAGGCAGTGCAAAATAAATGAAGTGCAGCAAATGATAGAATGCAGAATGTGGAAATGCAATTACTTTATGCCATCCAATGACATCTGAAATAACAATATCTGATTTCAATGTGTGGCCAAATTCCAGAAGCAGGAGGAATTCTCCTGGGGAAGGCACATACATAAAAGAAAGCTTGAACTGTAGCAGGTTTCAGAGATCCACAGTAGTGCTACACATTTAACAGCAGATCTTTTGCAGAAGCCTCACAGCCTTGGAAAATGCCATTTCCCCCCATATATCTAGGCCACTTAATCTTTCTCAGATTGGAATATAGCTGCATATGTATATTTTGCATACAGAATGATGAGAAAGAATAGTTTTTGTTCCTGCCTGCAGCATTCTATAAACTATTTTCAAGCTTCTTTCCTATTTAAAAATGCTAGTTCAAGAGCACTTTTGGTATCTCAGACTGGGTTTGTTTTGTTTAGGTCCTTTGAAAAATTCTTGAGTGTTCAATTACTTCCCCTCCTATTCCTCTAACTGCTATTTGTTACATTCAGGGTGGAAAGTTATTTCTTCCCCAATTTATACAGCTGCCCCTTTTAAATATATGACTCTGGGGAGCCAACAGCAATTGAAAACAATATAAAGAACCAAAATCAACATCAACAAGTATAAAAATGGTACAGGTAGTCAAAATACGCCCACAGTTGGGCCCTAAATGATTTTTACCTTATTTTATGGCCTTTCTTGTCACAGATGTTAAGTGAATCATTGTAGTTGTTAAGTTAGTAACACAGTTGTTATGTGAATCTGGCTTCTTCATTGACTTTACTTGTCCAGAAGGTCGAAAAAGGTGATCACATGACCCCAGGACACTGCAACCATCATAAATACATGCCACTTGCCAAGCACCCACATTTTCATCATGTGACCACGGGGATGGTGCTACAGTTGTAAGTGTGAAAAACAGTCATGTCATTTTTTCCCCACTGCTTTTGTAACTTTGAAAGGCCACTAAATGTATCCTTGTAGGTCGAGGGCTACCTGTAGGGAACCATATAAAAACCATATTAAAAAGTTACCCTGTATGCAAGAGAACAACCTTGGATATTATTTGCATGGGGGAATCTGCCTGGAAATTCCAGAACTGTTGACTGGGAGCTCATGAAAACATTTCAGACAAAGACAGTCTCAAAATTACTTCCATAATATTCTCAAGATAAGGTTGCAGTGCTTCAGCAGTCCTTCGCCCTTCTGACTGACAGCAAGGATGCTGCAACACACACCTGTTTCTTTCTCTCTATTCCTCCCACCCCATCCAGCCCCAATAGGACCCCACAGTAGTGTGGCCTGGTTTTCAGGCCTCCTGGAAGCGGCCACCATTTTCAGAGCTCCAACAATTCTTTTCAAAAATAGAGACCCTTTCAAAGCTTTTTGTCCTGAACCGCCAACAAACCTCTGCTGGCTTTTGCCAAGTTTTGGGAACCCAAACCATGCATTCAAAAACAGCAGCTTCAGGAGGAGCTTCCGAAAACCATATCCCTTGTTTAATTCATCCCTGTCCCCCAGAAACGATTCTAAATATTGGAATCATTTCTGGGGGACTATTTCCATATATTTCCTATATCTATATCTATATAAAAATGGTGCTGTGTGTGTATGTTCCAGCATAACTCTGGAACGCCTTGAGCAATTTCAACCAAACTTGGTAGACAGGTAACTTACTCTCTGGAAAAAAATACTGTGTGTGTGTGTGTGTAAGACATCCCTAATACCCCTTGGGTTGTGTGTTCTGTTAAGATACAGCCCTTGTGCCTTAAAATGGCTTCTACTGTACTGCTGTAAAATGGCTTCTACTGTACAATGCAGTGGAGTTGCCATGGTAATGGCCTCACAGTACTCCACAACGGGGCTCTGTTTGGTAAGGGGGGAAATCCAACATTAGAAATTATGTTTGATGTGGACATTTCCCCCTATAAATAAATACCCAGACAACACCGGGTTATCAGCTACTTTGGAATATAATTATTCCAACTATTGGAACACTGTTATCAGAACACTGATAACAGTGCTCCAATATTTGATAGGCTGCCACAACGAAGGGGGGAGGGTAGACCTATTTTCCAAAGCTCCAGAAGGCAAGACAGAAACAATGGATGGAACCAATCAAGGAGAGAAGCAACCTTGAATTAAGGCGAAATTTCCTAATGATTGTAGCTATGAATCAGTAGAACGGCTTGCCTTCAGAAGTTGTGGGTGCTCCATCACTGGAGTCTTTTAAGAAGAGATGTCAGTCATTTGTCTGGAATGGTATAGGGCAGTGATGGCGAACCTATGGCACGGGTGCCACAGGTGGCACGCGAAACCATTTCTTAGGTCACGCGAGGCGTTGCCCTGTCAGCTCCAGCGCACTTGTGTGCCCTGGCCAGCTGATTTAGGCCTTCTTTTGAGGCCGTTTTTCTCTCTCTGGAGGCTAGAAGCTCCTGAAACCTCTGGAGGTGGGGGGGAGGCTGTTTTCACCCTCCCCAGGCTCCTAGAAAGCCTCTGGAGCCTGGGGAGGAAGAAAAAAGCACACCAAAAGCAGGGGGTCACGCACATAGCTTTATGGGTGTGGCACGCCCAAGCACGACCCCCCTGCCTCCCCCCCCCCCGCTTTTGGCACACAAGCCAAAAAAGGTTAGCGATCACTGGTATAGGGTCTCCTGCTTGAGCAGGAGGCTGGGCTAGAAGACTTCCAAGGTCTCTTCCAACTCTGTTATTCTAAAGTCACATTTTTTTCAATAAAGAAAAGAAAAGAAATCTTGATCTCCCCTCATATCTATTACGTGCTGAAACTAAACTCTCTGCCTCTGCCCTCTAGTCCCTATCCCTTTTAAAGAACCTCATCATCTAAATTTACTGTGTTACTCCAAGTCATTCCCTTGAATTTATTCTCTTGAATGGAGGAGGAGCTTCATGAAGGAATTGTAGAGAAGTAATAGAGAGAGAGAAAATAACAAACGCTTCCTTTACGGAGATGCAGATACTTATTTTAGAAACAGAGTCTTACATATTATCTTAACAATCAAGTAATTTTTGCACATTTGCTTATTCGTGTCAGCATCACAATTAAAATAAAGCATATGATATGACATAACATTTAAAATATAAAATGCAAAATTAAAATATGTACAACTGAAACAGATCTTGCCCAGAAACTAACAACGTTAATTGTGTTATGTCATGCTGCCATGACAGATGTGTACACTGTGTACAATTGTGCAGGTGGAAAGGTGTGACTATGACAAGATTCAAGGAACTGATCACCAATACCTCTTTTGCTGAAGGACTACTGTAGTTCCCTTGCTTGTGTTACTCAATTATGTACAATTATGTAATCTTACACCATCATGTATCTTGCAGTGATAGATTCAGAAAGGTGCCATTACTAGGATCTTTATGTTGAAGTAAGCTGCTCCTCCGTTCAATGGAATTGCAATATTGCATAACCAAGGTACCAGCTTCTAATTTACATTTAATATGATGAAAGAAAATAACAGCTTGATTAATGTGTGAAATGACATTATTTGGAGCAGTTACTGTTTGGGGATATCCTTCGTCTAGGACAATCGTCTATTTTTTAAAATTAAATATATGTTTTATTTGTGGTTTTCCTTTAAACAACCACAATATTTTGTGGACAGTGTAATGACAATCATCTATTAAGAAGGCCAATACTCAAGGTAGGGTAATAAGAGGAGGACATATGGCTAGAGATTATGCTTGCCAAAGTTCAAATCACAAGCAATTACTAGCATGTTGACATAATGGTTACATCAAGCTGTGTCAATCTGCCCCCATTCACTACCTGACTGCCTCTATGATTCACATATGCTACTTAATTTTTTTTTAAACTCAAGCTTTCTCCAATTTTATGCATCATATCTACAATGTTTGAACTGGTTTGAAATTATTTCTTTTGAACTATAGAATCTATGCCAGCATGTAATTTTTTTCCCTTGTGGTGAATGAACCAGCTTTTAAAGTTTTACCCTTAGATTACGATTCTTAGTGTTTATTTCCAGGAAAACTTCGCTACCTTATAAGACTTGAAAGAAGTTTTTAAAGAAATATTTGTACTGATGCAGAATAATTACGTCTAGATTGCTTTGGAAGAGAATTGACAATAATTTTTCCTAAATGTTATTGTTCAGTAGAGAAGTAGAACAGTAAAGAAACTAGATATGTTTGTGGAGCTGGCAAGGAGAACAGGTTTAATTTCTATCTTAATTGTTCAGAAAATGTTTTTTTTCCTCGGTTAGAAGTTACTAGATTGATTAAAAACACCCAAGCAGTGTTCGTCCACTTAATTCAATGAATATGGGAAGAAAGAAAAGGAAAGAAAGAGAAGGGGAGGGAGAGAAGGTAATGCTTTTGAAGTGTCTGAGAATAACTGACCATTCTCATTTTACATATCTTCTACAATTTTGACCCTTCTAGATAGGACTGGACTTTCAAAGAAAATATAAGACAAACATGTAACAGATTAAAGGTACAGAAGGAAAGAACTATTATTTGCACAAAATGGTCAAATATGAATAAAGTTCCAGGTCCATTCACTTTTTTGTTTAAAAAACCCCCACTCCTTTTCAAATCTCAAAATTCTCGGGGAGCAGAATTCTTCACCTGCTGTGTGCACTATCTTTGAACAGAGTAAATTGCTACTATATAAAAATAAATCATCCATGGCCTGAAACAGAAGAACCAATGTAAACCATATTTTATATGTTGAAAGAACAACAGCAGCACTCAAATGTGCTATACCATGAGTTTTAAATTAATGTTTATTGCTTTTAAGTTAATAAGAAAAAGGTGCTTTAAGAAAAAAGTGAAAGAAATACGACAGAGGAAAAAACACCATAATAAATCATATTAACAGTAAATAGTTACAATTCTACTGAATAAATATAATTACAGTATCTAATGTTAATATTATTCAAGTGTATATATATATTTATAATGCTCTTTTATAACTATCATATTTTAACTTAACTGTGTTTTGTATAAATGAGTCCCATATTTCTTTAGGCTTATCCATACAAAGTCTACGTCTATGCTACAGGCAGGTACAATCAGGTCTTCAATCCACTGAGTGAAAAAATAAAATTAAAAGGTAAAGAAATCTCTGTGGATTTTACTCCACTAGTCACTGCCGACTCTAGGGTGCAATGCTCATACAGTACATGTTTCAAGGCTATTGAGTGATCACTGTGAGAAGACATTTCCGCAGTCATGAAGCCTGCATGATGTCACTGTTACCTTCCCATGAAAATGGTACCTATTTATCTACATGCATTTGCATACTGCTTGTACTTTTATTGATTTTTCTCCCCACAGGACAGCCAGCCGTAGAAAACATTTTTTTTCCGTGCAAATGGCTATTTCAGTGACACGTGTGTTACCTTATGCAGGTGCATTTCCATGCTTATAAATGCTGATTGAAAAGCCTTGATCCATTGATCATTTGAGTCAACATTTCTCTGTGACAGTTACCTGCTTAATAGCCCTGATTCAATTTCATCATAGGTAGCGAATCATTTTCTTTTAATTCAGTGTGTGTGTGTGTGTGTGTGTGTGTTTTGAATTTAAAATTTCTGTACAGTGCTTTCAGTAGCTCCACTCAGCCTAGATCCCTCCCAATGTTTTGGCCTGCAATACCTATCATTTCTGACCATGGAAGATAAAGACTAAAATCATTAGAAGGAATCGAGACTGAGAACAATTGGATTGTGAAATGTTATGGCATGAGCCACTGAAAGAAGGATTCTCAAAGGCTGCAAATGTTCTTCATCTTTTATGTGTAGACTAGCATATTTGTATATATTATATTTGTCTCTGGGGCATTAATCGGGCTTTATAATTTATGTACCTTGCAGATTCTAATTTTTACAACAACCCTTAAGCTAGATCATTATTCCCCCTGCTCCTTTTCCTCTCCTCTCCTCTCCCTCTCTCCTTCCTTCCTTCCTTCCTTCCTTCCTTCCTTCCTTCCTTCCTTCCTTCCTTCCTTCCTTCCTTCCTCTTCATCCTCTTAATGCCGCTGATCCAATACTGTTTCTGGGGAGAGGCAATATGTATTTAAAGCCACCTAGAGCAATTGTGCCTGGGGCAGGACTCAAACTGCAAAGATTGACTTATAGTTTGGTCTCTTAGCAGCTACTACTTTGCACCAAGTATCAGGAAGAATGAGGGCTCACCTACTGAGTGGTGTCAAAATAGCGAGAGTTTGACATGGGCACTTAACATATTTTGTCAGGTGGCAAGGGCCTGAAATGTCCTTTCTTGCTCTGTGTGTACAACTTACTTTAGTGTTAGCTGGATCTCTAAATTGTATTTATTTTGGAGCACTGTGAACCGGAAGGCTTTAATTTTATGGCAATTAAGTAGGCTTTCTTATTTATAGAAAATGTTTAGTTATCTTCCAAACACAATGAAGAACAAAATTTCCTAGAGAGAAAGGAAGAAAGAATCTCAAACTTCTTTTAAGCACTGTCTATGTTCATTAAAGTCAAACTCAATATGATAATAATCATAGTATTTAATAATTATTTAATGAATAAAATAATGGTTAGTTCCTAAGTGTGCTATTGTCCTGAATTTGCAATCTTTCTAATATTAAACTAGAGAATATCATTTTAAAACAACCTGTGTAAGACAAGTGGAAATTAATCACTGTCGTGTGTTGGGTGTTCATGTTCATGGGTTACCCTTTGAAAGATGTTCTTAAAAGTTCGCTCTCTTTTTACAAAATATGGGTAATTTGGATAATTTTACCTTCTCTATGAAAACAGACCCGATGCAGGGCTTTAATTATGTTGAAATTGTGCTTGCTGCAATGCCATTATTTTGTTTTGTAAATGGAGGTCACTACTATGCAAAACTGTCCTTGTTTGTCAGTAAACTTGTCAATAATTGTAAGCAGTCAAGATCTTTGCATGGATAGCATTAACTAGGGGGGCAGGAATAACATTGTACTCAGTGGTGCCAATTTTTTCACTACCGGTTTGGGCACGCTCCGTTGTGCACTTGCACATGCGCAGAAGCATCCGGATGGCTGGGCAGATCCTCCCACCACAGCTACTACTGGTTCAGCTGAACCAGGCCAAACTGGGAGCAATTCACCACTGATTGCACTGTATATGGAAAAAGTCTGACAAGTGATTAGTTTGTTAAGAATACTCTAGGCATGATTTTAGTTGTTAAAGTTTTCCATGCAGTTTGATGGAACATAAGATCTCTCTCTCTCTCTCTCCATCCATCCATCCATCCATCCCATTTATATGCTGCCCACCTTCTCCTTGTTGAAGTGGACTCTGGGTGACTTACAAAATGAGGTTCCAGATCCATACTGTCCACTTTGGCTATCCTTCTGCTGTCCAAACAGCCTATCCATGTCTGCTTGTTGGGAAATCTGTGTCACAATCATGGAGACCCAGCCAAGCCTTACAACATACTTTTTGTAGTAAAAACCTGGCCTACTAGTATCAAGGTGATCTGGAGTTTTGCAACCTCATCATCTTATCAGCCTTAGGAACAGTTCCTCCATACCATTTGTTTATGTGTCCTAGTGGCAGTCCCAGACAATGGATCTCCTGACCCGATGCCATAAATGCCATCACAATCTTGTGATGTTTTTTTGAGAGAATTTACCAAATTGCACATGGTTTAATAAATAGGCCCAAAGGGAGCAGATATGCTCATTGCCCATATAGATCCAGGGTGACCTGAAATATAGCCTAAAAACCTCAGGTCCAGATATTCTACACATAGTCCTTGACTTACAACCGGCCCTTTAGTAACTGTTCAAAGTTACAACGGCACTGAAAAAAGTGACTTATCACCATTTTTCAAACTTACAATCATTGACGCATCCCTGTGGTCATGTGATCAGAATTCGGACACTTGGCAACTGACTCATATTTATGATGGCTGCAGTGTCCCAGGGTCATGTGACCAGCTTTTGTGGCCTTTTGACAAGCAAGTCAATGGGGAAGCCAGATCCACTTGACAACTGGGTCACTGTAACTTAACAACTACAGTGATTCACCTAGCAACCGTGGCAAGAAAGGTTGTAATATGGGGCAAAATTCACTTACCTGTCTCAGCAACATAAATTTTGTGTTACATTGCGGCTGCAAGTCAGAAGCTGCCTGCAATTCTGCTTTTTCTGGATGGTCAGCATGCTGATGGAGGAAAAAAGGAGCTGTTCCTAATGTCACACACTTTTTTTCTGCTTTGATATCTGGAAGAGATCACAATATTTGAGATGGGTATATTTGCTTTTTGACTTTGGCTGCTGAGATCCTGTTTACACAATGCATTAGTATCACGTTGCTTTTGCATTTTGCCTTTTTTTATGGTAGAAGAGTAGAACCAGAAGCCTAAATCATGCTGGAGGTTTGCAGCTGTGACCTGCATTGCCTCTGGTTCCAGGCGATTGATGGTAGAATGAGAAACAATTACAATAGAGAGTCTCACCCTTTAGCCAAGCTGCTTTCATTCTGGCCCTACCGCTTCTCAAACCAGTTTGAGTGAGTAGCAAACTAAGTGCCAGGCAAAAGCCAGAGGTCTGGGATGGCAAACCTACGACACACAGAGCCATCTCTCTGGGCATGCCAGCCATTGCCTATTGCTCTTCTGGGTTCTGGCGCACCAGTGAGCTGGTCTTCGCACGCCAGAAACCAAAAGAGCGCCTTCTTGGCACACATACATGTGCCGGCCAGTTGGTCTTTGTGTGTGCATGCACACCAGAAACTTGAAGACCAGGTGACTGGTGCGCATGCGGATGCCAGAAACCGGAAGCTTGGCTTCCTGGCGCACACATGGATGCTGGGGAACTGCTCTTTCAGTTTCTGGCGCTTCCCCCATGCGCATCCACGTGCTCTCATTTCAGCACTTGGTGCCAAAAAGGTTCACCAACACTGCCTTAGGTATTCCTTTTTCAAAATTATGCCTCTCCGGTAAGTAGTTAGCTAGCCACCGAAAGTCAGTGGCTTGGGATTACTAGAGAAGCTCAGAATAGATTGGTTGGTCTTCCAACATTATCCTTCTAATTGAGTCAATATGTTTAGTAATCATCCTGAAGGCCATTTCAGACCTTTCCACTTATGGAGAGAGCAGGATCATATCCATAGACCCATTCCTAATACTAGCACGTTCAACCAAAGATATGAATCAAACTTTTAGTTGTACAAAGCAACATACTTTTTTTTTAAAAAAAATAGAGCAATATTAAATGCATCTCTTCATATTGTTCCTCCACTTTTATAATAAAAACCACACTTAGAACTACAGTCTGTGGAAATGCATTGGATATTGCTCTAATTTCAGCAGTTTATTGAAAATCCCTGTTTGGCTTAGTAGACCTTTTCTGAGTAGGGAGCATTTTAGGTTTTTAAGAACACCCTGTTTGGAAGGGGGAAAGTGACAGGTTTCACAGGTGCTTCCTCTTTCTTTGTTTGACAACCTATCATATTTTCTCCAGATGCCTCTGAAGATCAGGACATACCTGAAAACCTGCATAGTAATTACCAGTTCAACAGAATCTTGTAGAGTTCTGCAAAGTTGTGATTGTCTCCTCACAAAAAAATTGCACCAGCTATCGCGGCCCCCAAGATAACACAATGTAGATACCATATTAATAAAATGTGGGATAATTGGCAAAAAGATGAAGCATTAAGAAAGGTCAGACACAAGAGAGTGTAAAGAGCAGCCAGATGGAATGCAGCTGTAATGAATGACATTTGACGACGCGATGGCTACAGATAGTAACAATTAGTATGAAAAAAAAAATTACTTTCAACATTTTAAATTATGTGATTGGGTAAAGACTCCTTTTTGAGATTAACCGTCCGGTATAGTGGAAATGTAGCTGAGAATTCATGCATGATAATAGTAAGAACTAAAGCTGCACTGAGAAACGGATTAAGAAACCCACATTATAAAAGAACTGAAGATGAAACATGACATGTATACAGAAAGAGCTGAAGCAACTAATTGGTGCACTTGCAGATGGGAAACTATAGATTAGCCATCCAATATTTTTTTTTTGAAAGTCGTTGGAAAGATGTGGGAATGTTTATACCGAGAACTGCATAAAAAGGCCAAAATAAAAGCTTTGTTCAGTGAAATAGAGCTGCTGTGAATGGTGCCTACTGCGGAGACAAGACACCATAGGAAGATCTGAGAAGACTGTGGGACATAGATGGAATATATTCTGTTAGTAACCCTCAAGAATTAAAAGTAACATTTGTTAAAAAAAATTGTCTATGTAGTCACACACACAAATACATTGGCAAAATATAAAACAATAATGGCCTGAAAAAAATACCTATTCAATTTATATAAACTTTCAAGATACTTATATGGGCTAGTACAGGGGTCTGCAAAGTCGGCTCTTTTAAGACTGGTGGACTTCAACTTCCAGAGTTCCCCAGCCAGCATAGCTGGCTGGGGAATTCTGGGAGTTGAAGTCCACCAATCTTAAAAAAGCCAACTTTGCAGACCCCTGGGCTAGTAAATTGGGTAGATGTATGTAGGTCTAGAAAAATGAAAGAGGGAGAAGAAAGTTATCTGTATTTCTAGAATGAATCAATCTATCTATCTATCTATCTATCTATCTATCTATCTATCTATCTATCTATCTATCTATCTATCTATCTATCTATCACAGAAGTGGGTATACCCCCTCACATTTTGTAAATATTTAAGTATATATTTTCATATGACAACACTGAAGAAATGACACTTAGGGGTGTACTCACTTTTGTTGCCAGCAGTTTAGACATTAATGGCTGTGTGTTGCATTATTTTGAGGGGACAGCACATTTACACTGTTATACAAGTTGTATACTCACTACTTTACATTGTAGGCAAGTGTCATTCCTTCAATGTTGTCATATGAAAAGATATACAGTACTTAAATATTTTTAAGTTTCATTACTTAAAATGAAAACACAACAGGCTGCGGCCCTGATGGTTTGGTGTTGTAAATGTTAGGAAATGTGGATTGTGTAGGTTAAAAGTGAATTTTATTGGGAAGCTTTTCATATGTTTGCAGTTTTTAGGCAAGAGATCTGAAAATTATGTCAAAGATCTCTCCTAGGTGGAAAGGCTGAGAAAGGCTGATCTTCAGAGACATACTAGGAGCAGTGGACAAGATTTGGAACAGAGAGAAGGAACAAAAGGAATGTTGCTCATCCTACACTAAGCATGATCACAGCACCAGTCACAGTGGTGGGTTTCTGCAGGCTCGCACCTACTCGCGAGAGCCGGTTGGTGAAATTTAGAGAACCGGTCAGAGGGGGTTCCACTGGCTTACCTGGAAGTAAATCTGGCCTGCCGCTGCCAGTGACCCAATGGGAAGGAAAGGAAAGGAAAGGAAGGAAGGAAGAAAGGAAAGAAAGGAAAGAAAGGAAAAAAAGAAAGAATTAATTTATTTTTTTATCATCACAATTGAGTCCAAAATTTTGGTTGCTAAGCAAGAGCGTTGTTAAATGAGTTTCACCACATTTTAAAAGGTGGCCACTCCCACCCTGTCACATGACTGCCAAGCCACGCCCACAAAATAGGCCACACCTATAGAGTAGGTTCTAAAATATTTGAAACCCACCACTGACCAGTCACTAATAATTCTCCAAAGAAAAGAGACATTAGTACTTGAAGAAAAGAAATTTGTTGAAAAACATTTCTAAACAAAAAGTGTAGAATTATTACGTTCTATCAATTTCCCCCTGTAGGTTTACAAGTTTGCATGTATGTATGTTTATCAGTCTGATGTAGTGGTTAAGGTGCTGGTGCCAGGAGACCATGAATTCTAGTACCATCTGAGCAGGGTTGGATTCACTTACTTTCCCTACTAGTTCGGAAATGTGAGTGTGCTGTTCGCTTGCTCACTTCACTCGCATGTGCCATGTCTGTGGATGCGCACCACCTTCTGAACATGCGCAGTGCTCGTGCATTACATCAGGGCAGGTGGGCGGAGCCTCCCCCAGCCACCACTACCGATTCACCTGTACCGGACAGAACCGGCTGAGTACCACCTCTGTACCCGAGGTGTGAAAACCAGCTGGGTGACCTTGGGCCAGTCCCTTGCTCTCAGTCCAACCCACCTCATAGGGTGGTTGTTGTGGGGAAAACAGGAGTATTATGTTTGCCGCCTTAAGTTACTTATAAAGTAAGAAAGGCTGGATTTTAAAAAATTGAATAAATGAATAAATAAATGGGTGCTAGTTTATAAAATTCAACTAGGCATGATGTATATTGCTTAGATATAAGAAATAATATACCATAACACAGCAAATTGCAGTAAGTGCCATAGAAATTAAGATTCATTATTAAATATAAATCAAATCATTCTCTTTTTTGATTGATTTCAGAAACATGTAACACAGGGTCCTCTTTTCCCTGTGCAGCTCCCTCTCCATTTCTTTGTCCAGCTGGTTCTAAAACATGTTGCAATGGCATAGGGAATTTTTTAAAAAAAACCACAGGACTGTTTTATTTATTTGTTAATTATTTTGTTAGTTACAGTTACTGTAACTAACAAGGCTGCCCAATTGAAATCCCTTGGCAGTCTTACTACTTGAAAAAGACTCTCTGGATCTGAATTGCTCTAAGAGCTTGTGATAGAATCTGACCCCAAAAAGAAAGGTGCAAATTAACAAACTTCTTCTGCAAATCACTGTAGTTCTTGAAGTACAACATTAAAAACAAAGTGGTCGGGAAAATTCCCCCTCTGCATTATTCTATTATCCAGAGTGCATTGGAGTTGGGTGACCAACCATGTTTTTCTAGTGCTATTCTGCCTTTCATTTAAAAAAATAATTCCAGATTTCAAGTGTGCATAGTTGTCATTTCCTTCATCTGCAATTTTTGCTCTTCTGTGCTACTAATCCAGGTATATGCTTGGATAAAAATCATCAGGAATCTTTATTGAATTGTTCTTATTGATAAACTCAGATCAAGATTCTTTGGGGCTGATACTTTAGCAAAGCATGAACATTCTCTTAAACATTATTAAGTAGATCAATAACTTTGATTTTTAAACTTACAAAATTAACACCAGCTTAGTTTTCTCCACTGAGGTTTTTTAATACACAATATTAAAACCCTTGACAAAAAGAACTTTGATGCAATAAAGTACTTTTCCTGCAATATTGATCCTGCACTGTTTTATCAATAAACACACTTACATTATTAATATTGTAAGAAAAGGGATTAATTGAAAACTGTGACAAGCTGATTAGACAAATCCTCTGCAAAAACATTAAAATAAAAAGGAATGGTATTTAATCAAAATGAATCAATTCTGATTTGGAGACAAAAAAGGCAATTTGGAATTCAAACTTGGGGACAACAAATATAATTTTGAAGATCTCTTTTGGGAATCTGGGAACTGATTTATTAGAAAACTTCTTTTACGTTGGAGATATATTTCTGCCAACTGATCCAAGCAAAGAACTTTGAAATTCATCAATAGTGAATCTTGAAGAATGGTGTGAACATATTCCATTGATGTACTATCTTTAGCTCTCTTTCTGACAGATATAGAACATTGTTATTGATTGAATTTGCCTGATAGGATTTTCTTTCTCTTAGAAAGAATACAAAGTGTAAAAAGCAGCAGTGTGAAATGAAACAGCAGCAAGAGGCTTTCATCAGTTAAAAAAATATTTGCTGATGTCTTACCTTGAATTGCTAGCTGTACACATCCATTCATACATTCGGTTTTGAAATATGGCAGATTCGAATAAGTGATGGAGCTGTAATAAGTGTGCCTAAGGTATAATCTAAATAGCAAGTTAAAATTGTATTGAAGAGGTAGATGGCGTTGTTGTTGTTGTTGTTGCTAATTACAAAGTTGTGTCCGACCCATCACAACCCCATGGACAATGTTCCCCCAGGCCTTCCTGTCCTCTACCATCCTCTGGATATTTTTCTTGATCAAAGATATTAGATTGGAATTTGATTGGTCAGTTATATTGTGCCCAATCAAAAAGTGTTGCTATATTAATTAAGAAATTATAACCAATATACTGAATGTTTGATATTAAAAATGCTTATAGTCAGATATTCTGGGGAACACTCACTCAAGGGATGACATTATTGAGAAAACTTTGGATTCCAGCAATTCCTTACACTTTTTAATAAAACCTTAGCTATGCATTTAATGTTGCATACATTAATCTAATCTTTGATATAACAAATTCTATAAAACCTGGGAAGTCCCCTGAGCCAATATATTTCCTATGAAATGGTATAAAATACAAATTATTATTATTATTATATCTATTGTTAAAGCTTTTTAATAAGTCTTTTGGAAATGGGCCTTCCTCTTATCATTGTGTGAGGCACGCATAACGGTTATCATTAGTGAATAAATTGTGTGAGCTATCACCTAATTTCCTTGTGAAGTGTGGAAGCAAAAATTTCACTCCAACTTTAGCATGTAGGTTGCACCATCTGGTATTATGAAAGGATGCCAAGCTTCTCATCATAATTAGCTGATTGGAGGATATTCTAACAATTCAATTTTGTTATCTTGAAATCACAGTAGTATCTGTGCTGGATGCAGAAAACAAATCCTCTGATATGGTACAAATTAAAATTAAATTAAATGTATTGAATTAAAAGTCATTCTTCAAGGCCTTCTTCACAAATCATTATAAATGAGATTATTGCTTCCCTCCACATCCAAAATGCATTATAGGTCTTGTCAAGAATGTATGTTGTGGCCCCTTATAGTTAATTTGGTTTTGTCTTTGACTCAATTTATTAGATTATATAGTGTCACTCCAGATAGAAATAATCCTCAATTTACAATTGTTCTTTTAGTGACTATTTAAAGTTACAACAGCACTGAAAAAGTGACATGATCAATCTTAGCATTTATGATCATCACAATACCCCACAAGCACAGGATCAAAATTCGAACTCTTGGCAACCAATATTTATTTACGATGGTTGCAGCATCCCAGGGTCATGTGATAGCCATTTGCGACCTTTCCATCTATCTCAGGGGTGGGCAAACTTTGCAACTTTAAGTCTGAAGGACTTCAGCTCTCAGACTTCTCCAGCCAGCTTTGCTGGCTGGGGAATTCTGGGAGCTAAAGTCCTTCAGACTTAAAATTGCAAAGTTTGCCCACCCCTGATCTATCTTCTGTCAAAGCAGAGACAATGGGGGAAGATGGATTCACTTAAAGACCATGTGATTCACTTAGGTGATTCAGTGATTTGCTTAACAACCATGGCAAAAAGGTCATAAAATTGAGCAGGACTTAATTAACCATGTTGCTTAGCAATGGAAATTCTGATCTTAACTGTGGTTATAAATCAAGGACTATCTGTACACAAGTGATTGAAAATCAAATTGATATAAGATTTCTTAAATCTTTGGGAATAATTATTCCTTGGAAAATGCTTTTGTCACAGTGAATATTTCAAGTTTTGTCATATTAAAAAATTGAAAATATAGATAGAACAAAAATGTGAAAAAGAAAGATAATCTCAGAATTGGTATATATTTTAAGAAGGGTGTGTAAAGAGTACCTCAGAATGTTTTTTAAATGAATGCTGAGATTCCAACTTCTCCCTATGAATTATATGAATATTTATTTATATTCTATATTTCCTAACCACCCATCTCCTTAAATAAAATATTGACATTTTTATCTCAGTATTTGTCCTTTTTTATTGGGCAGTGACCATAATTGATTGAGTATGGAACAGGGTTATTATTATTATTATTTAGTTGTATCATTGGGCATATTTTGAAATCTCTTTTATTTGAATGAAAATAAGATTGAATATGTATCACTATGGGCACACTTACTGCAATTATTTGGGATCTTTGAAAATTTTACTTGGTTTTAAATGTATTGTATTTCCAACACTGAAGGCAATTAGATTTATCTTAAAGTACAGGAGACATTTTCATCCATACCTCCCACCGATGGCCATAGTCTAAAGAAGAAAGAGGGGATTCTGGGGAACACTCACTCAAGGGATGACATTATTGAGAAAAGTTTGGATTCCTAGACCACAATCTTTATCTACAAGAACAGCTTCTGGCAAGATAAGGGTTGCATCTCACAAAGACTGAAAAAAAATGTCTTTGGAAGACATCTTGCTATGGTCATACAGAAAACAATTAACTAAATCTGGAGGGGAAATTCTGAAAAAAAGACAACTAGATCCCAAATATATAACATTTTTTAAAGGAGAAGATAACTGATGAAAACAGTATGGTTACATTCTGATAAACTGATTAGAGAAAAGGACAATGGAAAGAGGGGAATATAATAGAAGCAGAATATCAGGAAGTACAAGGTTAAGAAGGCTAAGGTTCAACAGCAGCCAAGGCTTGTTATGAGCGCCAAAACGAAGGGGAAAAAAGGTTTTGGGGCTGTATTTGGAACAAGAAAAAAATCAAGGGAACAATTGGCTTGCTGGTTGAAGAAGATGACATGATGCTGACGGGGCAAGAGGGAGAAGACTGAACTGCTTAATTCTTTCCTTGTGTCTGTCTTCTCACAAAAGGAAAAAAGCAGTCCAACTTGTCAGAAGTGTCACTGTGAGGAGCAGAAGAGAAACGGAGATCAAAATAGATGAAAGAACATCTGGTTGCCCTGAATGAATAAAAGTCTCTTGGACCAGATGGATCACATCCCAGGGGGTTAAAGCAACTGGAAGGTGCCATTTCAGAGCTGCTGACTGAAATCTTTGAGAAATTCCAAATAATAAGTGCCAAAAGACTGAAAGAGAGTCGGTGTATTCCAATATTCAAAAAGGAAGGGGGGGGAGTAGACCTGGGAAAACCACAGAGCAATCAGCTTGACATCAATAAGAAAAATCCTAGAAAAAATATATCCAAGCAATGGTCTTGCAGAGAAACCCTTAGAAACACACAGGGGGATCACTGAAAACTAACATGAATTTGTTAAAGACTGGCTACTTCTTTACTTCCTTCTTTGACAATGTGACTACAAGTAGTCCTCAACTTACAACCACAATTGAGCCCAAAATGTATGTTGCTAAGTGAGGGATCTGTGTGGTGGGAGGTACAAGACGTTCCTGAAAGGGAGGTCAGACTGGAAATCCCTTCCATGAGGATGGATGAGGCTCTGTTATCTCTTGAAGTCAAAAGAGAAGTTGCCTCCGGAGGCCCAAAGTCTCTGCCTTCCTGCAGGCTTCTCCTGTATGCTGAGGAGCAAAGGAGGGTTTATGCCACTTCATACAGCTTCCTGCAGGCCCACTTTGATCAGACAGCGGCACAGATTTCCCCAAATGAGCATGGAGCAGATCATCTGAGACTTTTGGCAAGAGGACTGTGGGGACAATTGCTAAATCAGAATAAAAAGAATGCTATTGAAATGATACCTCGTATAAGGATTGTGTGTGTGCACCTGCCTTCAAGTAAGTTTTTGACTCCGGACAACTGCATGTCCCTGCAGTTTTCTTGGCAAGATTTTTATTTTATTTTCGCTATTGTCCCTTTCCTAAAGCTGAGAGTGAGTGACTGGCCCAAGGTCACTATCTAGTATCTGGCCGTCCATCTATCCATCCATCCATCCATCCATCCATCCATCCATCCATCCATCCATCCATCCATCTATCTATCTAGTATTTGCAGTATATAGTATACTAGCCGTTCCCGGTCATGTGTTGCTGTGGCCCAGTCTGGTTAAATGGCCAACCAATCTGTGTCTAGGTCTACACCTGCACACACAAACACGTACACACAACCACTGTATAACCCTCTATCCCTCTACCTACCTACCTACCTACCTACCTACCTACCTACCCACTGTATTTCTCTCTCTCTAGCCACCTACCTACATACGTACCTACTTACTGTATTTCTCCCTCTCTCTCCCTCTACCTACCTACCTACCTACCTACCTACCTACTGTATTTCTCCCTCAGAGTATTTTATGTCATAAAAGATGTCATAATACCTGTGGCCCACTGCTCTCTCTCTATCCATTTTTTTACATTTCTGCTGCATGTATCTGGCACAGGTGTGACATCTACACAATCTATATATATATATCATTGGTGCTGTATCTCAAAGGAACGTTGTGTGAAAATTTGGAAGCGATCAGTGCAGTACTTTCGGAGATTAGTGGTTTTGAACAAACTCTTGTTACATTTTTATTTATATAGATAGTGCATGTAGTGTGCAATATATAGTATATAGTACATGCATAGTATGTAATGTATACATTTATGTATATAAGAATGCATAAGGCGTGCAGAAGCGCACCAGCGTGCCTACAGTCCCTGTCCTAATATTCCCTTGTATTCGTATTCATTTCATGTATTCACATTCATGTCTATACTTATATCTGTTATCTAGTTCATACTTAACGAAATTAAATAAATAAATGCATAAAAATGGTCATCTTCTAGAGACTTTTAGAATTCACTGAGTGCTGAGAGAACTGTCTCAGTAGCTGAAGCTAATGATTCTTTCAAGTCCGTGGTTTTACTGTGGAAATGTGAAATATTATGGGTCATTGGCCCAATCACTCCTGAGTGCTCCCTCTAATGCTCTGGAGGATAAGCGGTTCCCTAGTTTATCATAAAGCTCCAAGTAGAGAAACAGATAAGATAGTAGCTTGCACACCAGTGATGGGCAACCTGATGTGAAGCCAATTGAGCACTCATAATCTCACCACCTGAATGGCAGTGCGAGCAGCAGAAGACTTACTTTCCTGCTTCAATTTTATCCTTGAGTAGCTGCTGAGAGAGCTTTTCTGAGTGGTGTAGGTTTTAATGTCACCTAGTGTAGGAAGTCTGGTGTCATCAATCTGTCAAACACCTTGATGATACAATTGCTCATCTCCCTAGCAGCCCAGGTGCAGCCATTGTTACAGTTCCATATGAGATGTCCAATACACTATCTTGATGAGGTCCGTGTTTTGTGGTGTGAGGGTATCGGCGAAACAGAGCAATTTTCTCCAACTCTTATTCCTCTGCTCCTTGCCAATCATAGCTAATTCAAGACAATCCAGAGATTAGGGAGTATAAAGGAGTGTTGTGAACTATTCCTGGGCAGTTATAGAAGGTTTCTAAATGTATAAAATTATTAAAGTGAAGAATGTATCATAACATGAGGTGGTTCATTAAGATGCCATTAAGAATATAACGGTATGATTATTCTAAAAAAAAAAAATCAAGCCATAAAGTTTATCACAATTATTTGCCTAGTTGCAAAACCAAGATTTCCCTCAAAAAAATTGAAACTGGTGGTTGTTCAGTTATAAGCATTTTTGGCGCACAGGAATAATCCGTTTTAGACTAGGTTCTGGCCTAGTTATGGATTGAACCCATCCTTTAGTAACTAGCTAACAGAAGATATACAGACTCAGTTAGATAACCTGCTTCTTTATGGACAAACAGCCATATATAAGAAGAATACCTATGTACTGCCTACAGAAATCAAGCCTGGTGCACTCTGCCCCAGGGTTTAAATCCTAGACCTTGGCCTTGCTCCTAATTTTTGAATTAAGAAAAAAAAAGGCTGTTCTCCTACCAGCCTTGAGATGAGGAACATCTATTTCATAGATACTGTACATAATGGTTGTGAATGGTTTCCGCACTGTTCCTTCCTTCCTTGGTAACTTTACTATTTTTGATATATTTCATACTACATTTTAATACAATTGATTGCAGAATTAAGATTTCTGGCAGGGAGATAATATTTCTTTTCTAAAAAACAGATCCCAAAAAATAGCATTGGGAGTCTGTGGATTGGCTCCCAATTGGTCTTCATAGGATGCTTCATTTGGGCTTCTATTGAGTTTCATTTGGTCATTTTTGTTTTTTTACAAGTGTGTGTGTGTGTATCTGGATAGATGGATATCTATATAAATAAAAATGTAAAATAGTTTGTGCAAAGCCACTAATCTCAGAAAGTACTGTACCGATCGACACCAAATTTTCACAAAATGTTCCCAAGGACTTCCAATGCAATTATACGTACATTTTGTGTGGCTGGCACACATGTGTCATGTGCAAGCAGCACAAACATAAAAGGTACGCACCTCTCAGGTTTTCACCTCCATGTAGCTCCTCCCAGGCTGCTTCTTATGATGCTTCACGCACACACCCCTCACATTTCCAACAGTCATTTCCTCAGCAACCAAATAAGCCTCCAGAGTTCCACACTGTATGGAGGCCTACTAAGGCCAAAACAAGGCACAGAGGATAGCACACTCCCAGGTGGCCCATAGAGGGATAGAGAGAGAGAGGGAAAAATACAGTAGGTAGGTAGGTAGGTAGGTAGGTAGGTAGGTAGGTAGGTAGGTAGGTGGATAGATAGAGAGGGAGAAATTACAGTAGGTAGGTAGGTAGAGGGATAGAGGGAGGGAGAAAGGAAGAAATACAGTAGCTAGCTAGGTAGGTAAAGGGATAGCTAGATAGAGAGAAATACAGTAGGTAGGTAGGAAGGTAGAGGGATATATATAGAGAGAGAGAGAGGGAAAAATACAGTAGGTAGGTAGGTAGAGGGAGAGAGGAAGAAATACAGTAGGTAGGTAGGTTGGGGGTTATACAGTTGTTGTGTGTACGTGTGCAGGTGTAGATCTACACACAGATTAGTTGGCCATTTAACCACACTGGGCCACAGCAACGCGTGGCCGGGTACAGCTAGTAGTTCTCTCTCTCTCTCTCTCTCTCTCTCTCTCTCTCTCTCTCTATCTATCTATCTGGCTTTGCTACAGTTTTGTGCTAGCTGAGGTTTGTGACATAAAAAAAAGAAAAAGTACCACAAGGAATTCTGTCTCATAACATATAAAATATAGAAAGCTTGTCCTATTTCCTGCCTGGTGCTCCCCAGTAATTTTAAAAATGTATTCTTAAAGAAATTTCAGACAGCAAACAGGACATGAAGAGATGGTCTTATAGATTTGGTAAAGTGGTGCTATTTAAATAAAATATTAATTTTCATCTATTCTAGTTTTATTAATATTTTAATTCCAACTATTTGGATCAGGAAAAATTACTAGAAGCTACTTTGAGCCCATGGAATACGGCAGGATAAGAATCAAATGAGTAAGGAAATAATTGACTATCTTTCACCAAATGACAACCTATGCATGAATCTTCTGTCTTCCAGTAACTTAATTGGCAAATGGGGGCCCAGAGCAGCAACATATGCACCAATTCGTTAGAAAGCCTCTCCAGAGAGCGGGCAGTTCTGCTGAGAAAGTACATCAAGTGAGCTAATTATATCCAGAGCAGAGAGTTGGCAGAATTGCTAACTTCCATAGGGATATGATTGGAATGGATGGAGAGAAGGCCAGAAGAGTGAATCATAGATATATAAATAGATAGCTTATTGTGAATCAGACTATCAGTCCATCTAATTCAGTGTTATTATACTGACTTAGAAGTGGATCTCAGCAGTTTCAGGAAGGAGTATTTACTAGCTCTATCTGGAGCTATGAATTGGACCTACAACCATTTGTCTTCCACTCACCTATAGCTTTTCCTCACCGTGAATCGTGATGGGCAGTGAAGGTGTGGCTCTGTAATTAATGACTTGGGAATCCTGGGGACCATTTATTTATTGGCTTGGCATTTGATTCTGATACATAGATTAAGATCCATTGCTGTATATATTGTCCTATCTTTTTGACTAGATTGAGAGTATGAGAGATCCCAGAAGGAGATTGGGCTCATGGCGGGTTGTCTCATTTGATTCTCCATATTATGTTAAATATTCTTAAATCAAGATGTATGGTGTGCTTTAGCTCAATGATCACATACATTATCTCAGTGTTTCCTACAAGACCTTTATATTGTAAGAATAAAAACAGGATAATGGTTCTGTACTCAGATTTGGAAAGGAGAAGCTAAAAGATATTCATTTGCCTGGGGCTTCATATGGGGGGGAATGGGAGCATTAAATGTTGATTCTAGATTTTCTGGCCCCTCTTAGGTTTAGTTTTCATGCCTCTGGTTTCAAGCACAATTTTGTTTTTGTTGCCTGTTTGTGAAAACCATAAAGCAGCAGTACCTTGAAAAGTTCATGCGATCAATTTAATTGTTACTTGAACTAAGGAAAGAAGGATTCCCCCCGCCCCCGAAAAGTAGGTTGGCTTGTATTTTTTGGGACCATCCTCAAACTCCTATCTAGATGATACATAGTTGACATTATACAACAAAGACTATTAGAAGAAAAATTAGAGTTTATAAAACAGCTTTAGTGAATAATGTTTTCATGATGTTCTGAAAATAAAAGCGTGGGACGGATCGATCAAGAATCTGACTGAAGTAATAATCCATCTTTTTTACCCACTGATTTCTGAGGCGAATCAACAGCTATTGTTGTATCTAAGTCACTAGAATTAGCATGTAGAAGAAAGGGGAGAGAGGAAAGCAAGTAGGCAAGATCAATTTTACATGCCTGAGAAACCCTTGAATAGAGATCCTTTGAATATATAGAATTTATGTTCATATAAGTTTGAAAAAAATATGATTAATTTCTTCTAGTTAAGTGTGCACTGCTCATAGTTATTTATTTAAATCATTTTTAAAAGCTGGCAGAGACAAAATGGCAAGCCTACATTTTTTGTGCGCAGTTCATCTAGCATGGAAGAAAAAAGAGACTCAAATCTTAGCTGCAAAAACATGGTGAACATGTTCACAGCAAACACAAAATGGAAATAAGGTTGTTTTAATGCAGTTGGATGGGTAGAAACAAAGCTACAAAACAGATGTAAGCGAGATGGTATTAGAATCATTTCATGGGCAATGATGCGTGACAGCTTGCAGGACTTACGATGCATGCTAGAAAATGTATGCATTTATTTATTATTTGGATTTACTGTACAGCCTGTAAATGTTCTTCATGTACAGGTTAGTTGTGAATATTTATTGGGAGATACTTATAAATAATAAGCAATAATTTGTCATCATTCAATCATAGTAAAATTGCAACCAATATATTCTTGGTATGAATACCTGAATAAACAAATGTCTCTAGAAGAAAAATCGGCAAGGTTTCTTGAATATCAGGCTGAGCTGTGCTTATCTTCTGTTTCTGTTGTGATTGGTAAAGATGAAATGTCTCCCTTTCTTAGATATTTGGATTTAACTTAGATGGATGGTGCGAATTCAAAATACTATTTGCAGAGAGTTTCTCCAGAAAATGGCTGATCTGCATTCACTCTCTAAATAAAGCAAAAGATATATACTCTGAAAGCTATATTCCATTATTGAGATTTTAGTGCTAAAGGTTAAGTTAACATGACCATGTTGACATTTTGTATAGACTTCTAAATATATTAAAGGAACTTAACGTTATTTTTACTTTTGGATTTGGGTAAAAAACAACCATGTTGGCTGAGGAATTCTGGGAATTGAAATCCACAAGGTCTTAAAATTGCCAAGTTTGGACATTCCTGGTCTAGATGTTTATCTTGATTATCAGGCATTTTTGCTTTAAGCTTTCTTCATGATGATGACGATGATGTGACTTGTTGCTTAAGCAAAAGAGAATTGAGCCTACATGGGTTTCTTCAAGAAGCTTATTAGGAGGATTATATAGTTGTCAATAGGAGTTGGTATTCTTTGATTTTAGAGCAGGGTTTATAAAGAGTGGCTGGAAGAACAACTTCAGGTAGTAACTTTGTGGTATGATAGCAAAATACTATTACGGCTTGGTTGTTTTTGCATCACATCTAGGACAGCCCTAAAGTTGGGGATCAGGGATGACAATGCCAGTTTCTAAACAGCCTTGTCTTATCTTAAAAATAATTTGATTTTTAATGATGGGGATGAAGGATGAAGCTCAGTGTACCTAAGGCCTCTTTGAAGGATTCTTTCAGTTCAACCCTCTGATCCATGCAGAAATCAAAATTAATGCAACCTTGGACAAGTTCTGCTCCTTTTATTCTTTCCACACATTTACTGGAGAAGAATGCACTGCTTTCTTGGGTAATTGGTTCCACTACTGAACTGCTCTTATTGTTAAGAATTTTTCCCTAACTTGCAACTGGAATTTATCTTCATTTAACTTATCTGTGTCATGCCCTGTGGGACAATAAAGAATAGATCTTGGCTTTCTTCTATGTGACATTCTTTCAAATACAGTCCTCTCCTCCTCTCGGAGGTTTTTTTCTGAAGGCTAATCATTCCTAGCTCCTTCAGTAGCTCTTCATAGAGCCTCATTTTCAGTCTCCAGATTTTTTTTTACTGTTGCTCAGTCTGATAGCTCCTTTTTTAAGGGAAAAAAAATCTGTGCATTGGATTGTGATTTTTCTGGCTGAGCAGCTTTGTCTCGGTTAATGACAGAATGAAATTGATCCAGCTATTTCTGCAACATATCACCGTCCTTATGTATTTCTGCCTTTTAAATGCTAGCAGTGTTGAATCCTCAGCCCATCTGATAAGCACCCTTATTACTTTTCCATCCCAAACATTACTAAAAATGTTGCAGAAGCTAAGGCTGGACTTTGGGTTTTTAACCTCACTGGGCAAATCCTTTCAGTTTTCTCTGAACAGAAAAGATAGAGAGACCCCCCCCCCCCCCCATGGTCAGGGAGCGAGTCTTTTCAGTCCCAGTCCCCGATGAGCTTTGAAGGCTGTGGGGGAAGGGACTTGAGGGGAGGGAGGACAAACTGAAGCCAGAGAAAGCAAAAAGTGGAAGACGGTCCTGCTTAACTACTACAATATTAAGTAGTATTTCTTTTTTTTCAGTATATGAAAGCAACTCAAGCTACTCTGCTTGGCACCTCACACTGAACATTATTGGTATAACCTCAATAATTATCTGTGCATCTATAGATATATACTGTATTTTAAAATGTTTTTTTTATTTTTTAAAACCTACTTGGCTATTCCGGTTACTAAAACTTCAAAGAGACTTTGGTCTTAAAACATATGCTTTTCTTGATGGAGAACTGAGCTGTTTCCTCAAATAGGAAGAGCAAGGTGTAAGCAACAAAGAAGTTAGCTCCTATCATGGAAAGGGACCCTCTAAAGCAGAGGTTCCCAGCAGAGCTGGCTGGAGATTTCTGAGAGTTGAAGCCCACAAGTCTTAAAGTTGCCAAGTTTGGGAACCTCTGCTCTAAAGCCATGATGGCGGACCGATGGCATGCATGCCAGAGGTGGCACACAGAGCCCTTTCTGTAGGCACACGCACCATCGCCAGTTGATCTTCGGGTTTCCGGGGTTCCAGCTCGGGCAGACCAGTTGTCCGGCATGCATGTGTGCATTAGAAACCAGAAGAGCAGGTGGCCAGTACACATGGCACCTGCGTATGCGCGTGCTGGCCAGATGGTCTCTGAGTTTCCAGGGCTCTGGCGCACACAAAGACTAGCTGGCCAGCGCACATACATACACCAGAAATCAGAAGAGCAGGGGGGCAGTGCACGCATGCGCGCCAGCCAGCTGGTCTTTGAGTTTCCGCACCTCCGGCATGCAAGTATTCCGATTTGGGCACTCGGTGCTGAAAAGGTTCGCCATCGCTGTTCTAAAGTCTAAACTACTTCTCCTGAGGGTGGCATGCCAGAATTGCTTAGTGGGAAGGGCAAGATGAAAAACCTTCTGCAACCTAGTCACCTTATCTCTTTAGTTGAACATTATGATTGGATTGAATAGTCTGAAGCTTTAAAGGAGACACCACTGGTTTTAAAGCTTTGCTTCAGAGGACTTAAAGGGGCAGGCACGAATAAAGTAATCCATTTATATCTTTGCTGTGCCCAGCAATTGCTTTCTTCTACTGGCCTCCTTTTCACAATACTATGGGAAAGGGGTCACCTCTTGACGAACTCTGAACCAGCAACATGCCTTTTACACTATCGTCCTCATACTGAAACACCTTGCAGAGGATACCCTTGGCTGAAATTAACAATGTCTACAACATTGTCACAATTTAATAATAATAATAATAATAATAATAATAATAATAATAATAATAATAATAATAATAATAATAATAATAATAATAATAATAATAATTTAATTTTATATCCCGCTCTCTCTCTCCAAAGGGACTCGAGGCGGGGCACAGGCAAATTAAAAACACAAATAAGACCACAACAAAATACAAGGTTAAAAATAAATTAAATTGATCCTGCGCTAAAAACCCATAAACTAAATTAAAACAACCCCCAAAACCCCTTACCTTAAAAGAGACTACCCAAGGCCGGCCAGGCGAAAAAGATGTGTCTTTAATTTTAAACGGAAGGAGCGGAGGTCCGTAGTTGTCCTAATATCGGGGGGAAGATCGTTCCAGAGGGCTGGGCCCGCCACAGAGAAGGCCCTTCCCCTGGGCGTCGCCCGCTGACAGAGTCTAGTGGACGGCACCCGGAGAAGTCCCTCTCTGTGGGAGCGAATCGGCCGTGAGGAGGTATGGGGCAGGATCCGATCCCGCAGGTAACTAGGTCCCGAGCCATGGAGCGCTTTGAAGATGATAACTAACACCTTGAAGCGCACCCGGAAGACGACAGGTAGCCAGTGCAGCTCGCGCAAGAGCGGTGTTACGTGGGTGAACCTAGAGGTCCCCATTATTGCTCGCGCGGCTGCGTTCTGGACCAACTGAAGCCTCCGGGTGCACCTCAAGGGGAGCCCCATGTAGAGAGAGTTACAATAGTCCAGTCGGGATGTCACGAGCGCATGAGTGACTGTGCGAAGGGCGTCCCGATCCAATAGGGGGCGCAATTGGCGAACCAGGCAAACCTGGTAAAACGCCCTCCTGGCCACGGCTGTCACATGATCTTCCATGGACAGCCGGGCATCCAGGAGGACGCCCAAATTGCGCACCCCATCCACAGGGGCAAGATGTTCGCCCCCTATGGCCAGCGATGGAATGAGCTGGTTGAATCGGGCAGCCGGAAACCACAGCCACTCGGTCTTGGTCGGGTTGAGCCTGAGTCCGTTACTTCCCATCCAGATCCGTACGGCTTCCAGGCACTGGCACATCACCGCTACGGCATCGTTGGGGTGGTTTGGGGTAGAAATGTACAGCTGTGTATCATCAGCGTACAGGTGGTACTCTACCCCAAAACCACGGATGATCTCACCCAGCGGCTTCATGTATGTGTTGAACAGGAGGGGCGAGAGGATCGACCCCTGAGGCACCCCGCATGCGAGGGGTCTCGCGGTCGACCTCTGCCCCCCTGCCAACACAAATTGCGATCGGCCAGAGAGGTAGGAGGAGAACCACCGTAAAACGGTGCCTCCCACCCCCAACCCCACCAGCCGATGCAATAGGATACCATGGTCGATGGTATCAAAAGCTGCCGAGAGGTCTAATAGGACCAGGATGGAGGAACAACCCCCATCTCTGGCCCTCCAGAGATCATCAACCAACGCGACCAATGCCGTCTCGGTGCTATGCCCGGGCCGAAAGCCGGACTGGCGCGGATCTAGATAATCAACTTCCTCCAGGTGACGGGGAAACTGTTGTGCCACCACACTCTCAACAACCTTCGCCAGAAAGGGAAGGTTGGAGACTGGACGATAGTTGTTCAGAAGAGCTGGATCCAAAGAGGGCTTCTTAAGGAGGGGCCTCACCATAGCTTCTTTTAGGGAAGCAGGCAAGGAACCCTCACTTAAGGATGCGTTGACAACCTCTTGGAGCCAGCCTCGTGTCACCTCCCAGGATGCCAGTACAAGCCAGGAGGGACACGGGTCCAATAAACATGTGGTGGCTCGCAGTCGCCCACGTAGCCTGTCCATATCCTCGGAAGTAACGGAGTCAAACTCCTCCCAAACAAGATCCGCCTCGTGGCAACCCACTGGGCCATGAATGGGGGCTAGCTCGTTCTGTATCTGAGCGATTTTCTCCTGCAGATAAATCACAAATTCCTCTGCTCTACCCTGTAGCGGGGCTTCCCGCACCCTCTGTTGAAGGAGGGAGCGGGTCACCCTAAACAGGGCAGCAGGGCGGTTATCTGCGGATGCTATGAGAGTGGCACAATGATGGCGTTTGGCCACTCTCAGCGCCACAATGTAAGTCCGTAAATGGGCTCTTACCTGTGCCGGTCAGATTCAGATCGGCTAGACCTCCATCTTCTCTCTAGGCGTCTCTTGTGGCGTTTCATCACCCTCAGCTCCTCGGTAAACCAAGGAGCCAGGGTGGCTCGCCGCCGCGAGAGAGGCCGCAAGGGCGCGACCCGATCCAAGGCTCCCGTGGTCGCAGTATTCCATGCGGCCACGAGGTCCTCCATCGGGGCGCGGGTCAGGGGCACAGGAAGTGGCCCAAGCGCCGCCTGGAACCCATCAGGGTCCATCAGGCGCCTGGGGCGGAACCAGATTGGTGATTTAGGTTCCGCCTCCCCGCGGAGGGGAGTAGCGGTCGGAAAGTCGAGCCGGAGAAGTGAGTGGTCTGACCATGACAAGGGCGTGATGGCTATATCCCCTATACCCAGATCACTCTTCCATTGGCCAGAGACAAAGATGAGATCCGGTGTATGTCCACCCTTGTGGGTGGGGCCTTGAATTAATTGGGTCAGGTCCATGGCCGTCATGGAAGCCATGAACTCCCGAGCTGCCACGGATGATTCGCCCACCGATGGCAGATTAAAGTCCCCCATGACTAAAAGTCTGGGGGTCTCAACTGCCACCGTAGCGATCACCTCCAGGAGCTCGGGCAGGGCTGCTGCTACATAGCGGGGAGCCAGGTATACAACCAGCAAGCCCAACTGCCTCCCTAGGCCCCACTTCACGTAGAGGGACTCACAACCGGTGGTCTGTGGCACAATGGTCTCTCTCGGCTCAAGACCTTCCTTTACTATGACCGCCACCCCACCACCCCTGCCTAGGGCCCGGGGCTGA